>OY747700.1:31284141-32581641 GCA_963556495.2 Valencia hispanica | reverse complement strand
TATGAAGTACTTACTATGGATATTGACCTTTGCACGTACGTCACCTGATCACGTGTCGTCGCCATGACGGACGGCAGAAGTAAACATACGCTAGCGACAAAATATAAGTAAACAAGTGGTAAAGTCGAAAAAGAAGACAGACTGTGGTTAGTTTTAGTTTTTCTAACTTAAGTTATGACTACTTCTTGTCATAAAGATGTCATGCAGTTGTCGGTTAAGGTCAGTCACCTTGTAGGTCTACACAAAGAGCGGTATTTGGAGAAGCTGAAGATAGCGGGGTTACATACTGACCTGTACCTTTTTCCTCCTGGCGTATTCACGGACTTAACTAAATCATCACACCTGCCTGACTTCACTCCACACGACCTGTACCACTATGTTATCAACGGAGTATCCCCATACACCGGTGCTGATCTTAAGGCGTACAAAAGTCTAGACGCTTACCAGTTTTTTGTTGCTGACTGGGTGACTGGGACGCGATGCTACGCTCACGAGGGGGAAAGGTACCTCATAATGGCAAAAGTAAGACATTGATATTTGTTATAATGTTGTATAAGTAACAGTTTTACATGTGTGTTACATTTACATAGAATACGCTGTTTTAACATGATTTTTGAATACGGGATGATTCTGTTTTTTACGGGACGGTTGACAACCCCAACCGACTAAACCGTTAGTAATGTCAGCTTAGTCAGGGTGTCATAAATGACTGTAGATGTTCTAAAAATAAAATAAATAAGCAAGAAAACAAGAATCTTACCGTGCAAAAAATGTTAACTGCAAATCCGTGAGTACTTAGAAGGATAGTCCTTCCGATTGATAGCTGCTAGCCATAGCCGTCTTCTATTTTCATCTCCAGGCATATGGTAAAATGCTACATTAGCTTTATACCCTTGCCTGTTACTGCAACCCACCTCACAGCAAGATATGACCATTTTTTTTATCACGACAACCATACGAATAACAAGAAAATGTTCTCCAACATGCCGTTTGCCGCAAACCAGCTGTTTATGTACTGTACTTCCGCCGTCCGTCATGGCGCTGACCAAAAAGCGCTACGTCACATGCAAAGGGTCAATAGCGTATGTAGCTATGTGAAAGTAATAGGTATATCATAAATATACTTTTTTATGGTTATGCTTCTCATTTTCTCTTCATTTCAGTGTTTTTGCCTGCTAGGGCACTAACTATACTACCGTAATGTACTATGTCTGTGTGAAGCTAATCCTTAAGAGAGAGCAAACGTCAGCCGGTTATTTCCAAGTTTCGGAGAGCAGCATGCCTAAACCGTACCCATGAGTTCTCCAACACAATGGAACAGATTGAGAAATTTGTGTGTTGATTCAAAAAACAAGGGAGCAACATTTTACGGCATCAAATTATATTTTCAGCACAGAGTGCATACATGAGATGGAGGAGTGGCGCGCAGCCGAGAGTACCAAGTATTCGGAGCTGGAGTTTCGCGCCAGAACATGTATTAAGATTGAAACAAACATATGTCGTCACACCACAAAAATATTGTTTGTTCACATAGAAATATGCGCTTTCATTAGTCAGTTTTAAAGCCATACAGTTTTTAAGCAAAACTGCTGGAAAAGTGTGGGTGTTAAAACACCCACATCCGCTATGGTTGCGACGCCCATGTTTGTATGCACAGGATGCTTGGACTTTGACTCGTCCACTCAAATACATGAATATGCTCTGATCTTAACCATTCCATTGCAGCTTTCCTTTTCCCAGGTTTTCCCTGCAGTTAGTTTCATCCACCTTGATGACCTATCAACCCTGATCACTGTCTGAATGCACAATACAGCTGCCAACATTTTTATACACCGGGGAAGGTGTGTTCAGAGTGATGTGCGGTGTTGATATAGCATATTAAGCAATGCATGGTGGCCAAAAAGTTGGCCACTTGTTTGCTGTATCCTGCTACTATTGCTTTTTTCTTGCCGTAAGGGTAGATGTGGAGTGCACAATTAGTGTCTCTACTGTCTACAGATTTTCCTATTTGTGCTGATGATCTTTCCTGCTCCTCCATAGTTACCATTGGCCTTTTGGCTGCTTCTCTGATTAATCTTCTCTTAACCCAACCAGATTTGATAGAGATGTCTTGTCAGGTTTGTAGTTGTGTTATATGCCATTTCTTTTCAGTTGATGGATTGAACATTGTTCTGTGAAAGGTTCAAAGCTTGAGATAAAGTTTTTAATCGAACTCTGCTTTAAACATTTCTACAACTTTCTGCTGACCTGTCTGGGGTGTTCCTAGGTCTTTACGAGGATTTTGTTCACTTGTTTTTTTCTAACATGACTTGTAGGGAATTGTATAAACCCATTTTACTTCCACTTAACGAATATGTGCAGCTTTGTGTTGCTCTGTCACGTAAAATCCTTTTTTTTTTATTATTTGCACTGGAAAAGCCCTGAAATGAAAGGTTTTAATTCTAATTCTCAACATTTTTGATGCCTAAAGACCCTTTTATTCCAGGCCATATCTTTTGCGTGAAGGGGGAAGTGACGCCTGCGGTGAAAACGGATAATAAGAGGCATGATTATTTGCGGCCAAGTAGGCCAACCTCGTTCTGACCTCGTAGAATTTAGCCTTCACAGATGCCTTTTTGTCTGCAGTTCACTTTAGACCCATGCCCAGTAAGCCTTGTGTTTAAGGCAGTAATTTGGTGGAGTTAAATTATATAATAACTCTTTTATTAAAGCACCATAGGAAGCAAACTATTAGAAAGTGCTAAAACCTTGAATATTCCTCTGCAATAAAAGCTTGTCTCTACAAAATGTGCATTAGAGATTAGTGCAAAGGTTGTATTATTTCTTTACTATAGCAGCAAAAGAGACCAGAGAGCCCACTAGATCAAACTAACCCATTTTTAGAGGATGAGCCAGGGGAGGATGTGGGATCGGAAAAGGATGAAGATCTTGCTAAGGTGAGATTAAGTTGCCTAAGGTTTTTGGGAGCTTCTAAAAGTGGTCACATCACTGAACATTTTGTTTTCTTTTTTTTCAGCCGAGGAAGCCCAAAGCTCCCAACAATCCATTCCACGGCATTATCTCCAAGTGTTTTGAACCTCATCTATATGTCTACATAGAGTCCCAAGACAAGTGAGCAGCGCACACTCATAACAGCAGAGAGAGCTGAAGTGGATGAGGTTAAAAGCATATTAGGAGCAGGTTGTATGTAAAGCTGGGCCATGAATGCTTTTTGGACTTGCTGTTCATCAATCAGTCCCCTCTCCTGTTATTCTGCTTCACCTCCCCCTGCCTCTCAAGCTCTTGTTCCTCTGCATGCTTCTGTCTCCACTGTGGCAGAAATGTTTCCCATTAGCTGCACAACCACAGAGAGTGAAAGAAGGAGAGAATGAGTTGAATAAATGCTGTCACAGCAGATATGCCTATTTTTCCCCCACCTCTTTCTCTTTTTTTTGTTTAGATTGCCTTTTTCTACTCTTTGTCTGATTCATGTTTCACTCTTTTTTAAGTGCTCATTTTTTTAATTAGCAATATACTATTTCTGCTTTTTTCCATTATTTCTGCACTCTTAGTTTTTAAACAACCACCTCTGCAAATTTTATCCACAAGACTTCAGTTCTTTTTCATTTGCTCCCATACTTTAATTCTGGCAATAATTTCTGAAACTGAAAAGAGTTGTGGGATTACTGAGTCGCATGCAAACCGTAGGAGCATAAAACACTGTTTGTCCTGTCCAAAGGGACAGGATTGACCCATAAGGCAGCTACAACCTCATTTCAGTTCGGTCCAAAAGCAGAGGCCAAATCAGCGTGTCCCCAGTGGGACGTAGCTGAGGAGAACAGTAGCGTGCTTGTTTTGTCCTTGGCTTTATTTGTCTGATTGAGGAGAACTGGGCCACAACAACTGGCTGTGGGACTGCAGCAAAGAAAATTTGGCACAAGTAACACTTTCTTGTATATTTATCCAGTTGGCTCTCAGCTGCTCTACTGGTTATTTATTTATCAGGTCTCATCATGTCTTAAATGTTTTTATATAATTAATTCACTTCATTTATTGTGACCCTAATTATGCTGCTTAAGTTTGTGTGTTTTAAACCTGTGTGGCCTTGGCTCATCATTTCTTTATCTGCAGGAACCTTGGTGAATTGATTGACCGTTTTGTGGCTGATTTCCGAGCACAAGGCCCACCCAAGGCAGGGACCGAGGAGGGTGGAGCAGTGCTGCCCAGCTGTGCCGACCTCTTTGTTTACTACAAGAAGTGTATGGTCCAGTGTTCACAACTAAGCACAGGCGAACCCATGATCGCCCTCTCAACAATATTCCAGAAGTTCCTCAGAGAATATGCTTGGAAAATCCTTTCTGGCAACCTGCCAAAGTAAGACTATTTCATATTTTTTAATTTAAGCAAAAAAAAAAATGTCTGAAGAAGCTTTGAGAAATTTGGCTGATAAATGAAATCAGACTATTTTCATCTTGATTGGGTCTGACGGCTGACTGTTCAGTCGGAAACTCAAAAATACAATCACCGAGTGCAACATACCTAAATGCAGTAATGTCAACACTCTTCAGTGTAGATGTCACTGAAGGACACTAAAATTTAGCTGTTTTCAGTGTGATTTAGTGGTTTAAAAGGAAACTGTAAATTATGTGACATGTCGAGACATGTTTGTGGCCCACTGATTCTACAAGATATTAAGAGAAAGACTGAACAGATGATATCAAAGTTGATCTGTTTTATCATTATAGTTCTTCAACCTCTGTCCATAATAAACATGGTGGATTTGGAATTAGTGATGCTAGCCTTGCTAACTGTGCTAATCACTAATACACGATCCTAAAAATCTAAAATATTAACTCTGTAACAATTTTGTTTTCATCTCAGAATAGCAAAATCCTATTTTATAGAGAGAGCTCTCTTTCACACATGGTGTCAGATTTGTCTCTGCTCCTAATACAAATGTTGAATGACCATATACAGTACCGTGCTTGCTTGAAGATTTCTCCTGTCTTTGCTTTTCTGTCACATTTAAATGTTTCAGATAGTTAATCAAGCTTTAATATCAGAAACAGGATAACTTAAGAAAATAAAAAGTGCAGTTTTTAAATGCTGCAAATGAATACTATGGTTAAAAAGTTCCTTAAACCAACCTGGTCCAATGTGAAAAAGCTAAGCTATCAGAGCTGGGTAGAGTAGCCAAAATTTGTACTCAAGACTAGCCTTACTTCAATATATTTTACTTAAGTAGAAGCAAAACGTATTTATTCAAAAAATTATTCAAGTGAAAGTATTTGGTAAAAGGCTGCTCAAGTACTGAGTAACTGTTTGACCATAACCTTTGACCTAATTTGTAAAGAAAATAATAATAATGTAATCAGATGGACATTCATATAAAACCTTTCGGCAAATTCTGGTATTAAAACGATTAATATAAAAAAATGGTTTTGTCGTTAATAATATTATTCAAGTAGAAGTAAAAAGTATGATTCTGTAAAACTACTCATAAATGTACTTCTTTTAAGTTACTAGTTTCAACCCACCTATCATAGCTGTTATAATTTCCCATTGGCCAGGCTGTTTTTTAGTATTTTTTTATTTCCCCCTCATAAACTAAAGCAATATATGAAAAGTTTGAAGGAAAAAAGTATATGTTGGAAAAAAATCCCCTTCAAGGTCAAATACATTGTTTATTTTAGTTCTGCAAACATACCTTTTAGCTGGAAAGGTTATTTTATACTGATATGTTGCCATTTTCTCCCAACCTTCCTCCACTCTATATCTGTAAAAGAATTCTTTTGCATTTACGTACTTACCACTTGTGTATCAATTTGTTTGGTAATATTAGATTTATTTTGATGCCTGTCTCGATATCTATTATAACTTCCATCTTTGTGCCATTTTTTTCTCATTACAACCACAATCTTTAGATTTTATTGGGATGTTATGCACCTCCATATCCGAGGCCATGGTCTTGAGCCGGAAAAGGGTGGGCTGCCTTCTCCGGGTCGGGGATGGGGTCCTTCCCCAAGGGGAGGAGTTTAAGTATCTGGGGGTCTTGTTCACGAATGAGGGAAAAATGGAGCGGGAGATCGATAGACGGATTGGTGGGGCATTTGCAGTTATGCGGGTGCTTTACCGGTCTGTCGTGGTGAAGAGAGAGCTGAGCCGAAACGCGAAGCTCTCGATTTACCGGTCGATCTACGTTCCTACCCTCATCTATGGTCACGAACTCTGGGTGGTGACCGAAAGAACGAGATCACGGATACAAGCGGCTGAAATGAGTTTCCTCCGCAGAGTGTCTGGGCTCTCCCTTAGAGATAGGGTGAGAAGCTCAGTCATCCGGAGGGGGCTCAGAGTAGAACCGCTGCTTCTCCACATCGAGAGGAGTCAGTTGAGGTGGCTCGGGCATCTGGTCAGGATGCCTCCTGGACGCCTCCCTGGTGAGGTGTTTCAGGCACGTCTCACCGGGAGGCCCAGGGGAAGGCCCAGGACACGCTGGAGGGACTATGTTTCTCGGCTGGCCTGGGAGCGCCTTGGGGTTCCTCCCGAGGAGCTGGAACAAGTAGCTGGGGAGAGGGAAGTCTGGGTCTCTTTGCTTAGGCTGCTGCCCCCGCGACCCGACCCCGGATAAGCGGAAGAAAATGGATGGATGGATGGTTATGTGATTGACCAACACAAAGTAGTGTATAGTTGTTCTGACACATCAGTCAGTTAGGTTAAGTCATACCTGCTGTAGCTGCAACTACTTTCCTTTACTCTTGTTCAACCTTTCTTCTCTTTGCTAAATGTTCTTTCTAAAGTGACAACAGTAGCTAGAAATTATCAGAAGTTAACATTAGAACTACAACACTTCAATAAACGACTTTTTTTCAAAAAGCATATTTTTAAAAACACTTCAAATATTGTTAAGAAAATTGTATTTTAAAAAGGAATTTGTATTTGTACAGTAAACAAACCCGGCTTTGGGAATCACAACAATTTTCTAGATGGTAGCAAACTCATTTGTCTGAGCCTGCCACGCCTGTGTTTGTTCGTTCTTTTTGGTAAATTGCTGGCCTAGTTTGCAGTCATAAGTGAAACCGACATGGTCTGTCCTCACTGTGTTTGATGGATTAGGATGGCATGCCATGAGCAAGCTGGAGTTGGTTATGTTGTGGCAAAGCCTAATGTGCTACCAGCAAAAACATCTCTGGCTCATAGGCCACATCAGAAATCATCCCAGGCTGTGGTGTGCTCACACACAGATGCGTTCCGAGATATTCATGCATGCTAATTACACCATTGGGTTTGCCATTACTGCATGCCATATTCTAAGCCGTATACTAATACTCTCATGGATGCACTCAGACTCTTTAGAAATCCACACACTTGCAGACACCCATCAAGTGGGGTGTGCTGTGAATTAGTTTAGTGAGGTTTTGAAAGGGGCCCTCAAAAGGAGCTTGAACTATGTTGTGGTTTTACCCACATGTCTGTGTTATGACGTTTATTAATATTGTGTCGCCAGTGTGGCCTCTTTGGACCCCGTTTTTTTGCATCTGTTTATAATTAAGTCCATTGTGGCTCAGTTATTAAAAAATGTCATGTATACCTGTAGTTTAAAGAATATATATATTCCATAGAGAGATTTGATAAAAGCTTGTCAGGAAAGAGGGTGCAAAGTGCACCTACTAGGGGGACAAAAATTTTGAAAAACTTAGGTTAAAGATTAACCATTACAAATTTAGTCTTGTTGTGGAAATACAGTATACAATGGGAAACCATCTTTATACTCTAGACCAGGGCTCTCAAACTCCAGTCCTTGAGGGGCGGTGTCTTGCAACCCTTAGATCTGTTCCTGGTCCAACACACCTGAATCAAATGGTTAAATTGCTCCCTCAGCAGGCAGGTAGGTTTAATGGGGTCCGGTTGATGACCTAATTAGTTATTTCAGGTGTGTTGAAACAGAGATATGTCTAAAAGTTGCAGGACACTGGCCCTTGAGGACTGGAGTTTGACACCTGTGCTCTAGACTAAACTATCTTTAGACAAAACACAATTTTCTGAGTTAATTTCCTAAATATGTTGCTGTTATTTTGAACAGAAACAAAAAATACCCCCCAAAATCTCAACAAAATCTTTGTTGCATGTTTTTATTCATAGAACATTAACACATTCCTGCAAGGTTCCTTCTAAAACATTAGTTAGAGATTCTAGTCAGTTGTCCAGAGATTAGAATTGGGCGATTTTTCTTTTGATTGCCTCTGATCTGCAATTGGGAGATGAAGAAAAATAAAATTTCATAAAGGAAATTGGCATCGGTCAGAATATGTAACCCTATCATTGCAGATCTAATTAAAACGTTGAATTGGTTAAAATAGATTGCCTAGACAACCAGAAGACTTTTCATATTATGTAGACATGGACATAGTTATAGCTTTTTTTACCTCTGTAAAACTCTTTTAAAATACTTTTATTCCAATGCAAATTGTACTACAAGTACTATAATTATTTATAACTACAAGTAAGTTCAGCTTTAAAACACAGGCAGCTTTTTTGTATTTCACCCTTTTTCACTAATAGTTTAGCCAAATATACATCATTCTTCTTTCGTAAATATGACTTGAACCCTTTAAGATAGTTTTCCCCTCTTCTTAGGTCACTTGGACACTAGGACACTTGTGGTAAAGCTGACCCTATCTCAGGAAACATCAGTGTATTCTCTCCAGCATGGCTGAAAATTGATTAAGAATCGGCAGAACCCCACTACAAGCAAACCCATAACCAATCACTCACAGTTTGTTCCAAATTATGTGCACTTCTCAACCTCTACAGATCAACTGCTCTGTTCAGTTTGCACAGAAAAAACACTGAACATCGCTCTTACCTTTTTGGCAACAATGGATTGCAGTTTCACCACCAGTTACTGTTGTACCCAACTAAAATGATATGTTGCACAGGCATTTGTACAATTGATGGAAAGCCTAATTGCGAAGCCTATTTAAGTGGTTCACACTGTTTGAGCATTTGTGCTGGTCTGACCCCCTAAGTGCTTCATATGCTGTTAACAGAGGTTACTGGATCTATCTCTGATGCTATGAGTATATGTTGGGAAAAAATCCCCTTCAAGGTCAAATACATTGTTTATTTTAGTTCTGCAAACATACCTTTTAGCTGCAAAGGTTATTTTATACTGATATGTTGCCATTTTCTCCCAACCTTCCTCCACTCTATATCTGTAAAAGAATCCTTTTGCATTTACGTACTTACCACTTGTGTATCAATTTGTTTGGTAATATTAGATTTATTTTGATGCCTGTCTCGATATCTATTATAACTTCCACATTCGCTGTCTTACAGGTGTAGAGTTTATTTAAATGTGTTTTGTTTCACCTAATGGTGTAGGCTTGGTTCAAACCTTTGCCAGCACTTTATTATATATATGTACAGTGGCTTGCAAAAGTATTCGGCCCCCTTGAACTTTTCCACATTTTGTCACATTACAGCCACAAACATGAATCAATTTTATTGGAATTCCACGTGAAAGACCAATACAAAGTGGTGTACATGTGAGAAGTGGAACGAAAATCATACATGATTCCAAACATTTTTTGCAAATAAATAACTGAAAAGTGGGGTGTGCGTAATTATTCAGCCCCCTGAGTCAATACTTTGTAGAACCACCTTTTGCTGAACTTACAGCTGCCAGTCTTTTATGGTATGTCTCTACCAGCTTTGCACATCTAGAGACTGAAATTCTTGCCCATTCTTCTTTGCAAAACAGCTCCAGCTCAGTCAGATCAGATGGACAGCGTTTGTGAACAGCAGCTTTCAGATCTTGCTACAGATTCTCGATTGGATTTAGATCTGGACTTTGACTGGGCCATTCTAACACATGGATATGTTTTGTTTTAAACCATTCCATTGTTGCCCTGGCTTTATGTTTAGGGTCGTTGTCCTGCTGGAAGGTGAACCTTCGCCCCAGTCTCAAGTCTTTTGCAGACTCCAAGAGGTTTTCTTCCAAGATTGCCCTGTATTTGGCTCCATCCATCTTCCCATCAACTCTGACCAGCTTCCCTGTCCCTGCTGAAGAGAAGCACCCCCAGGGCATGATGCTGCCTCCACCATATTTGACAGTGGGGATGGTGTGTTCAGAGTGATGTGCAGTGTTAGTTTTCCGCCACACATAGCGTTTTGCATTTTGGTCTCATCTGACCAGAGCACCTTCTTCCACATGTTTGCTGTGTCCCCCACATGGCTTGTGGCAAACTGCAAACGGGACTTCTTATGGTTTTCTTTTAACAATGGCTTTCTTCTTGCCACTCTTCCATAAAGGCCAACTTTGTGCAGTGCACCACTAATAGTTGTCCTATGGACAGATTCCCCCACCTGAGCTGTAGATCTCTGCAGCTCATCCAGAGTCACCATGGGGCTCTTGGCTGCATTTCTGATCAGCACTCTCCTTGTTCAGCCTGTGAGTTTAGGTGGACGGCCTTGTCTTGGTAGGTTTACAGTTGTGCCATACTCCTTCCATTTCTGAATGATCGCTTGAACAGTGCTCCGTGGGATGTTCAAGGCTTGGGTAATCTTTTTGTAGCCTAAGCCTGCTTTAAATTTCTCAATAACTTTATCCCTGACCTGTCTGGTGTGCTCTTTGGACTTCATGGTGTTGTTGCTCCCAACATTCTCTTAGACAACCTCTGAGGCCGTCACAGGGCAGCTGTATTTGTACTGACATTAGATTACACACAGGTGCACTCTATTTAGTCATTAGCACTCATCAGGCAATGTCTATGGGCAACTGACTGCACTCAGACCAAAGGGGGCTGAAAAATTACGCACACCCCACTTTTCAGTTATTTATTTGTAAAAAATGTTTGGAATCATGTATGATTTTCGTTCCACTTCTCACGTGTACACCACTTTGTATTGGTCTTTCACGTGGAATTCCAATAAAATTGATTCATATTTGTGGCTGTAATGTGACAAAATGTGGAAAAGTTCAAAGGGGCCGAATCGAATACTTTTGCAAGCCACTGTATATATATATATATATATATATATATATATATATATATATATATATATGACTGTAAACAAATTACCCTTCAAAGATTCAAAGAGATTAATAGTTTTTCTAAATCACAGATCTATTTCTCTTTCCTTTTCTGCCTTTTTTCAGATCCAGCAGTAGCAGCGGGGGTCTCACCATCACCAGCCTGCTGAAGGAAAAAGAAGGCTACGAGGCAGCAAAGTTCAACGTAGATGAGCTCTGCCTGATCTGCAGCATCCTTAGTACGGCCGAATACTGTCTGGCTACCACACAACAGGCATGGGCATTAATTAAGTCTGACATTTGCAGGACAGTTTATGCTAAGTTTTGTTTAATGCTATAAACCAACGTTTTCCCAACCCTGCTCCTCAAGACAAACTACCCTGCATGTTTTAGGTGTTTCCATGCCTCAACACCTGATTTCAACCGATAGCTGATCAATAGGCTTTTACTGAACTGCAGTCAGATGTCTTAAAGCAGGGAAACATCTTAAACATGAAGGGCAGTGTGCCTTGAGGACCAGGGTTGGGTAATACTGCTTTACACAACCAGTTTTAAGCCACTATTTTGTACACTTTAGGGTTAGGGTGACAAAGCTTGTTTTATTATTTGTGTTTTAAATCTCTTGTTATTTCAGCTGGAAGAGAAGCTGAAGGAAAAAGTAGACAAGGTGCTGGTGGAGAGAATTAATCTGACCGGGGAGATGGACACATTCAGCACGTAAGCATTTTTCAGTTCATAAACGGAGCATACTTATCTTTTTTGCAACAAGTACATTTTAATAGTGTTTTTTTTTTTTTGACAGTGTGATCTCCAACAGTATCCAGCTGCTGGTTCAAGATCTCGATGCTGCCTGTGATCCTGCTCTGAGTGCTATGAGCAAGGTTTATAAAAACAATCGAGCATTCAGCTTATTTAATAGCATTATATCTAACACAGCTGCCATTCATTAAAAGATAAATAAACATATTTTTGCCCATAACTGTAATGTCAATAGATATTACATTTCTGGTGGTTTTGTAAACCCACCCAGAGGCACATTGTAATTCTGCCTTTGTCTGTAATGTAATTAGATTAAAGGGATTGTCATGTAATGTAAGCCATACGATTAGATATGTTTGCACTCAGATCTGGTGCTTTCTCTCTCTCTCTCTCTCTCTCTCTCTCTCTCTCTCGCGCTGACCCTCAGATGCCGTGGCAGAGCGTGGAGCATGTGGGGGACCAGAGTCCTTACGTCACATCGATCATCATGCACATTAAACAAAATGTGCCGATCATCAGAGACAACCTCGCCTCCACTCGAAAATACTTTACACAGTTTTGCATCAAGTTTACTAAGTACTATACACAGATGCACATTCATTTTTTTTTGTAAGCAAGGTTTAAAAAAATGTTTGAGCTAAATATTTGTCACTTTTGTCTTTTCTTAGCTCTTTCATTCCTAAGTTTATTAACCACCTGTTTAGATGTAAGCCTATCAGCATGGTGGGAGCTGAACAGGTAAGTTTTAATTTGTTACAGGTTCTCCTAACCTCATTTGCACTGGTGAGCAGTTTACTGTGTGCCATTATAAGTCTCTTTGGTCATTTTCTCCACCAGCTCCTCCTGGATACCCATTCCTTGAAGACAGTTTTGTTGGATCTTCCATCCATAGGCTCCCAGGTAGTTCGAAAGGCGCCTGCCAGTTACACCAAGATTGTAGTGAAAGGCATGACTCGCGCAGAGATGATACTTAAGGTGAGGAGTGCCGCTAAGGCATGGAGGCTCATTTACTAGGCTTCTGTGCAGCAGGTCTTTTCAGACACATTCTCTTTTGCAAGTTAGTGTGAGTGTGGAAAAAAGAAATGCAAGCTTTATTTAATGAATTTTAGAAGAACTCTCAGCCTCACCTCTTAAGGCCACTGAAGATTAAACAGTATAGCTTACTTGGATAAACTCAGGACTACTTTCAATCTCTTTGACTGATGGATTCTTAAGAGCTCTTAAGTTTGACTCTATATACAAGACTGTCCAACTTAAACACTGTATCAGTGATTTGCTGTTTTTATAGGACACTTCACATTTCGTGACATTTAACTTGGGTGGCTCAATTGGCGTAGGTTGTTTTTACAACCAGAGCCTTGGGTTGGTGCCCTTTAAAGGCTTAGCTCTTCAGATAAACCCTCTTATGTATGTGGGCTGAATTGGTTTTTCTTTATCTCCTGTTTGCCGTTTAGTAGAGTTGACAGTGAGGTGCTGACATGTCCGGTTAAAAATAAAGTTAAAGTTTTAACCAAAAACAGACCGGCAAAACTGAGTGTAATAGAGTTCTAGGCAGAAGTTTACATCTACCCATCATGCCAGTTTTGAGCTTTAATGGTTTATTTAAACGGTTCTTTTTATATAGTGGACAAATTATGCATCACACGCCTCTAATGAATATTTAAAACTAAACTTTGGTGTTCGAAATAGAAATTATTGTGGATTTTCTGTTATCCACACTGTGTTAAGATTACGCACAGGCATAAATGTATAAATACGGTACTCCTCTACTAACATTGGATAAATGTTCCTTAAAAGACAGCCCAAAAATTATATATTTCTAAAGCAATCAACAATTCTCTGGCAGCCTTTCAGTTGAACGGAAAGGTGTCAATTTAGGAGGAGGGGCTTATTATTTGCCCTGCTTTTTCTTTGTTGTTTCTTGTATGATTGTTTTGCCCTGAAAAAAAAAAAAATTTCAAAGGAATTGTTAAAAGCACAAAATGAGTGACATTTATGCCCACGATGACTGTAGTAAGAGTCTGACCAGAACTGTGGCTGCTTTCACATTGATCGAGGTTCCATCATGAGAAGCAACAACAGCCCAAACAAACAGTCCTCCCATCAGTGTTTGTGGTCAGACCACTGAGCCAGCTTTAAATGGTTGCCTCGAGTTAGTCACTTGAGCAGATTATCCACTGTGAGTTTATTTTTGGCAGAATAGCCCTTTAATTGTGTCTTTATCCCCGCTCACAATAGCACTTTATGAGCATGTTTCCACAAAATAGCTCATCTCAGATGAGGCAAGGAGAAAACAGGACTGGAGCTGTACTGGTTTAATGAACAAGCAACGGGCCAAAACCAGGCAGATATCTTTAAAACCAGCGTGTGGTCGGGCCTGTGGAAAGGTGTGTGTGAGTGTCTCCTTGTGACAACACTCCCCTCCCACACATGCAGTGGTGCCATATTGCAAATTGGATGATGTTTCCAGTGAAGACGCCAATCACAGGATTTAGACATTTCGCCTTTCCTTAGAATTACCTTATGAGGCTCTAGAGGACACTGGTATGCGGCGGCCACAGACAAGCCACCCCCTAATTAATCGTCTCAGGAGTGTTGAGAAATGCACGTTCTCCCTTGATTTTTACAAGACTCCCAGGAGGCCTTCTTTCCTTCCTCATGGTGGTCTTACTTCGTGTTTACAGGACTGAGTCTGATCTGCTGTGATTGTCCTGTCTTTGCCTTTTTTACTGTGAAACCAGTAGATCAGTGAACCTGTCTTAGACAAAGGCCTTGTGGCACACTCGCTGTATCTCAGACACGGAGAGTCTGACAAGCCCTTGTGTCACCATTTTATATTTGCTTTTGTGTCTCTGTCTGTTCTCTGTGGTCTCTATAAGCCTTGACATAGTCCTCTGCAGGAATAGCCTAAATATATATAAATTAATTTCCATTTATCTCATCTGCTTCAAATTTAAGATCTTTTCCCTTTTCAGGGTTGTATAAAATTCATTCACTGCAGCCCACTCATTTTTTTTTTTTATTTGATTGCCCGAAGGCTCAATTTAACTAGAATGGATCTATCTACTTTCTGAAGAAGTCAGAGATAGATAAGGCTGCATACAGGCCTTAGATTGATTAAAGTGCATTACTGCGAAAGCAGGGTAGAAAATATATTTGTAAAGGCTTGACATTAGAAGAGATATAAGCAGAAAATTGTTAGCGCCATCATTCTATGGGAGTACATTTTTGCAATGCCAGATATAGAAAACAACCCAAACAACTGAAACGAGCAGCAATACTGCATATTTAATGTGTAGAAAATTATTTTGATGAGGATAATGTTGGATGTATGTTGGATTAAAATAGTTGTCAGGTCTGGAAAACTCTAGAATCTCCCTATCGTAATGTCCCACCAACCCATCCATCCATCCATCCATCCATCCATCCATCCATCCATCCATCCATCCATCCATCCATCCATCCATCCATCCATCTGTCTGTCCACTTAGCAGTGAATCCATCCATCCATCCATCCAAGCACCCACTGATGGTGGTAAGCTATATTGTTGCCACAGCTGCCCTGGGGCACACTGATTTAAACAAGGCTGCCATACCATCACTGAGCCCTCTGACCACCAGCAGTCAAGGCGGGTGAAGTGTCTTGCCCAAGGACACAACGACTAAGATGGACAGTGATGGAGTTCGAACCCACTGGTTATAGGTGGAACGCCTAGCACTTGAGCTACCGTCGCCCTGTTTGTGATACGTTTAAATAATCTGTCAAGAAGGACAGAGTGACTTTTAGTGTAAAAAAGCACCGCTTTTTCACATGAGAAATGTGTGGGAACCTTGAGTACTTTACCAAGGATAACCCATGACCTATCTGTATTGTGGCTCTTCCAGAAGACCTGAGCAAAGATTTACTGGGATGATTTTTGGCTTTTGAAGGAGAGAAAAGAGAAACTTTTGTCCTGTGGCCAGCATCTCAGCCATTGACTTTATGTAACATTGAGGTTCATCTCAGGTAATTGATTCCACCTTGGGCTCAGACTTCTCAAAGACAAATCTATTGTAAGAAGGTCAACACAGGAATTTCTCTGCCTTTGCTCAGTGATATTTTGAAATTGCACTCCTTACAGAAAAGCTACAGTTTTGTGTGAGAGTTGCAGGAGCATCAAAAGTGTTTAATGCCTGTTTTGAGATAGCCACAGTTTACAAATCCATGTTTATTTAATTTCAGACCAGCCAAGGCTTTATATTAAAGCAGTATTGTTTACCCTGGTGAGCTCATTTAAATAATCCAAGGAGGTACATTAGATTTACAAAAGTTTGATCCCCATATATGATATTCAAATCCGCTTTTCTAAACAATTACGTTTATTCACTGTTACTTAAGTATGATCTGTTTTCATTTGGGAAATATCTTTTACTGGTTACTACATGCTCTGAACTGTTTACTTTCTATTCTATTGCTTTGTCTCCCTGCATCATTGTGCTTGGTGCCACAAGACCCCTTGAGCTTGATGGGTTGAAAACAAAGTAAAAGGAAAAAGAATGCTTGTCATTAATGTAGGAAACAACTAAGTACACCCTTGCTGCCTTTGCAGGATTTAAGAAAAGGTAGCAGCCAGATGTTGTAATTCAAATATAGACACAGAGGATTTTACAGTTTGCCAGTCTAGAGCATACAGGTGTGTATAAACACAATACCAGGGCGGAATGAAATTAGCTGGGAATTTATAGAAGCTATTATTACTGATCATCAACCTGAGAAGGGTTATAAGGATATTTAATAATTTGAAGTTCATTTTACAGTGAAAATGATTTTTCCCAAGTGGAAAACATTTCACTCACAACATTCCCAGGAGTAAATGTCTCAGCAAAATACCAAGGTTAGACTCTGCAATGCTCAGAAATTGCAAACAAATCCCACCTTAGCTCTTTATCTCAGACTCTACAGGCCTCCGTTTGCATGTTAAAAGACTCACAACAGTACAATAAAAATATATTACTATTTTTAAAATACCATTTAATGTTCCACCATATGCCAGTGGAGAGGGCATTAGTCGACCATGGCTTTATGTCCTGAACTTCAAAGAGTCTTGGAGAAGGGAGAATGTTATCATCTGCACCTTGCATGTGAGCCACCTGAAATGTCACCACCACAAGAATTTGAGATGCACAGAAGAGGAACAGCCTAATGTTTCAGCCGATTATGACATATGAGTCAGTCAACCAGTCAAAGTTAACACTTTCTGACCCATGTCCTTTGGACAGATGAAGCCAATGTACAGTTGTATGACCAGAATACTTGGAAGAACACCAAACACAGCATATTGGCACATATACCTCATACCAATTAGCAAGCATTGTGGTGGTGAAGTGATGATATGACTTGTGTTGTAGTTACTGGGCATGGGCATGTGGGACGCATTGAATTAACTTCAAACCCCCCAGTATACCAAAGTATTCTATGGTGTCGCCATCAGCCCAACATTTAAAGCTTTTGAGAAATTGGGTTACTAATAGGACGGGGGTCGGAAAAATAAAGAATCTAGATCAGAATGGCTGGAAAAGAGAACACATAACCTTAAAAGAAAAACGATGTCCTGAAAGTTGCTACAACAGAGTCCAAAATAATTGTCTAAGTAGGGTGATGACTCTGTGTGGGTTTATCACTGTCCGATTACGGAAAGGTTAGTGAAAGGGTTTACCAGACACACTTACAGCCGCCCCAGGGATCAAGGGAGCCTTGAATCCTTACCTGTAAAATGTCACTGAAAATGTCACAGAACAAGAGGACTCTAAAAAGATAAAATTTGGCCACAAAGATGAGATGAAAAAATAGAAAAATAATGCTTAAAAACCTCAAAGAGATGAGTAACAGTAGTAAGTTGTGGTTAAGATTAAGGGGATTGCAAAGATGCGAAAGCAACAATATAAAATGTGAAGCTCCCATCATTAAAGACAAAATAAAAACAAAACCACTACAGAAAGAAAGTCGAGTAAAGATCCTGTCTCCTAATGGTAGCTGTCAGATTCTCTGCTTTGAGCGTTAAAAAAGAATCTGTTTGGGCTCGCTGTGTTGTGAGCCAGAGCTCAGTTATGTTCAAAGAACATAAGACTCTCTCTGTCTGTCTGAGATGGCCTCTCCTGGCCTGCACAATGCCTGTGAGACGTGGCTGTTTTCCACACTCTCTCAGCCCAGCCCACCATAGCTCCAGCTTTCTTCTCTTCTTCTGAAGCTTTCTTTCTGGGGAGCATTTCAAAGACAGCCCCATCCCCACCCCTGTCCAGGCTGAATTTTCTCCATTTCTCCAACGTTTAATGCCCTTTTTTCATTCTTAACTCTATTTCTTTCCCTTTTTATTTTCAAGGTCCCCATTGGCCCTTTTCTTGGCCTGGTTCCAGGACAGTTGCAAAGTAAATCACTCAGTTAGCAGGTCCCATAAGAAAACTGAGAATTCCAGGGAATCCTGAGCCTCTCCTCCCTGCTCTTCCCTCCAGTACTTTTCTGCTGTGATTACCGTACGCTCACATCACATGCAGCTCATAGATTTTACTTTGTGTAAAAGGAGATGTAAAGCATATAACATTCATATAACATGTTAGAGTTGAAGATTGAGGGAAGGATTTTGTGAACAGGTCGATCTATAGATTCTGTCAGACATGCAGTATTTTAAAATAAAACATCTTTCTGTCTTCATTTACTACTTATCTTTAAAAAAGATATTTTTTTGGATGTTTATAGCCTATATAAATTTTTATTTTACTCAGAATAATTACCCCCTTGAAAGGATTTCTAGTGAGGCAATGTTCTAGCCACCCAGAAAATTTAAGGGGTACAAAGTATAAATAAGACCAGAATTCTGATTTTATTTGTACTTCTTCGACTCCTTCCTGTATCTGGACCCTAAAGTCCCACTTGGAACTGCTCAAAGACCTTTTGGGTTGTCCTATGGTGGTTCATTAGAAAAAAACAATGAACGGGTAGAGCGGTAAAAAAAACCAATAGGTTAGTGGAGGCGCCCCATGTACAGAGACCTCAGTCCTCGACGCAGTTATCCCGGATTCGAGTCCCGTCCTCATGGAACTTTGCCGCATGCCTTGCCTCTCTTCTTTCCACAATTCTATACTATCCTCTGTCAATTAAAGGCCACTGTTGAGGCTATGGCCTTTACTGAACGAACTGGATCTCCCATCATCCTTTCACTGAACGAACTGCATCTCCCAGCATCCTTCCACTGAACGAACTGCATCTCCCAGCACCCACTGCGCTGCCCTCGACCCATTCTCATTGGTCTGTGGCCAGTGATGACATCACAGAGTTGATAAAAGCAGCGCGAATATTGAAATCTTGGTCTTTTGGTCCCGGTGCCGTAAGGAGACGCTTTAATCCACTGCTAGCATTTTCCCTTTTTCCGTTCGAACCTGCTGGACCAAGAAGAACTCCCCTTTTAAACTTCGAAGTGAATCGGCCGAGCAAACAGACTTTCTTGTACGGGTAACCAAGGAGTCAGCTGGCCATCTGAGCTCTATTGAAAACAGGCCTGAGTCCCTCAGCGCCTAAAGGTGGACGTCCGCTTTTTCTGACCTCGGTTTTCCGCAAACCGCTCCTTTAAACTGGACACTTTCTACGTTCTTCGTCGTGGACTGTGGAGAGCTGCCCCCACCAAGTAGGAGTAAACTGATTTATATCTCTTGGTCTGGGTAGAGGAGAGGTCTTGACGGTTAATATCCGTTTTCTGTTGGTTAAAATAAGTCTGTCAACTTGTTAACCACTGTTATTCTTGGTCGTCTGTCGCTGTACACCGACCCTGAATGTGCATGTTTTTGTGTTTTATTATTTGACTTTGGTTGCAACCAGAAGCAGTATGTTATATTGTATTATTTCCTTGTTTGTTTAATGTCCGCTGCGGTCGGCGCGTGTCTGTTTAGACAGGTCGCGTGGACTCAGTAGATCTCCTTTCTCCGTCGCCCCCCGTTTCCTTTGTCTAAGCCACCATTGCTAATGAAACTAGCCTTTGTTGAATCGCCACGCGGTCTTCCTTTGTCTTCCTTTGTGAACCGATCGCGCCAATTGATAAGACTTGAGTTATTTATCGCATTGAGTGTGCTAAACTGAACCCCCCTCATCCGCTCGCTGTCTCCCACACACACACACAGCCGCATACACACACCCCCTTCCCTCGACGTTAACTTTGTTCTATATTTTTGCATGCGTTAGAATAGATGGAAATTATGAATGAAATGTAATCTGTAAGGTTGACCTATTTCATTAATAAATTCCCTTAAGTAACGAGAAGTTTCCTGTGCTATTTCAGTGTGTGCTGTGAAGTTTGTTTGAACCCCGCGGACGAACTCTACGCCTTTTCAGAGAGACTGACTGTCTGGTTTAATTAAAATTATCTCATTTATGAGATTGGTGCCCCTATATCTTTAATAAACAGGTTAAACTCTAACGTCATCAACAATTATATTAATATTAAATTATTGATTATAATTATTGATGCTCAGAAAACCAGACAACAACTTTTTATTATTAGTAGTTACAACACCACTATTGCCACAAAACCTTTAAAAAACAAACTATAAACTCTTAAGTGTTTCCACAGGTGGTGATGGCTCCACATGAACCATCTGTGGTGTTCGTTGATAACTACATCAAACTTCTGGCCGACGGCAACCCTGAGACCTTCCAGAAGATTTTGGATATGAAGGCAAGTTGGAGTATTCTACCCATGATTTAAACAAATTGTTCATTTGACCTGACGGTTAGTAATGAAAATGTTATTTAAATAGCACCTTTCTAGAAAGAATCACAAAGTGCTTCACAATTAAACCAAAAATGGCCTGTACTTGTATATCGCTTAGGTTTGAAAGAGATAAAAAGCTGGATATTGTCAGCATAGCAATTGTAAGAAATGTCACTAAAAGACCCTAAAATATGGAGGGCAAGAAGATACAAAACAAACAAAAAGCCCCCAGAACGAAGCCTTGAGGGACACCATAAAGAAGTTGAGAAGATGACTTAAAACACAGCAAATTATTTTCTAGATAAATAGGAGGACAACCATGTCAAAGCAGATGCTAATATCGCAACCAGTAGGATTGGTCACAACCGTAGGTCTTCAATTACTAATATTATTTCAAATAAGCCAGTACTTAAATGTAGGCATGGGCCGGTATGAGATTCTGACGGTATGATAACCTTAGGCAGAAATATCACAGTTTCACGGTATTGTGATTACAGCTCTAAAATGTATATTTTAAATGTCTGTGTTTTTTTTTAAGGAAAAAAACTTTTTACAGAGGCAACTAACTAACTAGCATGCTAAGATAAATCGTCATTAGCATGCTAGTTACCATATCTGCCTCAGTTAAAAAAAAGCTACTAAAGCATAGAGATGAAGAAAAGATAAGATAAGATAGGTAGTTACCATATTTGCCAAGGTAACAAGCTCATTTCAATAATGTCAGACGCTAATACGCTCGTTCATTCCAAGACAGCATTAACTTTACCTTGAATTTAGCATACAACGATGGGTGGAGCTCCCGAACATGCGCAATCATATTGGATGTATTGTCTCCTCGGGCTGCCACTGTTCTCAAGCACTTTTTGCACGTCGGCCGACCTTCTTCTTCCAAGCCGTAACTGTCTGGCTTTTTACGGTAGCCGAAGTATTCCCAAACAGCCGACTTGGTCCGCTTAGAGACGATGGAAAAAGTTCTGGGGGCTCGCCTCCTTCAGCCATAACACAGCCTGCAGAGCTGCCTGTTTGTCACTCACAACGGGGGGGGGGCTTTACGCTGCAGGTTCACACAGCACGAGGGACCTTTACTTTCTCCCTGACGAGACCCCACATAAAAAAACTGCTTATACCGCAGGAACTGTATGACGGAAAATTTTAGTGGTTTTGAAACATTGACTTTTTCGTATACCTTGAAACCGGTAACCGGCCCATGCCTAGCCAGTATGACAGTCTCAGTCTTTGATCAACATTGTGAACAATGTATAGTTTGTGTGTTTTTTCACAAAAAATAGAAGAAAAAGGATTTATTTTATAAAAATCTGAATTTCATAATAAAAACATTAAAACCCCAAACCCCCCCTAGTTCTTGAAAGACGCCTCGCTGTGAGTGTGTGTCCTGACTTTAGGGATGACAGGGAGACACCTGCCAGAGGACCGCAGAGACCGTGAAGGTTCATATGGTAAAAGCAGTTCTGAAAGATAAGAAGACCCAAGACCAGTAAGACATTTAAAAACCATTAAAAGAACCTTAAAATCTTTCCTAAAACATAGAGGGAGCCAATGCAATGAATTTAAGACCGGTGTTATGTGCTCTCGCCTCCTAGTCTCCGTCAGTACACGTGCTGCTGAATTTTGTAGAAATTATAAATTTGAGATACTATTTTTGGGAAGACCAGAAAGCAGGGCATTACAGTAATCAATCCTATTGGTGATAAAAAGCATGCATCAGTGTCTCTGTGTTGGCCCAGGAGTGAATGGAGTGGACTCTGGCAATGTTCTTTAGTTGATAAAAACCTATTTTAGGCAAAGCAAGGCAATTATTTTTGTATAGCACACTTTCAACAAGTTAATTCAAGGTGCTTTACATGAACATGGGGTAAAATAAAAACGGTAGTAAAACACAGCATAAAAAGAAAAAACGGCAATAAAGCAAGAAGCACACAAAACATATGATACATGAAAACATTACCCAAAGGCAGCTCTAAACAGATACGTTTTTAACTGTGATTTAAAATAACTCAGTGTTTCAGCAGCTTTGCAGTTGTCTGGAAGTTTGTTCCAGATTAGATTAGGGGGGGGGGTGGTATAGCAACTGTAGATCTTTAACATACTTTGGTGCTAAGCCATTCATTGATTTATAAACTATTAAAACTATTTTGAAGTCTATCCTCTGAGCTACAGGGAGCCAGTGTAAGGACTTTAGAACTGGGTTGATGTTCTCTACTTTCCTGGTTCTAGTGAGGACACGAGCAGCAGCATTCTAGATCAGCTGCAGCTGTCGAATTGACTTTTTAGGCAGACCTGTGAGAACGCTGTTGCAATAATCAATCCGACTAAAGATAAACGCATGGATGAGTTTTTCGAGGTCCTGATTCGACATCATTCCTTTAATCCCAGAAATAAGATAAAGATAAAAGTCAGCTCAGAATTAAAAATGACGCCTAGGTTCTTCACATGTAAAGAAGGATTAAATGACAGTAATTGTAGTTTTGGTAAAAGTTTCTCTCTTTGAACCTCAGTACCTATGACTAAAACTTCAGTTTTGTCCTGATTGAGCTGGAGAAAGTTTTCTGTCATCCAGGATTTGATTAAAATTTGTTTTTGTGTGTACTTTATTCAAATTAGTTAATTAAGGAATAACATAAAATCACCACAGCTGCAATTAAAATATATTTTCTATATTTTTGATGGTTATTGATAATTACCGATATCGATCAACAGGACTTTTTCTATTTATCAATATGCTCTTTTTCTATATCGTCCTGCCATAGTAACCAGCACCATTTTATTTTTCCATTGCTGTTTAAACCAGTGATATACTTTTGTTTCTGCTCTTACAAATTAAAGCCAATCTGGTAGCATAACTGAGAAATTCATGAAACTGATATTGCAAGCTAGACCCACCCTCTCAAGCATGCTTCATAATTGTTTTGTTATGGGGTTTTTTTCTGTGTTTTTGGTGTGGGTTTGTGTGGGTGTACAGGGTCTAAAGCGCAGTGAACAAAGCACCATGCTGGAGCTCTTCAGGCAGAGGTTACCCACTCCACCCTCTGGAGCTGACAGCGGCCCATCCCTGTCCTTCAGTGCCCCCACCCCAGAGCAAGAGTCGTCTCGTATCCGCAAACTGGAGAAGCTCATCAAAAAGAGACTGTGAAGAGACTCTGATCTTGATCGTAGCAGGCGATGCTGTGGCCTTTAGGTGTTTTGCAGTTGAGCCTCTCAAAGACTTTATTAGACTCATTTCAGTTGGAGTGGAGAGCTACAGAAAGAGGAAAAAGTTGGCTAAACTTTTCTAAGTGACCGTAACCCAAAACCAATCCGATGCTGGGTTATGAAGAAACTTCCTCAACGGTTTGTTGCTATTTCACATGTCCTGTATTTCTGTAAATTTCCACTGTTGTTTCTGTGACACTAACGTCAGCAATCTCAGATGGCCTAATGTACTATTGTTGATTAAATTCTGCTCGGAGTGTCTCCTTCAGCTCCTTAATGTACCTAATCATGGATGATTCTAAAATGTTAATTAAATTTACTGTTTCTGACGATAATGTACTTTGAGGTTGGTGTATCTTATAATGAGCTGTTTAAGCATGAAGGGGAGTGGATTGAATTATTCATTTCTGTCATCTTTAAAGGTGACTTGTCTCTGGTTTTGATTTTGTTGAAAGAACAGTGGCCTATAATCACCACATGCGTCTGACAAAAATCAGCTTGTTTTTTTGTTTTTGTTTCAGAGATATGAACCCATATTTCAGTTTTCCCTAACGTAAGCAGCCATTGTCATTATATGGTCACATGCAGTGCCTTGCAAAATTATTAGTAGCCTTTCAACTTGTTTTAATTCTGTCTTGTTCCAGCTACAAGCTCATATGTATTCTACTCTATGATTCTATGTAAAAGACCAACACAAAGTAGTACATGATTGTGAGGTAAAAGGAAAATAGAAAGGCTATCCATAATTATTACAGAAAAAAAGTCTGAGAATTGTGGCTTGCATTTGTTTTTTGGACTACTCTGACTCTCCTAAATAAAATCCACTGCAATCATTTACTTTAACATTAGATTTCACCTGTTTAATTGAATCTCTATATATAGAGCTATTCTGTGAAGACCTCAGTGGTTTGTTGGAAAACATTAATAAATCAGCAAGCTGGTACAAATTCTTGCAGTTTTCATATATTTTTTTCAATCAATCAAACTCGATTTATAAAGTGCTTTTCATACCAACATTGCAACTCAAAGTGCTTTGCAGATTAACATGACTCCACATAAACCACATTTCCCTCCCTCCCCCACAGATTTAAAAGCATGATCACAATTATACCCCCCTACCCCCAACCCAACCCCCTTGCGTACACACACTCGAGCAACAATAAAAAGACATTAGGCCAGCAAGGTAAGGAAACGCCATCAAAGGCGCCATCTATGATAAAAGCATGCATCAGTGTCTCCGTGTTGGCCCGAGAGAGAATGGGCCGGACCCTGGCGATGTTCTTTAGATGATAAAAACCTATTTTAGTAATGTTTTTAATTTGAGGGATGAAAGTCAGCTCAGAATGGAAAATCATGCCAAAGTTCTTCACTTGTAAAGAAGGATTAAAAGACAGTAATTTTAGTTTTGGTAAAAGTTTCGCTCTCTGAGCCTCAGTACCTATGACTAAAACTTCAGTTTTGTCCTGGTTGAGCTGGAGAAAGTTTTCTGTCATCCAGGATTTGATGTCTAAAATGCAGTTAAAAAGTGCATCCATTAGCTGTGTGTCATCGGGAGAAACGGAGATGTACAACTGTGTATCATCAGCATAACTGTGAAAGTTAACTCCATGTCTTCTGATGACGCTGCCAAGAAGGGAGCATGTAGAGTTTAAAAAACACTGAGCCTACAATTTAACCCTGGGACACCACATATAATATTGTGGACCTTAGAGGAGCAGGTATCTAAACTTACTATAAAAGTCCTATGAGATAGGATGTAAACTATTTGTGAACAGGACCAGAGAGGCCAGTCTGTTGTAAATGGGTTAAAAGAATAGTGTGGTCCACATGTATGTACAGGTCCTTCTCAAAAAATTAGCATATTGTGATAAAGTTCATTCTTTTCCATAATGTAATGATAAAAATTTAACTTTCATATATTTTAGATTCATTGCACACCAACTGAAATATTTCAGGTCTTTTATTGTTTTAAAACTGATGATTTTGGCATACAGCTCATGAAAACCCAAAATTCCTATCTCAAAAAATTTGCATAATAAAAAGGTTCTCTAAATGAGCTATTAACCTAATCATCTGAATCAACTAATTAACTCTAAACACCTGCAAAAAATTCCTGAGGCTTTTAAAAACTCCCAGCCTGGTTCATTACTCAAAACCGCAATCATGGGTAAGACTGCCGACCTGACTGCTGCCCAGAAGGCCATAATTGACACCCTCAAGCAAGAGAGTAAGACACAAAGAAATTTCGGAACGAATAGGCTGTTCCCAGAGTGCTGTATCAAGGCACCTCAGTGGGAAGTCTGTGGGAAGGAAAAAGTGTGGCAGAAAACGCTGCACAACGAGAAGAGGTGACCAGACCCTGAGGAAGATTGTGGAGAAGGACCGATTCCAGACCTTGGGGGACCTGCGGAAGCAGTGGACTGAGTCTGGAGTAGAAACATCCAGAGCCACCGTGCACAGGCGTGTGCAGGAAATGGGCTACAGGTGCCGCATTCCCCAGGTCAAGCAACTTTTGAACCAGAAACAGCGGCAGAAGCGCCTGACCTGGGCTACAGAGAAGCAGCACTGGACTGTTGCTCAGTGGTCCAAAATACTTTTTTCGGATGAAAGCACATTTTGCATGTCATTCGGAAATCAAGGTGCCAGAGTCTGGAGGAAGACTGGGGAGAAGGAAATGCCAAAATGCCTGAAGTCCAGTGTCAAGTACCCACAGTCAGTGATGGTCTGGGGTGCCATGTCAGCTGCTGGTGTTGGTCCACTGTGTTTTATCAAGGGCAGGGTCAATGCAGCTAGCTATCAGGAGATTTTGGAGCACTTCATGCTTCCATCTGCTGAAAAGCTTTATGGAGATGAAGATTTCATTTTTCAGCACGACCTGGCACCTGCTCACAGTGCCAAAACCACTGGTAAATGGTTTACTGACCATGATATTACTGTGCTCAATTGGCCTGCCAACTCTCCTGACCTGAACCCCATAGAGAATCTGTGGGATATTGTGAAGAGGAAGTTGAGAGACGCAAGACCCAACACTCTGGATGAGCTTAAGGCCGCTATCGAAGCATCCTGGGCCTCCATAACACCTCAGCAGTGCCACAGGCTGATTGCCTCCATGCCACGCCGCACTGAAGCAGTCATTTCTGCAAAAGGAGTGCATAACTGAACATAATTATTTGAAGGTTGACTTTTTTTGTATTAAAAACACTTTTCTTTTATTGGATCGGATGAAATATGCAAATTTTTTGAGATAGGAATTTTGGGTTTTCATGAGCTGTATGCCAAAATCATCAGTTTTAAAACAATAAAAGACCTGAAATATTTCAGTTGGTGTGCAGTGAATCTAAAATATATGAAAGTTAAATTTTTATCATTACATTATGGAGAAGAATGAACTTTATCACAATATGCAAATTTTTTTAGAAGGACCTGTATTTATGTATGAAAAACATTGGGATTTTTCTCTCCGCTTCACAATTATGCACTACCTTTTATTGGTCTCATAGTTCAACATATGGATCCCCAATAACATACATGGAAGTTTGTGGTTGTAACCTGAAAAGTTTGAGGAGTAGGAATACTATTGCAAGGCACGTGTAATTAATTGTCTCCACTGATCAAGTTGTTAGTTAAACAATTCTAAATTAGAAATCAGGTTGCAAACGTCCAGTCATTTATCAGATAATGCACCCTGTGTTGCTGCAATATAAAATAAAACTATTAATCTCCTATGCCTATTTATTTTAATTCATGTCTATCGGGTTCACAATGCTTCTTAATTCAGGTGTCTGACGTGTGGACTCCCCCCCTCCCTTCCCCTATGGTTTATCAAAGTGGATGTGTGTTGTTTTACTTTGCACGTTGTGTACAATACCAGGAAAGCATTTCCACCTAAACTTACCAAGGTCCAATTTCAATGAAGGTTTGGGGGGAAAAAATCCCAAATCCTGGTCTGGCCTCTTGTTGCCGATTATCTTCCAACCAATCAGCGCTTGGAAAGGCGTTTCCTTTCCTGTGTTTGTGGTTGTGAAAGCCCCCCTGAGAGGGGCCTGAAGTTTGAAGAAGAGAAGCGGTGGCTGGCTAAACTCAGTCTCTTTGATTCCTGCACAAATGTAAATGAGCTTTCCCCCAGTAACTTGAAGTCTGGCGTGAGGTTTGGGTGTCTGATGAGTTTTATTATTAATGTGAAGAAAGTTGAAAGGCAGCGGGGGTGTTCGGGGATTGAATCCTCCCCCCACTCAGGTTAATGATATTTCCAGCCTGCAGCCCTGCGCTCAGTACGGGAAGAAGTTCTGCGGTAACACGGGGGACGCACAATCTGGAAGAGTTTCATAAGCGGCGTCTCACACACTCAGCGGGACTTTTGCAACTTTTGACCAGAAATGGTTGGCAGGTTGAACTTGCCAAATGTAACCGACGGAGATCCTCTGGATATGAGCTGCACCGGGACTGATAGAGGACTCGATAGCCCGGACTCTGGGTTACCCCCGAGTCCGAGCCCCAACACCTGGTTGCAGCCTGTGGGTGTAGAGAAAGCCGGTGGTGTGAGCCTGGTGTCTGAGGAAGAAGGAAGGGCCTGTCTGGTGTGTACATGATTTGATTATTTCAAGGCTCGGATGTTTTGATTCTCTTAGAGTCTAGTTTATCTAACAATCCAGTTTATTTATCTTTTGTTGGAAGTCACTTTACAAAAATCACTGTAAGAGTTTCCCATTGCTTTTTGCATGTCTAGTCTATGCACAGGTGAATATTGATGCAAAAGTTGCTCTTTAGATTGTAGCCAAAGCTTCAGTGCTAAATAAAAAGTTCTTTTAGGAGCCTGGACTGAATTTTATTATATGTAGTTAAAAGTGTAAAATACTTGAGCAGGTCAAGTCGCGACTGTATTATTCTACTATACTTAGATTCTTTTAAAAGATTCTATTTGGGCCAATAAAGCATGTATGACATGTATATATTTTTCTGTAAATGCCTCAAGTCGCCATCCTACAGAAAATTATGTAAACTTTCTTAATGCTCCTCAACCAGTCTGATAGTCATGTAAGTGGTGACATAGTGGGTTTATTAGAATTTTGTGCTTTTGTTCCAGATTTCAGTTTCACCTGCTGGCAATCTCCCACAACTACAGCCCCTATCCTTTGGAGAAGGCATAGCACTTGATTTATTACCATCAAAGGAACTGAGGTAGGTTGACCTTATCAGAGCAAGCCAGAGGCATAAGCAGCATGTATGCCATCTAGGGCCCAATGCTGGCCGGTGGGGGCTCCCGAAAGTACTTAAACTTTTACTGGACAGTTTGGTTAGAAAATGTAGTTGTTCTAAAGATGTCATGCAAACATCATAGAAATTAAACGTTTCATAAAATTACATGTGCATAGAAAAATTTAGAGACTACAGTTGTTTTAAGCTTTTTAAGTTCGACTTTACTCCTAATTCAGCTGTGATTAGCTGCTAGCCTCCAGAAAAATTTAAATCTGTTCATACTAAATATGAACTTCGGCTGACATAACTCCTCGTGGCCTTTTAGGGAAACATAGGTTCACTACGGTTCAGTGTCATTTATAGTTTGAGTCTGATGCTTGTTCACCAATACGTTCTCCCATATCCAGATACACGTCGTTTGTGAACTATGACTCAGATCGTCACTTCATCCAAAACGTGGCCCTCCAGCCATGGGGCCAGGGCCTCGAACACTACCAGCAGACAGTTGTGGCTTTGCCACAAAGTACCTGGCGTCACTACAAGACCCAGCTGGACTTCCAGCCCCGCCTTCGACCTCACCGCTACAAGAGCACCACCATCATCTACCCCAAGAAAACCAGCACGGTCTACGTTACGGAGCTGAACTACGACTCCCATCGGTTGTCCAAGCGTTTCTTGTCCAGCGTGGAGCTGGAGGTGGCGGGCAGCAGGAGGCTGCCTTAGGGAGGAGGAGTTATTGGGGGGGGGGGGGGGTTCCTGTGCTGATGCTCCCACTTAAGTTGCACTGAAAGTTAGTTCAAGTTGTTGTTTTTTGTTTTTTTGGAGCGGGGAGTTATAGCCCACCACAATGGTGGTTTCTGGGCTGAAGGTCGTCACAGTTACACCAGCTGGGTCCCCCTCTTTGGGCCTTCTTAAGATAAATCGCTATAACATGAACACCTGCCAAATACTCTTATTATAGTGGTCTTTTTTCTGATTTATCTTTATGCTCCTGCTTGATCATAGAATGGAGCTTATTTCTGGGAGGAGGTGGATGTGTTTGCTTTGAAGCTTGATGTGGATGGCCTGCTAAGGTGTTTGTATAGCTTTCTTTCATTCTCCATCAAACGCTGTGGATGGGAAGGCTCAATCTCTGCTATGGCAAAGAAAAGAGTTTATTTTAAATAGTTTATCTATATACATTTATGGCCCAGTAAATGTATTGAAAGTAATATCAAATGTTCCCTCATTCTGTGAGGGGATATTTTTGTCAGGTGACAAATATGGAGTAAGATGCGTAATTTCCATCTAGAAACCGGTTATCAGCTGGTCAAGCACTCAAAGTATTTCAGTTTTAATTTTTTCAAAGATTCATAGCCTTTCGTGAAAAACAGGGCTTTAAATCTATTTATGTGTCAGTGTATTTGGTTTTGACATGAGAGGGCTGTTAAGCAGGTATGTACACAGCATAATGCAGAGCTCTTTACATGCTTCTTTCTAAGCAATAATTTACTCATCCAATTCATGTGTTGTAAATTATGTGAAGATGAATTGTTTGTTTCCATTGTGTAAATTTACTTTAACCAGGTAGCACAGATGGCACCCAAGTTAGGCATAAATGCATAAATCACTGGCTTACTACATTCCACTTATAACTGTGGTGTGACTGATTTATTTTTATTTTTTATTTATTCTGGGTGAGGTTTTAAAAGCTAATTAAAATATCCTCTACACTTGCTTTTTAAATTCATTTTGTTTTTAAATGCCTTTTTTGTATTTTTCTGTTTTCATCACTTGTTTGCCTGGGTAAAATAAAATGAACGCTTGTTCAATATCTTTATATTAAGCTTGGTATAATTATTCTTACATTTTTGACTTTGTCTGCATAAGAATGTTGTGTTAAAACATTTTTTCCCAATTCAAACTTTGGGTTAAAGATGTTCAGTAAATCTTAATAAAAGGTTATTGGTGTGATTAACAAATCTTTTTTTTCTTCTTTTTTTTTTTTTTTTTTCCAGAAACATGTTGAGGCTGGAAGTGCAACTCCTAAAAATGCTCAAACGCCATAAGTTAAATATTTTTCAGCTCTAAATTATGTATTAATCTTTAATAGATTTAGTAAATTTGTGTGTATACTTTTTTTCGGAAAAGGGGTAAATTGTGCTCACTTTTACTAGGTTCAATCTTTTTCCGCCGTTTCTCCTACTGCAGTGCCCTCTTGTGGCTCTACAGTATAGGTACAATGTAAAGCTTACTCCAAGGCCATGCCGGTTTGTTCTTGTGCGGTAATGCACCAAGTATCCAGGTATTTTGCTACTTGGATTATGTGTGCAAATATATCTATTAATACCTCTCATGTACCTGCACTAATATAACTGCTAGAATTACATTGTTATTATATTTAAGGGGACTATTATATACAACATGAGTTTCAGATAATTTCATCAGTCAAATTATTCAACATATACTGAACTGTGCACACTGAACTCAGCTGAAAAGTATTTATGCACATTTTATTTGTCTTGCTGTGTTGGCCTGTTAATTTGTTCCCTCACAATCAATAAATGTTCCACATATCTAATTCATGGCCTCTTGCATTTGATTGAATACTTTTTGTATAGGGTCCTGAGATTACATTACTCAAAGCATAGCTGAGTTGACATTTACATTCAAATGACATTATCTACTTTTGTCCATACATTTCTAATTTATAGTTTATTTCCGTCTTCGGGAAAGCAACTTTTATTCCCCACGGACCCTGAAGTCAGCGTGACGTAGAAGCGTTAGAGTAAAACCGACACACGTTTTTTATTTCGTTTTTCTACTAACATTTGTTACTTTAGGAGATGTTCTAACACCGACAAAAAATAAAGTATAATATTACAAATGAAAAAGAAGGCTCTGCGGTTACGTAGTGTGACGTTTCGGTTCAGAGGTCTAAACACGCCCACGTTTCCTGCAGCGTGCGCAGCGCAGCAGTTCAGTTGTTTCTACACACACTGGTCATTGTTTTCCCCATCAGTGGACGTCTGATAAATTATTTTAATGCCGGATACCAACTTTCACTTTATTACCGAAACAACGATATAGATGTCACGCTGTAGTGTCATCTTTTTTAGTCAAAGAGCTTAGCCTAAAATCCGGATAGTTAGCGTGTGAAGAATGAAGTCGGGCAGCGTTAACAGCAGCAGCATCACGGACATGTTCGAACAGGGAAAAGTGCTGAAGATTTGCGCCCCTATGGTCCGATATTCAAAGTAAGGGTTTGTGTAGTTAGCATTGCAGTAGCCGACTTGGTTTAGCTTGGTTTTATAAGAGTGTCATTTGTAGTAGGTCTGTTGCTGCTAATATCTGTTTCCCACAGGTTGGCGTTCAGGACTCTAGTCAGGAAGTACAGCTGTGACATCTGCTTCACCCCAATGATTGTGGCAACAGACTTTTTACGATCTGTCAAAGCCAGAGACAGCGAATTCACCACCAATGAAGGTGAGTGCTCCCACTGCAAAAATAATTGATTCCTACCTCTGTAATAAACTGTGCACAAATCATTAGATAATTATTAGTTGATTGTATTTCGTGATGGGATGAATGGAAATTGTAACTTTTTTCCTCAGGTGATCGCCCACTTGTAGTGCAGTTTGCTGCCCATGATGCTCAGACCCTGGCTGATGCAGCTTGCGTGGTGGCACCTTTCTCAGATGGTGTTGACCTCAACTGTGGCTGTCCGCAGAGGTGCTGCTGATGGGAGGGGAGGCCTAAACCAATATACCTTTTACTCGTGCTTTATTACTGTGATTAATCAAATGGACACACATATCTTTCAGATGGGCTATGTCAGCTGGTTATGGTGCATGCCTCATTAACAAACCTGAACTTGTTAAGGACATGGTGAGGCATGTCAGAAACCAGGTGGACAATCCGAACTACACTGCATCCATCAAAATAAGGTAAAACCTGTAGTACGCAGATAACTCGTAGGTCATGTAACTTCTGTTAATTTTCTTTGAATGTATGTGATAAACCAACAGAAAGTAGTGCAGCACTCTAAACTGGAAGGGAAATGATACACAGTCTTCAAAGTTGTGTTATTGTGTTTTATTTTTAAAAATGTAATATGAAAAGTGTGACATGAATTTGTAGTTAGTCCCTTATTCTGTTAAACCCATAAATAAAATACACTGCAACAACTTGTCTTCACAGCCCACCTCTTCAGTAAACAGATCTGTGTTAAATTTAATCCCAGGATAAATCTAAAAGTTCTATAAAGGCCTCAGAGGTTTGTTAGAGAACATCAGCATCATGAAGACAAAGGAAAACGCAAAACAGCACAGGGATAAAATTGTGGATAATTTAAAGCAGGGTTATGTTATGAGGCAACATTCAAATTGTGAACATTATTTGAAAAGGAAGAGTATAGTATGTCTGTCAAGACATGGCTAATAATCTAAACAGACAGCCCTAGAAAAGACAGCTCTATTCTAAAGAAGAGTGAGAATTTTGATGAATTAGTCAATCGAAGCCATAAGAAGTCCAGTTTGCAGTGTACATTTTTTTCCAAGCTGTTAGCGTCTCACAGAGCTCTCCAATATCCATCATCTGAAAATGGAATGGTATGGCACAACTGTTGGTTAGAGATCAGAATCAGAAAGGTTTTATTGCCATATGTGTGAACACTGAACAGGTTCATAACGTTAGGAAATTGCTGTTGTACTATTGTGCAAACATAAAATAAACACTTCTAAGCATGCAATAAATAAAAATATAATGGGGTAAACAGATTGATATATACATGAGTGCAGGTTATGATCAGTGCATCAGATGATTGGAAAGATGGACATAGCATATGTACTAGTAAACGTAGATGTTTGTCAACAATGTTTCATTTTCATTCCACTTGTGGTTGTGACATGACAAGATGTGAAAAGTTCAAGGTGTGTGAATACTTTTGCTTTGCATTTTAATTAGAAGTAGCAGTTTGCTTTATGGTGTTGTAAAGAAACTACTGCATCCACAGGATCCACAAGGACTTAAAAAGGACAGTGGATCTGTGTCAGAAAGCTGAGTCAGCTGGTGTGTCGTGGATAACGGTCCACGGTCGTACAACAGAGGAACGCCACCAACCGGTTCATTATGACGCCATAAAGACAATCAAAGACAGTGTATCTGTTCCTGTCATTGCCAATGGAGACATAAAGTACCTTCGTGATGTGGAGTCTACTCACCAGCTTACTGGTGTGGATGGTATGTTTGCTTTCCCAGCTGTCATACATTCATGAGTGTGAGCAGGTTTTCTTTTAGTTTCTAACGCTTTGCTTGTTTGGACCATACTGTACAGGTGTGATGGCTGCTCGGGGGTTGCTGTCTAACCCTGCCATGTTTGCGGGATATGAGGATACTCCGTTGCAGTGCATATGGGACTGGGTGGACATTTCCATTGAGCAGGGAACTCCCTTCACATGCTTCCATCATCATCTTATCTACATGCTGGAGAGGGTCAGTTCCCAGCCTGAGAGAAAGGTGTTCAATTCTCTGTCCAGTACCTCTTCTGTAATAGATTACCTCCAGAACACATATGGGACAGTTCAGGAACTTGAAACATGACTATTCATGAATGTCATCATTTTACTTCTTAGAGTTTTTGTTTTAATGCCAAATAAAATTTTAAAACTTTGTCTTTATTGCCGTCTTTACTTTATTTTCCATATGCTTGTGAACATTTTTATCATGTTATATTTGAACTTTCATCAACTTTCAACCAGAGCACTTTGTCAAAAAAAAAAGTTTCTTCCAATGCATTGAAACATGCAGGAAGACTGGTTTTAATGGGTTTTATAATTATATTAGGTCCATGTATTTCACTCATGGATACATCAAGTTTCTCAAACAAACCTCAAGGTGAAAGCACTGTGAAGAAAATTGTGCTTGTCTTCAGAATTGGCAAAGAAAATTTTTACATTTGCACTTGGCATTTTGTTCTATTTCAAAATAATTGTTAATATTTTTACATATTTGGAATGCAGATGGAAAGTAATTGAACGTCTTGAACAAACTGGAAATATTGCCTTCAAAGTTAAGCGTGGAATTAATTAAATTCAACATCAAAACAGATTTTGTTTGAGCCAGGGAGACCCTCTAGATTTGAAATATATTTGTGTGTTGAGAGTAGTGAAAACAGTTTTATGAAGACCAAACCAACATTTTTAATAGTTTGAAACTAGTTTCATAATGGAAAGTAGATCCGAAACGGTTTAGGACTTAACATGTCGTACGTCAAAGTTGCTACCATATTTTGAGTGGCATCTTGAGACCTAGCGAGCTGTGTAAGAGTTTTAGGGTTGGCTACATACAGTCTATGATTGGCTGTTCTAAAACCGCAAAGATTTTTTGTTGTACAAAAGAGAACAGGTATAAATCCATCACCCAAAACTAAATACTGCCAAAAATATTTGTGCTATAGCTTCACTTCTCTCTATATGTATTGTGCTGTGAAAAGAATATCCATTCTTACAGATTTCCTACAGACCTTAAAATCTTTCTATTTATCTGTCTAGTAGTACTAAAGAGAATATTGTATGCAAAAGGGATTCATTCTAATTAGTTTGTTTTAAAGTTTCGTCTTTTTTATAAAGGCTAAAGGATGTCCAAGTTTCCAAGCGTACTCTAACGCTATACATTGCCGTCCAAAGCGAAATTGCCACTCACAATATGGCGGACGCACTGACGTTTCGTTTCTACTAGGCAACGCAGCCAACGCTGTGTGTGATTGAGGCTGGAACAGGAAGAAGTACACAAGGAAGACAAACTTTACTCTGTGAAGAAACTCCTCCTCAGTTAGCATTTTGGAGATTTGTCGGTATGTTTCGTAGTTTTAAAAGCGAACTACAACCCGAACACTGCCTTTACTGCTAGTTTAAATTTTATTTATGGCGTCATTTCCTTGTTAATGGTAGCATTAGCCTACGCAGTTAAGCATTTTAGATGTTAAGATTGTGAGATATGAAAACGTGGTTTCATTGCGAATGTGACCTAATTTTAAACATTTTGGGATTTGCCCTAATTTTCATATAAAACCCTTTTTCCTCGTTTGTTTTTGAAAGAAGCACCTGCAAGTTAAAGTTTGAACTGTAAACAGGGGAGTAAGTAGCTAAGCAGCACATTCTGTGAGGAGTTAGCTTGGGTCTTGTGAGTTGAGAATGTGTTCTTGTATTAGTTAAGCTGGTTCTACTCGTTTTAGCAACATTTTATCCTATGCTTACCCGTGTTTGGGTTGTTGTTTTTTTGCAGAAGAAAGAGATGACATTACAGTGGACTGTGGTGGCGCTCTTTCTCTATGTAGAGATAGGCGTCATTCTCATCCTCTGCTTACCTTTCATCTCAGCGAGAAGGTAGGGATGGGGTGACCTGGATCAGATATTACATCATTTATTGCCCAAGTAGTTATATATATATATATATATATATATATATATATATATATATATATATATATATATATATATATATATATATATATATATATATATTGAAACAAATTAAATCTGTTTAAAAAAAAATTATTTAATTTGAATAGTGCAGATTGAATGTTATAATCTGTTGTAATGGTTATTGAAGTTATGGTTTTCACTTATCCCCATGCAAAACTGCAGTTTAAAAAAAAGTATTGAATAGTATGAGAAAAGCATTACGTTAATATTAAGAACAAGTACTGTTATGTTAATATTCCTTTTTTTCTTCCTCATAATAGAGAGAATTTTAGCTGAGTAATTTTCATGCTCTTAGATTTTTTAGCAGTTTATCAGTCTACTCCACTGCTGATATGAAATAGAGTATTAAAGTGTTTCTAACGATAAGGCTGCAGAATATATTGCAAATAGATCATAGCAACATCACTGTGTGCAATGTTACTGTCACAGAACAGTTTTGATAGCAAACTGACTGTTGTTGCAGACTATTAGATTCTTAGTGTCAGGAATTAAGAGTTTGCATGCCAGAAAGCGATTCAGTGTGATAGATTGAGTTTCATCACAATGATAGATGAGAAAGAACAGTGAGTGGAAAATGTATTGAACTTGAATTACTTGAATCAACTAATCACCATTCCTGAATGAATTAAATAGCATAGCTTACAATTCCCTCTTCTTATGTCACATGTCCAGATTATGACTCTTTTTAATTAAAATGTGTGCCATTATGTATCGTAAAGTTTAAATAGCCTGAATTAACATTTCAAATAGTAATTTTATATGCATTTTAGAAAATATTTAACCTGCAATATGCTCTATAAGTTTGATTTTGAAGAAGTCTGCTTATGCTGCTTTTCCAGTTATGATTCTCTACATTTTCTCCTCTCAGTAGTTGTTTACATGATACAAAAATGCACAAAATAAGTGTTTTTGTATTTATTCACACATAACTTTTATAAATAAATTTCTGTTCTTCATAGAAGTATTAGAACATATTTTTTTATTACATTTTTTGCAACGGGATAGGTAAAACACTTTCATGATACAAAGTTCTACATTTGTTGGAAATTAAGGAAAAGTGCCTACTTTGCAGCCCAATATCAATCAAGTTTTATTTTTTTTCATATTATCATCATTGTCATTCAGTTGTAGGAATTGTATTCAAAAACAAAAATTCAGTGAAAACGCTTTATGTTGAAATTGGTCGTTGGTTAACTGACTGTAAAAAACGCCTGTTGCAGACCACTGTCCTTTGTAGGTAAGTTGATTAGTGATGTGTTTTTATAACTAAAATCTTTGTATGTCACAACTAAAAAGTCTATTTTGAGGATTTGGCTAAGTGTTATTAGTTATGTCTTATAAGGTAAGACAAGGTACTCTTAAAGTTCCCAAACATCTCAACAAGGTTTCTTTTTCTCCCTTGCAGATGGCAGAGTATTTTCCAGCTGAGGATTTGGAGTTGGATGGCGAGGTTCTGGAACAAAGTTTTTCTCACCATGATCATAATTCTTATTGTTCTCTTTCTTGGTAAGAATTAAAGGCTCTGGATCAGTTAATCACTTTCCCAATCCAGGCCTATCTCACTTTTGTGTTGTACCCATAAACAAACTATTCCATACTCCTGGGTGGTTAATTACTTTGATTAAATAATCAGAAACTGGGCAAATATTTTTACAGTTTATTTTACTTGTATATTAATTTCCATAGATTTGGTTTAACACCATATTGCTATTGTCTGTGGTTTTGATTCCCATTTGGACCAGTGGACTTTTCTGAGATGTTACATTATTATCCCTGATAAACAAAAAAAATACTGATTTACCTCCTTCTGGCAAACATAATTTAGGAGACTCCTATAACCATAGCAGATTTTAGAAAGATATCAATAACTGATATAGATATCAGTTCTCTGAATGGTTGATAAGATACTAGAGGCTGCAGACGACTTTTTTTCGCGCTCAAAAAAGTTGGGTACGGAGGACTAAACCACCAAATCAGTAAAATGACCAGAACCTGAATGAAAGAATCAGTAAAGCCATTTTAGTAATGTACACAGTTGCAAATTTCAGAGGTAAACCATAATTCCCCCAAATTTATTTTATTTGTGTAGCTCAGTGACATTTATATAACAGCAAACAATCTCATCTGTATTTTATAATGCTACAACGAATGTAGATTAGAGTAAAAGGATTTAAAGCAGTGCTTTATTTATTTGGTTTGTTTTTATTCTTGGGACAGAAGAACATATTTTTTAAAATCCTAAACAGCAACTTTCTCTTTGAACATTGTTCACAGATTCTCAGTTCTTCTTGTTTTTCTTTAGATGCTGTTCGTGAGGTCAGGAAATACTCAAGTAAAGAAATTGGCACAGATGCAAAAGTGCAACCAAACATGTTTGACCACCTGCACATGAAGCTTTTTCGGGCTCAAAGGAACCTCTACATCTCTGGTTTCGCTGTCTTCCTCTGGCTGTGAGTTTTTCAGCATTCATATACAGTAAAGCCAAACCTTGGTTTAAGACCATGCTATCCACTTATGTTCTGTTGTTGTTTGCAGGGTTATGAAGCGATTGATTACTTTAATCAACCAGTTGGCAGCCGTGTCTGGGACTACAGCTGCTCTCCAAACGGAGGCTGATAATGCTAATAAAGCAGCAGAGAAGTATATGAAGGACAGTGAGCAGCTGAAACACGTAGGCCTAACTTATTCTGCAAAATTAGTAGATACAGGATAACTCTGGTACCAAGAGACAACAGTTTTTTGAACTGAAAGAACAAAAAAAGATTATTTATTATTGTTTGCAAGGTTTTTCCTTATTTGTGATGCCCATCTAACTCACTGTTTTCCCAATAATGTTTGAGTTTGATCTTTCTCTTTGTGTTACACTAAGGTTTTCCTGTAATTTCAGACCTTGATGGAAGGGGTGGGTGATAAGGCAACAGCGGAGGGCATGGAGCTTTTGAGGAATGAAGTGGGGAAGCTGAACGACGAGCTGAAGTCCTCTAGTGACGGTTAGTTTTCACATCATTTTCATTTTATTTGCATGTGTAGCAGCTATAAGTTCTTTAAATGGCAACCAGCCAGTCTGACAGGTTCTAAAAAAAAACTCATCTCATGACCTATCAATAGAATTTATTTCATCTAAGGAATGAAAAACACCTTTCCACCGAGTTCTTAACAATTGGACTCATAAAGAAGAAGAGTAGATTAAAAAATTAAAGAATAATTATGGAAAAATTGAGACAGATGTTTTATTTTGGCTAAGCTAAGAACAAATAAAATTAATCTGCTTAGTTAAAGTGGTCTTGAAAACTAAATGCAAAGGTTGGTTAACTCTAAACATCATGTTGTAGTTTTTATATTCTGATATAAGGAGGATGCAGTATTGCCTTTTGAAGCAGGTAAACGCACATAGAATGTCCTGTCTTGATGTGTGATTGCGTCCTTTGCAGCCTTGAAAAGATCTCAGTCAGAGGCAGATGGAATGAAGAAACAGATGGAGGCACTTGGCCGGGAGTATGAGAGGCTGCTGAAGGAACATCAGGAGCTCCAGGTAATCCTAAACTCAGAAACAGCAGGGCTACGCAACAGGACTAGAGGTTTCACCACACAAAACACAAATTCCAGCGACACACACTTAAATCAATGTAACAGGCATGTTGTACTGTAAGGCAAACTACAGGTCAGAGGCACAATTTTAGAATTATTTGATCTTTTAACATGGTGCCAGTCTGCCATCAGTTATATAGTTCAGGTGATTTTCCTAGATTAAAATAAAACCTAAAAGACAGATTTGATTCAATTAATTGTTTAGTTGTGAATCTTTAATCCAATTATTTAATTTTATGTGATTTGATTTTTTTTGTGTGTGGTTATTTTTTCTTTCAGAATCTTCATGATAATGGGAACAAAAAGGACGACTAGTGGTGATGGTTGAACTTTCCCAAATCAGCAGATCGCAATTACAATAAATCCCATCCATCTGATGCTCTGTTATTGTTTTACACTGAATTGGTTTCTCTGAAGAGCAGACATTAGACCAGTGTTTCTCAAACTTTTTTTATCATTCCCCACTTTGGACAAAGGAGCATACACAAGCCCCCAATGCTTTTATCGCCCCAACAGAATGGTGACCACGCCTGATTTTTAAAGTGTTTTATTAATTTAAATAGCCGAATTAGTCTACAAGTTTTTAAGGGTATAAATTAGTTGGAAAAAGGGGTTGCGCACTGGAATAAAACCGGCTCAGAAATATATGCTGTCAGTAGTTGCTACATGTAGAACTTCAGCTCACAGTTGGAGAAAATAAAAGTTGTAGTTTTATCAAATTTACAAAGCTTTCAAAAGTATAAATAAAAATAAAATAAAGAGCAAGATACTCATCCCTTTATTTCCTCCGTGGTTGACCGTGTGACTTCTCTGACTCTGAAACGTTCCCTGATCTGTTTAGATGTTTGTACATTTTGTAGATGGAATCACTGATAATGCGGCTACTTCAGCTTGTTTTTTTCTGCTGCGATATATTCCAACGTCAAACTCCCAGCCCGATGTTCCAGGTCCTGGTTCTGTTTACAATGATGATCACAATTGCAAATTTATTTGAGTGTGTTTAATTTTGTGAGAGGGGGGAGCTGGTTGATTTAATTTACAGCGCAGTGAAACATTCACAACGACAGAATCTAGGGGGGGAAAACAATTTAAATCCCATTGTTGTCACGCCCCACCTGCAATACCTCTGCGCCCCAGTAGTGGGGCTCGCCCCATAGTTTGAGAAACATTGCATTAGACTGATGCTTGCAATGATTTAAACTTGGGGAAATGTTTGTTTTGTGATTAAATGATGATTGCTTCATATTTCCACTCGCTGTAGCGTAGCTAAAAGAATTTCAGCTGAAAGCAATCAGCAGAGACATGCAGAATAAAGGGGGAGAGATTATTTGATCACAGAGCATGTAACAAGTTAAATTAAGTTCTGCTTTGTTGTTGTGAGCTGTTAATTCGAGCCCTTTAAATAGATTAGCATGGAGGAATCTGCTAAAAACTGAAGACACCCAAATACTGCAGTTAACAGTTATAAAAATGTTTATGTTTAAGGCTTGTTTTTATATTATGGCTGTATAATGCAGGGACGTCTACTGCACCTCCATCATAATGCAGAGCATGCATGTGCTGCTTTGCAGGTAAAGTTTGCATGTACTTTCACTTAAACGAGACTTTTACAATATTCTCTCCCATACAGTTGGTGAAATGTAAAAATATATATATTTTTTAGCTTCAGCCTGTTAATGCTGATTAATTTCTGTCATAAATAAACAGACTATGATTGGATAAAATATTACCTTAAACTAAAAATAAGGCAAAATAGATTTGTCTCTTGGGTGCTGCCTTTCCTAATGGGTACACAGACTTCTGTAATTGTTGCACTGCATTTCACACATATGGTTTACAAAACAGGAATGTATGATTTTATTTAATATATCTTTTCGTTATATTGATTAAGATATGTCACTGTGTTCGACTTCTAATTTCCCATGCTAAAGTAGTTCATATAGAAATTCACAACATGGTTTGTATGATCTATTCAGGTTGTTTTCTTTTGTACAGAGATCCAATTGAAGTGCCTTTTTAAGCTAGTCTTTAATAAAAATAGATTTGGTTATCTGTGCTTTGTTGGGTTTCTTTTATTGATGAACACCACCAAAACCATGATGTGATTGTTTTGATAATAAATGTTTATTTTTGATTGACATTTATGATATTCCTTCACATTTTACAAAAATAATCCAGGAAATGTATTTACAATCTGGTTACTTTAATGCAGCTGAATGCCTTTTTATGTTATTGATGTAATTGTTTCCTGTCTGTATGCGGCTCCGCATCTGTCTCACTGTGCCTAAAACTGAACCTGAATAACCAACAAACAAGGGCAAAACACACTTTAAATAGACAAAACGGTATAAATAAACATCTCTAGAAGAGATCAATCTTTTGAGACATTACGGAAAACTTTTATATGGTCATGAGATTGCGTGGTGAGAATCATAACCCATCTGTTGCTTTGTAATTAGTAAAAAAAAAAATTGACAGTTACATTAGAGCCATAAAAGCAACATATCCAAAAATTAACCTGGCAAAACACCACTATAACATATCTGATTTGGATATTAGAATCACACAAAATGTTCCTCATGCATAAAACACTTAAACACAGATCAAACTTGGTTAGAGGCTTTTTGCAAAAACTAAGGATGACATTTTTTCTTTCCAAATTGGGCAAATAAACCAGTTCCCATTTTTTTAAAAAGCTTAATCCTACAAGACTCCTTTCATTTTTTGGGGTTTGTAAAATTTGTCCAAAACAACGAAGATTGAAGAAAGAAAGGGAAGCCACTGAGTCAGGAGTCCCATTAGCACAGCTTAAAACTCCACTCGGATAAGATTCAGTAGAATTCCACTTCTCTGCTGTGATTTGTCAAGCTGCAAAAATTCAAAAATATTAAACCTAAATAATAACAGATCCTACAGCATAAACAGTGATTTAAAAACTTTGCCAATCCTCCTGATGTTTCATATTACAATACAATATAATTAGTTAAAGAGGTTTTCATTTTCATATTTAATGTAATGGGAAAAAAAATGGAGGAACCCATCCGGTGTAAAAAGCTGGAGCAGCTTCGACAAAAGGCAAGTATCTTTGTTAACCAGATTGAGGTTATAATGGTTCTTATTTTTTGCCACAACTTAAACACAACACCCATTTCTAATTATTTTAATGAATTGGAAACAAATTGCCACATTGGCTAAATCGTTTTAAGACACTTTGCAAGTTCTATGTATTTGGGTTGGATACTACTACAGCATAGGGATAGGATTTTACTATTATTTTTATTACCAGTAGCAAAAAGGCAGTTTGTGCAAACAGGTATGTTTATAAAGAAGATACATTATAATAACATGTAAAAGATTCAAAGTTCTGTTTATAACCTGTAAATATTTGGACTGCATACCCTCAGCATTTCACATTATCTTGTGATTCACACCAGCCCATATATATATATATATATATATATATATATATATATATATATATATATATATATATATATATATATATATATATATATATATATATATATATATATATAATGAGCTAAACATGTTTCTCCTTTTGATTAACTGAACAATTCAGAACTGATGTGATTAAAAAAGGAACTTCCAAAGTCAGTGTTTTATTGTTTTGTCAACTGATCAGAAATGAAAGTATCCAACCCCTTTATTAGATTTTTAACAAATAACTGTCAGAAAATAAATTTATGTTACCATTACACTTTAATAATCCCTGATTTTTAGTTTTTGACAAGTGTCTCTTACAGAGGGTAAGTAGGAAAAAAAACGTAAAGACTTTTCCATTGCACTGGTTCTTAAGACTCATACTTTAAATGTACAAACTTAAGGCAGGAAAATTTGTAGTTTTTCTGATTTTCTAATATAAAATGTTAGGTGCTCTTTCAAGTATCCTTAAAACATTTATTTTAGAGTTACTGATATTACTTAGAGAAACTGTCAATTTTGTGTAAAGGGCTTCTGATTGTTGAGAACAAGCTTAATCTGTGAATAAAACCTGAGATGAAATCAAAATGATTCAATGTTTTGGTACAAAGGACCTCAGTCACAGAAAAGTGCGAACACAACTAATCAACAGAGCATATTCAACAATCATTAACAATAGAGGAGCAAAACATTCAGACATACTCCCTGCAGTTCCACTTCACATACTTTAACTTATCCACCTGCCCCTCAAAAAAACACTCAACACAGAGTATACCAATAACCAGGTGTTGCAATACTAATCTTTAAAACACAGTCAATAACAGATTTTCTTTCTGAGAACTATCTTCTAAACAGGAACCATAAGCCTTTAAAGGTCTTTAATGTGGAGTATTTTTTTAAGAAAACATTTAGCAGTATTAGATTGTGGTGCTCCCTGGGGGATTGTGGATATTAAGTCACAACCTCTTCAACTTTTTGAGCAGATTACATTGAAAAACAAATTTTTTAGTAATTTCAAAGTTTTTTTGTTTTTTGCACCATAAGGACACACCACAAACAACAGTACAATCAAATCAAACTTTGCTAGGTGGTTTTAAAGACAAATTCCATTTTGGACTACATTTAATATTTGAACCATCTTTCTACAGAAGTTTAAAGACCAGCAGCTCGAAATTAAAAAATGAAATGAAGTTTAAAAAAATTTTTTTTATAACTCTTCACATGTGAATCAAGAGGACATATGGCACACAGAGGTAACTGTTGAGTGAAAGAGGCACATACTGTGTACTTAACATGACATCAACAGCTCCAAACCCTCAAAAACTTAGAGCATGTCCAAACCAATAAATTAAATAAAAATGAAAAATAAAATTTCTTTGAAAGCCTGTTGTGCCTCTGATTTCTAAGGCCACATCATCTCTTTTGCTTAATAATACTGGCAACAGAGAGAACCGTCTACAGAGGCAGCTTATTAGATGCTGGTGTTTAAAAGAAACTGTACTGTTGTAGTAGCCACTACTTCCTAGTCACATTTCCAGTCTAGGCCTTCAAAGGTAAATTGTATCCAAATTGTTCGAGAAAAACAGCAAAATGTACATTCCATTATTATGTCAGGCTAGTCAAATTTCTGCCAGATTCTTAACACCTTCACACATTCAGCAGTACAATTATAGATTATATGATCTACATGAGATGATTGAACAGAACTTGTAATTCCCTGCAAATCTGACTGATATATGTGTGTGCATCACTGGGTACATTCTTTGGATGTACTTTCTTATTGATAACCATAAAACAGACACATCGAGTCTTTTCTGTTTCTGAGCAGTCACAGCTGGGCGTGACTGTCTGTGCTGTTGTCTGTCGCATGCACGCCTTGATCAGAATTCAAAATCACAAACTCCTCCTCCCTGAGCGCATCAAGTTCGGTCCCGCCGTTTGTCAGGGCTCCGTGAAGGATGTTTTTTTTCTCCTCCTCCTTCAGCTGTCGACTGAGCAGGATGAAGCCTGGGATGCAAATAATGAACGAGATACTCCGTAGGCTCAAAGTTAGGCCCAGATAAGCTGTCCTAAGGGGGAAAAAAATAAAAACATAGAATTTTTTTGCTAAAATCTATCTTAATTTAAGGATATGAAAAGGGGAAGGATTGCTGAAGGGACTGCTGCACTTCACATAACAGATGGCAACATGTGACAAAAACGTTATATTAAAATACTGACGCAATGCCAAGACATCAGTCAGGAAGTTCAAATTTGGGTTAAAACGGGTCTTCCAAATGAACAATGAGCCTAAGCATACAGTCAAATTAGTTTACAAAGTGGCTTAAGGACAACAACATCAATATTTTGGAGCGGTCATTACAAAGCCCTGATCTTAATCCCACATTAAATTAGTGAGCAGATCTGAAAAGTGTGTGTGGAAACCTGATTCCGTTACAGTGGGGTAAAAAGATTTTTGAAGAATTTATTTGCAAATTATGGTGGAAAATAAGTATTTGCTCACCTACAAACAAGCAAGATTTCTGGCTCTCACAGACCTGTAACTTCTTCTGTAAGAGGCTCCTCTGTTCTCCACTCGTTACCTGTATTAATTGCACCTGTTTTAACTCGTTATCAATATAAAAGACACATGTCAACAACCTCAAACAGTCACACTCCAAACTCCACTGTGGCCAAGACCAAAGAGCTGTCAAAGGACACCAGAAACAAAATTGTAGATCTGCACCAGGCTGGGAAGACTCAATCTGCAGTAGTTAAGAAGCTTGGTGTGAAGAAATCAACTGTGGGAGCAATTATTAGAAAATGGAAGGCACACAAGACTAGGGGTGCACTGATCCGATATTAGGATCGGATATCGGCCGCGATACTGACAAAATACCTGGATCAGGGATCGGAAAATTGAACAGATCCACTGGCCGATCCAGTTTTTTTTTTTTTTTTTTTTGTCGCAGCAGAACGGATTTCATGTGTCAGCTTCACGTTTGTCGCATGCTAGAAGCAACATGGAGGGAGCCAGAGGGTCGGCTGTGTGGAGATATTTCACGCTTGCCACTCCAAGTAGTTCGTTGGCTGTTTGCAATGTCTGCAAAGTAAATGTTTCGAGGGGAGGTGGTATTACTGCAAAGTACAACACTACCACTTTAATCAAGCACATCCAGAAACACTATGCTAAGGAGTATGCTGAAGCTACTGTGAAGCATGGGGGTGGAAACATCATGCTTTGGGGCTTTTTTTCTTGGGGGCAAAGGGACCAGGACGACTGATCCAGGCAAGGCAAGAATGAATGGGGCCATGTATCGTGAGATTTTGAGTGAAAACCTCCTTCCATCAGCAAGAGCATTGAAGATGAAACGTGGCTGGGTCTTTCAGTATGATAATGATCTCAAACACACCGCTCGGGTAACGAAGAGGTCGCTTAATAAGAAGCATTTCAAGGTCCTGGAGTGGCCTAGCCTGTCTCCAGATCTCAACCCCATAGAAAATCTTTGGAGGGAGTTGAAAATCCATGTTGCCCAGCAACAGCCCCAAAACATCACTGCTCTAGAGGAGATCTGCATGGAGGAATGGGGCAAAATACCAGCAACAGTGTGTGAAAACTACGTTAAGACTTACAGGAAACGTTTGACCTCTGTCATTGCCAACAAATGGTATATAACAAAGTATTGAGATTAACTTTTGTAATTGACTAAATACTTATTTCCCACCATAATTTGCAAATAAATTCTTTAAAAATCAGGCCATGCGATTTTCTGATTTTTTTTTTTTCGTTTTGTCTCTCATAGTTGAGGCATACTTATGATGAAAATGACAGGCTTATCTCATCTTTTTAAGTGGGAGAACTTGCACAATTGGTGGCTGACTAAACACTTTTTTACTCCACCATATATGAGTTCAGTCAGGAGGAATGGGCCAAATTTGAAAGCCTATTATGTCACAGTGATGCAACAAAGGCTGTTCAGATTCAAGTCTCCAAATGTGGCCCACAAATGCATCAGTCTTTATCGCTGATTTGAAGTACATTTATGCTGTGTCCTTCTCAGCCCACACTATCCCAAAAATGAGTGCTGAATGGGAGATTTTTGTTCTTGTAACAAGGGCGGGCAAAGCGGGACATAGAACAGGGAGGGGAGTAATTAATTAATACATTTTTATTTTTCTGGCAGTTAGCAAATTAAAACGTGTATAATCCTAAATGACCTGCAGCTGGAAAATTTTAGACTGATATAACAATGTTGAGAAAAATGGTTATGCATCTTTTTATCCAGTGTAATGTTTGGTTTCAACTGTAGATAAGCTTAAGGCTTGAGGGTCCACTTGATGCCTAATGCAGTGGTTCCCAAACTAATTCTACTGCCCCCCCCCCCCCCCCCCCCCACGGTTGTGATTTTTTTTTTATTCAAGACTTTTTAAGGTCTTTTTAAGGTATTATTTCCAAATTAATAAATTCAATGCTTTTAAGGCTTTTTAAGACCCCGCGAGAACCCTAGTAGTTTTCAGTTGAGCTTGTTCGTACTGAATATTATTTCAAATGAAAACAAGAATACTATTGAATATGTTATAATTTAAAAAAATTGATTGATTATAGATTATGGATTTTTTGTGTTATTTTTATTTTTTTTACCTCACAAAACTATCTTGCGTGACCTTTGGTATTACTGGACAGAGAAATAACTGGTAGTGTGCTGGCTGCTGTTGTCACTCATTGTTGAACTCATCCATAGTACAGTATTAAATCCTCTATAATTGTTTTTTACACTTTGCCACTCTGAAACATTTTTTTAACTCAGCTGAACATCTGTAGGTGTTTGGTGTAACAAAACCAAAGCCAAGACATGCTTCATCATATTTTCTACTCTTTGGCTTGGAAGGAAGTTTGTTTAGATGCATGTTTGGTGGTGTTTTATGTTCTGCTTTGTGTTTATGTGGGAGCCTTGTCAAAAACCTGTCCATTATGTTAGCAGTATCCAAGCATTTATTTTATGCATTTGTACATCGCACCCCCCTGGAAAGAACCATTTGCCTAATGTATCCCATCCACCTACAGCTGCCATAATATCAGAGGGGCCATCATGGTATGTCTAATCTGTGCTAATAAGGAGAAAGGGAGAAAGAATCCAGTTTGTCATCATCTACATGCATATTCACGATGCATCAGCAAAGTTGTACAAAAACTTTTTTATTATGATTAAATATTAATGACTTTAAATACATGGTCATAACTAGTTATTATTGTGGGAGGTGTACTGTGATTTTGAATTATTCAGTTTTAATCTGTGTGAACAGAATTTATTTTCTTGAAGCGAGAACATGCACAAGACTGACCCCTACCTGTAGGCAGAGGTATTGTAGATTCTGCAGGCTCCAATGCCTCCACATCTTTTCTGACCCCATTTGAGGCATGTGGTGTCTATGATTGCTCCAAAGTAGATGGGTGCTGGGATCCCTGCTGTAGAACCACATGGCAAAAAAGGGGTTTAGAATGAGAAACCAGGCAGAATTGCTTTGAATGGTTAAAGTTACCATATAACTAGAACAGTAACATTTTATTGCATATTGACGAGAATGAAAATGTCTTTAGGAAGATTTCAAACTGAGGTAGGTTTATTCTAAAGTGAGTGACTTGACCACTGTCGGATGTGATTCAAAGAAAACTTACCAAGTGTACGTGTTGCTAAAGAATGGAAACCAAGCGCCAGAGATTTCATTTGTGGTTTTATGCACCTGCGTGAAAAAAATGAAGTATTCTTTTTAGAGATTAACTATAAAAAACCGTTGTATAAGCAGCAGTATACTAAGCATTTTAGCCTTGATGTGTTCCAAATCTACTCCTTTTACCGCGTCGACTGTATAAATTTGACTCAAATCACCACCAACTCAACCACTGCCTGACCAAGGTGGAGAATGTATACCACCATGGCTGTTGACACATTTTTAGCACCAAGGATCATATTGGAAGCACTTTGCTGCCAATTATTGGTCACAGCTTTACCAAATTGAACATAATCTCACTACTCCATACTCCAAATAGCTACATTTATACCTACTGTACGTGCACAAACTGAAAACTTAACTAAAAATATGAAAAATCACTATATATACACACACATATTTGACAAAAATGTTAAGAGGTGTAAACAACAATGATAACACTGATAATCAAATGGTAAGTCTTTGGTGCTTTGTTCCAGAAAACCTGGCTTTTCTACAGCAACTTGTAACACATGGCAACAATTTGGGATTGGTCCTGCACACAGCTTTATTTTAAAGTTTGGTTTATGTGCATTTTAAATGACACAATGATCGCTCACTAGCCCTTTAAAGTCTACTTATATTCTTTAGTAAAGACATTATAATGTGACAGAACATGTTTAAAAAGGCTTAAATGGCTATTCTTGTGATTTTTTTTAAAACCTAGCAGAGGCTACTGTGGTCCACAAGAATCTGTAACATGTGCCTAGTTGACACTAGTTTGGAATGAATTATGCAAAACTTGTGTGTTTTGTAATTTGAAATCAAAGATAGTCATGACATTAAAAATGAAATATGACCCCTTTCCCTTTTAGGGATTCAGATATTAGAACAAAAAAAATATGATCTGATCTTTACCAGGTTTTAAAATAATTTAAGTTCAACCTCAAGTTTGTTAAAATACACAACAGGTTCTAATGCCATTTTAAAAAAAGTCCAAAACAAAATGAAAAGGCAGTGTCTCAAAACCCCAGTACATCCTTTCAGTTCAATAGGATTCAGGAGATAAAGCAGTGGCCACCTACAGCTGTTAGCATCTCATTAACGCAGAAGGTTTGGCAGTTTACTCAGTGTTAACACAATGCATAGTATCAGGAAAGGCAGTAGAGAAGCAATTGTTGCTGCAAAGGATAATAAGACCAGTTCCAAATATTGGACATTTCAACTATATGAGGCAGCTGATGCCAGCATATTTACCCAAATTTACCCATGTTTTGCCATAAAGAACAGCAACATGTATCGAGAAATCTAAAACAGACAGGTTGGTCTGATTGAAATGCTGTGGAGGGATCTGCAGAGAGCTGTATATATACAAATGTCTGCAAACGGCAATTGATCTAAAGCAACAAAAGTGGGCCAATATTCTTCAATAATGAGGTGATAAACATATAAAGGCCCTGACTAACACAATGTTGACTTATTGCTGCTTAAAGTATTTCAACAAGATATTAAACCATGGAGTAATTTTTTCTTTTTTTACAGACAACTTTGCAATTTTGGAAAGTCTTTTTGCACTAAACAATGACAGCCTTATCTAACAATTAAGCTAGATAAGGTTATTTAAGAGCACATCACTTTGCTGTCTTCTGAGGCATAGAACCCAAGAATTGAGAAAGTATTTTCTTTTTCTTAACAATGTCTATATTTCAGTCACACAATCTACAAGATATTGTGATCTTTGAAGAATACATTCAGGATTTAACTGTTGACAAGAGAAACTTTGTCAGAATGGACCTGCTTAGGGGGATCTAGCAGTAAATCAGCTCTTTGGCAAGCAACATTTCCAAATACAGTAATTTAGTTGAAAGCATAAACGTGCAGCACATAAGGCCTCAGGCACTGAGTTGAATCATTTTCTGACTATTCTAAAAAACGGCCACATGGAGGTGCTCAAGTCTGTTGAATTTAAGGCTATATGTATGTCACAGTGTCAGCATAGTCAGTTAAACAACACTTGGTCCAACATATCATCTACAATACAAAAAAAATCAAAAATCTCTGCTATGATGACCTAACTCTTTTCTTAATACTATTTCTTATATTTTTATTTACCGAAAATTACTAACTTGGGCAACAATACACCAAAGAAAATATGTTTAAAAATTAAATAAAAATCATTCATATTTTTGTAGGGTTGAGCAGTAGATTTTATAAGTTAATGTCAAACCAATCAGTCATGTCAGCTAGAATTGAGGCTTCTGATAGACTTGTCTTGTGCTGATGTTCCTCCATGTGGTTTCTTGTTAAAAAATAAAACACTTTAACATATTTGAGTCTTTATTGCGTTTTAAAATTAGGCCAATGTAACCTTTTTAAAACCCAAATAAAAATGAAAGATTTCTACTTTCCCATTTTTGTTTATAACCCTCATCCATCCTTTCTGGTTTGATCTCAATAAAATGAAAAAAAAAACAGACGGTGCTAATTGAATTTGATACTCTAATCCATATATGGATACAGCTGTGTCAATCTCTAATAATAGTGTAATTGTTATAACTCCATGAGCTTTACCACAGTCACCACAGGTCTCAGTTAAAGTGTTTAATGTTGATAGTTTATATCCCTATCCCTAACACCGGACAGGGGTGTGTCAGTGTTTGACTTTGGTCACATTTAATGAAAAATTATTTAAAGTGCATGTATATTATATTAAAACACATATTCCAACAGAACAGAAAAATGTTGCTATAGCAGTAACTAACACTTCAAACATAATTGCTGCCACACAATAACTGTCACTTTCACCCAAAATATTCAACCCAGGATGACAACACACCTACCACAATCACCTCAGTTTTATTGCAAGCAAACAAGATCAGTGTTATTAATTATGTGATACCAATGTAACAATTCTATGACGAGTCCATATCAAAATGCCAAAATCCGCTTTTGTCATGGTAACAAGGCTGTTGAAGTTTTTCAATTTCTTATTCATGCTGGAGTCCAGATACTTCAGAGATGTAGTTATTATTTAAGAATAGGTTAAATTTGCAAAGGGACAAATTGCATGAAGAGAAATTACATGTTAATGAAAAATCTATTATTGTTATGAAGGTTGAATGATTAAACCAGTTCCTGGACATTGTGCACATAATTGAGGATGAAGATAACAGTAGTCTAAATTTTGTTCATATACAGGGAGATATCAGGTGTTTTCTAATTTATATAGAAAAATGAAATCACAGATATACTGTAGAGATTTTTAAAAGCTGAACGTTCAACATCAACAACGAATTTAGTTTCAGCTTTTTTTTTAAATCAAGTAGTCTAAGGGCAAAAGAATTAATCATTTAATGCTACAAAAATACAACTAAGAGTGGAACCATCAACTCAACAAAATAAAAAATAAAAACTTTTTTTGCACCACCTCTGACTTTCATAAAAGCTTGAATAGGAACATCCAACATTTTTTGCCAAAATCCATGCTGACTTGCCTACTCTAAAAGCTGTTTTGGGAGTTTTTTTTGTTCTCTCCGCTTATTGCTCTCTTAGTGTGGCTTTTTCCTATCAATCAGCTAAATGTAACAGCACCTTTGGTACTGCAAGCAGTCTCTTTTACAACAGACTAATCAGACTTGTGCAGGTTTTTTGTACAAAATACAAATTATAGTTTGATTCCATATTTTCTTTCAGTTACTTCAATATTCCTTTTTTTCCCAAAGCACCGGAAAATAATTTAATAATAAATCTAATCATTTTTAGCCTCAGCGGTAACAGGGCAAAAGGCAGGGTCAGGACAGATCAGCAGTCCACAGGACAGATAACCATGCACACACACGCATACACACACACACACACGCTTACCTAAGAGCCATTTAGCTAAACCAGTTCACCTAACGGTCATATTTTTGAACTGTATGAGGAAGCCGGAATACCCAAAGAGAACCCGTGTATGCATAGGAAGAACATGCAAAACTCAATGCAGAAAGACTCCAGGTCGGGATTCAAACCCTGGACTTTCTTGCTGCAAGTCAACCAAGCTACCAATTGCACCACCAAGAGTAGTTATTCCATGTGACATCATACATTTGTTGTATCTGACCTGATCAGAAACATGTAGCCTGGAGTCCCACCAAGCGAGATGATGAAGGAAGTTAAGACAGAGAGGGCTAGGAAGTATGGGAACATCCTGTCGCAGTCATCCTTGTTGAGGCACTGACCTGTACCGGCTGTAAAGTTACCAGCCACACCAATACAGCTACAGTTAGAGAAGATCTGGAGAGACAAGCGCAGTCACACATGAAGACAAAGTTCAGCTTTCTATTTTGTTTCTTTGATTTTTCTTGTAAATGCAGCTAAGTAAAATGTTCTTAATGTACCTAAAGTTGCTCTACATACAATACCACGTATGTAGTGTGCAAACTTACTGTGTTTTTCCCTGAGCCTGTAGAAGTGGTGCAACCAGCGAGACATGGAGAGACATATGTGATGCCATTTTGTCCACAGACTGGGTCCCACTCACTTGATGAACAAAAGCAATCTGAGTTGCAGGGCATGAAAAGTGAGTGTTTTTCATAGGATACAGTGTCCACGCTGGAAGGCAGAGAGCAGAAGCAAAGTGAAGCATAAAGAGACAATGTTAAAAGTATTAATATGAACTTCAGGAAAAAAAATTGGCATAAATAAGAATTTAACACAAATTTAAGGCTGACATAAACAGCTGGAATAATCAATGTTTTTCTCATCATAATTTCATAATCAATCATTTTATTCTAAATCTATCTTTTTGTGTGTTCGTTATGGAATCTTGCATACATCAGTTGGGCTCAGCTCCAGCCAGTGATTGCTTTTGTATGAACTAAACTTTTAAAGCACACATGTCAGATAAAGCGTCAGCTTCACTGTCAGATGAGCCAAGTTTCAAATGTTTTCAAAGGCCAAAGTATTCTGAAGCAAAGCAGTACTTCAAGTTAGGTGAAGATATACAATATGAAGTGTTTTGCCGTTTTTTAAGTTTTTCGTTCTGTATTACAACACAAGCACACTGCATAATGAGCAGCTCAAGAGACAACACCCAGGGGCTAATGATGAGCCAACAGTTCAACAAACCCACCATAAGTTGTTTCTTTAAAACCTAAGAATGAATCTATGAAGTATAAAACATTGTATTAAATTTACCACTAAATATGTGTTTATGGAAACATTTAAGCAGAATTTTATTTAATTAACCATGTTGCTAACCATGTTGATCTGCCTAAAATAAATACATTCAAACCAGTCGAAGAAGGCTGGGAACCTCACTCCCCAGAAAAGCAAGACGGCTTCATTGCTCGGCAAGGAGCAAGACATCACCATTCTGCCAGCTGACAAAGGGTGATGCACAGTGGTTTTGAACACTTCAGACTACAACAAGAAGGTCATGAAACTGTGGGAAGATAGCTCTCCATATGAAGCACTGAAAAGGGACCCAACAAGCTCTTACAAGAAAAAGAACACAGACTACATTCAAAAACAAAGACAAAGTGATTGATCGAGCCTTCTACTACAAGATATACTCTGGTGAGGCAACTCCATGCATTTATGGCTTTCGTAAGATACACAAAGAAGGTACACCACTTAGATCAATCATTAGTAGCATCAATTCTGTTACCTACACCATTGAAGGTATATTGCGTCCCTTTTAGCTCAGTTAGTAGGGAACACTTAACATTACACAAAAAACTCCACAGATTTTGTCAGCAAAGTCAGCCAACTTAAGCTGGCCCCATGTCACTTTTCACATGCATACCTACATCAGATGCAATTGAAATGGTCAGAGAACTTCTTCAAGAGGACAAACAGTTACAATAAAGGAATGTCTTTCTTCTACTCATTTACCATACAAGCACAAATTCTACAGACAGAAACATGGGTGCGCAATGGGATCTCCAGTTTCTCCAATTGTAGCGAATCTCTACATGGACATGGAAGAAGTGGAAAACCCTGAACTCATATAAGGAAACACCACCTAGTCATTGGTTCAGATATGTCGATGACACCTGGGCCAAAATACAAACCACCATTGTAGTGGAAGCCTTTATTGAACTCATAAACTCAATAGACCACAATATTAGGTTCATCAGAGAAGATGAAAAAGAGAACAAGCAACCATTTTTGGATTGTTTGGTACACATGGAATCAGATGGTAGCCTAACAAATGAGGTTTATACCAAAATTACACACACAGACCAATACCAGCTTTTCAACTATCACCACCCACTGGAACATAAATTATCGGTCGTGATAACATTACAGCAGCGAGCTGAAAAGGTTCTCTCAAAAAGGGAAGGAAAGGACAAAAAATACAAACATACAAGAATGCACTCCAAGCTTGTGGATACCCAAACTGGGCGTATGTTAAAGGATCTAGGAATTCCAATAAACACAAGCTCAGTGGCGTGGTATATGCAGTCCAGTGTAGCGAGGAGTGTTCAGACCCATACATTGGGGGAACAAAACAACAGCTACACAAGAATAATAATAATGGCTTGCATTTATTTTGCGCTTTTTGAGACCTTCAAAGCACTTTACAACTCCATTATTCATTCCCGCTCACATTCACACACTGGTGGAAGAAAGCTACGATTGTAGCCACAGCTGCCCTGGAGCCGACTAACAGACGCCAGGCTGCCATTTTGTGCCATCAGTCCCCCTGGCTAACACCAGTAGGAAAGGTAAGTGACATGTCTTGCCCAAGGACACAACGGCATGTAACAGGCGAAAGCAGGAATCAAATCCATGATTTCTGGGTCGCATGCCGACAACTCTTCCACTGAGCCTAAGCCGCCTTGTGGTAAAGTTGTTGTGACAAGAGTATGTCACAACACATTAGAGTAAATTCAACAGGGCAAGACTCAGCAGTTTATCTCCATCTCGAGGACAAAGGGCAGTCCTTTAAAGACAATAAAGTTCACATTTTGGACAGAGAAGACTGATGGTTTGAGAGAGGGGTGAGAGAAGCCCTCTATGAACTAAGCCAATTTTGAATATAGGAGGTGGCTTAAGATTCCAACTTCCCACTATGCAGCATTGACTCGGCTCAGATACCCACACCTTGGGACATGTGACCAAAACAGCTGAGAATCGTTGGGGGGGTAGTCATGATCGTTAATGCAGATGACCCTCTCAGGGAATTGAATAGAGGGTCAGTCCAGAGTGTCATGTGACTCTGATGGCCTCATAGGAGTTAACAATGGCATTGTCAGTGGTTTCTATTGCACTATTAGTATGATTGTTCCTGGCTAGCCCTCAAAACCCTGATACTCCCAACCAAGTTTCAGAACTGAAGAAGCCTTTTGGATGAGAGGTGAAGCATCTTCTACATAACAAGTTTAGTTGATTATTTTTTAACTCTCAAGATTTTTTTAAATCGTGTGCTTACGCCCAGGTTTGTTTGCAACAGAATTTGTGTCTTGATGCTTTGCAATGATGCATCGTACAGCCACTCTAGGCACAATGAGACGTTTGGAAATGACATTGTAGCTTTCACCCTCATGACAAGCTTCGACTACTGTCTTTCTGAGGTTCAGACTCATTTCTTTTTTGGAATGATTAATTAGCTTCTTACAAAGTATCAGAGTTGTCCAACTGTTTGAGTGCCCTGTTAACAAGACTTCTTATGAAAGGTTCAGTGCTGACTGATCACTCAGGAGTGGTGTGAAAGTTAATTAAATGTTTAGGTGTGGTTTTAAAGGTAATAGATTGGTCAAATTTGTTTCGAAAGTAAAGAAAGCAGAGAAGGGCTAATACTTTTGGCCTTGTTATTTTTCAGTTTTCTAGTTACATTTCAGCACTTCAATAAAATAAACTGATCAAACTTTGTGGATATTTTGTCTTCTATTTATTTATTTCATGTATTAAACATGAAAAGATTAAAACAATTGGGCGTTTCAGCAGGTTCCTGTTCTGCAGAACATTTAACTCAGACACACAATCATAAATACCAAAACAAGTATGAACAATCATACAATCACATACAACACAAAGAGAAGCATCATGAGGAGAAATTATGAAGCCACCTTCTTCAGTGGTTGCAGGTGTATCTGTCCATTAAATGAAGAATACATTTGTTTGTTCTTTCGGAAGCAATGTATGATCATTTTTGTACTATGGCCATTTCCATGGAAATATGAAAAGTTTTGGGGGGTAATAATTCTGACCTTAACTGTATATCTCATCTAGGAATATAGAGTATGCGCTGACATAATTATTTGTGACTTACTTGTTGTATGATACCGTCACTCCGGCTACTTTGGCGTTCTCACAGCTCATTGCAAAAAAGAACATTGAAAGGACGTATCCAATCAAAGAGGTGCAAAAAGCAAACTTTGCTGCTCCCATGATGTTAAATTTCAGCCTCTTCATCAGTAGACCACCAGAAAACATCCCCAGGGCCACAGCAGGGATATTGATCACTCCTGAAAATAATGATAAATTATTATTTTAGATGTGAAATTTAAAAAAAGTTTAATCATGGCTTTTGACAGAAGTAAGCACAATAATACCTGTTTTTAAGCCACCTTTAGTAAAAACTCTGACTACCTAAGTAGGCTTGAAGAAAAAAATTAGCTGTTTTTTATTTCATGCTCTGATATATTCATTTAACACTGGAGAAAAAAAATCTTTGATCTGTTCACGGCATTAACTGTGGTTACTAATTTCAGATTCTCTTTCATATGCATCCAATTTAGTCAGCGCAGTCATCTCCTTAATAAGACCAGATGAGCATAGATATTCTTATTTTATTCTCTGAACTTCATTAAGTATTTTATTTCATGTGCAGAGTAGTTCTCATATTCACAAAGTTGGAGCCGTTGCTGTCATGGCAGTGGTATGTTGAAATATAATAAACAGCCTAGCCCAAAACAATTCATACCCAAGACAGACTTAAATTTAATACGGAATTTTGTTTATATCCTTATCTACATTGGCATTATTGGAATCAAACACTTATTATTATTTCTGACCAGCTTTTTCCTGTTTCCACTGGTGTTTTAACATTTTATCGTTGCTGTTGAGTCCCAAATCTTTGAGATTGGAAGTCCTCCTAGCAATCACCCTGTTTGCTCCCTATCAGATTCATGTTGGGACTCTGTCTGGGACACTGCAAAACTTTTATATTACTTCGGGTCAGAAGAACTATGTGGGTAATGAATAGTTTTGCGCTAAACTGAAACAAACATTATTATTTACCCTTCCTATCATCCTTGGGGTCAATTTGACTCCATTCAGTGTTTATCATTGAAAAAATAATAGCTAACTTTGATGGGAGCAACTGATAAAGTATAAAACTTTTATGATGTTATATTTTTCAATGAGCTGTACACATTTAGCATACATCAGGATTCATTCTAAAAGGTATGGATGTGCACCAAAATTTAGGAAAAAAATGGATGAAAGATTTTGAAGATATACTAAATCTACAATTGAAAGTTTGACCTGATGGTGGCACTGGTTGCTGTGTAAACATAAGCATGTCCTATCATTATAAACCTCAGGCACCGGGGACAAGATTATACATCTGCACAAGACTGGGATGAGCCAATCTGCAATAGGCAAGCACCTTGATGACAAGAGATCAACTGTTGGAGCAATTATTAGAAAGTGAAATAAATACAAGATCACTGATAATCTCTCTCGACCTGGGGTTCCATGCAAATCACACCGTGTGGGGTACACATGATCTTGAACGGTGAGGAAACAGCCCTGAACTACACAGGGGGAATTGGTCAATAACCGGAAGAGAGCTGGGACCAGAGTTACAAAGGTTTAGTAACACACTATGTTGTCATGGATTAAAATCCGGCAGGTCCCCCCGGCTAAGATAGCACATGTCCAGGCCTGTCTAAAGTTTGCAAGAGACCATCTGAATGATCCAAAGGAGGATTGGGAGAATGCCATGTGGTCAGATGAGACTAAAGTAGAACTCTTTGGTATAAAAGCCACTCGCCATGTTTGAAGGGGGGATTTGCTAAATTGCATCCCAAGAACACCATACCCACTGACAAGCATAGGGGTGGAAACACTATGCTTTGGGGCTGCTTTTCTGCAAAGGGGAAAGGACAACTGATCCATATTAAGGAACAAAGGAGTGGCTACATAAAAAGTATTTAAAGGTTCTGGTCTGTCCTAGCCAGTCTTCAGACTTCAATAAGATAGAGAATATGTGGAGGGAGTTGAAAGTCTGTGTTGTGCAGCGACAGCCTCAAAACATCACAGCTCTAGAAAAGATCTGAATGGAAGAATGGACAAAAATACCAGCTAGTGTGTACAAACCTGGGGAAGACCTATAGGAAACATGTCATCTATGTCATTACCAACCAAGGTTACTTAACAAATGATTGAAGTGAACTTTTGTTATTGGCCAGATACAATTATACAAATTTTTTTTAACTCATACAATGTGATTTCCTGGATTTTTTCTTTACGTTCTGTCTCTCTTAGTTGAAGTGATGAAAATTACAGTCCTACGTCTATTTAAGTGGGCCAATTTTGACAAATCAATGGCTGCTAAATATTTTTTTGCCCCACTGTATCTTGCTACCATGCACACTAAGGAGGATAATAATGAGAAGCGATAAAAAAATCCAAGTCATGCTAAAAACAGAAACAAAGGAAATGTATCTGTGAGATTTTGCTTGTGCTACAGATATACCTTCCCTCTCAGTTCTGTTTCCCCCATTGTAATCAACAACTTTTAAGTATAGTTTTTATTTCCTAAAACATCCATCATACCCATTAGAAAGTTAGCCTTGGAGGCAGACTGCCTGAAATGCTGCTCGATATACTTGGGCTTGTATGTGACCATGCCAATGAGAGAGTTGAGCTGGATGACAACCACACACAGATAGATCACATACACGGGGTGTCCCAGTAGAGTTCGCAGTGTTGGAATAAAGTCTGTAAAGAAGCAGATCTCATTATTGAAAAAATATATATATGTTGAGGAAAAGTAGCAAAAATAACGAAAAAGAGCTTGACACTTTCAGATATTATCAGTAACAGCAAAACAATATGTCCATCTTCACCTTTAGCCATTTCAATAAAACTGATGTGCTCCTCTGCTTGACATTTGTACTTAGGCTGGGTAGTGTCCTTGATGAAACTTGCTTCCTCCTGAGTGCCCTTCTTTCGGACCCTAGAACCAGCTGTGGGCAGAGATCGGGGCAGAAACCAGAACGGGATGGCAGAGAGCAAAGTTATGACTCCAGCTATGAGGTACCCCAGCCACCAGGCACCCACCCATCGGGCATCTGCTGGTGTAATGGTGATGGTCTCTATGTTGGAGAAACACAGGGTAAAAGCTATATGATGTTAAAGTAAAACAAGTTTAAAGCTATGTGATGTTAAAGTAAAACAAGTTAAAATCTTTTAGCTTAGCACATATTAGCACATATTTTAGGATATTTACAAATGGTTGTAAATATCCTAACACTAGGATTAACTGTGTTTAAACATTTTGTTTAACAGCTTTCTAAAACCTGTTGAACTGAGTGGGGTGGGGGATTTGTTCAGTTAACCTGTGGTCACTAGTTGCTGTGTAAACATGAGCATCTATCATTATAAACCTCGGAATCTCAGCTAAAACCACATATAAATCTTCTCTGTGACCTCCAAACTCAAAAAAGATAACAAGCAGTTAAAATAGCAGTTATGTATTTTTGCGATTTTTACACGAACACATTCAAACAAACCTGTAGGTCATTCCACCAGACAGAACTGAGCAAACTCTGCCTTCCATGAAAGCCAGCAACTCACAGATTCTAAAGCTACAAGTTTCATCATGGTACGACCAAATTTCAGCAATTGAGCAGAAAAAAAGCCCCAAAATACGTGTAGCATTTGAAAAACGACAGCATAAATTCTTCTTTACCATTGTTTTGTTTTTTGTGCTTAAAAGAACAATCCACCGTGAAATGAACATTCCCCATGCAAACTTTTGCCTTGTCCAATCTGCTTCAAAGTTCTGATGTCTGCATGATTCTATAGGATCTTATGATTCAATCCATATGTCAATCATCCAAATAGGCCAATACAAACTGGGATTACAGGTCCGCGTAATACTAAAAACAGATATATTGTATATTGTTTAGCGCCCTGCTGCAATTATAGGTAGGTGAGTAGGTGAATGTGAGTGTACGACTTAGTTTCGATTGTTTTGTTCGAACAATGGTGTGGCAAGAGAAGAGAATCAGCACTGACGACGCCCTGGCGATTATTTGCAATGATAGTTCTTCAGAGGCTTGTGTTTAGGACTCGTCGTCAGAATAGGAGGACATGATTTTACCGGAGGAAGAGAGCTATGTCCTACCTCGCGAGTGTTCACCGTACACTTTGCATTGTTACTCTGTCAGCCCTTTTATACAGATGTTTTTTTCTAATTGTGTTCTTAAGTGTTCATATATATATGTGTGTATGTATATATATATATATATATATATATATATATATATATATATATATATATATATATATATATATATATATATAATGTGTGTGTGTAGATATTTATGTGTAGATGTGTATGCATACATGAATAATTTCTTCTAATTTTTCTTCTGTTATCTTGTTTTAGTGAGAATGAAGACTATATACCTCCAAGGTTTACAACATCTGCACAGCCATCAATGAAGGCAAATATGGGGAAAGCTAAGGCAAACAGTTGTCCAAAAAGGTCTGCTGACACTCCAATGGGCGGACATGCATGGTGCTACAGACATGAGGAGGACAGCACTCCTGAGATTTTAGGTTAATGCTCATAAGGCCACAAGGCCCTACATTTGACCAAACAGCAGCATGGTCTCCTCTCTCTCTCTTCCAGCTCTTCATTCGGACAATTAACGACAAAACCAATGTCAATGCTGCAAAAAGGAAAGAGAGAAAGTTCCATTGAACTCCCCTCACTGTAAGAGACTTTTATGTTTTCCTAGCCATCATCATATAAACAGGACTTATAAATGTGCACCACAGGGCTGACTACTGGAGAGGAGAGTGGCCATACAATTTTCAATTCCCCCGCAACACTAATCTTGTGGTCATTGCACCTCAGCAGTGTGAATAATGACGAGGACAATAAAAAAAACCCACCCCTGATTACGATCGTCTGTGCAAAATCAGGTCACTCTACGATTATATTATTACTGCATGCAAAGCACATTACCATCCATGTAAGAACATTTGAATTCGACGAGAGGATGGCGTCCAAGGCTCGCATATCCATGAAACAATACATGAAAGATAAGTCCACAAAAGCGGGATACAAAGCCTTTGTCCTGACTGATTCAAGCAATTACTATACATGGATTTTTTTTGTCTAAACGGGGAAGACTGCAGTCAGGGAAACTTGTGGGTTTTTTTTAAACCGTCTTCCTTTACATTTGAGGCTGTTCGGTTCTGTTTTTGCTTTTCTACCTGTTTGCTGCCTGCTTTTTGTTGGCTGTCTTGTAAAATTGGGTTTTAAGATTAATTAGAGAAGTGGAAATTGGGATTTCTACTTTCTTTTCTACCCCACTTCTCTGTTTCTTTCCTTCTGGGCTAAGGAGGGTAAGAAGTTGCCTGGAGAGGAACTGCACCGCTATGTATTGAATTAGATTAAGATGTTTGCTCAAAGCTTTGTGGTAGTTCCTTCTCCCATCCTATAGTGCAAAAAAGTATTTCCAAGTTTACACAATTCTTTCTTACTTAGTTTGGTTGGAAGACAGTAAATCTGTTGTTTTTCTTGCAGATCTTGTATAATAAAATAAACAACTAAAGAAATCTGCAAGACGCCATCTGTTGAAAATAAAATGGAGGAAAACCAGAATCCTCAGATCACACATGGAGACATTATTCCCCTCGACATTCCTCCCCTTTAAATAGTTTTCATCACTCATTCCTCCTCAAAACACAAACATGCACACACTCCCTCTCTCCATCTCCTCCCCTTATATTATTATCTCTTAACTCTGTTGCCCTCTGCTGGTTGAGAGCAGGAACTGCAGTGCTTGGTTGATCTGCCGACACTAACCCTAACCCCTACAGGTTTATGGATTGTTACCACTGTGTTTGCTAGGCCAGAGCTTTGTTTACAACTTCTACACCAGCCCCGCCCTCTTCTGTACCAAAAACAAATAGCATGTTGTGGAACCATCAGAAAAAACCGGACTGGCTTTCCACGCACAAACAAAAATTACTTCCCTAAGAAGGCTGAAAGGGAGAATGTGCGCTCGATCAGGAAAAATTGACTTCTGTTTGTGAAGTGTGTTGACACTACAGTGGCCAGACTGTGCAGTGCAAAGTCAAGGAGGCTGCAGGTTGGTCAACAAAGGCAGCACCTGTTCTTGACTCTGTTAGATTATAATAAGAACATGGGTGGTGTTGGCTTGTCAGATGCACTGATCCTTTATTACACTGTTCACCACAAAACAATGAAGTGGTATAAAACTTTTTTAAAATTATTATTATTATTTTTACCATTTTCTGGATATTGCTATTGTAAATGGTTTTATTCTGCATAAGGAGTTGTGTAAGACACAGGTTCAGGAGCCACTTACACAGAAAAAGTTCAGGGAAAGCTACCCCGAAATGTTGGACTTTGCTGCTGCTTCTGTCCCACCACCATGATCATCACCCACCTACATGCCAACTTATTATGGAAGTGATGCCATAGAAAGTAGACAGTACTACAGGCTGTCGGGATGCTGGCAACAAAAGACTGAAAACCCTCATATATTGTGAGAGTTGCGATCTTCCACTGTGCCTCACAGCTAAAACAAACTGTTTTGTGCTGTGGCACGACAAGGTAAAATAAGAAATATGTGCGAATATGTATAATGCTGGTTGTTTCTTTTTTCTTTTTTTGGGTGTGGGGTTGTGAACATTTGTTTTTCAGTTCATATGTATATTTCACTGTTTTGCTGTATTTTTAATTTGAATAAATGTTCTTCAGTTGGAGTCAAATAAAATTCTTTCTTTAGTGTTATTTGAATGGGGTGAAAAATATGTCGGGTATTTTGCCAAAAATATAATATAATTGAACTAGAACACAATCAGTAGATTAGGAGTTGAGAAATTGTAACTTTCACTGTTGGAGCCAAACTGCAAAACGCCTAGCTATGTTTTCACTAAAGCCTCTGTAAATTAGCTGTACTTCACTTCATCAACATGAATCCTAGTACAGGTAATCGCTTCATTTTGATTCATGATTTTCTGCTGTTTATATTCTACTGGAGCATATTTTCAAAGGTTTTATATACTGTAACATGAGAGAAAAATTGGCGAGAACAAAAGATCTTGTAATTTGCCTATGTTCCAGCTACAATTAATTTGGCACAGTAACATATGTTGTAATCTTTACACCCCTGATTATGTCTCATAAACATTCGCTCCATTTTGATACCAAGATTATTTACACAGAGTTCAGAGTTTGTTTTTGCAGAGAAAAACTAAATTCATGTTAGGCATGTCCTATTCGAGCTAGGAGCTTAGAGAGACCCTGGAGCTTAAAAGGTTCAAGGAAGAATATATTTTCTTCCATGACACAATGGCGCCCAACATGACCTTCAGCGAGCGAACGTGAGTGGACAAGGGATGTTTTTTTTCTCTCTCAAGTGTCCAAGTTTGGGACAGGGAAAGCGTCACCATCAAGAAACCCCTGCATCTGCCGTCGCCTGAGGAGAGGTTTATTAGTGAGGCTCAGTCTGTCACAGTGTGGTGGACCATTAGCAAAATTGACATTTTTCTGGCTGTTTATGTTTTCCTACTTGCTTTTTTCACTCTCTCCAAGCCTATCTAGTTTGAGAAGCAGAGAATGATTTTTTTTTTCTTTCCGAACTGCAGGGGAGAGCAGAAGGGACAGCTTTCTTTAAACAAAAAGAAAGAAGAGCTGATTGTGGACCCTTAACGAGCTACTATATGGACATGAAGGTTGGATTTTTCTGTTTGTTTTCCTGGTTGTTTTTTTCACTTTCAGTGTCTGCTCGTGGAGCAACTTTGAGAAGGACAGAGCAACTCTCTCCTACTTGCCGCGTCACTTTTCCATACAGGCGGGACAGCGCCAGACAAAAAACACCTCTGAGATCAGCAAACTGACTTTGACCTTCAACTGACAGTGTCCAGTGTCCAGAGAGGGTATGGAAAGAGCCAGACTGCCTTTGAGCGACCCGGCGCTCTCCACCGTAAACAATACTGTCAAAGCGGGGTGAGACGCAAAATCCTTTTACAAACACAGTGAGGGGAAGACAGAAGAAACAATAAAAAAAGATAATGAATAACTCTATAATTAGGGCACAGGTCAGCTAAGCAAATATAGAAATTGATCAAATGAGAAATTACTGCAGGCGTTAAGGGTCAATCAGTTATCATGCACAACCAAGTTTTGGAGATATTAATTATATGGGGAGAAATTAACAGCCGAACATATAGAATTGGTTGTTTAGTGTTTCATTCCCTAGAGAATGTCCCGTGACTGCTAGAGATAGGCACCAGCCCCCCGCAACCCTGCATAGGATGGATGGGTACAGATGATGGATGGATGGATGGATGGATGGATGGATGGATGGATGGATGGATGGATGGATGGATGGATGGATGGATGGATGGATGGATGGATGGATGGATGGACACAGTGTATGTTATAAGTTGAAACAGAAATAATTGGTTTTAAAGAGAAAGGGGTTACTTGATTATACTTATTTTGTTTTAAACATATGCCGGCCCAATGAAAAAGGGAACAAAGTGTCAATGGTGAGCATAAAATGAGTTGCTAAAACAAAAACCTAATCTTAAATAAGAATGGAGGAACTTAAAATGAGAAAGGAAACATGCCTAAAAAATTCAATATCTGTCTTATCACAGTATTGCAGTCAGAACAAGGTCTAGACTTTCACTGCACCATTCCAACATATTGAGTCTTTTCTTTAGGTAGTCCTTTGGTTGTAAATTCTGCTGTGTTTGGGATTATTATCCTGTTCAATGAATTACGTCATAATGCAGCTATCAGACAGATGTCCTCATATTGTTCTTTAAAACAGTTTGAAATCCAGGTGTTATGGCTATAAGGAGCCAGTGTTCTTTTTTAAAACAAACCCCAAACAATCACAAATTATTAGCCCTCCCCCATGCTTCACAGTCGGCGTGGGATTTTTAGTTTGGATATGCTGTGTTTAGTTTTCACCAAATATGGGAATGTAGATTATAACTACTTTGGTAGAGATTTGGTTTATCTCTCATTTTACTGACCAATGGAAAGACTGAACTTGGGTGAGTTTTGCATAGATGTCAAAACCTAAGAAGATTAATAACTTTAATTGCCAAGTTACAGCAAAAACCCACAAATGTTATTTTAGAACAAAAATACTGGTAGACAGGAAAGGCTTCTCCAAGCCTTTGCATTTGATAATCATCTTTTAATTGAAACATTAAGTGAGTGCCTATTGACACTGAAAACCTACCTTTATGTAAGCGGTAATTTAATCCTCAGTTGTCACTAAAGGTTGTTTTTTCCTAATTGAAATCATTAATTTTATTTAACTCAACTTTTTTTCATTCTGTAGATTTTTTATAATCTCAATCTACAAATTATGCTTTCATATCATTCAGAAAGGTTCCATACTGAGTTTCTAAAAAAACAGCAACAGATATTGTTGATATTATTAGAGCTTTTGTTCACTTTTTTTACTCTTTGAAACGCTCGCAGTGACTTGTCCAGGGTGTCTTGCTTGCTGAATGCATTCCATTCGAGAACCTTTACAGGATTAGGTGGGTTCAGAAAATCTGGCCTTTCTTCCTACCTCTGTTGCACCTGTCTTTCTCCCCTCTTCAATCTGCCCCCTCACTGCACTCTAATTGATTGTTGACTGTCAGAGAGCTTTGTTCTTCAGGTAGCTTCCCTTATTGGTTAGCTGGCATTGATCCTCTACACCTGTTCTGATTTGTTAATTGTGCACACTCCACCCACTGCTGGATCTGATAATAATAGGCATTAGGTTTGTGGATGATAGACCTTTTCATCAAGAGAGGTTTAACCCCCATTCCTAGGGCCTAACGATGGACCCATCCCACTTCCGGGTTTAAATCCACTGATCTTCTGACTTCTAACTTCTATAAACTTGTACATATTTTATATCATTGGAAAGCTAAGAGTGTTGTGATTCCAATGATATATGCCAATCAAGGATACAATTACAATGAATTTAATCATTCCCAGTGTATTAAAAATTATATTACTTGGTAACAATAGCTCTTATTCATATTATCAATGTTCTGGGAGGAATTTCTGAGAGTATTCTTTCCAAAGAGACCCCAGCCATGTCTGTACTCAAAATGGTTCAAGAACAGATGTAATTTTAATTTGGGTATGTGTTTTAATTTTTTTATAGGAAATTGCAGGAATGGTAAGGGGTTAACTAGTAAATGGGCAACCAGTGAATTTAAAAGACCTCACAATTATTCTAAAAAAGATGCGTCTTGCTTTCAAACCTATTGCATCTCTAATTTCCCAAGTAGGGAGGTAGCTGAAATCAGGGGTTTGGAAGTTTGTTTAGAGTCACTGAGCTGCTGGAAGGTAAAACTTTTCTTCCAGGATTGTCCATTTTGCTCCATCCATCTTCCCATCAATTCTGAGCATCTTCCCTGTCTTTGCTGAGGGAAAACATCCCCCCACCATTATGTTCTCATCCTTATGTACTAGTTTGGGGATGGTGTTTTTAGGATGGAAATTAGAAATTAGAATTAGATGGAAATTAGAATGTTCTGCAGGTTTCTTCCTTTAAAAAGGGGAGTTTTCCTTTTTTCTGTAGCTACATGCATGCTCAGCATGAGGGTCGCTATAAGTCAACGACACAATGGGAGGGGCTGTCCACTGTTGCCACATGCTTGTCTAGGAGGTGTGAATGCTGCAAGTCAATAACTCAATGCAATTTGCTGGATTTTCTTAGATAAAAACTTTTTAACCAATTCAAAAAATAAAATAAGCTTGACTGCATTATTATTATTAGGAAAGATTTAAATGTATGTGCTTAAAATGAGAGGGTTTTTTGTAAAGTGCCTTGAGACACCACGTGTTATGAATTGGCGCTATATAAATAAACTGAATTGAAAAGGTGCCGTGTTAGATTTTCACAGAGATTTGCATGTTTTCCAAAAACATACTTCTTCCGCGTAGGGGTGGCTGATATGGATCACAATGTTTGGTGGTATTTATTGTGATAACCACAAAAATGACTATAAAAAGGTATTTATAGCTTCTTTTTGGCTGGCTGAGATTAAATGTCACTGTAAAACTGCTCTTAAATAACACACCCATTTTGAATTAGGCTTGTTCAGGGCACAAGTTGCATAAAGAAGTGTGATTCGAATCACTAAACTGGCAATAGTAAATGCATTAAATCATTATTGATGCTCTTATGAAACCCACAGTGTAGAAAAGTGAAATAACTCTCACAATTGTATCACTTTTTGGGGTTTTCAAACAATATTCTTGGTGTTTATCGTTAAGATAAATAAATCAATTCATTATGATAATAATTTTTTCACAATAATGAAACAATAAATGCTCATCCCTACATTCATATTTAGATGATGGACTGAATTTTGCTTTGTGAGATGTTTTTATCACCTAACCCTGGTTTAAACTTTATCCCTGACCTGTATGTTGTGCTCCTTGGTCTTCATGCTGTTTGTTCTCTAACAAACCTCTGAGGCCTTCGCAGAACAGCTCTGTTTAGGATCAGAATAACTTATACACAGGTAGACTCTATATGAACTAAAGGGGCTTAATAAAAATACAAAACACATTTTTTATACTTTTGAAAAACAATGAAAAAGGAAGATCATGTGTTACTTCCCTTCTTTCACTCTACAACTATGTACTTTCTGTTGGTCATTAAAATCCTCCTAAAATAAAGTCATGTTTGTGGCTGAAAAGTGAAAAAATTCAAGCAATATAAATACTTTGAAAAGCATTGTATCACCTGATAAATTTCCCTATGACTATGTTCTCTAAAACATTTACCTATACTCACCCATCTTCACAAACCCGATATCCACATAGATCTTGGCGCAAAGGGAACCTAGCAGGTATCCAAACACTGGCCCAACAACCGAGATGGTCTGCACACAACCTAGGTCAATAAAATATAATAAAACAACTCAGAACATCACGAAACTGGGAAATAAAATAAAAATTTGATTGACAGGTTACACATAAGCTTAAGCCATTTTGTCAAATCCTAATTTGTATGGAAAACATCTGCTGACACAGGATGTTCTTTTTCAGTAATACGCATAATCTGCTGCTGTATAACACAAGAGATTTTTTGCTGTGCTTGTATTCCTGGAAATAAAACAAAAACAACCCTGTTGCACATGCCAGAGCATTCTCCAAACATGCCGTTTTTTGGAACTAAAGTGCTGTGCTTTAAAACAAACATTGTTCACTGTTAAAGGTGCCCCCTTTAAGGATTTTTTGCCCACCACAGCATAATTTTTGATGAAGCATTGATATTTTTTTGCTTTGGCCCAATAAGCATGTAATGATCAACCATTTTTAATTTGCTTTAACTGGAGGTGGATCAGTGTTCACTGACTGATAAGGAAATAGTGCGTCACATCACACTCATCTGTCTCCGTATAAGATCTAACAATTGATCTGTTTGTATGTTCCACTAAATGTAAGATTTTAAACTTTTTTTTGAGATACACAAAAGTAAGAAGTGAAGCATGCAAAGGTAATGGATGAATTTAGAAACAATGTAACTGATTTGCTTGGCAAGTACCTGTCACCACAAAATAGAAGTTGCGTTTCAGGTGGGTTTCCTGTACATCCTATACTCCTTTTACATATATTTCTGCATTCCCCAGTAAATTTATGTATTTGAAATCAATTGAAAAAATAAATAGGTAGATTGAATTAACAATATTTGATTCATTTACAAAAATATGTTAAAATAAACATTCAACTATACACTAATCAGCTGCAATGTACACGTTTATATGTTGATTCAGGGAAACAATACAACTTCCAAAAGATCTGTAAAAAAGGCATGCTAACGAAAGCCACTAAAGCTGTGCTTTGTAAAACGGTTTTACAGAGCAGTGATTCCCAACCTTTTTTTCACCACGGATCGGTTTAATATCAGACAATATTTTCACGGACCGGCCTTTAAGGTGTGGCGGACAAATGATAACGGACGGTATAAAAATGGGGTATTTTTAAAATTATAACAAAAGACTTAAATCCAATGTGTATTCGCAGCTTTAATAACAGCGTCCTCCTAACATCGAGCAGACAACATAACACGAGTAACATACACTCAGCCCCCTAACGCTCTCTGGTCGCCATGGTAACATTTAAACATACCTTTGTCAGGTTCTGTGGGTATTTTGAGTTTTTTCCTTCCACTTCATTTCCTTCCCCTCTGTACCCCAAGCTGCTCTCTTGTTTTGTCCCTCCTGTTTGTGTTTAAACTTAGTTCTTTTCCTTATCTAGTTTTATCATGTTAGGTTATTCCTTGTCTTTATTAGTTTATTCTGGCACTTCCTTATTTCTGTATCTTCTTCTTGCTCTTAGATGTTTTCATCTTTTGTTTGTGTCCTCATTTGTTTCCTTATTTTATTCCCTCTATTGACCCTTTGCATGTGACGTAGCGCTTTTTGGTCAGCGCCATGATGGACGGCGGAAGTACAGTACATAAACAGCTGGTTTGCGGCAAACGGCATGTTGGAGAACATTTTTTTTGTTATTCGCATGGTTGTCATGATTAAAAAATGCTCATATCTTGCTGTGAGGTGGGTTGCACTAACAGGCAAGGGTATAAAGCTAATGTAGCATTTTACCATATGCCTGGAGATGAAAATAGAAGACGGCTATGGCTAGCAGCTATCAATCGTAAGGACTATCCTTCTAAGTACTCACGGATTTGCAGTGAACATTTTTTGCACGGTAAGATTCTTGTTTTCTTGCTTATTTATTTTATTTTTAGAACATCTACAGTCATTTATGACACCCTGACTAAGCTGACATTACTAACGGTTTAGTCAGTTGGGGTTGTCAACCGTCCCGTAAAAAACAGAATCATCCCGTATTCAAAAATCATGTTAAAACAGCGTATTCTATGTAAATGTAACACACATGTAAAACTGTTACTTATACAACATTATAACAAATATTAATGTCTTACTTTTGCCATTATGAGGCACCTTTCCCCCTCATGAGAGGGGGAAAGGTACCCAGTCACCCAGCCAGCAACAAAAAACTGGTAAGCGTCTAGACTTTTGTACACCTTAAGATCAGCACCGGTGTATGGGGATACTCTGTTGATAACATAGTGGTACAGGTCATGTGGAGTGAAGTCAGGCAGGCGTGACGACTTAGTTAAGTCCGTGAATACGCCAGGAGGAAAAAGGTACAGGTCAGTATGTAACCCCGCTATCTTCAGCTTCTCCAAATACCGCTCTTTGTGTAGAGCTACAAGGTGACTGACCTTAACCGACAACTGCATGACATCTTTATGACAAGAAGTAGTCATAACTTAAGTTAGAAAAACTAAAACTAACCACAGTCTGTCTTCTTTTTCAATTTTACCGCTTGTTTACTTATATTTTGTCGCTAGCGTATGTTTACTTCTGCCGTCCGTCATGGCGACGACACGTGATCAGGTGATGTACGTGCAAAGGGTCAATATAGTTTCCTAATTTATTTCTTCCTTCTACTCTCTAGTGTTTCCTTAGGTTTCCTTCCTAGACTTATTATCTTTAGTTTCTAGTTTCTTAAGAGTTTTCTGTCTTCCTAGCCATTCTACCTCTCGTCCCAGCTGTTGATTGTTTCCACCTGCTCTCTCCCTCTCACCTGCATCTGATTCCTCTAATTGGTCATTGGTCTCCTCACTTCCTCATTTCCTCCCCAGTATATATTCTACTCTCATTCAGTCACTACTCGCTGGTCCGTCGTCGTTTGTTCCCTGCCTGGTTCCTGCCTTCCCTGTTGTCCGTCTATCTTCCCTGCTCAACCTTCCCTGTCATTTTCCTTAGTTTGATGGTCTCCTTGTTCCCTGGTTACCCCACGATTTTGTAAGTTCGTTTGTTTTCTTATTTTATTAAAATCAACTTCCTTTTACTTTCTGCATTTGGGTCCTCCTTAAACCATCACCATGACAACCTTTAATAATTCAAGATTTAACACAAAAACAAATACAAAATGCATGAAAAATCAAACTCACCACAACGCTGAATCAGTGAGAGCCTTGGACTTGTTCCCCTTTCCAAAGAAGGGACATTTGTTTTTTAACCATCTTGCTAGTTTATGGGATTAATTTAAGCAGTAACTATCACGTGACCAATACAAGCCTCTTGACGTGTCAAGACTGAGCTATGTAATGGGGATATCCGGTCATTTTTCAAAATACAACGGCAGTCACACTCAGATAGTAAATAAAACACTATTGTGGAAAAATTAGACTCTTGTAGATGTAGTGTCTTAATGGTGCCTGAGTTTTTTTGACTTATCTCTTCATAGGTGAAGGCTTTTCTTACCAACATAAAGTGCAGCATTCTCTTCTGTGGCAAAGTCATCAATGTAAGAGATCCCCAGGGGCTGAACAGGTGTCTCCCCAATCCCCCGCAAGACGTTCCCCAGGAGCACATATATCCACATTGATAAATTGGACTCGCCTTCACAACCTGGAAGGAATGAGGGAATGAAAGATATCTAATTGACAAAAACAGCAGTTATTAAACCACTGCTAAAAAAGAATAATATGGACAACACATTAATGGAGAACTACAGGCCAATTACTAAGCTTCCATTCATCAGTAAAATTACTGAAAAAGCTGGTTTCAGCAGTTAAATAACTTAATAACAATGACTAACCACTTTGATGTTTTTCAGTCTGGTTTCCGTGCTCACCACAGCACTGAGACTGCCCTTGTAAAGTTTTAAATGACATGCGGAAAAATGCAGATTGTGGTAGAACCACAGTGCTGGTTCTGTTGGACCTCAGTGCAGCATTTGACATGATATACTAATGGAACGACTGGTGAGTTGGGTCGGACTCTCTGGTACAGTACTTGGCTGGTTCGAGTCTTACCTAAAGAACAGGGACTTCTTTGTTTCAATAGAAAATTTTTCATCAGAACAAACAGAAATCACATTTGAGGTGCCCCAGGGCTCCATCATGGGCCCCCTCTTATTTAATATCTACATGCTCCCACTAGCCCAGATTATAACAACCAATAGGATTAGCTACCATAACTAAGCGGATGATATTTAGCTCTACATTACGATGTCACCAGGTGACTTTGAACCCATCAAAACCCTAAGTAAATACATCGAGCAAATCAATGGATGGAGGTGCCCTAACTTTCTCCACCTGAACAGTAACAAAACAGAAGCAATTGCTTTTAGACCTAAAGACGAACGATCAACAGTCAGCACACCGCTTCAGTTAATCCAGCTAAAAACTACTGATCAGGCCCGAAACCTAGGTGTAGTTATGGACTCAGACCTGAACCTCCAGGGTCACATAAAGGCAATAACAAGGTCAGCCTTCTATCACCTGAAGAACATTTCTAGGATTAAAGGACTGATGTCGCAACAGGACGTCGAAAAACTAATCCATGCGTTTATCTTTAGTTGGATTGATTACTGCAACAGCGTTCTCACAGGTCTGCCTAAAATGTTAATTAGACAGCTGCAGCAGATCCAGAACACTGCTGCTCGTGTCCTCGCTAGAACCAGGAAAGTAGACCAAATCACCCCAGTTCTAAAGTCCTTACACTGGCTCCCTGTAGCTCAGAGAATAGACTTCAAAATACTTTAACTAGTTTATAAATCATTGAATGGCTTAGCACCAAAATATATTGAAGATCACTATACCAACTCACCAGACCACTCAGGTCCTCAAATTCCAGTCTACTCAACATCCCTAGAATTAGAATCAAACACAGAGAAGTAACTTTCATTTTCTATCCTCCTCTAATCTGGAACGAACTTCCAGAAAACTGCAAAACTGCTGAAACACTGAGTTCTTTTAAATCACAACTAAAAACGTATCTGTTTAGAGCTGCCTTTGAGTAATGCTTTGATGTATCGTGTTTTGTGGATACTTCTTGTTTTATTGCTGTTTTTACATTATATGCTTTGTCTGTGTTTTACTGCAGTTTTTATTTGACCCCTTAATTATGTAAATCACCTTGAATTACCTTGTTGTTGAAAGTGTGCTACACAAATTAAATTGCCTTGCCTAATTCATATAATAACGCTTGTGTGCTTTTTTGAAAACCCACCTGTGAATGGCACTTGAGGTGATCTACCAGCTTGTATCGGATCTTCAGGTGAATCTCCCCGACAGGGAGATGAGTTCTGTGTTGAGTTCACCACCCAGCTCACCGATGTTTCAAACTCATAGCTGTGCACAGTTTATCAGCAGGACAAGGGCAAAGATGTGCAGTTGTTTAGATTTTACTTTCTTATCTAAAGAGTAGGTTGATGTCAAGGAGGCCTTCCAGCCTAAAAAACCTGGAGTTAATCCCCTGGTCAGCAATTATAATTATAATTTGGACATTTTACAGTTGTAATGCCAATAAATATGTATATTGTTTTGCTATCTCTTTAAACATTTTAAGAAATCAGTTGGTTTAGATTCTCAGTGATGCAGGGCATGATAATCTTGAGAGTTTAAATGAAGGCAACTAGACTTTTATTGTTCTCTTGAAAACGTTTCGTCTCTCATCCAAGATTCTTCTTCAGTTCTGAAAACTGGATTGGGAGTATCAGATTTATACGTCTAAAGTTAGTGTCGTTAAAGCTCACTAATGAGGCTATAGTTATTCCTAACGAAGCTATTAGTACTTAACTATCAAGGTTAAGCTTAGAAGCTTAACCTTGAAGGTTAAGCTTAGAAGCATCTTAGCTTCTAAACTTAACCTTGGGTAAGGGTAAGCAAGGGTAAGCTTCTAAGCATTATGTAATCTTGTTAATATAAGTGTCGTTAACGATTAAATGACCAAAATTATGTAACTATGCACTGTTTTGGTCACATGCCTCATAGTAGGACCAAAGTATGGACCAAAAGTTATGTATCAATATTTGTCAGCTGGAATCCGATTTTCGATATATATCTAGATATTTATATTCCCAAAAAGTATTGACAAAAAAGCAATTAAGAATCTAAGATACATGTCTCAGATGTCACACAGGGATTTTATTGACACAGCTGTACTGTTTTGGGTCAGGGGTAGACTGGTGTTGAAATTCAGTTAGGGAAATTTGGCTCTGAGAGGCCTTTTATCTGATCGCACTAAGGAGGCAAGCAGAACCATAATTTTAATTAAAATATTTGTATTAGTAGTATGACTACATTAGATATAACATCTAACGTATGAGTGTGTGTTAGATATGAGCAAAATAAAAAATATAGATGAGCTGTTGAGGACAGTGAGAAGAAAATAGATCGAAATCTTTGGAGGCTGGACGTGCATTAAAATCAAAACCCTCATTTTCATCTGGCTGTTTCCCTGGCTCAGTTTCCCAGTTCATAACCTTCGCTTTTAATGTGTATCCTTTCTTTTAGCGATGCCCACTCCTCTTTCTTCTTTATTTTTTATTTTTTGAAAAAGGAAGCAACAGTTTCCTTTTTGACTGATTGGGGAGCTGAGCCAATTACATTTTAATAGCAACTGCTGAAATCAGAGTCCTGCAATGCGTAAAAAATACATATTTTAAATCTTGCGGGTGTGGCCAGAAGTTTCTTTCATTTGGGTGGGTCATGGATGATAAAATTATTTTTTTAAGAATATCTCAAACTATTAGGCACAGTGGCGACACCATTTGGAGGTTGGGGGGCATTCCTTTCAAACCAGAGGAGAGCTGCTCACGTCTGGTAGCAGTAAGCAAACAATATAAAAATATTTGACATAAAAACATTCAGGAATATTTCCAAACCTTCCAGAATCAAGCCCAACAGCGAGAGATACTAATGAGCTCCAGGTGAAACCATCTAAACTCAGCAAAAAAAGAAACGTCATCTGACTTTCAACTTTTTTTACTTTCAGTAAACTTAATGTGTGTAAATATTTGTATGAACACTAAAAGAGTCAACACCATAAGACATGTGACTAAAAGAAATAGAATAATGTGTCCTTGAATGAAGGGAGGCTCAAAATCAAAAGTACCAGTCAGTATCTGGTGTGGCCACCAGCTGCTTGAAGTACTGCAGTGCATCTCCTCCTCATGGACTGGACCAGATTTGTCAGCTGTTGCTGTGAGATGTTACCCCACTCTTCCACCAAGGCACTTGCAAGTTCCTGGACATTTCTGGGGGGAATGGCCCTAACCCTCACCCTGCGATCCAACAGGTCCCAGACGTGCTCAACAGGATTGAGATCCGGGTTCTTCGCTGGCCATGGCAGAACACTGACATTGCTGTCATGCAGAAACTCACGCACAGAACTAGCAGTATGGCTGGTGGCATTGTCCTGCTGGAGGATCATGTCCGGATGAGCATGCATAAAGGGTACCACATGAGGGAGGAGGATGTCTTCCCTGTTCCGCAATGCATTGAGATTGCCTGCAATGACAACAAGCTCAGTCCGATGGTGATGTGATATACCGCCCCAGACCATGACGGACCCCCCACCTCCAAATCGATCCCGCTCCAGGGTACAGGCCTCGGTGTAACGCTCATTCCTTCGACGATAAACACGAATCCGTCCATCACCCCTGGTGAGACAAAACCGTGACTCATCAGTGAAGAGCACTTTTTGCCACTCCTGTCTGGTCCAGCGAAGGTGGGTTTGTGCCCATAGGCGGCGTTGTTGCTGGTGATGTCTGGTAAGGACCTGCCTTACAACAGGCCTACAAGCCCTCAGTCCAGCCTCTATCAGCCTATTGTGGACAGTCTGAGCACTGATGGAGGGATTGTGTGTTCCTGGTGTGACTCGGGCAGTTGTTGTGGCCATCCTGTACCTGTCACGGAGGTGTGATATTCGGATGTACCGATCCTGTGCAGGTGTTGTTACACGTGGTCTTCCACTGCGAGGATGATCAGCTGTCCTTCCTGTCTCCCTGTAGCGCTGTCACAGTGCGGACATGGCAATTTATTGCCCTAGCTACATCAGCAGTCCTCATGCCTCCCTGCAGCATGGCTAATGCATGTTCACGCAGATGAGCAGGGACCCTGGGCATCTTTCTTTGGGTGTTTTTCACAGTCGGTAGACAAGTCTCTTTAGTGTCCTACGTTTTTAGAACTGTGACCTTAAATGCCTACTTTCTGTAAGCTGTTATGGTCTTAACGACCATTCCACAGGTGCATGTTAATTAATTGATTATGGTTAACTGAACATGGATGGAAAACATTGTTTAAACCCTTTACAATGAAGATTTGTAAACTTATTTGGATTTTTACAACATTATTGTTGAAATACACAGTCCTGAAAAAGGGACGTTTCTTTTTTTGCTGAGTTTATGTAAAACATAAAATCAACCTTGAACAGAGGAGGTGGCCTTAGGTTCCCCTTTCCAACACGTACAAAGCAGCCTTGAGTTGTCTAACTAGTTTCACATAAACTCACACTTTGAGCCATGTGACCATAAAGCTAATAGTTACATAATTAGGGTCGTTTCACCATTAACGAACACTTAACGTTACTAAAATTGCTTAGTGCTTAGAAGCTTATGCAACCTTGATAGCTTTATTAGGAATAAATATAGCCTCATTAGTGAGCTTTAACAACACTAACTTTAGACTTAAAAGTCTGGTACTCCCAATCCAGTTTTCAGAACTGAAGAACCCTCTTGGATGAGAGATTAAATGTTTTCAAGACAACAAGAAAAGTCCAAATGCCTTCTTTCAAACTCTCAAGATTTTAAGAAATCAACTTCTTGGTAGAATGAAAATAATCCATCCACCCATGCTTTGTCAAACATCCTTATCCGACACAGAATAAACAGTTTTTCACTTACCGTCCAATGATGAAGTGGGGCAGAGCGATGATGAAGGTGCCAAAAGACATCAATAAGCATCCCAAAGCAATTATCTTTGGCCTATGAAGTTTAGCCCCAAAGTAGCTGACGAAAGCTATCACCAACAGATTACCTGTGAAGATGAAGCCATGATCATTATTTAAAAATGTTCATTCTGGGTGACAAATGACAGAAAAGGCAGGACTTAGTCAGGTTGGTATCAACAACAAAAAGCTCCAAACTGAGATTTCTCAATCTGTCTCTAAACATTTGTCAATAAATGTCTTCCACAAGGAGATAAGAGACTGGATTAATGCAAAACAAGAGAGCAGTTTTACTTGCCAAAGAAATAAAATGCTGCTTAAAATGTACGATAAATAACAGACCCTAAACCAGTTACATCTAGTCTCACATGTGGTATCTTAAAACTCAGATTGTTTTTTTGAAAATCCAAAACAGACATTGTGTGTTATATCATTTCAAAATTCACTTTGTCTATGTTTTCTGACATGTAAGCTCCCCATGGTAATTGCTACAAAGGGAGTTTAGAAAGACAAACTTGCGTCATACAACATAACCTATTTATTAACCTATTGTACAGGATATATCACCAAATAGTAGTAAAGCTTCATATAACCGTCCTACCTATGACGTATGTTTGTAGAAAATTATGGACATTGTTACCTGTTCAATTCTGAGGAATGTCTGGGTGATTATATGCGAATTTGATGTAAAATTATTAGGTCGAAAAATGATTTTCTTTCCCTATTTCGACATGGTAATAGTGTTTTCCAGAACTGTTAATATCTTTAAAATGAAAGACAGTATTTTAATATTTTGTTTTCTGCCAAGTGTACATTTTCATTCCTTGTTGAGAGACATACTTTACAAGAATAAGTCCTTCAAGTATTTGTTACCTAAAAAATAGACTTGTTACTTGAGCTCATATGGCAGATATAATTTGTGTCAAGATAATAATTTCTCATTACAAATCTTTGCTCTGTCTCCAACAGCATTCCTAGTTACCCCCTTCTTGATTCTCCTCTCTTCATTGAGATTTTCTTTCCTTTTCTCTTCATGCTGCCCTACTCTGCCTCTATGTTGCCATGGCAATAGTCCTATGGAAAAAGCTTGTTGCCAAGGCCACATGAGAGAAGTAGTTTTCATGAGAGACGGAGCGATAGAGGTAAAGAGAATCAAGAGATTCAACTACAGCTTAATCTAATGTGCCATCATCAACCTTTTCTTTAGCAGAAGAATGTAGAAGGAAAATGTATTCTTTGCAGACTACTTTCCACGCCTGTAGCGCCACTATGAGTCTAGACTGTACAGTTAGAACCACTGATAGATGATTTATCTTCAATGACCAAGACTTTGTTGATTTTGACCCCCAGCATAACCTAAATATGATTTCTGAGAAACAAGATAACAGAACGGCACAACCCCTCACAATCATGGTAAAGTGCAAACAGGATAGGATTACACAAGATTATACCAGACAGGATATAACCTAAACTGTTAACAAGTAAGAAAACAGAAAATGGGCATCTTCTGGTTTTAAATTCTATCAAAAATGTTGAAGTCATGGATTCAGATCTACTGACGAGTCACACTATCCTTGTAACATCTTTAATTTTAGTCTCAGATCAAAAATACGAAATGTATAAACGGGCTGCAGGACCAAATTTCATTTTAATATTTCAGGTTTATTTGACCCCGAAATTGCTCTGTGTGCATAAGTGCGGGTTATCTAGTGACCCCATGCCAGTTCTGGAACCAGACACCAATTTGATTACGGACTACTTCAACACCGGTTGGACACGTAGAAATTTCCTGCTCGCTGCAGTAGATAAACATCCTGCCATGCTTGGAAATTAGCGTCAGAAGATTTGAAGAGAAAAATACATTTGTCAGATGCAACACTAGAGAGCGTTTTGGTTAATCAATACACAAAATAAATTTATATTCAGATTTCCACAGTGTTTTTTGCAAACATTGCCATTAAATGTGTAAATCGATGACAGATGGGACCATCGTTTGGCCAGAAGTTCATGACTGGATATCGGTCATCAATGGGGCTGCATGCAGAAGAGAATGTCTGGTTGGAAGAATCCTAAAGGAGCGGATGAGTTTGTTTCTTTTTGGGGGTTTTTTAACGTGTCCTGTTTGGCAGTGTGGAGCTCAGAATTGGTGTCTGAGTACCAAGTAGAAGCCCAACAGATTTACTTTCACAAGCGGAGCAGTAAAGCTTTTGCTATATTACTCCACTTGATATATGTGTGAAAAATCTTTATTATGAATTGCTGGGGGTTTTATTTCCTGACATTATGGACACGGAGACCGAAAATTACCCCCCAGCAGAGACCCGACAAGGGATCGCAGACGAGGGGCCCCCGGCACTGCAGGGGCCGCGGCCACCGGCCGCCACGCGCCACCACCGCCCTGGGCCAATCCCCAACGACAACATCCCAGCGCCCCATCCCTGCCCACGTCGGGGTGCCCCACCGATACCCGCAGCGGATGGACAGCATCGCGGATGAGTTTGACAAAGAGGCATTGGACTATCCTTTGCACTGGCTGCACCGGGAAACATAATATACCATAATGTCCGGACTATAAGCCACTACTTTTTTCACACGCTTTTGTCCTATATAATGATGCAGCTAATTTATAGATTTTTTTTTTACTGGCTAACAGCCTCTGGGGAGCACTATAGAAGGAACCGCAAAAGTGAGACAGACATGTGGAAAGATATTATGTACTGAAGAAGACACTACCGGTAGTTTTCCTACACACACCCTCATCATGGAAAACACAAAGAAATGCATGCAGCTTTAAAGTTAAAGGCATTTGAGCTGGCCGTCAAAGAAGGAAATAACTACTGCACGTAAGCTTGACATCAATTAATCGATGGTGAGACGTTGGAGGAAGCAACGGAAAGAACTGAGTCAGTGTAAAAAGACAACAAAAGCTTTTAGAGGACATAAAGTCACTGAAAAAGATGACTTCATTGGTTTTAGTGAGGAAGATGAAGATAACGACCAATGACTTTTCTGGTAGGCTAAAGTATGTTCTATTGTCTAACCAGGCATGTTACTGTTGTGGTATGTTGATCCAGTGTTGGCACCCTACTGCCGATTTTCAGGCCGAATTTGAAAAAAAAAACATGTCTCAAATTAAAACTAGAAAAGCACTCAGAGCGCAGACCTCCGCCATGGTCACTAATTCCCCCCATCCACATGTTGTTATTTATATTTCTAATTTCTTTCCAAAAAAAATGTCTCGCACGGCGCACGGCTGTGTTTGTTCTTGCCGCTGCACTCTTCCAGAGGAGAGCAAAGATTCTGGGCTGCTACGCAAGGGGAAGCGCTTGTGAGCTCTCTGACACGGGAGAGGAGTGGAGGTTAGCACCGCTGGTCGGTGGGTGTTGGATGGGTGGGTGTCATGTCGGATCAAGCCCAAAATTGAATGAGTTGTTCCTGGCCCCATTGTGGATAGAAATTTGTCTACAACTTTTTGAGTTATGTTGCCAACAGACAGACAGACAGACAGGCACAACCCCCCCCCTTCAAAAAACTAAAAGAAATCTTCACTGTACTGTCTTTCTGTGTAAATACCTCATGCTACAACATGAAAAAGTGCAGCTTTTATCAGGTGCAGCCTATATATGTACAAAAGTTGTTTTCTTTTCAAATTTAGCAGGTGGGACTTATATTCAGGTGTGCTCAATAGTTCAAAATTGATGGTACATAATAGGGATGTGTATTGGCAAAAATCTGGCGATAAGATATATCGCGATATATCGCGATACTGTGAGTAAGACTATATATTGTGATTTTTAAAACTCAATTTAACTGTCACAGCATTCTAAACACTCCAATCTGTTTCATACTTTAACACATCCAGTTGTATCACTAGATCTAGTTGATCCACTGGAACAAAGAAGGTGAAAACAGCCACAAACTACCAGTTATACTTTTAATTTTACTACAAAAATTACTGTCATCATTAATGGTTCCATTCAAACCCTTAAAAAAAACAACGATATTTTCGTTTTGAATATCGATAAAATATCGGGAAATGAAATATAGCAATATATCGGTGTATTGATATTTTCTCACATCCCTAGCACATAATATTGCTTAGTTTGTGCTAAATAAAGATTATTTAAGATGCCATTTATTCTTTTTAACCACCTGAAAAATATTCAGTTATGCATTCAAAGCACTTTTGACTTTTAAATATTTTTGTGAAAGACATAGTAGGTTACTTTATTTTTTTTACTTGTGTTTCAGTGTTGTAAGAGCTAAACACCTCGTGTTTTCACTATGATGTTATGTTTAGCTTTTGTATTTTGTTTTCTTATTTTATTTTTACACTGTTTTATGTTTAACGCAACCCCCACTTTTGCACGCAGAACAATTTCCGGGTCACATGAAACCCAGCAATGAAATATTAAAATCAGCTACTGGTTTTCTTTCTAGGGGAGCATCCAGTGGGATATTTAAGGTGACTTTACATAAAACCTCTTCTGGGACAAACAGCCTTCTCAGTGCATGTGACATTCCTCACCAGCACAACTAAATCTGAACTCTGTGGTGTTTTTAGTCTCTTTCAAGCCTTTACAGTTTTTTTTATGTGTGATGTTAATACCTAACACTTGTGCCAAAACAAATAAACAAATAAAGTAAGGATCCGTAAAACTGCTACTATTTCCAACTTTTTGTTTACATTTACAAAACTATCAAACAACCATGTGATTTTTCTTGAGTTTGCCGTTTAAAAACTGTTGTTTCATAATCTCAGTTTCTCTGGTTCCTGGGCGATCAGCCCAGTTAAAGTTGGATTGTCAGTGCCTTGCAACACAGTTTCAAAACCACATCTCTGAGTGGCATTTTCTTGTTATTGTGAAAGTTAGTCAGCATTTACCAAAAAATCAATCTGTGATACGGTTAAACAAAGTGATAAAACAGACCAACATTTTAGACAGTCGTATATATTTCTATATTTTTTGTACCTTTATTTTTACCCTGAATAGATATTATATTCATGTGATAACCCCCAGTAGATTTTCTCACAGTGGAGAAAATATAAATGTGAGAGAAAGTGATTTGCATGTCAAGATCAAAGCTAGTAAATGTCAGCTGATCTGTCTGCCACAAATAGCATCACTGGGGGGAATGTGGTGGGGGTGTGTGTGGACATGACGTTAAATTAATAATATGAGGGAGTTATGTTAAAAGAATAATCTTACAGATTCTAGGATGTCGCTCGGAACGTTTTTGATGCCTGCATGTTATGTCCTTGTTCGAGACTCTGACTCACCATACACAAACACACCACTGTGTCTTTTTCTTGGAAACCTGATTAATTTCTTTATCTGAATGACCCATTCATTTTTTCAGCGGAAAACCAGAAAGAAAAATAGAACGGGAACATGGAAGCAAGGAACGTAACAACAAAATAACACCAGTGACAGACAGCCATATACTCACCTATCTCAAAGCTCCCATCAATGACTCCTATTAGGTAGCTGGGGATGTCAAAGCGCCTTTCCAGCTGAGTTATTGTGCTCTTCATGTAGCTCCCTGACAGAGCCTTCGCAAAATAGGCAAATGACAATGCAACCAGAAACATCTGGAGAATTGAAAGAGAGGAAAAAATAAGAGAAAGGATTTACATTAGTATAAGTCCAAGGGTAAAAGGAGCCAAGGTGGTGTTTTGAGCTAACTACCTTTTGTAAATTGTTGAGAGTTAAAATGAAGGCAACTGGACTTTTCTTGTTGTCTTGAATATGTTTCATCTCTCATCCAAGAGGCTTCTTCAGTTCTGAAAACTGGATTGGGAGTATCAGATTCAATCTAGTTTTCAGAACTGAATAAGCATCTTGTATGAAAGATGAAACATATTCAAGACAACAAGAAAAGTCCAGTTGCCTTCATTTTAACTCTCAAGAATATCATTTCCTGGATGACAGATATCTACACTAACATATCTTTTCAAGTTTCATCTTTTGGTTACTGAAAGGCAAAGCTGGTTGTACACCTTGTATTTGTATCTATCAAGTTAGTTCTAGCTCCCAAACTGGTGTAGAAACCATCCCCTTTTACAAGTATACAAAATGGTAGACCATATCTACTTTGTATAAACTGAGTGAACAATATATCATTCCACTCTTGGGCCACCTTTTTCCAATTTCTACAAGCCCCCTTGCTGATTATATAGCATTAGGCTACAACACACCCTACCATATGTATCCTGACAATACACAACTTTGTATTTCTGTGTCACCACATCACCACAATCCTTTGCAGTCAGTGTGGTCTAAAAAAGGTCAATTAGTGGATGGGTTAGAATTTCCTCCATTTAAATTTATAGTGCAGAAGTTATTGTTCTTGGTTCCAATCATACAAGGTTAGAGATCAACACTCAAATAGACTCAATGAGGCTAAAGACCACAGAGCAAGCAACAAGCCTAGGTCTGGTTATGGACCTCTATTACTATAATAGCCTACAGTAATCTTAAAAACATTGCTTGATTAAAGGGTTTTCTGTTGAATTTGGTCACAAATGGGTGCATGCCTATATTTTTGGATAATTCTAAAGGTGTGTCAATCAGTCTCTGCTAAAAATGAATCCAACAACCTGCACCTTATCCAAAGTGCTGCTGTCAGAATCCTGACCAAGACTAGGAAAATGGCTCATATCTTAGAGGTGACAGCATTTATTTCTGTGTTCCTTAGCACTCGAACTAACTCCATGAAAACCTGTGATTGCAGAAACAGTGGACTCTCCAATCTCGAAACAGACATTTTGTTTTTTACTGAGGTTTTCCAACAAAAGCCAAAGATTACAGTAACAGTTATGCTTGATTTTTTTTTCTATCAGTATTTTAATATCTTTCTGGTCCTAATACAAATGTTCTTACTTTTTGTTACTTTGTTTTCATGTGTGCACTTTGAATTACCTTGTGCATGTACGGTGTTATATATTTTCAATAGCTTAGCCTAGCTATATTAAAAACAAAATCTTTTTAGTGTGATAAGACCAACTAGTAAAATAATTTAGTGTCTATCCCTTTGAAAATAAATCCTTACACAAGCAGAGTAATGCAAGGCCTTCCCAGAAAAGAAAGCTTTATTCCACAGAATTATAGGAAAAACTGGATTTTGCAATAAGAACAGTGGCAGATTGTGGATTGGGCACCACGCCAATAACAGTACCATGTCAATGGCAACAGCTGTTACTGAGGTCATAATCTTTAAATAATTGAAAAAACGGTCTTCTTTCAAGGTAAGCATTTCTTGGCTACTTAGGTATTTTTTTAAGTTTATTTTCAATGTGGTCTTTAAAGGCATATCAATTCACCATTTAGCCAATTTGTATGTCTATTTTGTACTCACACTGTGTACTTGGTTCCAGGACACCTTGGTCCAAAGTTGATGGATTTTGAAACCACATTAACAAAAAAAAAACATAATAAAAGGGATTTCATAAGGAACTATTACAGCATGCCATATAGTGTGTGTTCCGTATGCCATAAACAGACAAGCAGCACTAATAAAGTCCAACCAATAAAATAACTAATCCAGGTGAAACCCCAAAAATTTAAAAATCGTGCAAAAGTTAATTTCTTTCAGAAATTCAACTTAAAAGGTGAAACTAATATATGACATAGACTCATTACATGCAAACCGAGATATTTCAAGCCTTTATATGTTATCATTTTGATGATTATGGCTTACAGCTTATAAAAACCCCAAATTTAAAATCTCAGAAAGTTAGAATACTGTGAAAACGTTAAATATTTTAGGTTCAAAGTGTCACACTCTAATCAGCAAATTAATCCAAACCCTGCCTCTCACCCAATAAATGCTGGAGTGCGGCCCCAGCCCCCCGCAACCCTGCAGAGGATGGACGGGTATAGATAATGGATGGATGGATGGATGGATGATCCAAAACACCTTCAAAGGGTTTCTGAGCCTTTAAATGGTCTCTCAGTCTGGTTCAGTAGGAATCACAAGCATGGGGAAAACTGCCTACCTGACAGCTGTGCAAAAAACCATCATGACACCCTCCAGTTTTTACTGTATATGCTTTGTCTGTGTTTTACTGCTATTTTTATTGTATCCCCTAATCATGTAAGGCACCATAAATTACCTTGTTGTTGAAAGGGTGCTATACAAGTAAAATTGCCTTGCATTCCCTCTATAAGGAGGAAAAGCCTCAAAAGGTAATTGCAAAAGAAGTTGGATGGTCCCAAAGTGCTGTTTTAAAGCACATTAATATAAAGTTATGTGGAAGGGAAAAGTGTGGAAGAAAAAGGTGCACAAGCAGCAGGGATGAGCGCAGCATGGAGAGGATTGTCAGGAAAAGGTCATTCAAAAGTGTTGGGGACCTTCACAAGGAGGGGACTAAGGCTGGAGTTAGTGCACCAAGAGCCACCAGATACAGATGGATTCTGGACATGGGCTTCAAATGTTGTATTCCTCTTGTCATGTCACTTCTGAGCTACAAACAATGTCAGAAGTGTCTTACCTGGGTTAAAGAAAAAAAGAACTCCACATTTTGCATCTCATTTGGAAAGGTCCCAGAGTCTGGAGGAAGAATGGAGAGGCACACAATCCAAGATGCTTGAAGTTCAGTGTGAAGTTTCCACAGTCTATGGGGGAATTGCCAAGAGAAAGATGAGAGAGATGGAACAATGCAGAAGAGTTGAAGGCCGCTATTGAAGGCTCCTGTTCTTCCATGACACCTCAGCAGTGCCACAGGCTGTTAGCATCCATGCCATGTCGCATTGAGGAAGTAATTGATGCGAAAGGGACCAAAACCAAGTACTGAGTACATATGCACGATTATACTTTTCAGACGTCTAACATTTCTCTAATTAAAATCTTTGTTTTATTGATTTCATGTAATATTCTAATTTTCTGAGATTTTGAATTCGACGTTTTCATACGCTGTAAGGCATAATTTTCAAAATCATGAAAAATACAGACTTGAAATATCTTGCTTTGGATGTAATGAGTCCATATCATATATTAGTTTCACCTTCTAAATTTAATTACTGAAAATAAAGGAACTTTAGCATGATACCCCATTTTCTTCGTTTCATCTGTATAGTTCTTTTTCTAATTCAAGGTCATGTTCACCATAGTGAGAGGAAGTGTTCTTTTATGTTAACTATTCAAGTCTGTTTACATTTGTGTGCTTTTTTAAATTTTCCATCAGATTTATACACCACAATGAAGAAAGGGCACTGGAAAAACAGTGTTTGACTTCTTAAATGGGAGTTTAGACCAAATAACATAAAAACTTTATGTTGTCTTTAGACTGTGTCTAATCTCGGTCCATCTGCCTGTGTGCTAGTAGGAGAAGAACATTTGGTGGCTTTAGTTATTGCCCTTACAATGTACTCCACTCAACTTACACCCCAAGAGAAGCCCTGCACACGAGAGTCACATTACACGCATGATCAGATGGGCACGCTCGAACCATATAGAGACTTGATTTTCCCTTACACAACAGCACATCATGGTAAAATATATGTTAAATTAACAAGATTATTTCCAGAGTTTTAAAACTGAACAATGTTTGGCCTTTGAGTAACTACTAAATTGGAGGCAGCTGACTGTACGGTTAGCTCTGGTGTAACCACATTAAACAAATTAGAAAAAGAAAAAGTCACCAGTAGCAGAACTCTTATTGGTGTATTCAACACCCTTCATATGTAACCTTATCAGGGGTTTCAGTCTGTGAAAGAGAAAAAAAAATGGTATTAAGGGCACATTCTCATACATAGCTCCCATTTACATGACTAAAATGGAACAGAGCGCATCACTGTAAACAGATCATGCTAGCCACCACAATTGGCTCAGGGGTTGAAACTATCGCAAGTCCTCATGTGCATTTCCTGGGGGTTAGATTTCAAACAACCATGCATATACATTTGATTCCCCTTTTAATTCCAGACATTGCTTTTTTCTAATAAATCACAATGGCCTTTATTGTCCTTCCTAACTAATTAACAAGAGAAAGAGGAGGTGGTTTGTTTGCTTCCAGACAACCCCACATTTCACGAATTAGCATTTACCATCACAATAAACCAGGCCTTTTTGTCAGCATTTGAGAAGATGGTATTTACTTGAGTTATTTAGTCTGTTTTTCTACTTCTGTAGACAAGTTGTTATTAAGTTGTCCTCTACCCGTAGGTCATGGATAAACAAGTAAATGCTATTTTTATTTTACAGGCATTACTTCTCATCGCCTTAACTTTTTCAAATTGTGTCATCTTATGGACACAAAGTCCAATTTGGAATGTCCAACTGGAATGTGACATATGCAGTGCAATGTAATAGATTATTTTAAAGTGCAAGGAAAATTATATGTGCTTTATCAAGGTTTTACAAATAAATATCAGAAAAATCTGGAAAGCAATTTAATTTGACAACTTCATTGTAAAATTCTGAAGTCTGACAGGTCTATCTATGTGTTATTTTATCTCTAAGCCGAACGTGTTAGCCTTGCTTCCCACAAATCTGGCTGTTATGAAGGGAATTAAAACAAAAGCTTAAAACAAAAGCTTAAAAAAAGCGAATTTGCAGTTTGCTAAAAGTCGTGTAGGGGATGTATCAAACATGGTACAAGGTTGCTCTGTTCTCAATAAAAACAATATTTTCTATATGACAACATTTGAAAAGTTAAACGATAATTCAAAATTTAGCAAAGCATTTTTTTTGGCATGGCATGGTACCAATGGTGTGGGTTTTTGGGCACTTGAGCTTTCTTAAGACCAGGCGTCTCATTTATAAAGCTTGCTTACCCACAAAACAGGGTCTGAAAATTGCACAAGTTACAAGGTTGCAAGGTTTGTGATTTATAGAAAAAACATGACGGGAAAATTGCGTAACTTTAAACACACTAAGGACCTTATCCACATGTTGGACACAGAGGATACTGGCAATGCAGCCCGTAAAATGGAAAAATCGTGAATTTAATCCACATTTTCGATCTTGTAGACCCTCACACACACCCTTGAACACAACCAAAAGTCAGCCACCACCCCCATTTCTGAACTAAGAATAAAAATGAGAATCTGAATGAAAATATGTTGCATTTAAGAATTATATCACAGTAGGTTCACATGCATGTCTTCAGATTACATAGCAATTGCACTTATTGCTGCATTAATTGGGAGGAGTAGAAATATTATATATTTTTAGTTTTATTTGTTTTTATTCCCAACTTATTCATGCTAAAATAAGTATTCATATAATTCTAACTTTATTTTTATTGTTATTTGTTTTATTGCTTGTGCTGCTGCTTTTATTATAAATTTGAGTCTCTTTACACTTGTCACACCTTTTCTTATAGCTAACTATATTTTTGTTTTTTATTCTGAAGGTCTTTGGTTGCCTTTTGGCTGAGTAAACCTCTATATAGATAAACATTGATTGAAATAAAATGTTCCATATCTTTACGACACCCATAAACACAATGATTTCACTCTCAGTGGAACTGAGCTCATTTCTAGAAAGAGTGTGATTTTCAAAGCGAAAATTGCGTGCAGCTGCCCATACTCAACATTTTATAGATCTGAAACTTTCTTTGCGTAAGCTCATTGTTTTGCTGAGCTTTTTACGGCTTTAGTAAGGATTCTACGCAAAGTTTTATAAATGAGACCCCTGATCATTAATCAGTAAAACCTTACTAAAAGTGCCAGCATTTATTGTTTTGCCATGACTGTGAGTGACAGTTTTCTTAACACAGCTTATTTAACCGTTTTGTTTAAAAATAAAACAAAATTCAGTAAATCTTGAAACAAACTTGTTTTTGGTGTTTCTAGAGATGTAAGGAGAAATGCCTTGTTGTTAGTATATGAGGCATGGTTCACATTGCACAGTCTACCTCAGCTGAACACGACCAATTTATAATTACCACTAACCCTAACATGCATATTTATAGACCATGAGTGGTAATTAGAGTGCATGGAGACAGCCAAAGGGTAACATTCAAAGTCCAGAGGCACTGGGATTTAATCAGGTCACCTTTGGCGACCTGTAACCCAAGATGACAGAGCTAACCCTACCAAACCACTTAGCCTGATTCGGAGTTCAGAACCAAATCAGTTCAAGGAAAAAAGGAAACAACATGGAACAAAACATTTAATGGGTAAAGATGACTGTCTGGCAGCTCTTTGCAAACACCAATCATCAAGGATTAACGAGGTGACACAGCGGCATCAAGAAAAGATTAGATTATCTCTGTAAAACACTTTATGTCCATGTTAGAATCACAACTCTCAGTATGATTTGCTCCTGATGAGGCTGCTGTTAAAACTTTGAGTTGAAGTGATGAATGCTCGTCTATATTAGCCTTATACTAATACATAAACAGAAATTCACAAACAGAAAAATTGTTAAAAGAGAACTAAATTAAATCTTTAAATTTGAAAGAGCTATTCTTAATTTATATTTCCAAGTTATCTTTCCAATTTAAGCACTAGTTGGACTTTTTTCTTTCACTTCTGTTGGTGTTATTATGAACCCACAAGGTAGAAACAAAGGTTTAACCAAAGGGCAAACTCCAAAATCTGATACCCGTGTGGAAGTGAGCAAGTTTCCATTGACTCCCATCTTAACAATGCCAACTTCACAGGAGAAATAAACATGTTTACAGCCCGGATAAAAAAATATTTTTAGGTTTACCAGGTCAAGTTTATTGTCACGACAACTCTGAAGGGGGTAAATTGTTTTATAACTCATCCGTTTAGATGTAATTTAAGCTTAAAAATAATCAATAATAAAAGGCGTGTGTTCTTTTGTCTCACTTGTTCAGATGCAACTTGTGACAAAAAGAACTGTGAGAAAATGGTCACAGGAAGCTGGGTTGTTTTGAGACCTCAAACTGGATTTCGTTTTGCCAAGCACATGGAGAGGACATCAATGCCATGACTGAGTCTGTGACTGACTATATAAACTTCTGTGTGGACAACATCATCCCCACCAGAACAGTGAGATGCTTCCCTAATAACAAAACCTGGATCATCAATGACCTGAAGGAACTGCTAAACAAGAAAAAAAGAGCCTTCAGGGAGGGAGACAGGGAATTATTAAGGAGTATACAGTAGCAACTTAAGGTCAAGATCAGAGACAGCAAAGATACATACAGGAAGAAGCTGGAGAACAAACTAAAGAGGAACCTGAATGCGTTCTTTAATAGGTTCAGTTCAGGAACTAGCTCAGCATCCTCTTCCCCTATCCCCAGCCAAACAGATATCCAACCCTCCTCTGACCCACAGCTTTCCTGTCACATCTCAGATGTTTTATCCTTCACCTCAGTCAAGGACTCTTCCGCTTTCACAAGTTTGTCTTTAACCAAGTCAAGAGATGCTGCTACCCCCTCTGCCTTGCCCTCACACTTGTCTGTCTCTAAACGTCAGGTGAAGAGGCAGCTAGAGAAACTGAACCGGAACAAGGCTGCTGGTCCAGATGGCGTCAGCCCCAGAATCCTGAAGGCCTGTGCAGAGCAGCTCTGTGGGATTCTGCAGCACCTCTTCAACCTTAGCCTGACCCAGGAGAAGGTCCCAGTGTTGTGGAAGACACCATGCCCTGTTCCAGTACCAAAGAGATCTCACCTATCAGTCATCAATGACTATAGATCTGTTGCCCTGAAATCCCACATCATGAAGGTGAGACTCCTGGAGAGACTCCTGTTGGCATGAATAAGCAAAGAAGAACATATCAGGACCCACTGCCGTTTCCTTTCTGCCGTGGAGTTGGAGTTGAAGATGCCCTCATCCACCTGCTTCAACCAACCCACTGTCATCTGGACAAAGCAGGCAGCACTGTGAGGATCATGTTCTTTATTTCTCCAGTGCATTTAACACAATTCAGGAGCTGTTATCAGGCCTTAAAAGTTGGGCCTGACCCGGCCCGAGCCCGAGAGAATTCAGCCCGAGCCCGAAGAGTATATTTTGATTGACAGCTTATTAAAGCCCGAACCCGATTACAGCCCGACATTATTCAAAAATCACACATCAGTTTTCTGGAAGTTTGTTCCAGATTAGAGGAGCATAAAAACTGAAAGCTGCTTCTCCATGTTTGGTTCTAATTCTAGGGCTGTTGAGTAGACTGGAATTTGAGGACCTGAGTGTTATAGTAACAGTAAATCTTCAACATACTTTGGTGCTAAGCCATTCAATGATTTATAAACTAGTAAAAGTATTTTGAAGTCTATTCTCTGAGCTACAGGGAGCCAGTGTAAGGACTTTAGAACTGGGGTTATGTGGTCTACTTTCCTGGTTCTAGTGAGGACACGAGCAGCAGCGTTCTGGATCAGCTGCAGCTGTCTAATTGACTTTTTAGGGAGACCTGTGAGAACGCTGTTGCAGTAATCAATCCGACTAAAGACAAAGGCATGAAAGAGTTTTTCGAGGTCCTGTTGAAACATCAGTCCTTTAATCTAGAAATGTTCTTCAGGTGATAGAAGGCTGACCTTGTTATTGCCTTTATGTGACCCTGGAGGTTCAAATCTGAGTCCATAACTACACCTAGATTTTGGGCCTGATCAGTAGTTTCTAGCTGTATTAACTGAAGCTGTGGGCTGACTGTTGATCGTTCGTCTTTAGGTCTAAAAGCAATTACTTCTGTTTTGTTACTGTTGAGGTGGAGAAAGTTAGGGCACATCCATCCATTGATTTGCTCGATGTATTTACTTAGGGTTTTGATGGGTTCAAAGTCACCTGGTGACATCGTAATGTAGAGCTAAATATCATCCGCATAGTTATGGTAGCTAATCCTATTGGTTGTTAAAATCTGGGCTAGTGGGAGCATGTAGATATTAAATAACAGGGGCCCCATGATGGAGCCCTGGGGCACCCCACATGTGATTTCTGTTCGTTCTGATGAAAAGTTTCTTATTGAAACAAAGAAGTCCCTGTTCTTCATCATCATCATCATCATTCTTTATTTGTATATATGTTAGCGGTATATGTATATATATATATATATATATATATATATATATATATATATATATATATATTTACCACTGAAACATATATATTTGTATATATGTTTCAGTGGCCAAATGGCACCCAAAGCGCTGAACACGTCATAACCATACATATATGGCAAACAGTACAATAAAAACCAACAAAACCCCCATAAATCCAAAATTAAACCAGAAATATGTGCAAAAAAACCAGATTAAAATTATTATTGAGTAGCCCTGAAGGCAATAGTATAAAAGTGTTAAAAGTGTGTCTTTAGCTGCTTCTTGAAAAGTGACAGCGTTGGCGCACGCCTGAAAACGAGAGGTAACGCATTCCAGAGCCTGGGAGCCGTATGTGAGAAAGCTCGACCCCCCTTTGAAGAGCATTTAACGCATGGGACTTGGGCTGGGCGATAAATCGATTTTATCGATTAATTCGAATTTGCAGTTTAAGAAGATTTCGTTTTGAGAAAATTGAGATTTACCATCCCCCCCCCCCCCCCATTTGCTCTCTTGGGCTTCTGTAGTTTGGAGCAAGGTCAGCCAGTCCGTCTCTTGCAATACGTAGACGTCAAAATGGCAACTAGCAAAGAGGAGCTTATTCCCCAAAAAGGGACGGTTTCTTCATTTATATGGAACTGGTTCGGTTTTGCGACTTCAGACTTGGAGCAAAAAACAGCACGCTGCAAAATCTGTTTGAAGGCTTTTGCTACCAAAGGTGGGAGCACGACGAATTTGTTTCAACACCTGAAACAGAAGCACTCCGTTGAGTGAGAGAACTGCTGCTCTCTACGAGATGTTCAAGCAAGACGCAGCTCACAAAAGACCGCCAAAAGACAAGCCAACATAGGGGAATCATTTTCACACTGTGTCCCTTATGATAAGACGGGTGTCCAGTGGAAAGCAATCACAGATGCCATCACAAATGAGCCTCTAGTATTAGGATAAAAGACAATAGCCTCCGATTTGTCTTCATTCAGGTTCAGAAAGCTGTTAGCAAACCAAGCAAGGCAAACTAAGAAGGTCTTAACAGGATGGCATGGTCGACTGTCTCGAATGCAGCAGATAAGTCAAGTAGTAGAAGCAACACAGCATCTCCTCGATCGTTAGCTATAAACACATCATTTTAAATTTTTAAAAGCGCAGACTCAGTACTGTGACCCGCCCTGAATCCAGATTGGAAAGGCTCCAAACAGCCTTGTACGTTTAAAAAATCCATCAGCTGGTTGTACACCACTTTCTCGAGGGCTTTACCAAGAAAGGGTAATAGGGAAATAGGCCTAAAATTTGCTGGGTCGAATGGATCCAGCCCAGGTTTTTTAAGAAGTGGGGTAACTGCAGCATGCTTAAGAGGGAGTGGAACACAACCAGACTCTAAGCTATTATTAATTATAGTTAAAACACAGGGACCAATTGAGGGGAAAGCATCCTTAAAAAACTGTGCAGGTAGCACATCATCTGGGGAGCCAGATGGCCTCATGCTGAAAATGACCTTTTCCAGGGCGGATAGGGATACTGGATAAAAGGTGGAGAAAGTAATGGATGGTGGCGTACAGGTAGGAGAGTCATAGGCTGGAGCCTGAATCAATGCTCTAGCTCTTGCCACTTTGTCAACAAAGAATTTGAGAAAGTCATTACATTTATCAGCAGAGGCCTCTGGCGCCTGAGGGTCCAGGACGTCCAGCACAGAGTTCAAAGTTCTGAACACGGTACGAGGGTTCTGAGGATTGGCGTCAATAATGTTGACTAGGATGTTAGACCTAGCCAACATTGTGCCATGCTGATAGCGAGCCCAGCAGTCCTTTAAGATTTGTTGAGAGACCTGTAGCCTGTCTTTTTTCCACTTACGCTCCGCTCTCCTGCATTCTTCTTCAGGTAAGACTCCAACCAGCCAAGTACTGTACCGGAGAGTCTGACCCAACTCTCCAGTCATTCCAATAATATATCATGATCAACAGTGTTAAATGCTGCACTGAGGTCCAACAGAACCAGCACTGTGGTTCTACCAGTCTGTATTTATGCGGATGTCATTGAAAACTTTGACGAGGGCAGTCTCAGTGCTGTGGTCATCAAAGCGGTTGGTCATTGTTATAAAGCTATTTAACTGCTGAAACACAGCTTTTTTCAATAATTTTACTGATGAATGGAATATTAGAAATTGGCCTGTAGTTCTGCATTTATGTGTTGTCCACATTATTCTTTTTTTAGCAGTGGTTTAATAACTGCTGTTTTTAAAGCCTGGGGGAAGAGGCCTGACAGGAGGGATGAGTTAACTATTTTAATCAGATCAGACCCAATGACAGGGAAAACTTTCTTAAAGAAAGCTGTGGGTTGGATATCAAGACAGAAGGAGGAGGAGCTTTATTGGTTAATGATTTCCCCTTGTTTTTTTTTGGTTTAATTCGTGGAATTCTGACATTTGTTCTACATTGGTGTTAGTTGGGTATAACGGTTCAGTGCTGCGGTACAGACGGACCATCTAATTGTTAGAATATTTTCAGAGAAAAAGCTGGCAAATTCAATGCAGGCCCTGGTCGAGTTTAGTTCAAGGACTATTGTCACTGGAGGATTAGTTAGTCTTTCCACTGTTGCAAACAGAGTCCGTGCATTATTAATGTTTCTGTTAATGATCTTGGAAAGAAAGATTCTCTAGCTTCTTTTAAAGATAACTGATATCTGTTCAGTACGGTGGCCGGGAAGTGCAAAACAAAATTACATTAACCTGAAACACTTTTACATTTTTACCGAAACACATTTACAAGTTTACCGAAACACATTTACAAATTTACAGAAACACATTTACAAGTTTACCGAAACACATTTGCAAGTTTACCGAAACACATTTACAAATTTACAGAAACACATTTACAATCTTACCGAAACACATTTAAAAGTTAAAAAAATAAACACTTTTACAACTTTAACAAAACACATTTACAAAGACATGACCTGGAAGTGATACTGCAGGGATGAGGTTAGGGTCTGGACAAGACCAAAGTAGTAACAGTAATGGAATCGATCCTGCCAGCAGCTCAAGCTGCAGAGATGTTTTGCCCGTTTTTCCGAATCTATTTCCAAGTTTTAGGGGGAACAGGTCTGATGGCGTTTCTGATATCTACTTCAAATTAATAGTTTTTTCTGCTGTAAAATCCGGCATTATTTTATTTCGTTTTCACAGTCCACAAAGACAGGCGGACACTGTGAAGCCGTTCCATCATGTCAACAATCACACTCTATGAGTGGCCTTCGTTTAAATACTTTACGAGGCAGTCCATAAAACCGACCTCTTCTCCCTCTCCCTTCTCAAAGTCCAAACTATGTCCACAATCAACACAAAATGTCCCTAAAACTTGAAAATAGATTCCGCAAAACGGGCAAAACATCTCTGCACATTGAGCTGCTGGGAGGATCGATTCCATTACTGTTACTACTTTGGTCTTGTCCCGACCCTAACCTCATCCCTGCAGTATCACTTCCAGGTCATGTCTTTGTAAATGTGTTTTGTTAAACTTGTAAAAGTGTTTCTTTTTTTAACTTTTAAATGTGTTTCGGTAAGATTGTAAATGTGTTTCTGTACATTTGTAAATGTGTTTCGGTAAACTTGTAAATGTGTTTCTGTAAATTTGTAAATGTGTTTCGGTAAACTTGTAAATGTGTTTCTGTAAATTTGTAAATGTGTTTCGGTAAACTTGTAAATGTGTTTCGGTAAGATTGTAAATGTGTTTTGGTAAATTTGTAAAAGTGTTTTGGTAAATTTGTAAAAGTGTTTCGGTAAACTTGTAAATGTGTTTCGGTAAACTTGTAAATGTGTTTCGGTAAACTTGTAAATGTGTTTCGGTAAGATTGTAAATGTGTTTCGGTAAACTTGTAAATGTGTTTCGATAAACTTGTAAATGTGTTTCTGTAAATTTGTAAATGTGTTTCGGTAAATTTGTAAATGTGTTTCGGTAAATCTGTAAATGTGTTTCGGTAAACTTGTAAAAGTGTTTCGGTAAACTTGTAAATGTGTTTCGGTAAACTTGTAAATGTGTTTTGGTAAATTTGTAAATGTGTTTCGGTAAATTTGTTAATGTGTTTCGGTAAGATTGTAAATGTCCTTTGGTAAATTTGTAAAAGTGTTTCGGTAAACTTATAAATGTGTTTCGGTAAACTTGTAAATGTGTTTCGGTAAAAATGTAAAAGTGTTTCAGGTTATTGTAATTTTGTTTTGCACTTCCCGGCCACCGTAGTTCAGTCTCTCTTTATAGATCTCACAGTGAACCTAGAGTTGAGTTTTCCACCATTTTCTGCTTGTTGACATTCCCTTCTTTCACTACGTACTAATGGATCGCTTGTCCACGGAGACTTCTTTCTAACTGAGACTACTTTCACTTTAATCGAGGCAAATACTTTTAAAGGTTTCAACTGAACTGTCCCTGAGAAAACGCTTTTTTACAGTTATCTCACTGTGGCTAGATAGTTTGCAGAGATGGTACTTTCAAAGAAAACACAGAAATGGTCAGATAGTGCAATATCAATAACCGAGATGTCAGATATATGTAAACCTTTTCAGATAATTAAGTCCAGAGTGTGTCCTCTATTGTATGTTGGCTGTTTGACATGCTGGGTCAAGCCGAAGTTGTGAAGAGTGTCACTTAATGTTTTTGTTAGTCTATCCTGGGGGTTGTCCCTAAGGATGTGGAAGTCCCCCACAATGATTAATTGGTCATTATCGACACATATTACGGAAGGAAGATCACTGAAATCATTAAAGAAGTTAGAGTTAGGTTTTGGGGGTTTATATGAGCTTAGAAATAGAGCTTTTTCAGGCTATTTTATCTGGGTGGCTAGGTATTCAAATATGGCCAGGGATACCTTTTTAAAGTTCATTGAGTTATGAAAAAGTGTGGCTACGCCTCCACCTTGTCTGTATTTCCTGCTCTCACTTAAAGCTACATTGTATAAGAACTTCTCCCATCTATCGGTGAAACAACCAACTGAATATTATGTTCTAGCCCCACCTCCCATTCCGAGCGCGTTTTAACTCCTACGGTGGCCGTTTCATGCTAAGGTTAACACCGCTTCCAGTACTACGACGTCGTCCAGTGTTCCTTCAAGTGATCAGGTTACTTTAGAAAACTACATTGCATTTTGGCAAGTTTATTTGTATAGCACAATTCATGTTACAAGACAATTCAAAGTGCTTTACATAAAATATCAAAAGCATTACAGCAGGGTGCAGAAAAAGCAAAAGTACAGGAATAAAAACCATGAATTAAAATGAGAAAAAAAAAATCTTAAAAGAATCTTGAAAGAAGCCGTGCAGATTTAAAACTTATAATAAAATTTTTATCAAAAGCAGATGAGAACAGGTGGGTCTTTAACCTGGATTTAAATAAACTGAGTGTTTCAGCTGATCTGAGGCTTTCTGGGAGTTTGTTCCAGACATGTGGAGCATAGAAGCTGAACACAGCTTCTCCATGTCTGGTTCTGACTCTGGGAACTGATAAAAGACCGGATCCAGATGACCTGAGGGGTCAAGTAGGTTCATACTGGGTCAGGAGATCACCGATGTATTTTGGTCCTAAACCATCCTGAGCTTTATAGACCAGCAGCAGAACTTTGAAGTATATCCTCTGACAGACAGGCAGCCAGTGTAAAGACCTCACAGCTGGACTGATGTGGTCCACTTTTTTGGTTTTAGTAAGAACTCGAGCAGCAGAGTTCTGGATGAGCTGCAGTTTCCTAATTGATTTTTTAGGTAGACCTGTAAAGACGCTGTTACAATAATCAAGCCGACTAAAGATGAATGCATGGGCTAGTTTTTCCAGGTCCTGCTGAGACATCAGATCTTTTATCCTTGAGATATTCTTAAGGTGATAGTAGGCTGATTTTGTGATTGCCTTAATGTGTTTTTCAAAGTTTAGGTCTGAGTCAATCACGATACCCAGATTCCTGACGTGGTTTTTAGTTGTATGGACTGAAGCCCTGTGGTGACCTTCAATCTTTTCTCTTTAGCTCCAAAGACAATTACCTCCGTTTTGTTTTTGTTCAACTGCAGAAAATTGTGGCACATCCAGTTATTAATTTCCTCAATGCATTTGCCAAGAGCCTGTACAGGCCCTTGGTCTTCTGGTGACATTCTAATATATATCTATGTGACATCTAGTTATATAGTCAGATTTAGTTATATAGTCAGACGTCTGCCGCGTCGCAAGTAGACAATCTCCCTCTGGCCTTCGTCACAGTGCAACTGAGTGTAGTCTAAGCGCGAAAGGCGGAGCTAGAATTTCCAGGAATGTCCCTCGTTGGCGAATGTATTTCAAAGATGGAGGCTCAACATGGATCGAGTCGCGCGTATGTATTCTGAATAGCAGATTTTACACTTACGAGAATACTTTCATTCGTAGGTGGAAGTAATTACACATGAATGAGCACATATTTTTGAAAGAACAAAGGGGTTTTTGTTAAGAACTAATTCAAAAAAATACACAGTGTAGCTTTAAGAAATTGTAATTTGGAGGAGTAGATTCTATCAATACAGATGTTACATTATTTACATCTAGCCAGGTTTCTGATAAAAAAGGGCATGTATTTTATATTCAGTGATGAATTCATTGATTAGGAGTGACTTTCTTGATAAAGACCTAATATTTAATAAAGCTAACTTGCGTGGTTTGATTATCGGTAGCTGAACCTTCTGACAGGTGATCAATATGAGATTATAAGTACGTTTGGCTTTATTTTTTGGTTTTTTCTTGCTTGTAATGACTTGAATGATTTTTTTGGTGGCCAGACAACTTCTGGAAGACGGTGGGAGTAGAAATACTGTCCGGTTCCCTTCTGTATCAGATGTCCATAATTACTAGTTCTCGCATGGGCAGAGTACATCAAGTGTTAGTCCCAAAGGCCTGATGTAATCCAAGTTTCGGTGTTAGTTATGACCCAATTGTAATTTGTGCTTTCAGTTTATCTATCCGATATTTGAGCCAAGAGTCATTAGGTGTCGGTGAGTCTGATGACATTGGGATACTTGCTGGAAATGTTTGCTCTCTGTCAGTCTGTGCAGCTGTCTGGGATGATGTAATCTTCACTTTGTGTTTCGGGAATTGTATGTTCTCTGATAGTATCCGCAGGCCATGCTTCGAGGTTAGCTCTTAATCTGATACTCCCAATCCAGTTTTCAGAACTGAAGAAGCCTCTTGGATGACAGACGAAACGTATTCAAGACAACAAGAAAAGTCCAGTTGCCTTCATTTAAACTCTCAAGAATATCATGTACCGGATGACTGAGAATCTACACCAACGTAGTGAACATTAAGGAAATGCTGAAAGTAAGCCATGCCCCTTTATTCCTACAATCTCAACTGCAGGCTCGTGTCATAGTTCCTAGGGGTTTGTGTTTTGTTAATTATTTTCCTTATTCAGTTCTATTATCATGTTTAGTTAATTTTTGTCTTTACTAGTTATTTCTGCACTGTCTTGTTTCCGTATTTCTCCTTGTTCTTGTTTTTCACCCTTTGCTCCTTTGTCCTCCTTCTTATTAGTATTTCTCTTTAGATAGTGTCGTTATTTGTTTCTTCCTTCTGTTCTCCAGTGTTTCCTTAAAGATTCCTCCCCAGACATATTATCTTTGCTTTATAGTTTCTTTAGTTTTCTGTCTCCCTAGCCATTCCTCCTTTTCTCCCAGTTGTTGATTATTTCCACCTGCTCTCTTCCTCTCACCTGCATCTGCTCTCACTAATTGGTCATTGGTCTTCTCTGTCACTTCCTCATTCCCTCCTCAGTATATATTCACCTCTCCTTCAGTCACTACTCGCTGGTTTTGTCTCACAGAAACCTGGTTGCAGCAAGAGGATTATGTCAGTATAAATGAGTCAACTCCTTCCAGTCATTTCCATTTTCACATTCCTAAAAGTACTGGGCGAGGAGGAGGAGGAGTTGCAACCATTTTTCGTTCTGATTTACTAATTAGTCCAAGGCCAATTTATAGGTACAGTTCTTTTGAACATCTAACCCTTAATTTTCCTCATCCAACTTGCAAGACATTAAGACCATTTTTGTTTGTGGTTTTGTATCGTCCACCAGGCCCTTACTCTCAATTCTTGGATCAGATCTCACATTTTTTATCTGATTTAGTTTTAAATACTGATAGGGTCATTATAGTGGGGGACTTCAATATTCATGTGGATACTGAAAGTGATAGCCTAAATGCAGCCTTTAATACTATTTTAGACTCAATTGGCTTTACTCAAAAAGTACAGGGATCGACCCACTCGGGTAAACACACTTTGGACCTTGTACTGACATACGGTATTGAGTGTGAGGAAATAACAGTCCACCCACATAACCCGGTCCTGTCTGACCACTTCTTGATAACTTTTGAATTTACTTTAACTGACCATCTTAAATCTGAAAGAAAATGTCATCATAGTAGAGCTTTATCAGACAATGCTGTAACAATTTTTAAAAAATCTGTTCCATTCTTACTTTCCTCAGTGTCTCAGGGTGTTTTAGTGGATGGCAGCAATTCCATCTCTAACCCTTCAGAAATTGATGGTCTGGTTCACAGCGTTACGTCCTCATTGCGTTTGGCATTAGATAGTGTAGCCCCCAGCCCCAGAAACGCAGGCTCTGTTTATCTTAGCCACCTTGAGAGATGAGCTGCTGAGATCTCGCGAGAGCTGTGCGTAAGTAATATGGCGGTAAACTGGTAAAACAAACAAACTCGGGTAAAAACAAACCATAACATTTGAGCCAAATATAGCAAACGTTTAATAATAATAACCATTATTTTGTATTTCTCCATAAACAAACTGGACGAGGAAACCTTGCACAGCCTGGAAAGCTACTTGGACGAGTGCTTTGACAACATTGTTATGGGCAAGCCACAGAAATCCACCTCTGCTGTGCCGACAAGTACACCATCACAAAAACGCACTCGTTCTGAGGCCAGCACCTCCACAATCTCTCCAGAGAAAAGCTACAGCGATGTCCTGGACTCAATAGATAAGAAGCTAACCAGCCTAGACGCCCGTCTGGGCCTGGTTGAGGTTCTCCATAAAGAGTTTCAAGCTCTAAGGGAATCTCTAGAGTTCAGCCAACAACAGGTAGCATCGCTCGCTGCAGAAAACCAAACGCTTAGGGAGAGTGTAAAGAAACTCACCGAGGGGATGACGCAGCTGTCCGGAGAAAGGAAGAGGATGAAAGAAACTATCTTGGACATACAGGCCAGGGGAATGCGGGACAATCTTGTTTTTTCCGGGATCCCAGAACAGGCTGAGGACGACGCTGAATCCACCGTCCGAGATTTTCTCCAACATCAGTTAAAGCTCCCAAGCGACACGGTAAACAACATCACTTTTCACCGCGTCCACCGGCTCGGAGGTAAGAAGCCCAACAACAGCCGGCCGCGACCTATTGTTGCTAAATTTGAGCATTACAAGCAAAAAGAGCAGGTCAGAGGCCAGGGCAGAGAGCTGCGGGGAACCAATTATAGCGTTAACGATCAATATCCGAAGGAGATCCTGGATAGAAGGCGCGTTTTGTTCCCAATCAGGAAGAAATATATCAGTGAAGGCACCAGAGCTACAGTAGCGGTAGATAAACTGTATGTTAATAGGCAGCTCTTCAGGGACCCCCAGCTTACTCCTTGGCTTTATTAGTCATGTAACACTGGTCAGATAAGAGTTGTTTTACCAGTTAACTATAATCTAATGTTAGCACAGCTCTGTAAAGTTGTTTACATTACTCAATGTGGGCGGGGCCAGGTCTAAGCACTGGGATACTGGCTCTTTTTTCTTTTCTCATCTTCACATGTCTATCACCAAATGTCTTTGTCACTCATTTTTTCTTCTTTTATCACTCACACACACACACAGAATTTTTTCATAACATAACTATTTCTTTCTCTCTCTCTCTCACCCTTCACACCTTCACAACCTTCTTCTATTTTTCTCTTTCTTATATCTCGGCTTTTGGATTTTCAATCAGGCAACCCCAGGCACAAACTAATAATACACCTGTGTTTATCTGTTTCTAAGGTGATATGGACTTTACAACTTTTATCTCAAAACTATGACTACTCTAAGGTTTGTCACGTGGAATATTCATGGAGCTGGCACCAGAGAGAAAAGAGTTAAGATTCTTAACCAGCTTAAAAGATCGAAGGCAGATGTCGTCTTATTACAAGAAACCCATAAATCTACCTCAGCTGCAGATGATCTTAAATCCCCTGAGTTTCCTAATGTTTTTTCTGCATGCTATAACTCCAGACAAAGGGGAGTAGCAATATTAATAAATAAAAATGTAAATTTTACAGTAATAGATACAGTTACAGATCCAGAGGGTAGATTTATTATAGTAAAACTATCTATACATAACCAAAAGTTATGTATTGTCAGTATATATGGTCCAAATGTTGATGACCCCTCATTCTTTCATTCCTTCTTCTCTGTGCTCCTTGAACACATGGATTGCTCACTTCTTCTTGGGGGCGACCTCAACTTTGGTTTAAATGAAGAAATAGACAGGCTCAGCACAGCAGGGACTCAGCGCAGCTGGAAATCTATAGATATAGTCAAACAGTACATGAGCGATTATGGACTTTGTGATGCATGGCGATCACTTCACCCCAATGACAAAAAATATACTTTCTCTCTCAAATGTCCACCATTCATATTCTCGACTGGATTATTTGTTAGTCAGCAGCTCACTGTTGACTGACATTTCAGACACTGAGATACACCCTATAGCTGTTAGCGATCATGCTCCTGTTTCTCTAACTTTAGTAAATAAAACCGAAACACCTCAAAGCAAAAATTGGAGATTTAATATATCCTTACTTAAGGATAAAGAATTTATAAAATATTTTGAAAAAGACTGGGCTTCTTATTTAGAATATAATGACCTCCCTGGTACGTCGCCATCCATTCTTTGGGAGGCAGGAAAAGCTGTGATTAGAGGTAAAATAATCTCATTCTCATCAAATAAAAAGAAAATGGAAAAAAAACATATTCAGGAATTAGAAGAAACTATTAATTCATTATAAGCTTCTCTAGATGAGGAGAGACTAGGCAAAATCCGTAAAGCAAAGCTAGAATTAAATCAAATTATTAATAAACAGACCCAGTTCTTAATTCAAAGACTTAGGATAGAAAACTTTGAACAAGGTAATAAATCAGGGAGATTTTTGGCTAACCAGCTAAAAATTAATAAGGAAAAAACAACTATATCTGCTATTAAAGATCAGACCGGGAATACAGTATATGACCCTGGAAGAATAAACAACACATTTAAAGAATTTTACAAGGCTTTATACTCACCAGAGATAAATCCATCGGATCATGAAATTGAACAATTTTTTGATAACATAACACTACCTAAATTATCTGAAAGTCAAGCGATTGCCCTGGATTCACCACTAACAGTGGCTGAACTCCAGGAGGCCCTCCAAGGCATGCCTAATAATAAGGCTCCAGGCCCAGATGGATTTCCAGCAGAGTTCTATAAAGAATTCTGGAATATTCTGGCACCAACATTCCACAGAATGCTGCGGGAAACCAAGGAAAATGGCCGACTCCCACCAAATATGAATTCTGCCTACATTAGTCTTCTACTAAAATCAGGTAAAGACCCTTTGTTTCCTACCAGCTATCGTCCCATATCCCTCATTAATGTTGATCTTAAAATAATCTGCAAAGCCCTCGCAAAAAGGATAGAGAAAGTAACCCCTCTTATAATACATCCTGATCAAACTGGTTTTATTAAAGGGAGACATTCATCCACAAATTCACGTAGATTAATAGATTTAATAGATTTTTCTAACTGTAAAAACATTAAAACCAATATATTATCTTTAGATGCAGAAAAAGCATTTGATAGAGTTAACTGGAAATTCTTATTTGTAACCTTACATAAATTTGGCTTTGGAAATTCTTTTATAAACTGGTTGAAAATATTATACAGTCCACCAACAGCGTGTATCAGAACAAATAACCAAACATCATCTAGGTTTTATCTTCAGAGAGGTACCAGGCAGGGATGTCCTCTCTCTCCCTCCCTGTTCGCTATTTTTATTGAACCACTAGCTGCAGCGATCAGGCAAACTCACAATATTAAAGGCATAAAATGCAATAACAGAACATAAAATCAGTCTTTATGCAGATGATGTATTACTTTTTCTCCAGCATTCACAAACCTCTTTCTCTCAGGTAATCGGGTTGATAAACTCTTACTCAAATGTTTCAGATTATTCTATAAATTGGTTAAAATCTACAGTTCTTCCAATCAATTGTTCTGTCCAGAATCCAACTAATACACAACTGCAGTCAGGAAATATTACCTATTTAGGTATCAATGTCTCACCAAGACTGGCAGATTTAATAACGTTAAACTACATCCCACTTTTAAAAAAAGTGGAAGATGATCTTGCCAGATGGAAATCTCTACCCATATCACTTATGGGAAGGGTTGCTTCAATAAAAATGATGGTTTTGCCCAGAATCAACTACTTATTCTCAATGATCCCAAGTGAACCATTACTAGACTGGTTTAGATCTCTGGACTCCTCTATCTCTAAATTTCTTTGGAAAGATAAACCCCCACGTATCAGCTTAAAAACACTGCAGAAGACCAAAGAAAAAGGAGGTCTAGATCTACCAAACTTCCATCATTATTTCTTAGCCAACAGGCTCCAATACATATCAAGATGGTTAAAACATAGCTACCTAGACGAGTCCTGGATAGACGTAAAACAGACACTATGTAATAAGATAAAACTTTCAGACCTACCATTTATTAGCTCAAATATAAAACAATATGAATGCTTTAAAAGCATAAATATCAGCTCCTCTCTGACAGCATGGTGGGAGTTTCTAAAAATGACAGAGTCCACAATAATCCCATGCAGACGTACACCCATCTGGAATAACCCCGACATTTTGCAAAAAAAATGTATAAGTTTCCCAGTCTGGAGGTGCAATGGAGTTGAATACCTGGAACATATATTTGATGGAACAGACTTTATCCCATTTAATACATTAATTACACAATATGGAATTGATAAATACAAATTCTTAGAATATCAACAAATTAAATCTATTATTAAAGGTAAATTTAGGCTCAATACAGCTGAATTACAAATTCCAGCAAGAGTTTTAGATTTTCTTAATCTCAACCCCCCCAAATTGCTGTCTAAAATATACAAAACTTTATCTACATTAGATGAATCAATAGCCATCCCTATTTCAAAATGGGAGGTGGATTTATCAGCCAGCTTTGACCAAAACGTCTGGTCTCAGATATGTTTAAGAACCTTTAAAATAACAAAAAATCCTAATTTGCAATTAATACAATACAAAATCCTTCATAGAGTACACTATACAGGTCAACGAATGTTTAGGATGGGTTTTACATCGTCTAATACCTGCTTACAATGCACAAGCAATATACCAGATACTTATGTTCATGCGCTTTGGTTCTGTCCACCTGTTAAGAAATTTTGGTGCCAGATATGTGAGGACTTATCAAAGTGTCTGAAATGTAACATCCCACCATCTCCCTCAATTTGCCTGTTAGGAAATTTAAATGATGTCACAGTGGACACAAAGTCAGTTCTAATGGTTCACATTGCCTTATGCATCGCTAAGAAAACTATCCTCCTGAACTGGAAAAATAAAAAAGCTCTTAATATTAATCAGTATAGAAATCTCTTGTTGGACCATATTGGTCTTGAGACGGCCTCTGGCTCCATATCTGATTAATCTCTCTGGGCTCCTTTGATCGGCTCCATCACCTAGTGGGGGTGGGGGGCACTTGGTTTTGCCATTTGGGACACTGTTGCTGATGTGGGGGTTTTGGGGTTGGAGGCGTCTGGGGGGGACCCCGGGGGGTGGGATCACTGGGCGGATGGGGCGCTGGAAGTCGTGGCCGGCCTGGGGTTGGGCTTTGGGTGGTGACTCCTGATGGCTGCATGCGGTGCCTTGGGGGGGTTGCACTGGCGGACATGGGTTACTGGCCTGGTGGCCGTGCTGCGCCTGGGTAGGGTCTGGGGTGGGCCTGGGGATTCGGGGCTCGGGGGCGCCGCACCCCCTAGCTGTGGTCCTGGTTGGGGGTCGGCCGGCGTGGGGTCTCTGTTGGCTGTGGGGGTCGTGGCCGGCCGGTGGCTGGCATGTGCAGCCGCCTCTCTTTTTTTTCTCTGGGCCGATTGTCATCGCCAGTCCCTGTATGGCGTCTCGCCTTGTTTGCTGGTTGGGGTACCTGGCTGCTGGTCGCGGCGGCTGGGTGGCGTTTCTGGGCCGGATCAGTCCTTTTTTGCACTGGACTTGGCTCCTGGGTCTTGGTCTTTGTGTGGGGCGCTGGGGTTGGGCATTTGGCCGGGATCGGACGGACTTGCGGGTGGACTGGCCGGGTGGTGGGCGTGCAGGGCAGGTGGGTGGGGCGCTGGGTTTGGTCTCCTGCCGGGCCGTTGAGCAACAGTGGTCGCTCCACAAAGAATGAGGCTGGTGGATGTCGGCCTGGTGGGTCGGCCGCCCGGCTCATCGGTTTGCCCCTGGTCTGGGCAGGTACGTCGACGTGGTTCGGGCTACGGGGGCCTCCGGTGTGCGGGTGGCGCTGGGGGCCTCCTTTGCTGGCGGGGAGGCTGCTGCTGTGTGGCAAGAGGTGCTCTCCCCCTACGAGGGCACTTGGACGGGGGGGAGGGGTGTGTGGGAGGGGGGGGGGGGGGGGTGGGGGGCGAACTCAACCTGGGTGTCTAGTGTCTTTTGTGTTTTGAGAGTAGAGCGAATGTCAGGGTGGGTTTAGTTCCCCTTCTGGGATGGGGCTGGGGGGACTGCCTTGGGGTCCGTGGGGCTTTGTGGTGCTGTGGCCGTGGGCCCCGGGTCGGACGTGCCATGGCCTCCCTCCCCTGGTGGATCCCGGTGAACAGCGGTGCCTATTGGGGTCAGTGGGGGAGCTGGCTCCCTGGGAAGACATTTTGTCTCCCAGTCCTTCCCTCCCCATCCCTGGACACCTCTGTCCACCCACTGCATCACTTTACCACTCATATAGGGTCTTGGGGCATGGGCACATCACTGGGGTGCGAGGAGGGGCTTCCCTCCTCGCTGTCCCGTGGTGTCCTGGGTCCCAATTTTAATATACAACTTAGACACTCCCACTTATAACATTTTCACGCGACACATATGTAGGGACTTTGGGGTGGGCACACTTTTCGGCATCCAGAGGGGGAGCGGTACATTCAGCTTCACCTCTGGTGCCGGTGCCCACTGTTAAACCACATATAGACACTGAGGGCTCGGGGTGGGGGTTGGGGGATGTGTGGCTGCCTCCCCCACATCCCACCCCTCTGTTTTAAATGCACATTATAACAACACACATCAACACCATACTCGAGCGGGAGGATGGAGGCTAGGGGTCTTTTCCCACCCCTGTTCGCTACGGGCCATCAGGGTTTGGGGTCCGGAGGAGGACAGGCGGTCTGGTCGGGGTCCTGGGCTGTCGGGCTGCTTTGCCACTGTGGGGCCCTTGGCGGTCTGCTTGTCTCCATCCTAGAAGGTAGGGGGTCCACCTCCCGGGTCCGGGGGCTGGTGGCTCTACTGGGGCATCAGTACCTGGACCTGGGAGCATAAAGTGTGCATGGGGTGTGTGAGTGAGGGTACAGCGTCATTTTTTTGGGTGTCTTGGTGAGTCAGTGAGAATGTATGTGTTTAAGAGGGAGGGAACGTATGACTGTGTCTGTATGTCTTTGTCTACCTGTCAGGTTGGATCTTGGTCTGCCCCCTCGCCTGGCGCACCTCAGGCCTTACACTTAATGGGGGGCCTATTTCCCCTCCGTCACTCCCCGCCGGTGACGGGGGCCCCTGCCTGCCCGTGCGCCGGTGGTCAATCCGGTTCGGACCTGGTGCATGCCTGGCCGGGCCTGGGGGGGCCGGTGTGTCGGTCGGCCGATGCGCGGGGCCGATATCTTCCTTTGGTTGGTTGGGGCACCTCTTTTAGAGGTGCCAGGTTCAGGATTGTTGGGTGGTGCCTGCTCGGTGGCTCGGCGGGATGCGGATCCGGCGTCTCTGCTCGTTTGATCACCTGTTCTGTGCGCACCGTGCGTGGCCGGTTCATTGGCGGGTTGGACCGGCCCTGGCCCTCGTTTGAAGCCTGGTCTCGGCGCCCTGCGTTGCGCGGGATCAGGACCCGGGAGCTGGTACAACTTGGCGTCCAGATGCTGACTGAGCCCAGCCTGGGGATGCTGTCCGTCCCCTGCGGCTTTTGGTGGGGCGCTGGGATGTTGGCGGTGGGGATTGGCCTAGGGCGGAGGCGTTGCGTGGCGGCCGGCGGCCGGCTGCGGCCCCTGCAGTGCCGGGGGCCCCTCGTCGGCCGGTCCCTTGTCGGGTCCCTGCTGGGGGGTGGGGTGCCCCTGGGCCCCGGCTCCCCCGGTCCGTTGACCGGCCTGTCCCGGCGTGGCTGGTTGCAGGCGGAGCCCGTGGGCTCGTCACTGCTGCCCCCCGGGCCCCTGCATAGTGGCCGCTGGATGTTCCGCTGGGGTCCTCCTTTTCTCCTCTCTTGGGGGATGCGGTCGGCCCCGCCCGGATCCGCCTGGGGCTCTGGCGGTCCTTTGGATGTCTTTGCTCCGATCTCCTTCATGTCTACATCGATTCCTGGGGGACGGATTGATGTCTTCTCACACCAACTATCGAACACTCTTATGGAGAAACCTCATATGCACCAGCATGCTAACACACACACATAGATGTGGGGTCTCTGGTGTTTAAGGATATATTCTTGGGCTGAGGTTATCATTACTAGAGCTTGATTAATCGGTACCATGAATTTTTCGGTGACATTGTTGTTGTGTTTTTATATCTATTTTTTTGTGATGTGGTTGTGTAATTCTTAAGTTCACAATGTTTGGTTGGTTTTGTCGATGTTCCTTTTTCGTGTTTTGTTTTTCCCCCTCTCTCTGCCGTCCTGTGGGTATGGAGGCAGACTTCAATGTTTTCCTGTGTTTTCTTTGTTCCCCTTCCTCTCTTGTATTTTCAACTCACCCTCTCTCATGACATTTTGTTTCCTACCTCTCTTCTTCATCTTCCTTCTTTCTTCTCCTTAATTTTCCGTCTCCGTGTCCATAACATCAGGAAATAAAAACCCCAACAATTCATAAAAAAGATTTTTCACACATAAATCAAGCGGAGTACTATAGCAAAAGCTGTACTGCTCCGCTTGTGAAAGTAAATCTGTTGGGCTTCTACTTGGTACTCAGACACCAATTCTGAGCTCCACACTGCCAAACAGGACACGTAAAAAAAAAAAAAAAAAAAAAAAAAAAATATAGTGTAGCCCCCTTAAAAAAGAAAGTGGCTAGCCATAGGAGGCTGACTCCTTGGTTTAACGCAGAGTTGCGTACTTTAAAGCAGAATACTAGGAAATTGGAGAGAAAATGGCGCTCTACATGCCTAGAGGATTCCTATTTAACCTGGAATAACAGTCTACTGCTGTATAAAAAGACCCTTCGACAAGCTAGAACAGCATATTTTTCATCATTAATAGAGGCGAATAAAAACAATCCTAGGTTTCTTTTTAGTACAGTTACCAAACTTACACAGAGTCATAGCTCTGTTGAGCCAACTATTCCTCCAGCTCTTAGCAGTAATGATGCTGAGAAACTAGTCCATGCATTTGTTACCTCAAGGCTGGACTACTGTAATTCTTTACTATCAGGTAGTCCACAAAATGCCATTAAAAGCCTTCAGTTGATCCAAAATGCGGCAGCAAGAATTCTGATGAATATTAAAAAGAGATATCACATTTCTCCTGTTTTAGCTTCCCTTCATTGGCTCCCTGTTAAATCCAGAATAGAATTTAAGATCCTTCTTCTTACAAACAAAGACCTTAATAATCAAACTCCATCATACATCAGAGATCTAATTGTTCCATATGTTCCCAACAGAGCACTTCGCTCTCAGACTGCAGGTTTACTTGTAGTTCCTAGGATTTCTAAAAGTAGAATGGGAGGCAGATCTTTTAGTTATCAGGCTCCTCTCCTGTGGAACCAGCTCCCAGCTTTAGTCCGTGAGGCAGACACTCTGTTTACTTTTAAGGCCAGGCTTAAAACTTTCCTTTTTGATAAAGCTTATAGTTAGAGTGGCTTAGGTCATCCTGAGCTATCTCTGTAGTTATGCTGCTATAGGCTTAGACTGCTGGAGGACAGACTTACCAATTTTCTTCACTCTGCTACTTCCTTTTCTCCTACGACTAACCAGTTGTATTACAGTACATTCTGTTATTTTGACTGTTAACTTTGTGTTCTCTCAGTGTTTTTCTCTCCATAGAAGATATACCTGGTCTGGGATCCTGCTTGGCTGCATTGCCCTGTTGGACGGGGGGCATCGACTGGGATGATCCTCCCAGTAACTGAACATCCACTGTGTCCTGTTATCAACTTTTTACTTTCTGTAACATAGAAAGTACTCTTATATCAGATCTTCTGTTCCTTCTGTGTCTCTGCTCTGTCTTCTCAAACCCCCAGACGGTCGTGGCAGATGGCCGCTCCTACTGAGCCTGGTTCTGTTGGAGGTTTTTTCCTGTTAAAAGGGAGTTTTTCCTCTCCACCGTCGCTACATGCTTGCTCAGTATGAGGGATTGCTGAAGGATTGCTGTGGTTGGAAAGTCTGCCCAACCTCACGCCAATGACTGACGCAATCTGCTGGGATTCCTTAAATAGGAAACTTTTTAACTGATTGGAATGTTTGTATAAATGTATTGAAATTACTTCTTGTTAAGTGCCTTGAGATGACATCTGTTGTGAATTGGTGCTATTTAAATAAACTGAATTGAATTGAATTGGTTCGTTGTCATTCCTCCCTTCCTGGTTCCTGCCTTCCTTGTTCATCCCTGGTCTGTCTTCCCGCGTTCCCTGGTCTCCATGCTCCCTGGTTTCCCAGTGATTTTTGTAAGTTCTGCTATTAATTATTTAATTAAAACCTAAGTTCATTTATGTTCTGCATTTGGGTCCTCAACACGCAAACCTGACAGCTCCGAAAGAATATAGCGCCCATGATCCTGACAAATCCACTTGTATGACGGGAAAAGACAAAATTATCTGTAACTGGGGAGTTTGGAGTTGGGTGTTTAATACAGAGGTATGATCTGAAAGGAGCTGGTGTTTGCTGCTGTAGAAACAAAGCTACCAGTGCTAAGTAAACACAAGGACCAGCGATAGAACTGGTGTGGTGGAAAATCCCAGGATGACATCAAGCGCAAATAGCAACACGAATAGCACAATTTCTTCTTTATCAAAAAATTTGGCCAATGTGTAAATGATTTGATTCAAGTCAAACCAGAATGCCTTTGATGCTTTTGACATGAGTGTCATACACAGCAGAGCAGGGGTTTCTTTGGCTTCTCATTGTCCTTCAGGCTTGAACTGCGTTTTGTTAATGGCTGCTAAAAATCTAGCAATAAAAAGGCCACAATTTTAACAAAATATTTTCATAATGTTCAAAAGCTATTAAAGTGTGATTCATGTCTAATTTTCCCTACATGAACATGTACAAAATAAATGTAAAATAAATTATACCAAGGTTATTTTTATGGACTGAAGCTTGAAAGGATAATTATTGGTTGTTTACTGGCCAACAAATGTTATTTGTATTCTGTTCTGATGACACACAACAAGTACCAATTGCAAGTTTTTTAAAAGGAGTGAGAGCCTGAAAACATCATATCAAGTGAAACATTACAGTGTAGAAATATGATTAATTTTCAGAAAGATTGTATCTTTGTTAAGAAATGCAGGGTAAAATTACACATTCATCCCATTGATCAACATTGTTCCAGAGGAATATGTTGTAAAGTTGCTGTAATTAGTTTATTTACTACAAATACAGATGCATGGCAACTAGAAGAGCATGTGACCCTAAAACAATACTTAAATCAGCACACCAAAGGTATTAGTTGGTGAACAGTAATCCTAGCATTCTGAAAGAGATATTAGCAAATGTACCTTCAGACTGGTACATGGAGAGCTGCTGGGTTTACGGTTTGTCCCGTCACTTCGTCCGTTCTCCTGCGCACAGTCTTCCTCGTTTCTGTCCTCCATTCTCCAGATATGTCTTTGCGTCTCCTTAGAGGTCTCTCACTCGGTGCAGATTCTTGGTATTGAGGCATGCAACCCTGCAACTGGATAATTCAAGCATGTGACCCACTTCTCATCCACAGTAAAGGGAAAAAAATAAATAAATAAAAGCAGGCAGTACAGAGGAAACTGACACACAAACTGAAAAACTTCCTGTGTTTTGTTCTGAATATCTTCAGGCTTCAGTCACAAGTAAAAAGTCAGCATTGTATTCAGGCTGCAGGACGTGGTTGTGCTTTTAAAACAAAAGCTTTTTGTTTCAGGTTAACTATTTTAAGCTACAATATCAAACACTCTGAGCTGAACATTCCAGCCAATCAAACTATGTACCTACTTGTATTGTTCACAGCAGTGACTGAGATCATGAGACCAAATACAATGAATCTTAAACCAGAACTGTGAAGTCTGGTAAAACCATAATCTTCAACCTAAGAGCCTTAGTGCACTGAAACCAAATATAAACAACGTCAGAGGGGATTTAATTATCTTTGAGATTGACAAGGTGAACTTGAGTGGCTTAGTTACCAGATCCTCATTGGAAGTGTGTGATAGCTTATACATGAAGAAAATCTTTGAATTAAAATAAACTGAAATCTATTACTGATAAAATTACACTCACTGGGTGCTTTATTAGGTACACTTGTTCATTTGCTTCAAATACTAATAAAGAAAATCTGCCAATCGCATGGCAGTAGCTCAATGCATTAAACCATTTAGTCATGGCAATGAAGACTTTCTGAAGTTTAACTAAGAAGTAGAAGGGGGAATTAGTTGACTTTGAGATAGGGATGGAAGGGTAATGTATCATTATCGTGATTTTTTTTATGGCGATAAGAATTGTAATTTATTGTGACAAAGGTCAACTCATAATATTGATGGCTGCAAACTCCAAGAACTAACATTATGGCTGGGTAAGTTAGTTTCACACTTTTGATCACAATTTCTTCCATGAGAGCATAAATAAATATTAGTTTAATTGAACATTTGAAGCTTTGAACGTTGTGCTTTAAGCAATACAATAACACTACTTAATGTCCTGGCCTTCTGAGATAGCCAACTTGATAATGGGCCATTTTTATTTTTAAGTACAGCATTTATGTTTGTGCTACTTTTACTATAGTCTGTGACATTCAGTCATAGCTACAGCATATAATTTATTGTAAAAAAAAGGGTTACTGCAATAAATACTACAAAATTATAAAGTTTATACTCTTAAAAAAGTATGTCTGTCTGTCTGTCTGTCTGTCTGTCTTAGAGGACGATTGTTGCTAAGATAATCATGCTCACCAAACTGACGAGATGAGAAGAAGATGGGGGTATTTATCTCTTTTTCTATTTATATCTTTAGTAAGCCTATATAGACCTAAAATAGATATGGGACATATTGAGATTCCTATACGTGATAAAAATACCATGGTTTTATAGTCTAGTTTAAGTATTTATATTCAAATTTTAAAATAAAATGTATAAAATTATCACATTGCTTTTATTCTGCCAGAAAAACATAAAATTATCCTACTACTGCAGTTTTAATAATAATATTTTTTGTTATAGTTGTAATAGTTCATAATATATATATTTTCTCTTTTAATGTATTGTCTTAAGCTAAAGTACAGGATTAACTTACTTTAATGGGTAATGTCTCTCAAAGACGGTTTCCTTTTGTTTGTTAAGTGAGTGAAAAGTGTAGTTGCCGTTTTCGAGTCAGCTGACCCACAGTATTAAGTAACAGGTGGAGGAGGGGCAGCACTGCATTACATTGTACTCTTACAGCTGGAGAAAACCCTAGTCTCTGGGTCCCTTTCTCTGGCCTCTTATTAAAAGCACTTTAAGGGGTAGGATGTACAAGTTTTTTGTAGTTTTGAATGCATAGCTTTTTAAAACCTTGGAATACCTCGATCCCAGTAGATGCCTGCTTACACTCTTTTTATTATGAGATAGCAAAGCCAGAAAGGTAGAAAGGACTTTTTGACCTGAACAGCTCCATTACTGACCTTAACGATCCAATTACTGTAATTGTTGTAACCAGTGGCGGTTTTAGACCAAATTCAGACAAATAAAACAGGGCAATATTTCACAGTTGGATTTATTAACTGTGTCACAGAACCATATATGGTTCCAAAGTTGCAGGTTCCAGACTCCTAATCTAGTAGATGAAACGGGCGATCCTATCTCAATACAGAAACTTATTTTTTTAATTCATTGAGAAATTAAAACTGTGAAGGTAAAAAATAAAAATTGGTCCAAGGGACGGATTAGCTATGGGGGTTTTTCCAGTGCATTTCATGATAAGAAGCTGATTTAGTATCATCTCATCAGTACAGGGGCCAAGACCAGTTCAGAACGGCCCATGGTTGTAACGACAACTTTAAAGCCTGATACTTCCTAAACATGTTCAGATTGAGCCAAACTAAACTAAACATTTTTCTGGCTATTTCAGGTAACCAATATAAAGTATTAGGACAAAATGTAAAAAAAAAATGATAATAACATGGGTTAGGGATACTTTTTGCCCTTTATGTCTTTTTGATCCACAAACATAACATTAGCATTTTTAGAAGCGTGGTTTGGCCCAGTTATTTCTGTCAGTCAGTCTGAAAGCACATGTGCACCGGGGAATTCTGACATGGCAATGTTGTGCTTCAAAGTCAGAGCAAATCATGAATGTGCCACCCTAAATAAGGCTTCACTGACATCAACATTAATGTCAGCAACATTTAAAGAGGCTATATGCAACTTTTTCCCCAAAATAAACGTAACAATAGCCTTTTTATTTGACCATTTATGACTCAAACATCTCCTGATGAGCATATTGACACCTTGTCAGCTCACAGTGGGTGCACCTATAAGCCTGTATCCACTTTTTTTCTATTTTCTGTTGGGTCGGATTTTTCCTGCGCTGTCTGCGGATGTGACGTCAAGCGCATTCATGTTAAATGTTTCAGATCACTCTGCCACTACCGGTAGTCAGCACTCACAAGCAGTTAAATGGATTGTGCGAATACACAGAAGAGACCAAGGACAACTTTGACACCAACAGTAACTCCACATAAGACTAAGAAAGTTAAACCCCTGACAAGTGCCCGAAAAAGATAGAAGATTGAGAGCGACAGGCGTACGAGCGCGAGCTGCGAGAGCGAGCAGAAAGGAAGAGCAGTTCCGATTTTGGCCACATGGGGTCAGTGGTGAGTTTAAATTTCAGAAAATTGCATATAGCCCCTTTAAGTGGATGAAAGTCAAAAAAAAGAAAGCATGACTATGACTAATAGAAATCCTCCAGAAACTTTTTCAGAACTAAAAGCCATCCTGGGTTTTCAGAAATTAATAGGAGCAAAATTCTCACCTGAAAAAAATTGTTTGGGAAATCTAGCTTAAATAAGAGGAGGTATAGGAAAAACAAACAATGCTGGTTAACTACAAATCATCTGGTTTAGAGTACATTCTTACCTCAACTGTACAAAACTATGCTGATTTGTTAATTACTTTCTGTATCCTTTTTAGTCTGTAGTCTCTCTTAGTTTGACCCCACAATTCCGTACAGCATTTCTTGACCATTACAGTCATTCCTTTCCACATAGCTCTCTTAATGTTTTGCCACAGCATTTTAATCAGGGTTTGGGCATAAAGTGGATCACACAGTACCTTGCTTCTTTTCATTTTCAATCGTTCTGTTGTAGAATCGATGGTTTCCATCAGACCATTCTACTCACATTGTGTTAACACACCTGTATGCTAGTCTCAAAACAGCTTTGGTAGAGATGGTCAAATTTGATGAAAATCTTTTTTACAATGGCTCCACTGGTGTTGTGACGTTGTACACCTTAAGTTAGCTTTAAATAATAAAGTCGTTGAACCTGAGTGTCTTATGTGCTAATGCTCCAGTTTAACACCTCTTTTAATCAAATACTTTATAATAGATTTTCACAAATCAATAGGTGTGTATTTCTGTGGAGGGGGAATACTAGGGCTGCCACAAATTATTAATTTGATAGTTGACCAATCACAAATTACTTTGCCAATTAGTTGACTACTCCGATCACATCTACATGGCATCTTATTACAGCAGCATGCAGCTTCTTTTATATAACCTGCATTAGCTTCTAGCTTTCTTCTAGCTTCTCTAAGTGTTATGTGCTATCTAATAATCTGACAATTAAAATGATAGTTCATTCAACATTTATGAACTAATTATAGAATAAAAGTTTAGCATTACCGCATACACATGACGTGTGCTAAGGGTGTTGATATCTTAAAGCTTATTTTGAAGCTTAAAAAAATAAACAATGACATACATTTACTAGATTTTGGTAATGATGTCTTGTGACGAATCGACGAATCATGGTAGCGCTAGGGAATACCAACACAAGATAAATGATTAAATTACTTTTTCTTACTCTGAGCACACATTAAAATAGAAGCACAAAGCTTGATGAGCCATTTCCAAGAAGCTGATAACATTTCTAATAACAAAATAATACTAACTGCTGCATGTTTCACTGTGGCTGCTGCAGCTAGTCACTGCCACGTTTTTCTGCTAGTCTTTCACCCTAATCTCTCGTCTGCCTGTTAATACAGATTTACTGGCATGAGTCATACTCTTTACATTCCATATCCCCAAACAATGTGTCTCCGGATCTCTGCTGTTCATGCCCTTATAAATGATAACCACACTGCAGTGATTTCTCATAATTTTGCCTTGAACAGCATCCATGGAAAAATACTCTGTTAGTAATATCTTCAGGATGTCAGTATAGTCAGCTGAATGTAATTAGTAATTGCAGCTTCAGATGACATAATATTGGAAACAAATCCATGTACAAATACCTAACAAGGTAATATTCATCTGTTTTTGTTAAAGACAAAGTCAACAGGCATGCATTTTCAGTGCGGTAACTGAGATTCTAACTCAAAACCTTAACCAGCATTTGCTTTTATTATATCAGGAGTATTAATAAAAACAGACATACCTACAGGATTTCAATGAACCCTTATGCCCAGGAAAGCCACAACTACTGAACATTAGGCAAGGCAATTTTTTTGTATAGCAGAGTTTCAGCAACAAGACAATTCATTGTGCTTTGGGTGATTAGTAGTGGTGCAATGGCTCATCATTGAGCCGTGATCCGTTCGGATCAATATCTTCGGTTCGGCACACACATTATCCGCAGATTGATTTATGGGGAAAAAAGTTGTGCGCATGTTCAGTCCGCACACAGCGTGGTCATGGCGAGAGGAGGAGCGGAGGAGCTTGAAGGCCCCGCGTCATTTAAATCCCATGTATGGGGACATTTGCGTTTGTCCACACTCTCCCCAGACAATGTAGACATCCTTGTCTTTTTGAAAAACAATTTGAAATTATAAGCTCAAGTATGCTTTGCTGTCTTTCTTTTATTCTTCTTTGATGTTGTGAACATAGGCTTTATGTCACTCTCCAAGTTATGTTGCACTTTAAGTTGTTTTTCATAGATTATGTTAAAAAGATGATATTATGGCTTGCGCATTTTAAGTTGTTGTTATACATTTTAATTTAATAATTTAAGTGTTAATAAATGAAAAGACAAAAGTTGTGTTTATTTGTCTTGGTTTGTTTTTGGTTTTTTTGCTGATCCGAAAAATGATCTGATCCGTGACTCTGATCCGAGGAACGATCCGAACCGTGAGTTTTTTGATCCGTTGCACCCCTAGTGATTAGGGTATGAAATAAAAGCAACCATAAAGCAACAATAAAACAACAATAAAAACATAAAACACAACATCAGACGTATACAGAACACTAAAACATAACAAAGATATGACATGCCAGCTATTATTAATCAGTTAATCAAAGGCAGCCCTAAGCTTTGATTTAAAGGAACTCAGTGTTACAACAGCTTTGCAGGGGTCTTGAAGTTTGTTCCAGATAAGGGGCATATAAAGACTAAAAGCTGCTTCTCCATGTTTGGTTCTAATTTTAGGGATGATTACTAGAGTTAGAAGACCTGAGTGGTCTGGGGGGGGGGGGTTGGTATAATGACAACAAATCTTAAACATAATTTGGTGCTCAGCCATTCAATGAATTGATTTGTAAAGTAGTAAAAGTGTTTTGAAGTCTATTCTTTGACCTACAGGAATGCCAATGTAAGAACTTTAGAACTGGGGTGTGCTCTACTTTCCTGGTTCTAGTAAGGACATGAGCAGCAGCGTTCTGGATCAGGATCATTAGGATTTCTCGCTGGTGTCTGACAGAGATTTGATAAAACTTTTGGTACCAAAGCTCTTATTTGTACTTCCACAAGTTCAACAAAGGTCCTCTAAATATCAAACTATGCTTTAAAGTGTATCAGCACAGAATAAGCCAGTGTTGATTAGACCAGTATAAGTATTGTATGATTTCAACCAGAGCAGATGAACCTTATGGTGCTGTACAGGAAAGTAATGCAAGGCAAGGCAATTTTATTTGTATAGCACACTTTCAACAACAGGGTAATTCAAGATAATTTACATGGTTAGCAGATAAAGTAAAAACAGCAATAAAGCATAAAACACACTCAGACCATATGACACGTAAAAACATTACTCAAAAGCAGACATGGCTTTAGGATAAAGTAAAAACAGCAATAAAGCATGACGCAAACACAAAACATATGATAGATTAAAACATTACTCAAAGGCAGCTCTAAAGAGATGAGGTTTTTAGCCGTGTTTAAAAAGAACTCAGTGTTTCAGCAGCTTTGCAGTTGTCTGGAAATTTGTTCCAGATTAGAGGAGCATAGAAACTGAAAGCTGCTTCTCCATGTTTGGTTCTGATTCTATGGATGCTGATTAGACTGCAATTAGAGGACCTGAGTGGTCTGAGGGGTTGGTATAGTGATAGTAGATCTTTAAGATACTTTGGGGCTAAGTCATTCAATGGTTTATAAACTAGTAAAAGTATTTTGAAGTATATTCTCTGAGCTACAGGGAGCCAGTGTAAGGACTTTAGAATTGGGGTGATGTGCTCTACTTTCCTGCTGATTGGCTTTATCTCAAAGAGCTGAAATAAGTGAAGTTTTAACTATTAAACATTTATAAGGCAGTTAATAGTGTTTTTGAGGGTATAAGTGGATTTTAGCTACTCTAGGGCAGCTGTGGTCCCCCCCCCTAGCAAATACCGGGAATCCACTGCAGCCATTACTGAAGCCAGCTTTAAACATTATTGTATTCTACTGTAGTGAAACTCAAACCATTTAAGCACCTATTAAATGAAAATGTAATGAAAAAAGAATAACTTGATTTTTAAAAATGCTTTAAAAACGTTGTTATGGATACTTGGAGATCTTAACATGGCAAAATTTGCAGCAGTTCCCTAACAGCTGAACAAAGTACTGTATAATAAAACAAATCTGCACAATAAAAAATAAATAAGAAATAAAAAATGTTCAGGAGTAAAAGAAGCAACAATTAAAAATATATGAAAACTCACTTTGGGTTGAAAGCCAAGGAGAAAAGGTGTCTTTTTAAGCAAGATTTAAAAACACCAAGAGAGGGCCTGTCTGACCACCAGTGGAAACTCGTTGCAAATTTTAGGAGCAAGAGCTGAAAAGGCTCTGTCTCCTCTAGATTTGTAATGAGTTTTTGAAACAGTGAAAAGCACATGGTCAGCTGATCTCAGGAACAATTTTGTTAATTTTGATTATTAAATAAATGTAACATTTGACAATTTTAGTTTATTTGGATGGTTGTTGCTTACAGCCAATGGAAACCTAAAAGTCTGACTCTGAAGAGAACATTATTTTTAAAAATAATCACACATTATGGCTGAAACAAACATGAGGATGACTGTTAATATAACAGTTGTACAACAGAGAATCATTGGCAGAAAAGGTTGTTTCCAAAGAGGGTTGATGTTCACAGAGTGCTGTATTCAGGCATATTATTGGAAGTTAAGGTAAAGGACAATATGTGATAGAAAAATTTTTAAAATCACAGGGACAACCAGAGGTCAATAAAATGAAACCCACTCAAAACTTTGTTGGACATTCTCAGTGAATCTATTGACCAAATCAATGGATGGATGTGCCATAATTTTCTCCAGCTGAATAGAAAAAAAAACAAAGTAATTATCTTTGGAACTAAAGAGGATTAGTGAGTCAGCACACAGCTTCAGTTAATACAGCTAGAAACTACAGATAAGGCCCGATATTTAGATGTAGTAATGGACTCAGACCTGAACCTCCAGGGTCACATAAAACCAATAACAAGGTCAACATTCTACACTCTGAAGAACATCTCTAGGATTAAAGGACTAATGTCGCAATGAGACCATGAAAAAATCATCCATGCGTTTATCTTTAGTCGGATTGATTACTGCAATAGTCCTCTTTAGTGGAAGAAGAAAACCATGTGGTAAAACAAGTCATCGTTTATAGACATAGTGATTTCCTTTCCAGTCCAACTTGCCACCTACACCACCACCAGAATTACCATTAACTGATTTAATGACCATGGTTTTACTATGCTTGAATGGTCAGCATACTCACATTTAGATTTATAGTTACTTTCATTCAAAAAAGTTTTAAATCAAAATCTTAAAAATCATGAATATGCCTGGATGATTTTGGAATTAATTTAGGAAGCCCTTACTTGAACTGATAACTGTTTCATAAAGTTCCCTTGTCTGCTGAAGTAGGCTACAAAATATAAGCTGTTAATGAGAGCAACAAGGTCAGACGTGGGAAAAAAGCCTAAGGCTAAAAAAAAAAAAAAAGCCTGCCTGTTGCCATCTTTAATTAAAGATGCTCCGACTCCCTAATTTCTTCAGCCTTCCTGCTTTCCTTTTGATGATCAGAGTGATGATAAACTGGGGAGACAAAATCACTCACCTCCTGTGTCCTTATTTTCGGCTTGATTGAGCTGCTCGGGTTTCCCAACCAGCGCAGGGTCAGAGTCTCTCTCCTCCTCAGCGACTCAGTCCGCTTCTGACAAACTTCTCATGTGGAAGGAGAGCGCGAACAAGCGCCGTTTAGGAAAGACGTGTATTCGTGGTCTATTGCAACATTCGCAGTCTAAACCGAAATTAAGAAAATGGATCCCAGCGTTTTCACACATATTTTTAGAGCATACAGGCAGGGGAAATAAGACGCGCGCTTCCAGGTGTGATCCCGCCGCCTCACAGTCGCACTGTTGAGCAGACGGGCTGGCAGGCAGTAGCCTTCGGTACAATAACCCTTCCTTGTCAGGGAGGAGGGAGTCTTCTTCAGCACACCTCTCTCTCCCTCTTTTTCTCTTTTTTCTGCTCTCTTTTTAACCCAGTTTCTATACAGCTTTCTATCTCCTATCGTTCTCCCTCTCTCTCTCCTCCGCATGATTCATAATTCATTTTAGATTACAATGCATTTATTCAGAAGTCACTTTATGTTCTAAAAATTCAAAATTTTGTGTCTTAGTTGATTTGTCATCTTTAATCTGGTGTATAACATTATATAATTGAGAAAAAGAATAGCAGGTAATATAGTTCCCCATAAATGACCAGGGAGTCATGAGATATAATTGTTAAGGTTTGTTTGTTCTGCCTCCTATGGTTGGAATATTTTAGCAATAAATAGGTCTCCTTGTGTCTGTGAGTGGGTTGTCATAGAAATTACTTTTTTTATTTTTTATTATTGGAAATGGACCAAGCTTCTGAGATCACACCACTCTCCAGAATTCCCCTCTCTTGTTAAAGATCTATACAAAAGCCTTGAAATAAATTGTGTTGTTATGGAGACATGGTGACCCTTAGAGGGCACTTTTTGCTGCCATTCTGCAACAATGAGCTTTGGGAGACTTTTTAACCCATTCCCTAACCATCCTCATCATCATGCCTATTGGTGTCACACACTCGGGTCCTCCCTGAGGCGTGTTTCTCACAGCTCCAGTTATTTTAAAAAAAACTTGAATTGTTTCTCTAAGGGAAAGGTTTGGCAGGCAGCTATTTTCTTAATGTCATTTCCCGATGCTTGAAAATCCACACACATCTGTCTTGTATAGCATATTCTTTATCTTTTCTATTTTGATGAGCAGCTGAGAAATGGGCTTCTCTGCTAGGTCAAATTTAAACCCTAGTAAAACATAAACTCATACATTTTATATATTCCCATGGACACCTAAAATTCCTTGCTAAGGTACTCATACTTCTTGAACCTTTTCACTTTTTGTGACATTGCAACCACAAGTTGTTTTTTTAATTGTGTGGGATGCACTTGTGGATACTCTCTGGAATGGTCTCCTCACTTGACAGATTTCAGTTTTCGTCAAAAATGTTGGAAGGAAATACATTTCTCAACTAAGCACAGAGCTGTAAAATGTTTTATCAGGAGCACAACACATTCTCCACAAGTCTTCAAAAGTGCTGTGTTCTTCAGCATAATGTTTGACGAAAAAATACTTATTGATAAAAATGTAATTAATAAATAGATTTTTCCATTTGCCTACAGGTGTCATCAAGATGCTGCTTTATCACCAATCAGGCAACTGGCACGACAATGGAAAACCTCACTTACTATGAAGTGAAATGAGCACGTATTTCATCCCACCTGTCCTCACTCAGTAAAAACGGCCAAACCACGAGAATCCTGTGACCACAAGGAATTAGTAGCTTTAATATGGTATGTCCTCAAACTAAACTAAACTAAATAAATAAATAGATAAGAGTTTTACTGTCACGCTGATCAAGCTGTAGATCAGCCTAAACTCATGTCACCCGCTGAGCAGTCGATGCATCCCTGTTTGTTTCTCCGTCTCTTCACTGAAAGTAACAGCATTTTCATGCTTGCAGGAACAGACTCAACACTTCGGCTTGCTTCTAAATCAAGGTCCGGTTTGGTAAAGCATAATGGGACTAAGTCATTGGATTCCTATTGTGATAAGATATTTGAGGCTAGTTTAGTTGATTATCTCACATTAATTCAGGATGAGGTCCAAATGCCTTTAAAAAAGGATATAAAAAAATAAATAAAAAATAAAAACACTTGGCATCAATTAAAAAAATTAAAATTTGATTATATCCCATCTTCCTCGTAACTAATTGTGTAGGTATATTTTTGATGACGTGCTGTTTAAACTTGGAAGAAATCTCAAAAGAGGACTTGTGTTTCCTACCTGTGTGGTGGAACATACCAGTTCAAGTTAATAGGTTATGAAATGTTATACATTTTAAGCATTTTCTTGGATTTAGAAAAATACAAATTTTATTTGATCTTGTTCTTAAAATCTTTATTAACTTCATTCTGGTTACTTTTATTCATTAATAACTATTAGCTATTAAGTATTACCATAATTAATAATTATTTTATTTTTTGTATTATTTTTAAGATATTCCTTAATTCCAGGTTATTTTTATTTTATTTAATAATAAATATATATCATTCTTATTGACACAATCAGTATTATTATTATAGTTTTTAATTAGAATGTTATTTTTATGTTGTTTTTAATCTAATACTTACATTACATCTAATAGATTTGTATCAGCTTTTCTAATAGTACTAGTAGTTCTTCTGTATTTTCCTTTTTTTCTCTCTGGCAGAAGAAGGGCTGTATACTGGCTAGATGACAGCTTCATTATTTGCTCTGGCACAACAGCCGACTGACAGCATATGATCCTTAAAGAGGCTATATGCAACTTTTTCCCCAAAATAAACGTAATAATAGCTTTTTTATTCGACCATTTATGACTCAAACATCTCCTGATGAGCATAATGACACCTATAAGCCTGTATCCAATTTTTTCTATTTTCTGTTGGTTCCGATTTTTCCCGCGCTGTCAGCGGATGTGATGTCAAGCGCGTTCATGTTAAATGTTTCAGATCACTCTGCCACCAACGCTAGTCAGCACTCGCAAGCAGTTAAATGGATTGTGCAAATACACAGAAGAGACCAAGGACAACTTTGACACCAAGAGTAACTCCACATAAGACTAAGAAAGTTAAACCTCTGACAAGTGTCCGAAAAAGATAGAAGATTGAGAGCAACCGGCGTACGAGCGCGAGCTGCGAGAGCGAGCAGAAAGGAAGAGCAGTTCTGTTTTTGGCCACATGGGGTCAGTCGCGTGTTTAAATTTCAGAAAATTGCATATATGCTCTTCCTTTCTGCTCGCTCTCGCGGCGCGTTCGTGCGCCGGTCGCTCTCAATCTTGTATCTTTTTCGGACACTTGTCAGGGGTTTAACTTTTTTAGTCTTATGTGGAGTTACTCTTGGTGTCAAAGTTGTCCTGGGTCTCTTCTGTGTATTCGCACAATCCATTTAACTGCTTGCGAGTGCTGACTACCGGTAGTGGTAGAGTGATCTGAAACATTTAACATAAACACCCTTGACGTCACATCCGCAGACAGCGTGGGAAAAATCGGACCCGACAGAAAATAGAAATAAATTGGATACAGGCTTATAGGTGTACCCACTGTGAGCTGACAAGGTGTCAGTACACTCATCAGGAGATGTTTGAGTCATAAATGGTCAAATAAAAAGGCTATTGTTAAGTTTATTTTGCGGGAAAAAGTTGCATATAGCCTCTTTAAAGAGCTCCAACATAACTTTCAGAACATTGTACTAACGTTAGTTGCTCTAGTAGGGTGTACAACAATCCCCTTTTTCCAGACATGTCCACTTTTCATATGCTGTCTGTGGAGATTTCATAGATGATAAAAATGTCTAGGTTTTTTAAAGGGACCAATAAATATATTTAAACTGACTGGCATCACTCTTTCTTGGCACCCATTCTCTCATCTGAGGTCCTCCCCTAGCGACTGCCTCATGAATGGTTTTGATCCGTTCATAGACGGAACAGACAGTGAGCTTTGCTGCGCTGTGATGCGCAGCACCGCTTTGCCCTGTGCCGCGCTGCGTGCCTGGTATTGCGTTGCAACTGTTTACAAGATATCAAAGCACAAGCTTTACAGACGAACAGAGCTGGGATATGTGTTTCTGTGTGTGACAATAGTGGCAACGATCCAGTAGGTCACATGGAAGCAAAAACTATAATATTGGAGGCAAAGTGAGAGTTCATCTATGAATTGACTGAGGAGGATTAAGATGAAAACTAAATACTGGATTTGGCACTTTTTATTGTCTTTTTGAGACTGCTGCTTTTTACTTTTACTATTAATTCAATTCAATTTAGTTTATTTATACAGCACCGATTCACAACAGATGTCATCTCAAGGTGCTTTACAAGAAAAGTCATTTCAATACAATCATACAAACATTCAAATTAGTTTAAAGTTTTAGTTAGTTTCCTGTTTAAGGAATCCCAGCAGACTGCAAGGAGTCATTGACTTGAAGTTTCACCCCGTTGATGCAGACTTCCATCCACAGCAATCCCTCACACTGAGCAAGCATGTAGCAACAGTAGAAAGGAAAAACTCCCCTTTAACAGGAAGAAACCTCCAGCAGAACCAGGCTAAGTGCAAGCGGCCATCTGCCACGACCGTCTGGAGATTTAAGAAGACAGAGCAAACACAGAAGGAACAAAAGATCTGATATAAGAGAACTTTCTATGTTAAAGAAAGTGAAAAGTTGATAACAGGATACAGGGGATGTTCAGCCGCCGAGACCATCATCCCAGTCGATGCCCCCCATCCAAATGGCATTGTAGCTAAGCAGGATACCAGACCAGGTATATCTTCTATGGAAAGAAAAACACTAAGAGAAAACAGAGTTAACAGTCGAAATAACAGCATGTAATGCAACATCAGAGTAGTAGAAAAGAAAGTAGCAGAGAGAAGAAAATTGGTAAGTCTGTCCTCCAGCAGTCTAAGCCTATAGCAGCATAACTACAGAGATAGCTCAGGATGACCTTAGCCACTCTAACTATAAGCTTTATCAAAAAGGAAAGTTTTAAGCCTGGCCTTAAAAGTAAACAGAGTGTCTGCCTCACGGACTAAAGCTGGGAGCTTGTTCCACAGGAGAGGAGCCTGATAACTAAAAGATCTGCCTCCCATTCTACTTTTAGAAATCCTAGGATCAGGAGAATACAGACACACAATGAAGACATTGATTTTTCTGGAAGGCCTATTCAGATGTGAATGAAGATGTGATGTTTAACACAATGTATTGGAGATCTACAAGTAAACCTGCAGTCTGAGAGCGAAGTCCTCGGTTGGGAACATTTGGAACAATTAGATCTCTGATGTATGATGTAGCTTGATTATTAAGGGCTTTGTATGTAAGAAGGAGGATCTTAAATTCTATTCTGGATTTAACAGGGAGCCAATGAAGGGAAGCTGAAACAGGAGAAATGTGATCTCTCTTTTTAATATTCATCAGAACTCTTGCTGCAGTATTTTGGATCAACTGAAGCATTTAAATGGTATTTTGTGGACTTCCTGATGGTAAAGCATTACAGTAGTCCAGCCTTGAGGTAACAAATGCATGGACTGGTTTCTCAGCATCACTCCTGGACAGGATGTTTCTAATTTTAGCAATATTTCGGAGGTGAAATAAGGAAATCCTAGAAACCTGTTTAATATGGCATTTGAATGTCATGTCTTGGTCAAAAATAATGCAGAGGTTCTTTACATTATTACTGGAGGCCAATTTAATACCAATTTAATACCATCCAGATGGGATTGACTAAGCAGTTTCTTTTTTAGAGCTTATTGTCCAAAGACAGCAACTTTTGCCTTTTCAGAATTTAAGAGCAAAAAGTGTAGAGTCATCCATGTTTTTATGTCTTCCAGACATGTCTGTGATCTACCTAACGGACTGGATTCATCAGGATATCTATTATGGATAGATATAGTTGTGTATCATCGGGCATAACTGTGGAAATTTATCCAGTGCTGTCTAATGATTCTACCTTCTGATTCCATTACACTGAACAGAAATAATACTTGTTTTTAAATATATCGGAATTTTATTTCAGATATTTATTTAATTTTTGGCCAGTATAACTTAAAGTGAACTATTATTGTTACCGGTAAATTTTCTAATTCAGAAGAGTGATTACTAATCATTTCTATTATTAATTAATTTCCAGAGATTTTAAAGTCGTTTTCGTACTTGTGAAAGCCTATCTGAAGTTTGTTGTTTAACTGTTCATTCTAACCACATGGACAATGCGAGCTTTAAACATGTTAAAATCAAAAGTCTTGGTCCAGTCCTGAAAGTGTTTCAAGACTGGGCCAAGTGTCCTCTTTTTTGGAAATCAAAATATCGTCACCCTAGCTTTAGCCCTCTTAGTTCTAAAACATCAATATCAAATATTCTTTAGACAGTGACCTGTACATGATAAATCAGCCTAATCAATTACACAGCTTTGGTTTTCTAAATTTGTCTCAAGAAATCACATGGCATGCAGTTTTGCCCAAACAGCCTTGGAACTAAAAGCCCATTTCTTGCTATGCATTCATCTGAGAAGTAGTGTGATTGTCTGTGCTTGTTAATTGTTGTGATTTCTATATAATTATTTTGAGATGTGTGTTGCTAAGATAATGCGTAAGTAAGTGTCATAATTAAAGATGGTCATTATGTTTTGATAATTTTGTTTTTGTTATGTTAAGAGAATGTTTCAGTCTCATTTATGAAAAATTTAACTGAAATGCAAATTATCTTTGTCATGGATTTATCTTATTTCACATTTTAAGAAGGAACTGATGAGATTTATATATTTTTAAAAATGTATTTACATTTAGAAGTAGAATATTGGTGCTTCTATTCAAACTGAATGATTATATTATTAATTGGACGACTCATTAATAACCTATTAAAAATTACACTAATCTAATTTAAATTGTTTGCTAAATAAAATGGATGTACACATAGCAAAACCTTACAAAGAAATAAAACCTTGAAGAATTATATTATTCACTTTAAGAAACAAACCGTTTTTTGATTAGCAGACAGACATATTATTGTTGCATTCATGTGCTTACAAAGTATGTAAACAAAGTGAGTTTAGCAGAATATTTTGTCGCAAGAGGAGGTCACTAACCAAAAATATGTAAAAAAAAAAAAAAAAAAAAGAATGAAAACTAAAGAGTACTTAAGATGTAATTGCTGTAATTTCTCAAATTAGATTTAAATAACAGGGCTGCCTGTGCTTGTCCATGCACACTCTGTCATGTTAAAATAAGGGTTATGATTAATGGTCAGCAGCTCTCTTATTTCCTTTTGTCTCTGCTATCAGCTGTCCATCTGGTTTGCTAGACTTTTTCTTTCTTCAAAAGAATGGCTGTCACATTTTATTTCAAATAACAGAGAGCAAGTAAAAAAAAGTGTTTTCATGGCATGTTTCAATAGCTACCCCTCCAATTTGGTAATTTGGAGCTTGATTCAATTTAGGCAATGTAAATTGAAACATAAATTTAAAAAGTTTGGGTTTTTTGTATTACTGGGCTAGATGATTTCGCATTGATATAATAGATTATATCAATGCGAAATCATCTGTCGTGTGCGTGCGTGCGTGCGTGCATGCGTGCGTGTGTGTGCGTGCGTAGGTGTGTGTGTTTTAACAACAACAAAAAAAGAAACTGTGTTTGCGTCATTGCATGATGACGTCATTGCTACAGACCCTGATAGAATTACAGCCTATTGATATGTTATCTTAACTGGGTTAAGTTATATTCTAAAGACTTTAAATAAACACAAATGTTTAAAAAAATCCTGTAGATGTAATGTCTATCTGTACACTATACTACTACTAGACTGCACCTGCCAGCTTATGTTGGCCTCAAAGATAAATTTTGGACATGAGCAAGGGTAATCGATCTGAACTGCTGGTGTGTGCTCAATGGTCCTTTTTTTGTCATGTGGGATTAAATTCAAATCTGTGTGTTGTGTTTATAATCCACAGGGTTAAGGTTAAGAAGGTTAATTAGGAAGGAGGAATCTATAAAGGTGTCTACAGCCTGGGGTGTTTGTCTGTTTTTCCTTCCTCACCTTCCTGTGAGCTCCTCCAGGGGGCATCGCCAGAGGTAGAAGCTGTCTATCACCTTGGAGGGTGGAGCCACCTGCTGGTTTTCCTGCACACCTGGATTCAATTTATGATTAGTAAGCTTTTAAGGTAGAGGGCTGACAGACATCCAGTGGCTGAGTGTTAACATTCTACGGTCCTCGTCTGATCCCTTGTCAAGAATCCTCCTTGAGCCATCATTGCTCCTGGAAACCAGTTCCACGTCTGGCAGCCTTCACCAGTCAATCTCCAGGTCACCCTCACAAGACTTGCTCTCTGCCTGTCTGCCCTCCAACATCCTCCTCTGGCGTTTCAACCCACCTCTAGTCTCCACCCCCTCTCAGGCTCCATTTCTCCATGACGACAGTGAGATTGTTCCTATCATCAATTCAATTCAATTCAGTTTATTTATATAGCGCCAATTCACAACAGATGTCATCTCAAGGCACTTAACAAGAAGTCATTTCAATACATTTATACAAACATTCCAATCAGTTAAAAAGTTTCCTATTTAAGGAATCCCAGCAGATTGCGTCAGTCATCATCATTCATCCTCCCAATAATATAATTCTCCCCTTCTGAACTTAACTCTCTCCAGTGCTGATGATCCCGTGTAGTTCTTGGTTCAATGTTCATCAACTTCATTGTTTCATTAAACATTTTAAATCTGCTCTGGACTTTGTGTTGTATTCTGCATGTGGGTCAGGAAACCTAAAGACAAAAGGGGAAAAAGGGAAAGTGGGATATAATCCAGAAGACAGGTCTATGATGAAAGTGAGGAAGGTATAAAGGGTTAAGAATATTGGAGCAGATGTTTTTTAAATGCAGGCAAAAAGTAAAAAGTTGCCTGAAGTGTATTCATGAATTTTATACACCGATAACTTACTCGGTCTTCTGGCTTGTGTGTAAACCACGTCGATGTTAATACTTCATAAAAATCAGAGAAAAGCTATTGTGCTAACGTTTGCTACATTTTAGTGCATTGGATGAAAAGGATGTCTCATGATATTTAATACTCTCGCTGGTTAATCCCAAAGGCTGACACAAAATCGATCAGACAAGGAAGGCTTCAAAGAGAGGGCCGCTTCAATGAAAACAAGATTACCAAAGGGATTATTTTTGATCTCTTCTGGAAGCACATGCTCTGTGTATCAGCTTCTCTACATCTGAGTTACTTAAGGCAAGCTATATTCTAATTTCCACACAGTCAAAGTTAAGTACTGTCTTCATTGCCGCCAACCTTTTGGCTCTGAGAACTATAGACCTAAACGATGAGAAGAGAGTGTCTCAGGAACAGCTGGAGATAATTTTAAGAAACAGACTTAAGGTTAACAGCAACAACCTTCAGGAATGGTTGATGTGTCTTATATGAGGGATTGTAGCATATGGGAGCTCCAAGATGGAACATTTTCCTCTCTCGGGTCATGTCCTCTCCAGCAATACTGGGTTGGATAGGAAGACCTTTTTCTCTACAGCCTCAGAAGAACCTGAAGCATAACCAGTCATGTGTGTCTGAGAAACTTCTTTCATCTAGCTGACAAATTTTGAATCTTTATCTTTATTAGTTGTACAAGTTGTTGATATTCTATTTTATGTGATTCCAACCTAAATTGATTTGTAACAACTTTAATGTTTGAATATGCAATTGTTTTGATGAGTCAAATATTTGTGGATTTTTCCCAGATCCTGTGTGAAAAAGACATCTCATATGTCACAAGGAGTTGAGCTGGACTTCCATCTCTAACTGTTCTTCAAGACGGATATCCAGTATGGTGGTGTTTGCTGATTGCTTTGGTATTTGGAATATAATATGGAAACAGCAAACATCACAATAAATGATTTTTACTGTTGATAAGTAGGATATACATCAGTCAGAGCTCAAGACGCCTAAAAAGACATGTACCAGGTGTGGGTCTTCCTGATCAGTGCCTCCAACAACACTTTTTAGAAAGTTTGCAGCTTTGTGCCAACCCTGTCTGCTTTTTATGTTTGCAATATTCAGAAGATTATTTGTATTGGGGTCCAACATTGAGCAATATTTTACCAAAACAACATACCCTTTTAGTGATAGCCACCATAGTACCAGACCTGCCTGAAGTGTCAAACCTGTACTAAGGAATATCTGTGTTTGGCCCTCTGTAAAACAATCCCCCAAGGCCAAATCAAAAGACTTTCTGCCAATATTTACCTGCCTGCGATGGTATAGAACATCATCTTTCATCTTGCCCTCTGGCATGCATATAAATAGTGCAATACATATTTTTTTATGTGGGAGTTCGCCCAACCGGTCTACATGTGTTTTGTGGACTTGGAGAAGGCGTTCGACCGTGTCCCTCGGGGGGCCCTAGGGGGGGGTGCTCCGGAAGTATGGGGTACCGGGCCCCTTGATACGGGCTGTTAGGTCCCTGTACGACCGGTGCCAGAGTTTGGTTCGCATTGCCGGCAGTAAGTGGGGCTTGTTTCTGGTGAGAGTTGGACTCCGCCAAGGTTGCCCTTTGTCACCGATTCTGTTCCTAACTTTTATGGACAGGATCTCTAGGCGCAGCCAAAGCGTTGAGGGGATCTGTTTTGGTGGCCTCAGGATCGGGTCTCTGCTTTTTGCAGATGACGTGGTCCGGTTGGCTTCATCGGAACGTGATCTACAGCTTTCGCTGGAGCGGTTCGCAGCCGAGTGTGAAGCGGCTGGGATGAGAATCAGCACCTACAAATCCAAGGCCATGGTCTTGAGCCAGAAAAGGGTGGGGTGCCTTCTCCGGGTTGGGGATGGGGTCCTTCCCCAAGTGGAGGAGTTTAAGTATCTGGGGGTCTTGTTCACGAATGAGGGAAAAATGGAGCGGGAGATCGATAGACGGATTGGTGGGGCATCTGCAGTTATGCGGGCGCTTTACCGGTCTGTCGTGGTGAAGAGAGAGCTGAGCCGAAAGGCAAAGCTCTCGATTTACCGGTCGATTTACGTTCCTACCCTCATCTATGGTCACGAACTCTGGGTGGTGACCGAAAGAACGAGATCACGGATACAAGCGGCTGAAATGAGTTTCCTCCGCAGAGTGTCTGGGCTCTCCCTTAGAGATAGGGTGAGAAGCTCAGTCATCCGGAGGGGGCTCAGAGTAGAGCCGCTGCTTCTCCACATCGAGAGGAGTCAGTTGAGGTGGCTCGGGCATCTGGTCAGGATGCCTCCTGGACGCCTCTCTGGTGAGGTGTTTCAGGCACGTCTCACCGGGAGGAGGCCCAGGGGAAGGCCCAGGACACGCTGGAGGGACTATGTTTCTCGGCTGGCCTGGGAGCGCCTTGGGGTTCCTCCCGAGGAGCTGGAACAAGTGGCTGGGGAGAGGGAAGTCTGGGTCTCTTTGCTTAGGCTGCTGCCCCCACGACCCGACCCCGGATAAGCGGAAAAAAATGGATGGATGGATGGATGGATGGATATTTTTTTATTACCAGGTGAAACTATTGTATTTGATTGTAAAGTTTTCCACACTTGTTGACAACCCCGTAAAAGATGCATAAAACACATCCGCAGCATTATACACTAAAAACTGTTGAAAAACCCACCTTTAAGTGCATTTGTTCAACATTAGTTTTGCCACAATAATTTTGTCCTTGCTGGCAATGTTTTGTACAACCCAAAAGTGTGACACTTATTTTTCTCCTATAACATTTCAAAAGTTTAAAGCATACAGAAGGAGGGCCCCGAGTCCTGGGTTCGCCCTGTTCTCTCCTGAAGGTGAATGTGATTTTATGTTCAGTAGACCTTTTCTGTTATTGGAGTTTGTGTTGGACCACTGTCGATCCATTTTCAGATTTCTGGTTGAGGTTTTAAGATTTCACTGCGATTGCAAATGAGTTCATGATGTCATGTAGCATAAGGCTACTTTTATAAAGAAAGCAACAATTGCAGCTAATAAATAACTCAATAAATAAGAAGCTAACCAGCCTGGTAGCCCGTCTGGCCCTGGTTGAGGTTCTCCACAAAGAACTTCAAGCTTTAAGGGAATCTCTGGAGTTCAGCCAACAACAGGTAGCATCACTCGCTGCAGAGAATCAAACGCTGAGAGGCCAGGGCAGAGAGATGCGTGGAACGAATTACAGTGTTAACGATTAATATCCGAAAGAGATCCTGGATAGAAGGCGCGTTTTGTTCCCAATATATTAGCGAAGGCACCAGAGCTACAGTATCGGTAGATAAACTGTATGTTAATAGGCAGTTGTTCAGGGACCCCCAGCTTACTCCTTGTTTTTTTTTGTCATGTAACACTGGCTAGATAAGAGTTGTTCTATCAGTCAACTATAATCTAATATAAGCACAGCTCTGTAAAGTCGTTTTCATTACTCGATGTGGGCAGAGCCAGGGCTGTTCACTGGGATACTTTTTTCTTCTTCTATCACTCACACACACATACTTTTTTCATGACATAACCATATATTGCTCTCTCACCCTCACCCTTAACACCTTACCAACTTTCTTCTATTTTTCTCTTTCTTATACCTCTGCTTCTGGAATTTCAATCAGGCAACCCCAAGCACAAACTGTGTATTTGTATAAAAAGTACATTTCATAAAACATTCAAAAGATATCTTTATATGTGTTTATTTAACATCCAATCTCACTTCAAGATGGGAAATGTGATACTGTGGCCTTTCGCCCACGATTAGCAACTCGTTGAGTAGTGTAGGCTGATGCGCTTTTTAAAAATGTGTTTTTTAAAACAACATACACACATATCCTCTGGTATGCTGCTGTGCTCTGCATGCTTTGCAAATGATTATGGTGGGCCGCCATGACATGGTCCCAGTCCAGCCCTGCTTAGCTACCACCACTGCCTAGCCAATATGTTATTTCTTGGTGTGCACACCCCTCAGCTACAAGCCAGACTTCCCATGTGCAAATAGTCCAACAATGTTCTTAAGGTGATTGTAAGCAAAACAGGCCCACAGCAACATAGATCCATTACCATATACTTAATCATCCTTTGCTTCATATCAGGCCAACTTGAATCAATTACAGTTGAAGTCGCTGTAGGATTTAGCAAACTTTCTGTTTACAATTGTGTTGGTAGGTCAGAGAAGGCTTTTTTTATCAGTAGGCATCCCAGGCAACCAGTTGGCATGTAGATCAAACTGAAAGGGTGTGAGATTCAGTAGCTACAAAAAATAGGCCTGTTTCATGTTGTAAATTTACCACAGGCAAACAGCAAGTCATGAAAATACGACTTTCTTTCTGAAAACATTGCTCACATAAAAAAAGTAAATTGTGATTAAAAATAGTATTGATGCATTACGAATTGTCAGAATTTGCCAATAATTATGGTCCCTGTGATTTTGTTTGCAATAAATGTACTCAAATTCAAGTTTGTATTTAATCCAGAGTGACATTTTGCTACTGCAGTTAAAGACTAATTTATTTTAATCATTTTGTACATATTTGCCAGGGGTCCAATAAATAGCTAGGACACTGTGTATTGACTCATAAAGTCATAAAGTCAGTTCTTAATGGTTTCATTAAATCTCGGGTTGAACTTTATAAGATGTGATGTAAAAGGATCCAGTTAAAACAGAGGAAGAAGCAGTCAGACACAGTCAGCATTTATAAATCTTATTATTGAACAATAGTCACAATACAACATCAACAATGCCTTGCTAGTGACAGGTTCTAATAATCCCAATATATTGTATAGTTACTTTGTAATACATTATTGAGAGGCACTTCCAGTAAGTCTGGCAATAGAGGAGCTACAGTATTGTGTCTAAATTACAAAACAGTAAAAATAAATATTATTTCTAAAAGTTTTTTTCCCCCTTTGACATGATATACTTTCGAATCTGTACAGTATATATTTTTGTACAAAGTCAAACAATAGCAAGAAATAAAATGTTATATTTTCCTTAAATACTGGTGAAACACACAATTTCCCCCATCCTGTAGGTATTGCTACATGAGTCAAGTGCAAGATACTGGAGAGAGAAGAGAGAGAGGGACTGAGTCTGTGAAGCGATTGCAATTACAGATAAAACCGTACCAGCTTTGTCTTATTTTACACATGTTGGAAGAAAATGGTTTTGGTTTTACTTGATACAAATGTGAAAAGCCTTAAAATAGTTTGTAGATACATGTGAAAATGTTATGGCACAGGAGAGAAGTCCCCTTTTGACTTAGCAGAAGCAACAAACCGAAGCAAAAGTGTTTTTTGGTTTACAATGTCTTCAGTCAGTGAATAGTTAGTGAGTTAAATTGTAGTGCTACCAAAGTGTACTGACATGGGGGTAAAAGAATAAATCAATTAAAGATATAAACACTATAAGCAGTGGTCCTTTAGATAACTGAGTTTTTCATTTACTTTCATCTGTGTATACACATAAAAACAAAACATGTATATAATGTTTGCATGTTCTAAAATCATCACCAAGTTCTATATAACAATGTCAAAAAAAAGATAATTTAGGGCTCATTTTGTGCAAATCACCAACAACTGCAAAGCTCAAAAGTATTTCTTTGGTTTGCACAAGTAAATCTGGCTGCAGCAATTCCCTTTTCCTTATTTAAAAGATGTTGGAAAGAAAACACCCATAATTGCTTTGATAAAAACAAAATAGCTCTTTTAATCTTTTAAAGTTTTAAAGAGACACAAAAGGCTAATAAGAAAAATCTTTAATAAAATGTTATGCCTGAGGGGCCCATATCATCATGTTTAGAACTGGAAAACATAACAGTTTTGAAAGTATTAAGCATAACTAAATCACCATTGGCATTTCGATTGTTTTTCAAAGAAGATAAATGAATTTAAAGTCAATTTTTCTGACACAAAAAAGCTTTCAGAGATATGACTTTGTAAACCAGAAGGTGAACTACCATATTTAAGCAATGACGTGCTATAGCTGAAAGCAGAGCTTGCCTACCTATTTATTGGAAAAGCAGCTGAACTTTAACACAAGAAGGGGGTGAATTTCACCCCATCAACAAAAACAGCCTCTCTGTTCAAAGCATTTTTCACCCCAGGATGAAAAAACAAAAAGATTGGACATTGAGGGGCAAAAACACACCGCAGTTCATATCACAGCTAATTTAAATTGCTATAGTGGAGTATGCAGCCAGATAATTGTGTTACTGGTCAACTAAAGAAAATATCAGTGGGAAAATGTGTTGTCTTACTCAGTTTTCCATTTTTTTGGCCTATGGCCTAAATCCACTGACATCTGATGTCAGTGGATTTAGTTAAATTTAGTCAATCACTACTCTCTCTAAACTTTCATGCAGGGTTTTACTCACCATGGCAACAATCATTTTTTGTGTCTGAGCAAAATGAATACCAGGTTCGATTTCGGTATTTTGACTTTTAACTACTAAACTTACAGCATTTGCTTAAACTGACAAACAACGAATTTATAGAAAAGTTACTGTAAACAGAGGGGCATGACAGATCCTGTCTCTGAAATCCAACAACAACATTACTTTAATTAAGTTAAACCCTCAAAACTAAAACCTTGATTGATAATGAGTAGAAAAGTTGAGACTTTAAGCTGCTTCCATTCACTTGCTCTATGGTATACACAAACATTGCTTGTTGTTGTGCTGATTGATCCCCATGCTGATCAGAACTGGAGCAAAAACTTAATTTGCCAAAATCATAACGGAATTTTGATTATTGAAAACATACATTTTGTCATAAGCAACCATACACCACTGTGGTGGTATTACTGGCAAACAGAGCTTCAATGGTGCAGGTTTGCTAGGTCTCCAAGCTGCTGCTGTCAGACAGTATTTCTCTCCAAATTTATCTTTCTCTCTGGACAAATTGCCAAATAAGATTTTTTTTGCCTGAAGACTTTTGCTATTTCTACTTTGGTACTGGCTGGTCATTGTGCTATGCACATGTGCCTATGTCTGGTGTTCTTCATGTAACGCTATGACTTGTTAACAACGTCCAGCTGCATTTTTAGTTTTGCAGAGGATGTTATGCTGCATTGATTTGGAACACTGATCTTTCAGAGGCGAGTTGACACTGTACTAGTTGGAAGTTGCAAGACCAATGTGATTAGCAATTTGCTGTTTTGCAAACGTTCTCTTTTTCAAATTTCTTTTTTTTTTACATATTTGACTTCGAACATCAAAATAATATAACTTTCAAATAGTTACATTACGCAAACATCTTTCAATGCAGAAAATACTGTCTGGATAATGTTATTCTACCAGAATATTGTGCTGCATTAAGATGACAAGCATTATAGTGCACCTGTTTTGATCATAAGGCTGACTTGCGTAGATCGAGGTAAAACAAGATGAGGTAAATGTAAGTGCTGCAAGACTAATTATTTCTGGATGAGGGCTTAAAAATTACTTCCAAATTTCCCTATATAAAATATTCTAAAAAAAATTTAATAATGCATTATTTTATTCAGTATGTTTAGCTTTCATGTTCTGGGGAAAAAAAATGCTAAAAATGTATCAAAAGATTTTTTCATGTATGATGAGTCTATTTATGAAAAATGAAGCACTCTACACAGCACACAAAATTTATCATTTTGCAAACCATTAATTTCAATGGTTTTCTTTGTATTTACCTCTAAATATTCACTTATTAATTTTAAATACTCTTTGTTTCCCTTTAGTTTTTTTTATCAAATGGGTATTTAACTAAAAAAATAAAATGGTTATGAAACAATGATTCATCATGAATTCAACAATTCTCAAGCCAATGGAGTTAAATATAAATAGTGCAGAAAATCAAGTTGCTTTAAAATAGTTTCTAAAAATGTACATTTTTATAGCCTGATCTTTAAAAAGTTAATCATTACATACAATTTCAAATTAAAAAGCTACAACATTCCAAAGATTCTTTAATTTTAGTAGTTTGTTTTGAATAAAAACATTTGCAAACAAGTCTTGAATTTATAAAGGTTTCTAAATATTCTGATACACTAAATACAGAAAGAAAACTATTCTTTAACTGTACTTTTACATTATTAACTGGCTGCAGTCTGGGGCTTGGGGTTTATCCTGCAACATCAGAACGACCCCCCCCACTTCCAGACCCTAAAAAGGACAATAGGATGAACAATAACTGCATTGACCACAGAGGAGTATATGCTGCATCAATTACAGGTGAGTTGGACCCAATCTCAGCGTGATGTGCAAATTGTTGTCGTGCTAACTTCTGTTAGCAATGCAAGTCAATAATAACACATTTATTTCTATTTCATGTGTTTAAAAAGTAGAATGTAGAAAACAAAACATTAGATAGCTCTGTGTACACCTCTGTTTTCACGAGCTGCATGTAGAAAGCATCATTACTGCAATTTTCACTGTGCATTAGCTATGCTGAACTTGTTCTGCCTTTTTCCCACACTTCAACTTTAATTTTAATATTAGACAAAGATGAGCTAAGAAAATAGAAAAAGTAGTTTTTAAATGATGATTTAATTTATTAGGGGGAAAAAAATCTATCCAAACCAACCAGGCCCTATGAGAAATAGACATCACCTTTCTTGTTAAATGATGAAACCACTGTGATTAATCTAATATTTTTGGTACGGTTTCACTAGCTAAACCCAGGTTTGATCATTGCTAGTTACAGCAGTGTTTCTCAAACTTTTTTTATAATTCCCCACTTTGGACAAAGGAGCATACATAAGCCCCCCATGCTTTTATCGCCCCAACAGAATGGTGACCACCCCTGATTTTTAAAGTGTTTTATTTATTTAAATAGCCGAGTTAGTCTACAAGTTTTTGAGGGTATAAATTAGTTGGAAAAAGGGGTTGCGCACTGGTATAAAACCGGCTCAGAAATATATGCCGTCAGTAGTTGCTACATGCAGAACTTCAGCTCACAGTTGGAGAAAATAAAAGTTGTAGTTTTATCAAATACTTTACAAAGCTTTCAAAAATACAAAATAAAAAAATAAAAAAAAATAAATAAAGAGCAAGATACTCATCCCTGTATTTCCTCCGTGGTTGACCGTGTGACTTCTCTGACTCTGAAATGTTCCCTGATCTTTAGATATTTGTACATTTGGTAGATGGAATCACTGATAATGCGGCTACTTCAGCTTGTTTTGTTCTGCTGCGATATATTCCAACGTCAAACTCCCAGCCCGATGTTCCAGGTCCTGGTTCTGTTTACAATGATGATCACAATTGCTAATTTATTTGAGTGTGTTTAATTTTGTGAGAGGGGGGAGTTGGCTGATTTAATTTACAGCGCAGTGAAACATTCACAACAGAATCTAGGGGGGAAAAACTATTTAAATCCCGTTGATGTCACGCCCCACCTGCAAAAGCTCTGCGCCCCACTAGTGGGGCTCGCCCCATAGTTTGAGAAACACTGGGTTACAGGAACAAGATTTGGGACTGCAATGAACCATTTTATCCACAAGTTAATAAAATATGGAGGCTTGCTTATAAAAGTTTTTTCAAGAGGACAGACAAAAATATTCAGAGCAATGATGATGCAAAGATCAAATATTGTGGTGTTAGTATGATGATCTGGGGTGACTTTGCTGCTTCAGGACCTGGATGACTACTCGAAAACTCTGAAGAGAATGTTTGGCCATCCGTCCTTGCCCGGTAATGGAGCATAGTGGTCGGCGATATAAAAGGTATACGGTAGAAATTATACCAATTTAGCCAAAGGTAGAGATGTTGACTATACCGATCTCTGGCGATTGCGCATTTTGATGATGTAATCAAGGAGAATAAATACTGATGTTCAGCGTTCGTCTTTACACTATGTATTGCAAGTTTAAAATTTGTTGTTTTCCATTTAACGGGAAAAAAACCCTGATGAACCTGAAGCATTTTTAAATAGAAATATGTGCAGGTTTATTTTTGTGTAATATTACATTTGTAAATAAGTAACCAGGAAAGCGGACAATTTTGAACGTTGTGTTTCTTTTATAACATATAGCTTTTACTTTATTAAAAATACCTTCATCTTTATGTTGTGAGAATTTTTGTGTTGCATTTCTTAAAACGTTTTGAATATTTTTAAATGCATTTTGCACAATACATGTTCTTTAAATGGCATTTCAAAGTTTTTTGAAGTTGTTTTGCTGCAATATATCTGAAAAGTGAGAATTTGTCATTTTGACATATATAAATAACAGAAAATATTTCTATAGATATCGTTACCACACATACTTTAGATTATATCGCGAAAGAGATTTGAGCCCATTTCGCCCAGCCCGAATGTAGCAGTACGATTATTCAAAGCACACCACAAGTCCACCTATGAGATAAGAAAAAAAAATACGATTTGGGTGGCCTATTAAAATTTAAACCCAACTGAAATGCTGTGAAATTACCTTTAAACATGTAGTTTATGCTTGAAAATTGTCAAATGCAGTCACATTTGACAATGTTGACAAAATAAGAAATTTTTGCAAATCCTTGAAGGCAGTTGTTACCGCTGAGGGTGGCAAAACGTATTAATGGGCTCTGGGGGCAATTTCTTTTTCACACAGGGCCACATTAGTTTTGCTGATCATCATTTAAAAACTGCATTTTGTTTTTACACTGTTTATTTCTGTCTGATAATGATGATCTGGAACATTTAAATGTGACAAAAACCAGTATAAATCTGTAATAGGACTAATGTTTGTCATAGGACTTTGTAGTTGACCTAGAAAATACAAATCCATTCAAAATTCCCTCTTCTGTCCTATTGCTTCTTCAAAACACTGATCCACACATTTGAATTTCTGAGGAGTTGCACAAGCAGAGCTCCAAACATAGGCAGAAGGAGATTTCCTAGACAGGAATCTATGCATGCAGATGTGTAATTAAAAAAAACCATATAGGCCTACCTGGAAAAAACATACATCTGTGTTTTGGATTGCTTATAAATGTAAACCAATAATTCAACATCTTTTTTTGTTTAAGGGCATCTCTCTCTGCTTTTCAAGGCAAATAGTAAGATAAAGCCCTGGAAGATCAGTTCAGGACACCCACATGGGTGTTTGTCTTAAGCTATGAAAGATATGTACCTTTTATCTAGAGTTTTCTTGTTTTACTTTGTCAATTGTATTTTTGACCTAGACTTCCTGTCAGATTAACTTAACCACATGTTGGTTTCAACTGTTTTATGCTGACTCAAAAGCAGCTCCTTCTTTGAATGTCTAGCAGGCGACCATAAAATAAATATACATCTAAGCCTTTTAAACTTAAATGCAAGTAAGAACAATCGGCAGATGGTTTGATTAAGTCAGGCCTTGTAATTTATAGTGTAACAAGCTCAAGTAGTGCAATCCTTTACTGAACAAAGCCATTGAGCAGTCAAGGGTATTATGTTGCACAGTTTTAGCCCTCCTGTGCAACAATTAATACAGATAAATATTTATACAGCATTACAATAGTAATACCAAACAGAAAGAGTAATGACATTTTGTCACATCAAACAAGTTTGTTTAACAGACTGCCTAAGTTTTGTCATCGAAGGGCATTTGAAAAATCTCTGCCTGATTGCTTAAAGGGCATATATAGTGTATGTCAGGTAGTTATAGCAATCAATCGTCACCCAGCAACTCACCTGCTACATGAAAATTACAGGGGCTCTAGCCGTCAATACTCACGGTTATTACCTGTCATCTTACAACTCAGCTCATTAGAAAGTAGAAAACTCCCTGCTGTTTGATTGCTTTAGACATCTAGTATAATTGCTCTTACACTCACTAGCATCTTTATTAGTTACACCTTGTTAATACAGGGTTGGAACCCCCTTTTGCCCTTAGAACAGCCTTAAATCTGACATAGATTAAACAAGGTGTTGGAAACATGATATTATGAAAGGATCGCCTCTAAACTTGCTGCACATCCATGATAACAATGTCCAGGGTCCACCACATCCAAAGGCATTCTACTGGATGGAAATCTGGTGACTCTAGAGGCCTCTAGAGTGAACTCCATGATATTTCACGAAGCCAATTTTAAATTAACTGAGTTTTGGGCCATGGTTCATCATTCTGCTGGAAGTAGCCATTAGAAGATGGGTACACTGTGGTCAAAAAGGGGATGACTTGGTCAGCAACAATACTGTAGTAGGCTGGGACATTTAAAAAATCCTCTACTGGTGGCAATAAAATATCCCACACACCAACACACAACCAGCAGTCTGAACCAAAGATACAAGGTGGGATGGATCTATGCCTTCAGGTTGTTTATGCTTCAAAAAATAGCTGCTGAGTTTTTGACTCCTCAAACTAGGCAACATTTTGCCAGTCTGTTGTTGTCAGATTTTAATTATCCTGTGTGTAGCCTCAGTTTAATGTTCTTAGCTGATAGGAGTGGCACCATGTATGGCCTTCTGCTATTGTCGCCAATCAACTTCAAGGTTTGACATTGTGTGTTCAGAGATGGTATTCTACATACATTGGTTGTATGTTGGATTATTTGAGCTACTATTGTCTTTTTTATAATCTCACACCAGTCTGCTCACTCTCCTTTGATATCTGAAATCAACAAGGCATTTTCACTCACAGAACTACCACCCCCTGGATAGCTTCTCTTCTTTAGACCATTCTCTGTAGACCTGATAGATGTTTGTCTGTGAAAATGGCAGCAGATTAGCAGTTTCTAAAATACTCATTCCATCGAGCCTGGAACCAACAACCGTGCCTCATTCAAAGTCCCTTAATCCCCCTTCCTTCCCAATCTCAGGCTCAGTTTGAACTTCCGCAAGTTGTCCTCACAGTGTTTGAGGCCTAAATGTAATTGGCTGATTTATTATAAGTGTTATTAAGCAATTGATGAGGTGCACCTCATAAAGTGTCTGATGCGTGTATATATAATCTGCTTTGCCTGTACTGGTCTTGAGTCATGCTTACAACTCTCACACAATGGTAATAAAGTCTTTCAGTTGTAATAATGAATCTGATGGAAGCTACCTCTTGCAGTTATGTTAGTGAAAACACTAAGTATCCTCAAACCTCCCCTAATAGTTTTCCGATGTCAGTTTAAATACACTGTAATGCATGTCTCCATGAATATCTGGGGAACACAGATCATCACATGGTTTGATTTCCATCCAAACTGGCTCTTCTTCAAAGAACTGTACCTGGAAGAATCTCCTAAAATATTAAAGATATTTAAGACCCTGCTGACCCTTCCTGGGAAGCTATATGTAATGCTAAAAGGTTCCTCTCCCTTCTCTCGTAACTCGACTGTTCCCTTACTAAGCCTAATTACTTGGGGCTGTTCTTCATGTTCACGCTGTCCTCCATCATAACCAATCAGAGTCTCTGAGGACATCAAAGGAATGAACATAAACGCAACCTGTCAGGCCATATGCTATGATATAGTTACACTAACAGAACTGCTGGGTTATTCCTTTGACTCAAATGCTGGGTTCATATGGTTGGGACAGAAGAATAACCGAAAATGAGTCAAAAATTGTGAGGGTTAATAAAGAAAGTGAGAAGAGCCTCGTTAGGACTGTGATTTTGGACACAAGATAAAATTAAAGGGTAAGATTATGCAGTATAATAATGTCAATGTCAGTAGGTTTTGTTATGACTTTAGTTCACCCATGAAAACATGTTTGTTCAGTTAATCTAACATTAGCCTTTTACTTGCTTAGTACCCGATAGCTACTTTTGCCACGTAACGCAATCTAGTGCTAGTTATATTCGACATTCATGCTTTGACCAAAGCAGTATTTTATACAGTGTTATATTCTGAAAATTCACTTTGCACTATAAATTAAACTGTTAGTCAAAGTCTTATAACTTGGTATGTTACTATCAGTGGGCTAATGTTTTCAATATTTATGAAATAACTACACAGAAAAGTAAACAGATGGTTTTAATATATGGTTACGAAATGGTTTGTTTACAGTGCGTGGGTAATGCATGACTTGGTCTACTTGCAGAAGAGGCAATTTGACCAGAAGCTACTAGTGACCTGTTCAGAAAGTAACCCTTTGACGAAAGATAGTGTTTAGAAAATCTGGAGATATAGATACAAATAACACATTCTATCCAAATATTACTAGTTTAGTTATATTTGGGGTTATTAATCAAGCATTAATGTTAGATATTAGCCACTTTGTCATTTCGGGGGTTAAATCCTAGCCCAGTGTGCTGTGTGAAACCAATGGCTCTACTCCGTAGTGTGAAATCGCCTTAACACTATTAGAAGACTGATAGCAAAATTAATGCTAATTGGGTTGTTTGTAATCCAGCAGTTTTTAGAGTGTAAGGAATAATCGGAGTAACCTTCACCTACAGGATCAGTGTCAACTTTTAATAAAAATGTTAGTCTCTGTGTTATTTAAAGTGCTCATACCTCTTATTCTGCTTTTTCTCCATGCTACTATTGAAACTGGCTACATAAACATGCTACTTAAATTCCCTTTACCTTGTTTAACTATAAAACATCTTGATTACCCTTGTTTTAAGTCAGACATCTAAACAGTTTTTTTGTTGGTGCACAGCGTCTCCTGGATGCCGAGAAACTTTTTAGGTCTGTACAGGCCTCTTGGGTAATTTGGAGCTGTGACTTAGCATTAACCTGGTCCACTACAGCAGGTTAGTTTCACCAAACTGACAAGGTTAACATTTCTTTTGCTCTGTTTTGGTTGCTGCTAGGTTAGGGTACAAATCTAGCCCAACATTTCTGGGTATTTAGAGGACAAAAAAAAACCCAAACAGATAAAAGAAGATGCAGAGAAAACTACAAGGAAAAGGATGTTGGAAGTCCTTTTGTGATTCTGATTCTGCCTTCCTGAGTTGTTCAGCCTGAAAACACGTTGGTGTCTATGTGGACCAAGAGACCAAAAACAAAGCAGGAAAAAAACAGGGAGAAACTGAATGCTAAAATTTGACAAGGACAAACCTTTGCTTCGTGAGATTTTCCTTGAGCAAGAATAAAGCTTTTGGAGCAACAAGGCTCTTTGTCAAACTTCTCTGTTTGGAGTGTGGAATGTAAGTGTGACTGTGTGAAACTTGTGTGGTCCTCTGTTTTGTTTTACACGATACCATTGACTCTTTTTTCTTCAGTCTCCATTATTATACATAACCATAGACAGCTCTTTCCCTGACTTTCAGCCCTGAAGAAAGGGCTTGCTGCACACCTTCAGCAAGCTGTATTGGCTACATAGAGTGTTGATAAAATGGGAGATGCAGGAACAGCGGTTGTTGGCCCATTAGTGCACAAGGGACAGTCTGGGATGGGGCCAGGGCTCCAGATCCAGAGTAAATCAGCTGCTAAAGCAAAAAACAAACTAAGTATGTTTTCATAATCACCACTTTTTCTTCTATTTCTTCTTCTTTTGCTCATCTCCTCATCAGATATAATGGTCATGCGTCATCTCAGTCCTCGACCCTGTTTTTGTTAGGCACATTTTACCCAAAACATCTTCTACAGTGTTGTGTCAAAGTGATGTGCTGGCTACCATACAAAGAGTTTGGTTAGGAAAGAAACAAGCGTTTTTTAAAGAATGGTCAAGATTCCTGGTTTAAGAGGAGGTTCAAATTCATAATCTCATTCTGGAACTTCCTCTTTTTCTCCTGAGGTCTCTGATTGTGAAAGAACTTCCTTTTCCTCCGCTGCTGCAGCCTCTTCCCCTTCATCGAGGTCGTCAGCTGACTCCTCTTTGCTTGCCTGCTCCTCCTCCTCCTCACGGATTGCTGTGATTGAATCCACAGGGTTGCCTAAGCAGTTTGCCTTTTCTTCTTGGGTCTCTTCTGAGGCTTCAGCTGCAATCACACGTTTCCACATTTCGTGGTTTTCCAGAAGATGTTGTGTGATCTGACAAAAGACCTTCCGTCTGCTCAGCTTTTCTGTTTCCTGCCGCTCTGTGACAACAAAAGGAAAACTTGTTAAACAAGCGACTGAAAAAGAATTATGACTTACAGTACACACACTCAAAAAAGAATGACAAGTATTTACTAACAAAAACACATTTCATTTCTTCATCACAAGATTCTTAATGAATCATGACAATGATGAACTAATGTATTGTTGGTATTTTTACTGTTACCTACAACAGAGTATTAGGGCGAGTAGATAAAGAAAAGAAAACTGGCCATGGAGAAATAATTTCACATATTTACTAGAAAAACCTATATATTCACTGATGTCAAAGATTCCTTCGAGGACTTCTGTTTTGAAAAAGGAACTTTTCCTGGGACAAATGTTCTTTTTAGGGGTTCCTTCCCAGCACCTTTCAGCAATGATATTCCCCCAAAAATAAAAAAACCTGAAGTTTCAAAATTTTTCCAGAACAATAAATAAGGCCACTGACCCTAATTATTAGTGACATCTTTGTAAGTTTTCCTTGGTTCATAAAGGTTATTGCTAAATGAGAGTTTCCTGCAGTTTTATTAATAAGAATGAAGACATACGAGAGGCATTGGAACCTATTGAAGCCTCCTCATCCGCTGTGTCTTCCTCTTCGGTATCTTGCCCTTCCTTTTCCACATCTTGCTCAACTGGTTCTTCAGACAGGTCCACCCAGCGCCCTGGCATGAGAGCAGCAGAATCGTAGGAGGAGCACAGTGGTCCCACGATGTGGGAGATGAAGGACTGCTGCAGTTTGGCGAGCTGGGGGGCAGAGCGGTCCATAAATGGGCTGATAGGGAGGCCTAAATTTGCTTCTTCATCACCCTGAAGAGATATACAGAATGGTAAATATGCAAAAGGGAGAGAAACGACAACATCTACAGGCATTGGAATAAAAAAACGCCTGCATTTTTATAGCAATGTATGATAATAGTGTTTATAGTGAGCCAACATTTTCATTGTCTCAATTATCTTAACCTTTTGACAGTATTCATAAATATATCACACAGCATAGTCATGTTAATCCATTTTCCTGTTTTCACAAGAGAATCACCCATGTAACTGCTTTAAATGCTAATGTAAATCAGAATTCAGATTTCCGCCCCTATTATATTGACCCAGACATCAGAGTCATAAACTAACAAAACAACCTTTCAAACATTAGCAAATAAACATCTTACAAATATATTTATTTCATTTATGGCTCCTACAACCCGTATACACATTTTGGACAGGAAGGAAACTGGCAGTGCAGGCAATGAGATGGCAAAATCGTAAATTTAAGACACATTTTCAGACTTGTAGAGCTTTGCACACACACAAACACACAACCAACAGTCAGCCCCCACCCCCGTCTCTGAATTGAGAACTAAAATGAAAATCTGAATGAAAATATGTTGCATTTAAGAATTAAATCACAGTATGTTCAAATGTATGTCTTCAGATTATACAGCAATTGCACTTATTAGTGCATTAATTGTGATGAATAGAAATATAAATACTGGAGTGACACTCCTGCATAATGCTGCACAATGGATGCTGGCGCTCATTGAAGATCATGCCACTGGCAGCATCCGGATGGGGGGGAGCTGATGTAGATTCCCTAAAGCAGTCCTATTGGATCTATGTGCTGAACTGGGCCCGGTGTTAGATGTACCGACCCACTGGAACCATGTATCTCTCCCCCCGCAGCACATTCTGTCTGTGGCATGCCATCTCGCTCTCCTTGACTCTACCTTCTTTCTTATGTCAGGCATGCCACTACATTAATGCTGTGTTACTTGGAGCTCTTCTTTTTATTTGTGACCCGAAAATAATATTTTGCGCAGATCATACTTTTTTAAAAGTAGACTTAAAATGTACCTTTTCTATCAGGCTTTATATACCTAGGAGTGCTGAAACCTATTTCGTTCTGCTGTAATTACGGTTTTTGTAAGGATTCTACACAAAGTTTTATAAATGAGACCCCTGAACTGTGCCAATTAACTGAAAATAGGTTACCATTGTGTCTTTCAGCACAGATGTGCTTCAGAACATATGACCAAATTAAAACTGAATTGTTGACAAGACACAAAATTAACCTTTTTAATGTTCACCACAGTCCCAAGGCCTAAATCGTATCAAAAACCCACTGTGTGAGCTGAAAAGAAGAGGATGTAAGGAAGGATTCAAAAGTCTGGATGATCTAAGAGAGATTGTGCAAAAAGTAATGATCAGAGATCCTTTTATCTCTGCATGCTCCAACCTAGTGCAAAATTAGGAAAATTAGGTGCTGTCCTATTGGCAAAGCGGTTTGTACAAAATATAAACAGTGGAGATATCAATAAGTGCAGCTCTGGTGATTGGGCAAAGAATACAAATCTACTGCTGCCTTTAAAGGCTTTTGCACATCTTTAGCAAAGGTGCAAAAAAAAGGTTTTGGGTTGATAAGAGTAAAATGTATCTTTTTGTATAATATTTAACTCTTCAGGCAACTGTGGGTAAACTCTATCTCTGAAATATTATGAACTAAGCTGTCAAGCACTGAGAGTCCCAGATATATAGCCCCTGGGTACAGTCACTGGAAAGTAGGTCAAGATGACTACAAATAGAAAAAGCTGAGTTCAAAGTATAACTAATCTGTAGGTATCCGCCCCACAAATAAAACCATCTGACTGACTGAGACTTGGTGTAGCCGTGACGACTCCAATCTGCACATTTGTTCACACACGACCAAAATAATCACAGGCATAAATACTCAACCTGAAATTTATCTGCCCCCATTACTCTAGTTAACAGATTGCTCCTTCGGAAACATGATTGCAGTGTATGAGTCTATCCAATTCTTCTGTTTCTTGTCCTTGAGATGATTCACAGTGGGAAATTGCATTTTCTAATTCTCCATTCAACACGACTAATTAATGCACATCTCAGTAAGAAGAATAATCTAGAACTTGTTCTAAAGCCTGAATTCTTGGAGCTGCTGTTCCTGTTTGGGTTTCTGTAACGGAACCCAAAACAACAAAAAGGAAGAAAAAAGGATTGTTTTGCACCTTCAACTGTTATGACGCAGCAGGATTCTGCTTTTATGTTTGTCAGTCTGATGTTACTGCTTTCAAGCTGTACAAAAACAGGACGGGGGGTTGGGGGACAAGGATTCCTATTGCCATGGCAACCAAAAACCTGTATGGCGTCAGTGTAGAGTACTGGTGGGTATTGTATCGCATCCATGTAGAATCACAGACTGCCCCGTATAATCAGATATTTGCAGTGTTTAACATGTTGAAGTGTTGTACCGCAGGATGTGAAATAAATATGTGCATGTTTACATCTCTGACAAACTATGTGTGAATGTCTGTGATCTGTTGCAGCCCCTGAATATGACCTGTCAATCATGGCACATTTAGGTCATCCTCCCCCCTTGTGTGTGTATATATATATATATATATATATATATATATATATATATATATATATATAAAGAAAACTAAATGCACTCCATTTCTCTTTTGATGCCTCCCAAAAGATTAGAGCTCGACTGAACTGTGGTTTTATCTTTCTCATTGTAAATTTCCCTTTGCTGTTTATAAATTCACTTTTTTACATGTGTGAATAACACTGGTGGAGTTATAAAAACAAACCTCCGTAAAAGAAAAGTCCCAAACCCGTACAGCTGCTGTGCAATAACACCATCACTCCAGTTAATCAGATTTTATCTTTATGGTCCAGGTAGTTCGAAGAAGGATTTGTTGCCAAGCATCAGTCAACATTGACAAATTCATGAGCCAGAAATTGATCTGAATATTCAATTCCACGCAGAGGTACCCCCATGTATTCACAGAGGTAGACACACAAAAGATCCTTAGTGGAGTGTCCTTAAGCACAAAGCAACCGTAAATCCCTGTCATATGCAGAGGTACATGTTTTCCACTTCTCCTTGAACCATTATCTCCTTCAGGAGAAAGAGAAATTACCTCTTGAGAGAGATGAGGAATTCAAAATATCATCTTTGCTTAGTATTCTATCCTTAATTTACTATAATGTAGATACCAGAAACTGTTAATGGCTGTTGCCTTCATGTATACAGTGAAGTGAAAAGCTAGTTTCCCCCCTTACCATTTTTTTAATCTTTTGCTTGTTGCTGACATTTAAGTGTTTCACATAAGTAATCTGAGTAAAGACATGAACTGTTTGAAATGTAAAAGGACTTCATTTACTAAGGGAAAAACCGTTATTCAAACCAACCTGACCATGTCACAAAATGTGAATTAAATTCTAGTTGCCACACAGGACTGAATACTGTCAGACCTGTAGAATAAAAAAATCACATGAATAGAACTTCTCTGACATAATGAAGTAGGTTAAAAGACCTTAAAAAGCAATACATCATTTCAAGAACATATAAGAAACAAAGTTTATGACATCTATCAGTCTAGAGAGGGTTATAAACCCGTTACTAAGGCTTTCAGACTACAATGATCTACAATGAGAGCCATCATCCAAAAATGGTGAAAACATGGAACAGTGAACCTTGTCAGAAGTCGCCAGCCAACCAAAATTACTCCAAGATTGTACTGATAACTTATCCACTGCACGCCTCTCTTGCTTTAGTCAGTGGTCAAGATTCAACAGAAAGAAAAACACACTGGGCAAAAGTGCATCTATCAGAGAGTTCCAATACAAAAGCCCACTGCCAACCAAAAAGAAAACCCACATTAGTCACAAAGTTTCTTGATGATCCCCAGGATTTTGATACATTTCATAGGAAACTCTGGGTAGTAATTTTAAATACCCAATCACTGCATTTCCTTCAATGAGATTTTTATGATTTAATCTCCATCCATCTTTAAGGCTGCAGATATTTTTATAAACTCACTTGTTCATAGAACTCATTGACAATCCCTTCTGTCCACTGCAGATGCAGCTCCTTATTTTTTAATGGCCCATTGACATCAGCTAGCTTGATGCACATCTGGCACACCAGCAATCGGTCGTTCTCATTGGTCCAATCAATGCCGGATACTCCTTCATCACCCACCTTAGGTGAAATGAGGGCAAAAGAAAATATGTTGTCTATAGATTGGGATAATCCAGAAAGAAACAACTAATCAAGCAAAGAAAAGAAATAAAGAGAGTTATTTACCTTTGCATTAAATTCTGCAAGAAAGTCAAAGTGCTTTTTGAGGTCAGTGGCCAGGATTGCTTCAATGACAAGAAAGCGGAATCGCTTGAACTCCACGTGTTCAAGATTAGCCAGAAAGTTGAACTCTGGTTGAGACATGAAGAGGTTCCATGCTGCTGCCGCGTGATGGTTTTCCAGCACCGACCTGTCGTTGTACAGAAGAGCCTACAGCAAAGGAAGGAAAAACATGCAACTTGATACAATGTTCAACAATTCACAGGCGTTTATTAAATATTACAATATAATAAGCATGAGTTGGAGTTAGGGATTAAAAATTTACATATTTGGTTAATTGAGTAGTAAAGTGTCTTCACATGATTCTTCTCCTTGTTGTTAGTTTGTATTCGCATTCTGTTTTTTAAAAAGTAGTTACACGGGAATATCTGCTATTAATAAAAAAATAACGATGACTTTACATATTCTCCGATACTGTGTAGGGAGCTCAGGTTGCATAAGTTTTTTTTCATTTACACATTGAACATGTTTCTGAAACTCTGAAATATGTGGGGCCTTAAGAAACACTGAACATTGAAAAACATTGAAAGTTTTTACTAAACACTTGATTTCAAATCAGATCAATATTTTTTTAGAACAGGTGAAACTGTCTCCTTGCCAGTAATTGTCTGGATCTCCAGAGACACGTGCAAAATAATAGATAAAGATATTTACTAGTGTTAAAAAAGAGCTTTGAAATATGAAAGTAAAATACTCCCAAGTAGAAAGGTTTCATATCCGTGGTAATAAATCCATCTTATGCTTAACTCTGAATGTAAAAATCACGTCCAAGCAATCCTGCATCGATAAGCAGATATTGACAATGAAGCGATAGATGGACAAATTAAAACTAATTCTAGACTTTTCCACACTTTGTAACCTTAGAGATAAAAAATTACTTGCTACAAAAAGTTATCATTCTTGGCCTTTGAATGTATGCCTTGTATCTATATAACTTGTTGAACAGCTCATGTTTTCCAAATAATAGACACATGGCAGCTTGGGTCTTACCACACTATCAGTATCTTCAACAGCACAAACTAGTTCTTTATTTCATCTTTGTGTTTTTGGTTATTTTGTTTTTCTTTATGAATACAATTAATCTAAACTGAATCTGCAGCTGTTCTTGAACACTACAAAGATTAAACCTCTGCATGGTTGATCTTCCACCTGAGCCCCCTCTCACTGTCAGGACACTCCATTTATGTACCTGTGGTGCACTTGTCGCAACCAGAAAGGCGTTTGTTCTTCCAGGGTGGTCGTAGTCATGCATGGCGGCAGCTACATAGAGGGCCATGAGCTCCAGGGCTGGAATTAGACAGGAGAGGGAGCCGTAACCATCTTCTAACACAGAGCTCATCTTGGACACCAGGAACCCTGTTGCTCCAGGCATAATGTTGTTCACCGAGTCTAAACAAAAGAAGAAACAAACTGTCAGTGAACAAGATCCTCTCTTCTTTGTCTACATGCAGTCCTTTAATTGGAAATCTGACACATTCAGTTTGTCACGTTTGACAATTCTAATGATAACAAGACATACACTGACAACCATACTGAAATAAAAAATAGAAATATAGTGCTGTAACAGCATATTTTGCTTTTACACTCTACATGTGACACAATAAAAAAATAGTTAGAGTTTAAACTGCCAAGACCTGCAGTACATTGTCTGTTCATTCTAGTTTACTGCCTAAGTGAAACACATTTGTTCAATTTATCTTTGCATAAAGTATGCTCTAAAATCTGGGTTATTGGGTCAAAAATTGTGACTCAGTTGTTAGGTTAAAGAGGACACAAGAAGGAGCCTCAGCTTTCATCACATATGAATGACTATGCACATAAAGCTACAGTGGCTTGCAAAAGTATTCGGCCCCCTAGAACTTTTCCACATTTTGTCACATTACAGCCACAAACATGAATCAATTTTATTGGAATTCCACATGAAAGAACAATACAAAGTGGTGTACACGTGAGAAGTGGAGCGAAATACATGAAATACATACAATCATACATGATTCCAAACATTTTTACAAATAAATAAGTGAAAAGTGGGGTGTGCGTAATTATTCAGCCCCCTTTGGTCTGAGTGCAGTCAGTTGCCCATAGACATTGTCTGATGAGTGCTAATGACTAAATAAACCTGTGTGTAATCTAATGTCAGTACAAATACAGCTGCCCTGTGACGGCCTCAGAGGTTGTCTAAGAGAATGTTGGAAGCAACAACACCATGAAGGTCAAAGAACACACCAGACAGATCAGGGATAAAGTTATTGAGAAATTTAAAGCAGGCTTAGGCTACAAAAAGATTTCCCAAGCCTTGAACATCCCACGGAGCACTGTTCAAGCGATCATTCAGAAATGGAAGGAGTATGGCACAACTGTAAACCTACCAAGACAAGGCCGTCCACCTAAACTCACAGGCCGAACAAGGAGAGCGCTGATCAGAAATGCAGCCAAGAGGCCCATGGTGACTCTGGATGAGCTGCAGAGATCTACAGCTCAGGTGGGGGAATCTGTCCATAGGACAACTATTAGTGGTGCACTGCACAAAGTTGGCCTTTATGGAAGAGTGGCAAGAACAAAGCCATTGTTAAAAGAAAACCATAAGAAGTCCCGTTTGCAGTTTGCCACAAGCCATGTGGGGGACACAGCAAACATGTGTAAGAAGGTGCTCTGGTCAGATGAGACCAAAATGGAACTTTTTGGCCAAAATGCAAAATGCTATGTGTGGCGGAAAACTAACACTGCACATCACTCTGAACACACCATCCCCACTGTCAAATATGGTGGAGGCAGCATCATGCTCTGGGGGTGCTTCTCTTCATCAGGGACAGAGAAGCTGGTAAGAGTTGATGGGAAGATGGATGGAGCCAAATACAGGGCAATCTTGGAAGAAAACCTCTTGGAGTCTGCAAAAGACTTGAGACTGGGGCGGAGGTTCACCTTCCAGCGGGACAACGACCCTAAACATAAAGCCAGGGCAACAATGGAATGGTTTAAAACAAAACATATCCATGTGTTAGAATGGCCCAGTCAAAGCCCAGATCTAAATCCAATCGAGAATATGTGGCAAGATCTGAAACCTGCTGTTCACAAATGCTGTCCATCTAATCTGACTGAGCTGGAGCTGTTTTGCAAAGAAGAATGGGCAAGAATTTCAGTCTCTAGATGTGCAAAGCTGGTAGAGACATACCCTAAAAGACTGGCAGCTGTAATTGCAGCAAAAGGTGGTTCTACAAAGCTTTGATTTAGGGGGCTGAATAATTACGCACACCCCACTTTTCAGTTATTTATTTGTAAAAAATGTTTGGAATCATGTATGATTTTCATTCCACTTCTCACGTGTACACCACTTTGTATTGGTCTTTCACGTGGAATTCCAATAAAACTGATTCATGCTTGTGGCTGTAATGTGACAAAATGTGGAAAAGTTCAAGGGGGGCGAATACTTTTTTGCAAGCCACTGTATATAATTGATTAACTTCTCTTTATTTTGCCACTGTAATGTAACATTTTTTATTTGTTTATTGTGTTGTTTCTATCTGATGATCTGATCAATGATCTGATCAGACTTCACTGAACCTCTTCCCCAGAATGAAATAAGAAACAGTGAGAGGATAAAATAATGCTGTATAATAATGTTCATATAACTGGGTTTTGTTTATGATTTCAGTTCATGCTTCAGATTGAGTTTTTTTCTCTTCAGATAACATTAGCCTTTTCATTTTCTGCACACAGTAGTTTGCATACGCTAGTGCTAACAATGTTCAACATTTACATTTGGACCAAAGAATTGGGTATAAAGTCAATATAGACAATATTTTACTTTGTTTTCTTGCAATATCAACATTGGTTATTTATATCATTTTGAACAAGGACATAAAAAATATGACGCATTTTATACAGCGTTATCTATTTAGAGTTAATTATATTATCCAGATTCAACTGTTTACCAATGAAAGTTTTATTATGACATTTTGAGATAGTCATTTTTATTTGTTTATGTATTTTATTCTTAAATTCTGATAAATATCATTACATTTGACAAAAGATTTTATTTTTCACATTGAGCTGTTTTTACAATGCAGTTCTATTAACAGCAGAAATAAACTAATATGCTTTTTAGAGATCTCAGTAGAAGAAGGAACAGTTTAGAAGTTTCTCTATAAGAAAATACAATTTTTAGACACTGCGCACCAGTGTGAATCCCGTTCTCAATGGGCAGGGTGGGCAGGCCCGGGACAGGCTGTGTGGTGAGGTACCACACGGCGTGCAGCACATCAGTTGCATGGATTCGGTTGTGATCTGAAAACAAAAAAACACAAAAAAACAAAGTGATACTTCACATAGAGACAACAGTCAACACATCAAATTAATGAATAGCTTTTAAAGTACTTTAACACTTATTAAGTTGCTTTGCTCACAATGCTACAGCAGAAAGTAGTTAAAATTAGGGCCAAAGGACTCGGAAACTTGGTAAGGGAATTTTTTGAAAATATAAAAAACATAACATGAACAGAAAAAGTGGAGAAGGGTTTTAAAGTCAGTTGTCAGTACCTTACACTATAATCTAGACTGAAACAAAAAACAAACAAGGGACCCAAAAAGGCCTGATTGTGCTGTTTTTAATGTTTAATCAACACAAGAGAACAATACGACAATCAGGACAAACCTGAGTGAAGTGTGTGAAGAAAATTATCCAACAAAAGTCACAAAATGAAAACATGATGGCTTTGTTAAACTACATACATACATTAAATAGACAAAGAGAGACGTCAGTAAAATTTGAGATATTCATGATATAAATAAATCTAATCTGGGATTTTTGGCTCTTTCTTCATGTGGATAACACAATCATCTTAAAACAAAACTTAACTTTTTAAAAAGCAAATCAGGTATGATGGGCATATTTTTGACTTGTTAGTTTCTTTTGGAAGTACAAAAGTAATCATCTGCCTCAAACGGCTTAAAATTCCGGCATTTTCTCTTGATGCCCCATGTTTGTAAATTGATAGGATAAATTTTAATGGCCTACTTTAAAATGAGTTCTCAGACCCTCTAGATGTACCTACATAAGGCTTTGAGGAAGAAAACATATTCAGAAGTAATCTGAATATATTTCTAAATTTTTTCATATATTTCTACATTTGTTAAAAAAGTCAGAAGGTATAAAGCCGAAAGAGTTAAAACAAATCCCATGTAACTTATGATTGTTAGATGGATCTAACTTGTTAGTTGTTGTGTAGTTGCATCATTGCTGTCTTTTATAGAATAGTATCTCATATGAAACAATATGCAGGGCATTCAATATCTTAACTGCAATTATCATCTGCTGTGTCAAGTGTTGCTGTTGATTTTCTATAAAATATTTTGGTGTACAGTACAGACCAAAAGTTTGGACACACTTTCTCATTCAATTGAATGAGAAAGTGTGTCCAAACTTTTGGTCTGTACTGTATGTAAAATAGCAGATATATAGCTTAATATATCAACAACATAACCTCTTGTCTGCAACATTTTTCTAGTGTTGTAAACACACCAGACAGACTGAAAAGATCTAGTGAGGCAGTGTTATTACATGAGCAATGCAGCTACCTTGTGGCAGCTAAAGGTATTACTGCACTTTTTTATACCACACATAAATATTTGAATGGTGTACTCACAAGGTATATCCCTGTATCCGTTCTCCAAGGCATGGAAGTAGTTCATAAACTCTTTAATTGGAATCTTGAAGGTCGCAAACAAACCAGTGTCCTCAAAAAGCCGATAGGAAACCTAAAATATAAGAACATATTCACCATTGAAAATCTAGTAAACATTTACAACACTCCTCTCAGGTCATTAAGAGAATACAGAGATCTGCAAGTCATTAGCATCATTCACTAAAACTTTGGGCAATGTTCTTAAAAAAAAATAAGTTCATGGGCTTTGATGATCTAGCCTTTCAACAATTGACATGTGTTCTATGTAAATCAGCAAAAAATCTAGAAAACTGGCTGAGCTCTCAGGCAGGTCTTCATCAAAAGGAAAAGGGCTGAGATTATCCCATAAAGAAATCATGTCTGTCAAATAAAATAAACAAAAATATAAAATTATGGCATTTAATAGTATTCAGCTGTGACTGTTAGTTTCTTTTGGAAGTACAAAAGTAATCATCTGCCTCGAACAGCTTAAAATGATACACCTAAAATCCAGTGTAACTAATTACCCTAATATGTCACAGAGAGTCCACCTGTGTGTAATTTAGTTTCAGTATATATACAGAGTTGTTTTGTGAAGGTTTGTTACTGAGCAAACCGCTGGTATAAAGTATTTGTTCAGGTACACTTCTTTAAATGTAAAAGGTAAAGATCTTTTTCTTTACTTTTTCAAACCTGTTTTCTTAAAAATGGTGTTCAAACAGTCCCTCCAATCCACACAGGGAGCTAAATATTACCACCTCACCAGACTGAAAATTTAGTTCAAAAGTCAATTCACATCAGGTTATTTATTGACAATACATAGCATTTGCAACTTTTTACATTTTTCATGTTACAGGGACACAAATTTCAATGTATTTTACAGAGATTTTGTGTTATAGACCAAGACAGTTAAGGATATAACAGCAGAAGTAGTGGTATGAATTTGTATTAAAAGCTGTAGACAAATTCTAGAATTCAAGATAGACATAAAAACTCATCTTTACAATTTGCCACAAACCATGTCAAACAGCATGTGTGATGTTTGAAGGAAAATAATGCACATCCACATGGTCACTGTGCAACATTGTAGAGGAAGAATCATGCTGTTATCTATGTAATACTTCTCAGAAAAGACAAGGTCAGAGTTGATGGGCAGATAGGTGAGGCTAAATACAGTACAATACTGGAAGAAAACCTATGAGAGGCTACAATACATGAGAGATTGGGGTGGAGGTTCAACTTCCAGCAGCAGAATAACCAAAGCCATACGGCTAGAGCCACAACAGAATGATTCAAAATTAAAGCAGAGCTATATGACCCAGTCAAACTTCAGGCTTAAATGGTCAGAATTTATATAGCGCTTTTCGAGTCATACCATTCAGGACTTTTACACTAGACCAGGCGTGCCCAATCCTGGTCCTCAAGATCTACCATCCTACAAATTGTAGATGTATCCCAGTTCCAACCACCTGAATAAAATTTTTCAATTCCCTCATCAGCAGTCTGTCAGCTCTGCAGAGGCCTTGTAATGAGGCCTTCATTCGATTCAGCTATGATGAGAAGGGATGCACCTAAAAGTTGCTGGATGGTAGATCTTGGGGACCAGGGTTGGGCCCCCCTGAATGAATGAATGAATGCTTTTATTTCCAACATAAACATAAAACAAGTAACAAAAGAAAGTAAACTGAGAGAAAAGAAGAAAAAGAAAAGGAAAAAAACAAACCAAACAATTAATAATAATAATATGAAACCAACATGTCCGAAAAGGAGTAGGATGAAGCATAAGCTTATTAAAACCTTCCCCTTCTCCACTATTCAATAAACAATTTTCCCTAATATACATCTTTACATAATACCTATCTACAAAAAATAGAAAATAAATAAATTAAGAAAACAAATACATACATTATTTACAAAAAAACGACAAAACACCCGATTGCTAAATTCCTTCCTCCTCCCTGTACCTTGTGAAAACCATGTGTTTGTACTGTTTCTTAAACTGGGTCATGCTTGGACATTGTGGAGTGAGGTTGTGGAACAGTTTGGATGTGGAGCACAAGCAAACAGAAACACAAAAACCTTTTATTGTTGTACGTGTCTGCTGATGTTTCAAATGAAACTCCCCTCTCAGGTTATAACCCCCCTCTCTGTTAAAAAACAATTTTTGAATATTTCCAGGAAGTTTATTGTGTATTGCTTTGTACATGATTTGTGCTGTTTGAAAAAGAACCAGGTCAATGAATTTTTATGTTTTTGATTTTAAGAAAAGTAAATTGGTGTGATCTCTGTAACCAGTATTATGAATTATTCTTATGGCTCTTTTCTGAAATATGAATAGTGATTGTATTGAACATTTATAATTATGGCCCCAAACCTCTGCACAATAATGCAAATATGGTCAAATGAATGAACAGTAGAGAATGTGGAGTGATTTGTGGTCCAGAATGTGTTTTGCTTTACTAAGAAGAGAAATACTCTTTGACAATTTGCTGTGAACATGTTTTATATGTGACTTCCAGTTTATTTTATCATCAATTATTACCCCAAAAAACTTATTTTCATTTACTCTTTCAATGCCCACCCCATCTATTTGTATCTGTACCTGTGTATTCTTATTGGAATTGCTGAATAATATGAATTTAGTTTTACCTAAATTTATTGACAATTTGTTTCTATCAAACCGTATTTTCAGTTTGCACATTTCAGAATTGATCCTCCCCAGTAGTTCTTGTAAATCTCCCCCAGAACAGAAAATACTAGTGTCATCTGCAAATAATACTATTTTTAATGTTTTTGAAATATTGCATATATCATTGATATATAAAGTAAAAACAGTTTTGGACCTAATACTGACCCCTGGGGGACGCCACAAGCAATGTCCAAGCATGATGATGAATATTCACCCAACTTCACAAATTGTTTTCTGTTCCTTAAATAACTTCTCACCCAGTGCAATACCAAACCCCTGATCCCATACCGTTCCAGTTAATTGATTAATATTTCATGATTGATTGTATCAAAAGCTTTTTTAAGATCTTTGAATATTCCAACTGAATGCAGTTTTTGGTCTATTGCTTCTGTAAACACCTGAACTGATTCAGTTAGTGCCAGTGATGTTGAACTGTTTGCTCTAAATCCATATTGACTGTCAGAAAGTAATTTGTATTTGTGTATGAAATTTTCTAATCGGTTATTGAATAGTTTTTCTAGTATTTTGGAAAATTGTGAAAGTAAAGAAACAGGCCTGTAATTTGTGAAGTGGTGTCTATCCCCAGTTTTATACAGCGGCACAACTTTTGCTATTTTCATTTTATTAGGAAATTTACCGGTTTGGAATGATAAGTTACAGATGTATGTCAGTGGTTTTGAAATCCCATCAATGACCTTTTTTACAACTTTCATATAAATTTCATTTAAATCGGTATATGTTTTGCCTTTACAGTTATTTACAATGTGTATTATTTCATTTTCTTCAACTGCTGTAAGAAGCATTGAGCAGGGATTTCTCACTATGAGATTATCCTCCCAATCCCTGGATGACGGTGAATCTGGAATTTTTTCTGCTAAGTTTGGTCCAACATTTACAAAAAATTTATTAAAACTATTACCACATCATCCATATTATCTATTTTCATATCGTTATCAATAAAATATTGAGGGTAGCTCTTTTGTTTCAAACCATTTCTAATGATGCTGTTCAATATGTCCCATGTTCCTTTAATATTGTTTTTGTTATTATATAATATTTTACTATAGTAATCTTTCCTACATACCCTTATAATATTAGTTAACTTGTTCTTATATTTTTAGTATTTATTTTCTGCCTCTTTAGTCCTTCGTTTTATGAATTCTCTATATAATGTATTTTTCTTTTTACAGGCATTTTGTAATCCCTTCGTGAGCCATGGTTGATCTTTGTATTTTTGTTTTCTGTAGTACTGTTTTATTGGACAATTTTTATCATATAATGACGTGAATATACTTTAAAAAGTTTCATATGCACTATCAATATTACGTTCATTATATACCTTTTCCCAATTTAGTGCCAGTAAATCGTTCTTAAATGCAGTTATAGTCCTTACTCGTCTGTATTTTAGTGTTTCTTCTGGCTGTTTTCTCTGATTGTTGCTATTATAAACAGTAAAAACTGGTAGGTGGTCACTGAAGTCATTAATTAATAGTCCGCTCACTGTATTATTGTCAATGTCATTAGTGAATATGTTATTGATTTAAAGTAGCACAATGGGATGTGATTCTGCTTGGTTCAATCATACTTTAACTTCTTTTTAGAATGATTTAAAATGTTTGTTTTTTTTACACAGGCCTCTTGGTTTTTAGATCTAGAAAAGAATACATTTTCCTTTTTGACTGGTAGCCCTGAGGTCTAAATTTACATAATCTGATACCCCTGTACCCAGATAAAATACCAATGGTAGCTGAGGCTTAAATCCAACTGGGAAGAGTGTTATGCTGCGATCCATTTGTAATTAACTGGGATGCCCCCCAAAGTCTGACCCCCAACTCAGAAAGTTGGAGAACTTTTCAAACGCTGACTTTGAGATCCAATATGGCAGCTTCTCGCATCAACAGTAGTAAGTTGTGGTGGATATATATTTGTTTTACTAGACAAACGTGTAAAAGTTATTCTTAAATAAGTGTTACATGGAGCATCTGCAACTCTAAACTGAAGAAATTAAGTGTTTGCGTGTGAAAAGTTCTGCTTAAAACAATGTTCATAAGAGGAAATGCCAATAATGACTACTTGGGCGTTGCCATATTGGAATCCTAACTTCTCCAACTATGTTAGCTGAAAAGCTGTTAACTCAGGAATTTTGGGGTATAAACTCATGCTGTACATTGTATTAATAAATTCATCAGTCATTTTGTGCTTATTTGGATTGAGCAGGTCAATATTTAAGTCACCACAGATAAATACAACTTTTTGATTAGTTTTTGAAAACATTTCCTCTATCCAGTTATTAAATGCTTCTATACTAGAGCCTGGTGCTCTGTATATACAGCTGATTATTACATTTGTGCTTTTTTTCTTCATATATTTCAATTGTTATACATTCTAATAAATTATCAATCACAATTGTCATTTTTTCTACTACTTTATAATTTAACATTGTATCTATATACACAGCCACTCCTCCTCCACTGTTCTTCTTTCTATTTACACAGTTAAATTCATATCCATCAAGTTCAAAATCCATTCCTTTATCTTTATTGATCCATGTTTCTGATAAAGCAATAATTTTAAATGGTTTTATAAACTGACTTAGATATTCCCTTATGTTATTGAAACTTGCATACAGACTCCTGCTATTAAAATGGATTATTGATATTTTGCTGTCCTTTTTAATGGTCAGATTGTACTGTTCATCTGTGTAGTAGCAGCAGTTGTTAATGTTAGAGAAAAAATTATTGTCCGGGTCTATGTCATGCTCCAAGTCCAATAATTTATGATCAGTGTATTGAAATGTTCTCAATTTAAGTTTTTCATGATCAGCAATCCTCTGTGTTATATCTCCAATGCCTCCAGGTGTAGATGAATGACTTCTGTCAGACCTTGTCATTATGGTGTGTTGTGTATGAGCCTTCATACCTTTTTGTCCGGATTGTAATGATCATTCGTACTTTTCCAGTTCCTCGATGTTCCTGATGACAAGGGCTTTGGCTTGTTCTGGTGTCCCATTTAGTTTAATAAATACTTTACAGTTTGATGTCCATGTGTGTTGAATTTTTCCCTGTTTTTTCATAAGGCGTGCTTTTCTGGCGATATCGGCATTTCATTTGGTCAGATGCTCATTGATTAATACGTTTGATCCCTTTAGTTTCCTTCCTTGTTTTAGCAGAGCTGTTTTGTGTTTTCGGCTGATAAATCTCACGATGACAGCGCATTTGTCGTTGCCATCTCTCTGGGGCAGAGGGTGGCAGGCCTCTATGTTGTTGTAGCCGGTCCTTCTCGGCGTTCTGGATCCTGATTGCCTTTACCTCTTCCACCAGGTCCATGATGGATTTCTGCTGCAGTTTGACAACAGAAATCTCCTCAGACAAGAAGTCCAAAGACTTTTTAATGTCGTCGCCCTCCTCGGCTGTCAGTGCCTTCTTAGGACCCATGTTGCTAGTTAGTTAGATAGGTTGTCCCACACGGTGCAGGAGAATGCACTACACCCACAAGCAAGTGGCAGGAATGCTGGACTTAAACCCACAACTTCCCTCTTGCAAGACTACTTTTCAAGAAAGCAACAGCAAATTAAACCCATCTGAGAATCTGTGACAAGACTGTGGCAAAAATGGAGATTCAAGAAATCTCATTCAATCTTACAAATATTGTGATATTTCACACAGAAATTAGCAAAATATTCAGTTTGTAGTTGTGCAAAGCTGGTGTAGAATACCTTAAAACACTTGCGGCTATAATCGTAGAAGAAGGCAGTTCTACACAGTGTTGAACACAAATGTAAGATCCCAATAAATTCAGTGAAATTTGTACTGAATGTGGACATTTCCATGACTTGATTGTTTAATTTCATTAGTTCATCCTAAATACTGTCAGACATGTTGTTTTTACCTGGCTGAGGATGCAGCCTGTTTTGCCGTGAGTCTTCTCCACAAGGCTGAAAATGGGAAAGTTCCAATTATTGAGCTGAGTCATCAGAGGTTCCAGACCTGGGATGACCGGACTCTCCGGGGCAGACACTGACTTTTCCTGACAGGTGAACGTAAAGCCAGGGACAACTCTTACTTTCTATTCATCGTTGAGAGCCATACACTGGTTTGTTATCTTGTTAAACCTATTAAAACTGTTTACCTCTGGAGATGGCAGGAGTGGGTGAAGAACAATGCACTCTGTCGGACACTCCCTGCAGCCTTCCCTCATTTCGGGAGGCTTCTTGCCTCCCTCTCCTTCGTCATCGTTTTGTGCAAAGTCACTGCTGTCACTGTGGTTGGTCTCATAAGTGCTGTCATAGGTGCTGTCGTAGTCTGAGGAAGCTACAACACGCTCATCTGGAAGTGAATTACACAAAATCAGAAATATGCTGGTCTAAATCTTGGGTACAATTTCTCTTTTGACTGTTTCCATGAGATGTTTCTTGAACAGTACCTGCATGTAGTATTCTGTCTGTTTTACTGCCTGATTCTACTCCATTGTTCAGTCGATTGTTGAACGGCCTGCCGCAGCTAAGAGTGACAACGCAGAGACATATCAGCTTACTTTCTGTATTTACAACTGCTTAGGAGAGCACACTGCCTGGAATTTACCTGCCGCAGAGTGATGGAGGCCGCCAGTGAATGGTGGTGGAACTTGGCGCGCTTTGGCTGTGAGTTAAGGCTCTGTGATGGCTCTTGGGGGCAACAGACACAGGAACCTGCTCTGTCAGTGGCCCCGGCAGCTCAGGAAGCTGAACAGAACACGTCTTTATCGTTGGGCTGGAGACAGGAGTTCCTTGGACAGGAGGGGATGGACACGGCGACCCTAGAGGTGATACTTTGGAAGGAGGGAAACCTGAAAAAAAGACAGTTCCCAATTAAATTGAGTCATTTAAAACAAGAGTACAAAAGGTCAGAATTGTCCACACACACCTGGTCTCCCCAGTGGTTTGCTGTAGATGTGGTTGGAAGCGCCAGAGGCAGTGTAGGAGGCTGACATGGAGCGGCTCTTTGAGATGGTTATCATTAATGGGTTGTTCCATGAATCACCGCTGTGATGAGATAATTAAATCAGATACGAAATTACAAGTTATCCTACCTTGTTTGAAGTGGTGAGGTGATTACCTGTCCACAGTGTGTTTGATGCTGGCTGAGCGATCTCTCAGTACAGGGCCTGGCTCGATGGTGGGGAGCCCTGTAGCTGACGTGGTCGTGGTCCAGGTTGATGAAATTCTTCTCAGCAATCCTGGAGGCAGACTCCTTCTGAGACGCTGCAGGGTAAATGAGCAGATGCATGTTTATACACCTGCAACAAGGTTATTCATATTCCTGCAACCTTTTCACATCTTATCACTTTTTATGACACAAACTTTAATCTATTTTATTGGTATTTTCTGTAAAAGATCTACACAATCAGGAACATAATTATAAAGTAGAATTAAAAGGATACAGAGTGTGTATTTTTTAACAAATAATAGTCTGACCTTTTACTACAATTACATTTGCATGCTGGGCATATATCTACAAGCTTTGTAAATTTTTTCTTTGTTCATTACGATCAGTCTGTTGTTGTTATCTGTCAAACCATCTACTCTGACGTGTTTCTCTGTCCTGGCATCCCCACAGCATGGTGCTGCCTCTGTCATGTTGGGGAATGTATATTTGGGATGATGTGCAGTGGTAGTCTTCATCAATACATTGAATTTTACATGTAGGCCAAATATTTCAATTTTGGCCTCATCTGACCAGAGAACATTCGTCCACATGTCTTTGCATGGCTTGTAGCAAAGTGCAAACAAGATGCAAAGGGATATTTTTCAACGATGATTTTCTCCTTGCCATTCCTCTGTAAATGGCAGATTTATAAACTGCATGACTGATACTTGTCCTGTCAGTAGACTATCCCACCTGTGGTTCTCTGCAGTTCCTCCATAGTTACCATGATACTCCTGGCTGTTTTTCTGATGAATCCTCTCCCCTCTCTGCCTTTCAGTTGATGTGATAGATTTGTAGGTCTGCCATACTCTTTCTACTTTTAGACGAGAGGCTGAACTGGGCTGTACAGTGTTTCAAATGATAGCATAGGTGCCTTGCAACAAGAAGCTCCTGTGTTCCCTGTGCATGTGTGGGTTCTCTCTAGTCACTCCATGTTCCTCTTACTTACAAAATCCATGCATGTTAGGTTAAAAGATGACAGTAGACCTGGGAGTGAGTATGTTTGCATAGTTGTTTTTGATGTGTTTCCTTTTTGTCCTGTGATACATTTTTAAAAATAGTTTCCAGATATCAGAAAGTCATCAAACAGTAGAAAAGTTGGGATAATAATATTTAGACTTCTACACCAAAGACTTGACTTCGAAAAACGGCTTGTGAACATATCTGCCATCCATCCACACACATGCCTTCCTCTGTCTAGCCATCTGTCCCGCTGCCTCCCCATTTACTTATTTGAGCTTTGAGCACTACAAGTGTCATGCTGTCTTAGTTGTGTCTGAAGTCTTTTATTTCTGCAACTTAAGTGCAACTAGTTTCAAATTTGAGTTACCATCTCTGATGAATGGATCCATGGACAGAGGTCATTTTAGACATCCAACATGAGATATCTATGATATTCTGAATAGGCAAGATACAGTGAGAATCTACTGCCTGATGCTCATGGATGGTTGGATGGATCCTTGACCTAAGGTCTCTAAGTGCTTTATAGAACAGTTGAATTAATACTGGGGTAAAATACACACAGATGGACTCCTGAAGACAACTGTGTTCACTGGACTTTATTCAGAGGTATTAAGGGGTCTAAATAGATTTTTATTAGCAAAAGAAAAAGCGAACCCCAACTTTCTTTAAAGAAAGTGTAAAAGTTAAAGAGTTAAAAACTTTTAGAAGGCGCTGTAGCTTTAGGTGTGACTTTTTTCAGCTTTTTTTAAATTCCCAGTTATGTGTTTATTAAAAACAACTGAGTGGTGTACAGCTAATGAAGAGCATCTAATTGTGTTACTGTATACAAAACATTCTACAGCTGAGCTCCTGGTGTATGAGTTACTGGAGTCTGCTTTGATAAACAGTGAAAATACCAGATCTGACAGAGCAAGACATTTACTCATCTTTTAAAATCTTTACAATTTTTTTATTTATTGTTCTTGTAGCAGATATTTGACTAACCAACATGTGGTTAGCATCTAACGCTATTGCTAGCACTACCTCAGATATAGTTTTTGTGTATTAAATCTCTTTTCTGTTTGTAATAAAATATATCTGTCTCTGGAAATTCTGACTAAAACCTTTACAGGCAATTACGTCAACATTTCCAAAACAGTAGAATTCATAGGATAAACATATTGAGCCCATGATTCCTACAAAACTGTAGCGTGTAACAGAAAATTGTAGTTATGTATACATGAAATAAGCATCCTTGTCATCGGTTCCAAAAAACTCCATCTCTAAATGTAAAAAGCCTTTTTTTTTCTTTTTTACAAAATCTGCAGTGCCACACTTATTAGCACCCCTAACAAGTCCCTAAAATCAGAAATATAGAGTACTGGAGCACTGCAGGAAACAATGGCATGTTGTGGTCACCCCATCTTAATAACAGTTGTTCAACACTATCTACATGGGAAGTGGTTGATAAGAAAAAAAAGAAAGCCTTTTCTGTCCTGCAATAAATATAAATGTGTTGGGTCTGCTAAACCCTACAGGGACTTTAACTAAAACCTAGTTTGGTCAGATAAAACTAACAGTGGTAAACACTTCAGTTGGGTCTAATGTGAAACAAAGAATCAATATATAAAACAGTAACTGAGCTAAATATTGTGGAATTTTTGTAATGATGTTGGTCTCTTCCAAAGTCTGGGAAACATTGTTACAGAGCATAGTATCATACACTCTTAAAATACCAGGAAATTTTAAATAAAACTCTGGTGGCCTCTGCCAGAAAACAGTGTTTTTTGGGGATCTCAACAGGATAATAATTTAAAACATATGGCGACATGAACATAGAAATGGTTCACCAAACAGAAAATGAAACTTCTTCCATGGCTATATCAGCCTTCAGACCTAGTGATAAAGAAAACATCTGGGGGATGCTAAAGAGAAGAGAGTATTAGTGACTATCCAGGACTCTAAACAACCTATAGACGGATTGTCCAAAAAGGAATGTTCAACGGTCCCTCCTTCTGTATACTCCCGCCTTGTGAAAAGTAAAAAAAAGTATAACCATGATCAAACCACCAGGTCAAAACCCTATCTAAATGTAACACAAACAGAAAGTTAGACCACAATGTGCCTATTAAAGCATACTTTGTCTCAGGTAAGCAAACACAGCCCAGGCAGCTGCAGAAATAAGAAGAAACCCCTACACTGCAAAGTGTAGCTATGAAAACCTATTACAGGAATACGCACCCTGAACAGGTCGCCAGTCCATCGCAGAGAAATATTTCCAATAAACTAAAATATTGTCGTTTTGAGACCATTTTCAACTAATGTAATAATAATGAATGTACACACTCTGAATAATCAATAAAGTTTAATTTCTTAAAGAACATTTACCACTGCAACTGGAAGACATTTTTTAATATCCAATATAAATTAACAAAACAACTGAAACATAAACAAATTTGATCAACTCTGTAACAAAGATTGCCCTTCAAAAAACATGAATCACTTGGGTCAGACAAGAAAAACAGGCAAAACTACCAGTTAGTTACCAGAGATTTGTAAACAAAAAGTGCAAACTAAGAAGCAAAAACTCAAGAAAAAACGCTCCATTTTACTCTGCCACTACAGCTATATGGACCATATATGCCTTTCTCATTCAGTCTCTTTAGGAAAAAGAAGGATTCAAATGGAAATTATTGTGGCTGCAAAAATCATCGAGCTAATTTGGATTTTTTATGCGATTAATTGATTTATTATTTATTGAAACAAGCCTAAGTAGAAGGCAACAGAGGTTAAGATTTAGTGTATTTTTAATGTATTTATTTATATTTCTTTACATATGTAAGTCTTATTTGTAAAGCTCCAATATAACACAAAATGCTCACAGTTGTGTACTTCTCTCTAAAAATGCTTTGTTTTCACACTTTCCTTGTGGTTCCTAGTTTCTAAATGTGGAACAGGAAGCAGAGCCTTGGGGAGGTGACCCCAAGCTATTCCTTAGGTTACACAGCTATGGGCCTGAACTGGTGGAGGATGTCCCATGATACACTCACTGTATTAGTCTTTTATTATCAATTTCCCATCACATACATCATTAGCCTAAAGTTTTTATGTTCGTCTCTCTGTCCTAATTTGTCAAACAACATAGGGGGAAGATGCCTTCCGTGCTACTTTTATTTCAGCTTTATGTCCAGTTTATTATTTAGACTGAGTTTGTTCTCTAAAGGTTTTCTCACCGAAAACTATTGTTGTGAATTGTTGCAATGGTACTGAACTGAACTATTATTTGTTAAGGTCATGAATCTGCTTCTCACTCACCAACTGGGGACTTTTTTAAGATGGGGGAGAGGGCATTTATCAGGGAAAAATACTTTAGTGTTATTTTTCTATTCTTACGCTAAATTTAAAACTAGACACGTAACTCTGAATTGCTCCAGCTGAATAAAAAAACATTACTGGCTTACAAAAGTATTTGCATTTTTTAAATTTCAGATTATTTCACTTTAAAACCACAAACTTTAATATATTTCATGCGGTAGACCAGTAACACATTATTGTGAAGTAACAGGAAAAATAGACAAGATATCCAAATTGGTTTTACAAATAAAAATGTGAAATGTGCACTATGCATTTGTGTCGAACCCCCTTAGTTTTTTTTATAGTACTTTTCTCTTCAGTTCCAGCTGCAAGTCTTAAGCTTAGTTTATGCTTCTCCGTCTGCGGAGGTGCGGTGACACACAGCGGCATTATCCGTCGACACAAGGGCTCTCCAACAGGCATGCAACGATGGACGGAGCAGAGCCCAATTTTTAAACTATCTGTCGAACGCAACAGAGAGCGGACGTCTGAGATTGGTCAGCCCAATATCAGCCCATGGTCATTTCACCAGAACCATGCTCTATAATCAATTGTAGGGCTGGGCGATATGGCCTCAAATCCATATATCAATATTTTGAGCAGTTCACCTCGATGACGATAAATAGACGATAACTACCTCAGCACCTAAAAACAAAAGGATTTCTCTAGATGGGGCTGTGGCTACTCTTCTTCTTCCAAGACCAGCTCTACCCCGGATTAAATATTTGAATCCTCCTCCATTTACTCACCGTCTTTCTCTTCCAGTGTTGCAAGCTTCTCAGCATGGAAAGTAGCTATTGGCTGTCCCAAAAGTTATTACAAGTCGCTAAATGACATTGACTCATTTGCATAATGTGATTGCAATTGTTAAGGATGCTGTAGTATAGAGGAATAATTTTTTTAAATTTATATTTATTTTATATATTATAACTGTTATAAAGTTTTGCCTTTTGAATATGTTTTTCAGTTGACATGTTTTTATATCACAGATTGTGGAAATAAAAATCTAACTTACAATTCAATTCAGTTTTTTACTTATATAGCGCCGATCCACAACAGCTGTAACCTCAAGGCACTTTACAAGAAAAGTAATTTCAGCACAATCATACAAACAACCCAATCAGTTAAAAGTTTTAGTTTGGTTTCTATTTAAGGAATCCCAGCAGATTGCATCGAGTCATACAGGCAGTATGCCAGTGTAACATCTCCGATAAATGGCTTCAACCAGCCTTGAGACATGACTGTTTAATGCATATCACAGGGAGTTGCACACACAATGGAAGAGGTGAGTAAGTGACTGAGCTGAGTGAAATCGGTGATTTATTTATTGTACAGTCCTTAATTTTAGACAGAACTGTTTTTACTTTTACATCTCAGCGCATGTAGGATCAGCCAGTGGCTGTGGTGACTGCAGCTCGACCTGGTTGGGTGGGCTGCAGCATGAGGAGTGGCTGCCTGCCGTAAGCACTCTGGGATGGGAGAGAAGCCCACAGCAGCACCAGTGCTTGGTGAGAAAAGTAACAATGATACCTGCTTCACGTCAGAGTCTCCATAAACATGGCAGCGAGGTCTTAAAGTAGAGCACATCACCCCAGTTCTAAGATCCTTACACTGGCTCCCTGTAGCTCAAAGAATAGAGAATACTTCTACTAGTAAATAAATCATGGAATGGCTTAGCACCAAAATATGTTGAAGACCTGCTGTTACTATACCAGTCCCCCCCAGACCCTTCAGGTCCTCTAATTCCAGTCTACTCAACATCCCTAGAATCAGAAGCAAACACGGAGAAGCAGCTTTTAGTTTCTATGCCATTCTCATATCTGGAACAAACTTCCAGAAAAATGCAAAGCTGCTGAAACACTGAGTTCTTTTGAATCACAACTAAAAACGTATCTGTTTAGAGTTGCCTTTGATTAATGCTTTGTTGTTTCATGTTTTGTGTATTCTTCTTGTTTTGCTGCTGTTTTTACATTATATACTTTGTAATACTTTGATGAATCTGTGTAATGGGTCATTCCTAGCAAATGGTGCCATTTGTGTCCCCATGATATAATCAAGTATAAGTTGTGAAAAAATGGGTTGTTCCTTAGTTTTTTAAGCTTTCTTACTAAATGAAACCCTTTTCCATTACTTAATACAAGGTTTATGCCATCAGGTTTTATTAATTCTTAAATAATTAATCTGACTGTGATGCATGCACTCTAAAATGCCATGTCCCCAGTCAGTTTTGTTTTAATTCAGTTGCAAATATAAGCAATAAAAATCAAATACTTTTTATGTTTTTAATAATAATTGCAAATTACTATTGATAATACATCTCATCACATGCTATTTGTTAAATTTAAAATATATTTTAATATTGAAAATCTTGAAATATGGTCTATCCCTGAGTTCACTGTCCCCCCACGTTACTTTGATGAAAATCCTTCTGGACACGCCACCTGACTGTTCCTTTAGTCACCTGACACTCAGGAAGTAGGATACATTTTTGGAGGGAAAGCAACTACAAGGAGCAGAGTGAGTATCTCTCATTAATCAACACTTTTTTTTATTGTTTTAGAGTCGCTTACTAATGCGGTCAAGCATAACATGTCCCCTACATTACTCAGATTTATATTGGAAACTGATATTTTTTGTGATTTTGAAGATTTAGCTAATTAATATACACAAAATCTTCTTGTGTAGTCACCTTGTGCTAGCCTGTTGTTCATTACATGAGTATAAATGGCCGACTTTAGCATAATTTGTCCCCCCGCGTTACTGTCCCCTCCCGTTACTCCTGGCTGTACATAAAATGGGGTGATTTATTAAAGGGTTAAGGGTATATACTGGATTGTGCATGCTATGGGCTGAAAGAGGTGAGCATGGTAGGAGAGACAACCCCACATGGCCATGAAGAACAATCTCGACCTGAGGTAATTACCAGGGCACACATTGGGCAGTGGTGCATTGTGAATTATGATGGTGATGCCTATGAGTTATTATGGAGGTTGAGGAAGATGTAAAAGTAAAATACATACACAACAACGCCACAAATAAGTTCCGCTGGCCGACTCTATGAGATGACATTAGCTGGTATAGAGAGGATCAGATTGTGTGCTTCATTCATGAAGCACACAATGTGCTTCATGAAAGAGCCACAACCTTTGATTAAGAGATCCAAGTAGGCATGGGCCGGTTACCGATTTCAAGGTATACCGCAGTATAAAAAAGTAAAGGTTTCAAAACCACTAAAATTTTCCGTCATACAGTCCCTGCGGTATAAGCTTTTTTTAAATTTATGTGACAACTCGTCAGGGAGAAAGCAAAGGTCCCTCTCCCTCATGCTGTGTGAAGCTGCAGCGTAAAGCGCCACTCCCCCCCGCACACCTGTGTTTGTTGTGAGTGACAAACGGGCAGTTCTGCAGGCCGTGTGATTGCTGAAGGAGGCGAGCCCCCAGAACTTTTACCACCGTCTCTAAGTGGATGTTTGGGAATACTTCGGCTACCGTAAAAAGCCAGACGTTCACGGCTTGGAAGAAGAAGGTCGGCCGACGTGGAAAACGTGCTTGAGAACAGTGGCAGCCCGAGGAGACAATACATCGAATATGATTGCATGTTTGGGAGCACCAACCATCGTTGTATACTAAACTCAAGGTAAAGTTAATGCTCTCTGGGAATGAATGAGCGTATTAGCGTCTGACATTAGTGAAATGAGCTTGTTACCTTAAATACCATATCTTATCTTATCTTTTCTTCATCTCTATCTTTTAGTAACTTTTTTTTAAACTGAGGCAGATATTGTAACTAGCATGCAAAAGATGATTTATCTTAGCATGCTAGTTAGTTACCATATCTGCCTCACTAAAAAGTTTTTTTTCCTTTAAAAAAAAAATTCAGACATTCAAAATACACCTTTTAGAGCTGTAATCATAATACCGCGAAACCGTGATATTTTTGCCACGGTTATCATGCCGTCAGAATCTAATGAAGGCCCATGCCTAGATCCAAGCAACTGGAGAAGACGGTGTGGAATTTCATTGAAAGACACCTGGGTTGCTGGTCTGCTTCATAGCTTTGCAATATATGAAATAAAAATGTTCATGCTATTTCTTTAGAGTATAATACATTTCATGATAATGAGTAACAATGTTCTTAAATTAGTCATTTTAAAGTGGGGTTTATTTGGGTTTGCCCACATTCATCAAGGCCAGTTGATCTATTATGGTTATTTGGCAATTTTGAACACCAGGAAGTGTAGAGAACAACAAAACAGACCGCTGTGTTGTTTTATTTACATGTGTTTTTAAAGTATTCCATGAGATCCACTTCTAATAAAAAGCTTTCCAGCTCAATCAAAACTCACTCTCTGTCGGCTATTGCTCCTTGAGTGTAAGGGCATTTACAAACTGAAGTACATAAACTGTTGTGGACCAGAGACGTCACTGCAAAGTAGGCAGACCATCCAGGAAATGTCTGCGCCCCCTGCTGTTCTCGTGGGGAATTGCTTTGCAACACTGACACCAACAGAGAAGTATTAAAGGAAAATGTCTCCGTCAATACGTGTGCATGTGGGTGCCGCTTGCTGACTGAGAAGCATAAACTACGCTTTATTGGTTACATCTGTGCCAAGTCTACACATTTAAAGATTGACCTTTTGCCAATTCTTTGCTGCAGAGTAAGTCAAGCTCAGTCAGACTATATCCATTTTGAAGTCTTGCTGCATATACTATATTGGATTTAGGTCTGGATTTTGACTGGGTCATCCTAACATACAAATATTTGTAGAACCAATCTGTTCCATTGGAAGCCTGGCTGTATGTTTTGGGTTGTTGTCCAGCTGGAGGGTGTACCTTGACCATAGTCTCTTAACAGGTTTTCCCCCAGAATTGTTGGGTATTTAGGTCTATCTTCTCCAAAGTTACCATGGACCTATGGCTTCTTCTCTGAATAATTTCTACCTTGCCCTGCCTGTTAGTTTAGGTGGACAGTTGTCAGTAAAACTTTTTACTTTAGGATGATGGAGTCAATAGTGCTCTTTGAGATGTTAAAGCATAAAAATAGTTTTATAACCTAACCCTGATAACCTTTAACTTTCTCCAGAATGTTATCCCTGACCTGTCAGGTGTGTTCCCTAGTCTTCATGATGCTGTTCTCTAATATGATGTTTTTTGTTCTTTCTTAGAGCAGTAACATTGAGAAAGAAGAGCAGATTTTCAAATCCCCTACTCTGCTCATTGAGATTCAGTTCATACACTACACATTTTAGTGCACTCAGGGAGGTCTAAAGCAGCTACTCACTTTTCAGGTATCCTGTATTACATCACACGCTTTATGTAGTTTTCTTGACGGCTTGAACGCCTGTTTACATTTTGAAGCACTGACCTTGTCAAACATTATTATTACCACCTTAACCCTGCAATAAAGTGTGAGCATAATTTATGGTAGGGGTACAACTGGATAAAACCCAAAGTGCCCAAAACTCTATCCTTAGCTTTTAGGTCTAGATACCAGTACCTGAGCAGGACAGAATACAGGCATTGTTTTTGTTTTGCTTTGTTTTCGGAGAAGTCTGAAAGGAAAATGTCTCTGTCGATATGTGTGAGTGCCTGTGCAAACTTGCTGACGGAGAAGTATAAACTAGGCTTTAAGAGTAATTTTGGTAGGACAGGTCCTCCTGGGAGGAATCATCATCGTTCAATATTTTCTGTGTTTGTAAAAAAAATGTTTCTCTGTGCCATTCCCAAAAACTTGGGAACCCTTCCCTGACTAGTAGGTGTCCGCAACTGTTTAGTCCTTAAGTTTCTTTAGATCAGGGCATGATGCATTGCTGTTCGAGTAACTTTAGCCTACTTCATATTGTCAGAGGTTCTATTTAGGTGATTTTTTTTTTTTATTCTACAGATTGGACAGGTTTGATCAGTGAAATTGAACTCAGCTTTCCTGAAACCTTATTGTTAATCAAAGGCAAGTCATGATTCAACGAGGGCATGGTGTGTTTAGACAGCTTTATTTCCCTTAATGATGTAAATCCACATTTATAGAGTGCTTTTCCTACTTACTCTGCTTATCTTGGTGTAATATTAAAATTAGTTGGATGACTTGAAACATTTAAGTTTGAATTAAAAAAAGCAAAAACAAAAGAAATCTCCTAAAAGGTGCAACTTTTTCATGGGACAATTATATTGTAAAGCATTGTTTTGAAGAGAATAAGAAAAAAATTACATCCACGTTTTCATGTTAATAAAAAAAAAAAAAAACATTTTTATGTAATTCCCAGAAACAAATACAATATTTCCAAAACGTCTTCTTTTATGGCTCAAAAGAATTTACAGCAGTGATGATTTAAAAAAATGCTTTTTCTTGTTTATGTTCTCATTTCCATTTACTTGTTCTCTAAATCCTCAGAAGAGTTCTGACGTTAAGGGTGGGAACGTGCGGTGAGGATCTTTCTATTTGTGTTTCTCCTCATTTCACATACTGTGTTTGAGCAGGAATGTTTTACTTATCATATGCTGGTTCTAACCTATCCTAGCATACTTAGTCTAAATGCTTCATTTTATCTGGTACATAAACCTCGTATGTGTTCCAAAATATTTTTGCTTTTTATCAGGAAAATCAATAACTGGCATCTGGGAAATCTTAAGAAGTCAAATATTAACCTTTGGGATGGCCAATCTCTCAGCTTTTTCCGGCCCATCCTCTGAGTCGGAGCAGGCGTGGGGGTCTGTGGGGATGCGGGGTCGATGGAGCGGCTGGATGTTGATCTGGGTGCTGAGGAGGTTGCTGACTGCTTTCAGAGAACTGCAGGTGTTTGGAGGCAGGGACGGGTCTGCCAGCAGGTCTGAAATCAAACCATGGGCCTCTCCCATCACAGCGATGTCCACCACCACACTGGTACCTGAAGACTAGAAGAAAAAGAGAAAAATAAGTAGAGTTGTTTCGTGCTTTAGGTAATGAAAAGAAGGTGGGTGATAATGAGTAACAATGTTCTTAAATTAGTCATTTTAAAGTGGGGTTTATTTGGGGTTGCCCACATTCATCAAATATTGCATTCTTATAACATTCTAAATGAAAATTTTAAATGACAAATTAAAATGTAATGTTTTCCATTTTTTAAAGTGTTTTATACTATAGATTGCATTTTCAATATTGTTAAATTGATGTTAAATGCCATTATGCCCAAATACTGTATGTTAGCGAAGCACACAGGCTATAACACAGACAAGCAAAGCAAATATGTTGAAGGTCTTCAAAGATTTAATGACACTAACTCTGCCAAATGTTTTCTGTTTTCTTACTTTTTAACAAATTAATTTTCTTATGGCAGAATGAGAGTAGGTCAATAAGAAGGTTTGATAGTGTCTAATCCTAATCTTGGTGTCATCCACATTATTAGGAACAACAATACAAGCAAAATATTCACTGATAATGAAGAAAGCACTCAGAAGACCCGGACATAAAGTGATATTGTCTTACGTGTCGGATGCAATATACTTGGAATTCATTTCTTAACCCAAACACTTCTTAAATATCAGAATTTAGTGTGAAGCAATACCTTTTATTCTGTTTGTTTGGTTATTTATGGGGATTTAGTTTTAAATACAATAAATATTGTATATGTGAAACAGGGCAAACTCTTACCCAATTATACAGTACAGAACAAAAACACAGTGGAAAAAATAAGTTACAAATCTGCTTAGAAATAAACATGGGTAACATACTAATTTATTTTGCTGTTGTAAACACTTAGAACATGAAAATATTCTATATTTGTAAATTGTTTAAAACCTGACATGTAGGGCTGAGTGAGATAGCAAAATATATATAATATACTATTAAATATGATCAAAGATAAGTCCAAAGATAAGAACAGTAATTAGGGTTCCTATTCCTTCCATTCTTTAGTACTAAAATAAAAATGTAAAAAATGTTTACCAAAAGACATTTGACTAAAACCCTATTAAGTTTATAATAATTAGCTTCAATGTGTGTTTAAGTTTGACCAAAAATGCATGAAAAAGTTCCTTGTTGTATGTTAAGTAGTAGTTACCCATATTTATTTTAAGCATTTGTGGAAATGTGAACTGAAAGTTACATTTTGGTTCATGAAAGGGTTGTTCTTGAAGAAAGCAAAGATGAAATGTGAGGACCAGACCAATGGTGTGAGGAAGGACAAATATTCTCATTATTTCATGAGGTGGAAAATGTCCTATAATGAAGCTTCAGACAATGTGGATATAAATGAATACAAATATTGCTTAAATACTAGAACAAATCATGTAATCCAAAATTATATCATAAAACCGTTCTTCACAACCATGTGTTAACAATATGCTGAGGGCATAATGGTAGCAGACAAAACATTGGTATGACAAATATAACCAAAATCTGAGCCAAGAAACAGGTTAATGACTGGTATTGGACAATTTTCATTGGTGAGTGACTAAAAAAAATCAAAAAATCTTATTTTTCTGATAAGGGAATGCACATTACCTAAATGGCAACAACAATACTTTGACAACAGAAAATTACCTAGGTTTAGTATCAGTGAGATGTTCAAGCATGAAGTCAGAGGAAGCTTTGGTAGCTCCTAGAAGCTATTTAAAGTGAGCATTTCTTTCAGGCTGATTCTTCTACAGATTAAATTAATCTGATTGGTGCACACAAAGAGACTGCTGTTTACAGTTACTAACTACTAAGTGTAGTGTTATATTAGATCCTTAAAAAGTGGCTTAAATCGAGTGTGTCCAACTCCAGAGCTGGAGTCCTGCATGTTTTAGATGGGGCTCTGCTCCACAACACAGCTAATTCAAATGGCTTATTTAGCATGGCATAAAGTTCTGCCAGTGGCTGCTAATAAGCCCTCATTTGATTCAGGTGTGTTGAACCAGGGAAGTCACTAAAACAAGACACAGGCCAGTGAACACTAACTTTCTACACCACTGGCCAAACTATCAACTCTATTATTTTTTCTTTTCTTAAAGAAAAAAGACGAAACACTGTTTTACAGCATCTCCTCTTTCACACAGTGTTATGTTGCCTCTACTCCTAAACGACTCGTTGTAGTGTAACATCCTGAGCATAAGCTCTCCTCCTCTGTCCTCCGCTGGTGTTAAAGCAGAGCATGAAACTCAGAGAAAATCTCAAAGGTGAATGCAGAGAATGCCAAAATGTTGTTGTGCACATCGGCAAAAAAAAAAAAATCTGTCGATCACAGTCGCATGTGTCGTCTGCTTTTATTAAAGACATATTTTTATCTGCTTAATAGGCAGTAGGCCGCTGGAGCTCCTGGCCACTTTCTGTCCACCAATCTTGACTGCTTAGGAACGTGGATTGTGTTGCGAACATTAAATGTGTATGTTTTTAACTGGTGAAATAGGATGTTAAATATTCATTCATCTTTAAGTTGGAAAATTTCCAATGTTCTCCGATGTCACCAACAGTAACTGTTAGATTTGGTAGCTATAGCAATAACTAGCTTTTAGTCCACTTGGACTTAGGGAGGTTTGAATATGGATCCGGAAACATCCAATGGTTTATTAATCATACTATTTTTTTTTTAAAACAATGCTTGGTACATCCAACCTTTATTTTTTTCAAGTCATAATTGACCAATTCTCTCCTGGTTTCTGCCAATCATTACATGCACCAAAAACAATAAAGTAAAAACAAAATAGAACCAGCTAAAATCCGACAGCTCAGAGTCTTACGAACACTGGACATTAGAAATCAATAACAAAACTTTGATTGCTACATCTCTACTGAAAGTGTTTTTTTTATCAACAAAACAATGACAATTAAAAGCTATAAGTAACAAATAAAAATGTTTACCTAATTATCTAAGCTGAAAAGGTAATCGTGCCAAGCTTATGAAACTCAGAAATCAAAGCCTGTTTTCCCCTCTCCACTTCTGCTCTCTTCCTGTATCTCTCTGCTGCTCTGCGCCGGCTTTTGAAGCAAATGAGCTCACATGATCAGTCCATCTATAAGCCTCCGATCTCCCATCTGTCTGCCCCCCTGAGGCTACGAGGCTCAGCGACTGGCAACAGTCTCTGCTTTTGTCACTTGCTTTGTATCCGTTCCAAACTTTTCCACTGCCTTTGTAATGTCAGTTGTAATTTTTTTTCTTTCAAAGTGCAAGCTGAGGACCTCCTCTCAAAATCGTATAGGGCATAAAATTTGTGTAAAGAGGAGCAAAAAGGAAGCACAAAAAGAATTTTAAAAAAGAGAACCGCCCAAACTTTCTTCAGAAATGATGACACATAATACTCCTAGCTTTTCAAAGCTACAATTTGATGAGTAAAAGCTGGAACTATGCAGTTTCTTGGGAAAACTTGGGTTTTTATGTGTGCACGCAGAACAGTGTATATGTCACCTCAACCCGAACAAAACCCATTAGATCACTCCAGAGCTTTATGACATCCTGCTATTGTGACATTCACCTATTACCTGGCAGTAATGGACTCTGTGCAGCTAATGTCATAGAGGAAGTGGGACACTAGGATGAATTTATGTGTGTCTATAGACACCCGCCCACTCATGCTCATAGATTTGGGTGTTGCAGCTGTTTTTCAACACTTTTCTCGGATGTTACCCTACCCCATTTCTAAAAATCTAAAACATCCTGTAGTAGGTGTGTGTCCCATTTCGTCAGAGCTTTCAGAACAACATGCAGCTGACTGAGAGCCACCGAGTGCTGCTCTGGTAGTCACAGTGGAGAGACAAGGAGAGGGAGAAGGTTATTGATTCCTCCCAGCATAAAGACCCACAGGATACAGCAGGGGGAGTGATTGTCAATGAGTGAATCAACAGTGGGAGCTGTGTGTGTTTGTTTTTTTTTGAGCTCGCAGGCATGAATGTACCAGGGGTGCCTCTTGGGATCAGTCTGTCAGGCTTTCAGGGTAATACAGTGCATGCTGCACACAGAAAGATGGGCCATAATCCCACAACAAAAGTGGTGCTTTGTAACAGAAGACAATATCAAACCCTGTCCTCTGATGTACATAGATAAAGAAAATAAGATTTGTGTATATCAGGATCCTAATAATAGAAAAAGCTGATTTTAATCTTTTGTCAAGCTACAGCAACAACATCAAAAGGTACACCAGCGCTGATTTACAGTTGAATCTGGGTTTTGTTTTAAAAGTACTACAGACTGAGGGTCTGAAAAGATAATAAAATAAGAAGCATTAATTCTGAACAAAATTATAAGTGATCTGTTTTTGATTCCATTTTATAAAAAAAAAAAATGGAATGTTGAACATTGTTTACACGCTTCTCAATAACCAATGGGAAAATCTGTATTACAGCAATCGAATCCCTTTTATCTTTGCTGTTTTTTTTTTGCATGTTTCCACTGGTATTTTAACAACTTATTTCTGGTGATGAGCTCCAAATATTTAAGGCTGGAAGGCCTCTTGCAATCACCCTCATCTTTAGCTCTGTCCACAGATTCTCTACCAAATTCAAGAAACGTCTCTGACTGGAACACTCCAAAATGTCAATATTACTTCCAGTTAAAATAAATATGTTAGTAAAATTAAAGATTACTCAAAACCTAAACTCGCCTGGTATGAGGCATTTTAACAATGTCCCTGGGAAGGTAAGGGTCAATCTTTCAGTTTTTACGAGTACAATTTTCACAAATCCCAATATTTCCGGTTGTAAGAGTTAATTTTCCTTTCTGTCTTTTTAATTGCAAAAAATAATTAAAATACATTTCTTTTTTAGAACCCTATGAAGTATAAATTGTTAGTTTTACTGTGTGCTTAAGTTTTACCAAAAATGCATAACAAGGTTCTTTGTTTTCTGTTAAGCAAAATTACCCGTATGCATTTTAAGTACTGATAAAACTTCAGATTCCATTTTACTTGTCTGATACCACTACAAACTCTAATGCAAAGAAAGCTCAAAAAAGCCCCCCACCCCTCAACTTTTCTTTTTCAAAAATAGATTAAGGTCTCATAAATCTAAAATACATTCAGTATAGAATAACCAAGAGTCTAGCACCAGCACCACTAGCACCAAGCGAAAGCAGATGCTAACTCTAGCTTTGTTAGCAGAAACTGTATCTTGTCTGTCACTTTGTCACTGTTTCCTTTTTTTATCTGCCAGATAAACAATTTATGTTTGAGTTTAGTGCAGACATTGTTATTAGTGTGAATGCTGTAGGCATTCACACTTGAGATCCTCTTACCTTCTTCTGGTTGCTTCCGTATGTTTTTTGAACTTCATCTACTTCTGCATACTTTGTGCTATTGTAACCATTCAACTTTTCAATTATTCTGCTTATTCTGCTATTTCCGGCTATATCTTTTGGTATTCATAACCTTTATACTTTTTATAATATTAAACTTTTTATGCTTTTTTTGCCCCCATTGAAATTAATGGAAAACCTCAAAAATTCCGCTAAATCCCGCCTGTTTTGCAAAACTAACTACTTCCACATACTTCCACTTAGAAACACCATTCAAATCTTAAACTGTAGTCATCCTCTTCAGCTATAACTGTATGTCTCGGCTTCTTCCTAACTTGTACCGTTTTCATACAATCCCTCCTCAAGTTTCTGGTCCCGATATGATCAGATTTCTGAAAATACATAAATAATACAATGGAATTTTAGCTAATTTTTACATAACAACCAAAATTAACATAATGAATGGATTGAGTTACTGTTAACCAACATGTTGGTATTTACCAACAGGCTATCTCTAGAATTTAAGCTAAAAATAACATTTAAGCTAACATTAGCATTTCAGCTAATGTTAGCTAATATTTGCATTTGAGGAAGATTTTAACATACTGAAAGGATTAAGTTCATGGTAACGATTATGTTAGTGTTTGCCAACATACCACCACTAGTATTTAAGCTAAAACTAGTATTACCGTTAGCATCAAAATTTAAGCTAATTTTGACTTAATAGCTAAGGTTAACTTTCTAAATAGATTTTGTTAATGTTTAGCGCCATGTAAGTGTTTGCTACCTTACTACCATTAGCATTTTAGCTAACATTTGCATTGCAGCTAATTTTAGCTAACACTTCCCTTTAAGCTTATTTTAATTATACTGAATGGATTGAATTATTGTTAACCAACATGTTTGTGTTTGGCAACATGCTTTCATACGCTTCTGTACATTTTTTGAACTTCAACTACTTCTGCATACTTTGTGCTATATTAACCATTCAACTTTTCAACTATTCTGCTCATTCTGCTTTTTCCGGGTATATCTTTTGGTATTCATAACCTTTAAACTTTTCATAATATTCAACTTTTTATTTCAGCTAATTGTGACAGTTTTTCTTTGTGTTAGGGTTGGCACACCCCTTTTCTGTTTTCTGCTGTTTCTGTTTATTACACTTCAGCAAGTCTTCTACAGTTGACTTCAAAAACTTCAGCCATTTTCTCCAAGTAAATTCAGCCTACAGCATTCACACTACATTTTCACAGGAAATGCAACTTTTTCTAGTTAATGCTGAGTCTGTCAAACAAGCAGATCACAACATTGTGTTGCAGACATAAGATGTGTTTGTTTTTAACTGATGAAATAGGGTATGAAATATTCATTCCTCCATTCATCTTTAAATTGGACAATTTATAATATTTTCCGATGTCTTGAACAGGGTCGTGCAGAGACCTTTAGAGGGGCAGGTGCTAAAAGTGAAAAAGGGGCACATAGCACAAGCTTTAAAACAACTTGCAATATAACTTATAGTATACCATCCTGAATAACAACTGATTTTCATTAAGAATCTAATAGGGAATTGCAACATAGTATATCTACATCATCAGATGGGGACCATGCAAAGCTAAATCACCATATTTGTTATCTGATGGGGTACAATGTTGCAGTTGAGACACTACTGCTGGGCTGTGTTAATCTGAGACTGAAGACATGAAAAAGATCATAGGAGAGCTGGTAGCTCTCGAAAGAGGACATTATAAAATAGTTAAACTTGCTGCTGTGTCTCATTGAATAAACCCTAATGTCTGACTGGTTAACGTCCACAAAAACTCAGTTGCAGAGAGCTTTAAAGATCACCAGAGCTCAGAGGGACTAACTCTACTTTTCTACAGTAGCGTTAGCACTAGGGCTGCCACAAACGATTATTTTAGTAATCGACAAACAGCTGACTATTTTGCCGATTAGTCAACTAATCAGATCATGTGTAAATTGTATCTTATTAAGATGATGGCTCATTCAACATTTATGAACAAATTATAAAATAAAACATTAGTGTTACACCAACACATGAAGTGTGCTAAGGGTAATGAAATTACGATCACTAATGTTAATGTTACAGCTATCAATACAAGTTTCAAAGTTTTTGTCTCCATGTGACCAGCAGGATCTTGGGCACCTGCCATACAGAGAAACAAATAAGCCAGCTATGTGCAGGTTGCACTCTGCCACATATTTGTCGCGACACCTGTGCTCTGATATCTTGTAAACAGCAGTGCTGCGCTGTCAGTCCCATCTATGAACAGATCAGCACCAGCCTCTAGGCAGCAGCTCGGGCCGGGGAGGACTTCACATGAGAGAAAGGTTGTCATATTCCATGCATTGCACCAGTCAACCACACCGGGGCAGTGATAGAGTTGTCGGCCTGTGACCCGGAAATTGTGGATTTGATTTCTGCTTCCTACATGCCGTTGTGTCCTTGAAGACTCTTCAACTACCTTACCTACTGGTGTTGGCCAGAGGGGCCGATGGCACGATATGGAAGCCTCACTTCTGTCGGTCTGCTGTGGCTACAATCGTAGCTTGCTTCCACCAGTGTGTGAGTGTGAGAGTGAATGAATAATGGAGTTGTAAACTGCTTTGAGGGTCTCAAAAAGCACTATTTAAATGTAAGCCATTATTATTATTCAATTTAGGTATGTAAATCAGACCCCTGAAAAACAATAAAGACCAGGACAGAACGTGAAAAGCTGACATGTCTGGGGAAAAGAGGACATCACTCTACTGTTAATGATAGCAGCAAAAAAGCTAATTAGCTTACTGATCAGGTGAGAAATTTAGGTGTAGTAATGGACTCAGACCTGAACCTCCAGGGTCACATAAAGACAATAACAAGGTCGGCCTTCTATCACCTAAAAAACAATTCTAGGATTAAAGGGGGGTATTATGCTTCTTCCAGGCACATATTACCCTTCTATAGCACACTCCAATAAAATTGTCACCTTAAGTCTTTTATAAGTCCGTCATATATCCAAATCCACCTTAAAGAAATTTACTTCCGTATTGGACGCCTTGATTTTCACCTGTGCCTCTCTAAGACCCTCCTACTCTTTCTGACACTCCCCCTTCAGTTCGTCACATACCGTGCATCATCGCAGCATGCACAGACAGTGGCGGAGCCAGAAAATTTTCACTGGGGTGGCCAGGGTGAGACTACTACTCACATAGGGGTGGCCATAAGTAGATACATACATACTGTACATACAGTATACGCACATCACATTGTTCTTGGTGTAGAGAAACAACAAATCGAGGGTTTGCCTGTAGCCTACACTGTGTCCATTACTATCAATGGCAATAACCTACTTATTGTTGATATACCCTTTTTACATATATGGTAGATAGACAAAATGTCTAAATGACTATTCTTTATTATGATAGCTACTGTACTTTATATTTTTATTAATTGTTTTAGTCTGACATAACCAGAGGTGGAAGCAATTAAAAATACTTAGATTACTGTAATGAAGTAGTTTTTTGGGGTTCTTGTACTTTTATGAGTAGATTTTCAAGTCTGTACTTTTACTTGTACAGAGAAACGCATGGTGAGCCAGTGCAGCGATTTTAAAACTGGTGTAATATGTTCAAGTTGAAAAACACAAGAATAAATATTAGTAGTAGTATTTATTTAGTCATGTAAGGTTTACATTATGCCATGCCTACCATTGTTATTTGTAATGTCAAATGGAAATAGCCTACAATAAGTAGCCTAAATGCTGGTGGTATCTGACTGGAGAGGGCTGAGACCAGATATACAGATAAGCAGTGTGTCAGTGTGCTGTACCTGTGGATTTCTTGTCCTGCCTGACCTCACTGTCCCTCTTTTGATCATTTTCACTCTCATTCCTACTCTTACTGAAGTAGGCAGAGATTTTTCTTTTCATTTCACCTGATAGGTAAAGAGTAAAGGTAAATGTATGCTAGCCTGACTGAGGGAAAAGCATCAGGGGAAGGGTAGGGGAGCTCTGCAGGGGTGAGGCTCTCGCCTGAGTACGTAAGGTCGGAGGAGGAGATGCGTGGAAAAGGCGGGATAGGTGGGAGCAGGCGTTTCAGCAACCCTGAGAACTACCAGCAGAGATTCAAAGATTACTCTAACATGACTGAATGGGTCAGAGCAACACTTCAGGCATGTTTTTAATGAGGGAAAGACAGGTTCTCAGGATATTAAGCTTCAGAAAGTCTATTTTGCATAATACCCCCCCCCCCCCCCCCCCCATAACCCCTTAACATTCCTGCAATTTCCGCCCTACATTTTTTTAAACACATACCCAAAATTAACTTAAAGCTGTTCTTGAACCATTTTGAGTAGAGACATGGCTGGGGTCTCTTTGGAAAGCAAACACTCTAAAATTTATCCCAGAACTGTGTTAATATCTCTGAGTGCTATTGTTACCAAGCAATATGTATTTTAATACACTGAAAAACATTTTTTTTATGTCCGATTTATTTATTTTATTTAAATACATGCTGTAAAAATTGCTTTAAAAATAGCTTGGGACGTAAAACACACTGTGGGTCTAAAGTCTGAAGTATTACCTTCATCCACACCAAATTTTACAGTAATAAACCAAAAAAATGAGTGTTCTGCACCCATTTTACTAACTACAGGTCAAAGGTGGCTAAAAGTGTGTCATATGCGCCATCTCCTGGGTAAATGTTGTAGTCCTCACTGAATTAAAAATTTAGTTAGAATCATAAATTAATCTTCTCATATAAAGCTCCACCGCTTCCTTCTATGTTGTAATTTGATTATAAAGGGTGTTTGGACACGGTGCTGAAACAGTATGTTACTGGTACGCACTGTGCGTATTTTCTTCATGAATAAGACATTTTACGCACGTCAAATACTATGGGAGCGACTAAGTCCGCCCGGTCAAGTTATATATCTGCGTTTACAGCATTACATTGGCTATTCGATGCGTCAATCATCAGAGTTCTGGACCGCGATTGGTTCGAGTTACTTACCATAACGTGACTTGCGCCATTGGTTGGAGATCTACCGTATGTAAGGAATGAACCGGATGGATTTTTTTTCTTTTTTCTTCTGGGCATGCTCAGTGACCTTTGTAGGTGGAAGTGGAAGCGAAGGAAGTGGAAACAAATTGGTAAAAGACTACAAAAATGGCCATAGACATTTCGGAAGCGCATTTTCCCCGTTTATTTTACATTTTTTATCGGTTTCACTGTTGTCCTGGACTAATCACTTTATTGGAGGACTTTAATCGGACCCTTATTGATGTAAAAAGACAATTTTTGTTCGAAATGTATCGGTTATGTCACGTTTATTAGACTACAAAATGGTGAGTTGCATATTTTTATACCTCCGCCAGAACGTTTGTGTTGGCAAAAGCACTCACTGTGTCTACAGTTATGATTGTATCCTTGATCGCCATCCAAAATTGGAATTACAAGACTCTTAGCTTTTCAATTATATAAAAAATGTATAGGTTCATAGAAGTTAGAAGTCAGAAAATCTGTGGATTTAAACTAAGAAATGGGCTGGTCCCACCCGCGGGCCCTCGGAACGTTAACGGTTTTAAGTTAATGTGAAAACATGCACAGACGAAAGTACAAAAAACATTGGTAAACTTACCTACAACTTCACAGCTTTTGTGATCACGGAGGATATGCAAGGACACAGCAACCTCTCCAACTCCCGGGGAAGATGTGTCCTGCAGTGAAATACCTCCGTGAGGAAACTGCCCTTGGCGGAACTAATGTTCTTCGCGATACAGCAACGTTTTGTCAAATCATACCTCAGAGCCGTTGGGGTGGCCGTTGGGGTGGCCGTTGGGGTGGCCGTTGGGGTGGCCGTTGGGGTGGCCGTTGGGGTGGCCAGGGATTGGCTAGGGGTGGCCGTGGCCACCCCTGGCCACCCCGTAGCTCCGCCACTGTGCACAGAGTCGCAAAAGAAATCCCACAAAAGACGCAAAGCTGGTGTGTTATAATTACTGCACCTGGGACTCAGCCGGAGTTGTGTGAGGTGGGGATGGGGTAGGGGAGCTCTGCAGGGGCGAGGCTCTCGGCTGAGTATGTAAGCTCAGAGGAGGAGATGGGTGGAAAAGGCGGGGATAGGTGGGAGCAGGCGTTTCAGCAACCCAGAGAACTACCAGCAGAGACCGGCAGAGACTCAAAGATTACTCTAACATGATTGAATGGGTCAGAGCAACACTTCAGGTATTTTTTTAATGAGGGAAAGACAGGTTCTCAGAATATCAGGCTTCAGAAAGTCAATTTTGCATAATACCCCCCGCCCCCCCCCCCCCCCCCCCCTTTAAAGGAATGATGTCGAAACAGGACCTTGAAAAACTCAATCACGCCTTTATCCTTAAGCCGCGTTCACACCGGTCAGCGCGTCCAGGCGCCAAATCGCTCAAACGGACGAAAGTCGACGCTTTAAAATTTAAACCCAGCTGCTTGCACACTTGTGGTCTGCGTCGGCGCGTCGGGGCATCAGCGCGTCACATCATTACGTCAGCGTGCGGGCGTGGATTTGTCTGTTGCTAGTTGTTTACAACATGGCGGATCTTGTCGGATCAGCAGCGCGTCTTCAACTACCGGCTCTCCCGGGCCCGGCTGGTGGTGGAAGATGCATTCGGGATCTGGTCTGCACAGCGGAGAATGTTTCACTGCAGACTGGAAGTCAACCCCGAAGTTGTGGAGAAGTGTGTGAAGGCGACGTGTGTTCTCCACAACTTCATGAGGGTTTCTGGAGATGGCCAGGTACCTGCAGTGAGGGGAGCTGCCGCTGCTCATGGAGAAAGACCACTTCCAGCTGTGGGGCGAATCGGAGCCAACAACGCAACCAGAGAGGCAGTGGAGACCAGAGAAGTTTTCATGGCCCACCTCAGTGAGGAGGGGGCAGTGCCATGGCAGCCGGCAGAATCGTCATGTCCATACAGGACTGACCCAAAACGGCTCTTTTAAGAGCCACCCAATAAAAAAATTAAGAGCAAAGCTTTCTGAAAATTTCCACATCTATATTTACTATATTATATTTTAGTAATTTGTTTTTCTCTATACATTCATATATACATTCACAAATCCCTTTCATTTATGGATTATTGTTTGTTCTGTACCTATATACCTTTGACCTGTTCACCTGTACCTCTCGTTTCCAGGTAATCACTGACAGACTGCTCTGCTTTCTCCCACAAACTCGTCTATGGATATGGTGAAATCAATCAAATAAACTCAAATAGTTCTTGCTTTTGTACTTCTGTGGTATTTTATATAGTCAATAAAAAGGTATATTTCATTAAGGTAATTATTAGCTGTTATTAAAAACAATATTTTCACCCAAATGGCATTACATAGGACAGTAGAATTAAATTAAGGAAAGTAGCTGACCAAAATGTTACATATAAAAATATTTAATATAAAAAAATACATAACATATATACATATGATAAAACAATAAAATAAAGAACAGGAAGAGAAAGGACCTTATTTGGAGGAAGTGCAGTGGAAGACAGGAGGGACACAGAAAGGAGTCTCCTTCCTCCCCTGAAAAAGGTGTCAGCCCGATCAGTAAAACTACTGAGTATTGTCCAAATGGGTCAAATTGTTCATTCTTTCAAAAATCAGTCTATGAATGTCAAATTTTAGGATGTCTCTTTCTAGAGGTGACACCCTTTTCAGGAGAGGATGAAGAGAGAGAAGGAAGTGCATGTCATCATCTGCAGGAGGAGCAGGAGCTGGTTCAGGCCGGGCCTTGAGCGCATCAAGCAGCTTTTGCTGGAACGCTGTTGGCACTGACAAGTCCTGCTGCCTCCGCCTTCGTTTTCTTGGAGGGCCTGTGAAAAAACACAGTAGAAAAATGTGTTAAAAATGCTTACAATTATGTTGAACAAATATACAAATTAGATAAAATTATAAGCAACATTTTAAGTCTGTATGAAAGGCTGAGTGTGAATTCCAGGGTATACACAGACATTTCAGAAAGTACAAAAAGTAATTCGCCAAGTGTCTGGGAACCCAAAGAAACAGATTGACATCTTTGAATAAAACCTACATTCCCAACCTTTCCAAACAGCACTACACACCTGCAGGTGCTGGAGCAGAGGAAGGGCCAGGCTGGTCAGAAGAAGAAGCAGCAGCAGAGGAAGGGCCAGGCTGGTCAGAAGCAGAAAAGGAAGGGCCAGGGGACTCTGGTTCAGCCATGTCACCTGCCTCCATGTTAGCTGGATCTGTCAAGACAGAAAGGAATATTATTGACCCTCCTGTTTATTATGCTTTAAACCAAGATCACAAATACTTCTACTGCTAGCACTAATAATAAATAGCAAAACTTTGTAGTAGCAAAATGATGTAGGTTTCAGCTTTACAATAATTATTTTCATGTTTCTGAGCACGTTTTTGTGTGTGTTTGTGTGCCACTATGTCTGGGTTTTCTTCTCAAAATCACCAACCTTCTGCCTCTAACCGCCCTGCTGCTTCTTCTTCTGGCTCCTCTGGGTGGTCGTACCCCTCCGCCTGCTCCTCCTCGACCCCCATGTTGCTCGATGTTTCGCGGGGGGCGATGAAGGGTTCGAGGAAGGACAGGACAGAGAGGTACTTCCATTTCTGCACTTTCCCTCCTTCTGCTCCGCTCTTCCTTCTCTCTTTCTCTTTTCTGCTCTGCCTGACATATGTGTCCCTCAATGTCTTCCACCGTTTTTTGCAGATCTCGTCTAAATACACAATGGGAAACTGGTAATGCGTATTTAGTACCGTAGTTGCCCTAACCGCTTTTGGCTAGCGTAGCGTTAGCTAACATTACAAGAAAGTTAAAAGAAAAAATATTTTTTTCTATGTTTAACTGCTTACCTGGCACTCCAATATCCTCCGATATCTTCCTCCAAATCAGATCCGATCTCTTCCTGTCTTTGTAAAAAGACGAAGACGGGTCATACAATTCACGGACATTACATACAGCGACGATCAGTTTGTCCTCCATCTTGAATAAAAAATTTGCCGATTCCCCCATGGAAGGAGTTACTACGTCAGTACAACGAGTCGCTCTGATTGGTTGACGCCGCGCGTCTGCTGCCCGAAAGTTCAATTTTCCCAACTTGAGCAGCAGACGCCCCGACGAAGCGTCCGGGCATCAGCTGCGTGGACGGCAGTGATGCCCGCTGATGCCCGCTGATGCCCGCTGCGCCGACGCGCGCGACTTGCTGCTTGGCAGCTTGGCGCCCACTAGATGCGTAGATCCCATAGACTTGCATGTAATCTAGCTGCCCTGCTGCCTGGACGCGCTGACCGGTGTGAACGCGGCTTTAGTCGGATTGATTGCTGCACCAGTGTCCTCACAGGTCTGCTTAAAAAGCCAAAAAGACAACTGCAGCTGAGCCAGAATGCTTGCGTCTTCACTAGAAGCAGGAAAGTAGAGCACATCACCCTAGTTCTAAAGTCCTTACACTAGCTCCCTGTAGCTCAGAGAATACACTTCAAAATACTCTTACTAGTTTATTAATCATTAAATGGCCTCAAATAATCTTGAAGATCTACACTCACTATACCAACCCCCCAGACCACCCAGGTCCTCTAATTTCAGTCTACTCAACATCTCTAGAATCAGAACCAAACATGGAGAAGCAGCTTTCAGTTTCTATACTCCTCTAATCTGGAACAAACTTCCAGACAACTGCAAGGCTACTGAAACACTGAGTTCCAATTTTCCATTACCATTGATAACTCAATTGCCCCTCCCTCCCCTCAGGTTAAGAGTCTGGGTGTCGTCCTTGACAGCACACTGTCCTTCCAGTCTCACATTAATAGCATCACCCGTTCTGCCTACTTCAACCTGCGTAACATCTCCCGTCTCCGTCCCTCTCTCACCCCCCAAACTACCGCCATCCTGGTTCACAGCCTCGTCACGTCTCGGATAGATTACTGCAACTCACTCCTGTTTGGTCTCCCTAATAAGTCCCTCCAGAAACTGCAGCTCCTCCAGAACTCATCACCTTCAAAGCAGTCCATAACATTGCTCCTCCATACATCTCCGATCTCCTCCATTTAAACATCCCGACCCGTTCACTCCGATCCTCCCATACCTGCCAGCTTTCCGTCCCCCCTGCCCGTCTTGTCACAATGGGGAGCAGGGTGTTTAAGTCGCTCTGCTCCCCATCTCTGGAACTCTCTCCCTCCTGACCTCCGTACCATGGATTCATTTCACCTTTTCAAGTCCAAACTCAAAACTGTTCTGTTCAGACAGTCATATTCCACCTGACCCATATCAGCTCAATGTTGTCTTATTTGTCTTATTTATGTGTTTTTTTGTTTTGATTTTGTTTTTAAACTTATTTTACTGTTTTTAATGTACAGTGTCCTTGGGTGTCCTAATAAGGCGCTTTCAAATAAAATCTATTATTATTATTATTCTCTTAAATCACGGCTAAAACCCCATCTGTTTAGAGCTGTCTTTGAGTATAGCTTTCAAGTATCATATGTTTTGTGTGTGCGTCATGCTTTCTTGCTGTTTTTACTTTATATGCTTTGTCTGTGTTTTATAGCTGTTTTTATTTGATCCCCTAATCATGTAAAGCACCTTGAATTAGCTTACAGAGGCGACTGTCCCTCTTCGTCGTCAGCCACAGTAGAGGAGTCCCCCCTCTACAATGGGCTCGGGACAAATATCACCATTTGTGATAGTTCGTAAAAGGACAGGTAATGTTTGTCGTGCAGCATGCTCATTTCAATTTGTCAGCTACAAGACAATTAGCAATGTGTATATAGTAACTTAGTACTACTGTATAATCGTGTACACCCTACTTATCGGCAGGCTCACTCGCAAAATGAAGTAACTGAGGAGATGGAGGGAAAGGCACATCAAGGATGAGCAGGGTTATTCAGTTTATGGTCATCATGTAACTGATGGGAGCCAGATCATTTTACTTATCTAAATTGTTATAAATAGTTAATAGCCTTCACACAAACGCACATTAAAAATAAAAGTCACTTTTCTTTTTTAAAGAGCACTTGATGCATCATGGAGGAAATGGAGAGGTGCGCAAACCCATCCGCCTACCCCTCTGCACATGCCTGATCCCAAAAAGTAACTGTTAGACCTGGTATCTCTAGCTATATAGCTACGAGAACTTTAAAATAAACTAAAATAAACATAAACATAAACTACATCGTGCTTTATATCACTTTGACAAAAATACGGCACTTCATTCCAATATCACGACGCACCTATAAATGCCACTTAGATTGACAAAACATCTCACTTAGGATGTTGTTTTGTATTATCCATCACTAACTATAAACTGCAATGAATCCCGACTGAGACTATTAACATTCATACAGGGATAAAATCGCTACTGGTTTTCAGGATTAGTATGGTACAATTCCCTACAGTTAGTAAAAGCTATTCAATGTTGGAGATAAAACAATCACCTCCAACTGGACTATTGAGCCATATTTTGTGAGTGTATTGGAGCCTGAGCCGCTGGATACTTCTCACTCTACTATGTGCTCAACTGCAAAGTGTGTGTGATGTAAATATAAATTTTGGGATATGTACCTGCACACTAGGGTGCGCCAGGGCTCTCTGCAGATGTTTATATGCACCTGACCATGTTGAGTGTGTGCAATGCTAGTTGTTGAGAAATACACTATGAGAAGATCCACTGTATTGTTTAATAATTTATCGCTTCATGACCCAAAAACTGCTTTCTTGAGTGGACATACCAGTGCATTTCTGCCCTCTATAGGGCTGTAGTGACTACTGTCAATCTTTTAAAGGGAATGCTATGGTTGAACCTGAAAACAGATGTATATACAGTGCATATTGGCAAGTTGCGTGTCTTCACAAACATGAAGACAAACATTGAAACCTTTGTCAGAAAATTTACACCATAGATATTTGTTCTGCTTTAGAAAAGCAGGACATGCATGACTATGGTCAAGGTCAAGTTAAAATTTATTTATATAGCACATTTACAGCAGCACAAGCTGCACCAAAGTTCTGAACAAGATAGAAACACAAACATTAATAAAACAAACAATAAAATAAGTTAAATAGTAGAACATTTTTTAAATTAAAACAGTAGTAGATGAAACAATATACATAAAAAACAGTTAATCACAAGACGAGACTAAAAACTATTTAAGATGCTCAGTCATCCTACATTAAATCCAGATCAAAGAGGTGCAGCTTAGTTATGGATTTAACATGCTCAAGGCTTGCTGTGGTTCTTATATGTTAGGGTAGACTATTCCATAATCTAGGACCAGCCACGGAGAAGACTTTGTCACCATGGAACTTTAAACAGGTTTTGGGAACTGTTTAAGGGGACTGAGAGCTGGGCCTCACGTTTCTGGCAGAAGCATAAGCAGTTAACAGCCCAGAAATATATAATGGGGCCAAGCCATGAAGGGATTTAAAAACTAAAAGTAAAATTTTACAATGGATCCTGTAACAAACAGGAAGCCAAGGGAGGGAGGCCAGTACTGGGGTTATGTGGTCAAGCCTCCCATTGCCTATCAGCAGGCGTGCCACAGCATTTTTGACCAACTGAAGGCGATGTAGAGAGGAGTGGTCTAATGACGAGGCTAAAATCTAACGATTCATCTGTGACTGTGAGCTGCTCACAACATTGCACCAAATGGAAACTAAACTAACTTTTATCACGGTGAGGCCTTTGGAGTGTTATGCTTTGTTTGTTCAACTAATATTGTAGTTGAAGATTATAAGTGAATCTATACCTGGAAAAAGTACTAAATTCTTCACTAGAGGGATTTTACTTAAACAAATGCAATATTTACATATAGTGTAAAAGCTAAAATTTTTAAACGACTGAAACTCTAATAAATAAGGCTGGATGAGATCCAAAGTTGATCTTGCTATCAAGCAGACTGAGGAAGAAGGTAAGAAAGGAAAGAAGAAAAACAAACTCACTGGTGAAGAGCTGAAGGAATTTTTAATATGTCATGTCAGTGAATTTAAAGGTTAATATATCCAAGATTTTACAAATCTTTACCAGACATATTGCAGAAAACATTACATGTGTTTGACAACTTTAACAGAGCTTGTGCCAGAATATTAAATAAAAACATGCAAATAGATGCAAAAATCTAAACACTTAAAAAAAAATCCCTTACATCTTTTTAGTAAAAAATTTATTATTAAGGCAACATTGTAGATTGAATTAATCCAGATTCCAAATTAGGAGCAATTACGAAAAAAATTTAAGAAATAGTTTCCATTATAAAACAGCTCTAAATAATAATAGATAAGACAATTTTTTAACGTCTCCCCTCCTACCATAGCCTGTTTTTTTTATTTTTATCTTCTACTTCCACCATCCCAGATTTCCCTCTCGGCCCTAGCTCTCTCCAGAGAGGCAGTTAGGAAGTATGTAGGCAGATCAGGCAGTAAGGCAGATGGGGGGAAGCAGAGAAAGAGAGATAAAGAGAAAAGTAGTGACAGTCATGGTCAGTCAAGTGAAAAGGAGAGCAGCTCACTCCAGCTCACCAGCTGAGCTCCTCTACAGTCGAATCTACAGTCCAGCAACTGGAAAACTGCAGTGGATAACATAATACCTTTGTAGAAAGCATGTAAATACTTTAAGATTTGAGCTACTCAGGTCTGTGAGACAATTTCTCAAAAAATACATCTATTGATTTATTATAAATAATCCCACAGAATATTGAGACACAGCTATTTTGAGATTTTTCCTTTGGACGACAGAATAAAATTATTTAAATCTTACATTCAGCAATAAATCTAACTCTAATTCACAATGAGGAAATATGTTGCCACATCAGTATTGTATATTATGTATTTAAGTCTGAGTAAATATTAAGAAGGCAGGATAACCATTGTGTTGGAATAAGATGGCATGCATATTTAAAGGCACAGTTAACACACACGCCCTCATTAGGCAGACTTCTTAATGCATACAAGACCACACACGTAAGAACAATAGTGACACTGATTCCCTCAGCAGTGTCATCACTAGTTTCTCACAGGCGTAATTGACCTAAAAACTACCAGCTTAATTTAGACTCAGCTCCAAGTTGTCCCATTTAAACCATCTCATCATCACTGATTAAATGGCTTTTACACACACTGCTTATGCACATGCACTCAGTCAAACAGATTCAAAAAACAGCTAACACCTATGTTGAACAAAACCAATACTGAACCTGTTTGAGGAGATGTACATTGTCCTGATGTCGCCCCACGGTACTAGCTGAGTGCCTCCGCTGCATCATTTGAGTTTGAACTGCTCAGTAGCAAATCTGCAACCAATTCCTTTAGATATACACAGTACTAGGCTTTTGACTAACTCTAACTCATTAAGAAATGCATAAGAAAGCTCAACACAAAGCAGCAAACATTTAGTCAAGCATTTCCTTGCCTTCTCTAGCTATCCTCTGACTTTTTCCTCTCTTGTCTCTGCTAAAGCTTCATGAACCTCCCTCGATCCTTTTTCCCGCCCCTACCTCTCCTATCTGCCAATTACAAATGTTCAGTGAGGGATCAGTGATGAGGAGACCTGCAGCACTTTGAGGTCTCTTGCTCTCAAAACTACCTGGTTGCCAGGATACAGGAGGACAAAGATCAAAATGAACCATGGACCATAAAGTAGTTGTTTGGGGCTCAGTTGACCACAGTTACACTACACCTACTACTTGTCAAGTGTTTCCCGTATCGCTAGCTGATGCATGACAACCAAGCAGAGACTTAGATGTGCTATTGGAATAGTCTGTTCTGAATCAGGAAATGGAGAAATCATTTATTCACAAACAGTCCACCTGAATTGGAGTTCTTTGGTTCGTTAAAGCTACAACTGCATGTGAAGTTTAAGCAAAACTTTGTTTATTTGAGCAAGTTTGATTGTTTTTTTTTTGTTTTTGTTTTTTTTTTGTAATCTGAAAAGCTTGATTTTAAAGGCCAGATAATTATTCGGCAAAAATGTTATGAGTAGCGTTTAGCCCAACATTTCCCAAAAGAAGCTTGTTTGAACTAGGAAGCAGGATCTTGTGTTTCTGCAGGTTTTAAACACTGAGACACAAACCTATTCCATCCCACATTTCTGTAGTTTGAGTCTTTTTGTAGCTATTTCTCAGATAACAACCAAGGCTTATCTAAGTTGTCAAATGGCTGCCTTTTATGACTATGGAAAACAAAACTCTAAAATTTCCCTATTCACATAAAAAGTTCATGTTTTTAGATTTTGAACACAGACGTAGGCGAACAGCCATCCAAATTTAGTAGATTTCCAGTCTCCAGTTTTTTTTGCAAATATATAGATTAATATCAATTTCAGCCAATTGACCTGATTTCTCCTTAAGAACTATATGCATATTTTTTCCAGCTTTTCTGCTTTGAGTAGTCGTTAACTTCTGTTCAGAGCAGAGATGATCTTACATAAATTGAACAGATTTATCCATATATGCAGTACACATCCATCTGACCCAAAACATTTTAACACAGTCATGTAAACATTTAGATATCTTTACGTTTCTAATTTATTCTCTGCTGGGGGGACCTTAAAATAAATATTTTTACAACTCAGGAGACTGTTTGGAGACTATGGATGTCAATTTACTCAGGAGGAATCTGATAATTGATATAGATAAAAACTAATAGGACATAGAGGTGTCACTAAATTTTATGTTACAGTATCCTATTATGGTCTTCCTGATCTTTCCTTCTTCACTCCACTAACTTGGGTTAGCCTTGTAGTTTTCCAATATTCAAATTATGTTTGGGACAGGATCTGCGGAAGCAGCTGGACACATTTAAAGCCAGAGTTCCTTCTACCTCCCAATTCTGTACTGTACTTTTTGAGTGTAAAATCAGTTTTCTCTTTCTTCACTGTCCCTTATTCACTATAACCCTCCTCCATCCTCCCCTCCATCAACCCATCTATTAATACAATAAGAGCCACTACTGATGAAGACAGAAAAGGACACATCACCCTTAAAGCTTGAAGGCGGATCTACATATGTCTCTGCAAACTCCTTGCCCACTACATCCCCGATCTGTATGCCCTCTACAGATATTTCTGGATTTTCTTCAAATAAAAAGGAGTGTGTTTTGATGTAATAATCTGATTTTACCAGGGTGATAACTATGTTAGACAAATACTTTGAGCTGCAGAAATATATCTCAAAAGGTACAAGAGAGGTAATTTACATAGGGGGATGGAGACAACTGGAGTTCCCTCAAGATTTAATGCATGAATCAAATTGACATTTAAATGCAGAACATACCTCATGCAATGTGACAGTAGTACTGTAAAGTGCACACTCCTGACCTACATTTCATGTTGCTAACAGCTGTTGTAGTGATGAGAAGTTGAACATTTCCTGCAAATCAAACAAGACCAGGCCAAAACCAAAGAACAATTGTTTTGAAGCATCAAGTTTTTAACCTTTTCATGACGAGCAGTAATGCATGGTATATTGTCTCCATTCAATTGTTTTAAGTAGTGCATACTAGAAGATATACAGTAAGGCAATAGAAGGATAATACAAATACAAATCAGAGGGTCAAAAAGCTCAAAATATAAACATAAACTTTGAATAACTTTGAATATTAAAATAAAATTCAAATACTCATTTGAATAGTTCTCTGGGTTATTATGCTGACAAATCTTTTTTGATTCTCAGGTTATTCCACAGTTGTGAAGCCCTTATGTCTCCAACCCTGAGGCCTGGTAGCAACAGATGGCGTGCAGATCTGAGAGCACAAACAGGGTGGTGACGGGTGAGAAGGCTGATAACATCCGATGGATCACAGAAAGTCAGTGAATCGCAAATCTACAATCAAATTTTCAAATGAGAACATGCAAAGAAACAGTAGTCTTTATTCATATCAGAAGACAATCAGCTATCATGAAACATAACTTAGTTAATGGATATTTTTAAATAATGTATGTAATACACATTATCGTATTATAGAATTAATATGAAGATATATACTAAATAATCTTCAGTAATACCTCGCTTCCACTGAGTGGTAGGGGGCAGGTATGCTATTCAGGAGAGTGTTTACAACGCCAGCTGGACTCTCGCTGGGTAAACCCAAATAGCTAATGTTGCGTCATACTAGTGCGACGACAAACATGACGCACTAACATATCTAGTGCTTGTTACAAGCAGTGACATTTTCCTGTCCCCCAATCAATGGACTGTGTTATGTGACACCAGTAGCTCCACCCTAACCAGACCGTTGGACCTACAACGGAAGGGGCCCAGGAATGGTGCAGTATGGGTCGTTTCTATGGGCCGCTTTTATAATGGAAACAGACGAAATACCGTACCGAACAGCGCCGACTCATGCCATAACGGTCAGTGGAAACAAGGCATAAGTAGGCTAGTTTACACCTTAATGAGAAGTGGTTTAAATTGGAATTAGTACCTGATATGGCTTCGTTCACATCAAAAAATTATTACTTAGGAAAGAAAGTTGTTTCCCTAGGTTCTTTAAGGGAGAAACATATAGGCAATACCAGAGTCTCATTTGACTCTGGAAAAACACTGCAAATGAAAAATCACAGAAAGTTTCTCAAATTTCTTATAGTTTCTAATCACTGTATTAAGTAAGTATAAAATTAAATAAGAATGTGGTTTGCCTTGTTCTTTGGCAAAGGTAGCCTAAATTAGAGTTCACCTTTTTATGGTTCAGTTTACTTAAAGTATTCTAAAACCACACCTGCAAGCAGGATTTCAATTGCAATTTGTTATTTGGTGGAGCTGTGTTTCAGTGGCTGCAGGGTGGCTCCTTAGACAGGTTTTAATGCCCTGACTAATTCATTGCTTGTTTAGTTCAGACTTGTATATATCACATCATATCATAGAGTACTGAGGGGTCTGAAAACTCACCTAAAAGTCAGACATTTAAAGTGATTTCAACAACTAGATCGTCAAGTTTTTTTTTAATTCATCATCACTGAATCATTGTGGAGGAAAATTCCTCCAAACAAGAGATCCCCAAACACTGGGCCTCCGAGTGTTACTTGGCCACACAGCAATCAATTATTATGTAGTAATTATAGCTGTAATAACAACCAGAGTGTGTGAGCGGTTTTATTTTGAAAAACAAGGAAGTGCCTGTCCAGTCCAGGGGTATGTTGTTGCATTTGTGGTAATCAAAGTTTGTAGTCTGAGTTAATACAAAGGGAATGACCTGGTAGTGGCATCGTCATCCAACGAAGATGACTTTGCATCTTGAATGACAGATGAGATAATCTGTCTAATTCAGTGGATCTGTGTTTAATGTTAATGCCCAAGGACTGGAGCAAGGTTGTTTAGAAGAATGAAAAAAAGAGTGTTGAATCACACATTGCTCCGTTATCGTTTATACTTAATCTGAAATGCTTTTCAGCTATTTGCTGTTGGATAGATTCAACATTAAACTAACAATGCAGTTTCAGTACGTCATCTCTGTCTCCCTTTTACAATCCCTTAGTCTTTCATCTCTCTCATGGTCTGATAAATCCTCTGCTGTGTGTTTGTCACGCTGCCCTATTCCTGCCTGATTGTGTTCACCTGTCTGTCTCATCATCCACACCTGATCCTACTCACCTCCTGCCTTTAAGACCCCTCACTTCCTTTCACTCCCGGCCGGATCATCCCTTCCTCCTTCCTCCTAGTCCTCTATTGTCTTCATCCCCATGGTGTGTCGTCTTCCTGCCTCTTCGTTCCAGCCCGATGTCCAGTGTCTCCGTTCACCACCATCATCACGATCTCCTCACTTTAATAAAACATCCTGCACCTTCCTTCAGCGAGTGCGTTTGGGTCCATTCTCCACACACCCCGTGACAGAATGATCCGGCCCTAAACATGGACCCAGCACTCGCCCGGGAGATCGCCGCCCTGCGCCAGGACGTCTGGGCTAACCTGGCCAGACTCGCTGCCTCTCCTCACCTCCCTGTGCGGGTCTCCGGAGCCGGGGAGATCCTCGGAGTGCTCCCTCACTTCCAGAGTGTCTTCTCGGCCCGGGAGCTCGCCGATCTGCGGCGCGAGGCGGAGAGGATTCGCCAGGAGGCGTTGGACCAGACGATCGGTCCGCCCTCTCCGCCTCCACAATCTGGCCGTAGGCGATGGACCCGCCGAACCGGCGTTTCAGCGAGCGAGGAGCAGGGCGGCGCGGCCACACGGACCACCAACGTCGGCTCCATCTCCGCGTGGCACCCACCGCCGGTTTCTCTCCCCCGCCGTCTTTGTCCCTCCTCCAGCTGGCTCTTCGGGGGCTCCTCACATCAGGGAGGAGGACCTCTTCGAGTTTTTCTATGGGGACAAGACGGCCTACCTCTGCTCCAGGGGAGCGCCTCGCCGCAGACAGCGACGCCGCCGAGGTGGGGCCGCTCCCGGGGAAGTTCCGGCTCCGGTCCGTGAGCCCGTTCCGGCTCCGGTCCGTGAGTCCGTTCCGGCTCCAAAATCCGTTCCAGCTCCAGATCCCGTTCCAGCTCCAGTCCATGAGCCCGTTCCAGCTCCAGAGCCCGCCGTTGTTGTGGCTGCCGTGTTTCTGGCGGTCACAGCGGCGGCTCTCCAGCGATGGACATTTCCCCATGCGTCGCTGGAGCTCCCGGGGAGGGTCAGGGAGGACCCGTCCCCGTCGCTGAAGCTCCCAGGGAGGGTCAGGGAGGACCCGTCCCCGTCACTGGAGCCTCCAGAACGGTCGTCTCAGCAGGCGTCCGAGCCTCCAGAACGGTCGTCTGAGGAGGCGTCCGAGCCTCCAGACTCTCCGTCTCGGGAGGCGTCCGAGCCTCCAGACTCTCTTTGGCACTACCTGAACCTCAGAAGAGGACCTAAGGGCCGTCCGCCCGACCTCCGTCCAGCCAGAGGACGCCGCCGGGGCCGTCCCCCCGACCTCCGTCCAGCCAGAGGACGCCGCCGGGGCCGTCCGCCCGACCTCCAGGTCCTCAGGGGCCTCCGCCGGGGCCGTCCGCCAGACTTCCAGGGGCGTACCCAAAGAGACTCGGGGCCCTCCTTCCGTGGGCCCCCTCCACCCACCCTGGCAAGGGTGCTTGTTTTTTTTCTCTTCCCTTTCTTTTTCACTCTTTCCACGGTGTCTGGAATCCACCTTTAAAGGGGGGGGTCCTGTCACGCTGCCCTATTCCTGCCTGATTGTGTTCACCTGTCTGTCTCATCATCCACACCTGATCCTACTCACCTCCTGCCTTTAAGACCCCTCACTTCCTTTCACTCCCGGCCGGATCATCCCTTCCTCCTTCCTCCTAGTCCTCTATTGTCTTCATCCCCATGGTGTGTCGTCTTCCTGCCTCTTCGTTCCAGCCCGATGTCCAGTGTCTCCGTTCACCACCATCATCACGATCTCCTCACTTTAATAAAACATCCTGCACCTTCCTTCAGCGAGTGCGTTTGGGTGCATTCTCCACACACCCCGTGACAGTGTTCTGCTGCAAAGTCTAAAACAAGCTGAATTTTTTTTACCTCAGAGTCCCATAATCTTTCACAGCTTAAGCATTCAGTTGTAATCATTTCACTACTAGTTGCAGTTGACCAGTTTGTGATAAAATGAAAATCTTCAAAATCAAGAACAGGTGCACAGGCTTACTTTTTTTCTGTTGCAGTGAAAGCCAGCACATGTATTCACCAAGTGCTCTGCAGGGGGAGCTGTGTCTATTGTATTTCAAGTGCAGAGTTTAAACATATTAATAGGGATGTCTCACTTTATCTACCATCAGTATTTTGTCTCAAAGCAGATTTTATGAAATTGTATGATAATGCATTAATTAAATTTAAGGATCACACAATGTAAAACAGCAATGTAAAATAAAGTTTATGAAAGCTAAACCTAAAACTTTTCTTTAAAAGGTTTTGGTCATTTTCTTCTATTAAGCGTTTGAGTATGTACATTTTTTTTTTAATCCTATACAATATTTTAATTTGTATAATTTATAATAAACAGAAAAAAGAAAGCCATTCACTGCAATTAATCAAAGCTGTAAAATAGGTGGAGAAGCTGGTCTAACGCAGTTGAATCGATGTCAATTTTATTTTTATATCACTTTTGAACATATCTGAAGTTGATCAAAGTGCAGTACAATTAGCCACAAGATAGTAAAGCACAAGACAAAGTTTCAAATAATCTAAAAACAATACAATAGCATAAAAAGATTGAGTACGGTCAATAAAAATCTGTTATAATCTAATCTATTGTTATCAGTCCACGTCTAAACGGTTGATCAAAGTGCTCTTATTATTATTATAAATTATTTTTACGTTTTTTACCTTGTTTCACTTACAACAACACAACACATACATGTGAACTGAAAGTAATGCATGCTTTTCAAGAGTTTTTACAAATTAAAACCTGAAAGTATGTGTGGATTTGTATTCAGACCCTGTAAGTCAGTACTTATGTGTGCGTGAATGGGTGAATGAATGTAGTGTAAAGAGCTTTGGGGTCTTCAGGACTAGATAAAGCACTATACAAGTACAGGCCATTTACCATTTACTTAGACCCAAATCAAGAGATTTTTCAAGATGGCGCCTAGGTGCTCGGCTTGCCGTCTGTCGCTCTCCCTACTTTTTCAGTTTTTTTCTGATTTTTGGTGTTTTAGTGAATGGTATCAATGCTTTATTGCTGTATGATCGACTCACCCTTCTGAAGCTCCGACTACCTATAGACTATGAATTAAATCGACATGTTGACCATCAAAAACTGCTTTATCCACTACTGTCCAGTGTTCCTGCATTCCTGTGGAGGTTGCCATGCCCTTCTTGGCATCGGAAAAGACGTGACGGTAAGCATGGAGGCCACTGTGTCATTCGATAAGGACTTTTTTGAAGAATTTTCTGATTTTTTAGTGGAGATAATACCAAAATATGAACGACTCCTGATTATGGATGACCTTAATGTTCATGTTTGCTGTCCTGGCAAGCCTCTTGTTAAAGATTTTAATGATATACTTGACTCGTTTGGATTAACTACGCTGTGACTGTTCCTACGCACAACAAGTCTCATATATTGGATTTAGTGATATCTTATGAACTACATATTAACAAACTATCTGTTGATGAAACTGTAATTTCTGACCATTTTCCTGTCTTGTTTGATCTTGATTGTCTGGTGACTTTTGGGAGGAGAACTGTGGTCCGGCGTCAGACACAGGTTATCACCCCTGCTACCGCAGATAGATTTTGTACTTCTTTCTTGGAGCTTCACTCCTCTCCCTTGCTTTCTCCTAATCCGGACGATGCTCTGCAAGCTTTCCAGTCAGCCTGTCTCTCTGTGATGGATATGGTAGCCCCACTAAAAATAAGACTACCCAAACCAAAGTCAGACCCTTGGTTAAATTCTTACACACATGGTCTTAGACGGGTATGTAGAAGGTACGAACATAAATGGAAGAAGGATAAACTAGCTCCCCATTCTGGGGATCAAAGGGTCCTGTATAAGACCCTAAATTTAGTTTTATCGACTGATGATTCTTTCACTCTGCTGAACTTTACTCACAGTTTCTAAATGTCTTCCTAGGTAAAGTTTCTAATATTAGGAGTCAAATTATTCCCCCTGGCGATGTCCCTCTACCTGTACCTATTTGTAATGGATGCCTTGACCACTTTGACCTGATTACATCACACAGTTTGGAGAGATTAATTTCTTCCATGAAGCCATCAAGGTGTCCTGATGACATCGAACTGGCTCTACTTTTTCTGGAGGTTTTTCCAGTGGTAGCTCCTTACGTTCTTAATAGTATAAATTCCAGTCTTGTCTCCCGAAACATACCATCCCTTTTCAAACGTGCTGTGCTTCAACCACTGTTGAAAAAAAGTGGCCTAGATCGTAATAATTTCGGGAATTTTCGACTTATTTCAAAACTCCCTTTCCTCTCTAAATTGCTGAAAAAGGCTGTTTATAATAAAGTCTTGCATCACCTAGATGATCTTGGTGTTTTAGATAAATTCCAGTCTGGTTAGAGACAGTCCCATAGTACAGAATCTGCTCATGTCAGAGTTTTTAATGATATTATTTTAGCCACTGACTCTGGTTTCCATGTTGTGCTGGTGATGTTGGACCTCTCAGCTGCATTTGATATGGCTGATCATGACACTATGTTGTCCCGTCTTGATAACTGGCCAGCATTAAGGGATCAGCGCTCGACTGGTTCGGCTCTTACTTCTATGATAGGTCCATTAGGGTGAGGATGGATGATTGTTCTTCTCCCTCTGCTGCCCTTCTTTGGAGAGTGCCACAAGGCCCTCTTGTTTAGCATCTACATTCTCCAGCTGGGCTCTATTTTCAGGAAATGTATATTAATTATCACCTCTATGCAGACGACTGCCAGTTATATGTTTCTTTGAAGGCTCTTAACTCAGTTCAAACGCTCCTTGCCTGTATTGCTGAAGTTAAGGCCTGGCTTGCTGCCAATTTCTTGCTGCTGAAGGATTCCAAGACTGAGTTTATTGTTTTTACCCCTCACGGCCCATCTTCCTGTGCTCTTGACTTTTCTGTACTACCTTTTAAAATTAGTCAAACAGCTTTTAATCTTGGGATTAAAATGGATTTGGCTTTATAAATTGACTCTCACGTTAATCTCATGGTTAAATCCTGTTTTTATCAGTTAAGACGCCTTGCCAAATTAAAACCGATCCTGAAACGGCACCACCTTAAGACAACCATTCATGCTTTTATTACCTCAAGGTTAGATTATTCCAATGCCGTTCTCTTTGGCATTTCAAAAGCCGCTTTATCCCGCCTTCAGCTGATACAGAATGCGTCTGCTAGATTTTTGACAAATACTGGCCGTCGGCAGCATATTGGCAAGACTTTACTGGCTTCCTGTAAAATATTGCATTAGCTTCAAAATATTATCGTTTGTTTTGAAGGCCTTGAATGGCTTGGCCCCTGCATACATCTCAGAGCTACTTATTCCATATGTTCTGGGCAGGTCTCTCCACTCTGCTGATCACCATCTATTACAGTTTCCAAAACTTTATTGCAAAACCCATGGTGAACAAGGTTTTTCGGTCGGTGCCCCGGAACAATAGAATGATATTCCTTTGAAAATCAGACTTTCCTCCTCCATCTTGGTTTTTAAGTCTCATTTAAAGACTCACTTCTATTGCGCTGCTTTTAGTGGCTAGCCCTGATATCTGTGCTTTTTAAATTTATTTATTATTCTCTGCTGTTTTATATGTTGTTTTTGACTGTTCATATACTGGTTTTTATGGCTTGTAGTTTTATTGTTTTATTACTTTTGTGCTAACCTACGGCTACAACACTTCGGTCAGCTCGCATACTGTGTTAATTGTGCTTTAACAAATAAATTGGTATGGTATGGTATATCTTTCATTGCAGGTACAGCATAACGTTTTTGTCGTATGCCTCGATTCTCTTCTAGCTTTGCATATCAAGAGACGGAGATTTTTGCCCATTCTTTGCAAAACAGCTCAGTCAGATTAGCTGCAGAGCATCTGTGAACATCACTCTTCAGGTTTTGGTACAGATTTCCAATTGAATCAGGTTTAGACTTAATCATTTCAAGCTTTAAAAATAAACTATTCGACAAGTCATAGTTCTGAAAAATTGTGAAGGACAAATATAGCCCAATATGTTGTGTACTATAGCTGTCCTTCACCCTTTTTCATGTTCATGTTCATCTGTCATTTAAAAGCAATCAAGCACTTTTTGAGAAAGTGCAAAAGCCATCCAAATCTGGTAATCCCACTATGAAAATGTACTGTTTTATCCACCCTGGGCAATGATATAAAAATGCATAATACTGACTTCAGTGCTTAAAATGTCTTCCACCTTTTAAAATGTTTTGTAAAATGTTCTCTTTCAGCGATTGGGTTTCTTTCTGTGACACATTTCTGTGTGACTAATCTAGAATTAAAATAGACTGCTCGACATTTACAAATTAATGTTTATGTCTACTAATGCGCTCCCTTCCACATAAACTCCCACAGCGGCACCGACACATAGGGGTGGACTGAGACACATGCTCTGTGTCACGACTCAGAGTATGGAGTCCTAAAAACACCCAGCAGGCCAGACCCAAAATCCCTACCAGTCAGCAACTGTTCTTGCTAGATCCCAGCAGAGGCACATAAGAGATCAAGAACAGACTAGTTATATTTATGCAAATATAGTAGTTGAAAACCCAAACAATAGTCATAATCACACAAACTTGGCTTGTATATGTAATGCCATGGAAATAATAATAAATTTAAAAAAGCAATTAATCTAATCTTTAATCTAAATCTTAATCTAATATTCCCCTGATCAATAAAATACAGACTTTTTTAGGGTTTCTTTAAATAATAATTTCAAATGGGAATTTATTCAAAGTTTTATCTCAAATAGCTGTTTAATCACTTAAAATTAGCTGACAGTGGTGTGTAATTGTAATTGTTTACAAAACTTTGCCTATTTTAAGAGACATCCAGGTAATAACTGCTGCTTTAGGGAAGTTGTGTCACGTCAGTAGGTGGTTCAGGTGGTTCTTTAGTCCCTCCATCAAACTAATGCAAATAAATGTTCCAGACCTTCTCAAAAGGTGGTCTAAGTGAAACCATCCTCAAAATGTTTGTAGAATATTAATATCTGTTTGTAGTGTCTGAACGTGATTAGATCATCCAGGATGGATATTAGTACCATGAGTGAGAGTAGTTTAAGAAAATGCACACATACTATAAAAGTTCTGAAACAGTGTTATTTGGAAAATAAACTGGAGTCATAATGCACATGGCAATGATTACCATAAACTGTAGCTTCTAAGCGCCACCACCAAATAATTGTCAAGGATGGTGGTGAGGGGATTATAGTTCAGCCACAGGAATTGGGAACTTTGCAGTCACAGAGTTGACCAGAAGCGCTTCTGGAAGACACAATTTTTTATTTAAATGAAGGGAACTAGACTTGCAGCTAAAACTTGGTTGGAATTTTGCTATGCAATAGGACAATTGTCCCAAGCCAGAGCATTTTTACCTAGAAGTCTGAAAATGAAAAGGGCCCAGGTTTTTCAATGTTCAAGTCTAAGTGCAAAATTCAAACTGATTGCAGTATTTATATAGGAAAGCAAGATAACTGTGAACAAACATATGTCCTCAAACCTCCGAGAAAATAAGTGTTCAACACAAATTCTTCCATGATGGTAATGGATTAAAAGGGTCACACAAAACAGGATTGTTGCTTATAGCGGGAATTGCAAATATATACACTCATTGAATTTTGTTAAATATTTATTTACATTGCTGAAATATTTGTGAACAATATTTTAAAAAGTGGTCAACCCCTGAACAGCTTTACTATTTATAGATCAAGGCTACTTTCCAGTTGACAGCCTGTTTGCATTTAGTATTACAAAACTTTTAACAATTTATTAATTACATTTGAAGTAAGCAAATATTCTTACTAAAACCAATCAAATCTAACCATTTAATTGATGAATTAATCTTCTTCTCACAAAACTTATAAATAATGTCCTGTAGTTGCAACTCATTTTTTAGGATTTAGTTCAATGCTTAATAATATTTGTTTAGATTTTTTTTAGGGGGGAAGGGGGGTTGTCCACCATCCACATTTCATTGCATAATATACTATGCAGGAAAAGCAGAAGGCACAGGCTGGTTCAATTAGCCAGATACAGTTGTCATTTAATCACTCAATAGAACATTGCTTTGCCAGATGAAATTGGCAAAGCTTTCTGTGCCTGCATGGTTTGCATGTATGTGTTTATGATACTGTGCGTAAAAGTAAGGGTGTGAGCGAGAGAGAGTGATTGGACTCCTAGGTCTGGATAATGATGACTCACCCACCCACACTTGCACACGTGAATTCAGACATCCAGTCATTACCGTCATCCGTCAAAACCCTGTTAGCGCCGCTTACTGATGCTAATTGTTCCCAGTCAGCACATCAGGAGCCTTGTCAATGCACTCTGAAACCAGACCACACCACCAATTGCTTATTGATCTTATTACAGGCTCACGTCACTCCATCAGTCAAGGGCATGTTTGTCTGTGCAGTCAATGGATTGACTAAAAAAATCAGTTTAATAACGAAGCTAAATGTTACACTCATGTATGATTATCAATGTATTATTTCAATGTATTATTTTAACTGTAGATAGACTCAGCCTCCACAGAATTTGTATGTAAGAGCTGTTGTTATATATTTACAGAAAAGTAGTGGAGCCAACATGAGGCAGAAAAAGATAAATTACAAAGCATGTTTATCTAGTCTGGTGCATTTTTGTTTGCAGCTTGCTATTTTGTAGAATCTGTCACAACATTAAAGCTACATTGTGTATTTTTCTGAGTTAATTCTTAGCAAAAACCCCTTTGTTCTTTCAAAAATATGTGCTCATAGATGTGTAATTACTTCCACCTACTAATGAAAGTATTCTCGTAAGTGTAGAATCTGCTATTCAGATTAGAATAATAAGAGCAAGTCGCTCGAATGGGTGAATCCATGTTGAGCCTCCATCTTTGAAATACATTCGCCAACGAGGGACATTCCTGGAAATTCTAGCTCCGCCTTTCGCGCTTTGGCTACACTCAGTTGCACCATGCCGAATGTCAGAGGGAGATTGTCTACGCGCGACGCGGCAGACGTCTGACTATATAACTAAATGCAATGTAGTTTTCTAAGGTAACCTCATCACTGGAAAAAACACTGGACGAAGCCATGTTAACCTTGGCATTAAACGGCCACTGAAGGAGTTAAAACGCGCTTGGAATGGGGGTGGTGGGAGGCTAGAACGTAATATTCAGTTGGTTGGTCATATAGAATTTCACCGCTAGATGGTAGCAGATCTTACACAATGTAGCTTTAAGACATTTTGAAAGAGAAATGCTTTTACTCACAACTAAAAAAATCTGACTTTTCTAAACAATACTTCGTCAATCCATCTAGCCAGCCAACAGTCAGTGAGTGAGAGACGGATACAACAGATTGCCAGTGCATCACAGGACAAAAGAGACACACTCAGACCAGGGGTGCACCGATCCCACTTTTTCAGTCCCGATACCGACACCGATGCCTGGGCTTTGTGTATCTGTCGATACCCGATACCGATCCGATATTATTGTTGAATTAATAATAAACTGTATACCCTCCACCTTATGCCTTACTAGACTAAAGGTACCCGACTTTGCTAACTAAACATAACTAAGACTTCTTTTTTCCTTTCTGACCCCGCTCCTTTTGTTTTGCTGAGGTGCAGGAATTCAGCGTGCTCCTTAGCATAGTGTTTCTGGATGTGCTTGATTAAAGTGGTAGAATTGTACTTTGCAGTAATACCACCTCACCTTGAAACATTTACCTTTCAGACATTGCAAACAGCTGACGAACTAGTTGGTGTGGCCAACGTAAAATATCTCCACACAGCCGACCCTCTGGCTCGCTCCATGTTGCTTCTAGCATGTGACACACGTGAAGCTGACGAATGACATAGGTTCTGCTGCGACAATGAAAAAAATTCCTGGATCGTCCGGTGGATCTGTTAATTTTTCCGATCCAGCTATTTTGTCAGTATCGCGGCCGATATCCGATCCTAATATTGGATCATTGCACTTAATGCAACTTAACTTAATGCAGAAAGGCCCGGGCCGGGTTCTAAACAGAAATGCTAGAATCAACTTAAAAAATAAAAACATGGGGATAGTGTAGACTAGTGTTGTAAAAAAAAATTATTCTCCGATACTAATCAATTCTAAAATTTAGTATCGAGTACGAAATCAATTTGCACTGGTATCGATACGTAACAGCCAGTTTTCCATCAGATAATTCACGGTGATCACCGGCAGACTCCAACAATTTTCAACAGGCTTCAGCCCCTCCCCTGATAGTGGCTGGAGGATCTATTGTTTTGAAGAGAGACACACTTTAAACATAGCAGCAGACGAAAGCAGTTGGAGCTTGCCAAGCTTATTAGAAAAAATAAAAAGCAGGAAAATCCTCAATCTACCAATTTTACCTGATGGTTTTTTCGGCTCCGCACTGATATCCATGCAGCAGCAGTGTAAGGTGCAAAAAGAAGGAGGTTTGTGCGGTTTACAGATGCAGCGATCGCCCCATTGAGAAGGAGGGGCTGGCCACGTATTTGGACGACTGGCTACTGCTGGAACGATAAAGAGAGGAGGCTGCGTCTCACACACGGATAATGATCCAACATTTGTGTGACCTGGGTTTCAGAATAAACTGGCTGTGCCTTTGATTGCTGGGTCTGATGGTGTCTTCCACTTGGTGGTGCAGTTGGGCCATCAGTACATGAGGGATTTTCAGTGAAGGGTCACTGCCCTGGGACTCTCTCTTGTGTGCCAGAGAGCGCAGGGTGAGAGTTACCGTGGCTATGACTTTCCTATTGTGTCAAAAAAGAAAACGGTGTGTTCGAGGTGTGGCTTCAAAACACATCCACAGTGTGCATCCAATAAACTCAAATCTGTCAGTTAACCTATCAGTAGTTTCCAAAGCCAAGGATAACATCATCACCTGGGCTTTTCTCTATTGTTTAATGATAGTAATCATTCTGTATGTAAACTTTTGATTTTAAAGACATTGATAAATAAATGCCATATTATTTCCCTCATTATTTGGCATGTAGCAGAAACAAATAATTTTGGTAATTCTAACTGACCTAAAACAGAAGATCGGTCTGATTTAACTTCAGACAGTGAGAAAAAAAAGGTGTATGTGACTTTTTATTTGATGTATGTAAACTTCTGGTTTCAACTGTAAGTGTTGAGTTCTTCAATAACAAAATCTTGGGCCTACATTTGTGGCCTATCAGACACTATGTGCGAGAAGTTTTGGGAAGTAAATGGGTTTGTGGCTTCACAGAACCCTTCTCAAAGATGAGAATCATGCCACCTTCTAAAACTTCACATCTGACAGCTGTCTTGCAGCTAGTAACACATTTCTTCATTGCGAGCATAAGGTATGTGTGCTGACCTAAGCTGACATAGAGCTAGAAGAGCAACTTATGGTGTGACTGATACAATGAACTTTACGGAGACGTCAGAGCCTGCAAACAGCTAGATACAGACAACACTAACAATAATTTATCCAGTGTCCTAGTCTTTAAATCGTCAGAATAATCCCAACAGATTAGTATTTTGAATTTGTTGATAACTGTTGATAGTTCCATCAAAAATCTTCTGTTAACCACAGGTCGCAATTTAAATGTTATCCAGAAGTACTGCATGACTGTAATGTTTAGATTTTTAAATTAAACTGGGAGATGTTCAAGGAATAATTTTGCTGCTTGAGAGAAGTCAAATTTACTCCTCACTAGTTGCAGCAACGGAATTTTCCCACTTTACTTTATTTCCATTAATCAGTATGAAAGATTTGAATAAATATACTTATATTTACAATTGTTTAATTGTATAATTTATAATAAAATATAGAGGGAAAAATGCTTGGTTTTTGAAACAGGGATATGGAGTTAATAATGAGGTATGGAGAGGACAAAATGAGAGTAGTTAGCACTATTCATTAAAACTTTTACTTTATTTTTGTACATAATTAATCATCATGTACTGCTTTTCTAAATGACTGTATTCCCCTAAGCCACACTAATCTTCATTGTTTGTCTTTTAGTATATATAAAATTAAGTAGGTCAGAGAGCAAAGAGAGGATAGAACATTGAAAAGCTAATTCCTTTCCAGACTTGCATGCTAAAGTAGAAAGACTGTTATGTATATTCTATTTCTTGATTTTAATCAAAGGGAAAAAACTAAAATGGCCAGTTTAAATTTTCATTTAATATTTCTACTCTTATTTCCCCAGTGTATTCCTTGTGCTGATAGAAGCCACTAATATAGCCTCAGGCCTCATGCTGAGTCCTGGAGGGTGCGTGGGAGTTCGCCCAACCGGTCTACATGTGTTTTGTGGGCTTGGAGAAGGCGTTCAACCATGTCCCTCGGGGGGCCCTGTGGGGGGTGCTCCGGGAGTATGGGGTACCGGGCCCCTTGATATGGGCTGTTAGGTCCCTGTACGACCGGTGCCAGAGTTTGGTTCGCATTGCCGGCAGTAAGTCGGGCTTGTTTCCGGTGAGAGCTGGACTCCGCCAAGGTTGCCCTTTGTCACCAATCCTGTTCATAACTTTTATGGACGGGATTTCTAGGCGCAACCAAGGTGTTGAGGGGATACGTTTCGGTGGTCTCAGGACTGGGTCTCTGGGTTTTTGCAGATGACGTGGTCCTGTTGGCCTCGTCGGAACGTGATCTACAGGTTCGCAGCCGAGTGTGAAGCGGCTGGGATGAGAATCGGCACCTCCAAATCCGAGGCCATGGTCTTGAGCCAGAAAAGGGTGGGGTGCCTTGTCCGGGTCGGGGACGAGGTCCTTCCCCAAGTGGAGGAGTTTAAGTATCTGGGGATCTTGTTCACGAATGAGGGAAAAATGGAGCAGGGGATCGATAGACAGATTGGTAGGGCATCTGCAGTTATGCGGGCGCTGTACCGGTCTGGCGTGGTGAAGAGAGAGCTGAGCCGAAAGACGAAGCTCTCGATTTACCGGTCGATCTACGTTCCTTCCCTCATCTATGGTCACGAACTCTGGGTGGTGACCGAAAGCACGAGATCACGGATACAACCGGCTGAAATGAGTTTCCTCCGTAGGGTGTCTGGGCTCTCCCTTAGAGATAGGGTGAGAAGCTCAGTCATCCGGAGGGGGCTCAGAGTAGAGCCGCTGCTCCTCCACATCGAGAGGAGTCAGTTGAGGTGGCTCGGGCATCTGGCCAGGATGCCTCCTGGACGCCTCCCTGGTGAGGTGTTTCAGGCACATCCCACCGGGAGGAGGCCCAGGAGAAGGCCTTGGACACGCTGGAGGGACTATGTTTCTCGGCTGGCCTGGGAGCGCCTTGAGATTCCTCCCGAGGAGCTGGAACAAGTGGCTGGGGAGAGGGAAGTCTGGGTGTCCTTGCTTAATCAATAAAGTATTTTTGAATTGAATTGAATTTGAATTAAGCTGCTGCCCCCGCGACCAGACCCCGGAAAAGCGGAAGAAAATGGATGGATGGGGCTTCATGCTGAGTTGTATGACTAAGCCGTTGCATGTTTTATCCAGTAAATGCATGCAAGCATCTGTCAACAAGTTCAGATATGTACATGTAATATCTGTACTTATTTATCATGTCTGATGCATGAGCTGGCCTTGGGGCTGGGCGTAACCTCATAGGCTGGAAGTAGTGGATTTTTTGCTAAGAAATACAGTTAAAATTTAAACCCAATATAAAGATAAAGAGAATAGAAGTAGCTGACTAAAAGGATCAGCCAAAAAACAAAAATGTAATTGTTCATGTATTTTTAGTTATGGTAAGAAAGCAATAACATGATGCCACATACTACCTTGCCATATAAATACCCTCCACACACACACACCATGGGCGAAAAAATTGCATATGGACGGTGTGGACGTGTCCATACCAATATTCCAATGTGCTGAATTGTCCACACCAAAATTAAAATGATACGTTCACGTCAGCGGGTGTTCACGTTGACTCTGCCCTCTTTAGTCCCACTCCCGGCAGTGTATTTTGTGATTGGCTTTGCTTCCTGTACGTTGTCGTGGTTGTGTTTCGGACAGAAGTTTAATATCAACTTAGCATGTCGAGCAAAAAAAGGAAGCGAGAGGACATTCGGAGCTATTTTCATTTTCACCAAACTGTAAGTCAGACAAACAACATTTGCCAATTCATTGTAAAACTAACGATGACATACGCTATACCTATGTTAAGGGATAATGTATTGTTGTTGGAAGATCTGACATGACACACGGGACACCGGTGACGAGAAGCAGACGAGTCTTGATTTTTAATTCTTCCTGAAGGGACATACATTATATCCGATGTCAACAGCCAGACATTAGCCTATTATATAGCCTAGTATATACAAGTTTCACAGCTAGAACACGGGGGCTGTTCTGTTGGCTTTTGCTAACTTCCAGTTAGCACAGTTACTGGGTGTTTTAGACTGAGAACATACGCAAACTCGCAATCTCCTATATGAAGAGCTCCCGCCTCCCTAACTTGACTATGGAAAAATTGATATAGTGAAACTCAAAAAGGGTTATTCTGTCACATATTATGCCATACGTAGTTGCAGCAACTCGTGGAAACGCTACAATGAATGGTTTTAAAGAGAGTGCTGCCTCGCGGCGTCTGCGTTGCTAAGCAACCGGGTTCTGGCGAGAATAAATGACATATAAAACTTAGCTTATTGGATTTAGCCTTTTACTATGAATGGAAAAACCGTACAGATTATATTATAGATTTTGGACATTGCTGGACTGAATGTGTGGGTCCTCTAACCGAACGGCACCAATCCTGAATGACCCAGCGTGCGTTTATTCTGGAGCTCTGCAGCTGCTGCGCTGCGCGGTGAGGGCATCCCAGACCCGGCCTTCACCACCACCAAGCGGGCTCAGCATGGCAACAATACTAGGCCAAGGAAAAAGGGCAAGATGTGACATCAAACGCATGTGTGCTAAAAAATAAAACTACAAGAAGCATGTTATGCATGCCATGCGCGTAGTCTGTGCGCAGTGGCTGCAAGCGTGTACAACGTGTGTGTCAAATGCGAAGAATAGACCGTTACAGACTTGTTGTTGGTAAGTGAACTCTTGACTATACTGTACAAAGACACAGGACAAACTAGTTTGGTCCGGTTGGATGGTGGGGCCGGGGCGCTACGCCAAATTGTGTCCCCACCAATGTGAACATCAAAGTTACGCCGTTGACACATACACATATTTCCATACGCAGCACGTGGCCAGGGAGAAGCTCTTCTCCAGAATCTGATGCTCATTTGAAAGTCATTAACTATTATTATGCCAGGAGACATGGCATAATCGAAAGGATAAGTTAAATGCCGAAAATTGACATTCAAGACTAGGGTTTTAAGTCTTAGAGCAGGAGGGCTGACTTTTAACTTCAGGTGGAAACACATTTTCATTTTAAGAGGATTTATTATAATGCCTTTGGATTTATTTATTTTTTAAGAATTCTGAAAATAAATTATTAAGTGTAGAAAAAAGACACATAACTTTGTTTTTCTCAATGTCCAACATAAATCATCCTGAACCCTTCTTGTTTTAGGTCAAGTAAAATAAAAATACATATTGCCAGATTAAAGAGAGCATGTCTTTGAATATTCATTTTCTTTGTTCAAATTCAAAGGTTAACTTTAATTTTTCTTATATTTGGTAGCATTGCCTTTTAAACTGGGTAATTGGATCAAAAGTCCTGGGTACCCTTCCACAAGCTTCTCAAAATAGAGAAAATTGAATTTTGCCCTATTTCTCCTGATAGAACTGGCTTTTTGAGTCTGATATTGTTAACCTTGCTCACTCACACCTTTTCAAGCTCTACGCACAAACTCAATGGGACTGAGATCAGGGCTTTGTGATGGCCACTCACAACACATGTACACCCTCCAGACAACTAATTGGATAGTAAACTTTGGGTCATTGTTCATTTGGAAGACTCATTTGTTTCTAAGCTTTAGCTTCCTATTGCTTCAATTTTTCGATGTAATGTTCTTCATTTGCGAAATGCAGGAGTCCCTCCTGCTCCTCCCACAAAACCATGATGCTGCTACTTCTATACTTCACAGCTATGGTATCAGTCTCATGCTTGTAAACTTCTGTTTTCTCTCAAATCTAATAGTGGTCATTATGGCTAGACACTTTAATTATAATTTTATCAGAACACGGGGCATGTTAAAAAGATTAAAGACTTTGTCCTTGTGTGTATTTGCAAACTGTAATCTTCCTTTTTTCTATATTGCTATTGGGGCACTGACTATGGATAACGACACTCTCTTATCAGCTTCAACCAGAATCTTACCAAAATCTGGTGCTTTTGATCTGCATTGAAAAATCACATGGTGTTTAGAGGTTCTGAGCTTTCCCAAGCAGTTTAAAGCCAAAGTAATTTTGTAAAGTGTATGTAAACTTAAACATTAAAGAAAGAAAAAAAATCTATCTTTCATCATTCTGGCATTTAGCAAAAATAAATTATTTGGTAATCCTAACAGACTTAAATCAGGAAACTTTAGTTTGATTGTTAGACTGTGACAAATGAAGGTTATGTGTCTTTTTATATTGTATGTAAACAGTATCTGGTTTCAGATATGTACAGTGCCTTGCAAAAGTATTTGGCCCCCTTGAACTTTTCCACATTTTGTCACATTACAGCCACAAACATGAATCAATTTTATCGGAATTCCACGTGAAAGACCAATACAAAGGGGTGTACACGTGAGAAGTGGAGCAAAAATCATACATGATTCCGAACATTTTTTACAAATAAATAACTGAAAAGTGGGGTGTGCGTAATTATTCAGCCCCCTGAGTCAATACTTTGTAGAACCACCTTTTGCTGCAATTCCAGCTGCCAGTCTTTTAGGGTATGTCTCTACCAGCTTTGCACATCTAGAGACTGAAATTCTTGCCCATTCTTCTTTGCAAAACAGCTCCAGCTCAGTCAGATTAGATGGACAGCGTTTGTGAACAGCAGTGTTCAGATCTTGCCACAGATTCTCGATTGGATTTAGATCTGGACTTTGACTGGGCCATTCTAACACATGAATATGTTTTGCTTTAAACCAGTCCATTGTTGCCCTGGCTTTATGTTTAGGGTCATTGTCCTGCTGGAAGGTGAAACTCCGCCCCAGTCTCAAGTCTTTTGCAGACTCCAAGAGGTTTTCTTCCAAGATTGCCCTGTATTTGGCTCCATCCATCTTCCCATCAACTCTGACCAGCTTCCCTGTCCCTGCTGAAGAGAAGCACCCCCAGAGCATGATGCTGCCACCACCATATTTGACAGTGGGTATGGTGTGTTCAGAGTGATGTGCAGTGTTAGTTTTCCGCCACACATAGCGTTTTGCATTTTGGCCAAAAAGTTCCATTTTGGTCTCATCTGACCAGAGCACCTTCTTCCACATGTTTGCTGTGTCCCCCACATGGCTTGTGGCAAACTGCAAACGGGACATCTTATGGTTTTCTTTTAACAATGGCTTTCTTCTCGCCACTCTTCCATAAAGGCCAGCTTTGTGCAGTGCACCACTAATAGTTGTCCTATGGAAAGATTCCCCCACCTGAGCTGTAGATTTCTGCAGCTCGTCCAGTCACTATGGGCCTCTTGGCTGCATTTCTGATCAGCGCTCTCCTTGTTCGGCCTTTGAGTTTAAGTGGAGGGCCTTGTCTTGGTAGGTTTACAGTTGTGCCATACTCCTTCCATTTCTGAATGATCGCTTGAACAATGCTCCGTGGGATGTTCAAGGCTTGGGAAATCTTTTTGTAGCCTAAGCCTGCTTTAAATTTCTCAATAACTTTATCCCTGACCTGTCTGGTGTGTTCTTTGGACTTCATGGTGTTGTTGCTCCCAATATTCTCTTAGACAACCTCTGAGGCCGTCACAGGGCAGCCGTATTTGTACTGACATTAGATTACACACAGGTGCACTCTGTTTAGTCATTAGCACTCATCAGACAATGTCTATGGGCAACTGACTGCACTCAGACCAAAGGGGGCTGAATAATTACGCACACCCCACTTTTCAGTTATTTATTTGTAAAAAATGTTTGGAATCATGTATGATTTTCGTTCCACTTCTCACGTGTACACCACTTTGTGTCGGTCTTTCACGTGGAATTCCAATAAAATTGATTCATGTTTGTGGCTGTAATGTGACAAAATGTGGAAAAGTTCAAGGGGGCCGAATACTTTTGCAAGCCACTGTATTTTCTATCCCGGCTCATATGATCAAATCTATTTATCTACATTTATATTTAAGTGCACATTTATATCTCCAATAATATTTATCATCAACAGAAGCACAAAACCCACAGACATGTGCAGCATTTCATTCTCCAATCCCTCTCCCTACCTTCTTCTCTCCAAGGCGCCACAGTAAAGTGTTTCTCTTCATGCCGTTTTAGACTTCTGACGCCAGTTTGTCCTTCTTGACTCCTTGTACTGTGAGAGGCTAGTGCGTCACAGCTGCCATGACCTGCCTCTTTGTGTCAGATGCTCTTCCTGACTGACATCGAGAACACTGGCCATTAACATTTCCGGCTAAATCTTTTGGGAATTGTGTGAGTGTCCACAGACAACGCTTGTTCAAATAAATTATTTACAAATCATACAATGTGATTTCCTTATTTTAAAAGAAATGCTGTGTCTCACAGTAGAAATGCACCTAAAGATGAATTTCAGACCCCTCCATAATTTCTAAGTGGGAGAGCTTGCAAATTAGCAGGGTGTTCAAACACCTATGTTCCAAACTGTATACCTACTTAACTTTTTTGTTGCCAGTCTTGTGTGGCTGCTGAAGGAGGAGCAGCCTCTCCCCATCTCTCCTGATCCCTCCTGCTCTCTTGGCTTATTCTATTTTCTTATTTTCTTTTTTTAGCTTGTTATTAGTTACTTTATACACCCAGCCTTTGGAGTTACTGTATTAGACTGGATCTCTTTTTGGATTACTTTTTGAAGGACTGTGGATCACCAAAAAGGTATTCTGCTCAGATGAGGACTTTGAGAAACTGTTCCAGAGAATGGAAGCAATAGAGAAGAAGTTACACCGTCTTAAAAAGAATAGACTGCCCTCATCAAAGTTTTCAATGGCATCCGCATAAATACAGACTGTGGTAGAACCACAGTGCTGGTTCTGTTGGACCTTAGTGCAGCGTTTGACACTGTTGATCATAATATATTATTGGAACGACGGGAGAGCTGGGTTGGACTCTCTGGACAGTACTTGGCTGGTTTGAGTTTTACCTAAAGAACAGGAACTTCTTTGTTTCAATAGGAAACTTTTCATCAGAACGAACATAAATCACATGTGGGTTGCCTCAGGGCTCCATCCTGGGGCCCCTCTTATTTAATATCTACATGCTCCCACTAGCCCAGATTTTAACAACCAATAAGATTAGCTCCCATAACTATGCAGATGATACTCAGCTCTACATTATGACATCACCAGGTGACTTTGAACCCATCCAAACCCTAAGTAAATGCATCGAGCAAATCAATGGATGGATGTGCCATAACTTTCTCCAGCTGAACAGAAACAAAACAGAAGTAACTATCTTTGGACCTAAAGAGGAACAATCAGGAGTCAGCACGCAGCTTCAATTGTTGATGTTGCATGGGACCTCAAAAAGGCCCAAATCTAGGTGTAGTAATGGACTCACCCCTGAACCTCCAGGGTCCTATAAAGGCAATAACAAGGTCAGCCTTCTATCACCTGAAGAATACTTCTAGACTCAAAGGACTGATGTCAAAACAGGACGTAGAAAAACTCATCCATGCGTTTATCTTTAGTCGGATTGATTACTGCAACAGCATCCTCACGGGTCTGCCTAAAAAGTCAATCAGACAATTGCAGCTGATCCAGAATGCTGCTGCTCGTGTCCTCACTAGAACTAGGAAAGTAGAGTACATCACCCCAGTTCCAAAGTCCTTACACTGGCTCCCTGTAGCTCAGAGAATAGACTAAAAATCATTTTACTAGTTTATAAATCATTGAATGGCTTAGCCCCAAAGTATATCGAGGATCTGCTGTTACTTTACCAACCCACCAGAATACTCAGGTCCTCTATTTCCAGTCTACTAAACATCCCTAGAATTAGAACCAAACATGGAGAAGCAGCTTTCACTTTCTGTGCTCTCCTTATCTGGAACAGACTTCCTGGCGACTCCAGAGCTGCTGAAACACTGAGCAGCTTTAAATCAAAACTAAAAACTCATCTGTTTAGAATTGCCTTTGAGTAAATGATTAATGCCATATATATCATATGTGTTCATGCTTTATTGCTGTTTTTCATGCTTTATTGTGTATGATGTGTTGTATGTGTTTCATGTTAAATTGCTGCTTTTAATTTCCAATGTTATATTCTATGTTTTTCTTTATCACAAAATCATGTAAAGCACCTTGAATAACCCTGTTGTTGAAAGTGTGCTATACAAATAAAATTGCCTTGCCTTGCCACCAAAAAAAGAGACTTAGATACTCTACATAGTAGTATAGAAAGTACTGTAACATCAAGCTCAACAAGTTCTTTCTAAAATTCACTTTTATAGCTTCATAATAAAAAGACATAAAAACGTACTTAAAATGTAAAACAGGACTATGTTTTCTTTTACTATTTATGACAAAATGCAAATACAATTCAAGTTTTAAAATTGTTTTTATCATCCAATAATAGAGATTAGTAGTATTAGCTTAACTTTCCACCGGACGCGTAAGCGGCACGTTATGTCTGCGAAGCGTAATATGCAGTTGAAAGCCGTAGTTATACTCAATTGGTCCGTTTCCACCAGGCGCCAAGCTGTGTGAATCAGACGTGTCCGAGAAGTGTTGTGTGGGGGCCCTCTCCTAAATTTACGCGACTGGTCTATTTTTTACACGTTACGCTTCTAAAAAGTGCCAAGCTCAGCATTTTAGATCAGGCCAGACATGAAATCAGACACGGGAGCAGTGTAACGCATCTGGAAAATTTAAAAATAAAACACATGCAGATTTCCGATTGCCTAACTATAAAAAAAGTAAACAAAACATGATTATATGTGACACCAGGGTTGAAGTCAGTCAGTCTGTGGGTCAAATCTGTCTTTATCAAGTGGAGAATCACCCAGTTTCTATGATACCAGTGATAAGTTTTACAAGGTTAATATGAAAAAGGAGAAGGCCTGGACAGAAATATCAGCAATTTTGGGAGAGGATGGTGAGTTTATGATACCTTTGACATAAAATTACATCTTTTCCTGTATACTACCCATTCAGTTATGCAATTACAATTCTTGTGATCTCATTGGACCAGCTTTCGCAGACGATACAAGTTCAAAATGCTCCTGGTGGGAAGGAACACGCAGCTGAGCTCGCGAGTAAAACACATCTTTTACATTACGCACCGCTTACAAGTCCGGTGGAAAGCAGGAGTCAGACTGCAGGCCTTCCGTTCTCCGTTTCGGCTGCAGCATGTGCTCTGAACACACCAGCAGAGAAAACAGAGACGGAGTTTCACAGAAAAAGTTACGAAATGAAGCGTTAGAAACTGTTGCAAATGTTAAGAATGATTTTATGCATGTGTACTGCTAAACAAGATGTTAAGAAAAAATATTAACTAGTTTTGGTTCTCTCTGCACTTCTGGTTGTAGAAAGTCAGTGCTTAGAGGCGGCATGATTTTATGCTTTTGCACTGTCCTCCTGTGAGATCGGTGAGCATATCATTTTACCTGTTCATGGTTTATTTGCACTGTTTATGAGTTCCCTATGAGTAAAATGTTTAATGAAGAAAATATGTACAATGCTCTGTGGAAAGCTGCATTTGACTGTGCTGGAAACTTGAGGCACTGCCCTAAGGTTTATATTTTATTAAGAACATGATATAAATTGTAAATATTTATCTAATGCGAGAAGACTGAAGAAGCATCTGAAACTAATACAAAGATAATGAAACATTTCACTGTTTTATTTTCAATCTTAAACATGGTTAATGTTACAAGCAGTGCCGCTATGTGCTAACAGGTTGTAAAATCTAATTATTTGGAAAGTCAATATTCTTTGACACTGTCATTGACAGGTCAGGGTTTTTTTTCTTTATGGGTTCAATGGATCTGATATTTATTGGTGAACCAACCCCTCTGAGTCGATTCTCCCCATGCTACACGGTGGAGTGTGGTAGACTAGTTGCAACGAAAGAATCCCACAACAAAATTTCAAACTTGCTGTCCCTTTTCCCCCTACACACACACACACACACACACACACACACACACACACACATACATTCCCCTTGACTTTTGGCTGTTGCTCTGAACTTTTAAGGACTTTTGAGGACTCTACACATCGCTACATACAGGAAGTGGATTTGGTGTGGGCAAGTTGGAGTCATACCTCCAAAATTAACTTTTTTTTACAAATAGTTGATGAAGTCTATGCAATGTCAAATTGATTTTGGTCTGTTGATTTGAACCTGAAACCTGATTTGTTTATTTAGAAGGATGCTCCCAGGTAAGAATTTTGAAATAACTACAGTGATTGTGAAGCAAAAAGGTCGTTACTAAGAGACTTTTGGTATCAAAGAAATATTTTTGCTATAGATGTTTTTTATTTGATTTGTTACAGACTTTCTTTATAAAAAATAATCAAGCCTACATTTTCAAAAACTTTAATCTTTATCTGAGTCTTTTTCATTTCACTTCTGTACGTAGCCGAACCTTCTGGGACATAATCATTTGAGCTCCTTTACATCAAGTTTTGGTAAAGTAAAACTGGAATTTAGAATCTTAAGTAACCTGAGTGTCACATGACCCTTTCAATTTTGAGATTTCCAAAACACAGCCAACATTTCTAAATTCCACAGGTTTCATGATAGAGTTTCACAAGTCAAAATTAAAAAAATTCAGAGTAATTTTGCTAAGTTCCTTAACCATGTGATTTCTATTAGATTTCGGTCTCTTTGGTGATGACTCTCTCATTAGGAGCGTCCACCAGATCTTTGAGCTTCTGACTAGGTAACAGATCAGGGTTGGTGAAGTAAAAATAAATTAGCTAATTATCATTTAGCACCTGATTTCTCATTGCATCTCTACACATCACAGTGCAAGGCTAACTTATTTGGTTCCTTTTCCCATGTCAACAAAGAAATTAGCTTAAATGAGTATTTATGATCAATGCTAAATATGCAGACACATATGAACAAAGTTTGATCTTGTTTTTTTCTGAATTAATTTAATTAATAATGCTGCTTAAGGCCGGTTCACACTGCGTTTTTTGGCCGTCTCAAAGAACTGCTTCATGCCCCCCTGTGCGAGCTCCACTGAGCTCTAGAGGTGTGTTACACTGAACAGCCTAAGATTTCAGTGGGTAAAACTGTATGATGTCTTGCTCTCCCTCCCAGGGTGCATTTTCATTGGTCAATGGTCGTTGAATTTCTGCCACTGCATGAAGATTGCCATGGGCTGGTTTTGGTCGTACGAGCACTAAATAAGCTGTCTGGGAGCACGTCATACTGCACGGCTAGAGAGTTGTGAATCACACGCACTGTTTTCATCCCGATTCTTTTCACGACGAAAGAAAGGGTCAGGGACGGCTGAAATATCCCAGCTTTAGACCAAACCTACCCCTTCTTCAATGACCGTCCAACAAACAGAAAGGGACCAGAAAGCAACACATTTGAAAGTAAAAAGAACTGCATATGGTGCATATGGTGAAGTAATATTACACAGTTTCTAATTAAAATTCAAAAATACTTTACTGATCCCAGAGGGAAATTAAATGTTGTTGTAGCACGTACAATTAATTCTTTAAGGAGTTGTTGTAGATCATGATGGCTGTGGGCAGGAAGGATTTCCTGTAGTGGTCTGCGTTGCAGTGAAACTGAAGAAGCCTCCAACTGAAGACACTCTGTTGTTGCAGGATAGTCTCATGAAGAGGATGCTCAGAGTTGTCCATAGGTTTTTTGATTTTATGAAGAATTTTTCTTTGCATCATCATCTCCAGATGTTCCACAGTTGTCCCCAGAACGGAACCAGCCTTCTTTATCAGGTTGTTTAGCTTTATTAAGTCCCTGGCTCTGATGCTGGTACCTCAACAGATGATGGCTGAAGAGATTACACTCTTCACAACAGACTTGTAGAAGATTTGAAGCAAGATGCTGCGAACCTTGAAGGACCTAAGTTTCCTCAAAAAGCTTACAGCGTCTAAGAGTCTAAGAAACAATCTACATTTTGCAGAGAGTATCAGGAGTCCTATTTAAAATTTTGATTTATCACAACAGGCAATTCCCATGCTCCTAGCCAGCTCTGCGTAATATTTGGAAAATTAGGCGATGAAGCTTACAAAACTACTTTGGCACTTGGAGACCAACCACCCCACATTAAAAGACAAGCCTATTGATTATTTTGAAAGAAAAAGTGTGAACAAGAACAACAAAAGCTATCACTGAGGGCTACCACATCAACAAAAGTAACTGCACTGAGAGCATCATACTTGGTGGCTTAACGCAGTGGTTCCCAACCTGGGGTTCGATCCCTAGAGATTGCAGGGGGTCACTCAAAAACGTACCACTGCTGTTTAATCTTTGCTAATAAAAGTTTGAAAGACTTCTGGGTCATCGCCAATGAAGGCAGCTTGAAAAGCTGCTAGCGACAACCTGATTTAAAATATCCCTGAAGGTCAAGATATATTCTACAGCCTACAGTGATTCCATATAGTGAAAGGGGAACAAAATGACATCCAAAAACAAGACAAAAGGCAGGACTCAAGCAGTGAAAGAAATATCGAGGATGAAGAGCACGCGTGCAGCCCGTCGGCTAAGCAAGATGAAGTTGGTAGCATTGGATTTGGTAGCGAAGATAAGCTAGCACTGATTCTTAAGGAAATACGAGACTTTCGCGAGCACAGCAATAAGCAATTCGGAGATCTCAAGCAAGAGCTTTCAAAAACAAATGTAAGAGTTGATGATGTTGAAACAATGATTGCGACTAGTGAAAAACAAATGCAGGGGGTGGAGGAGGTGATACTAGAGCTAGTCAAACAACAATAACAACTACAGCAAAAGATATCAGACATGGAGGGACGCTCTCGTAGAAAGAACATTCGGATATACGGTGTCCCTGAGTTAGCGGAGGGATTGAGCCCATCAACAGTTTCTTCATTTGTGGAGAAGATGCTGTGTGAGAATTTGGAAATACCTCCCACTAAGTACTTACAGATTGCGAGAGCACACCGAGCTTTGGGTCCACCTCCCCCTGCGAGCGGTAAGCCTAGATCATTAGCAGTCAGATTCCAAAGCTATCGAACAAAAGAAGTTTTAAAGTTGACCTGGCAAAAGAAAGGTTTTATGTGCAATGGCAGCAAAATCAGCCTGGATCACGATTATGCACCAGATGTGTGGGCGAAACGAAAGGAATTTGGAGATACGGAGAGTCCTGAAAGAAAATAATATAAGATTTCAGACCCTGTATCCAGCGAGAGTATGGGTTTTATTTAAAGAAGAGACTGTGATATACAACACAGTGGAAGACGCAACGTTGGACATGGCAAGCAGGGGGCTGCCTGTCACCAGAGTTGGGGGCACATATTCAGAAATGCTCTTGGGAAAGCTGCACCAACACACCTGGTCATCGGCCCCAACACGACGCACGCCAGAATTCAAAGAAAAGCTACAAGCCTTTAGATGGAGCCAAACTGAGGTCACAAACGACTGATTAAGAAAATGTGGACTTTTAACTGGTAGAGTGAAACGCTGCTAGTAAGAAGATCTGTGTTTTAGATGCAGAATACACATTAGAACTATGTTGCGGACGGAGAATGGAAAGGACATTGACACAACAATTTTAGAGGGCCCTCGATGCCATTTGGGCCAAAGAGGCTATCCCTCGAAGAGGACATCCAAGAGCATTAGCACCTCAGCTTTAGAAGTTGGAATGAAAGTTCAAAGTCTACTGCATGTGTTCTGTTGGATTGATGTTGACAGTTTTGTTGTTAGGGGTAGCTATACAATGGATTTGGAATTGGAAAGGAGAGTCTAACTTTTTGGCCTTTACTAAAAGTACAAAAAGCATAGTAGAGAATTGAAAATAGTATCATTTAATGTAAACTGGATATCAAATCCAATTAAGAAACTAAGGTACTCTCCAAATTGAAGAATGAAAAAGCAAACATAGCTTTCCTCCAAGAGACCCACATGTCGGATTTCAAACATGCAAAGCTCAAAAGGCATGGGTTCAAGCATGTTTTTGCCTCTCCATACAAATCAGCTCATAAAAGAGGGGTTGCTCACTTATATCAAGTGAGCTTACATATGAGCATGTGTCTGAGACGGCGGACGATAGCAGTCAGTTTATTAAGATAAATGGTAAATTAGAGGGTATCGAGATAACTCAGATAAATGTATATGCTCCTCCTGGGAGTGATTAGTTGTTTTATAAGAAGATATTTGCAATGGTAGCTACTTCTCAAGGTGTAGTTATTTGCGGAGGTGATTTTAATTAAGGATTGACCCCAATTTAGATTCATCAGGCAAAACCCCTCATAATAATCCCATATCCAAGAAGGTGAAATCTTTAATGGAGCTGGGAATCAAAGATGTATGGAGAGACATGCAACCGCAGACAAGAGATTATACACATTTTTCTGTATCATATTCTGTCTATTCCAGGTTGGATTACTTTTTTGTATGTAGTCCAGACAGGCTTTGGATAAAGGCCTCTGAAATCAAAACTATTGATATTTCAAAATCATCAAAAGTTTTGGCTTACAAGCTGCATAAACAACAAACAGAAAATACAATTTATAAGATTAAAAATCCTGAAAACGATCACCCAGAAGATTTGAGGAAAAAAATTAAAGAATGCTTTGAAAAGTTCTATTTAAAACAAACTATACACACAGCCAGCAGCTGCAAGTGAAGAGCATATTAATGATTTTCCGGAGGGTGTTGAACTTCCTCAAGTGAAAGCCTTTCAAAATGAAATGTTAGTCAAGCTTATTACAATCAAAGAAGTAAATGTTGCAATCTCTAAATTAAAACCAGGGAAATACCCCAGATCATTGTAAATGAGAAGTGGTTCTCAACCAGTTTACCTGGATAAACAAAGGTTAAATAAAATAAATAAAAATAAATACAGGCGAGTGGTATAAATGCCTAAAAGAGTCTTTCACCATTACTCTTAATAACTTTTAATTGGGTGTTACAGACTGGTGAGACTCCTCCCTCTTGGCAGGAAGCGATCATCTCAGTTATTCCTAAGGAAAACAGAGACACACAGAAGTGTGAAAATTATAGACCCATAAGTGTCCTTAATGTAGATTATAAATTGTTTACTTCTATTTTAGCCCGTAGATTGGAGAACATATTACCAGAGATAGTCAATTTGGATCAGACAGGATTTATACAACAGAGACAGACAATGGACAACATACGGAGAACCTTGCATATTGTTGATCACGTAACAAAGGGAAAAATTAGTCCCTTAATAGACGGAGGGCATCGACTGGGATGATCCTCCCAGTAACTGAACATCCACTGTGTTCTGTTATCAACTTTTTACTTTCTGTAACATAGAAAGTTCTCTTATATCAGATCTTCTGTTCCTTCTGTGTTTCTGCTCTGTCTTCTCAAACCCCCAGACGGTCGTGGCAGATGGCCGCTCCTACTGAGCCTGGTTCTGTTGGAGGTTTCTTCCTGTTAAAGGGGAGTTTTTTCTCTCCACCGTCGCTACATGCTTGCTCAGTATGAGGGATTGTTGAAGGATTGCTGTGGTTGGAAAGTCTGCATCAACGGGGCCTGACCTCACGCCAATGACTCACGCAATCTGCTGGGATTCCTTAAATAGGAAACTTTTTAACTGATTGGAATGTTTGTATAAATGTATTGAAATGACTTCTTGTTAAGTGCCTTGAGATGACATCTGTTGTGAATTGGCGCTATATAAATAAACTGAATTGAATTGAACTGAATAGTTGGACTTAAAGCCGAAAAGGCTTTTGAATCTGTAAGATGGCTTTTTCTCTACAGGATAATGGATAAATTTGCATTTCGTAGTAAATTCATTAAGGTGATTCAAACATTATATTTAAAACCAACAGCATGAATAAGTGCAGCCCAAAAGACCCCTATGATGAATGCAGTAAATGGATTTAGTGTTCCCTCGCCCAGACGCGAGTCACCAAGGCCCCCTTCTGGAGCCAGGCCTGAAGGTGGGGCACGTTGGCGGGCGCATGGTGGCCAGGTCATTACCCATGGGACCCGGTCGGGCTCAGTCCAAAGAGGTAACATGGTCCCCCTTCCCATGAGCTCACCACCTGTGGAAGGGGTCATAGGGGTCGGGTGCAGTGTAGGATGGGTAGTGGCCGAAGGTGGTGGCCGAAGGCGGGGACCTTGGCGGTCCGATCCTCAGCTGCAGAAGCTGGCTCTTGGGAAGTGGAACTTCACCTCTCTGGTGGGGAAGGAACCGGAGCTGGAGTTGGGTTTTGACTGGACATCGTAGGACTCACCTCGACCCACGGCTGTGGCTCTGGAATACGTCTCCTCGAAAGGGGTTGGACTCTCTTCCATTCTGGAGTTGCCCCCAATGAGAGGCGCCGAGCTGGGGTGGGCATACTTGTTGACCCCATCTCAGCGCCTGTACATTGGGTTTTACCCTGGAGAACGAGAGGGTAGCCTCCCTCCTCCTACGGGTTGGGGGACAGGTCCTGACTGTTGTTTGTGCTTACGCGCCAAACGCCAGATCAGATTACCCACCCTTTTTGGAGTCCTTAGAGGGGGTGCTGGAGAGTGCTTCTCCCAGGGACTCCCTTGTTCTGCTGGGGGACTTCAACGCTCACATGGACAATGACAGTGAGACCTGGAGAGGTGTGGTTGGGCAGAATGGCCCCCCCGATCTGAACCCGAGCTATGTTTTGTTATTGGATTTCTGTGCTCATCATGAATTGTCCATAACGAACACCATGTTCAAGCATAAGACTGTCCATATGTGGCACCAGGACGCCTTAGGCCACAGCTCGATGATAGACTTGGTTGTCATTCCATCTTATCTGCGGCCGCATGTTTTGGACACTAGGGTGAAGAGAGGGGCTGAGCTGTCCACTGACCACTACCTGGTAGTGGGTCGGTTCCAAAGATGGGGGAGGACCCCGGACAGACCTGGCAGGCCCAAACGTGTTGTGAGGGTTTGCTGGGAATGTCTGGCAGAGTCTCCGGTCAGAAGGACCTCCAGCAGAAATTCGAACACGTCCCGGGGGAGGCGGGGGACATTGAGTCCGAGTGGCCCTCCGTGCCTCCATTGTTGAGGCAGCTGACAGAAGCTGTGGCCTCAAAGTGGTCGGTGCCTGACACGGCAGCAACCCTCGAACCCGCTGGTGGACACTGGCGGTAAGGGATACTGTCAGGTTAAAGAAGGTGTCCTATTAGGGCTTTTTGGCCTGTGGGACCCCTGAAGGAGCTGATAGTTACCGGCAAGCCAAGCGGAGTGCGGCTTGGATGGTCGCTGAGGCAAAAAACTTGGGCATGGGACGAGTTTGGAGAGGCCATGAAGAATGACTTCCGTGCGGCTTCAAAGCAATTCTGGTCCACCATCCGGTGTCTCAGGGGGGGAAGCGGTCTACCACCAACACTGTCTACAGTGGGGATGATGTGCTGCTGACCTTGACACGGGACGCTTTGGGTTGGGGGATGGAATACTTCGAAGACCTCCTCAATCCCACCAGCACGCCTTCCAATCTGAAAGCAGAGTCTGGGGACTTTGGGTTGGGCTCTCCAATCTCTGGTGCTGAGGTCACCGAGGTCTTTGAAAAACCTCTTCGGTGGAAAGGGCTCCGAGGGTGCATGACATTCCTCAAGGCTTTGGATGTTGTGGGGTTGTGTTGGTTGACGCTGCTCTGCAACATTGCATGGACATCGGGGGCAGTTTCCTTGGATTAGCAGACCGGGTGGTGGTCGCCCTGTATAAAAAGGGGGACCACAGAGTGTGTTCCAACTACAGGGGGATCACACTTTTGAGCCTCCCTGGTAAGGTCTATTCAGGGGTTCTGGAGAGGAGGGTGTGATGGAAAGTCGAACCTCAGATCCAGGAGGAACAATGAGGTTTTCGTCCTGGCAATGGAACACTGGACCAGCGCTACACCCTCGGGAGGGTCCTAGAGGGTGCATGATAGTTTGCCCAACCGGTCTACATGTGTTTCATGGACTTGGAGAAGACATTTGACCGTGTCCCTCGGGGAGTCCTGTGGGGGGTAAACCGGGAGTATGGGGTACTAGGCCACTTGATACGGGCTGTTAGGTCCCTGTACGACCGGTGTCAGAGCTAGGTTCGAGCCTGGTCTTGAGCCAGAAAAGGGTAGGGTGCCTTCTCCGGGTCGGGGATGAGGTTCTTTCCCAAGTGGAGGAGTTTAAGTATCTGGGGTTCTTGTTCACAAATAAGGGAAAAATGGAGTGGGAGATCAATAGACGGATGAGTGGGGCATCTGCAGTTATGCAGGCGTTGTACCAGTCTGTCGTGGTGAAGAGATAGCTGAGCCAAAAGGCGAGGAAGAAGTACGCAGGGATGCCCAACTTAACCACTTCTATTTGCATTATTGATTGAATCCATTGGACAAATGATAAAGCAAAATTCCCATCTTAAAGGAAGTACAGGAGCAAGAATTGAACACAAGGTGGCAATGTTTGCAGACAATGTGTTAGTCTACCTGGAAGAAATGTCAGTGCTCCGAAAGCTTCTCCATTTGTTTAGAACACTTGCAATAGAAGTGCCAGAAAGTCAATTTAGGGAGTGGGACAAACAGATATCACGATTTATCTGGCAGGGAAAGAAGCCTCGGATTAGGTACAATACAATGCAATTAAGGAAATAATATGGTGGAATGGCTCTTCCATGCCTTAAATACTACTATTATGTGTCCCAGTAAATTCCTCTTCTTTACTGGTGCAATGAGGAATACAGATCAAAGTTGAAAGAGATGGAGATCAATACGATATCAAAATTGCCATTGCAAGCTGTGACAGGAGACATAATTTTGCAGTTACAAATCATGGAGCCTGGGGACCGCTGGAAGCCAATCATTACCATACATTTTGGGCCTGCCCTAAATTAAATACATACATTGAAAGAGATCCATACAAGTCTGAATTACATATTTGGAACTGATATACCGTATTGTTTTGAGAATCTTTATTTGGGTACTGTATATTATCCGAAACGGAGAAGTGATAAAAAACTGATGCAGGCCCTTCTTGCGGCGAGTAAAAAAAATGTCTCAAAAAACTGGCAAACCCTAACCCTTTAAAAACAGCAGTTATTAAACCACTGCTAAAAAAGGATAATCTGGACAACACATTAATGCAGAACTACAGGCCAATTTCTAATCGTCCATTCAGCAGTAAAATTATTTTAAAAAGCTGTGTTTCAGTAGTTAAATAGCTTCATAACAATGACCAACTGCTTTGATGTTTTTCAGTCTGGTTTCCGTGCTCACCACAGCACCGAGACTCCCCTCGTCAAAGCTTTCAATGACATCCGCATAAATACAGACTGTGGTAGAACCACAGTGCAGGTTTTGTTGGACTTCAGTGCAGCATTTGACACTGTTGATCATAATATATTATTAAAAAGACTGAAGAGCTGGGTTGGACTCTCTGGTACAGTACTTGGCTAGTTCGAGTCTTACCTAAAGAACAGGGACTTCTTTGTTTCAATAGGAAACTTTTCATCAGAACAAACAGAAATCACATGTGGGGTGCCCCAGGGCTCCATCTATTTAATATCTACATGCTCCCACTAGCCTAGATTACAACAACCAAAAAGATTAGCTACCACAGCAGATGATACTCAGCTCTACATTACGATGTCACCAGGTGACTTTGAACCCATCCAAACCCTAAGTAAATGCATCGAGCAAATCAATGGATGGATGTGTCATAACTTTCTCCAGCTGAACAGAAACAAAACTAAAGTAATTACTTTTGGACCTAAAGAGGAAAGATCAATAGTCAGCACACAGCTTCAATTAATACAGCTAGAAACTACTGATCAGGCCCATAATCTAGGTGTAGTTATGGACTCAAGACCTGAACCTCCAGGGTCACATAAAGGCAATAACAAGGTCAGCTTTCTATCATCTGAAGAGCATTTCTAGGATTAAAGGACTAATGTCGCAACAGGACCTCGAAAAACTCATCCATGCGTTTATCTTTAGTCAGATTAATTACTGAAACTGCGTCTTCACAGGCCTGCCTAAAAAGTCAATTAGACAGCTGCAGGTGATCCAGAACGCTGCTGCTCGTGTCCTCACTAGAACCAGGAAAGTAGAGCACATCACTCCAGTTCTAAAATCCTTACACTGGCTCCCTGTAGCTCAGAGAATAGACTTCAAAATACTTGTACTAGTTTATAAATCATTGAATGGCTTGGCACCAAAGTATGTTGAAGATCTCACTATACAAACCCACCAAAACACTCAGGTCCTCTAGTTCCAGTCTAATCACCATCCCTAGAATAAGAACCAAATATGGAGAAGCAGCTTTCAGTTTCTATGCTCCTCTAATTTGGAACAAACCTGCAGACAACTGCAAAGCTGCTGAAACACTGAGTTCTTTTAAATCACAACTAAAAACATATCTGTTTAGAGCTGCCTTTGAGTAATGCTTTGATATATCAAGTTTTGTATATGCTTCTTGCTTTATTGCTGTTTTTAATTTATATGCTTTGTCTGTGTTTTACTGCTATTTTTATTTTACCACTTAATCATGTAAAGCACCTTGAATTACCTTGTTGTTGAAAGTGTGTTATACAAATAAAATTGCCTTGCTTTGCCTTGCCTTGCGTCGCCACTTAGCAATGCTAGGCCACATTGGGTGACACTTCTTTAAATAATTTGATTTTCTGAGTGACATGTAAACTGGGATAAAGGCTCCCATTCCGTTTAGGCTATTAGTCCTAATTATTGCCAAAAGCTTGATTTAGATGTCCATGTAAAGGTACTCTGCGAGACAATCACCAACACTAGTAAAAATGCAGCAAAAACTAAGTAATTAGGAGATAGATGCAGATGGACTCACATTAAGTGGAAGATATTGTACATGCTCTCTGGTCACTTGATCTGCATACCTTTAGTGTTACTGCCAATTGTTTTTGGACTACTGGAAACAAAATAATATTGTGAAATATTATTGACAGATTATAATATTAATATTTTAATAATTATAGTTATTATACTGTTTTTGTATTCTGGAACACCCAGAGCTGTAATGTGTTTCTCTGTTTAGTAGTGGAGAGAAACTGTTTTTTGGAGTGGCACATATAATTTGGGTGGTATCTTGTTGTGATTCCTGAGCCTTTGTAAATAATCCTACAAATGTTGATAAGGAAATTCCAGCATTATAATTACTTGGCACAAGTATATTTCTTTGGCATATTCTTTTACAGACCTGGTGCTTTGTAAATAGGTGTACACAAACTAGTGAGGAATTTCCTTCATTTTCATGCAAATAATTTTATGTAGCTGAGTTGTTTGCTATATTTGTACATACGTTTCAGAAAACTATAGTATATGCTGTCATTCTAAATTATAAATATCATTCTTTATTCATATTTGTGGGTTTCACAGTGAAAAAAATACACTTTTTCTCCAACCTCATTTTTATTTTTTCATGTGACTAAAGCTCTAACATGCAATTACAATATGTCTAATTTAAAACAACTGGTGTAAATTCAAACAGTTCAGGTTATGCTGAAAATAATTATATCACACAAGCCAATATTAATGTTTTTCATTGCTGAATATCAAGTTATCAGATTTGCCTAAAATTACCATATATATATATACCCTGGACCCCAGAGGGTTAAAACGTCAACTTGTACTTTTATAATTTTGACTTTCGGGGTCTTTTCTTGCTTTTGGTCAGGAGACTTAAGTTTTATGCCGTCATCCCTTGATGACCCAGAAGAGAGGTCTCCCAATATTATTTTTCAAGCAACAGTTTTATCTCAAGCTACAGAACATTTAACTATTTTAAGAGCTAAGGAGTTATTGTATAACATTGATCCATTAAAAACGTCTTGCTGCCAGTTTTATAAAGGTCTGAAACACTACACATAGCCAAAGAATAAGAGATGAAGTTAAAAGCAGACCACATATCAACAAAGCTCAAACAGGCCTGGACTCAATTTGGCGATGCTGCTATGAGTGTGAATTTAGAGAAGGCCTATCAGGACTGAAGCCAGGGCAAAGACAAGCTCATACTCACACACATCAGTGGTGTCTTACATAACATAGAGAGTGATGGCAGCTGAGGACACAATAATACTGCCTTTGGCATTTGTCCTGTGAAAGTTGGACAGGGAAAGGATCGGGTGAATGGGAGACATAACAGAGAGGGACAAGCACACAAAAAAATGAGTAACATTGAAAAAGAGAGGGCTAGAATGAATGTGTGTGTGGGGGGGCAGAAAAGGGCTAAAAAGAGGGGTTTAAAGTGACAGTGTCTACCTTCCCTGGCGATAAGGGGCATTACATACCTAAATCATTGCAAGCAAGCGGCATTTTTGTGTTCGTGTGACAACCTTACCAAAGAAAACCAACAAAATCTACTAGATCGCCAGATCGTTCAACCTCCAGCAAAATCATATATGCAGCAAAATGACAAGCACATCAGATTCTCTTTCATCACTAGCAACGAGCAAAGAGGTAAATGTAATCAGTTAATGCATTTTGTCCACATAGGCTCATATAGAAGGAAACATGCCGTCCAATACGGCGTCCCCCAGATACTTGGACCCGGGCCCATGTTTTTTAGACCCGCTTCTTATGGCTATATGTTGCCAAGCTGCCAATATTTTTCAATGATTGGGCATAATTTTATTCATTCTCAACAACATTTCGATGGATATTTCCAGAGATTAATGGTAAAAACTACACACTGTCACTTTAAGAGATGTTCTTTCTACAGATGCCCATGTACATTTCTACCAGGATTCTAAGAAATATTTAAAACAACATTATATACAAAGGCTTTACTACTTGATAAGCAGAAGAAAATATTTGTTAGGAAAATATTTCTTATTTAAACATCTAAACTATATTCATTTTAATAATAAGATAAGGGATCCAAACGTGTCTGGCCTGACTTCACCAACTTCCAAGGTGCATGAAAAATCTGGTTAGGTGAAGACAACTTTAATAGGAGACCAAAGATTTTTTGCTTCCTTGATGAAGGTCACAAGATGAACACGTTACTGGAGTCCTCATCTTACGAATTGAAAGATTTGTACATGTAAATATTACACCTACTTTTCATTTTGACAGTAACTTTTTTTTATGTGAGATCAGATAGATCCTTCAAATATACACCAGAAATCTATGACATTGACTTCATGATTTTAAAAACATTTGAATCCTGGAATTTCATTTTGCATTCTATAGTAAAGTTTTGTGACCTTTTATGAACTGCTTCTGCTGCAATTGTGTAAGAATTTCCTGTTTCAGTCCTCACATTGTTTTCCCCCTTAAATCAGCGTGAATGAACAATAATACTGTAACATTGTGAATGTTATACTATGAATCAGTATTTCCTAACCCTGGTCCTCATGGCACACTGCCCTGCATGTTTTTGATGTTTCCCTGCTCTAACACACCTGATTTAGGTGATTTAAATCAGGTGTGCTGAAGCAGAGAATTATCTAAAACATGCAGGGCAATGTGCCTGAGGAAAAGGGTGGAAAAAAAATCGTATATATTTTTACATTGTTGTCATATTTTGTGAGATGGCTATTGCATTTTCTATCAGAAACAAACTTTTTGGTTACATGAAACATAACGTTAAATCTAAATCTGCCAGGTATGACTTAATTCTATATGTCTCAGAACATTTTGTGATTTTTTTTTACTAGACTCATAAAACAGACATCATTTTTAGTGTTGGTGTGTTAAATGAACATGGGGACTATGTACTCAATCTGCTGATCACCAGTCAGAGCCAATTAGGTTAGAAATTGCCCATTCTGATGGCTTGATGACTGAAAATTGCTTCACTAGTTAAAAACTAGTCACCAGGTGACTTCTTATCATGCCTTTCTACATTAAACCTTTAAACCATTAAAAAACAATGTACTTATTTATTTTGTCTCATTTGTTCATCTAGGCTTAAGTAATATAACTTCTTAAACTAATATAATATCAGGTCATATTTATGAATAAAAAGACATTCCTTACCATTCATGAAGATAAAAGAACAACATAATAAATGCAGTGCAAAAACTTGATACATAAAAGGAAACATTACTATTTAGATGTGCTTAGAAAACTAAGTGACTGTAAACATCAGAAACCGAGTATCATTGCAATCTCTTATCTTTAATTTCATGGTCCACTTCCCCATCATTATAACTTCAAAACCAGTTACAAAAGAACAGGTATACCAGAGTTTCTGCCTTGAAAGCACTTTAGCTTTCAGCAATGCTCTCCTGTCAAAACAAGGTACAAACAAGACAAGACAGCCGTGCATTTTTATGTCCAGATGAAACCACGACAACTTTTATCTCTCTACACTGACAACCTCTGGCAATTAGCTGCTCCATATACGTCATCTCTGCGTGTCTGCAGCATGTGTGTATGAGTGGAGCATCAATGCGTACATTATGAAGAATAATAGAAGGGAAAAACACTCCCATATGCGTGATGCAATTATACCCTTGATTATCTGATTGGGTAATCTGCAGACGTCCAAGACAAACAGGTTGTCGGCAGACTATTGACTGAACATAAACCACTGGGAAGGACAGACGTGCACACACAAACACACACCTGCATCTGAGCATGTGCTCAACAATGAAGAGGTAAAGTGAACACCGAGCAGAGATCTTGTGTTGAAGCACTTATTTCTATTAATATGTGTCTCCTGCGCAAGCAGAGCAGGGTACTGGGAGAACATGCGTGGTAGAGGAAAAGAACGTAAATGAAGGAACTGAGCAAACTCTTTTGCAACATTTGCAACCAATTTATATCTATGTGTAGTGTAAGGCAGTATTTGTAAAGAAAAATCCTCTCTTTTTTTCTCTACATTGGTGATCTAAAATGCTGATTCATAATGGTTTGCAGTTTGAAAACAAACAAAACAATGACATCATCAGCGTAACTAATTATGACCATTATCTGAATGTTTTCATGATTGTATTGTATCATATCCTTAACAAAACTTTTAAGCTGTCAGCGAAGACGCAGAGATTACATGCGCCAGATCATATCTGCGCCTCTATACAAGCCAAGGGTTATGAAAACATGCCTCTGTATCAGAAGGTTTACAGAGTTTTAGTGCCTGTTACAGGCCGGGGTTGTGTACTACATTGTCTCCAGTGTTATTAGCATTTTCATCTGCACACAGAGTGTTTTCATTCTGCAGCTTTTTCTGATACATAGCGAAAGACATCTATGGAAACATTGTAGTGTAAACAGCCTTAGAGCACCTTGAATCACCTTGTTGTTGAAAGTGTGCTATATAAATAAAATTGCCTTGCCTTGCCTTGCCTTGCCTTGCCTTGCCTTGCCTTGCCTTGCCTTGCCTTGCCTTAGAGCGGACCAAATGGCCGCGGTGTGAAAGTACCATTGAGCAAAGCAGTTTGGCAACATGAAGTAGGGTATAAAATCAACAAATCATTCCCAATCTAAAAGAATTCAAGAACAGAAGAGAAACAACGTTATGGACATCTATTGTCTGAAAGAGGTTACAAAGCCAACAATCCCACTAGTTTTTATCTAATGCATATCTTTTCAGACATGTAATAACCAAGACTAGCTGTAAATATAAGTTACCATATTGAATAATACAGCAACAAGATATTCTTTTAGTAGTAATAATAGGAGCAACACGGTAGCCTTTAAGAAAAATCAATTAGATTGTAATGTATTCCTTAAGTTCTTGTTTTAGTACTGTAGTTCCATGGAACAGGTATTCCTGCTTTTATAACATCAGAATTTTATACCGGTTCTGCCTAGTGCAAAAATACATTTTAGACCCACTGTGCCAGTAAAATTACAACTTGGAGAGAAACACTAACTATAAAACAGGTGGTAAACCACATTTTCAGTGAGCATTATAATAAGATAAATAAAGCTGACATTTTAATTGGACTTGTAAAAGTTTGTGGAATGACACCAAGGTCTGTTTCAAACCTAATGCTGCTTGTGAGCAAGGTAAATTTATTAGGCTTCTAGAAAACTGCTTAAAACTAAAACAACAAGTTTGTCTTCTCAGTAGTAGTAAGTTACTGCATTACTGGTGTTAGGAACATGAATGTGAGCACTGACTTTTAATAAAGACTGCAAAGCACCAATGAATGCCAAGCATTCTTGCATAAATACTTTGAAATTCTTTCCTCTTATCCCTTAACTGGTTTTTAGGATTCTCAGAATGCCAACCAGTGATTTGTGTGCAAGAGATGAGTAACTAATTATGCAATGCGTACTGAGTCAGACTCATTTCATTTCATAGAGAAGTGCTCCCAATGAAACTAAAAACATTAAACTGTTTATAGTTCTCTCCTGCTGACAGGTTGTCAGAGGGGGAGACTGTTTACAGTAGAGAAGCAGACAGATATATGGACAGATCTAAGGTCTGCTCTTTAACATTACCCCCTGCCCAGGCTAACTCCCCTCCCTCTTCAAACCTTTCACCAAGCATATTTTGGAGCTAAAACACACCATTGAATCAAGCAACAAGGCAATCCTTGTCCTAGGCCACCAAACCCCATCTGGACAGCCAGCAGGAAAGCCACTGTATATGTATGTACTGTGTGAGTTTGTGTGTGTGAAAGTGCGAGGACATGTACAGTATACAGAGGTGGAGAGAAAATGGTATTCTGCTGCCTTTCAGCTGCAGGCTGATTCCCCAACTTTACATCAAGATGGACATTGAAAAGACACTTGCATGTGCAACATCTGCCGAGCAGACCCAAAGGGTTCGGTAGAAAAGTCCATGCAACAGCTCCGAATGTTGCCGTGCTTGGAAGCCAACTGTTGTCCTGTTACCATCAACAGTCCTCCTGCGCTTGGCACCGGGCTTTCTTTCACTTGCTGTTTTTTTCCTCGTGCCCCCCAACAAATCTTTCAGCGCTCGTTTAGCACTCCTCTCACTCCTCTTTCACATGGCCCCTGCTTTAGGTCCCCTCTCTGCTTGTTTGTGCCCCGTTCAGCCAGCTCTCTCACTCACATGATACAGTAAATACACAACTAATCATGCTCACGCTGTTGAGTGCTGCTTGGATCTGAAATTGCCCCGTTCAAATACCTCTGTTATCTTTGCGTTGTCTTTCTCCATCACAGTACCCCTTCACATTTATCACTTGTTTTTACATTAAAAGGTTCAAAACATTTAAGTGGGATTTTAGACAAACACGAAGAGGAGCATAACAGTGAAGTAAAAAAAATAAAAATAATATATATATATGTGTGTGTGTTACATTGACTACAAAAAAGGGTTTTATCAGGGTAATGCTAAAAACGATTTTTTTCATTGACTATTGGGTAAGGTATTAATAATTGTGGCTAGATTTATAAAGAAATTTTGGCAGCGCTACAAAGGAAACTTATCTCAAATCAATCATATTCATGATTTAAAATGGTCCACCACTCAAATTCCAGACCTAAAGCCAATTGAAAATGTGTGGCAATACTTAAAAAAACGGATGTTCTGATTTTCTCTAAAGCACAATAATAATGCACACAATTACAGTCACACACTCACGCAAGCACAAATGCCACGTGTGTATTGTGAGCACAGCATACTGTGTATATGCATGTTTTTTTTCTGTTTCAACAATTTTATCTTGCATCACAAAGATAAAGTCCACACTTTTTTGTTTTGTGGCTATTCTTCTCTGCTGTGAATCCTGACTCTTCATGTTGGCATATATATGTCCGGAAAATAAAGGTTTTACCACTGTTATGATGCAAAAAGTAATCAAATTATGGCAATGTATTGTTTTAGAAAACATGAAGTAAAGACAGAATACTGTATGAAACCAATACTAAAATCCTTAAGAATATTTTATCTACTTTTCAAGACTGATTAGCAGAAATTGTAGAAGTTTTTGATCCATTGCTAAAGAATAGATGCAAAGGTTATTTATAAATCCACTAAAGATATTTCTAATGAGGTCAGGCTTTGAACTCAGATGGATGGGAATATTCTTTCTTTCTTTCTTTCTTTCTTTCTTTCTTTCTTTCTTTCTTTCTTTCTTTCTTTCTTTCTTTCTTTCTTTCTTTCTTTCTTTCTATCTATCTATCTATCTATCTATCTATCTATCTATCTATCTATCTTTCTTTCTATCATTATCCACGCATGAAAAATTCCTTAAATCATAATTCTATATTTTCCAGGTTATGTAGGAATGTCATTATTTTTAATGAGGCCAGTAACCTCTGGAAGTAGGTCATGTCTGTCACACAGGGTAAAGTATGAAAACTGAATGTTTAACATGGACATAAACTGATGAATTGCCCATGAATGCAAAATATTTTTTTTTTGTCAAATGTGCATTTATTTTTTAAAGCTTAAGCCAGATTGGATATTGTAGGGCTTAGTCATGGCTTGCTTTCTTTTTATTGTGTCTAATATTTTAATTTACCTATACTATCATACTCTCACTGGACTTGTTTTACCTGTTATAAACAATTTAAAGATCTTCATCCATTTGGATTCTTGTCATCATAACAATCTACAGTATCGATTTCTTATTCTGGCAAACACCTTTCCAGCTCTAACCATTAAAAACAAAGACCAAAATCCACCATCATCTTGGAAGAGATATATTAGGCCTAGACACTATTCCGTGTGAGACAGATCAGGCGACTGGAGCAGGTTGTGTGTCTCCCTGGAAAAGTATGTGCGTCAGTGAGAGAATGTGGGCCTTCCCCTAAATAGATTTTAGCACGTGTTTCTCTTTTAAAATCTGCCTCCCTTCTTCTGCTGTTCACTTTTAAACAGACAGCACCCTTTGTTACCTTTAAAAAAAACATATGTGTATGGTTTTGTAGATTAAAGGTTAAATTGCTGCTATGTTTTCCTAAGCTGGGATTGTTATATTTTCTGCAGAGACATTTTCTAAAATAAGAGTGAATATACATTTCAATTAAAATCCTAATCTAATAGAAAACCCTGAAAAAAAGAAAGAAAAAAGTCTGCTCATTCCTGATAACCATTAAAGAGAAAAAAAAATGTCAATGAAATCCATCCATCCATCCATTATCTGTACCCGTCCATCCTATGCAGGGTTTGGGGGGGGGGTTCCTGGAGCCTATCTCAAGGAGTCACGGGGTGAGAGGCGGGGTACACCCTGGACAGGTCATCAGTCCATCGCAGGTCAATGAAATCCTTGTCAATTGAAACTTAAAAAGTGTATTATACCTTGGATTAAAACTTCTTATTAAACTCATTAAAGCCTCCACATAGAAATTTGAAATAGTATCTTTCATTCATATGAGGAAAAATACAAAAAATGAAACAATGAAACTGAGCCAAAGCTATTTTCCGGCTTTTAGATCAGCAGAGTGCTTGTCTTGCCTCTGGCTCGGCAGGCTGCACCAGCCTCCTTCATAAATACTGCACAGCCAACGCTTGATGAAAACCCTGCTTCCTCAGGTACAACTGCACTCTGGAGAGCTTCATTATCTACAGTACGGATAAACTGTACCGTAACTTTGTGTATTTATTAGCTAGAACACACCAGGAAAACATGTGATTCTCAAAACAATATGATTTATTTTAGTTTTTAACAAAACTAAATATACTTATTTTGTGCATGTATCTTTAATAATGTGAGCTCAATTAATATAGGCTTAGTTGCTTCTTATTTTATCCAAAGATGTGTTCCCAAATCAATCCATTGACTTTATTGTTTCTAGATGTAAGTCAACCCGTTGTGATCCAGTGTGTAAGTCACTTTCTGTTGCCGAATATGTCTTTGGAGAGGAGTTTGGGCACACTGCTGCAGCTCTTGCACCTGTAGGTGATCTACCTGATTAGCTCAGTGGCATCTTAAGCCTAGTTTATACTTCTCAGCAAGTTTGCACTCACACACCTAATTGACGGAGACGTTTTCCTTTTATACTTCTCCGATGGTGTGTCAGAGTTGCAAAGCAATTCTCCGCCAGCCAAGCCTCTGAGTTCTCTTGAACCTGATCGCTGCAAGCTGCATTTTTTGCTCTCTTTCTGAAATTTCATATTGAATTTACCTGAGCCCTGTCCTGTTTTCAGATCGAAGGAAGGTCCTTCTGACGCATGTTACCTATATTGACCACCTGGCTTCCCACATTAGTCAACTTCGTCGTTAAGACCTCTTCAGACCTGCCTACCCCACTCTCCACCGATCACGCTGCCCCCAGATCCTGGGTCAAAACCAACAAATACCTCTGTCCATCCCTAACATCTTGCACACTGGAAGTGTTTCCAAGCTGTCATACAGTCCCTACTGTGGTAAACTCTTCTGTTTACCCTCCAATCATCTCAGTAATCTGAATCTGAATATGTATAGGCTGAATATGAATCATAGATCTCCCTGCAGACATCACAGGAAGCCCTGTGCAGCTAACCAAACTCCAGCTCACTGATTTATAAAATTAATCATAAAACCTTTTCTCTGTGTCCATTTGATATTTTCTGCATGTGGGTTAAATATCTGCCTCCGATCAAGTCTGCTGTTATTTCATAATGGTGTTTTCCCCTTTGGCTTATTAATTTCATAATGACACTTTTCTACAGAATGACTTCATCTGCCAATCAGGGACAGTGGGTATGCTCTCATTAAGTGCTGTATATTTAAATATCCAAAATTTTGTGGTTATTGGTAATTTGCAGGTCAAATACAAACATTTTGGATTTGTTGCCTATTCATTAAATACCGCAAAACACGTACATTGTTGATGTGTGTGTGTATGTTGTTTTATGCATAAATAGGAATACCCTAGCCATTTATTAATAACACACATAGTCCTTAAAATAAAAGTCATTAAGAGTTTAAAAGCTAGATTAGCGAGTTATAAATTCATTTCCGCCTAATTTGTAGAACTAACACAATAATTTTTTTTAACGCATGCACAGAATTACCCACCCTGATTATCCCACAATTCAACCAGTGCTGCGTTCAGTTCTGGCTCCTCACGTAAACAGCATGGCAGACCCGAACTGCATCCATGGGAACGTCTCTTCTCAATCGCAGACCATAAGAATTATCAGTTTACATCACTGAGTCTGAGTCTCTGTCCCGTAGCGGAATTCTGCAGTACTACGTGCAGTGCAAGACAAGACGCAGTGCAAGATGCATCCTGCTGCTTGTGTCAACGCAATGTTTACATGAGGTTAAAAAACAAGTTGATTCTCGGCCTAAAAAGGAAATGGAGCTACTGCACTTAAACTTGACTTCATGGTGAGACGTTGGAGGTGGCAGCGGAAAGAACTGAGTCAATGTAAAAAGACGACAAAAGCTTTCAGAGGACATAAAGACACTGAAGACGATGACTTCAGGGGCTTAAGTGTGGAAGAGGAAGAGGAAGATGAAGATACCGACCAATGAATTTTCTGGGAGGCTAAAGTAGGTTTTATTTTCTAACCAGGCATGTTACTGTCGTGTTTGGGCAGTTTTTTATTTTCTAACCAGACATGGTAATGTTGTGTTGTGTTGATGCTGTACTGCTGATTTCCAGGCAGAGTTTGAAAAAAAACACGTCTTAAAAAAAAATCTTCCTTGAACCATCTTTCCGTGTAAGTATCTCATGTTAAAACATGAAAACGTGCAGCTTATATTCAATTGTGGCTTATATATTTACAGTGGCTTGCAAAAGTAGTCGGCCCCCTTGAACTTTTCCACATTTTGTAACATTACAGCCACAAACATGAATCAAAGTGGTGTACACGTGAGAAGTGGAACGAAAATCATACATGATTCCAAACATTTTTTACAAATAAATAACTGAAAAGTGGGGTGTGCGTAATTATTCAGCCCCCTTTGGTCTGAGTGCAGTCAGTTGCCCATATACATTGTCTGATGAGTGCTAATGACTAAATAGAGTGCACCTGTGTGTAATCTAATGTCAGTACAAATACAGCTGCCCTGTGACGGCCTCAGAGGTTGTCTAAGAGAATGTTGGGAGCAACAACACCATGAAGTCCAAAGAACACACCAGACAGGTCAGGGATAAAGTTATTGAGAAATTTAAAGCAGGCTTAGGCTACAAAAAGATTTCCCAAGCCTTGAACATCCCACGGAGCATTGTTCAAGCGATCATTCAGAAATGGAAGGAGTATGGCACAACTGTAAACCTACAAAGACAAGGCTGTCCACCTAAACTCACAGGCTGAACAAGGAGAGCGCTGATCAGAAATGCAGCCAAGAGGCCCATGGTGACTCTGGATGAGCTGCAGAGATCTACAGCTCAGGTGGGGGAATCTGTCCATAGGACAACTATTAGTGGTGCACTGCACAAAGTTGGCCTTTATGGAAGACTGGCAAGAAGAAAGCCATTGTTAAAAGAAAACCATAAGAAGTCCCGTTTGCAGTTTGCCACAAGCCATGTGGGGGACACAGCAAACATGTGGAAGAAGGTGCTCTGGTCAGATGAGACCAAAATGGAACTTTTTGGTCAAAATGCAAAACGCTATGTGTGGCGGAAAACTAACACTGCACATCACTCTGAACACACCATCCCCACTGTCAAATATGGTGTTGGCAGCATCATGCTCTGGGGGTGCTTCTCTTCAGCAGGGACATGGAAGCTGGTCGGAGTTGATGGGAATATGGATGGAGCCAAATACAGGGCAATCTTGGAAGGAAACCTCTTGGAGTCTGCAAAAGACTTGAGACTGGGGCGGAGGTTCACCTTCCAGCAGGACAACGACCCTAAACATAAAGCCAGGGCAACAATGGAATGGTTTAAAACAAAACATATCCATGTGTTAGAATGGCCCAGTCAAAGTCCAGATCTAAATCCAATCGAGAATCTGTGGCAAGATCTGAAAACTGCTGTTCACAAACGCTGTCCATCTAATCTGACTGAGCTGGAGCTGTTTTGCAAAGAAAATTGGGCAAGAATTTCAGTCTCTAGATGTGCAAAGCTGGTAGAGACATACCCTAAAAGACTGGCAGCTGTAAGTGCAGCAAAAGGTGGTTCTGCAAATTATTGACTCAGGGGGCTGAATAATTACGCACACCCCACTTTTCACTTATGATTTTCATTCCACTTCTCACGTGTACACCACTTTGTATCGGTCTTTCACGTGGAATTCCAATAAAATTGATTTATGTTTGTGGTTGTAATGTGACAAAATGTGGAAAAGTTCAAGGGGGCCGAATACTTTTGCAAGCCACTGTGCAAAGTTTATTTCCTTTTCAAATTTAGTTGGTGCAGCTTATATTCGGGTGTGCTCAACACTCCTAAAAATTACAGTGTATAAATTTACATATATATGTGTGTATATATATATTTATAAAACCCTTTTTATATAGACATATACTTGAAGCATATCGAAGCACTTCAGTTTTATGCCATGAAACTAAATATTCCATATAAAAAATAACAGAGTCCCACCCCTTTATAGGTTATAAATGAAAGATTTCTGTCTGAAAAGACTGAAAACAAGTACGGGAGTGGCAGCCTGTGTGTGGGTATTTCGCTGTAGCAGAGACTGGTGTACTTCAAAAAATAGAGGGCATCCTGTGGAAAAAGGATTATTTGGACAAGTTAAAGTAACATCTCCAGACAACACTGCTCCAAAAATGGGCAGGTATTGAAGTGAAGATTTGTAAAAAATGAGACACAGTCCAAGTAAAAGCCTTTAAAATCTTTCACAAAGTCTTGAGTTAATGACCAGCTGATTTAGATCTATTTTAAAGATTACAAGACCATCAGTACTATTATAAAGATAAAGTCTTTGCACATCACTGTTGATTGCATTATGTACATTAACTGTCTTTATTATAAAAGGAATAAGAATATAAAAAATTGGTGTTCAGATAGTTCTTTGCAATATTTGATATTTCATTACACATTTTAAAGTGAGGACAGTAAACACAAGGACATCATGTCCTCTGCATCTGGTCAGCTGAGAGTTAGTTTTCTTTCAGCCTTCTGAGTTCAATTTGTCATCATTTCTGTTGCAGGCATGATGAGGCAGAATGGGTAATGGAGCTGTTCTAATAGTACAGATAGTGCACTAACTCAGTGTTCCCTAGATACCAATTAGCAATGATCAACCAAGTATCAAGAGTGAGACAACTGATGGGTGAATGTTTGGAGCTTACAGATGAGAGAAAGAAAGTTGGGACAGTGTGTGGTCAAATGTTCAAAGGTGTGTGTACTCTTTTCAGACATATGTATGTATTGCTTATGATTAACATTTTATTTGCAAACAACGGTTCTGAGACAAAAAAGGAATGATCATATTCCACTATTACATGTCTGCCTTGAATTTTGATGGCATTAGAAGATATGCAACTTTAAGTAAATAACGCTTTCCACCTTATTTAAAACAGAATGTATCACCATCTAAGTCAGGATGCCACAGAATTACAGTCCACAATCAAGTGTAGTAAATTTGCATCACATTATTATGTCAATTTAATTCTCATGAAAACCTTCTAAACATCTTCATCCAACTCATTTTATCCACCATAAATCAAGGCCTCTTGATTTGTCCTGAATTTAATTGTATTACACTTTCAGCATTTACACGGCAAAGGTTCTTTGAAGGTCTACAGTCTGGTGCGACATCACGGTAGAGAAACCAGGATAAGCAGTCTTTCAAAATAGTGTCACTTAACATCTCACTCAATATCCATGCATGTGCACACACATTCACGGGCACTCACAACCTTGGCAGAAGGAATGCACCCTCAATTTGTTTATCAGCAGCACAAACCGAGCACACAGCAGGAAGTTAAAAAAACAGCCCCAAAGTTAAATATAAACACCAGTATGTGGATGATCAATTTTAGAACCCACTAATAAATAAATAAAATACTAGAACATCACACTATTTAGGACAGTGTTAAATTTAATTTATTACGATGATTACATTTTAATAAAACATAGTAGTTTGCATAGATAGCCAAAACCCATTCAAACATACATTTTTTATTTATCTAAGTGGGCCCACAACTTCAAACAGCAGCATTGCAGACACACAGCCTCATTGTGTGTGCCATGAAGCAAGGACAGCATTTTAAATGTCCTGTTGACAAACAAACATGGTGGTAGTGGGATAAGCCAGGGCAGCTTTGGTAATTTAGATCCTGCATAACTTGTAATAATTAATTGTCCCACCTGTAATTCAAGACCTTTAGCTCGACCTCACTCTGGTCAAGTAGCAGAACAATAACTTAAAGCACAAAACCAAGTCCAACCCAAAAGGGGCTAAGAAATTAAGGCTTTAAATTGGCCTAGTCCAAGTCTGATCTTAAATTCCATTGAGATTGTGTGATATGGCCATAAACAGGACATTCATGAAAAACCTGAGAGCAGAGAAATTAGTGGAAATAATGCTGCAAAGAGGAGACGGCCAAAATTCCTTCGAGGTGATGTAAAAAAAACTTTTCGGCATATTATTTGCTTAGGACACTATTACTGTTTCACATAGTGCCAGCTTGGTTTGGTTTGGACAACACCCCCCCCCCCATAAAAAACAGCTTTATGTATTTACTCAGGTCTTCTTTATTTGCTTTTAAAACAATCTTATGATGTGACACATTTAATTGTGACCGCATTGGATTCAATCGTAAAGCAACCCATAGACTGTGACCATAACAACTTTGTTTTTCTCTTGCCGTGCCTCCCTAGCAACACAGAGAATGGTGGATAATGTATTTATGCATGAATTTAAGAGAGGAAAGAACAAGCATCAGTTGCAATATTTATTTTTTGATTTATGATAATTCCAAAGGAATAGAATCGGCTATGTATACTGGTACTTTGAAACATGAACATACAAACTATTGAGTTACTCAAAAAACTTTTTTTTAATTGCACCTAAAATTTTATTTCTGTCTTAACAACAAACTAGACTAAAACTCCTACAATTCTGTTACTACTCTTACTGTGCCAGACCGAGATTACCAGTGGCCCTAATATGGCAACCCCTGCAAAACTTTCTAAAGGCACCCCTGGTCTTGTCTGGTAAACTTACATAATTGTTTTTCATGGATGATATAACTTTGTATGTGGGCCCTATATGGATTTTGCTCAGCCTCAGTATGAGGCCTGGCAAAGTTCTACTTGGATGGGAGCCACTTGGGTTGCCTAAACACATCCCATATCAGCAAAATCATCTAACGCCTATGTATTAAGAAAATCAGATTTTACACATTACATCTAGGGCATGTATGTTCCCCACTCTTCATAGAGTTGGCCTGCATCACACATACAGGGCAGCTCAGTAAAATAGTATATGATTTAAATGTATTTATTTAATATATAAACTCATTAGAGAGATATATTACCAGTTTAATTTATGTTAACTTTGATGAATATGAAGTGAAACCAATGGAAATAAAATGTTAGTTTTTTTCTGAAAATCACCATATTAGAAAGGACCAAACCAAAAATATTCCTTAACACAAAAATGGTATGTTATGGGCAACAGAATCAATGTTTAGAAGTCAGTCAACTAAACATATCAATGGAAAGTTGAGTGGAAGGAAAAGGTGTACCAGAAAACAGTTTACAAGCAACAGGGATATCTCTGAGCTTGACAAGCTAAATGCCACTTTTAAAGCAACCTGGACTTCCTTATCACCTCACCAGTACCCACAAGCGACCTCGCCACACAGTACACATACAGTAATTCATGCACAATGAGCCCTGAGTAAGTACTGACCATCTAAACTATGAGGAATATTGGCATACGATACTTTTCAGTAAGCTGGCATTTTTGTTTTAATTAATTAGTTTATTTATTTTTTACTGATCTCATGTTCAAATTGTCTAAGAAACTGAATACTGGGTTTTCAATATCTAAAGCATAAGCCATCATCATTAAAAAAGCAAATACATTTTTGTTACACTTAATACACATATTGTTTATGATATATAGGTTTCACGTTTTGAAATGAATTGCTTAATTAAATAACTTTCTATTTAAATCACACTTCGCTGAAATACACCGCTACATAGGCAATAAATCCCTGTGGGTATACAATCCTATCTAGTGTATATTTTACACATTTCCTCCATACATGTACCCCACTTGTAAATGTTGGCTAAGATTTTATCGGTTAAGTTCATTCTGTTTGTTTTCCTCAAAGCAGTCAGTCTGAACCTATAGGCCTAGATAATGGCCTACAGAGCAAACAGCCATCATCATCATCATCATCATCATCATGACATTGCTTTGTTTTGCAGTCTGTTATTCCACTTGTCCCGATGCAGCTACTGTGAGAAAGCCGTGTAAAGCTGCTGCACATACCATCAGACAAAGCAAAAAGCCTCACGGGCTTAAAAGGTGATACAAAAATCATAAACAGCAACAAAGCATCCCGATATGATCTAATACGGATGTCCGAAGTTGGACTGTCTTACCTGGTCCCGCGGAATGCAGGGCAGTGAAGTCCTGCGGTGGGACTTGCTGTTGCTCTGACTGTGAGCCATCATCTCCGAGGCCGCTATGGAGCTGGACCTCCGTCTCCTTTTGAAGACAGGGATGTCCTCCTCCTTCGCCCCGGTCACAGAGCCACAGCACCCCGTCCCGCTGGTCCCTGAGGCCGGCAAAAGCCGGTCAGCATAACTCGCAAGCAAAACCCCCAGCAGCCCCAGCAGGTAGGCCAGGTAGGGTCTCCAACTGGCCCGGACCCTGCTCAGAGAGAGTAGGGACACGGCCCTGCTGACGCTAATGAAGACGAGGATGGACACTCCCTGTCCCGGCCGGACAACCAGCAGAGCCCCGCCGCCCAGGCAGCCGAGGACTACCAGGGTTGCGGTCAGGGACGGCAACTCCTCCGCGCCGCGCAGCAGCGACTGCGCTGCGGCTTCGCCCAGCTGGCACGCCGCTAACAGGAAGAGCGCACTCCGGATCAGCAGCCCGCAGCGAATCAAGCAAAGCCAGACCCAAGAGAAGGCACATGCGAGTGTAAAAACGGGCAAGACGCAGTGACACGCAGTGAAAAGCAGCTCCACGGCGCAGCCCGCCGCTGAGTGGATACAAGAGCCGACGCAGCTACTATTTTCGCTGCTGCTGCTTGCATCCCACTCGACCAATCTGAGCAGCAGAGCGAGGAGAGCGGAGACGGAGGCGACGCAGACAGCAGAGGACACTCTTCTGCAAGTCCATGTAGCGGAGAGTCTCTGCCACGACTGGCTCCGCTCGTCCCGGTGCAGCGGGGTGACACATGTCTTCACGTAGCCGCTGCGCTCCAACGCTGCCCGGGGATGTTTGTCTTGTGCGCCTCCTGATGAATTTCTGTCACTGTCTGCCTTCGAGGACATCTTTTTCCGTCAAGCTTGTTTGGATGCCTGTCCTGGGATATAATAGATTTGCTTTCAGTGTGAGTGTTTCATTCACATGTTCCATGTTCATCTGTGCACACACTGGTCTCTGATGCTTGCTCGACCACGTTTAGAATGTTTAAAGTTATGTTTGCACAACTTTTTTTTAGTTTTATGGCTTATAAAATCCATATTACATTCTGGTTTGCCCCAGGAAGTCAAGCAGTGAACCAAAAAAAGCAACCCCTGGCGTTTCATACATCTAGGCCACTGCCTCAGCTCCTCCACACAGCAGCCGCTCTCCCTCAGCCTCTTTCTCTCTCTCTCTCTCTCTCCTTCTCTTCTCTCTCCACCCACCAGACATTATCCCCTATTTTGTGCCGCTCCAGTGATTACTCCATCACGTTTCAGCCCTGCTCAGTCTGCAGGCTGCAGTCTGTCCTGGATGTGACTCAGTTCCAGTGAATGCATTACATGTTTACATAAAGATTTCCCGCTTGTTCTGGAAGATGGAGCGGTCTCATTATGGGAATTAACCATAGTAATCCTGTGATACATTTTAGGAGCAGAGTGCAGTAAAGGGAGAGGAGACCAAATGTAGTTCCTGTACTCCTGCCACCTTACTTTCAACAGTAGGATGTGTCAGTGAAAGGTCAAAAGCCCCAAAATGAAAAAAAAAGAATAAAAAAGAACCCCATTCTTACAGTGCTTTGCTTTTGTTACATTACAGTCACAAAGGTCATTATGTGAATACTGAGATATTTGTTCTGTGATAGACCAACACTAAGTAGTGCATTACGTGGTAATAATAGGAAAGGAATGCATGGTTATCAAAGTTATTCACAAAATTCTCCGTGTGGAGACAGTGCTGTTCACCCCAAGCACACCATCCAGACTGTTGAACATGGTGCTGGCAGCATTATGCTTTGGGGATTTTTTTCAGAAGGGATAAGGAGGTATGTATGGAGCTAATTACATGGCAATCCTAAAAGAAAACTTGCTAGAGGCTGCAAAAGACTTGAGACGGGAATGAAGGTTCCCCTTCCAACAGGACAGCGACTCTAAAAAAAGCAACAATGGAAGTATTTATAATAAAGCACATTTATGTATTAGAATAGCCAGTACAGTCAAAGTTCAAGCGAACATTTAGGATCTGGGGTAACACTTGAAAATTAGTACACACAAATGCTCTCCTTCCAATCTGACTGAACTTCAACTACTTTGTAAAGACAAATGTTTTAGTCTCTATGTGTGAAAAGCTTTAGCTAGTTTGCAAAGCTAACATAAATCACATTAAAGCAATGCAAAGCAGGTTTGGCTTCTTCCAACACCAAAAGCATGACTGAGAGACTGATAGATGGTTACTCGAAATTGCTCTTAGGTATGAGAGTGTGCATTGCTGGTTGTGAGACCCGTGTCTGTATTTCTCTGAGATTGACTGTTGACCTTTTCAAAGGGTACCATGGGACTCGCCAAATGATTGCTCAAATAGGCACTAGCTCCCTGCAACCCTGCAAGGATAAGTGGGTATAGACAATAGATTAATGAATGGATGGCGCATCATCACAGAGAGCTCTTTGACCAAACTTGACGCCACAGCTCTTCTATAGGATTTAGGACTATCAGGATTTAGGACCAATGAGATGGTCGAAAGTGGATTTTTTTTTTGTCTGGGGAAAAATTCCTTTGCTGATTTGGCCAAATAATATGAAACAGCCTGTTGAAAGACCAAATATTAACCAATGTCAGATGTCTGGCAGAGGCCGCAAGATCTTTATTTAAAACGTGTTACCATAGGATACCATGCACTTTAACAAGGTTCCTAAGGCCTTTGGGAGGGGAAAACGGTAGATCCCTGCTTCCCAACCCTGCTCCTCAACGCACAGTGCCTTGCATGCTTTAGATATTTTTGTGTTTTAGCACACCTGATTAAGATGACTGTAGTTCAGTAAAATTATATTAACCAGCCATCAATGGAAATCAGGTGTGTTGAAGCAGGGAAACATCTAACACTTGCAGGGCAGTGTGCCATTAGGACCAGGGTTGGGAAATACTGCAGTAGACATCCTTTGTTATCGAAAAGCCTACTTTTGGTCTTATCTGACCAAAGCACAGTAAAAATCCAAGAAGAATTTGGTAGACACCCACACATTCACGATTGTAAAGATAGAGGAAAGTATTTTTTCCTGGCATGTCTTCCATGAACTGCTTGGCAAAGACATAGCACCAATGGTTTAGCTGCATTTGTTGCTGCTAAAGTTCTTTTTTACCATCCATGACAAAAGAATTGAAAACATAGACACAACAAAAAAGGAAAAGCACAAACCTTCAAAGAGGAGCCTTTTTCACTAGCAATAAATATGTAGATATAGTGATACTGTTTTTTTTTTTTTTTTAAACCTCAAACCAAACAAAGAATTCATTTTATGTATTCTTTGTGGCAGACTGAAGAGCAAGTTAGAGGTCTTCCCTCACTTGCCCTACAATTTTTGAGAAGATTTTTAAGAGGCCCACACAATCATTTTAAGCTACTCAAGTCTGTCATCTGTTTCTGACCTATTAATAATTCACAAAAAATAAATAAATACCTTATCTTTAAAAAAGCATTACAACTGCTGGGTTATCTCATATTTGTTGGGAAAAATGTCAAAAACATCTGTTTGACAAGGGAGATAAATACACCAGGAATGTTCAAAACCTCTTATTTGTTTGATTACATATTTAAGAGGGGATGTAACATAGGGGCAGTGTTTTTGTGTACTGCGTTCTTATGCAACACGAATCAGAATATTAGGTCAAGTGCTATCAGCGTATAAATCACTGTACTATTTATTGCTATTTTTAGGGCAGTTTAACATGCAGGAGGCCAAAAAGTCATGTTTTAGATTTATTCTATCCTGTTTTACAATCTTGTAAACTTCCAACATCTCATTTATGACTATTATTGTGCCCTCACTAAATGTCAGTTGAAACACGGTCATGTAGCTATATACAGAAATATGTAATAGACCATGTTCAGTCTTGACTTTAATGTGCTGTGAGTCACTTTTGGCAAAGGTAGCCATGAGAATAACATCTTTGTGTCCTTTATTCTGAGGGAAATTGTCCATGCGCACCCCTCCGAATGTTTAGAAGGAAGTAGTATAACAGTTTCATAAATCATAAGAAAGTCTTTGGCTAAACTATTTGTGTTGTCATTAAATGAAATAGCACATCCATGGTTTTGTTTGAATGACCAGATGACTAGAAGTTCCTCGAATAAAGTATATTTAAGTCCACAGGTTTTCACAATAGGACATTTATGATTAAGCTTAATTTATAAGATATTCACATATTCCGATCAAGGGTTAGGTTTTTTTATCTTAAACTCATCTTAAAGTTTTGGTTTCATAAATGTATCCGAGTACCATTTAAGAGAGTCATAATTACTACCGCCAGGAGTAAGGGTTAATTTTTCATAACCCTTTATTGAATTTCTTCACTTTGACATCCAGAGCACAGGGCAGCAATCACATCGCATCAACACCCGCCGTGGGCCTCTCGCAATGCTTTGTTTTAATTAAACAGTCGGATTCCCCTGGTCCGCACCAGTTCTAAGTCAGCTGCTAGGTGGCAGCCGAGGCCACCCGAGTGTGAACAGGTCCCGAATGGGCACCCCTGCTGGGGATATTCGCGAGAAGGGCCCAGCTCGTGTCCAGAGTTGCCGACTACATCCCCCCACCGGCCCGCCTTCCACACGGCGTTGGACACCGCCCCGCGAAAACCTACAACTGCCGATGCACGAGGGACCGGGGACACGGGACCCGTGAGGCGGGCCGGCCACTGCGCTTCCGGCGGCGGAGAGGGGAGGGCGATGGGGCGACCGCTCCCCCAGCTGCGGCACGAGCCCAGCCCCACTTCACACCCCAGCCTGACTTAAACCAGCCCTTAGAGCCAATCTTTATCCTGAAATTATAGATCTGACTTGCTGACTTCCCTTTGATCCAGCATGCCATAGGCTGTTCACCTTGGAGACCTGCTGCGGATATGGGTACGGACTGGGGTGAGATTTACACCTTCTCCCCCGGATTTTCAAGGGCCAGCGAGAGCTCACCGGACGCTGCCGGAAGCGTGGCGCTTTCCAGGGCACGGAGCCCTCTCTCAGGGCGAACCCATTCCAGGGTGCCCTGCCCCTCACAAAGACAAGAGAACTCTCCCCGGGGGTCCTGTCAGCTTCTTGTTTGTTGGCGTTGCCGCACTGGATGCCTCGGGGCGCCTATCTCCGCCACTCCAGGTTCAGGTATCTGAACCCGACTCCCTTTCGATCGGCCGGGGACGACGTAGGCCATGGGCCCGCGCTTCTGAACTGCGTTCGCCCATCCCTTAGGACCGACTGACCCATGTTCAACTGCTGTTCTCATGGAACCCTTCTCCAGTTCCGGCTTCAAAGTTCTCGTTTGAATATTTGATACTACCACCAAGATCTGCACCCACAGCGGCTCCACCCGGCTCGCGCCCTAGGCTTCCGTGCTCACCGCGGCGGCCCTCCTACTCACCGCACCCTAGCCCTCGCGGCTCTTGTTGCCAGCGGTGGCTGGGTGTGGGCCCGACGCTCCAACGCCATCCATTTTCAGGGCTAGTTGATTCGGCTGGTGAGTTGTTACACACTCCTTAGCGGATTCTGACTTCCATGGGCACCGTCCTGCTGTCTATATTAACCAACACCTTTTCTGGGGTCTGATGAGCGTCGGGATCAGACGGCTTAACCTGGTGTTTGGTTCACCCCGCAGTACCAGTTCTGCTTACCAAAAGTGGCCCACTGGGCAGCTCGCATTCCCACCCGGCTCCAAGCCAGCGAGCCGGGCTTCTTACCCATTTAAACCACCTGGAGATCGAGCCTTGGTTTTAAGTTCAATACCATAAAATCTACGGGTTTGTTTGGGATATTTGTCTTCAGAAAGTGACAGTTCTTCTGCCAAGATGAAAAGAAATGTTGCTCTCTGGAGTTAAATATAACAAATGCAAGATTTGTGAATAGCAGGTTTGGATTATACATTATTTAATTTACTGTTTATTTTTATACTTTAATTTATCTTAATCCCCGTTCCAGTGTTTCCTCTGTGGGAGCCCTCTGCCCCGGGAGCGGTGGTCGGCTGTGGCTCCCTGGGTGCTCTCCAGGTGGAGCTTGGGTGGAGGTGGGGGTGTTGGCCTTGCCTCTACTGGGTGCCCTGTGTCGGTGCCTCGGCTGCTGCTGTTAATCTACTGCTGCCGGGGCAGATGGCTCCTCTGATGGCATTTCCTTGCATGGTTCATCTACACTCCGCCCAATGTCCTTTTTTACTTTTTCTTTTAACTGTGTGTGTGCATGGGAGATGGGTTGGGGGGAGGGGGGTATAACTGTGACCATGCTTTTAAATCTGTGTGGGAGGGAAGGGAAGGTGGTTTTATGTGGGGTCATTTTAATCTGTAAAGCACTTTGTGATGCAACTTCTTGTATGAAAAACGCTTTATAAATAAAGTTTGATTTGATTTGAATAATCCATTGGATACATTACTTTTCACCTGGGACTACAATATTCCAGAATATCCAGTCTCTCCTGCCTATAACTGTTGTGCTTACCTGGCTATATGTGCAGGGCTGCACCTGGGCCCTGCTGGCACATCTGCATCTAATTACCTCATCATGAAAACAGCATTTAAGAGCTGAAGAAATTCCTTTTTGATGTTAGTGGTCAAGAGTAGTGGAGAAATTAACATTCCAAATATTATGCTCTCTCCATTCTTAAACTTACCTTGTGTTTCTTTCTGTGTTCTCGAAGAACCTTCTTGTCTCCCTTTGTGTACACAATGAAGATGTTTGCTGAAGGAACAGCCTTCCCTCCTACCATTCCAAACTTAGCAATACTCCCCTAAATACCTCTTTCTCCTCCTCAGGAATTTTGGTTGTGTCCACCTGCCTGTCCTCACTCACCAGTACCAAAGAAATCAACAACAAAGTACGGAACAATAACCACAAACCTCAGCAGCAAATACAGTATTTCTGGACTCTCAGCAACCCTCACTGGGATCTCACCACCACAGCACCAATTAAAACTCTTACTAGCTTTAATCATACACTTACCTTTCTTGCCATTTTTAACTGGTGTCCTCTCCTCTAAAGAGATCCGTCTGCATCTGTGCTACTGAAAAAGATACACAATTCACATTATTGTTCAATAAATCTTTTCAACATTCTTTGTTTCTCAGGGTCATCTGGTTTAAGGTCAATAAGAGCTTGTAAACATGACGCAAATTATGAGATTGTGTTATAAGGTTCCTTATTTGTTATCTTTATTAAACTACTTGTCGCCGCAGAAGTAGAACAAAATGGCAACATTAGGGTATTTAAGATACTAAACTTAAACAAAAGTCATTGCTTACAGATTTGATGTAATCTTATCTTTATAGGAGCCAAAAATATTTTTCAAGTACCTTTGAGATTTTAAATATATTTTAAATAGATAAATTCTCTAGAGTTTCAAATTATACAAAGAAATTAATTATATCACTAACAGAAGATGTTAGGTATCTTTTTATTTTCATTCAGGATGTCAGAATAATTTAATCTGACCTACAAAAATGGAAAACAATTTCAAGTACTGTTGGTGAAATCAAACCCGCTGAGTGGAACTATGGTAGAAACAATCTCTGATATTAAGTAGATTTTATTGGAAAACTACGTTTTCTGCAGTTTTGCATCGTTATGCAGAACAACCTCAGTTGAGAATCTCAAAAAGTGTTTAGGTTTCATAATCCTTGCCTTTTCATGCCACCTCTACTGTAAAACAGTCACAGCTCTAAATATATTACTGAATGACTAATACTAATAACAGCTTATTTTCATTGTGCTTTAGTAGCCTTTTACCTTTTACCATAGTCACTTGCCTTTTAGGCAAGTGACTATGTTTGATCACTACTTTTTCTGTGATTCTTTGAATAAAAATATATATTTTAAATGTAACAACAAAATACATATTTTGTTAAATACCACAGTAATACTCTAAAGTTGATTTTTTTAAATTTTAAGCTATATCAATGTGTGTCCTATTTAACAAGGTTTCTGTGGCTTACTTACCCATGAAGATTTGGTCAGGCGCATGAAAGGAAGATGGCAGTCAGCAGGTCTAAAATATCTGGACATTCTTCTTTAGAGTTGTGAAAATATGAACCATTTTTATATCCATTTATTGGGCACACATTTAAAACTAAAACTCCTAATCATGCAGTTTAGATATTAATGAATGTTATTTGATGTCAGCCTCTTAGAGACATTAATTAGCTCTTCTCTTAAAATAGCTCAGGGTATGAATCAAGACCATTTTTGAATGTGTTGGATTATGTTTGTGCCACAAACAGAAGCAGCAATAAATCTTAAGAAAAACCCAGTGGTAGAAATGGTGTCAGGGTGGGGTGGGGGGATTGGTGTGGAGTTTGAGAGTTAGGTCAACACCTCAGTCACTTTCAGACAGGAATTTCTACTTTTGTACCTGAATACAGTGAACTGCAAAAATAAATTTTCACATTTTGTCAGGTTACAACCACAAACTTTAATGTATTTGTTAGGATTTTATGTGACGAAGCAACACAAAGGAACACATAATCATGAATTGGAAGGATGCATAGTTTTTAAGATTTCTTTTGAATTAAAAATCTAAAAATTGTGGCCTATGTATGTATTTGACTCTTTTTACAATGATACCCCTAAGAAATCCAGTTATACCAACTGCCAGTCAGCAAATTGTCTAATTTAATGGAGTATCTCAGTGTAGAATGCCTTTGTGTCAGTGCTTTCTAACAACCATCTTTGACTGCAATTATAGCTGTAAGTCCTTTAGGGTATGTCTTTATCAACTTTACACATCTAATGACTTTCATAATTTTCAGAGTTTTGAGTCTTGCCACAGTTTGTCAGATGGATTTAGATCTGGGCTTTGAGCCATTTGAACACATGAGCATAGTTTGATATAAATCAGGATTCTGAAACCATTACAATCCTAAGAGCCATTTTTTGCTCATAGTCCAGTTGAATAAAACTTGTTTAGAGCCACAAATCTCGCATGACCTTTTGAAAAAAGGCAAATTCAATATACTATAGGAAAGTTATCGTCATTTTTAAAGAACAACCATTTTAATTCTGTTTTAAAGTTTTAAAATTAATAAAAACTTGAAAAACTTTTGCAAAAAGAGGATGAATACATTCTTTCTATGGGATGTTGATATTTGTGGAAAATTAATCTAAAAAGGCACATAGTTTTCAACTTAATAATGACACGAAAAAATAGATTACAAAAATATTTGTAGTACTTTTAGTGTCATTCTGCTAAGTAAATTCAATTAAAAAAACTATAACCTGCATTTGTTACTATTTTTTTTTTTTAAACATTAGTTGGTTCAAGGTTTTGAAGAACCATTGTCAAAAGGTCAAGAACCATTTGCTGAAAGTTGCAGAAGCAGAATTCTCCTCTGAACCATTCCAATTCAGGTCTGACTGTTTATCTTGTTTATGACTGTTTATCTTGCTGGAAGGTGAGCCTCTGCCAAAGTCCTGAGTTTGTGTATCCACTGACACGTTTTAACCAGGAATACCCAGTATTTATCTCATTCCAATTTGCTATTATCTCTCAAAAGCTCCCCTGTCTCTGCTGAAGAAAGCCATTCCCTCTACGTGATGCTGACCTTACCATGCTTCACCACAGGGACAGCAGTTGGGGGTAATATGCAGTATTGGTGTCCTGCCACACACAATGTTTTATATATGGGCCAAATACATCAATATTGATTTAATCCCTTTCTTCCACATGTTTGATGTGTCCCCTATGTGATTTAAAATAAACTCAAAATGTAACTTCTTATGGCTTCTTTCCACAATGGCTTTCTTCTCCTATAGAAAGACCAGATTTGTGGAGTTCACAACAGTTTTTTTGCCAACAGATTCTTCTACATGAGCTGTGGATCGCAGTAAAGCTCCTCCACAGTTAACATGCACCCCTGGGCTGCTTGTTTCATAAAAGTTCCCCTTGGCTAGCCTCTCAGTTTAATGGATGGTTCTATTATGTTAAGCTTGCAGGTGTGCAATACTCTTTTTCACTTTAGGATGGTGGATTAAACAGAGGTTTGTGAAGTGTCCACATTTTGGGGAACTGTCTTATAACCTAACCTTGTCTAAAGTTAAACACATTTTCATCCATGACCTTTTTGCTATGTTCCTTGGTTTTCATGATGCCGTTTGTCCACTAACACCCTCTAACAAACCTCTGAGACCTTCAGGGAACAGCTGTACTTATGAAATAAAATTACACACAGGTGGACTAAAACGGGGGGGTTGATTGAATGGTAAAATAGAAGGTATATTTTTCTTTCTTCTTTGCAGTCATCGACTACTTAGTGTCCATATATCAGAAATACCAATAAATTACAATGGAATGCCTAATATGTAACCTGTGAATGTTGAAAACCTTTAGGGGTATATGAATTTTTTTTAAGACACTGCATGTGATTTTAAAGATGAAGTGGAGCTTCAGGCAATGCAGTAAGTACCAATAAACTTTAAAGTTGCCAAGTGAAGTAAAATAAAAAGGTTCAGATTAGGTCTCTGATATACCCAATCCTAAGTAACTAGCATTAATCACTCAAAAACACAGGACATAAGACTGGATTATAATGTCACTGATTCACCACAATTTAAAAAATGCACAGCATGTGTGGCAAAAGACTTATTCTTTGTTCCGTTATCAGTTCAGTTAAGTGATAACCTTTTACATATCAACACACTTTTCTAGTACTGGCTCAGCTGGAAGTTTAACAGAAAATTCAGACGTGTTTGTGTGTTGTCCTCCATGTGCTATGTGCTGCAGTGTAAGATTTGTGAAACTACTTAAAGTTCATTCCAGCACTGGTGCTGCTACCTACAATTATGTGAGTGTCTCCTAAATGGAAAATGGCATAAAACCGCTCTGTGAGATGGCTTGCAAAACTCAACAGTTCAAATTTATTGAGTGGAACCAACTTGTCAACTAGAAAATGGAAAAACCTCCACTATGTCATGATGCAATTGTAAAACGAGGCCCCCTATGGTGTCACACACGCAGACACACACACACACCCACACACGCACACACACACACACACACGCATGCACACACGCACGCACACACACACACACACACACACACACACACACACACACACACACACACACACACACACACACACACACACACACACACCTGCTTCAAGCCTCTTCATTCTTTCAATAACTGCCAAGATATCATGGGTTGGTTATGAGGTAGTGCAGCATATAATGGATCATGTCATGTTTATTACTCTCCAGCTGCCATAAATCTTATATAGTGGCCTTCTCTCACCACTAATGACTTGGAACATGTAACTGAAATACCTTCTAGACAAGGGAAAAATATGTGCTTTAAATACATGTATAAAATTAGGGTTTGCCTGCAGACATGTGGTGGATTGCTGCAACATGGTATGGTGTGACTTAACTGAATAAAATGTAAAAGGAAATGGAATATCTAGTTTTTGGCAGTGATACCTATGTATCATCTGGTCTCAGGCCAGTTTGTTTGCTCCCAGTCCCTCTGTTCTCATGTCATCTTCACTGTTTGTCCAGCTATCTTCATGCTATTATAAATCTTTGAGATAACACACACTTACCCGAAAACAGAAGGTCTATTTATTTAAGTGGACTTCATAGGTTTAGTTTAATCAGAAAGAAATGTGAATGATAACTTGGAGTATCTGCATTAGTGTTTCCAAATTGCACTTTGGTTGTATTAGAACAGGATGTACATGAAATACATCAATAAATTACAGTACCCTTCAAAAGTATTCATGGCCCTTGAATATTTTCACACTGCCACTGTCATTCCTCTGGCAGATGATGGATTAAGCAGTGTTCTAGGGCTAAAATATAGTTTTATAACCCAAATCTGCTTTAAGCTTTTCTACAACTTTGCTTAAAATATCTTATAATATCTTATATATATATATATATATATATAATTTATGTATAATTTATAGTTTATGTATAATCTAAAATTATATTGTTTACCCACTTAAGGCAGGTTAAAACAAATGTGAGTTTGCCTTAATGCCTGGCTTTTAAACCAATGCTAGTAATGGCTTGCTTGGTAACAGTGTTTCTCCATCAAGTAAATATCCTGAGTCATTTTTATACAACTAAGCTTGGAATCATTCATTTACCTCAGGTATCTTTAATTTTATCTAGAAACTGTATCTTCTAAAACACCTTAAAGGGATTGTTTGAGACTTTAAAAGTCAAGTTATGTTCATTAGATACAACCAGTTAATATCTTACCAGCAGTACATGCCTATTTTGCCTCTTCATAAATATAAATATAATTACAGTATCAATTCCGGAATTGCGCCGCTCAAGGTGGCAGCATGTTGGAGTAGCTCTGTTACTTTGGTTCATATTTCTGGTAGAAACATTGTTTTTGTGGACAATTGTTCTCTCTGGTTTTGAATGCTGTGCAGCTGGAAAGATTTCTGCTGATACTTTTTATTTTTGGACATTTGTTATGATGCATAACCATGGCAACAAGGTGGTTTACAACTGGCAGCAGCTGATTAACATCACAAAAGCTCAAATAATACCTCAACTACAGCCACAAAACCCTGATGAGTTGAAAAGAAGACGCCATAGATCCAGAGCATCCTCTAGATCAGACCGTCATACAACTACAGAGCGTCTTCAGTCAGAGGCTTCTTCAGATCTGCAGAGCACTACAGGAGATCATCCCTACCCACAGCCATCTGCATCTACAACAAATCTTTGAAGGAACTTGCATAATGAGTTACAACAACATTTAATTGCCCTTTGGGATTAATAAAGTAATTTTGTATTTTAATTGAATTTAATTTCTGCTGGTTCCGAGGCTGAAACTAAGAGTTAGTTCTTGGTGGGTCCAGACCAGAGGAGACTTATACCCTTTTAAAAACAATTCCAATTTCAGCAGGTGTGTTGCCTTCAGAGGTCTTCCTATGTGAAACACATACTGAAAGGTAATATAGAAGTAAAGCGGTGTAAAAATGTGTCTCATACATGTTCATAGTACCTTACTGTTTATTATGTAGTTCCTTTGAAATTCTTAGTTCCATTGTCAGTACATTGTAAAAGGAGGACCAAAAAATCTGGATTTATACTAAAGAAAGATAACTTACCTTCATGTCTTTGTATAGCAAGTAGAGCCCCTGCTCCTGTTTGTTTCCACTCCTTTATGTAATGCCTTTTTTTGTCTCATGTTTTTCTCTCTTAAAACTAATTCACAAACTATTACCAATGCTTCCTCCTTGGCTACCTTGTTTATTTACTCCACGGTCAGGTTTTATCACGTGAGGTTTTGTGAGATTTCCAGTCTGAGCTGGGAATGTTCATGAGAAAAATCTGTTTGTGTGTGGTGTCTCGTCATTCTCGTGTGGCTGCACAACACACTCTGTAGGACCAAAACTGTTTTATCCACTTTTTATCGATGTGTGTGATCTCTCAAGGTTTGGAAATCATACAACCATTTTAAAATCCTGCCGTGTGAACCAGACTTTTGATATTAACAACCTACAACCTTTTAACAGAACCCGCTTTCAAAGTCTCAAAAGGTCTCACTGAGTTTAACCAAATATCAGTCTCCTTAGCTAAACTGTTGATGTAAAGTTGAGCTGTTGGTCTTAAACATAGAGTCAAGTATCAATACAAAGAGTGAGACACAAATGAACATATTTGCATTGGATTTAGAGGTAGAAACTGGTCTGAAAACCCAAGGTCCACACAACCAAACCTTGTTCATCCAGTAGGTTCAATAGATTGATTCAATGCCATGCTACTGATGACCGCGCTCCCTTTATAGGGAAAATAGCTTCTACAGTTAGATTAAGTATCATTGACATTTTTACATTGTTTGATGTAACAAAATTTCAAACTAATAACTAATTTTCTAGGTTTTAAGTGGAGGAATATAATATCAGACAAGGCAAATAATTATATTCTAAAGTTACAAGTCACTGATTTGCAACATCATGCAGAAAAACTTTAAAAAGAAATGTAACGCAGCAGCAGGTAGGCTAAAGTGACAGACTATTTGTCTCTTTAATTTGATAGTGTGAAAAATCATCAGACATTAGTGACATCCTATTATTGTTTGACTTGTCTGTCATAACATACAAGCACCAAAAACTCACAAAACACACTTCTTTGCTCATTTTATGCTTTTATTGTGCCAAACACCCTAAGAAGTTGAAAGAAGCTATAGGGCAAATTTTTTCCCTAAAAGAGAGCATGACCATTGTGTAAAAGTGTTTTAATCTCTCTATTGAGGAGTTTTGTTGCTGTGAGAACACCATCCTATGAATAACTTCGCCCCACAGTTTCAGCTACTGTTGTATTCCCTCCTTGTGTGAATGAAATATTTTTTTATGTCATCAAGCAGCCCAATTAGGTATGATTGGACTGCTTTGTAATGATTCATTAACACAACAAAATGATACAAGTACATTCCCTTCTATTAATATGCAAAAGCACGTTTTGCATGTCTGTGGAACATTATCTGAAGTGGTCATAAACACAAAAGAAAACAAGTCCCAGACCCAGTCAGTGTAGGCTTAGAAAGGGATGAAGCATTGGTACTGGTGATGATCTAAACTGTGTGCCGTTCTGAACAGCACCACAGGCCTCTTGTTTACCAGAGAAGTATCCCTCCATTGTTCTTTGCTTTTGAAGTTTATGCTAATTGTTTATTTATGCCTGTGTACATTTAACAATTACCTTTCTGTTTAATTTTCTCCAATTCAGTCAGTGTATGAAGATAATTAAATATGACTGCCACTCAATCACAACACAACAAAGAATTTATTGTTTGTCCTTCACTTTTTTGTCACTCTAGAGACTCTCTGAGCTAGAAGTTGTTGAGGCTTTGGGTACATTTTAGGGCTGTCAAAATTAATGCATTAATGCGGGTCGATTAATTCGTGGAATTAATGTCATTAATTTTTTTAACGCAATTAACGCATGCACAAAAGGACTGTTTACCCCACAATTAAACCTGCGCTGCATTCAGTGCTTGCTTGTCACGTAAACAGCATGACAACTGTTTGATAACTGCAAATAATAACAGTGGGAACCAGGGAGTAATGTAAAGGTTCGGTGTTGATAAACAAATGATCCCTCTATTAGTCAGAAAATTTCAATTAAAAAACACTTAATTGCTCCCAGAGAGAGATTAAGTGTTGTTGAAGCTCATTTAATTTTTCAAGGAGCTTTTGTAGATCCTGATGGCTGTAGGCAGGAATGATCTCCTGTAGCAGTCGGTGTTGCAGCAAAACTGATGAAGCCTCTGACCGAAGACACCGTTGTTGTAGGATAGTCCCATGAAGACGATGCTCAGGGTTGTCCAAAATTGAATAAGAAACTGTCAGCTTTACATTCATAAAATGTTAACCAGTTAGTTTGCCTTAGCAACTGGCTAAAAGATTAATAGGTAAAAAGCCCCAAGGTTAAATGTGATTGTGGAATTTAAACCAAAAGTTCCATGCATCTCTCCTGTATTTCCTTAAAAAAAAGAGCAACAGCTTCTGGTTTTGTCCTTTATTTACACCAAAAATTTTACTTTTTCTGTCATATTTAGGAATGTTAATTAATGGTGATTAATTTACTGCTACCCTGTGATTAATAAGTTTACAATTTTTAATCGTTTCACAGCCCTAGTAAATTTGCCTCTTTGCCAATTTGTTGCCCCATCTCATGCCATTTCCTCTATACCTTATTGTATTTTGCATGCACAAATAAAGCAATTTAGTCCTCATCTATTTCATCTTTCTGCATGGAGTTTTCATGTTCTCCCCACATATGCATGGATTCTCTCTAGGTACTCTGACTTTCTCCCACAGTCCATAAACATGACTGTTATTTGGTCTCTCTAAATTGTCCTTAGGTATGAGTGTGTGTTTGCTTGGTTGCCTCTCCTGTGTTCCCCTGCGATGGACTGGCAACCTGTTCAGGGTGTACCACCCCTCCTCTCTCCCGATGATTGCTGGAGATAGGCACCAGTACCCTGCAAGTATAAGCAGGTATAAACAATGTTTGGAAGTATTTATTTACTGCACATCAGTGTACAGTTGAAACTGATATTTATTTACACTATGTTAAGAGATACTTTTTTCCTAGTTGTCTGACAATAAATCACACTAAATGTTTGCTGTTGAACTCAGATAGCATTACTAAAAACCTTTTCAATTTTCTAAATTTGAAGCTCCAATGCATTGACTTTATTGTCTTTAAGCCAATTTGTAACAAATGTTGTGCTTAGAGTCAGTGTAGAGACATAAGACTTGTTTGTGCCCAAGCTTTACTTTCCTGGCAAAAGTCTTGAGATGTTCCTTCAATATTTCTACATATTGTTCTTTCTTCATGATGCCACCTACTTTGTAAAGTGCATCAATCTATCTTGGAGCAAAAAAAAACCTGGGATGTAAGCTTCTCCTTTTTCTCTCTGAACAGTTCCATTTTTGTTTCATCAGACCAAAGGACATGTCTCCAAGAATGAGGAACTGTTCCAGAGTTTTTTGGAAACTGTAATCTGAATTTTTATGTTGCTTTTAAAGTTAAAAATAGGTATTGAGTCTTTTTGCTCTGTCTTCTCAAACCCCTAGTTGGAGGAAGGATTGGGGCAAATCAGTTAGCTGGGTTCCCTAGGTAGAACACCTTATACCAATTGGCATTACAAACTGATTTTAACCGTAGGGATTTATTACTAGAATAAACTCGTAATGTATGACTTATAATTGTCTTGTATATAAACTGGACCTGCTCATTTCCTATTGTTTTGCCCTGAGGAAAAAATTGCTTTGAATCTTGACAATATGAATAAAGTGAAATTTGGAAATGTTGAGTGTGGAAAAACATGGAGATTTTAAATACAAAAACTCCTGTGAAATAGAATGGGAGAAAAAGATAGAGAGGATAAGAACAGTAGAAACAGAGCATTTGAGGGAGACAATGAGCTGGATTAGGAATTGAAAAGGGAATAATTGCTTGGACAGCAAGAGGCTTAGTTGTTTATGTAACAAATATTGATGCTACAGTGGATTCAATACTAACATCTTGCTCCCTGTGTAGAACAGAGACCTTTCATACCATTGCCAAAACCAAGGATACAAATGTGGGCACAGAGGCACATACACACTGGGGGGCAAAATAGAAATGCAACATGAACAAAATGAACTTCTGTTCTGAGCTGACAACTACAAGATGTTTCTGGAACAATCCCCCTCATCCTCGGTGAGAGGATGCTGAGCTTACTGTGTGTGACAGACACAGCAATATTTGGAAGATTTATCCCTTCTTCTACTCCCACTTAATGACCCTGGTGGAACTCTGGTCAGGCGAGATCAGCAAGCCAAGCATTTAGTTTTTTCCATGATGGTCACTCCATGTCGGCATGTGGCCTTCCTTTGCGATTTAAGCTCTCTTAACACAGTCAGCCTGGGATGCACAACAACATTTACCTACCGCATGTTAAAGCATCCTGCCTTTGTTGTATGGACAATTCTTACATCTTCTTAAGGAACAAACATGGTTTTCATTGGACAACCTTACGATGCACCCCAACCCTGTGACTTGATATTCAAATATTTTTTCTAAATAATTGCAATTTTAAAACCCCCACAAAGTTTTGCTGTGAATTAATAGTTGTCAAAATATTGCACGTTGTAATTGGAGATGGCACTCTGCAAATTGTTTTATTTATTTATTTTACTCAGAATACTTTTATTATAGTATAAGTATGAATACAGAGGCCACCAACAGGGCAGTCACAAAACAATATGAACAAATCCTTCCTGTCCTTAAAGCCTGTGATCTTTCTCATTCCTGGCCAGACATCTCTGATATTGTTCCTCTATAGTTTGTTCTCCAGCTTCTTCCTGTATGCCTGCTTGCTGTCCTTCCTGTCATCCTTGCTTTATGTTCTGTCGGACCTCTCCATATGCCCAGAGGAAGCTTACTGTTTCGAAAAGTTATTGCTAAGGATTCAATAGGGCAACCCTGGTCCATACCTCGTTTCAAGGGCGTAGGTTTGTTTTTAAAATTTCTGGGGACAATAACCATAAACATGGGTGTGGTTTGAAGATTGGTGGGGACAATAAATAATCATTCATAAATAGGTATTTATCCTTCTGACGTTTTATTATAATATACACTGTGGTGTAATAACAGGTGTAAAAATTGAAAGCCCGTTGTGTTTTTTTTTCCAAATGGCGCTGAAAACCATAATTAGACTGTTGTCTGGGAAAGATCATGTTTATCTACATCGTAGCACAAATAATAAGGTTGGCTACATTAATAATATGTTCGCCCCAGAAGAAGAATGCGCAACAAACAAAACAAACGCATTTCTCTTGAATAACTCGCCGTTCTGTGTGCAGAAACTTCAACTGTAACTTCACTACAGTTCTGGATAAAATAAGAATCAGTGGTGCAACATTCCAGAGAAATAAAAAGGGAAATTATTTATTGCAATACGGGGTCACGTTATTTTCCTTTTTTTTTTATTTTTTTTATTTTTTTTTATTTTTTATTTTTTAACACAAGCAGTTTACAATTCACATCCCTGACCACTTGTTGCAGACGCGCAGACATTTTCAACTTTACGCACAGAGTTCAGGTAGCTGAATCAATCCAAAAAAGATTCCTATGAGAGCATCTGACTGATTATCATCTCAGACCTGGACACGTATTCCAAGCATCGCTATCTGAGAGCTCAGCTGACAGCACAATGGAAAGTTACGGAGGGATTGGAGCGCGTAGTTGCGGCGGACACAGACCGATGGCGGTTTTAAATCAACGAGTGGGTTGGGTCGGGATTTCATCTGGAGATAACTGTGGGTAAAGGGTCGGGTTAAAAAATCATCTTAATGCATGGGGGTTGGTAAAATTGGACCAGTGCAGGACTCTGCAACAATAAACGGAATACTTTTACTGCAATTATTTTGTATTTAAAACATATGTGAGGGAAATTAGATATGCAAGCCCAAACTATAGGGGAAACATATTTATTTTTATGCAGCTTTGAAGACGAACCGATCGCAAAAATTGTTGCATGACTGAAAAATGGGCTTAAAAATATGACAGAAATCACACAGTGAATGCCCACCTTGCTCCCTGGGGGAAGCGCGCACAGACCTGTGCCATCCTTAGATGCATGGTGTAATCTAACTAATAATGGGCAGCTTGTTGAGCAGCTACTTTCCAAATCACGTAATTCATAGTTACATACAATTTTAGACTGTATAATGTTCTTCATGTCCAAATTCTTCTTTTTTGCTGCCGTCCTTACTCGCTTTTGACATTCATGTGTCACCCACGTTGCACCTGAGTCCTCTCGGGGACTGGAAAGTTCTCCTTGCAGTTTTGGCGCTGCTAACAAGAAAACATAGCTGCAAAGTCTCACCTGACAGCAGGGAAAGGCACAGCCAATCACATTGGCCATATATGTTATGAGGTAGGACTCCAGTAGAGAAGGTAATTAAAGTCTTTCTGCACCTCTAGGTGAATGAGACGTTGACAGATCTGTATTTTTCTTTCTCTTTTTTGCTTTCTATCGGGTTTGTTTTTCTTTTCTCGAAGAGATCAAATTTTTGTATGAAATGATCTTCCCCCCAAGGTAGGCTTTCATGCTGTCCCATACTAGAAGATTAGAGACATTTGGGGAGGTATTTATTTCTAAGAAGATGTTAATCTGGTTGGTCATAAATTCCACAAAGGCATCATCTGCTAACAATGTAGAATTAAAGCGCCAACTTCTGTCTGCCCAGGTAAATTGGGAATAGAGAGGGTCAAAATGGAACACAGCACAAAGGGATTAATTTGTGTAGGAAACTAAAGCCGATTTAGGATATACAATAATTTACCGTGGTTTGAACATCTCTCAGAGCACTGTTCAATCCATTTTTAGAAAATGGAAGTTCATGATATCTCTGGAGTAGGTGCTGAGATTCACAGCTCATGAACAGGACAGCTGTTATTCCTGAACTTCACATATCTGGCCTTTCTAAAGTAGCAGATAGAAGAAAGCCATTGTTAAAAGAAAACCAGAAGAAGTTCTGTTTAAGATGTCTCACAAGCCATGTAGGGGAGACACCAAACATGTGGAAGAATGAGACCAGGATGAAATTGACAAAGAGAAAGTTTAACTATGTAAAGCTCTGTGTGTGGAGGAACTAATCAACACTGCAATTCTTATCAAATTCTGAATAGTTTTAGACCCTATTAAATCAGTGATGACTTGTCCAGGCTGTACTCCAGCTCTGCACAGATAAGCAGGCATATATAATGTATGGGTGGATACATTAGTCACAATAATATGATCACACATGCCTAGAGTCCAAAAGTTTTGTTATGATGCACATGGGGAATAACACATGATACACATGGGGGATTTAAGTTTCACAAACAGCTCATCTCACAAACATTCTCATCTCTCTACAACCTCCTCTAATCACCTCATACATATCCAGTGGCAGACAGGGTGCTTACACTGAAATAGAAACCATCCCTCAGGCACAATGTATTACTGTAGTTAAGCTTCTGCAGTGCTTTCTATTCTGGACTGGTACCCATATAACTTAACCAACACAAAAATTATTTAAAGCAGCTTGATTTCGAAAAATGGAAATGCTTCCACAATGGACTTTGAACTTTGAGCACAAATAAAATGTCATTCTGTATGACTGCAGTATATGTTTTCTCTTTTTCTTACTTTGAAAATTCTCGTTCAGATGTGCAACGTTGGTGCTTTACATTAGAACTCTCCATGCTGTCTTTCTATCTTTCAATTTGACAGTTTCAGAGATTTCCATTTACTCTCCTAGCAAGTAGTCCATCCCCGGCCTTTGTCTAAGATTGTTCTTACTCAACCACAGTTACTAAACCAGCTTTCCCTGCAGCTTGTTAACCCGCTGATTTTGAGAGGTGTGTCATTCCCATGCTCCAGAGGAGCAACAGGAATTTCCTGCACCTGGTGCTATAATAGCGCAGCCGGTCTGTAGGCTGTCACAGGCAGCTCATTATTGAGTCCTTTGTCGTGTTCAGTTATTTTTTAATAGTTTAGCCCACAGGAGTCCGGCTCATTTTGTTTATTTGTTTACAGGGCCTAACTGGAGTACTCATGTAGTTTGTTTTGTGGCCTCTATGTCCTCGCAGTCCAGACCTAGAAGATGGGAAATGGATTACTAAGACTCTTTCACACAAAGAAACATTAAAACTATCATTTAAAAACACATTTAGCTTTTGAATAATATTTTTTGCTCCACTTAAGTTTTAGTTAGAAGACAGATCAGGGTTTTGGTTGTTATTTAAACCTCTTGTTGGTTAGATTTTGCTGTTGTTACGAGTTTGAAATAAGAAACTCTTTGCGTTGTGGTTAACCCCCACTGCTAACATAGCTCGTACGCCTGATGCCTATCATCAGCTGTGAACTGGCAACAGGGGTGACACACGAACAAAGGGCAACACAAAGGCATTTTAAATTATAAACCTTTCACGCAATTGGGACTATCCAATTAATTTTTCATGCTTGGTTTTGAACTGCTGGAGACAACTTGAGTACTCTGAAAAAACCCATACGGGCACAGGAGGAACATGCCAAAAACCCACAGGACGCCCCATCAAAAATGTCAAGTGAAAGCCTTTCTGAAGGGATACAACTCTCACTTAACACTCTTGTTTCTCATTTCCTCACTGAAAAAACAAAGCTTATCATCATTGGAGGCAATTTCAGTTCAGAGAGATATCAACAGGGGTACCTGCAATCAGTGGCATACCATATTTCCACCCTTACCGAACTCTGTCCAGAATGTTAGTACTCACCCCTCACAGAGTGAGGTTTATTGGACACTACCTCCAGGAATTGAGAGTGGAGAGGCTGGAGAGGATGACCTGGCTGCAGCCATCACCTCAACACAATTGAAGACTTGTGTGATCAGCTTTATTATACTATTCATGCCAGTGTGACCGACACATCTACACTGGCTCACTTGCAACATCTTCTGGTTAAAAAATGGGATGGCATCCCATAGCAGTGTGTGACCAAGCTGGTGACCAGCATGAGAAAGAGGTGCCAGGCTGTTGTGGTTGTATTTGATTTTCTAACACACCACTGAGGCCATTGTTTGTTCAATAATTCAATTGTTCAATTGTCCTCATATATCATTTCTTCTGACTTAAATGATCCAATACAATTACAAAACCTTAAACAAGGGTATGTGGCAGAATAAGCTGCTTACTATTAGCAGAGAAGATTTTGAAAGTTTTTCATAGGTAAAACCCACATACTCAGGTCTGCTGCTTAAGCGACAAATGAATTTTGCTGACAGATATTGTATATTTAAGGGAAATTAAAAGACTTTCTAACTGTTTATGAATAACTGCCAAAAGAAAATTGTTAAAAAGAGAAATGAACCAAACACAAACTTCCTTACTTTTTGTGCTAAGTACTTAAGCTGATATTTCCTCACACATGTTGAACTTCATTTTAATTACTTGTTTTTAGTAATGTTTGCATCTTTAGTTGTAAGAGATAATCGTTTACAGACAAATATAAATTAGCTAACAATACATATCAAAAAATGTCGGTGTTCTTATATGCGCTAGCGCAGACAAGAAAGACACAAGTTAATGTCCACAATTTACATGGAATAAGGTTAGCATCTTGGTGCGTGTGTCCCTGAATCCTCTGAATACCAAGAACAAGTAACAGAATGAGCATCACTGTGGGCTGCTGCTGTGACGTTGCTTTCGTCCCAATGACTAAATGGTAAAAGAATGTGTCTGTGCTGAGCTGCTTTCAGGTCATGTGTAAACAGCACAGATAATTAAAGAAACTGCAGAGTCACTGGTGATGTCACAATCTTATCCTCCTGTGTCTTTCAGTTTCCTTTTTTCCTCTTTTCTTGGTTAAACTAGTCCACAAAGAAAGTGTAATGCAATGCACCACCTGGTGATCCGACTCTTTAGTCTTACTGTGAAGGCTCTCATTCATTTAATCCTAAAGCTGCACCTGTGCACCTCCATTATTTGTCTTACAAACATCTGAGGATAATAAATAGAAAGAGGACAGCCAGACACAGCTGTGAAGGCCCCATCACTCCACTCCTACGCTCCCTTCCTGCCTCTCCCAGCTCTTCAGACGTTCTGTTTCTCATCGTACCAACACCTTCCCTAAGGAGCAATGGGCTAACAGCCACGCGAAGCTGGGGGAGGGATAGAAACATTAACGAAAGCAGATCATTTTAAAATAGCAAAGGTGTGGGATCAGTTATAAACACTTTACTTTGTTCACAAAATAAGATTAAAGAAAATCTTTTGGGAAAGATTTATTTTCTCAGATGACTTTTACAATAAATAGAAAGGTTTTTTTTTCTTTACAATTTTGCTAATCTTTGCTATTATAAAATGATTTCACTCTAAGAATTTAAGAATAAAAGACTGATTCTGTGGATTAAACCACCAAATCGTGTATGTTCCATAGATTATGTAGAAACTCTGTATATCCTCACTTACAAGCTCCCTCATGAGAGGAATGACTGGTTCACATCAGTCCATTGTGTCATCATGAATTTCCCACATTTCCCTGAGGTATTTCTAAAGTAAGGATGATAATCTTAGAGTCACAGCTGGTTTCTAAAGCATCTCCAGCGCTTCCTCTGTGGCCTTCCTTCACCACTGGTTTTTCCAATAAATGTAAAAAAAAGATGAAAGGTCAGAGTATTCATTCCCATTCAATTTTTTCAAAATTTGTGAATTAAAACCACTTGGTTTCAGGTATTTTATTGGGATTTTTATAATTAAAGTAACACAGGGGTTGCCTTAATAGAATGTTTTCCATATTTGACCAGTGTTTTTTTCAATGGTGATGGAAAAATCTGAAGGCCGTCTGTCATTTTGACAGATTAGTATTCACACCTCTGACCACTTGGAGCAAATGCTCAGATATTTTCAACTTTACACATGGAGTACAGGTACTGAGTCAATCAAAAACAGATTCCCATGAGAGCATCTGAGCATCATCTCAGACCTTGACACCGTACCCATTATTATCCACAAGCTGACAACACGTTGAAGACTTACTAAGGCTTTTGAGCGCATCTGTGACGGCACCGTACACAGACCAGAGGTGACAGATCACTGCAGCTCAACCACTGATGTAAAACGAGCGCATGCGTTAGGATTTCCTCCCGCTGACGCAATCAGACAAGTCCTCATTTGGAGAGTCTTGTCGAATTCTGATCGCTTAAATCTGAGAAATGTTCCCTGATTTCAAAACTGTGGCTGAAGTGGCAATACAGCCTCCATTATGCACAGGTGGAGCGGTTCAGGCCACAGCAGGTGAAACGATCATAATATATGTAGCTTGGATTAGATTGTAGCTCGGATTGAATATTAACAAAATAAATGAAAATTAACTGTTGAATATGTTATTATAATTAAACAAATGGACAGATGAAAATTATGACTGGAAGTTTTTGACGCTGTCAGTCAAAAGAACTGATAACAAAAAATTGTAGCACTACCTCTGAAGTAAAACAAAGTGTATAATTATAAAGTGAGATTAAAATTATCTGAAAAATCTGGTGTGCATCCCCAGATAGGATGGATAACATTTGTGGGCAGGAATTATTAAGTCTTGGCACAGATTCTCGGTTAGATTTAGGTACAGACTTTGACTGGACCATGAATATGCTTTGATCTAAATCTTTACATTGTAGCTCTCGCTGTCTGTTTAGGGTTGTTGTTTTGCTGGAAGATGAATCTCCACCCCAGTGTCAAGTCTTTTACAGACTCTCACCGATTTTCTTCCATGACTGCTCTGTATTAAGCTCCATCCACCTTCTCGTCAACTCTGACCTTTTTCTTTGGTGCGGCTGAAAAAAAAGCCTCCTCACAGCCTTGTTTCCCTGAGTCATCTGAATACCAAGAACAAGCAACAGAGAAAGTAAATGAGCATCACTGTGGGGCATCACACTGTAGCGATGGTGTGTTCATAGAGATGTGCAGTCTTAGCTTTCTGGTTCACAGGGCATTTTACATCACAGCATGATGCTGCCACCACTATGTTTCATGCTGCAGATAATGTTTTGCGTGTTGACCAAACACTTAAGCTTTTCTCATCTGAGCACAGCTCTTTCTTTAACGTTTGCTGTCCCACATATGACTTGGAGCTACCTTTAAATGGGACCTCTTCAGGTGTTCTTTTAACAATGACTTTTCTTTCTACTGTTTCATGAAACCGAACTTTCAGGGTTCCAGACTAATAGTTTTCCTCTAGTAATCCTCCACCTGAGGTGTGGCTCTCTATAAATCCTCTAGAGACCTAACTGTTTGTTAACGTTTTTCCTCCTTGGCTGGCCTGTTCATATAGGTGGATGACCATGTCTTCATAGGTTTGCAGTTATCCCATTCTCTTTCCATTTGCAGTTGGTGGATGGAACTCTGCTTAATTAGATGACTGAAGCTTAGGATTTTGTTTTATACCTCTGCTTTAAACATTTCCATGGATTCATCCTTGACCCGTCTGCCATCTCCCAAGGCAATTGATTGCACTGGATTTTATCTAAGGGTGTCACAGTAAAAGTGGCTGAACCGATATGAATGCTTTTCTGATATCTACTATTATTAAATACCACCTTTGCAAGCCACTGTAGTGGTTTTGTAGATAAAACATAAACATTAATTCATTCAGAGTTATCACCTACATTTTGAGTAATTCTGTTTTGTTCGGTTTATGCTGCATTGTTGATCCTTGTGTTTATTTTTTATTGGTCTTATGTGAACTTAAAAGTTTTTCTTATATTCAATAGTTTGTTTAGCTTCACATCCTGGTTTGTTTTGCTGTATTGGTTTCTTGGTTCATTCCCTAATTATTGGTGTGTAATTTTGTTAAAATATACTTTTAACCAGTTTAAAGCATAATACTGCGAAAATTCTGATCCAAGAACTTTAGGCTTCTCCTGCCACAAAGCTCGGGCCCTTTTACTACCTTGGAAATCTGTTCTTACCCTAGTAGATACAGTAGAAACAGAAGGACACACACACACACAATACTACCCTGGTTCTAGAAAAAGGTTCCTAAGGTGGAAATGCACGTGTGACCTCTAAATGAGAAACATCTCAATTGTACGCATCTATAGAAGGTAAACAGAAAAACAAGTCTTCCTATAACAGCTTCCAACACTTAATGGATCTACTGCTTACTGCTTGTGTCAAATGTAACATCCAACCTGTAGGAGTCTAGGGAGAAACTCTTCATTTAGTTTAGTTTAGTTTATCATTTTTCAGTCTATCATTTTTTTATCACGCTGGTCAGTGTTATATCTGATCAGGGATTGCATGCGCATGGTCATGGATGCAGTTAGAATTGTCTTAGAAGTTAAGGGTCATGACTTGGTCTGAACCAATTTTGAACCTTATTTTTCAAATGTATGAGATCAAATTAGATTTGATTCTTCATCATATAGGGAAATTATCCGCCATTATAGATGTATTTAGCCTATATTTGTTTTTGTATGTATTTTTTAAACATGAAATTTCAATGGATGCCAGGAATTTATATTTGCCATAAAATATTTATTAATTAGTTATAACGAGATAACACAGATGATTAAAATAAATGATCTAATCTCTGGGTACTATATTATTTTGTGTGTTTAGTGTTTTTGTTTTACTTTGACCAGTTTTAGTAAATTTCTGTCCCTTTTTTGGTGCACATATGAGTAAAATGTAAGTACTTTGAATCTGTCTATATGATTAGATTGAACTGACTACATATTTCTGTAAATAAATTGAATTAGTTTGAATTGTAACGTGACATGAAACAATATGTGTTGTGAATTTGTATGTGTTAATTAGATTCTTTATTGTCATTGTAAAACATAATTTGGAACCAGGTAAAAAAATGGATAATAGAAGGAATTAATTCGTAAATAAATGAAATGCAATGAATTAGGTTTTTTAGGTGTTTTAACATCTGTCTTTCTCTCACCATGTTTGCACAGAAATGTTATTTATAGCTGTGTATAGTCTTTGCTAGGTTTTTCATGTAACTGGCTGGGACTCATTTAAATTTTTTGGTGTTAATAATGCTTAACATGTTCATCCTACTACCAGCTGAATGATATCAAATAACATTCTGTGTAGTTGCAACAGTGCCTTTCAATGTTAGCATGATTATGTGAATAAAAAAAAGGAGTTAAACACAGAGAGAGAGCTCTTTAAGCCTTGAAGCATTTCAAATGTCCATCTATTTTACAAAGCTTTATATTCTCGGTGTAGAATATTTCGTAAAAGTCCCTCTGGCGTGTTTTCAGCTCTAAGCATCAACTAACTACATGCACACACTGCAGTGAATGGCAGATACGGACAGCTTGTGGGCTGGGTTTTGCATCGATGACGTCTTGAGTCTATCTGATCCCTCCGTCTGTCTCCTCAATGGAAAGCTCCATCATGCAGCTAGCTCCCACCCCAGGCCAGCATTGATGTCATAGGCGACCCCATTTCCCTGCCTCCCATTGGCTCATCCACAGTGACCACTCTTGTGTTTGACGTTGAATTAACAAATTTACGTCACTGTAGTAGGTGGTCCGATCTGTCCCCCCCCCTCTCTCTCTCTCTCTCTCTCTCCCAACCTCCCTCGCCCTCTCACCTGCACCTCTGAAAATGTCGCTCTGCTTTCTTCCTGCTGCAATGAAAAAGGGAACAACAAAGGAACTGATTGGAGGATGTAAAACATGTCATTGGTGTGTTTAATTGTCACAAACCCGTGTGTTTCTATGTGACTGTGCTCAGCGTTTGTTTATATCTCAGTTCATATCACAAAGGGAAGCCTGCCATGAGAACAGATGGTGATAAGTGCATACATTATTCCTCATACTCTGAGTGTGTTTACACACAAGAGGATGGGTTCTAAGTCTCTCATAGGGGCATGACTCTCTGACATCTTTCAGAATGTAGTTTATGTTCTGCTGTGGTCATTTTATTTAAAAGAATTTTCACCACATGAAATGCCAATGGATTGGTTTGAGAAGATTGTAAAAATAGCTTGATGGTGTAGCACAGACATGACAGGTAATTTCTGAATGTCATTTTAATGGTTTTTTATTCATGTCATAACATTAAAGGCTAATATGGCGGAATATTAAATGGAGTAGTTAAACAAAGGAACACAATTAAAAATAAGGAAAACAAACATATCTATGTTTATTTGACCCCCCCGCCCCTTGTGAAAATAATCTGCAAAAAGCTCTAACAGAAATTCATCTTTATTGCAGTTGTAAAATATACTAAATAAATAAATAAAATATGCTAAATATAAAATGTAGTTTTTCAAATAATCATTTTAGATACTATGTATCCAAAGTAAAGTCTCCAAACCAACCTTATGTGGCCTTATGTGGAAAACAGTTTACCCTTTTAAACCAAAACATATTTGTTATCAACCTTTTGGGCAACATCTGGCATCAAGCACTGATGACAACTGGCAATGACTCTTTTACATCTCTGTGGAGGACATTTACCCCACTCTTTTTGTCTAATTGTTTTATTTCAGACACATTGGAGAGTTTTCGAGTATTAACAACCTGTTTGAGGTCCTGCCGCTGTCGCGATGTGTGAGTATAGAGGTAGGACCCAAATGCAGGCAGGCTTGGAGGCAGGATATGATGGCAAGATGTTTTTAAACCAAGGTGAACTTACAATGAATGCTCGGGGAGAAACTCTTGGAATGGGAGCCGAAGAGAAGACAAGAACAATGGGGAACCAACAGGGGCAAGCAGCGAGGAAGGAGAGGAGGCTATATAGGTTGATTACTGGAACAAGGAACAGGTTACAGCTGTGACAGGAGACTAGGCAGGCAGGCTGAGGGAGGGAGAGAGAGAGAGAGAAAGATGGCACAGAAGGAGCAGGGGAGGAGTAAACACTAACATGGATGCTAACAATTAATTGTTAAAAGAAATAAACTACAACTGAAAAATCGAATCAGAAGTGAAACAAATAAGAAACTGTTCTAAGGAAAATAATAACTAAAGCTAAACATGAATGAACAGAAATGACACAGGAATGCGAATAAGAAAAGCCCAAAAACCAAGCAACCTAAAGATCCTGACAGCCACAGGATTTCTGTTTACTCAGGTTATAATTCTCGGATATAAAAATTTGTTTAATGATCTGAAACATTTTAGTTTGATAAACAGCTAAAACAACAAGCTAAGCAGGTGACTGCTTTTTCACAGCACTGTACATAAAACGAAGTTTGATTTTAGAGATTTATTAGCTGTTCAATGGTGCAGTTGGTCAAATCGACTCTCTTATGATCGGTTGTTGTTACAAATACATTGCTCATGTTAAGCCATTTCAAAATGTCTCCCACCACAAAAATACTAACTGTTACAAACAGACGGAACACATTTCTTCAGTGACTTTCATTTTCAGGGTATTTTATACAAGGACATCTCAATGAAGATGATTGCCTTTAAATGGGACATATTGACAACTGCTTCTTTATGCTGGTACTGCAGTTCATCTTTCTCTTTGTAGGCAAAAGCATATTGATCAGTGTTTCTGTGTGTTCCCCTGGAGGTCAGGTTGATAACATATCCCAATTTGGTTTGTGAAAAAAATCCCTTGAATAATGTAGGCCACTGATACATGCATGATTTAAAATGCATCAAGCATTTACATGGCACATTTTAAATGACCTTCATGGCACTTTCCCATTAAGGCCAGTTTCATGACATGTATGACTAACAGTGGTACAGCTTTTTTCAGCTTTTATCAGTTACTTTAAGCAGACAGCTATGCCTTGATTGATTTGTAGTTGTATCATACTCTTTCCGTTTTCCAGATAGAGTGAACAATGTTGTTTGACATATTTAAATCTCAGGATGTTGTTTTAACCTAACTCTGCTTCTCTATAACTTCATCTCTGACCTGTCCAGTATGTTTCTTGGTCTTGTTCACTAATGTTCTACATCTCTGTTTAGCGTTAGGCTTTTTTTCACTCTTTTCCTTCATCTTATAACCCACATATCCTCCTTGTCTTGCTTGTTTTTGAGTTCCAACTGCATAGCTGATTCCTAAGAAGATGTGTTATGACATGTGCTTTTGAAGTGTGCATAAAGCTCCTATAAAAAGGTTGCAGCATTTTTAGCTGCACTTTTACTCTAAACATTATTCAACTCTTCTTCAGTAGCTCATCGACTACAATCTGGACACAAAAAGTACAAAAAAAGGTTGGTTTTAATTTACTTCACTGGAATTCTTTTTGAATGTAAAATAAGTATTGCTCTGGTCAGGTCTTACAACATCCATAAAGAATTCTAAAAAACAAGAGGAGTTTAAGTTACAAGGTATTTGCTGAGGAGAACATTTATCATGTTCCCTTCATATAGTATTGATGTGATATATTGTGAGTGAACAGCACAGGTCATTGACATACAGATATCGGACTGGAGGTGACAGCCTGACACAGGCTTAGTAGAAGACTAAGGAAGAACAAATGCATTTATTTCGAAGACATTCCTGCTGACCATGTAAGATCTCCAAATAATACTAACTCTAGAATCAACTCCATTCCCCTTCATTTCTTCTTTGTAAAAAGCTTGAGGGTTTTCTGCAGATGTCATTGTTGAGATTACAAACATCCAGTTAGGATATTAATTTAAAACACAATGCATTCCACTGTATTTGGTATTTATGATAAAGATGTGAAAAGAGCTCACAATCAAATTTAAAGTTTATTGCAGAAGCATCATCTTGGAACAGAACATTTCATGCAGTTCCAGCAGCATTCAGCCAATGCTTAATGTTTTTTTATGATAGGACAAAAAAGAGAAAGCTTTTTCCCAGAATGTCTCACCTGTTATGTATATTGTTTGTAGTGACCGTGATAGAGACTTGGAAGACAGACTTACCATTTTTCTTCACCCTGCAACTGTTCTCTTCTACTCCTCTCCAGTTGCATTATTTGCTGTTATTTCGACTGTTAACTTGGTTTTTGTCTCAGTGTTTATCTCTCTATAGAATCAACACCTGGTCTAGTATTGTGCTTAGCTGCAACGCTCTGTTGGCGGGGGGGCATCCCAGTCACTGAGCATCCTCCGTGTCCTGTTATCAACTTTTTACCTTCTTTCATATAGAAAGTACTCTTACATCAGTTATTTTCTTCTGTGTCTCTGCTCTGTCTTCTCGAACCCCCAGACAGTCGAGGCAGATGGCCGCTCATACTGAGCTAGGTTCTGCTGGAGGTTTCTTCCTGTTAAAGGGGAGTTTTTCCTCTCCACTGTCGCCACATGCTTGCTCAGTATGAGGGATTGCTGTGGTTGCCGTGAAGTCTGCATCAACGGGGCGCAAATGCCAGTCAATGACTCGATGCGATTTGCTGGGATTCCTTAAATAGAAAACTAGCTAAACCTTTAAAATGATTTAAATGTTTGTATTAAAATGACTTTCTTGTAAAGTGCCTTTAGATGACATGCTTTGTGAATCGGTGTTATATAAATAAACTGAATTGAATTGCATCCTGCAGTTCTGTAACAGTGACATTTTAGAGAGTGTTTTGTTTATATACTTGGATCTTTGCTTGACACTGTTCAATATGTTTAAAATGGTTTAATTATTGCCCCGACTTTAGATGTGGGCAACATCAGAGGAGTAGCCGTTTTCTTGTGTTATTTCATGGCTCATGATGATCATACAGTTGTGGCCAAAAGTTTTGATAATGACACAAATATTAGTTTTCACAAAGTTTGCTGCAAAACTACTTTTAGATCTTTGTTTCAGTTGTTTCTGTGATGTACTGAAATATAACTACAAGCACTTTAGAGAAGTTTCAAAGGCTTTTATTGACAATTACATGACATTTATGCAAAGAGTCAGTGTTTGCAGTGTTGGCCCTTCTTTTTTCAGGACCTCTGCAATTCGACTGGACATGCTCTCAATCAACTTCTGGGCCAAATCCTGACTGATAGCAACCCATTCTTTCATAATCACTTCTTGGAGTTTGTCAGAATTAGTGGGTTTTTGTTTGTCCACCCGCCTCTTGAGGACTGACCACAAGTTCTCAATGGGATTAAGATCTGGGGAGTTTCCAGGCCATGGACCCAAAATTTCAACGTTTTGGTCCCCGAGCCACTTAGTTATCACTTTTGCCTTATGGCATATCCATCGTGCTCCATCGTGCTGGAAAATGCATTGTTCTTCACCAAACTGTTGTTGAATTGTTGGAAGAAGTTGCTGTTGGAGGGTATTTTGGTACCATTCTTTATTCATGTTTGTGTTTTTGGGCAAATTTGTAAGTGAGCCCACTCCCTTAGATGAGAAGCAACCCCACACATGAATGGTCTCAGGATGCTTTACTGTTGGCATGACACAGGACTGATGGTAGTGCTCACATTTTCTTCTCCGGAGAAGCCTTTTTCCAGATGCCCCAAACAATCGGAAAGAGGCTTCATTGGAGAATATGACTTTGCCCCAGTCTTCAGCAGTCCATTCACCAAACTTTCTGCAGAAGATCAGTCTGTCCCTGATGGGCTTTTTTTTGGAGAGAAATGGCTTCTTTGCTGCCCTTCTTGACACCAGGCCATCCAAAAGTCTTCGCCTCACTCTGCGTGCAGATGCGCTCACACCTGCCTGCTGCCATTCCTGAGCAAGCTCTGCACTGGTGGCACTCCGATCCCGCAGCCGAATCCTCGTTAGGAGACGATCCTGGCGCTTGCTGGACTTTCTTGGACGCCCTGAAGCCTTCTTAACAAGAATTGAACCTCTTTCCTTGAAGTTCTTGATAATCCTATAAATTGTTGATTTAGGTGCAATTTTAGTAGCCACAATATCTTTGCCTTTGAAGCCATTTTTATGCAACGCAATGATGGCTGCACGCGTTTCTTTGCAGCTCACCATGGTTAACAATGGAAGAACAATGATTTCAAGCATCACCCTCCTTTTAACATGTCAAGTCTGCCATTCTAACCCAATCAGCCTGACATAATGATCTCCAGCCTTGTGCTCGTCAACATTCTCACCTGAGTTAACAAGACGATTACTGAAATGATCTCAGCAGGTCCTTTAATGACAGCAATGAAATGCAGGGGAATTTTCATGGCAAAGAAGGACTATGCAATTCATCTGATCACTGTTCATAACATTCGGCAGTATATGCAAATTGCTATTATAAAAACTCAAGCAGCAACTTTTCCAATTTCCAATATTTATGTAATTCTCAAAACTTTTGTCTACGACTGTACATCAGCATTACTTGAATTGAATGTTCTCCTCTCTTTCTCTTTTTGAGGAGTGGCTAAGATAAATGCAGATCTTTGTCATGTGGTATCAACTTAAACTAGAAAAGCATAAATAACAATTGCTTTTATTGCATTAATTTTATAGAACTAGTTAGGGGTGCCAGTTGTTTTGATAAAAATTATTATGTCTTAAGCACGGGACTGCTTCTCCCAAGACTGAAGAAAGAAAAGGTTGGAATTTTTATTTTCATTTTTAGTTTGAGATGTTGCTGTTGCAATTACAGATTTTGTTTTTATTTTAAATGTTTTAGCAGAAGCGTGGAGGACACTGTACCATGAACAGGAGCATTTAGCATCAGGTGCCTTTTATACACAGTGCTTTGTTGAGCAGGTGTGCATTGAGGTTGCTGGTACATTCACATGTTTGATTGTTAAAATCTACACAACAGGTGCATTGGTTGGTTTTAGAGATCACGCATGATTGAATAAATGTTTAGACGTTAAATGGATCACATGCTAGGAGCAGCAAAAATCTGCTATACCTGTTCATAAAATTACAGTGATACTTATATTTTGTCAGGTTTCTAGTACTTTCTAATGGAGTATATACATTTAAAGAGGTTGTTTAATTTTACAAGAGAAACTAATAGTAAGGTTTTAATTTTACTGAGAAACTGAAAACCATTGAAAACTGGTCTCCACTGCATTTACTATTTTGTGGGTAAGTCCTGCTCCCGTAGTTAGAAACCCTGGAGCTGACTTGAGTTATTATTAGATTTTTTTTTTAGCAAGGTGAACAAACAAAGATAGGGCAAATCTTTTAAATATTATGCATGCTTTCACAGAAACAAAGTTACACCCGGATAATGGGATAAATAAATAAATACATTACAAATGTAACATAGACTCTTCTGCCTTGTATTACAATTAATGCCTCACCATAAAGTGCATTTACAACAATCTGTCAGAGGTCTTTAGTATCCAGCTAGGATTTTGTTTTAACCAGCCCATACAAAATGTATTAAAATGTGACAGATATTTTATATCTGAACATGGTTAAATTATATGTAGCCGCTGTAATAAGAGAAAAATAAAGAGAATGTATTCATATTCCTTAAACCTTAAAATATTTTGTCACATATTACAACCACAAGCTAAACTGTATTTTCACTGTAAAGTTTCAATAACATTATTCAAAAAGGTGGAGCTTGCATTTGTATTCGGCTCCCTATCCTTTGATACCATTATAAAACCAGTGAAGCCATTTGAGGTGCTTCACACTAGACTAGAGCCACATTCAGCCAGTCACACTTACTAACACAAAATGTCCATACACCACTATGCAGGTTAGTAGGCAACTTGGGGTTAAATGCCTTTAATTGCCCCGGGAAACATCAACATGAGACAGGAGGAAACTGGAATTGAGCCCATAACTTTCCTATTACAAGACTACTAGTGTTCCCACAACGCCAGAGTAAAAATTGTGCTTCATATATGTACCCTCTCCATCTAAGCTCGAGGTATGCGAAAAAACAAAAGTTCAAACATTTCAACCTGCAGATGTGCAGAGCTGGTAGAGACATACCCTCCTAAATTTCTAGACATAATTGTGGTTCAATAAACGACTCATTCATGGAATATACGTACAAACCACCCTGTTCAGATATTTATGAGTGAGAATCTTGAAAACAAAAAAAGTTTGCATTGTTTTCCTTCCTTGTCAAAACTATGCACTACTTTGTCATGGTCAGTCACTTCTAATTCTGGGAATATATTGAATCTGTGGATGAAATGAGATAAGATCTGAAAAAGTTCAAGGGATGTGCATCCTTTTGAGGCGTTATACAGTAGCTGTGTGAAGTACACACACAGAAAAAGTACAACGCCAAAAGAATATGGAGTTGAGCACAGTTGTCCCTAATTGAAATGAAGGAATCAGTACTTATATTGGTTATTCCTAACAAATATCTAGCTCATGTTTCAGCTGCAGTAAAAGTAATGGACTGTTATCAGCTTTGAAAGAGGAACATGATTATGCTTCCCCCTAATGGCAAACAGAGGAACAAATATTTACACTCCAAGATCAGCAGTACTCCATACTGGTCAGGAGATGCAATAAATCCTGGAGTCTAAATGCAAATGCCTAGTAAATACCAAACATAATCACAACAATATACATTCAGGGTCAGGTAAGTAGTAGCTGACTGTATATGGTTATTGAACAAAATCATCTTTAAAAATAATTTAATGCGCACACATACTGGTTGCCTGCAATTCTACAGTGGTGAATGCGTGCTGTGAATTTTTTTCCTGAATCAATGAACATGTAACTTGGTAAACTAAAATTAGAGAAGGATTTTTTTTTTTGCTAATTCTTTTTGTCCAAAGCAACCCAAAAGCAGTCTAAATAGAAGTAGAGAGTATGTGAACAGCAGTTTTTCCATACCAGACAACCCAACATGCATGAATGAACACGGGTGTTCAAGTATTGAAGTTGCATCTGTGCAGTTTTACCACATGTAAATTCTTTGATCTGGGCCATTCACTCTAACTGTTTGTTTAGGATTGCTGTCCAGCTGGACAATGAATGAATGCATTTTAAAATGGATTCCAAAATTCAATTCAACTCAGTTTATTTACATAGGGCCAATTCACAACACGTGTAATATCAAGGCACTTTACAAGTCATTTCAATTCAGTCATGAAAATGAAAAGTAAAGAATTAAAGCAGGAGTAAAGTGAGCTCTTCTGTTTCTTCAAGTTAGGAGTCCAGCTACAAAGCTTTGGATCAGCTCAAGATTTTTTTGTTGATATATTTGAAAAATACCTTACAGTAGTCTAGAAAAGAGGAAATCATAGAATAATTAACAATAACAAATTCCTGTTTTAAATCTAAACTTCTTATTTGGGAAATTCATTCTTAGTGATGAAACAGCTTCAGACAGGGTTTAGGCCAAAAGGTACAATTGTGGTCTCCTCTGACCGGAGCATGTTCTCCTCCAACATGGGTTGTGGCAAACTGGAGTTCTTATGTCTTTCCTCTTGACACTCCTGTATAAAAGTTTATGTGTTCTTTAGGGAAATCACAGCAAAGTCGAATGCCACACTTTTTCGATTTATTATAAAAATATATTTGAAAGCCATGCATGTACATTTTCCATGCACTTCACAAATATCCAATATTTTGTGTTGGTCAGTCACCTAAAATCCCCTAACAACAGTTTGTTGTTGTAATGTGATAAAATGTGGAAAAGTTTGAAGGGTGTGAATACTTTTGCGAGGTACTAGATATTCAAACATTTGCTGTTAGAATTGGAACACATCATGTTTTACTATGGCAGTACTTCTTCTTACCACTAGTTGATGCTACAGGACAAAACCAAAAAACAGGCGTGATCTGTACTCCAACATAAGACACCAAAGCATGCACCTCTTGAGAATTTAAACTGTCAGTGTTTTTTTAAAATAAAAAAAGTCAAATAATTTGGTCTTACCTTAAGACCTGAAATCAAACAATATAAAGAACATCTGGCTTTTGTCTCCTGTGGAGGTTGCTTGTAACAAAAAAATAGTGGACCTAGATGACTGTGTAATGTCTGCTGGCTAATAACACCCGTGTTTATTCATGCATGTTGGGTTGTCTGTTAATGCTAAGTTAATGTTAGAGAGTGTGGCTATGATATACGCCAGGCAACCAGTTTAGTATTAGGCAGGCACAAAAATGACACACAATGTACTACAGAGGGTAAATACTGTACTATAATCTGTCAAAACAATAAAAATTGATCTTCATTACTCTCACTGATATGTATGACCTAGGTTAAACTGTTTCTATGGTAACAAGAAGCAAACCTCCTCACTTCACTCAGTTAACTTCCTTTTCTCTGTATTTGTGTGCAGATCAATGAACGGCCTCATTGCCACTCACTCTGTCTCGGTTGTTCAACAGGCTGTGGCTTGATGTCCAACTCTGTTAAAAGACACCTATGTGTTTTACCACAATAACAGTAAACAAGCAAATAGTCTGGTTAGATGGATTTAACACCAATTGTAATTACATGGCAATCTTCCCCCAGAATGTATTTAACAAGGCTGAGACAGGTGGCAAAATCGCAGATTCTAATTGCTCGCTTGGCTCCAAATGGTTTTTGCCTTCCTTCCCATCCCGAGTTGCTCAGCGCAGCCCACCTGCTCTCACTGGTGCCCAGGGACATTAATGAAGTCACGCCAAACCTCATTCATGCTCTTAAAAGCTCCAGCGGCCACGCTGATGGCAAACCAAAGTGCTCTCCGTCTCTTTCCCTTTGCCCTCTCTGTGCTTCAGTAAACAGAGCTGTCATTTCAGATCAGCCGGTCTAACTGCACTGTGTCCCAACTGTAAATACTGCACATGGACAAATATCTCTTTCCGGTCTTTTGTTCATGTTTTAATACTACTATCCCTTTTGTCTCTGTCTTTTTCTGACATGTTTCTGTATCTGTCTATGACACTGAGGGTTTAGCCTCTCTGGGACAGACTTACTTTCCATCTGTCATACCCTTTACTGGTGGTACATCAGAACAGGAACTGAAACAAGGATTTTGTCGAGACAGGTTCTTTGTGCAATACATTGAGCTCTGGCTGTGGAGTAAGTGGCAGCCATTAGCAAAGCCTTTTAATACTTCCTCCTTTATCATTCATCATGCCTGGATTAATGGTTTGCTGTCTATTTTTAGTAGTTGTTTTATGTGCCTGTTTTTCAGCAGTGCTCCAACTTTCCTACTATCGAATAGCTACGACAACCAAGCATTAAGTTTGATTCTCTGTCAAACAATTTTTTTCTTTTCAAGACAGGACTACTACTGCATCTATTTACCCCATGTAGTTGGATTTCCTTTCCCATAATTGAAAAAAATCTGAAAAAATAGTTTTTCCTCTCCACTATCAGAACATGCTGCCCTGGGAAGAGGAAATACTGCAAATTCAACTTGTTACTGATTCTTAGAAATTGAATGAGACTTCCTTGTATTACATTTAGAATCACATTCTTCTGTTTGTCAGTGAATTTAATCTGTTTGGACTGTATTGGAATGAATCTGATTTATTGTATACTTTGGTAGACTTGGAAATTAATTGTCCTCTTTTTCTAGCAAAAGGACTTGAGATGAGGCATAATAATTTATATTTCACTGTATTTTTTAGCTTGTAGGAAACCTTGAAATACACTTTGTTAAAGGGAGTTAGTTTATTTATTAAAGTGGTGCTTCTACTGCTTTATAAATCAATTTTGATGTAAATAAATAGGAAGTCTGCATTCTGAGAGAGCTTAGCATAAGTGAGCAACTTGTGAAAATTATCATAACGTTTTAGGTGTTTTGGACATTGCTACACTATTGCATATCCTTCTTGTGTTTCCATGGCATTTGACGGCACTGGTGTTTAATGAGATAATGTGCTGATGACATCACCTTTTTATGCATATGATAGCATATCATATTTAAATTGGTCTCCAGCAAATACAGGCTGCCATGGATTTTTTTGCCATAAATGTAAGAACTCAGAAATGCTTTATACACCCCACGGATGAGCCACTGCACTACACAAATGTCGACCAATGACCATACAATAACACCTCCTGCTACATTATGCAGATACTCTGTTAGCATTGAAGCAGATTCACCCAACTCATCATGCTGAAGGCTTTAAGTGGCTCACACACTGCATGACACTCCATTGTATTGCAGTAGAACACTCCAAATGCAGTCTCAATGCACTTCAGATAAGCCAGCATACCTTGCGAGATAAGACACAGCATTATATATATATGTATGTATGTGTGTGTGAAACCATACCCTTTTTTGCAGGAGAACTAGATTCAAATTATTACTTATAGACACCGCTGAAAATTGTACTCTTTTGTTGTTCTAGCTCACTCATGCGTATTTTTACACAAAAAGACTTCCACTACTCATTGCACATGCTGACCTGCTTTTACTGTACTCCAACATATTGCTCCATTGCTCCAAAAGGTAGTTAAAAGATGTCAGTTTAGTGAGTCCATTAGTTTTTACAATCTATTGGCTCATGCGATACCTATCTATCTTCCAAATTATAGAGCCTTATCATGTTGTTTGGAGATGTAGGAGAAAGGATGTCCGGGCCATTTGCCGATGGCACATAGAGCACTAAGTGAACTATAGCCTCAATTCCAGTTCATTAAGTTGACCTTTGCAGAACTGAAAATCCAGTGTGTTGATAAGGTGGCTTCAGCCTAAGGAAGGACGTTTGCTTTTGAGACAGACAATATCTATAGCTATAGAGCCAGGGAATCTCACCAAGTGTAATAACATTATGATTAAACTGCAACATCTAACTTGTGTTTTTTGTGCTGTTTTCTAATTAGAATCATTTTAGTTTGCCTTTCACTTGTATTACTCAGGTAATTCATTACACACAGAAGGGATGTTTTTTTTATTGTATCATCCTTGCATTATTTGAACTTACAGTAACTGGACTGCCACAATTAACATGTTTAATAATATTCAACAATTTATGTGCTATTTTATCTAACAGGCCTGCTGACTGTTAGTTAAGTCTTTCTTACTGATTTTCTGGTTTTAAACAAGCCTTCTTAGATCTAGAAAATTTACCTGATGTTTTGTCATTGCTTTTTGCAGTTCAAAATTGGTTGGAATTTGTCAAAATTCAATAAGTAAAAGCAAAAACTTAATTGAACTTAGTGCCTAGCAAAAGCATTAATACCCCTTTAACTTTTCATATTTTGTAATTACACTGTTGATATGTGATAGACCAATACAAAGTCATGCAAATTGTGAAAAGGCAGGAAAGTGATGGACAATTTTAAACACTGTCTACAAAAAATAATAATAAAACTTTGCTTTGCTTTTGTTTTCATGCCAATGCAATCAGTTGCCTTCAGAAGTCCCTCAACTTGAATCTAATCATAAATCTTTTGTTCATTTGTCTTTTTAAAGTAGCAAACATTGTGTTGAGTGTTTCTGAACATTAGTTTTTAAGTATTGCCACAGATTGTTATTCAGATTTCGTTTTCAGTTTATCGTTTAAGTTTAATTGGACCATGTTTATTATTAGTTTTCCACAACACATTGTGTTTTGTAATTAACCCATGCCATTTAATTTTGATTTCCCCAATGGTGTGTGGGAAAGTTTTTTTCCTTTTAACTTATATTTTTCTGCCACTGTTTTGTAATGGTTAGATTTGTGAAATGCATATCCGATAATCCCACTTGAGCTGTGGATGTCTGCAGTTTTTACAGAGTTACCACAGACCTCTTGGCTGCTTCTCTGGTTAAAGGCTGTCTCTGCCTAGCTTGTCGGGTTAGGTGGACGGTCCTGGTAGGTTTGCAGTTGTGACATAATCATTCCATTCTCAAATGATGGATAAAACCTTGCTTTAAGCTTCTTCACAACTTTCTTCATGACCTGTATGTTTTTGTTCCTGGGACTTTTTTTTAACTTGTGTTCTCTAGCAAACCTCTGAGGCCTTCACAGAACAGCTTAATTTACACAACTTTTAAATGGCACACAAGCAAACTCTTTTTGCTAATTAGTTGACTTTTAAGGACAATTGGTGACAGTCAATTATATTTGGGGGAGAGATCAGAAGAAAAGAGAATAAATATATCTAGACACCGCTATTCTGATTTTTTTTATTTTATTTTCCTTCCACTTCTTAATTCTGCACTATTTTGTGTTGATTTATCACATAAAATACAAATGAAATACATTAATGTTTGTGGTTGTAATGTGAAATGTTTTTGAAAATGTTCAGTGTGTATATTGCTCCAAGGTGTTGTAAGCCTTCAGTGTTGTTCACTCAGCACTGGGAGAACAAGACATCTTATCTTTGTACTAAGCTCACGCTCTGACCATTTTCTTTTCCATCAGATCTGTGGCTGCCAGACTAAATGGATAACAGAACTCTGCAGTGATACAATTGTTACATATGAAGACTTTTGGCTTAATTTGGTGCAAGCTGGGTTTAGTGTCGATTGAATTGTACAATCTAAAATCTAAAAGTACAATTGCTAAATCAGATTATATAAATCATGCTTTGTGCTTTGAGAGTTCCTAAGCAAAATCCTAAGCCAAAGAATTTCTTTCTTGTTCTGTAGTTTTAAATTTAAAATCCCAGGGAACTGTTCAAATAAGAGAAGAAATATAATCCTGTAGCTATATATATATATATATATATATATATATATAAAACAAAGTTCAAATACAGTGCTTTATAATAAGTGTCGCCGACAGCTAGAAAAACAAAGGCAAATAAAACAATGACCGGGACTGAGGCTTATTGAGAGGGGAAACAGGGTAGATAAAACCAACGACACAACAATAAATTCTAAAATAATAGTTGTCCTCCCTGGACTCGCACACAGACAGGAAATCGGCCAGCCCACCGAGCGGGCATCAGAGGAGGGCTACGACAAAAAAAACAATACAATATTTGTGGGCCAATACCAACAAACAGTTCTGGTATTCGTTCAAAATATCGACTGATTAACAGCTTTGGAATCCATCCAAACCTCAGCGTGTCTCAGGAGCTCTTCATAGTCAGGCCCCCAGAGCACAACACTTTGAGGATGAGGATGCTTCCCGTCCCAGCTGCATGCAGGTAAAACACCTCTTCCTTTCAACACGACCACACAGTTTCAAGGAAGTAGTAGTTCTGCACCTCCAACGTAAATGAATAACGCTACCACAAGTCGCTTCTTGATCAGCAACACGTCCAACACCACGCCGATCTGCCAGCCAGCGATCAGATGACAAAACTGCAGCCGCTTCCTTGGGCATAAGGAAATGCTGTCATTGCAGCCTCTTAAATGCACAGCGCCTCAATTGGCAGTGAGGTCCCACACTGATGTGTAATTAGGAGCAGGTTTGATTCATCCTGCTACATTCCACCCCCCCTCCGGGAATTGTCGTCTCGACGATTGAAACTACTGACCCCACATTCAACTCCATGGTCTAAAAATTGTGGAGACTAGGCCCAACACTGGGTCAGGGAATGCCGCCACCTGTAACTCAGAGATACCCACCGGCCTCGGAAGATGGTGAACATTAGGGTGGCGGCCGGCCGTTGTTCGCTGGGTCTGTCGCACGCTTGTACCACTTGGGGCAGCTAGTTGTACCAATGGTGCAGCTAGGACCGGGTCATTCCCCACAGGGGCCTGTACTCCGAAAGGAACAGGCATTACTTGATCTGGTTGAGCTCCAGGGTGCAACAACTGAGCGGGCTGGGTGGTCGCGGCTACCCATGTTGGAGTCTGTTACACAGAGTCTATTCTTACAACCACCAAGTCATCCTCATCTGAGGACTCTTCTTGGTCCTGCTCTGGTGGATGCCCGTCAGGGGCAACCACCTCAACTGGTGATCTCGCCCAGACCACTGGCTTTAACATGGACCGATGAACATTTTTTACCTTCTGAACATCGTCCACAGGTGCCACTGTATTCACCGCGCCTCCTTCTTGTGGAGCCCTGAGGATCTTGTAGACCACACTACCCCACAGATCCTGGATCTTATGGCGACCTTTCCACCCCAACTGTCGCAACGGAACATACGGACCCTCTTCCAGTGGAGAGTCTTTCACCCGCTGGTCATGCGTCCTTTTTTTATCCTGTCGGCAGCTCCCAACAACGGTTCGTTAGTGCCTTCAAAAGTCATCTGCAGCCGGCTTTGGTGCTCTAAGATCCAGTTGTGTACACTGCCACCTACAGGTTCTTGGACCCTCCCAAGTAGGAAGTCCACTGGGAGTCTTGGTTCCTGGCCAAACATCAGGAAAAGCAGGGACTCTCCTGTTGCCTGATGTGGTGTTGTGTTGTATGAATACAACAACTATGGCAAACAGGAGCTCCACTCCCTCTTTCGTGACACTGGCAGAGTCCGCAACAAGTTATGTAATGTGCGATTAAACCGCTCACACTGGCCGTTCCCAGCAGGATGGTATGGAGTGGTTCGTGATTTCCGTATACCATAAAAACCACACAACTGGCGGATTAACATGCTTTCAAAGTTCCGGCCCTGATCTGAATGGATGCGGGGCGGGACACCACACTGCAAAAAGTGGATTCTAAGCAAGTAAAAAAATTATTATTTTAAGAAATAAATTCTTATTTTTTCCCAAAAAAGTAAAAATGTCTTGTCCAGTAAAATTTTCCTGAGAAAGAAAGTCTTATTTTAGGAAATAAAATCTAGCCATTTCTTGTTCAGATATATTTGCTATAAAAACCGCTTTGTTTTCTTGTAACAAGAAAGAAAGACTTTTGGAATCTTCTTCCGCATTAGACATAGAATATTTTTTTGTTATTTTAAGAAAAGAATAAGATCACAACTTTTAATTTAAGAACTGATTCTCACAGATAAATACATTTCATTCTTTATTTTTACACTCAAAGTGAAAGTGTAATTCCATAACTATATCTAATAACATTGTTCTGCCATTACAGCAATTGCAACAAGATATAAGTTACATTTAAAGAGGAGCTCTGGTAAACTAACACAACAATCCTCTACATTTCAGAACATGCCTGTAAAGATCTAATCCACAGGGTTAGCAGGTTTCATACAGAAGACCCCATCTATACAGATTTTGTTTTTTTTAACAGACTGTCTCTGCAATTAACTAGTTACAACAATTCAAATTGTGACCTTGATTTGATTGCAATACAATTTGCAGCCTTTGTAACATGCATTATTCAAAAACATCAGATGACACTGTGAAATTCAATCACATCTCCAAGATCATATTTTAGAGGGACATATCTCACATCATTAGGAGTGTAGCTATAATACGGGGTATAGTCCACCATTTGGTCAGAAGGTATGAATTCTTTTGCTTGTGCCATAATTGCAATTTCAGTTTATATGCCAAATAATCCCTATCAAAACAAACAGTTTTATATGGCTGAAGCTCAAAACAACACAAAGATGAATTAATAACAAAAATGTTTTTAACCAGTCCAAACTCGGGTAAGTAACCAGAAACTGCACTCACAATTAAAGTTTTACCAGATACATATTTATTCCCGTTAAGATTTAACCATTTTACAGATACCGCATGACTGATATTAGTTCCAAAGAATACCCTCCCTTTCTCTCTTAGATAGGGCATGTTTTTAACTTCGGATGATGGCCCAAGTATACGTTCAGATGAAAAAATAGGGTGTTCAGCACTACTTAAATTCTGGCAACATTCATACATTTGATTGTGTCTTATTAAAGACTTGCACACATTTTTAAAATTTACTTTAGAGACCCACTGTTTGAAAAAATTATGTTTTGACTCAAATCTCATACACATATGGCAAACCATTGGTCCCAGGTTTTTAATCTGCAGTGGAACATGTATTAAATAATGTTGTTTTGGTGTAATGTTGTTATCTGGAAATATGCGTTTCATATACTTTAAATGTTGTTCAATCAGCATTTTCAGTCTGTCAATAGTCTGAAAGCTTATAACAGGAGCAAACAAAATTTGAACAATCTCTATTAGTTCAAGAATAAGAGAATAGCATTCATTATCTTTAACTTTATCAATCAGAAAGGGTAGTATTTTTAGAAGAACAATCATTTGCCCTGATGACTGCTTTAACTTATTATCATTTAAAGCTAAAGTACTGTAGGATATTGAACTGGGTTTGTCTCTGACATCCAGTGGAGAATAAGGGAAACTGACTATTCCTGCATTCAAATCTTCCAAGTCAAATTCACCTAATAGTACCAAATGTTTAATTACACATTTTATTTCCAATGGAGCAATGCCTTCAAGGATGATGTGCATTATATCTTGTGGTGTTTGTTTGATCATGCTGAAGCCTGGAAATTCAATCAGTTTGCTCCTCCAGTTGATCCTGTATGTAGTCTTTAAGCTGTTTTTCAGAAAGTCAGTACTGGCCTTGTCAATGTCACTGAACTGTCTGACATGTCTTTCAATGGTCCTTTTCTCAAAGTTGTCTTCACTGAAGTACATCTGCATGTCTTCAAACACACATTCACATTGTCGGCATTTACTAAAAGCAAATCCGACTCCCTCTTTGAACCCAAAAAGCTCATGCTGAGCTAACGTGTCACCACAAATGGAAACAACTGCTCCATATATTTCCCTTTCACCGGTTTCTGTCTGAATTTTTACACCATTATACAATTTCACTAAATCTGCATGCAGTCTCTCCAATATCTTATCCCCTCCACACTGAGAGAGTTCATTTGTATTTGCCATTGCAAGTAGTCTAATTGAAGCTAGTTTGTATCTATATTTAGGATTAATATTTCCCAATGTATAATAAAACATAATTAACTTATCCTTGGAAGCATGAGAGCCTTGTGGGTTGCATATTTCAATTTCATGAGCATAAAGTATTATTTGCAAAGCAGATGGTCGAGTAAAAAATAAAGGGTGTGATTTCACAAGTTCTCCATCTGTAATGTCATATTGGTATCCATTTCTGCTGTTTCTACCTTCATCCATGATTGCTAAAACCTTTGGATGAGACAATAACTGTTCTAAACTTTGTATGAGGGGGATATAATGAAAGCATTTGGGTTTAGTGGATAGTAGTCTTTTTGTTCCCTTTTTTGTAAAACATGCTGTGTATCCCACTGCCACCTCGTCTGATTCTACATATTTAAAAATCTTTTTTATCACACTGTCCTGCCTGTACGTTGTTGGAACTGTTGCAAAGGGATCCTCAATCTGGTCAAATACTGCCATTGCCTCTGCTTCTAGTTAGTTTCCTGGATGTTGCTGGAAGACACTTTGAAGCTGACTCCTCAAATTGGACACCAACAGAGTTTGATACTGCTGTATTGCTGCCACAACATCATTGACACCACTCTGAAAAAAAGCAAAAATTAATAGGTTATATATTTAGGTTACAGTTTTTCCCTGTTGACATACACATACCTGTGAAAGATAGTGTTTCTCTCTTGCACACAGCACAATTGAAGTAGCTTGTTTGGTCAAAGTGTCATGGTCATCCTATAAAAATGAAATCCCAATAAATATTGGTTAGAAATAAATTAATAAAATCATTTGTTTAACCACTTCATATCATAAGCTAGGTATAGCCTACTTAAAGAGCAAGCTTCTGAATTTATACAGTAAAACTATTAATAGTGAAATTATTGGGGTTACCAGTTACCACCTACAGTACTGTACAGTAGTCCATGAGTGCAATAATTTACTAAATTATTACATTTGTAAATGGTAAATAATTGCATACATGTACACCTACTGCACATAACTTTAAAGTTTTGTAGAAGGCACCAAATTCAATACGTGACGTCTCATAGGGATCACGTTACCTCACAGTACGATGCTGCAGAAGTATTCTCGGAGGCTGGACAGGCGCAGTTGTGGCCCATCAGGACTGGTCCCTGCACGGGGCAGCGACTCCCGGTGCGAAGAGTTATCAAGGGGGCTTTGCTCAAAGCCATCGAACAGTGAAACATTACTAAAGTCACCGAAATGATCATCCAAAGCAAAACAGTCCGGGTTGGGTCCTAGTGTTTCCCAGGCGCTGCGCAGTCGTCCTCTCGGTGCTCTGTCTCTACAGCGTCGCTCAGAGCGGCTCAACTCGCGGCGGCATCTCCTGCAGGTCGACCCCGTGCTTCAGGCTCCGAGTCCGGGCGCTCCTGATTTGGTCTGTAGGCCCACAGATTACGATCCCTCCACGGATTCGGGGCTGTCCCGTCTCAATGACTGTGAAGATGTTCCGCGTGGCTTCTCCGGATGTGGTACCAGAGTGAGTTGTAAACTCGATATTCCCGTTCACAGCCATCAATTCCACAAACCACGTGAAAGTCTGGGCTTCGGCTATGAGCAGAGTGAATGTGACTGAGTAAAGATTGAGGGTAAGGGCAACCGACACAAAGCAAATAACGCAACGCCAAATCATTTTGGTATCTTTTCGAGAGAACTAATTTGCGCGCAACAAAGTTCAATGTTGATTCCAGCATTTTATCCATGATGCCTTGCACACTTTGGGTTTGACTACTTCAGTCGTAGAGGGGTAGATGATCATTTGCTCATCTGTTAAAAAGATGAGAAAATATTTAAATGATTTATATGTATTTTAAAACAGAATTAAGTTCATTGCTGGTAGAGATTTAGAAACATAACAAAATATAAAGGTACAAGGAACCCAGCTGACGCCCTCATTACACATAATGGACTAGTCCATTTTCAAATCCAAGGGTGCGCGCGGCTGTGCGGGCATTATCACAACAAACCTTCTGGCGAATGACGAAAGCAATCGAGCAGAGGCACAAAAACTAATTTAGAGAAAAACGATTATTGATACGCAGGTCAGACGATGGATAAACTTGACGAAACTACGATTGAAACTCTGAAAAGTATTTTATAAATTGCAAACCTGTTAATGGACTTAAATTGAATGGTGTTTCGATTAGCTTAAAGTTAGTTAGCTTAAACTTCGGTTAGCTTAAACTTAGTGAGGTAGTAAACATTTGTCAGATATTTTTTAAACATAATTTACAGTACGTGACTAGCTGATGGCACACATTTTTACATTACAATAAAGTGACAAATTAATTTGCACATCTAATTGTGGTATTGTGTTTTAGCTGCTAATATTGGGGATGATTTACTACGGTCACTCTCCAGGGATGACATCAAAGATCTTTTTCCTGGTCCAGAAAATTTTCTGAGGCGCAGGGCACTGTGGCTTGTTGTGAATAATGATGAAAAAGTGAGTATATGCTGGGCCCTTAATCAAAGTTTCGACTGAATGTTTATCTTAATTTTTAGAGGTTATGTAACTATTTACAATATATTTGATATGTGATTTTGCATTGTCTATGTCAATAACAACTGCAATGTGTTTAGGTGGAGACTGCTATCAGAGCTATGGAGCCAACCAAACCATCCGATGCAGCCGATGTCCCTCCAGAGGAGAAACCCAACACATCGAAGTTTTTAAAAATATCCAGTCCGGAGTAGATAGTCTACACAGATGGTGAACTGGAGCAGGCTCGTTCATCTTTCTTTGAGCAAAAGCGTCTTGGCACTACTCCCACTGAGCTTTCCAAAGAGCTCTTCTGCAGACTCATAAGGAACACCATGACGAACATGATATCAATTGCAAGAGCACTACAAGAATCTAGGTACCCCTCCAAGCATGAGGTGGATTGTATGGTGAAGAGATTAGTGGAATACTACCCGATGTTAAAATACAATGTATGTTTTCCTGGCTCAGTATCTGTATAATGTGTAATACATACCGTATTATTAAGTTTTACTTCATCTTGCAGAGGCATGTTGCCAAGAGGCTTATGAAGAGACTCTCAAATGTCAAAAGTCCAAAGAAGGCTTCTACCCCTTCAAAAAGACATCGCCTGACATTTGAGAGGGGTGACTCCAGTGATTTTGATGGAGACTCCACCACATCAAGTCAAGCATCAACCATCATTCTGGAAAAGTCATCTACTACAACCAGTACTCCAGAACCTTGTCAGGAGAGCAGTGAAGATGAAGCAGGTTCAGTGTCTTTTTATTTATATTCACTGTTGTATCCTTAAAACCTACAACACCTTTTTATTGCTTGCAGTGAGTTCTCCTGACCTGCTGGACAGCCAAAACTCAAACTCAAACTTCATTGCAGAGACTATGGTGAGATGGGAAGACCAAGGTCAAGTTCTATGGAGTAATGAAAAAGCCATGAAGTTTCCCAAGACACTCAACAATGGTGAAATTGCATTAGCAAGTATATAATAATAATAAATTAGTATAGATAAAGGTCAGAATAGATGCTATTGTTTTTTTTGTGCTTTGTTTTTTGTGCTTTCTTCAAACTAGCGGACCATGCCTTAGCAGTGTTTACGGCTCTTCCAGACCTTTTTCCATCTGGTGTATCTCCACCCAAGAAGTTGGGCCCTTGCAGCGAAGCCTTTTTTCATGTACTTAAGGTGAGATTTGTTTAGATTTTACTCTCAGGTTTATCAGTTAACTGTTTGAGTTGTTACCTTATCAAAAAACACACACTCATAATTTATTTTCTAATATTGATCATCTAAATTTTGTATTCTTATGTTTTGTCATTTAGACAGCAGAAGACCCTGAGGAATATCTCCAACAGCGACCCTTGTCTTGCCCAGTGCTGCTCATTTCCAAGGACAACTGCATGATCGCAATTGACAACACACAGGTGACCACCTTTGCAAGTACCAAGCTGGATGAAGGACTTGTGTACCTGATGGCCTATTACTATGCCTTCCACCTCACATACCCAAAGTGTATTTCAACACTGCTCTCAGTAATGCAAACTGAGATTCTACTGTACCCTATCCACGACCGAGATAATACTTCCACGTACAAAGAAGCCATTGCTGAGTGGAGGTCCTTCACTGAGTGAGTGTATCTATTACCATTTCTACTTTTGTTCGAGTTATGTTATTTCAAAGCTTCGAGTGTTCGTTAAACAGCAGTTATGTTACACTGACATCTTAATCTGACTTGTCCAGGTACATTAAAGGGATATTTCAGGATTTTTGACATTGGGCCTCATTTCCTAGTTATCCAGAGTGTTGATGATGTCTGGAGATATTTTTTTCTTAAATTCATGCAGTTCTTATATTTGAAGAGTCTAGTGGTGCTGGGCTAGGGCAAAGCTAAAGCATTTCTCTGGTATCAGTTAGCCTGCATTAAAAACAGTCTGACCCACTCCACAGTGCACCTGAGGTAAATCACTTATAACACCAGACTAACCATATAAATGGTTTAAGGCAAAGGTGAAAGCATTACCAGGTACAAAAATGTTTGGCATTGTGAAAAAAAGAGATTTACAATACAAATGTTTCTATTTGCATATCTATTGTACTGTAAATGGATGAAATCCTCTGTGACCAGTGATGAATAATGTTCACATTACAGTGAATAAATTTGTTTTTTATTAGAAATCCTGTTTTTGAAGTGGTCTTATTTTAAGATGATTCTCCTTAAGCTGTGTCTGATATTACGTGTATTGATGTTTAAAATAGGTACTACATCAGTAAAACAAGTAATGTTATAAGCAAACATTCTTACACTAGTCTTGAAATCTAGAAAACTTTGCTTTGATCTAGACACAAAAGTAAAATTATTCAGATTTTCTTTCCCAAAATATGAATAATTTCCTTAAATATTAGCATTTATTTAGAACATTTTGCTTAAATTTTTTTATAATTTGGAACATTTTGCTTTAATCAAGCAACATTTAGCTAAATACCCCACAATTTGTCATAAAATAAGAATGTTTTTCTGAAATTCTTCCATTTTCTGAGGACATTTTGCTTAATTCTAGCAATTTATTTGCTTAAATTTTGTGTTTCCGTCTTGTTTTATAATAAGAAAAATATTCTAGAAATAAAAATTCTTAGCAAGAAAAAAATGCTTACCCCATTGGCAGATTTTTTTGCTTAAAACAAGACAAACTGTTTTATTTTAAGATTTTTTTCCGTTTTTAGGAGGGTACTTTTTGCAGTGCAAACTTTGAAAACCACTCAGTTACCAGGACCGGTGCTACAGTAGAAGCCTGTTGGTCCCGGGTGGGAACTGCCAGTGTGTACTTCCTAAACACATCTGTCATCTCCAAAATGTTCTCCACTACACTACATGAGGGCTTTAACACAGTAAAATCTATAGCAAGGATCTTGTTTGACCGTGACGTCAACAGGTGCCCCATAAAGCTACCTGCAACAGGTCCATCTTTGGCCACATGGCACCTCTCACACTTACTGCACCATTCTACCACATCACCAGACATGCTAGGCCAATAACACCTGAGTCGGAGGAACTCTGTTCTCTAAATTCCCTGATGAGCATGTTTCTGATTAACTTCCATCAACACTTCCTCCTGTAGTGCTTCCTCTGTAGTCCTAGAGAGGGTGACCTGACGGTACAACACTCCGTCTTTCTCAATCAAGCGGTCCCACTGCCTCAACAAAACTAATGCTGACTACGATAAATGCTTACGCTCCTCCGAATTTGGTCGTTTTTTCTGTCTCTAGAAGTTCATGACCTCCTGAATAACAGGATCGTTCTGCTGAAGAGCACAAAGATCTGGAGGAGTGTGGTAGGGAAAGGCAGTCACCCTGAACAGCCTCGGTTCTCTGTTCCTGCAGGGCTTGTTGCAAAGGTTCAGGAAGAGATGTACCGGGAAAGAATGCTCTAAAATCCTGGACCCTGGGAGGATGCAGTCGAGACAATGCATCAGCGTTGGTATTGCTCTTCCCTGTCCGATACTTCCCCTCAAAGTCAAATGAGGCCAGTTGGGCCACCCAATATTGTTCAGTGGCGCCCAGCTTAGCAGAGGATAGGTGGCTCAATGGATTATTATCCGTATGTACCACACATTTTTGACCCAACAGATAATCCTGGATTTTTTTGGTCATGGTCCACTTTAAGGCCAAAAATTCCAATTTCATAGAGCTATAGTTCTTCATATTTTGCTCATTGGGTCAACAAACCATAAAACATTCTTTAGTCCTTCGAGTAACCAAGAAAACAAATATTAATACACAAACTGTCAGATAAGTGCCTCTCTACCAGGAAAAACATTAGTAGCAATATGAACATCCAATTTTGTTAAACAAACAACAATCTTTTATATTGTATATTTAAATTTATTTTGTGTGTGTATCTGTAGCTCAACATGTCAGTCTGTTTGGAGGCTTGTGTTGTCTCTTAGATCTCCTAAGCTCAGAAATGGTGTCCTCAGAACTGGAGGCAGGCTCTGCTCCCCCAGGTAGGCTCTGGGCAGGGTCAGCCGTAGCTGCCTGCTCCGACAGTTCATCAGGTGCCTCCTCTGAGGGCTCAGATAGACCCTCATGTGACATTTCCGCGTGCACCGGGGTTACTGGCACTGCCACGGCCTCTGCAGAGCAGCCCACACTGTCTTTGCATTAAACCCCGTGAGAACTCTTCCCTCCCCCATCATGGCGGACAGGTAAGTGTTCTTGGTGCCTGCGCACCTGCCTATCATTACGTGTGTGGGGTAATCCTGTATTAAAACAGGAAGCGTGCAAGCTTGGTTTCCAGAGATTGTCCTGACATCTTCCGCAGCCCATCTTTGAGAGTCTCCACCACCCGCTCTGCCAAGCCGTTGGACGTGGGATGACAGGGGGCAGTGCAGACATGCCGAATCCCATTTATATCCATAAACTCCTTGAAAACCTCACTGATGAAAGTAGGCACGTTGTCGGTCACAATTGTGTCTGGCAGCCCATGTGTTGCGAAAATGCTTCTCAGTGTGTCTGTAGTAGTAGGTGCAGTAATATTTGACATGATCTGTGCCTCTAGCCATTTGGAGTGCACGTCCACTAGCACTAAAGACATCCAACCCATAAATGTGCCAGCAAAATCCAGGTGGAGTCTGGACTACGGACGGCCAGGCCACTGCCATGGGTGTAGTGGCGCTACCGCTGGCATCTTCAGGTTGCTTTGACACTGAGAACATCCCATCACCTTTTCTTCCAAAGCACAGTCCATCCCAGGCCACCACACAAATGATCTGGCGAGACTTTTCATACGAGAAACCCCGGGGTGGGCCACATGTAGCTCTTCCAACATTTGAGCCTGCCCTGGAGGTGGGACAATCACTCTGGAACCCCAGAGGAGACAGCCATCAAGGACACTTAATTCAAGTTTGCGCTTGACGTAAGGTTTGAACCCCTCCCGTTCTACAGTGGCCGGCCACCCCTGCATCACCCACCTCTTCACCTGTGACAATACCGGGTCTCTTTCAGTCCACAGCTTTATTTGCTTTGCTGTCACTTGAGCCTATGACAGTCTGTCCATCAGAAAAACAGTCTCTGGGGGAAGGCCTGTGTGGTGTGGTGTGTCTGGGAGAGGCAGACGGCTAAAGGCATCAGCATTTGCATTGTCGCTACCTGCCTTGTACTCTATGCCATACTGGTATGCTGACAGGGTTAATGCTCAGCACTGTATTCTTGCTGAGGCCATGGGTGGAAATGGCCATGGCCATGGCCCTTTGTCTCACTGAACAGACCCATTAGAGGCTTATGGTCTGTGAAGATGGTAAAAGGGCGACCAAACAGGTAGTGGTGGAACCCCTTTACTGCAAAAACAACCGCCAGACCCTCCGTCTCTAATTGCGAGTACCCCATTTCTGCTGCAGTTCGAGTACGTGACAAATGGCTGATTGGCTTTTCACTTCCATCCTCCATGCGGTGTGAAATAACTGCCCCCAGTCCATACGGGGAGGCATCACACGATAGAATGACCTCCTTGTCTGGGTCAAAATGTACCAGCAGTCGTGTTGAGTGTAACAGTCCCTTTACGTGCTGGAAAGCGTTGTCCTGATCCTGCTGCCATCTCCACACACAGCCTTTGTGTAGCAGCTGGTAGAGTGGGGCCAGCACGGTTGAGAGGTCTGGTAAAAACTTCCCATAATAGTTCACTAAACCCAGGAACGACCTGAGCTCTGCAACGTCCTTTGGGGTTGGGGCTTCCTTTATTGCTCTCACTTTGTCTTCGACTGGTGACATGCCCTGAGCTGAAATCCGATGGCCCAGATATGTGACACTTAGAACTTGAAAAACACACTTTCTGCTCTTCAGACGCAGCCCAGCCTCAGACATTCTCTTTAACACCAGGTCAAGGTTTTGCAGGTGTTCCTCGTGTGTTTTACCTGTGACGAGAATGTTTTCAGGTGGACGGCAACCTGGGGGATGTTCTGAAACAGATTGTCCATGGTGCATTGGAAAATAGCCGGGCTCAAGGCAACACCAAACACAAGGTGGTTATACTTGAATAGGCCCTTGTGAGTGTTTATAGTCACATACTGCTTAGAGTCTCCATCTAGCAAAAGTTGCTGATATGCGTGACTCATGTCTAGTTTAGTGAATATTTTTCCTCCTGCTACTGTAGCAAATAGGTCCTCCACTCGAGGTAGGGGGTAGGTGTCGAGCTGTGAGGCCTGATTAATGGTAATTTTGTAATCCCCACATATGCGCACTTCACCGTCCTCCTTCACCACTGGCACTATTGGGGCTGCCCAGTCAGAGAACTCCACAGGCTCGATCACCCCTGCCCTTTGCAGCCTTTCCAACTCAGCCTCAACCTTAGCTTTCCTGGCACATGGTACTGTTCGCGATTTGAAGAAACGAGATTGTGGTTTGGGGTCAACACACAGTTTAACTGTGGTCCCTGGGAGGGTGCCCAGTTCCTCTTTAAAGACATCAGCAAATTTCCCTATGATGTCCTTTACCACAGTGGTATGTTTGATTTCACCTCAGATCTGTCCCCAATTCAGGTGAATTTTCTGGAGGAGATCCCGCCACAACATTGCAGTTGGACCCCCTGAGCTCCACAACCTGTTGAATGTGGTTTGACTGATTACTGAAGCTGAGGCCCCAGTGTCCACTTCCATGTTCAGCTCCTTGCCATTTACTTTAATTGTTGCGTATATGGGCTGAGCCCGGGGCTGGCCACGGACATTAAAGGAGCATGGGGCAGAATGAAGAAACGAAACTCACGAGCGACGCGTCCGGCGCTGCAAGTAACTGCAGCCAGCCGCACGGGAGAGTGCACAAACGCTTCACAAAAAAACATACCTCTTCACAGTGACATACTTCTTTTTCATAGTGCCACTTTTTAGTGGGCTGTGACTCATCCTTGGTTGTTTCCCAGTTGCAGAAGAGAAGAATCTGTTCTCACAATTAAATCAATGGAGCTCTGCGACCATTTTTCTTCTTTTTTAAAAGCTGTCGAGAACGCGCAAGCAGTGTCAATTGAAGTCACACCTGTGGGACAGCGCGGGAAATTCGGGCCCCGAACTGCAGCACATTTTGCAGCACATAGCCAGTTTAAGAAAATGGAGTGATACGTGGGTGGGCTCATTCTTTTTGGTTTATAACGCTTCATCACCCAACAGCATTAAAAAAATGGACATGGATGTTTATTTTATTTACAAATCCTGCCCCATGTTACTTTAAACATGTTGAACGAGCACTGCTCCTCAAAATCCTCACTCTGCAGGTGATGTGTGTTGGGCTTAGGTGCTTTTCCCCAACCTTTTGTCTGTTTATTTTTAGCACCCCTGCACTTTTTTGCAATATGCCCCCTTTTCTGGCAATTATGGCAAACGACGTCTTTAAAGCCACAGTCATTCGCAAAATGCGGACCCCCACAACGATAACACTCTGTGGGTTTTCCTGAACTACTTATGCCTTCTTTTGCTACAAAATGGGCAGTGTCTGAAAGCGTCCCCCCGCCTGGATTTTTCATGTCAATCGTGTTGTTTGCCGTCGTCTCCATGGCTAGGACAATGTCTAAAGCCTTTTTGAAAGTCAGTGTGGCTTCTCCCAATAAGCGGCGCTGTATGATATCATCGTTAATTCCACAGACTAACCTGTCCTAGCCTGTCCTCCAGCACTGCCCTGCACTCACAGTGCTCAGATAGCTGTCTCAGCTCCGCCACAAACTCTGCCACTGTCACTTCTGGCTTGCGTGAATGCGTGGGAAACTTGAAACGTTGCACAATCACCAAGGGCTTGGGGCTGATGTGATTTTGCACCATCTCCACAATTTCTTTGAAACTGATCTCCCCAGGTTTCTGCGGTGTTGCAAGGTTTCATATCAATCTGTACGTTTTAGCCCCGCACACACTCAGGAGGATTGAGCGCTGTTTCTCCTCATCCACAATGTCATTAGCCAGGAAAAAGTGCTCCAGTCTCTCGACATATTCCACCCAGTCACCATCCTTCTCTGAGAACTCACTGACCGAGCCGACAGTAGCAGCCATAGCTTTTGTTTAATTACGCGCCAACCTTTTCTTCGCTGCAGAACGGCCTACTTACTGGAACCTTGGCTTGGTTACTATTGGTTTTAATCCTCGTCGCCAGTGTGATAACCAGAGTATTTAAAGATGCAAGTAGACATTGCTGTCTATCGTCTTTACTAAACTCAGCAGCAAGTACAGAAGAGCGGCTTTCAAAACGTCAACACATTCCAGCACCAGGTATGGAACGGCTTAACTAGGGCCGGGAAAAGCAAATTAACACATAGAGATTCCATTTTCCACCCCGGGCTACACAGCAGAGAGGCCCTCTGCAACAACATCTACATGAGGGCAAGATGACATAAATTTTTAGAGTTAACTTCTGAGCCAGATGTGGCACCCCCCGAACTTTGGCTCTGCAGCCCGGGGGGTGTCAGTTTTCCGACAGCGTAATACTGTAGGACTGCTGACCTGGCTGTGTAGACTGTGTACTGGGGTGAGGTGGAACACAAACCCCCTCACACTCTCGAGCAAAATGCCCAGGTTGCTGACAGCGTCTACAGATGACAGGACCACGTTTAGGGGGAATATTACCTCGTCTAGTAGTGCCACAAGACTGTCAGTGAGTTTATTTAACTGCTCCTGCTGTAACTTTACCATCTCCCCGATTTCCAAGGGGGATTCCTTGCTGCCTGAGACCACTGTGTCCCAGCTGTCACCCAGAAGCAGATGGCACTGAATAACTTTGGCCTCTAACACTTCCTAACCCTTCACGTTCCCACCTAATTGCTTCGGCACGAACATCCAACAAAGTGGCTGTCTGTTTCCCACACGCAAACTGTTTAAGCTCGAGGCGCAGTGATCCATCTATCACATGTTCCACAAACTGGTCACGAAGCAACACTTCAGGATTGGACATCTCCATAGATGCTTTACTGTTGCCATCAGACTCACTAAAGCTAGGGAGAACTCTTGAAGCGTCTCCCTTTCTCCTGACGTCGGGAAAAGAATGCTTCCTGCAAAGCGACATAAGAGTCTGAGCAACCATACAGCTCCTGCAATGCAGCGATCACCTGGACGGGGTCCTCACTTTGGGTATTGGGTCAAAACTTAATTTCCTCACATGCCTCACCCTCCAGATGGTCAAATAAAAACAAGGCCTGCTCAACTCCAGACAACCGGCGGGCCCTCATGCAGCCCTGCACTTCCTCAAACCACTCAGCTAAGCTAATGCCCTTATATCCACTAAAAAATTGACATTTCCTGTCCCGAGGGACAAAAACTATTGTTTTCACTTGCATTGTATTTGGATGAGGGGAAGTGGAACCCGAGGGGGCAGGAGGTCCTGCCTTGGATCCAGGCGTAAAAGCCTTTCCCTGTCTCAAGTTTCCATTCTCCGCTTTGAATTTTAAAACCACCTCCCTCAATTCTTGTAATTCTGCTTCCATTTGACTTTTTATTAAAAACCTGGAAAGCAGGGAGGGAGGCTACGACAAAAAAACTAAACCAAAAAAATTATATTTTTGGGCCAGTCCCGACAAACAATTCTGATATCCATTCAAAACATCGACCGATCTCCAGCTGTCATGGGGCGAGAGGCAGGGTACAGCCTAGACAGGTCGCCAGTCCATCGCAGGGCAACACAGAGACACACAGGACAAACAACCATGCACGCGAACACTCATACCTAAGGACAATTTAGAGAGGCCAATCAACCTAAAGCTCCTTTCAAACAGGCCATGAAAAAACGGTGATTTTCCGGACTTTGTCTGTTTTGCTTTTGTGTCTGAAAGCAATCTTCCGAACTTTGTCCGGATACCCTTTACCGGTAATTTTACGGATGAAGACCTAGTAACAAGAGCGGACTTTTCGCGGTATGGTGTTTGCATTCAGACAGTCAGGTAATGTTCCGGGAAAGCTGGAGGGATGTGGGGCGGTGGGGAAAAGGGGAGAGGAGCAGGGAACGCTGTGAATGCACACATTGATGACGTATAAATGTCACTAATTCACGAGCACTGAGAGTAGATCTGCTGTTTCGTCTACCATCTTTGCAATAAAGCATTTGTTTGGGGAAATGACATGTACGCCCTCCGCACTAAGTTTACGTATTATCCACATACAACCCCCCCCCCCCCGCACCCCGCAGACATTCATCAGGATCCTCCGGTACATTTCTTGCTATGTGAAAGCAGCCGAAAGGCAATGTTCCGGTTCCGGTTAAAGACCGGATGGAATTGTCCGCAAATATTCCGCAAATATTCAAGAACTTCTGTCTGAAAACGGCTTAACAGTCATGTTTTTGGACTGTGGGAGGAAGCGAGAGTACCCGGAGAGAATCCACGCATGCACAGGGAGAACATGCATATATATATATATATAAATTATATATATATTTTGTTTTTTTGCAAAGTGCTCTCATTAAACTAATTCAGTGCAAGGCTTTAACCAATCTTACTGGAAATACTGTGGGAAAAAAAAGGTGAAGTAGAACGGATTCAGGCAAGTAAGAATATGTGTTATTATCCTGCTTCAAAGCAAGCTTTCGTACACTACTGTTCAAAAGTTTGGGGTCACATTGAAATGTCCTTATTTTTGAAGGAAAAGCACTGTACTTTTCAATGAATATAACTTTAAACTAGTCTTAACTTTAAAGAAATACACTCTATACATTGCTAATGTGGTAAGTGACTATTCTAGCTGCAAATGTCTGGTTTTTGGTGCAATATCTACATAGGTGTATAGAGGCCCATTTCCAGCAACTATCACTCCAGTGTTCTAATGGTACAATGTGTTTGCTCATTGGCTCAGAAGGCTAATTGATGATTAGAAAACCCTTGTGCAATCATGTTCACACATCTGAAAACAGTTTAGCTCGGTACAGAAGCTACAAAACTGACCTTCCTTTGAGCAGATTGAGTTTCTGGAGCATCACATTTGTGGGGTCAATTAAACGCTCAAAATGGCCAGAAAAAGAGAACCTTCATCTGAAACTCGACAGTCTATTCTTGTTCTTAGAAATGAAGGCTATTCCATGCGAGAAATTGTTAAGAAATTGAAGATTTCCTACAACGGTGTGTACTACTCCCTTCAGAGGACAGCACAAACAGGCTCTAACCAGAGTAGAAAAAGAAGTGGGAGGCCGCGTTGCACAACTGAGCAAGAAGATAAGTACATTAGAGTCTCTAGTTTGAGAAACAGACGCCTCACAGGTCCCCAACTGGCATCTTCATTAAATACTACCCGCAAACACCAGTGTCAACATCTACAGTGAAGAGGCGGCTGCGGGATTCTGGGCTTCAGGGCAGAGTGGCAAAGAAAAAGCCATATCTGAGACTGGCCAATAAAAGAAAAAGATTAAGATGAGCAAAAGAACACAGACATTGGACAGAGGAAGACTGGAAAAAAGTGTTGTGAATGGATGAATCCAAGTTTGAGGTGTTTGGATCACAAAGAAGAACGTTTGTGAGACGCAGAACAACTGAAAAGATGCTGGAAGAATGCCTGACGCCATCTGTTAAGCATGGTGGAGGTAATGTGATGGTCTGGGGTTGCTTTGGTGCTGGTAAGGTGGGAGATTTGTACAGGGTAAAAGGGATTCTGAATAAGGAAGGCTATCACTCCATTTTGCAACGCCATGCCATACCCAGTGGACAGCGCTTGATTGGAGCCAATTTCATCCTACAACAGGACAATGACCCAAAACACACCTCCAAATTGTGCAAGAACTATTTAGAGAAGAAGCAGGCAGCTGGTATTCTATCGGTAATGGAGTGGCCAGCGCAGTCACCAGATTTGAACCCCATTGAGCTGTTGTGGGAGCAGCTTGACCATATGGTACGCAAGAAGTGCCCATCCAACCAATCCAAATTGTGGGAGCTGCTTCTAGAAGCGTGGGGTGCAATTTCTCCAGATTACCTCAACAAATTAACAGCTAGAATGCCAAAGGTGCAATGCTGTAATTGCTGCAAATGGAGGATTCTTTGACGAAAGCAAAGTTTGATGTAAAAAAAATCTTATTTCAAATACAAATCCTTATTTCTAACCTTGTCAATGTCTTGACTCTATTTTCTATTCATTTCACAACGTATGGTGGTGAATAAGTGTGACATTTCATGGAAAACACAAAATTGTTTGGGTGACCCCAAACTTTTGAACGGTAGTGTATATCGACCAAATTTATTAAACTTTTCATTTCACTCCACTCATCTCCATCATTTCACAGTTTAGATCTACTTTCATGGAGCCCCTAGGTCAGTTTTGAGAACCTCAGTTCTTTTGTTACTGTTATCAATAGAAATATGTTTTCCTGCAGAAACTGGCACGTATTGAGGCAGCAGTTATACATGGAGACTTGTGGTATGCATACTCTGAAATTAGACTAAGAGGGAGCTGTAATCTAATCTGTTCTGCTGCAGTTATGTTCCTCCAGGAATTTTTTTGTGTGTGTTTTACCCTGCATGCTTGATCTCTTGTTCTGTTGTTTCAGACGGTCGTGTTCAGTTTTTACACATTATGAAAGTGGGTCAAAGTTTGCGTCTTTGCATTAACTAAATACCACCTATTCCTTTTAAGAGACTTATATTGAACTGAATCGTATTCTGTAATATTGTTACACTGAAATTGGATCTGTTGTCTTAAATTACAAAAGAAAACACGAGTGTGATGTTCCTTCTTGCCTATTTTTGTAAAATAAATAATTTTGCATCAGATAAATGTCCTGTTTGTTCGGGGCATGACTCAGAACAGTTAAATAAAACATTGGGTGGCAAACGTGACATTTATCAGTTTCTTTTCATTATTCATAGTTCTTGCCCTGAATGGCTTCCTTCTAAATAAATACGACCACATTCATATGAAATATCTGGGACTTACAAACAGCACGACTCTGTTTAACACCCTTTGTAACCGTGCTCCTCCTGTTCTCTTTTTGTTCATTACTGGCCAACATATCTCTATCATAGACACAGACGTGTTTCCTTCTCTCCTTTTCTGCCACATGTAACAGCTGACCTAGTTTTGACAATACAAGGATGCATGAATTTTCTATGGCATCATTTTCTGGATAAGTGTTCTGTAATAGTGCACTGTTTCCATTTGAAGGGTGCTCTTATGGATAGCACATAGAAATATATGCACAAGCAAAAACTAAGCATTTTTATCGTTTATTCCTTTGTAACATTTCTTCTGATTCCTAGTAGTTATTCTATTGAAATCTTTGCATTTATTTAGTTACTTTTTTCCTAGTTCTTTATAGCACCGAAGTTTTATCACTTCTTTAAATTACCAATAAAGTTTGTCTTTATTCTGCTCATCCTTTCTTTAGCAACAGCTTTTAAATCTTTTGAATAGTTGGTAAGCTGGGAAAAAGAAAGCTATATCATGTTTTATTTTAACTGAAAAAAAGCTTTTATGATTTAATATTGAGCCACTTTTTTAAAATGAGGAGTTTTGTGTAAAAATTAGGACACCAAATGTTTTTTATTTCTTTATCTGTAAGACCATGGGCAATTTTTTATGTAAAATACTTTTTTTAATTGCAGCTTGGAAAACAAAAAGACCCAGACATACTCTTGGTCTTTTTTTTGTATTCATATTACTTGAATTGCTAAATATTCTTACAATTTATATGAACTATTCATGTGTCCTAATATGTTACAAAAACACACAGAGTTTCAAGTTCTTTGCATGACTGTGACTATTTTTGCCATGAATTTGTGTTAGCTTAAATATGTGGTCAAAGTCCAACACAGAGACCTCATCCCGAGCCTGTTCTCCGACGGTTTAACACCCTTTTATTATAATAACAAGTTGCTAATTTATCTTGTGAGCTCCACTGATTTGTGATTTGCCAAGTCTGTTTATCTGAAGCTTATGACACGCTAAAGTATTAATGGTTCTGAAATTTGAGGCAGAACTCATATATGTAAATAAAACAAGAGCAAAAAAACGAGAGTATACATTGTGTCTATGAAATATTGTTTAAAAGGGAGGATGCTAGCAAGGGCAGCGAAGGGTCTTATGAGACTTGTTTGTACCCTGAATGTCATAAGGATTTTTGTATAACCTTTGACCTCATCTGGTTTGGAAAAAACATAAAACCAAACTGCTTACAAGCATCAATATCAAATGCAAAAAAAAAATCTCACATCACAGAGTTCAGCTTTCTGCAATATGACAACCAAAATACTTGTCAACATTGTAGCTGACAGAATAAAGGAAGTCATTTTATTGGTCCAATAGATACAGAATTGTACATCTTTAGTGTCTCTGTCATAGTCCTTAGTTGTTTGTGTAGTCTCGTTAAGTTAGTTTGTGTGACTTAAGCTTTTTCTTCCACCACGTTTTCTCACCTTTTACCCTCAGGTGCTCATATGTTGAGTTTCTCATGTTTGTGGTTCATTCCTTATTTATTTATTCAGGTTCTTTCTAAAGTTCATTATGTTCCCTCCTCTCTTGTTATGTTCATTAGTGCTTCTTTATACTTGGTCAACACTTTTGTGCTCAGTCTTTCCTTGCGCCTTTTTAGGTTAATCTGTCTAGTCATTACTTATGCTTTGTTCTTTGCCTTCCTTTCTGTTTTTCCCCTTGCCATTCTTCTACCCTGCCAAGCTGTTGCTCATTTCCAATCTTCCTCTACTCTCCCTTTCTCCCCTGCGTCTGCTTATCACTAATTGGTTCTCTGGTTTGTCAGTGTCACTTCTCATTTCTCCTCAGTATATTTAAGCTCTCCAGTTTTCTTAGTTCCTTGATGGTTCCTCGTCAAAGCTTCCTGTTCCCGGTCCGCCTGCTGTCATGTGTAATTCCCTTTTTCTTGTTTAATTAAAATCTAATTGAATTATCTTGCTGTATTTGTGTCCTTTCTCAAGCATAATCATGACAGTCTCCAAAACTACGTCCACACCGCGGGTCTTTATTCTACCACATAAACATTTTAAAAGTGGTGTTTTATTTTCTTTAAAATGTATTTCATTTTTCCAGCCCCACAAGCACTTTTTATTACAACAAAAGGGCAACTAATATTCTACTTCCTTTCTTCAAAATAAAAGTCTTCAACATGTGTCGACCCAGGAGTACTCAACAAACTTTTACTGACAAAACAACTAGATTATGCTTTGCAGTAGATTTAAATGACAAATATTGTGGTGTTTCAACATTCCAAGAAGTGGCACAGGATATTGTTACATCCCAACTTGTTACAGAGCATTACATTTGAATTGGAAGGTTATGAATGCACACTTTAACAAGTTTCATTTTGCAAAATATCTGCTGTGAAAAAACCAAAATCCTCTTGATGTTTTACCCCATCATGGTTTCAGTGCTAAATTGGGGCTAGTGCTGACTTGGAAATAATTTGAGTTTCCAGTGGTCCAAAGCAGTTAGCTCTAATCCTACAGTCTTATACAAGACTGCTGTATACTCTGTAAATTACTGTCTACTATGTACTACTCAACAAAAACAGTTTAAAATGTGTGAGCTTTTCCTTTAAGCAATTTCTAAATAGATCAAAAGGGAATGTCCTGAGCTTGAAACAACAACGTTTCAACTGAGAAAATAGACTTTTAAAAGATCTCTTTCACTGAGAAACTGTTTAAAACTCGCTCTCTTTCAAATACGATCCTTCACTCTGAGTAGGAGAAGTATGCTGCACATGATACTGTTGTCCCACCCCTGGTGGATCCTTCAACCACAGAAAAGAAAGATGGCAAAAACGAGCTAGTCAGAAAAAGCCATGTTATCTACATAGTGTATTCTGGCCACGCCCACCTTGGCTTGCAACCACCCACTGGAAGGAGGGGACCAGAGAGAGAAGTGTGCATTTCGGCCATTGGAAGCTAACCGTTAGCATCTCTACAACATGGCAGAACACGGTCAGGATTGTGTTATTTGTGAACATAGCACATCAGCATTGCATTTTTGTACCCAAGAAAGAGGAGCTGTAAAAAAAAAAAGAAAAAAGAAAAAAAGAAACAGCATTTATGCCCTCAGAGATGTGTTTGCATCATCGATTGTCCAAGCGCTTTTTGTTTTCTTGTTTTTACAAGCTCAATTACTGCTCTGTGTAGAAGTTAGAAGATAGAAAGTAACTTTGAGTGGATAGGATTTAGGGGAACTACTGCCCCCTACAGGTTTGGCATGTCTATGAATGGGCTGAACAACGCACTTATGCGGTTGGGTGTGGACAGAGATTTTATTTTAAAACGAGGTGGTGAAAATATTTTTTTTTTTTAAACTACCTGGCTACGTGTGTACGTGGTCTAAGAGTGGCATTGCTGTTAGCCAATGAGTAGGACTATGACATTTCCCTACATACACTCCTCGAACAAACTGCAACCTCCTGAAACACGAGTGAGAGAGCTTTTTCCCCTACGAAAAACAACTCAGACATTAATTCAAACTAGAGACCACAACAAATTTATTGAAAAGACTTTTAAGTAAACTTTGAAGCATTTTTATATCTCTCTTCATTTGAATTTTCTTTCCCTTACTGTTGAACTCTCCTGTGAGTCTGAATCAGCACAGAGCTGCAGACCAGCCAATTATTTGGTCTACAATCATGTGGTTTTGCATTTTATTCTAATATTTGTTCATCACATCATCACTTGGATAGGCTGGGTATGTGGGGGTACATTGCTGTGTTTTTCTGTCAAGGGCCACTTTCTAAGTGCATTCATTCTTTCATGTCGGAACTTCCTTCCTGACATTCACTGTTGTCACCAGAGCTATTTCAAGCGCACATCACAGCTTGTCAGTATTGTGGGGTTTTTTTTGACCGAACTATTTGGAGACTACAATGGATGACTACATTTATCTATATTAAGAAAACAATATGAAAAATATTGGAACTGAAAAGAATGAAACATGCATTATTTTCCTGCAGCCTTTGGGAAATTCTAAATTACCTAATTAGATCAAATTAAATTAAAAAGATACTTGATGAAAAAAAATCTATCGGCCTTCTTTATTCAGAGCTGATTGCTACTACATTGGGTAAAGGCTGGGTTATGTAAAACATACTGTCTCGTTGATGGAAAGATAAACATGCTTTTATGGTGTGCTTTGTCTGCCAACACACAGTGATCTGGGCTGCATACAAGCAAAAACAAACTAATTAAATCATGAAAAGAGTTTAATATCAGTCTTCATGAGTGGGTGTTAGCCCCAGGATGATTTACACACAAATGTTTAAACAACAAATCTGACATAATCAATCAACTCCATAGGAGATATTCTTGGTTTTAAAGTCAAAATTATTGAAGATTACTCCATAGGAGATATTCTTGGTTTTAAAGTCAAAATTATTGAAGATTACCTAAGATGCTTAGATTTAGCATGACTACTAAGTAAACTTGCCTTCATGCTTTAAATTTGAACAGAGTATACACATTTTCTATGAAAAATGAGGTAGCATGCCGTGCAATGCTGCCTGTTGCTTTGTGCTTCTTCATCCAGAAAAAGTTTAATTGCAGCTGACTGCAATTAGCATTTATGTGCGCTGACTGGAGCTGGAGTAGGAAGAGCTCACCACAGAAACATCTATGTGAACACTCCTTAATTGAACGGAAAATAATGTGACAGAATATCTGTGGGAGTCTGTCTCTTTCTTTTTTTCTTAGTGAGGCCATTGATCTGAGCTTTTTGCTGTAACCACAGAGGGAACTCTACCCTCCTGCCAAAACTATTCCGTAACAAATTAGATTTACTTTCCTGTCCTAAGCAGCTATTATGTTGAAGAATAAAAGCTGGTGGTCAAGTGCAGTTTAGCGGTATTTTTCTTTGTTTGACAACAGAGGAAATTAGGGACGATGAAGGCGTAGGACAGTTTGTGGCTAGGTTGTCTCAACTGTTGCAAAACATTAGCCACCAGAAAAACTGATGATTTATGTGTTGATCCTTTAAAAGCAAAACAAGGGACAATTTCTGTTGTGGGTTCTTTCTGGAGTAGAACCAATGCAAACTCCATACAAAAAGACTCCAGGCCAGGATTCAAACTCAGAACTTTTTGCTGCAAGGTGCTATCACTATACAATGTACCAGCCGACACATCTTTGGTTTTAAACCAATTGCGGCATATAGATTTTATTTATTTTTTTCAACATTTTTATTTTACCTCTTAATCATGTAAAGCAACTTGAATCATCTTGTTGTTGAAAGTGTGCTATACTTGCATGTTTCTGAAATTTTCCAGGTATAGTGTCTTGCAAACATTATTTCTACCCTTTGAAATATATTGAAATATTATAAAAATCTCGAACTTCAAAGTATTTTTTATTAAAGGTTTTGTGGCCACAGTGGCCTTTATTAGCAGTGGATAGTACAGAAACGGGAGAGAGGTTGGGGAAGAGACATTTGCCATATTTCTGCAGGCTGGAGTTGAACCCAGGACAACCACTTTGAGGACTGAGGCACCTGAGGCACCTGTCTTAACCACTATGCCACACTACGCTTAAACATTTTTAAAATATTTTTTATAGATTTTATTCTCAATCCTCCTTTATAAATATCTCAAGCTTAATCAAATTGGATCAAAGGCATCTATGAGCATAATTTTTTTAAATATTCTTAGTGGGATTTACTTCCTCTGGTGGGAAAGGAGCTGGAGCTGGTGTGCGAGGTTGAGAGGTTTCGAATGGACATCGTCGGACTCACCTCGACGCGCGGCTCTGGCTCTGGAACCTGTCTCCTGTTGGACTCTCTTCCACTCTGGAGTTGCCCCCGCTGAGAGGCGCCGAGCTGGGGTGGGCATACAACGTACCGGCGCCCCCATCTCGGTGTGGGAGGAGTTTGGAGAGGCCATGGAGAAAGACTTCCGTAACGCTTCGAAGCGATTCTGGTCCACCATCCGGCGTCTCAGGGGGGGAAGCGGTCTGCCACCAACACTGTTTACTTTGGGGATGGTGTGCTGCTGACCTCGACGCGGGACGTTTTGGGTCGCTGGATGGAATACTTCGAAGACCTCCTCAATCCCACCGGCACACCTTCCAATCTGGAAGCAGGGTTTGGGGACTTTGGGTCGGGCTCTCCAATCTCTGGTGCTGACGTCACCGAGGTCGTTAAAAAGCTCCTCTGTGGCAAGGCTCTGGGGGTGGATGAGATTCGACTGGAGTTCCTCAAGGGTCTGAATGTTGTGGGGCAGTGTTGGTTAACGCGGCTCTGCAATATTGCGTGGACATCGGGGGCAGTCCCTTGGATTGGCAGACCGGGGTGGTGGTCCCCCTGTTTAAAAAGGGGGACCAGAGAGTGTGTTCCAACTACAGGGGGATCACACTTCTGAGCCTCCCTGGTAAGGTCTATTCAGGGGTTCTGGAGAGGAGGGTCCGACGGTTAGTCGAACCTCGGATCCAGGAGGAAAAATGCGGTTTTCGTCCTGGCTGTGGTACACTGGACCAGCTCTTCACCCTCAGCAGGTTCCTGGAGGGTGCGTGGGAGTTCGCCCAACCGATCTACATGTGTTTTGTGGACTTGGAGAAGGCGTTCAACGATGTCCCTCGGGGAGCCCTGTGGGGGGTACTCTGGTAGTATGGGGTACCGGGCCCCTTGATGAGGGCTGTTAGGTCCCTCTACGACCAGAGTTTGGTTCGCATTGCTCGCAGTAAGTCGGGCTTGTTTCCAGTGAGGGTTGGACTCCACCAAGATTGCCCTTTGTCACCGATCCTGTTCATAACTTTTATGGACGGGATTTCTAGGCGCAGCCAAGGTGTTGAGTGGATACGTTTTAGTGGCCTCAGGATCGGGTCTCTGCTTTTTGCAGATGACATGGTCCTGTTGGCTTCATCGGAACGTGATCTACAGCTTTGGCTGGAGTGGTTCGCAGCCGAGTGTGAAGCGGCTGGGATGAGAATCAGCACCTCCAAATCCGAGACCATGGTCTTGAGCCGGAAAAGGGGGGGGGGTGCCTTTTCCAGGTCGGGGATGAGGCCCTTCCCCAAGTGGAGGAGTTTAAGTATCTGGGAGTCTTGTTCACGAATGAGGGATAAAACGAGCAGGAGATCGATAGACGGATTGGTAGGGCATCTGCAGTTATGCGGGCGCTGTACAGGTCTGTCATGGTGAAGAGAGAGCTGAGCCGAAAGGCAAAGCTCTCGATTAACCGGTCGATCTACGTTCCTACCCTCATCTATGGTCACAAACTCTGGGTGGTGACCGAAAGAACAAGATCACGGATACAAGCGGCTGAAATTAGTTTCCTCCGCAGAGTGTCTGGGCTCTCTCTTAGAGATAGGGTGAGAAGCTCAGTCATCCGGAGGGGGCTCAGAGGAGAGCCGCTGCTCCTCCACATCGAGAGGAGTCAGTTGAGGTGGCTCGGACATCTGGTCAAGATGCCTCCTGGACGCCTCACTGGTGAGGTGTTTCGGGCACGTCCCACCGGGAGGAGGCCCAGGGGAAGGCCCAGGACACACTGGAGAGACTACGTTTCTCGGCTGGCCTGGGAACGTCTTGGGATTCTGGAGCTGGAACAAGTGGCTGGAGAGAGGGAAGTCTGGGTCTCTTTGCTTAAGCTGCTGCCCCCACGACCCGACCCCGGATAAGCAGAAGAAAATGAATGGATGGATGGATTGGGATTTACTGTAGTTCCTGACTAACTGGGCCATCCGAACACATGGATATGCTTTGATCTAAAACATTCAGTTATTGTTTTGTTTTTTCAAGCATTGCTCTGTATTTAACTCCAGCCATCTTCCCATTAACTCCATACACCTTCCCTGCCCCCCCTCAAAAAAAGCATCCAAGCAGCATTTTTCTGCCACAACTATCTTTTCCTGTGGTGATGGCTTGTTCTTGGTGATGTGCAGAGTTTTGCATGTAGGTCCAAACTGGGATAAAGATCAGCTCCTCTATGTCTCAGGACATGGTTCTTGACAGGAATAATGTGGACTGCTCCTCTGGGTTAGGGGTCGGTCTTTGCTTCAAGAGAAAGAGTTTAAGTGTATTCCTTATGAGGGATAGAAAGGATGAAGAACCATCCTATTTACACTGAGAATATATCACACATGGGTACTCCATTTAAAAACTAGGTGGCTTTTGAAGAAAATTGTTTTAAAAGGGTTTTGTTTAGGGGAATCGGAGTAAACATGAATAAAACTGCTCAGATTGTTCTTGCAAACATTTTGTTAAAACTGTGTTGCATTTACAACTATCCTCTACCTACTGTGGGTCTATGTCACAATTACAATAAAAGACATTAAAGCTTGTGATTTTAAGGAATCAAAACGTGTTTTGATACCAGTGTGCTCAGTTACTTTTGCAAGGCACTGTCTGTGATCAAGGTAAGCCACTGACAAAGTCACTGATCTCACACAGTTTTTATCCAGCTTACTGGAAGCTAAAGCTCATGTGCTATTTACTGTACATTCTGTGCTGGATAAATGAACACACAGGAACCACATATTGAAACAAATGTAAACAGTACGCAGCACCTTCAGTGAACCCGGTAAACTATCGAGCCAAAAGAAAGCAATCACCCATGAAAGAGGTAAACAAGGAAGCCTTAGCAGCTGACATAGACAAAGCTACAGCATAAACACATGGACTTTAATCTTTTAACTACTGTATGCGCTGCTGTGACAAAGAATTTGGGACATATAAACAACATTGCCCCTATGTTTACTTTTCTAAATGGCACTTATTAGCCACATGAAAAATGTTTAGGTTTTTTACTGGAATCATTTAAGTTTTTCATGTGATTTTAATCTCACATTATCATATACTTATTATATATATGGCTGGTTTTAAAGTTGTTGTTTTTTTGTTTGTTTTTTGGAAGATTTATCTACAAATCGCCACAAGGGGCTGACCTAGGAAATGATACATCATCATCAGGTCTTGAACACAACTTAAAAAATACAATGAAAATATTATACTCCGACAGTTTTTCTTTGTTATTCATATGCCATATTTTTCTTAAAACATTTTAAAAACTCACATTAGATTGTATTATTGGTAAATGTTATGATTTGTTCTGCACAAAGTTACATGTTAAAAACAGACCTTTTTAGTTATATGTAATTCAAAGTATTTCTCTCTGGAAACCTTTAAGTCAAACTGAATAAAATCAGTCTTGCAGGACAGCAGAAAGGATAATGATTTAGAAACACCAATTATTTATAACTTGACTATTTTATTTATTAGTTGGCCTAACTGTGTAATCCTATTTGGCAGCTTATTTTCACACAGCCTGAGGCTGTCATTCAGACAATGATAGCCGTGGTCTCCAAACTCAGAGGAAACTGAACCCTCCAAAATTATTTTACCTTTCTCATAAACTAGGTCAAGTAAATAAGTTGTGCTGACCGAGTCTGATTTTAGCTAGTTTGTGGCCCTCTGAAATAAGTGCTGCATCTGTTAAACTATTAATCCTGAATCTATTATTAGAACTGTGCAACTTAGAATATATCAGTGAATAGTTCTTTAGATGAAGAGTTTTTTTGCTAAATTGCATACAAAACTTTCAGGTCCAATTATTCATAGATCACTGCAAACGATCATGTGGCTGCATGTCTCTCTACGTCACATGCTCCCTGACTGAAAGGTCTAGTGTTTAAACATTTTTTCCCTGCATATCTCCTCAGGTCATCAGGAAACATAAGATTTGTTTTAAACTCCAGACATAAACACTGGTGTGCTCCTGAGTATCGAAAAAAGAATGAACGTCATGGCTTGATGTTCACTCTTCTTTTTAGAGCCATTTGAGGCTTTCAAAAAGAATATTTTGGCAGCTTAGAGGTCTGGTAAGGGAGTTGAAGAGATCTTAAAAGACTTTGAAATCTGTTGTTTCATTGTGTGTGTTGTGCCACAGATAGGTAGGTTTTGGCTATGAATAATTGCTTAGGGCAATTATTAATCAGATTGATAATATTAAGTAAAAATGACCAAGTTTAGGGGCACCACCTCGATTCCAGGAATACAATAGCCAAATTGTTCAGTCTCAGTTTATGTTTATGCTTACCTGCCTGATAAGGCTGAGGTAATTAAACAATATATGAAGGAATAAGTTCTTGGCGTTCCTGAACAGCAAGTTACTACACATGTAGGTGAAACAACAACAACGGTTTTCCAAAATACAAGAGTTTATTACAAAAAGAATTAAACTTTCAAGTAACAATTTAATCAAGAAACTCACCAAACTAGCAACACTCAACTAAACTACTAAGAAAAGAATAACTATAGTAAAACTAATGCTCAGAAGTAAAACAGTAAAAGGGATAAATATGCACAGAAATAGAAACAATAAACAATAAATTGATAATGATGTCACAGTTCAGAATGAATATGTTTGCTCAAAGACCAAGGCTTTTATTGAACAGTGTTGGGAATGAAGCCAAGTTAGTTTTAAACTAATTGTGATTAGTTTAAGACTAATCAGCACATTCTGGTTTGTTTTCAAACCACCAATTCACAAGGCAAAGCAGAAGTGAGAAAAACATTATTTGGAATAAGCAATGTTTCATTAAACCATTTGCTTTATTAGAAATCAATAACCTTTAGATAATTGATTCTATTTTATGGATCGGTCACCGCAGTGATTGATCTAATTTAATATTTAGACTTATGTTGACGTTAATGGCCGTACCAATTATGTCGATCTAATTTAGTATTTTGACTTACCAAGAACGCGGTCTCAAAAATGACTTAAAAGATTAGTTTAGTGTTTAAACTATCTGTTTTAACGTTGATCTCTATTTTGAATAGCATCAATGGCAGTCTATTATTCATGAATAAAAAGCCGTCAATGGCGGGCCCACGTGGTTCGCTAGAGCATGTAGCTTACAGCTAACTCACGTGGCACTGCTTAAAGCCGCTCTGGATCATTTATTAAACATCAAATAAAGGAAAACTGTCGGATTGAGTAACTCAGGTTGCAGGACATAAAACGACTTTCCATCGGAAACCTCGAAAATCACTGTTTAAACCTCCAGGCCAACCGGCCTGTTTGTACCCAAACAATAAATGAAATCTTACACAAAGTAACAAAACACAGTGAAACAAACAACCAACAAATCTTGTTTAAATTAAACTAATCTCGCCTCTGCCCAGGCAGACCTTACTGAACAGTTTAAGTTCTCCAAGTTGCTCCATGGATGATGGGCGAAGCTAACACAACGTTAGCCGGCAGGCTAACAAAAGCTGCAGTCGGTTAGCAACGGTAGGCCGTATGACTGTTGTAGCGTAGCAGCCATGGAGTTGGAATGTCGTTGTCCTCTCCGGCTTGCCTAAACAGCGATCAGCTCTACCCTCTTTCACTGAAAGTACCTTAGTTCGCAGCTTTCAGCACAGCATTCAGCACAGCATTAATCTCACATAAGCTCCGTCGACGGTGGATGTAATGGCTGTAGTCTGGACGCGGCTCTGCGGCAACAGTAGCTTGTTAGCAGCTCACTTCCTCTCAGTAGCATCTGAAATTCAGAGAGTTTCTGTAGGGCTCAGGGCAGAACAGTGGGGTTTGTCTCAAGACACTGGGTTTGCGATTCACCTGATTGATCACAGTCTTTGTCGTCCTTGGAGTGAGTTCCTCCCAGAACTCACGTCTTTTCCCTCGCCAGCGAAGGAAACATGGAGTCCCTCCTAGCACAGTTTGGCTGCAATAGCCGAACTGAAGAGGATTTGCGCCAATGACTCCAGCCCTTATATAACCTCTGGTCCTCTTCTTCTCCTGTCGGAGCTAGAATGTGGGTTAGCGCCACCCAATGGCTGTGTGTCCCCCAACATGTGGAAAATAGTTTAAAAGTGAAGGACATTTAAAAACAATTGCCAACATGTCCAGGTTTTGTTATTCATGTAATTTCACTCTAAAAGCGGGCCAGAAGATGCTAAGAAAAGTCTCCAAAACCCCTAAAAAGTCATAATGGGACCTACAGGATCAAGGAGGAGGCATGGAAAGAGGAGACCTTTGCCCTAAAAACATGAAGGCCAGACTAAAGTTCACCAAAGGAGAGTAGACAACGACCAGGACTTTTAGAGTAATGTTCTTTGGGCACTACAGTTGATAAATTTGGTCACAATAACAGAAAACATGTTTGGTGTAAACCAAGTACAGCATTTCAGAACAATATGCTCATACCAAGAGGTGGAGGTGGAAGTGCCATGGTTTAAGGATGCTTTGCTGCAGGAGGACCTGGCTAGCTCAATATTAAACATTAAACATTACCATTTTACCATATGTCAGAGGGTCCTGGAGGAAAATGTGAGACAAACTGGATAAACTGGACCCTGCAATGTGACGATGACCCAAAGCATGCTGGCTGAGAATTAAATGGTAAGTGAAAGTTGGAGTCAAAGTCCAGGGGTCTCATTTATAAACGTTGCGTACGCACAAAGCGGGGCCTGAAACTGGCGTACGCCACTTTCAAAGCAAAAGTTGTGATTTATAAAAAACAGACTTGACGGGAAAATGTGCGCACCTGTACGCCAACTCTGACCTGTGCGTACGGACATTTTGGAGACGGGGGGAATCGACGACGCAGTTGGTGAGGTGGTGAACTGCAGCCAGACTGTATATTACTCCTCTCACACATATCATTTCACCTCACACCAAACATTAATTATGGATTCATGTTATTATAAACATACAAACCAGCAATGATATCTACACTGTAGCTTTGCAGTGAGCTATAGCTCTTCTAAAAACATTTTGCAATATTAAAATAAATACATAAAATTTATCTCAAAACCTTAAACTCAGATAAAAGCGCCGGGACTGTATGCCAATTAATAAATTGAATCATCTGTACCATATATCATTGATTGGCACGTTCATTGTGCCAAGGAAGGAAGCAATCAGTCTTATTGCTGCCAATAGAAATACCCCAACTACTTTCAAGCGTAATATTTGAGATGGATGCACTGGCGTTGCTAGAAGATTTTGCAAATGGAAGGATTAGGAGAGAACGCGTCTTCAGGGATCATGCGGACCTCCTTGCCCATGATGATGACTGGCTAATAAGCAGATTCAGATTCCCTAGAGCTGTGCTCTTGGATCTCTGTGCTGAATTGGGCCCGGTTTTGGAGAGACAGTCCAGGCGGAACTGTGCCATTCCGGTCCAGATGCAGGTGCTCACCACTCTGGGGTTTCTTGCAACTGGTTGTTACCAGCGGGAATTAGGCGACAGGTATGTGTCTGAGTGACATGATTCGTACTATTCTGCCCAAAGTCCCTTTTTGGAAATAATGCCTTCAAATATGTTATATTTATTTACTAGGTCTGGGATATCACAGCCGTCCCTGAGCGCAATAATGCCTGCAGTCTTGGATGGGATCATTAAAATGAGCAGGCGATACATCAGGTTTCCATATACTGTGGGGGAGCAGGCCGAAATTAAGATGCATTTTGCAGCAATGTCCGGTTTCCCAAACTTAATCGACGCATTTGACTGCACCCATATTGCTATAAGGGCCCCGTCCGAGGATTAATTTGTTTTCGTCAATCGGAAACATGTACACAGTATTAATGTGCAAATCATATGTGATTCACACATGATGATCACTAATATGGTGGCACGATGGCCTGGGTCAACACACGACTCCTTTATCTTGACACACAGCAGTGTAGGGAACAGACTGCAGGCAGGCGCTGTGCGTGATGGCTGGCTGTTCGGTAAGTCCTCACCGTCATTAGAAATGCTGGTTGTTGACGCCTGAATTAAACGTGTTATCACTTGCAGGTGATAGTGGCTACCCTCTCAGGAGCTGGCTTCTGACCCCGTTCCCAGACCCACAGACAGGAGAGGAAATGCGCTAAAACTCCTGTCACACACGTACGCGCTCAGTCGTGGAGCGTGCCATAGGCCTGTTAAAATGTAGGTGGCGGTCATTGGATGCCTCGGGTGGCAGACTATTATACCACCCTACAAAGGTCTGCAAGATCGTGAGGGCATGTGGAATTCTTCATAACATGGCACTGAGAATTGGAATTCCCCTCCCTTCTGGCCTACCCCCTCGCCAGCATGAGAACCCTGACCCACAGCCACCTCCTCCTCGACAGGAAGCCTTCACCCAGGGAGCAAGGATCCTCCAGGATGTAATGCGGCGTTTGAGATATCAACGACAAGGTTCATTTATTAAAAAATTTTATTGTATCATTTAAGGTACCAATGGCTGTCACTATATCGTACAGCACACTCTTTATTTCCTTTAACTCGTTTGTCACAGAATTGATGGCGCTGATGGTGTCTCTCTGTGTCTGCATCACAGCTTCAGTCAGAACCCAACCACTGCTGGATGCATCACGGACACCGGCAGCACTGGTGCTGGGGGCAGCCGGACGCTGGGCAACCTCATCTTCCTCAGCCTCCTTTTTTTTTGCCTCGACTTTGAGGCCCGACCACTTTTTTTTCGTTTCGGGTACCGTCCTGACAGTCTGCACTGCAGACGCCACATGCTGTCACTCGCAGTTCTTCCTTTTATTTGTGACACCACTGCTGTGTCCACCAAATAAAATGTCTCTTCTAGCCTCCACTTCACCCACTAGCACTTCAATCTCCATCTCCGTAAAGTTTCTCTTCTTGGTTTTTTTTGTTGTTGCCATATTTCCCCTCTTCTTCATTTGCATCAATATTCATGTCCTGCTTTGCATTGACCTTTTATAGCCGGATTTGGGCGTGTTCAGGGCGGGATATGAGCCAAATTCACGTGCGCAAACTTCCAAGAAGACTGTGATTTATAAAGGGGAAATTGCTTACACCTGTGCGTAGGCATGGTTTTATAAATCAGAAATCTTTTTGGCGTACGCAAACTTTTTGTTTTGGTTGTACGTACACTTTTAGTAGGGATTCCACGCAATGTTTTATAAATGAGACCCCTGATCTTGACCTCACTGAGATGCTGTGGTATCTTGAAACAGGGTGAAACCTCCCAAAAATCTCACAGCGGAATGTGAGGAATAGGGCAAACTTTCCACAGACTGACATCAGACTCAAGACATGGATGCAAAAAATGTCTCACTAGGTTATTTCACCCAAAGGGGGTAACACTAACTGTTAGGTATAAGGTGTTATAATTTTTTCTTCAGTTAGAAGTCACATTTTTGTTGAAGGTCTTTTGCTTAATGATTAACAAAATATCAGCTTTTGTTTCTTTTCCAAGGGAGGTAAACAAAAAACAAAAAATTAAGTTGTGAACAATTCTTCATAAACACCGGGATATTCAATGGGGTGTCCTAAGTTTTACAAATTACTTCAAGTGTATATGGTGTGTAAACTTTCTTGGCCATAATTTAGCAGCTCCTTTAGGTAGAATGGTGAGCAGAGCAACAGATGTATGCAAGTTGTCAGGTAATTTTGTTCAGAATCTCATGAAGGGATATTCAAGCTGGGTGGACTAATGTTTATTTCAAGCTTGAGGCCAGACAGCTCTGAAACTGCACAGGAGGAAACAAAAAGGAAGCTCAAGGATTCGTTATTGCACACAGAGTGTAAGGTTTTGAAACTAATAAGTCAAACTTGGGAATATAACAGGAAGGCTTGATTACCTGGACCAAAGCGAACAATTAGGCAGAGGAATCAGTCCCACCCACAGAGGAGCATTGCAACACAGGAAAGGAGGGGGAGAGGGGAAAAAGACACAGACTGCAGCAGACAACTGCCACAGGATTGAGACAGATGTGACTGTGTTACATTTTTATTATATTTCACTGCATTAGTGGCAGAGGAGAAGAACAGGAGCTCCGATCAGGATTGAAATGAAGCTGTAACTTTCATATCTTTCTCAATGGTTACACTCTGAAACAAAATTAAGATCCCTAAAATGGATAACATGACCCGGTGTTGGATAATTTAGGCCGTACATGGTTTGTTTATTTTAAACTTAAACCTGCACTTTTTAGAGGCTTGTAGTTGTTTTCATTTGCGCCTAGAAACATAGTGCTGGAGAATATTCTTACATGGACAGTTTACACCCTAGCATTTTAATTTGACTGGAGGATGTAAACACCCCACTCCACAAATAGCCCAAAGCAAAAATCTATGATTTTAAATCTTTAAACCTGGGTGACGTTAAGCTGTGTAAACTGGGATGACTGAAGAATGTTGTATCCTTCTTCCACAACTTTTCACCAAAACGGTTCTGGGTAAATCAAAAAGTCCCCAGCAGGACCATTTTCAGGGTTATACATCTACTCCTAGTGATAGATTTTAACTCTGCGAGATTCAGTGGAAATGGAATGGGCTAAATAATGATACCAGAGAGCTGACCTGGTTCCTGGAAAAAGTTCCTGAAGTTAAAACTACCTGAGACATCAAGTGAGCTAGAAAATGCTCTTGCAGGAGGTCTCTCTGAATTTAACATTCTCCAAAAAGGAGTGTGCCTCCTAGAAACACCATCATGGCTTCATAATTCAATAACTTTTCTCAGAAACATCATGTCTTGAGTGAGGGCTTTATTGTTCCTTATGGTAAAACAGTAGAAAAAAAATCTAGGATCCAATGTTTACATCCTCTCATTAGGTAAACATAGTAATCACCTCTCTGTGTGCATGGTCACTAAGACCAAGGTTGATTATATGCTCCCCTGCTTGGGAAGACTAGGTCCCGTAAAACTGTTGCTAATCTCCATATAATCTATTTTCCATGAAGCAATTCACGCACCATTACTCTGAGAAAGGTCACAAGGAAAAGGATAGAAGAAAAAACGCAGTTAGCACATATTTGCACAATTCTGCAAGTTTTTCCTGTCACTGTCGAACGGGTTAGCGTTCACTTTCTCATCATGTATCACTTCTCTGTTGTTCATCTTCTGGCTTTTTTCCTCTTTTTGTTTCAAATTGCTCCCCTTTTCCTCATTTGACTCTCTAGCAAAGTGTCACTTTGTTCCTCTATTAATTTACCGTTTCTCATTCATTTGAAGTCTCTCTCTCTTTTGAGAGAGTTATTATTTCTGAGGAGAAAAGGCTCAGATTAGCTTTTCTGTTGATGGGCTTTTAAAATTAGAACAAGACATCGGGGGCTGGCTTAGCACAGTGAACTAGGTTGAATATTAAACAAAAATGGCTCTACCTACTGCATTAAAAAAGTAGTATACATATTATAATGGCATAAAGTAAAACATAAAAACATTAAATAGATAAATTCATGACATTTTGTTTCATTAGATAATTTCTGCTGTGCTGTGTTTGAATGATTTAAATGGTTTAAGAACAGAATTGTTAATTTTTAAGACACGGGAAGTCTAAATGGGACAGGAAGGTCGCTGCTGAGGATGTGGTTATGGGCTGTGAAAGCGGGTAACATCAGCTTTGCAGCTTGATGGGCTGCTTGTGGTATCAGAAAATGCTCACAGCTCACTTTGTATTTCTATTTTTTGTGAGTATTCCTGATGCTATAAATTCATGTAATTTATTCATGTTATCAGAAGGACTGTATAAATGTAAAGACAATTGTTTGGATTGGCCTGGCCAATGCTCCCCCACAACAGAATGCAACACATTACATTTTCTTCCGGAGAAGTGGCAGGTTTTGTTTGATGGTGGATGTGAGCCAGTCAACACAAAGTTTTTACATCACAGTTGAGGTTCAAGGAGAGGCCAAATAGTGCATGGCTATGTAAAGAAATGCCTGTGTTTAAAGGGGATAACCCAAACACGAGTCCTGCACATGGATGCACTTAAAGAGGTTGGGTAAGAGGTTGGGTAAGAGGTGGCTGTGACGTTTCACCATCCAGAGCCTTTTGATAAGAGACGAAGAAAACAAACCTCATCAGATTCATGGCTAGTCACCCCAGTCCTCCTAAATTACAGCCATCTGAAGGAAGCAGTGGCACAGTGACTATTTGGTTTGATGTTTAGAGTTGCAGCTGTGCCATGGTGACTTTGCACAAAGGAAGAGAAATAAATAAATAAGCAAGCACATTTTGTGAGGGCAACTCGGCATCAGCTCAGTCTTCTGTCTGAGAAAAAACAATGTACAATGGCACAAAATGGCATTGCTCCAACACAAAATTTGAAAAATGGGAAATTGTATTTTTTCCACAGTCAATAAAATTGTTATATTTTACATGGAATATAAAATATAAACCAGAAATCATTTGCTTTGCTTTTCCTCCTTGTATTCTAGTGTGTTTCCCATTAAGTCAGTTGTTACTTTAAGAACTGACACCTAACTAACTGCTCTGTGGCTGTATTTGATGTTGGATCATATTGCAAAATAAGAAACAGCCTCAAAACTTGCCTCAGTCTCATATTGATTCCTCTAATCATTGTAAAAGATTTGATCTGAGCTACAAATTTAAAGGATTTTTCTTATACTTTCAACTTTGACGTGTAAGTAAATGTCAGCAGAATCTCAGCTTGGAGACTCAAGTAATTTAATGTGCCAAATGCAACCTCTAGGCTGCATCTTCATTTTGGCCTAGTAACCTACTTTTTTGTAATGTGTCAGTAATGCAGGGAAAACACTGCACAGCCTGCAAAGTACAGGAGTTGATTGCAGATTGGATTGGTCACTGTGTGCTCCAATACATACATTCTCCATTTGAAATCAATAGCTCTCTTGGATTTTTTGCAACACTAGATAAAACAGAAGTAAACAATCCTAGTCTGCTTTGAAGGACCGTGGGTTGTTGTGTTCTCCTGTCACTCAGCAGTGTATGGCTATAGTTTAGTATATAGAGAGTTCTCAGATGCCAAATAGTGATGATTACATTTGCTACTATATATTTTAGTAGATTATATTATACTGTTGGATTTATCCTTGAAGATACTAAGTGACCAAGATGTTTAGTTTTAGTAATGTCCAGCATTTACTCCTCTTACCATGACAGCTTTAAATCTTGATTCTGACTGGGACCTTCTAATAAAGAAGCTGGATGTTAAGGCAAGGCAATTTTATTTGTATAGCACACTTTCGACAGCAGGGTAATTCAAGGTGCTTTACATGATTTGGTGATTTAAAAAAAACAAAAAACAATACAAACAGTAATGGAAACACACATTACACATGATACACAATAAACCAAGAGAAAGATCAATAAAGCAAGAGAGCATGAACACATTTCATACATATGACATCAAGGGTTAAGGGTAATTTTCCTGCTTGAAGCAATGCTTCCCCACAGCCTGATGCTGCCACCACCATGTTTCAGTCAGGTTTTCTTTACACAGAGTATTTTACATGTAGAAATGTTCAATTTAGGTCTCATCTGACCAGACCGCTTTCTTCCACTTGTTTCGCTGGGTCTCCTACTTGCCTCACGGTAAACTTTTAAACAGATTTCTTATGGCTTTGTTTTCCCGGCTGTTTCATAAGGTCCACACTTGAGGATGGCACAGTTAACAGTCGTCCTATCCATAGATTCTCCAACCTGAGCTGTTGATTTCTGCAGTACCTCCAGGGTTATCTTGAGCCTATTAGCTGTTTTCCTAAATAATGCTCTACTTGCGGGGGTGGACAGTGGTGAACAAAACAAAAATCTGAGGCCTTCACAGAACAGTTGGATTTATATCTATATTACGTTTTACACAAGGGGACTAATTTGCTGACTTTGGATGGCACTGAGTTGCTCTAGATTCTACATGTTGATAGTAATTAAAGTAAATACAAATTCAGATCACATTTTTTCGTATTTTTTTTACAAAAAAAAGGTTTTATTTCTTCTTTCTTCTATTTTACAACTATTTGCTACTTTGCATTGATTGGTCAAATCAAATGAAATTGAATGAAATACACTGATGTTTGTGGCTCTAGCATGACAAAATGTGAAAAAGTTCAAGGCACTTCATACTCCTTTTCATAGCTACCATTGAAACTAAACATTGTTTCTTTAAACTTGCTACACACTGGCTGTACTTTTTGTGATAATCTTTGTGATATTTTCCAGAGGTTTCTCGTTGACACAGGTCTTTCATCAAACAAATATGATTACATGTAAAACCCAAACCTTTTCTAATAAAATCTTTTTTGTTGTGATTTACGCCTAAAATAAAATTAGATTTGATGACCTCTTTCCCTGCTCTCACCAATACAAAATTGATTATTGCTGCCCAGATGGCTCTTTTTGTCCCTTGTGCCTGTCAAAAAGATTTTTCTTCTCCTAGTGTGACCTTTTTGGAATGACTGGCTGTTGGAGCAGAGCCTGGATGTGGGTATCATCAGTGCTTTTTTTATATTGTACAGTTGTTTTCAAGATTCCAAACAAAAGTTGACATTTCCATGAATAAAACTGGTACGAAGAGAAACACAGTGTTAACTCAAGCAATTAATGTGAGCTCTGAATGAAGGAGTAAGTAAGTAATGTCACTTGAACATCAAAGTTATCCTTCACACTTTATGCAGAATATGAATTATGGGCACAGTTTTAGGCAGTGATACAACAATGTAGGTAGGTAGGTAGGTAGGTAGGTAGGTAGGTAGGTAGGTAGGTAGGTAAGCAATATGCATTAATTAAAAGTTGGTAAAATACAATGCAATTTATTTACAAAATAACTTGCTGATTTTATTGGTAGCTCAAGATCAAGTTTTAACGAAGACGGTGCAGCTGATGTCACTCCTCCATTCTGATTTAGAAGAGCAACTGGTTGCTTTAAAAGTAAGTGGAGGTTGAAATCACTCTTCTCTTGCCAGCCAAAATACCTCCAAGGAAACACATCATCACTTAGTTTAATAGGACATTAGAGGTAAGGATATTGCTGCTAAAAAGATTGGACCCTGATCATCAATTTATAAAATCATTAAAAGTAAAACTATTGTGAAAAAATCTTTAGGGTACCCAAAAAAGACTAACGAGTGCCATGATCGATTTCTGTAGAGGACTCAACAAAGAGATCAATTTGCCACAAATGCAGCACTTGTTCAAGAATGACAGCAGACAGGTGCTTGTCTTCCTACATGCATGGTGAGGTTAAGACTTTTAAAATCTGCTCTGGTGTCAGAAAGGGCAGCAAAAGAGCCACTTTTCTCTAACAAAAAACATCCTGGAAAGACTTGCGTTTTAAAAGGAAGTACCATGATTGGACTGCAGAGGACCGGGCTAAACACATTTCTTTGTCTGCTTGGGATATCTAAAAAAGGGCTATCCAGCGGAAATATGGTGCATGCTGCCATGTGTCCTGTGTAATGCTTAGACTGAAGCATCACGAAACCCACATCCCGACCCTATCTGAGAACCTATTGACAGTTTTCATAAACCTAATGTATTTCTCAACAAAAGCCTTTAAAAACCAATGAAATGTTTAATAGAGTATGTTAGGATAAACAGAAACGCCCAAGGAAATAACTAATCACAATGAAGCAGTAAAGTTTGTGAAAAAAAATACATTTCAGAGTCTGAAAGCTACAGATAGAACTTCCTCTTCCAGTTTACCAGTTGGCCCTAATTAGTGTGAATGCTGTAGGCATTCACACTCTTGAGATCCTCTTACCTTCTTCTGGTTGCTTCCGTACGTTTTTTGAACTTCATCTACTTCTGCATACTTTGTGCTATTTTAACCATTCAACTTTTCAATTATTCAGCTTATTCTGCTCTTTCCGGCTATATCTTTTGGTATTCATAACCTTCATACTTTTTATAATATTCAACTTTTTATGCTTTTTTTTGGTCCCATTGAAATTAATGGAAAACCTCAAAAATTCCGCTAAATTTCGCCTGTTTTGCAAAACTAACTACTTCCACATACTTCCACTTAGAAACACCATTCAAATCTTAAAATGTAGTCATACTCTTCAGCTATTACTGTATGTCTCGGCTTCTTCCTAACTTGTACCGTTTTCATACAACCCTTCCTCAAGTTTCTGGTCCCGAAATGATCAGATTTCTGAAAATACATGCATTTCTATGGGAGCAAAGCAATTAAGCTAGAGTGGCCCACTCTAGCAGAATTACACTTTTCCATTTTCCTAATTTTCCACAAACAACTTCCGCTCACTCGCTCATATTTCACTCTTTCTGCACATATTATATATCAAAACGTAGGTTATCAATTTTTGCTTCAGGAAATGTTACCAAAATTTATGTGACAGTTACAATTTTTTGGCAAATCGACCCGAAACAAAGTGGCCGCACCCAGTGGGGACCATTGGAATGCATTGGGACTGAGCAAAAATTCAGAGGAGGACAGCTGGATTCTGACTCATATTCGTAAAGTCATATCTCATAAACGATGCGACGAAGAAACATGAGCCTTGTGCCAATATAACTTCAGACCTTCCTGACGCTCATGATTCAACAATTTTTTGGATACCTGTTACCGTTTCTCCATAAGTTTTGTTTGTTCGAGTGTAACAAATCTGCTCTTCGCTAAAACGGCTCAGATTCAAAAATGCCAAAATCATGCTCATTTTTACAAAATCACTGCTCCTAGACAGATTGAGGTACACACATGAAACGAACCATGATTCTTCATCAAAGCCTGCTGATACTCACAGTAAAAGAATAATTTCGATAGGCCTTATATTTTCCGAGTAAGAGGATGTAGTTTGGGACCAAGGAAGGACAGATTAATGTTTCCATCAAATTTATCAACATATTCAACGTCATTTTATGGCTTTAATATTATATTTTCAACAAATTGAGTGGTTTGAGAGCGTTCCCCTATCCGTTCCGATAAAAACGGTACATTGGTGACGTCAATACGCCTTATGGTTCTTAAGTTATTAAGAGTGGTTCGGAAGCTGCGTTACCTGTTAAAACGGCTGAGAAATTAGGAGACATAAGTGAGGTGTTGCACTCTGGCTGTCTCCCCCAGTGAAAGCTGGCGTGTGATTGGTCAAAAAATGGCAGGCCTTTTCATGGCTTTAGGTGGAGCTCCCTCTTTTGGTAGAAAAGAGAATTACTATACATTATGGCCTCCACTGTAAAACAGACGTTTGAGGGTTTTGTAAGACATCTCAAACAACTTGTAGATTTAATACAAATCAGTTCACCAGTACTTTTGATTACTCTGTAAAATATAATGATCAATACAGTCTCATAGGTACTAGGCAGGCAACAGCGTCCATTTTACTGTTCCAACACCTGGAAAACAGTGATAACTTTTTTAAGGGCAGTTACACAGACTTGTATGTTTAGGCAATCTTAGGCATTATAAATGGAGTGAGATATTGTTAGCTAACTTGCTATTGTTATCCATTATACTAACACTAGCATTTAAGCTAACATTAGCATTTTAGCTAATTTTGACTTAATAGCTAAAGTTAACATACAGAATGGATTGAGATACAGTTAACCAACATGTTATTGTTTGCTAACATGCTATCTGTGGCATTTAAGCTAACATTAGCATTTTAGCTAACATTAGCATTTTAGCTAATTTTAGCTATCATTTGGTTTTTGGGTTGATTGTAACATACTGAATTGTTTGAATTATTGTTAACCAATATGTCCATGTTTGCCAACATGCTACCAATAGCTTTTTTACTAACAATTGCAACGTAGCTCATTTAAGCTAACAATAAAATTTTAGCTAATTTTGACGTAACTGCTAAAATTAACATAATGGATGGATTTAGTTACTGTTAACCAACATGTTGGTGTTTACCAACATGCTATCTCTAGCATTTAAGATAACATGAGCATTTTAGTTAATGTTCCCTAATATTAGTATTTTAGGAAGACTTTAACATACTGAAAGGATTAAGTTCATGCTAACGAACATGTTATTGTTTTCCAACATGCTATCTGTGGCATTTTATTTAACATTAGCATTTTGGCTAACATTAGCTATTATTTGGTTTTTGGGTTGATTTGAACAAACTAAATGGGTTGAGTTATTGTTAACCAATGTATTTATGGTTGCCAACATACTACAAATAGCTTTTTTGCTAACCATAGCAATTTAGCTCATTCAAGCTAACAGTGGGATTTTAGATAATCATTTAATTATTTTGAATATTTTAACATACTGAAAGGATTAAGTTTATGGTAACGAACATGATACTCTTTGCCAACATGCTACCACTAGCATTTAAGCTAACACTAGTATATCCGTTAGTATCAAAATTTAAGCTAATTCAGCTAATTTTAGCTAACACTTCCCTTTAAGCTTATTTTAATTATACTAAATGGATTGAATTATTGTTAACCAACATGTTTGTGTTTGGCAACATGCTACTATACGCTTCCGTACATTTTTTTGAACTTCAACTACTTCTGCATACTTTGTGCTATTTTAACCATTCAACTTTTCAACAATTCTGCTTTTTCTAGGTATATCTTTAGGTATTCATAACCTTTATACTTTTCATAATATTAAACTTTTTATTTTAGCTAATTGTGACAGTTTTTCTTTGTGGTAGGGTTGGCACACTATTTTTCTTTCTTCTGCTGTTGCTGTTTATTAAACTTCAGCAAGTATTCTACAGTTGACTTCAAATACTTCAGCCATTTTCTGCAAATAAATTCAGCTTACAGCATTCACACTGCATTTTCGCAGGAAATGCTACTTTTTGTAGTTACACTTAGTTTTGAATCATTGATTACCACATTGGAATAATTGGAACAATTAATTCTGGAATAATCAATATTACATAATGATCTACAGTCGGGTCCTGTTTGGATTTCCTAATGACTGGACACAAAATGTCCATGACACCAATAATTAGATCAGGTTTAGAACAAAGCACCCTATTATGTGGTCATAATAGCGTCTAACTATTGACAAAGCTTCTGATTTCCAAGAAACAAACCAGTATGATGTAACTACACTCCCTTGCAAAAGTATTTATACGTCCTGTATGTTTTTGCCTGTTGTCACATTACAGCCGCAAACACGAAAGGATTTTATTGGGATCCCACGTGCTAGTTTAACAAAATGTGGTGCACATTCGTAAGGAAAATGATTTAAAAAAATATTTGTTTGTTTTCACATATAAAAATCTAAAAAGTCTGTTGCACTTTTGTAATCAGTACCCCTCTGCATCAATGCTTTGAGGACCAACCTTTTGCTTACATCTACAAATCTTTTTGGGAATATCAATAATGTGTGAACTTTCAAATGACCATTCTAACGCATAAACATGCTTTGATATGAGCCATACCATTGCAGCTCCTGCTGTATGTTTAGCGTTGCTGTCCTGCTGAAACGTGAACCTCCATCTGAGCCTAAAGTCTTGTCTAACAGGTTTTCTTCCCAGATTCCCTGCATTTAACCACATTCATCTTCCCGTCAACTCTGACCTGCATCTTAGTCCCTGCATAAGAAAACAGAACGATCTATGATTAACATCATTATGCTCTTAGCACATTGAGTCTATGTTTGCCATATGAAATGTGCTTTATAAATAAATTTGACTTGACTCTTAAAGAAATTTGTTCTGGACTTGAAAGCACTGTGCTTGTCAGTTTACATCCAATAATAATATGAACAGGACTGTTTCTATTTTCTGTGTGTCACCATTTCTTCTTAGCACACTTCCATAAAGGTGAGATTTGTGGGATGCACATCTGATAGCTGTCCTGTCAACAGATTATCTCACCAGAACTGCCGATCTCTATATTTTTTCCAGGGTCATGATCAACCCCTTGGCTGCATATTTTTTTAGATGTTCTTGCATGTCTACAGTTGTGCTATACTCTTCTCATGTTTGAATGATGAAGCGAGCAGTGCCCTCTTTTAGAAAGGCACGCCACACTTTTCAGATGTTTACTTCTAAAAAATATATATTTGAAAAAGGATTTTGCAAGATGCTGTACTTTCTCTGAAGACTGCTGTAAGAAATATGAACCGATCGCTTTGGTCACGTTAAAATGAATAGTTGCCACTGAATAATACTTCAAATAGGAGGGACAGATCTAAACGGTTATTTTATCCACACTCCCACATCTATAGCTGTTGTTTTTAGGTATGTAAATGTAGGCGGATGAGATGCAAATTGAGAAAGAAATACATCAGCATCACTATCAAAAAATGTGTCATATCTGAGGCAAAGGTATGTTACAGAATTGCATTTTGCATCCAAATAGGCAAGTGTGATTGATATATTTAGCCTTTTTTCAACCTATTACTTCAAAAAGAACTTAGAATTATTTTCTTAATTAAAGTATATTTTATTCTTAGTCTTAGAAAGAGCAGCATAATACCTGCTCAACAAGTCACTTTGCATAGGATATGGAAAGAAGTGACAATAGCGTATAGCTTTAATTATTTTGTACACTTAGTGGCCTAAATGCACAGTAGCAGAGTGTACAGGTGGTCAAATTAATTTAGCAGGAATTAAGATATCATTGAAACTGATCAGAAACTGGCTCTATTTTTTCTTTAAATTTTTAATAGGGAAATGTTAAGAGGCTAGTAAAAATCCTGTTTCTTGGAGGTTGAATATTTTAATGAGAGTGCTTTAGAACATCACCAGGCGTACCTGTTCAGGCAGAGGAAGGGGATGGATATGGTGGAGATGGGGGCGTTTCCAACAGGAGCTGCGCTATGATCTCAGTCATTAGTGGTGTTTGGGCACTGAAGGTTTAAGCGTCCCACTCTCTCGGAGCTCCGGTCGTGAAACTGTGAGCGTTTCCGCCTCATTGATCCCAAACTGCGTCCAGAGAGGAAAACGTGCTGGAGTCAGAGCGGAACCGACAGACAAAGCCGTGTGTTTGCAATGGACCGGCTGGTGCGCGCGTGCACAGGAGGAAAGTAAACGCTTCCTATAACGAACTGAGCTTCAGTTTTGACAACATTAGGGAAAAAAGGATAAGAATGACTGCTGTCTTGTATATAGGACATAGTCGTGAATGTAAACTTCAGTTTAAGATAAAGCTGTAAAAGTGTTCGCGTTCTCCAGATTCCACTTAGCAGACAGTGCCAATGTTGGAATGGCTTGTGGTTTTCTGTGTTGTGATCCTGGTGGTTTTTATATGGCCAGGCACCAAAAATCTGTTTGGTCCCGATGCCTTCCTTCAGAGAAAGGGCGTTTCAGAACTCGCAGCCGGTATCGACGATGCCCGGTCGGTGTGCGCGGAGGGACCTGACGGCACCGATGAGAAAACACGCACCGTGGCGCTCATATGCAAGCCCTCCGCGCTGGCCAAGTACCTCCAGAAGCACTGCAGGACGTTCAGTCGGTACTCTCCCTGCAGCGGCTGGACGTGGAGAGCCAGCGCCTTTCTGCAGAGCGTGTACGAGGCGTGCTGGCCATGCGAGAGCCCGGTTCAGTTTGTGCGGGACAACCTGCAGCTCAGTGACGACGGCCTGGTATCTCTGGACTGGGCTGTGCCGTCCTATTACAGAAGACGCAGGACTTCGAGTCACTCCACCAGCCCGGTTCTCCTCATCATCCCCAACTCCTTCGGGAAAATCACAAGGAATGTGGTGAAGGTAATTCATGCCTGACTTCCGTTCGACACTTACCTGCAGATTATAGCCCTAAAATACTAACTTGTAACAAACTGTAAACAGGAATTGTTGAGGTTTTCTTTCAATAACAGTTTTTTTTTTTCCTTCTGGAAAATCTTCCATAAAAACCAAATGTGTACATGTTTCCTCCAAAGCTGTGGATCTCAATAGCTCATCCAGAGTTGCCATGGGCTTCTTGGCTGCTTCTCTGATTATTGCTCTGCTTGTCTGGTTGGTCAGTTTAAGTGCACAGCCATGTTTTAGCGGCACAGTATTGCAGTTCTCTATTTACAGGTAACTGATTGATCGGATGTATGTGAGACATTCAGAGTTTGGGATACTGTACTGGTTTATTACTTAAACCTGCTTTAAGCTTCTCCACAACTTTCTCTGTGGGCTGCCTGATGTGTTTTTGTCTTCATGATGTTCAGTAATGTTCTCTTAACAAACCTTAACAAGTCTTCTTCACTGAACTGGATTTATACTGGGAATAAATTACACAGATATAGTCTATTTTCTGATTAGGTGCCTGGTGAATACTTGGTTTCACTCAATTTTCTTTAGGTGTAGGCTACAAGATTAAAGAAGGATATATTCCAATGCACACCACACTTTTCAGATTTTTTGTTGTTGTTAATCTTACTGAATGTGAATACTTTTGCAAGGTGCTGAAAATGACAAGTCAACATAATGGGAAACTACAGCTGTTGCATTTGATTTTGGTGTAGCTTTTGTTGTTGCAGTTTGTAAAAGTGATTTCATCTAATCAATACAAAATGGCTTCAGCAAAGTGACACTGAAAGATGCAAGCATCCCAATCTGTCGTTTGGGAAACGGCAGTTTCCTGGGGCGAAGCCAAACTCCTTTGGAGGAAAAGAGCGCATCAGTAGAAAAACAGCGAGCAGATGCAGCGACAGTCTTTCAACAGCTCCTTTCAATAGACTGACAGAGGTAATTGAGTGAGGGAATACAAAGCATCGCTTGACTTGTGAAGCCCGGGAGAGCACCGGCTGGGCGCTTTCACCGTTCAGGGCACCTTGCTTCATGCTTCATGCTTCATGCTTCATGCTTCATTGCATGCTCTCAATCTCTGTTTGCAAATCTGTCACTGGATCCCTGTCAGCTCCATGTCATTTAAAAAAAGCCAACTTTGCAAGTGTGGTGTTAAACAGTAAATGTTCTCAATATTAACGTATAGAATGCAATGAAATTTCTGAGTGTAATAGAAACATCTGATTCTGACAGATAAGGACTTCTTTCTTTTTTTCATGATCTCTGATGTTTTCATCCATTCACACTTGAAAGAACTGCCTGCTGAAGTAGGAATTAAGATTTCTTCTGTCACTGGTGAGATTCCCTATGCAGAAAGCGATCACTGTGAGCAAGTGCAAGAGCAGAAAAGAGCTCAAAGTGCTCGTGTTGTGTGGGCATACACACTTGGGTCTGTATCTGTGACACAGAAGAAGAAGAAGAGTGAGATATGTGGTCTATGGAGTCTGTGATGTTCTACTCCCTTTTAACACAGAATTCAAACATTTCGGAATGCATGACCTGTTTGAACATCAGTGATTTATATTTCTACATATAATTTTTCCTGTTTAACTTCCAATCAAACCCATCTTTATTCATAAAGCACCTGGAAACACCATACAGTACCAAAGTACAATGCATATTCCAAAAGACAGAAACAAATCTAAAATAAAAATCATAAAAAGGGGGAAAGAATAATCATGCAATGAAAACGGCACATAAAAATAATACAAATCAGCATTTCAAATTATGTCAAAGGCCAGAGCAAAGAGATAAGTTTTATAAAGTGAAACAGAGAAAGAAGAGTCATGTCTAATTTGTTGTAATAGGCTTTTACTGAAAAGGTATGGTCTCTCCTAACCTTATCAAAAGACTTTTGCACACTGACTAGCAGCTGATCAGCTGACTTGAGAGAATAGGATGGTGTATATAGGTGGATCAGCTCAGCGATGCTGAATGGGGCAAGACCAGGAGTGCTTTAAAAATAAATCAAAGGATTTTAAATTTATTCCTAAAATGTATGGGCAGCCAGTGGAGAGAAGCTACAATTGGAGTGAGGTGCTCGTATAAACTGGAAAATAACATGACCCCTGACCCTTGCATAAAGTGCATTGCATTAATGAAGAAGAGTGTTGATAAAGGCATGAATTACAATCTCAAAATGAATCTCAGAAAGACATGGGTTTTATTTGAATCATCACTTGCCCCAAAGTTAGGGATGTCATAGTAGCTGGTCAAGGATCCTACATCTACTGGGAGGGTTTCAAATGTGCCAACAAAAAAACAGTGACTGCACTATTACTTTTGAATTTTAGGAAGTTAAGAGCCATCCAGGCCTTTATATTCTCAAGACACTATCAGTGATGTAGCACAGAATACATTTTTCTTTGTTAGTGGGACATCAATCTGAGTGTCGTCTCCATAACAGTGAAAAGATATACTACAGAGCCAAGGAAAATAAGAGAAGAGATAGCTTTGTTAATTTAGTTTGGCATGTATAATGTAGGCATAATGACCTTGATGTAGAGGTTAGATTAAGGCAGAATTCAAAATTGAGGCTATGCATTTACTTTCATGCCAAATGAGATTGTTTTTTTTCATATTTGCTCATGTTTTAATTTGACCACTTTCCTTTACTCGAACCAAAAACCATATCTCAAAGGTACCAGAAAATTTGTCAGAAACGATTCACTCCATACCATAGTGATGCAATACTATAGGTCCTATCGTAACACAGATTAACATAATAATGAGAAAAACATTTTGCATGATGCGTTTGGGTGAGGGCTTGTTGATCATCAAAAAAAACAACTTTCAGTTCGTGGACAACCACTAAACTTCCCGAGCTACAACTGCCCCAGGTTTCGACATTCATAAACCCATGGTTCATTTTATCTCACCTGCTGGACTCTGAGAGTATTTAAAGCTTAGAACATTTTATTGTGCCTCTACAGCAGCTTGCTTAGCAGCTTGCATCTACAGTAAAGTGAGATTAAGCTGCAGAGATAACCCACACACCAGCAAAAACACACTCCTGCTGTCTCTCTGAGGCACCATCATACCCTTAAAAAGTAATTACAATACAACCTGGAATTACTGTTCAGTTTTTCTCTGACAAAACTAATTACAAGATTGTGTAGTTGTTTTGCAATTTTTATTTATTTTGTGACAATAGAACATCATTATCCTCATAACTTGACTGTATATTATCCCAAAGTCATTCACTTCAACAGTTTATAATGTTTCTCCTTGTATTGAAAGACATCACACCAAGGGAAATGAGCTATAATGAAGGTGTGGAAAGACATGTAGGAGGGAGCCCAGTTTTCCCTATTAAGCGAGGCATTTTCAAATCCCATAAATATTCTTGCAAACAGACATCCAGCTGTTGTACCCATGTCACCTTACATTATTAACACCCCTGCTGACAGAGTGGCTGTATCGAGCACATCATGACCTAGTAAAGGTGAGTTTGATGTGCATTTTGCATTCTGTGCATTTTGTTTCCAAGTATAGTTCTTTTCATAAAGACACAGAAAACAACGGCTGTGTTATTGTAGGGATGTTTTGCAATGTACTTGTTGGCACTTTTTCCTTTCTCAGTCTAAGTGCAGAGAAAGCTGATTGATTACATTTTTAGTCGGATGCAATTTTAACTTGGCTTCAGTTAAAGTAGGAAAGATTTATTGATAATAGTCATGACTGTACCACCCCCGGATATAATAATAGAGGAAAAAGTCACGTTTTCCAGGCCTGATTCATCATGAATAAGACAAATTCTATGAGTCACCTGTATCATTATAGTTACCAAGAATTATGTGTATCAAATACTTTGCTTTGGATTTTATGGGATAGACCATCACAAAGAAGTGCATATGTATCAAGTGCAAGGAAAAATACAGATAGTTCTCAAAATGAAAATACTTTGCTACCCCTAAATAAAATCCAATGCATCTAGTTATTTTGCAATGTAAATGCAGCTGTTTTGGGAAAGCCTCAGAGGTTTGTTAGATGTTAACCAACAGCATCGCGAGAATCAAGCAACACTGACTGTTCAGAGCTCAAGTTGTGGAGAGGTTTCTAATCAGTGAATGCAGCATACCTGGTAGCATTTGACAGCAACACTTTTCGGTGTGGAAGTTATTGAAAAAAGAAGTCTGAAAGTAAGCTATGTTCAGTTGCCAAGGCCTTTAAAAGTGAAAGAGGGAAGCATAAAGATGTAAAAAAAAACTTTTTGTGGCACTAGTGATCTTTAATTGCAGGAGATAGACAGGAAATTGGCTAGGAGAGAAGGAGGGACGACGTGCAGCAAAGGACCTAGGGCTCGGACTCGGACCCCAGATGGCTACGTCAAGGACAAATAGCCTCTAAATATACTCTATTTCTGCACCATGCTCCTCCCCAGATATAAGAAACTTTTGAAAGAAAAGTGTATTTTACATCATGTAACATGTCTGTGATTCATTCAGTCTTTGAAGTCTAAATAAAGCACAGCCATGGAACTCTGTTTTACTCTTTGAGCCTTAAACCTTGCTCTGTTATGCTAGCTGTGCCCAGCTGCACTAATTGCTAATATAGGATCATAATGAGTTGAACTGTCACCTCTGTAGTTATTTTTTTCATTCCAAGAATTATAACAAAGCCCCTGTTTTTATGTGTTGGGATTGACCAAAATCAATATCAGCAGGTGAAAGCTTTACAAGAAAAAATCTGCCACAGGGTATCAACATTCTGTGCATCTCAACTTTAAATCCAGGGCCCTCATTTATCAACCGTGCATGCTCACAGATCTGTGTGTATGTATGTGCGTAGTATATACGCATAGTGTGGAATGTACCATCTTGTGCGTATAAATGTTTCTAAATATAATAACAGCTCTGACTATGTGTATGCACAGAGTCTAGTGGTAGAACAGGGGAACTGAAATATTGAAATGATTCTTTGCCACATTATTTTTATGTCTGCACCAGGAATATACAGTGAGGAACATAAGTAATTGAACACCCTGCAATTCTGCAAGTTCTCCCACAATTCACATTGTAGGTTGATTTCTACTGTGCGAAACAGCTTTAAAAAAAATCAGCAAATCAGTCTGATTTTGAAAGAATTTATTTGTATTTTATTGGTGCACATAAGTATTTGAACACCTGAGGAAATCGGTGTTATTATTTGGTACAGAATCCTTTGTTTGCATTTACATAGGTCAAACATTTCCTGTAGTTCTTGACCAGGTTTGCACACATTGCAACAGGGATTTTGGCCCCCTCCTCCACACAGATCTCCTCTAGATCTGTCATGTTAAGGGGCTGTCGCTTAGTGACACGCAGTTTCAGCTCCCTCCAAAGATTTTCTATTGGATTTAAGTCTGGAGACTGGCTTGGCCACTCCAGAACCTTGATATGCTTCTTACGGAGTCACTCCTTGGTTATCCTGGCTGTGTGCTTCAGGTCATTGTCATGTTGGAAGACCCAGCAACGACCCATCTTCAGTGCTCTGACTGAGAGAGGAAGGAAGATGTTGCTCAAAATCTCACAATACAGTGAAGTTGTCCTGTCCCCTTTTACAGAAAAGCACCCCCAAAGAATGATGTTTAAACCCCCATGCTTCCCAGAAGGGATGGTGTTCTTGGAATGCAACTTGTACTTCTTTTTCCTCCAAACTTGGTGAGTGAAGTTTAGACCAGAAAGTTCTATTTTGGTTTCCTCTGACCACAGAACTTTCTCCCATGCCTCCTCTGGATCAACCAGATGGTCATTGGCAAACTTCAGACAGGCCTGGACATGTGATAACTTGAGCAGGGGGACCTTCTGTGCAATGCATGATTTTTAAACCATGACGGCATAGTGTTCTACTGACAGTAACCTTTGAAACTGTGGTCCCAGCTCTCTTGATGTCATTGACCAGCTCCTCACCTTTCTTATCAGTGATACCCTATGAGTTGAGATCTTGCATGGAGCCCCTATCTGAGGGAGCCTGACAGTCATCTTTAGCCTCTTCCATTTTCTAACAGTTGATCTATTTTCACCAAGCTGTTTGGCAATTGCCCCGTAGCCCTTTCCAGCATTGTGGAGGTCTACAATTTAGTCTCTGGTGTCTTTTGACAGCTCTTTGGTCTTGACCATGGTAGTAGTTGGAGTCTGACTGACTGTGTTGTGAACAGGTGTCTTTAACGAGTTCAGACAAGCGCTACTAATTTAGATTAATAAGTGGAGTAGAGGTTAACTTTTTAAAGGCAGAGTAACAAGTCTTTTGGCCAGAATTCTTGCTAATTGCCAGGTATTCAAACACTTATGTGCAGCAATAAAATACAAATAAATTATTTTAAAAAATCAGACGATGTGAGTTCCTGAATAAAAAGAAATGCTGTCACTCACAGAGGAAATGCACCTACAATGTGAATTTCAGACCCCTCCAAAATTTCTAGGTAGGAGAACTTGCAAAATTGCAGGGTGTTCAAATACTTATGTTCATCGCTGTAACTGCTGCATGCTGGAGGGGGAAGATATGAAGCAGAGGAACCACTGATAACAGAGGGCAAAACTATCGGTGTTAAAATGAATTTGTAATAACTATGACCATTTTCAAAAAGTCTATTCATCATGATGACTCTTTTTATTTTTATTTTATTATTATAATAATTTTTTTTGAACCACTTACCCCTCCTTTCCACCGGACGCGTAAGCGGCACATTACAGGAGCAGCACGTTTCACTTGTGTATTCTGCTGCTTGGCCCTTTCCACCGGGTGCGTATGAGGCGCATAGCAGCAGGGAAGCAGCTGTCACCGAGAGAGCACGAAATCGCGCGAGATTGGCAAAATCACGCGTGGTTTCGTCAGTAAACACAACAACCGGCCGCACAGGTAGTGACATTTTTTTAAGTAAAGCAACCGCAAAGCAGCACGTTTCTTTTATTTTGAAAATTTCCGGTGCCGAGCCGTATATTTCCTGTCTCCCCTATCCAAAATGTAGAAATTTACGTGTTTCAGAGGTGTGCTGCTTAGAAAATAGGACTGCCGCGTATATTTAGAAAAGTGCTGCGACATGTCGCTCCTCAGACGCGGCAGACTCGTGCTGCTTTCGCCTCTGGTGGAAAGGGTTCTATTGACTACAGTGCTGGCTATCAGCTGCGTATGACGTGCTGCTCCTGTAACGTGCTGCTTTCGCCTCTGGTGGAAAGGAGGGGTTATGATTCACCTCAATCTAAGTCTCACTGAAATTCCTTTTTTTTGCTCTCTTGGACATTATTTTTGGGAAGAATGCAAGGATTTAATGCATGTGTCAGAGGATGTGGTTTGACCAAATATGGTTAAATGAGGGCCTTTCTGTATGCAAATGACTGAATGGGCACGAGCACCTAGGTACGCACATGTTGGATTTATCAACAGATAATTGCGGAGGAACATGCGTACGACTGGCCACCGCATATTTGATAATGCCGGATTTTGACTGTTCCTACGAACATTTTAAATTTCATTTGTAGGACAGAGCCCAGGGCGCACTCCTCCCTGGGCTGCCACCTTATCGTGGTGGAGGGGTTTGAGTGTCCCAATGATCCTAGGAGCTATGTTGTCGGGGGCTTTTGCTCCTGGTAGGGTCACCCATGGCAATTTGGTTCTAGGTGAGGGATCAGACAAAGTGCAGCCCAAAAGACCCCTATGAAGAAAACGACAGATGGACTCAGTGTTCCCTCGCCCGGACGCGGGTCACCGGGGCCCCCCTCTGGAGCCAGGCCTGGAGGTGGGGCACGTTGGCGAGCGCCTGGTGGCCGGGCCTTTACCCATGGGGCCCGGTCGGGCTTAGCCCGAAGAGGTAACATGGGCCCCCCTTCCCATGAGCTCACCACCTGTGGGAGGGGCCATAGGGGTCGGGTGCTGTGCAGGATGGGCGGCGGCCAAAGGCGGGGACCTTGGCAGTCCGATCCTCGGCTGCAGAAGCTGGCTCTCGGGACGTGGAAAGTCACCTCTCTGGTGGGGAAGGAGCCGGAGCTGGTGTGCGAGGTTGAGAGGTTCCGAATGGACATCGTCGGACTCACCTCGGCGCACGGCTCTGGCTCTGGAACCCGTCTCCTCGAGAGAGGTTGGACTCTCTTCCACTCTGGGGTTGCCCCCGCTGAGAGGCGCCGAGCTGGGGTGGGCATACTTGTTGCCCCCCATCTCGGCGCCTGTACGTTGGGGTTTACCCCGGTGAACGAGAGGGTAGCCTCCCTCCGCCTTCGGGTGGGGGGACGGGTCCTGACTGTTGTTTGTGCTTACGTGCCAAACAGCAGATTAGATTACCCACCCTTCTTGGAGTCTTTGGAAGGGGTGCTGGAGAGTGCTCCTCCTGGGGACTCCCTTGTTCTGCTGGGGGACTTCAACGCTCACGTGGGCAATGACAGTGAGACCTGGAGGGGTGTGATTGGGCGGAATGGCTCCCCCGATCTAAACCCGAGTGGTGTCTTGTTATTGGACTTCTGTGCTCGTCATGGATTGTCCATAACAAACACCATGTTCAAGCATAAAGGTGTCCATATGTGCACTTGGCACCAGGACACCTTAGGCCGCAGCTCAATGATCGACTTGGTTGTCGTCTCATCTGATCTGCGGCCGCATGTTTTGGACACTCGGGTGAAGAGAGGGGCAGAGCTGTCCACTGACCACTACCTGGTGGTGAGTCGGCTCCGATGGTGGGGGAGGATGCCGGACAGACCTGGAAGGCCTAAACGTGTTGTGAGGGTCTGCTGGGAACGTCTGGCAGAGTCTCCTGTCAGAAGGAGCTTTAACTCACACCTCCGGCAGAACTTTGAACACGTCCCGGGGGAGGCGGGGGACATCGAGTCCGAGTGGACCATGTTCCGCGCCTCCATTGCCGAGGCGGCTGACCGAAGCTGTGGCCGCAAGGTGGTCGGTGCCTGTCGCGGCGGCAACCCCCGAACCCGGTGGTGGACACCGGCGGTAAGGGATGCTGTCAGGCTGAAGAAGGAGTCCTACCGGGTCTTTTTGGCTTGTGGGACCCCTGAAGCAGCTGATAGGTACCGACAGGCCAAGCGGGATGCGGCTCGGATGGTTGCTGAGGCAAAAACTCGGGCGTGGGAGGAGTTTGGAGAGACCATGGAAAACGACTTCCGTACGGCTTCGAAGCGATTCTGGTCCACCATCCGGCGTCTCAGGGGGGGAAAGCGGTCTGCCACCAACACTGTTTACAGTGGGGATGGTGTGCTGCTGACCTCGACGCGGGACGTTTTGGGTCGGTGGATGGAATACTTCGAAGACCTCCTCAATCCCACCAGCACGCCTTCCAATCTGGAAGCAGGGTTTGGGGACTTTGGGTCGGGCTCTCCAATCTCTGGTGCCGAGGTCACCGAGGTCGTTAAAAAGCTCCTCGGTGGCAAGGCTCCGGGGGTGGATGAGATTCGACCGGAGTTCCTCAAGGCTCTGGATGTTGTGGGGCTGTGTTGGTTAACGCGGCTCTGCAATATTGCGTGGACATCGGGGGCAGTTCCCTTGGATTGGCAGACCGGGGTGGTGGTCCCCCTGTTTAAAAAGGGGGACCACAGGGTGTGTTCCAACTACAGGGGGATCACACTTCTGAGCCTCCCTGGTAAGGTCTATTCAGGGGTTCTGGAGAGGAGGGTCCGACGGATAGTCGAACCTCGGATCCAGGAGGAACAATGCGGTTTTCATCCTGGCCGTGGAACACTGGACCAGCTCTACACCCTCAGCAGGGTCCTGGTGGGTGCGTGGGAGTTTGCCCAACCGGTCTACATGTGTTTTGTGGACTTGGAGAAGGCGTTCGACCGTGTCCCTCGGGGGGCCCTATGGGGGGTGCTCCGGGAGTATGGGGTACCGGGCCCCTTGATACGGGCTGTTAGGTCCCTCTACGACCGGTGCCAGAGTTTGGTTCGCATTGCCGGCAGTAAGTCGGGCTTGTTTCCGGTGAGAGTTGGACTCCGCCAAGGTTGCCCTTTGTCACCGATCCTGTTCCTAACTTTTATGGACAGGATTTCTAGGCGCAGCCAAGGCGTTGCGGGGATCCGTTTTGGTGGCCTCAGAATCGGGTCTCTGCTTTTTGCAGATGATGTGGTCCTGTTGGCTTCATCGGAGCGTGATCTACAGCTTTCGCTGGAGCTGTTCGCAGCCGAGTGTGAAGCGGCTGGGATGAGAATCAGCACCTCCAAATCCGAGGCCATGGTCTTGAGCCGGAAAAGGGTGGGGTGCCTCCTCCGGGTCAGGGATGGGGTCCTTCCCCAAGTGGAGGAGTTTAAGTATCTGGGGGTCTTGTTCACGAATGAGGGAAAAATGGAGCGGGAGATCGATAGACGGATTGGTGGGGCATCTGCAGTTATGCGGGCGCTCTACCGGTCTGTCGTGGTGAAGAGAGAGCTGAGCCAAAAGGCGAAGCTCTCGATTTACCAGTCGATTTACGTTCCTACCCTCATCTATGGTCACGAACTCTGGGTGGTGACCGAAAGAACGAGATCACGGATACAAGCGGCTGAAATGAGTTTCCTCCGCAGAGTGTCTGGGCTCTCCCTTAGAGATAGGGTGAGAAGCTCAGTCATCCGGAGGGGGCTCAGAGTAGAGCCGCTGCTTCTCCACATCGAGAGGAGTCAGTTGAGGTGGCTCGGGCATCTGGTCAGGATGCCTCCTGGACGCCTCCCTGGTGAGGTGTTTCAGGCACGTCCCACCGGGAGGAGGCCCAGGGGAAGGCCCAGGACACGCTGGAGGGACTATGTTTCTCGGCTGGCCTGGAAGCGCCTTGGGGTTCCTCCCGAGGAGCTGGAACAAGTGGCTGGGGAGAGGGAAGTCTGGGTCTCTTTGCTTAGGCTGCTGCCCCCGCGACCCGACCCCGGATAAGCGGAAGAAAATGGATGGATGGATGGATGGATTTGTAGGACAGAATATAGGAGATTTTCTATGAACATTTGATAAACGTGTTTTGGGTGCTTCAGATTACATGTGCCAAACTCCAGTTCTTGAGGGATGACATCCTTCAACCTTTACATGTGTATCGCTGTCAACACACCTGAATCACATAATTAGGTCATGAGCAGAACTCTGTAGCACTCGAGTACTCAAGGGTGTAATTCAGTCTTTTGATGTGTTGGACTTGGGGCACACGAAAAAGTTAGAGGGACCAAAGTTTGACACCCCTGGTTTATATGATTAATGGAGAAATAAATTAAAGCAAGAAAAATTACATTTTTTTGCGAAAACACATTTCTTTCTTTATACTGAACAGTACACCTTACAGGTTAGTAAAGGTGCATAATCTGACATCTTGAAGAAGATAACTGACTTCATAATTCAAAGCAAGAGTGTCTTACACATGTGCCAATACCTTGGAATCCATGAAGACTAATGGTTCTAGGGAAATCCAGTTTATTGCCACATAAAAAAAATCTGGTCTGTTATTTCTAAAATGATTAATAATGGCCTGTGCAGGATATATGTGCCTGTAGAAAAGCATTTAGACGAGGTGAATCGAGTTCATTGTTTTGCTGTCTTATGCTTTGCTGCATTTAAGTTTTTTGATGTGATTGGATTTTAATTTTAAATGTGGTCTTGCAAGAAATAACTTGTAATATTCAGCCTGAACTGCAGGAAGTATTACTCAACTGTATCGAAACCTGCTGCAAATATTGCTGCAGCTGTAAGGTCAGAGTTTGGTCCAGTGTGCAGTCTCTGCTTCAGGAATTTATCACTGAGCTGACATTTAATCAGCCCTGTTAGAAAACTGCTGAAGTAACTTGTTTATTTTGACTTTTGACTCTGCAGTGGAACCAACACTTCTTCCAGAATCCAGTGTTATATTCAACAGTTTGTCAAAACAAACCTAGAATGCAAAAAAAAGGTCTTTTTGGTTTTCAATTTAAAATCGAGTTTAAAAATCACATTAAAAGTGCAAAGAAGCTTCATGGGTCCCGTGTCTGTGTGTGCAGAAAAGATTTAGCTTGAGATTAAGTTTGCAGTATTTCCAATTTTCATGAACAATTGTGCCAAGAAAATCCAGTCCTTATCTTGGTATTTCTTGGATCTACTGCAGTCCTTTTTTTTTTTTTTGCTATCACTCATTCTGCCCATGTTACTGTGCTGGTGCCGGATTTTCCATTGTGTGACTGGATTAATACTTCAGATAGCATGTGAGCATTACAAGAACACTTCTCTCATATCACTTGTCTAATCTCAGCTGGCAGATTCAAGCAGCTGATACTGTAAAATAGTCAATGTCCCTTAACATCTTTGGGAATTCTAGCTGAAGTGTATAGAGATTCATATGTATTTATGCCTTCTGTTCATGTGATCCATTTGAATAACAATAATTCACTCCTTCAAAGAAAAGAAGCCAATGAGTAAGCATATGACTGATGTAGTGTAACAGCTTACTGTTGCTCTTCTCTGACTCTGCTTTGTCTTGTAGGAGTAAATCTCCTTATCCTCTAAGCATAAGTTGTTACTCCTGTTGATCTCTGTTGTAAATGTTTGATTCAGGGATTCTGCTGCTGCTCCTTCATTCAGGTCCCCCCCCCCCCAACACCCCCACAAACTGTCATCTTATATGCAGAGACCAAACAGCATCCTGTTTGTGACAAACATTTGGCAATTAAACTGTGTGCAGGGTCGATCTGAATCTGACTGTGTTTTTGGAATTAAACTGATTTTGTTTCATTTAAACCTAATAAGATCCTTTATAATTGTTTAAAAAACTGACCTTTTGTCTTGTAAAGTGTTTTGAAATTAATTTGTTATATTGTGGGTTTAAATGAAACTTACACCTCTTGCCCAATGACCAAAGGAGATAGGCTAGTGCCTAGTAATAGATACATTATCCGCATGGATGGATTCATGGAAAGTGTAGTAAAAGGCTTTATGGTGGCATAGCTGTTAGAACTGTTTCCTCACAGCCAGAAGGTCCTTGGTACAAATTCTGCCCTGGACTCTTTCTACCTCAATTCAAGAAGTTCTTCGTCTGCATGTGTGTACTCGGGGTACTCCAACTTCTTCTCACAGGCCAAAACATGAATGTCAGGTTATGTGGTTATTCAAAATTGACCTGCCTTAGCTGTGATTCATAGTGCCTTTGCCAGTGAAAATCCTCACTAGCAAAGGCCTTTAGTTCATTAAGACTTTTGGGTTTGCTAGTTACAATCACCATTTTCAAACCATATCAGAGATTTCCAATAGGTTTTTTTTGCCGCAGTTTTTCAGTGTTCTTTGTCTACTTGAACAATAGATCCCCAAGCAGCCCAAAAGCATCACTGAGCCACCACCATGTTTTACTGTTTTTTTTTTCTAACCTATTTTTCATTCTTCCTTCTCCATATATATTGCTGATCCATAGTTCCAAAAAAGCTCCAGTTTTGAGTCAAAGCTCCACAGAATAGAAATCTAAAATCTATTTGGCTTATTTATGTTGGTTCTCACATTCCCTGTAGTTTTGGGTCAGTAATGGTGTACAATTTGTAATTTAGGCAATGAGCTCCTCAGTGTTTAGCATGTATTTCACTGTAAAAACTGAAACCTCTGCAGCCACTAAGTTTTGAAGTGCAGTGGCTTTCAAAAGTATTCGGCCCCCTTGAACTTTTCCACATTTTGTCACATTACAGCTACAAACATGAATCAATTTTATTGGAATTCCACTTGAAAGACCAATACAAAGTGGTGTACACGTGAGAAGTGGAACGAAAATCATACATGATTCCAAACATTTTTTTGCCACTCTTCCATAAAGGCCAACTTTGTGCAGTGCACGACTAATAGTTGTCCTATGGACAGATTCCCCCACCTGAGCTGTAGATCTCTGCAGCTTGTCCAGAGTCACCAGGCTGCATTTCTGATCAGCGCTCTCCTTGTTCGGCCTGTGAGTTTAGGTGGACGGCCTTGTCTTGGTAGGTTTACAGTTGTGCCATACTCCTTCCATTTCTGATTGATCGCTTGAACAGCGCTCCGTGGGATGTTCAAGGCTTGGGAAATCTTTTTGTAGCCTAAGCCTGCTTTAAATTTCTCAATAACTTTATCCCTGACCTGTCTGGTGTGTTCTTTGGACTTCATGGTGTTGTTGCTCCCAACATTCTCTTAGACAACCTCTGAGGCCGTCACAGGGCAGCTGTATTTGTACTGACATTAGATTACGCACAGGTGCACTCTATTTAGTCATTAGCACTCATCAGACAATGTCTATGGGCAACTGACTGCACTCCGACCAAAGGGGGCTGAATAATTACGCACACCCCACTTTTCAGTTATTCATTTGTAAAAAATGTTTGGAATCATGTATGATTTTCGTTCCACTTCTCACGTGTACACCACTTTGTATTGGTCTTTCATGTGGAATTCCAATAAAATTGATTCATGTTTGTGGCTGTAATGTGACAAAATGTGGAAAAGTTCAAGGGGGCCGAATACTTTTGCAAGCCACTGTAGGTCTTTAGGAGTCGTTAAGGGGTTATTGATCACCTGCCTCCCCAGGGATGTAGCAGGAGCTATTAATGGCTTCCTCTTTCTGTCACATTCAGTCTCTGTGGCCACTTTTCCTTTAACTTAAAACTTACAATCTTCCAGCTGTATCTATAGTAACATTTAAGGGAATTTGCTATCTTTGAATATCTGTTTTTTATTGTTTGTGCTAGGCAGTGATTTCTACTCTGAACCATCTGGACACATTGCCCTAAGGGGAATGAGTGCTACGTGATCAGTTAATGTGCATCAGTGGGTGTCTAACACACATTAGACACTTTGTACAACAGTGGGCGTAGACTGGACACATTTCTGAACTCCAGCCTTAAAAAGTTTAATCAGAAGCTTTGAGAGTTCTAAAAAGAATGTGTATGAAAAGGATCGCTTGGGCCCCGATGTATCTTGGAGCACCTATCTCTGACCAGCCACAGCCAGTGTGTGTGTTTTGGAATAAAATAGTTTGACAGTTGTTTGTTTTTTTTACCCGTGCCCAACACTGCCATTGTGCATTGCCGTTTTGCCATTTTTCTTGCATGCAGTTAAACATTATTCTCAACAGTCCAGATATTTGAGGTGTTCTGTCTGAAGCACCCCAGATGCAATGAATGAAAACCGAGACCACAGCATACTAAAGTATGATATAATGAAGACTTGTTTTCAGGAAGTTGAATTAATTTTTAGACTGCTACAGTCATTGAAAATTGCATTTACAGATGAATTTAGATTAAACCCTTGTAATACTGACTATACAGTATTTCATAACTTGCTGCTTTAGTGTGATTTGCTAGTTGACAGTAAGTGAGAGACCGGGTACCACATGACCAGTTCACCAGGGCTCAACTACAATAAAAAACTTAAATGTCTAAAGAAGGAAGACATCTCAAGATTTTTAACAGAGAAAAGGTGTAAAGTTCTTGTGCTGTGTGACCTTGACCAGTAGCATTACAGCATGTACAGATTAGCTAACAGATGTTTATAAAATATAAATAATCTCTCTCTGACAATGTGCTTATCTTTCTCAGCAACTGGCCCCTTGTTTTGGTTTCAGTATTGTCTGACTGTGTTACAATTGTGTTTTGAGTTAATGATCTCAAAAAGGACAGTGCTCTAGAAAGAAAGATTGTTTAATTCTCTGACATTTCAAAGATGCTAGGTCAGAGTAATTAAATCACTGGTTTCCTCATAAAAACAAAACAAAAGCTTATTGTTTCAAATCACTGCAGCCTGTAAAGTGTTCCCTATCAACCATTCCGGCCTAACATTTTTGAGACATTGGGTCATTTCTTATTCTGTTTCTGCTTTGTGTCTCTACAGTTGTGCGAATCGGCTCTGTCCCATGGGTACCTCCCTGCGGTGTTCAACCGCCGCAGCCACAATGGCACTCCTCTAACCACCCTCAAACTGCAGCAGTTTGGAGACCCATCAGACCTGCGAGAGGCTGTGCGCTACATTCGCTACCGACAGCCCGCAGGAAGACTTTATGCCATGAGCGAGAGCTCGGGGTCAGGCCTTCTCCTGTCCTACCTGGGAGAGTGTGGATCCTCCAGTTATGTGACGGCAGCCGTCTGCCTGTCACCTGTGTTTCGCTGCCAGAGCTGGTTCGAGAATGGGTTGTGTTGGCCCCTTCAGTGGTTGCTGGCGCTGTACCAAAAGATATGTCTCAGCAGGTAAGGAGGGGAAGATGAGCAAGATGGAATTATATTTAGGGGTTTAATGATACTTCAAGCTCACAAGGCAAGGTGATACACCAAATGAGATTTACCAAACTAGACAGAATTTGAGCAGTATCTTGGGGAAAATAATTTGTTTTTAAAACGAGCTTTAAAAAAAATCTTGATCTGGCTTTTAAAGAATTTTAAATCACTAAGCATGTGATAAAGTCTGATGGTACAATATCTACCAATATTGTGAAATAAAGTATCTGTCTTAAAGCACTAATACCAGAAGGTTCCTTCTACTGATTAACCTGGTGGCATAAGCAGAGAAGAAGCTTTTATCATGTTGAAGTCACTTGTTTGGCAGCTTTTTGGGTTTTGAGTAGAATAATTAAAAAGTGCCTCATAGTTTCTGGTCACAGGTGTCTGGCCATTGGGGTGACTGTAGCTCAGTGGGTAGAGTAGATGTCTTGCAATTGGAGGGTCATAGATTTAATTCCAGCTTCCTCCTGTCGCATGTTAATGTGCCCCTGGGCAAGGCACATAACCCCAAGTTGCCTACTGAGCTCTGTATAAGTGTATGAATGTGTTTGAGAGAATGAATAGGTGAATGCAGATCCAGTGTAAAGCACTTTGAGTGGTCAGTATGACTGGAACAGCGCTATATAAGTTCAGTCCATTTACTTTTTACAAACTCCCGGTTTGTAGAAGCATCCAGCACTGTGGGTCCCCAGCACCATGAGCGACCATCAGACAGCCATAAGCAATACAAAGCAGTAGGGACTCAGAAAGATGAATAGTCACTGTCACCATGCCATTCCACCTGAATGGGCACCTCCAGGGAGGTCAAGGGAGTGCGACTCCCACCAGGGCCCTACTCCTTTCACCACAGGCTGCCAGTAAGAATCCCATGCCTGACCCCACACAAACACCACCGTGCAAGCCGGGGGGGTTTCCCATCACAAGTCCCCTCACCTACCAGAGCCCCCAAGGCTATCCCCACACCAACAGTCCCTGCTGAGCCAGTGTAGGTGCGGAGGCAGGAATAAATGAGGGCCATATTATCTGCGCCCCCCACCCCATCTTCTCCCCCATGTATGCCTGTGTGTGTTATTGTTAAAAGTTGCAATAAATGGAGGCATGGATTTCCAAAATGCATTTAAATTATTGTTTATGATATTTGAGTGTCAGAAGTGTATTGAGATGCAGGGTGTTAAATGTCCATTCTGCTACTGCTTAACAACAAAATACTACTTTCTACCCTGGTGTCACCATACTCGGTGATCATCTGAGCCTTTAGGGCATAAATCATCTTTGAATGCTCTGTTCAGTCTTTGAGAACCCCGAAGGTGCCAGATAACTATAAGCTAAAATAATATAGAAATTGGACCAACTGCGCAAATCTGAAATAAATTAGACTACCTGTTAGAAATCGAAGCATCTGCAGGTTTAGTCTGAGACCCATCTAAATACTTGTGCTTCACTAGAATCTGTAATAAAATCATCCTTAATGTCTTTGTGTAAATTGATCTAAATCAGTCTACATTTTAATGAAACAAAATGCATTCTTTTGACAAAGTTTTTCAGGTTTTGATGGATGAAATTAAACATTTGACTTGACTCATGAAAACATATCTCAGTCACCCAGTCACTGTCACTCTTTTTTTTTTTTATCCTTGAAGTACTATTCATCTGTCTTTGCTGAAAAATAAAATTCTCTTCTGGTTAGCCAAAAGGAGGATTTAAAAAAAATAGCTTGTAAGACTGTCAGTTGCAGATACTCAGAAACCATTTATTAGAGAGGCATGGGCCATTGGGGAAAGCAATTAGGTTACCACAGCAACAGATGGCCTGCTTGTTGTCAACTTAGTGATTCTGAGAGACATCGTGACCCAGGTGAAGTTTCTCAAATCAAGGCTATTGGAGAATCTGAGACCTGTGCAACTCTTGAGCATTGATTTACTGTTTTCCAGTTATTGTCTCTCTTTTCATGTCCTGTTTTGTTCATTTGTGTTCGTCCTCATATTGTAGGTACAGGACAGCACTGGGGGACGTCATGCACACCGACACTCTGTTTTCTAGCTGTTCTCTGCGTGGGGTGGAGGAAGCCCTGTTCTGTCAGTCTGGATATGTTGGCTCTACCTCAGGGACCAGCAGTGGCTGCAGTGCTTCAGCAGCCTGGGATGCTTACTGGGAGCGCAATGAACCATTAAGAGACGTAGATGAAGTGGCTATTCCTGTTCTGAGTGTTTGTGCTAAAGACGACCCTGTGCGAGGAGACTCCCAGTCCTCCCTACCAATGGAGCTCTTTGAGACAAACCCACACTTTTTCCTCCTTCTGACAGACCGTGGAGGTCACTGTGGCTTCTCCACCCAGTCGGATAGGAGTGGCAGTGGTGTGCAGAGTCCAGCCGGCTGTGTGGTTGCAACAAATGCAGTGGACAACCGTGGCACTAACTGGAGTCACAAAGTCATCCTGGAATTTTTCAGGGCTACCACGGACTTCTTCAATGCTGAAGAGAGAGCCAAGCAGCTTGTTGCTAGGAGGAGGGGGCTAGGAGGGAGGGCCTTTCGTTACCGCAGTGTTAGTACTTGTAAACAAGTGCCAGCATGTTCCCATAATATTCATGCAATTTATAACTGGCAAAGGTCTTATACTCGATGAGTGAAACTAAATGAAAGTATTGGGGATCTTTTGGAGTTTTCTACCATGTTTCTGTGCTCAGACATGTATAAAGGTTGATTAAAAAGCTACAAAATGTCTCCAAGGCTGATTTTCTTTTTTCTAAATCAGCCATTTGTTTCTGTGCTTTTGGTAAAAAAATATGTCCCCTTTTGCCTGATGCATCACAGTGACTTGTATATCATTTTAAATGTATCAGTTTTACCATTTTATAGTTTTGTGTGAGTGCATACTATAAACAAAACCCTAAACAACTTACAGAACTACAAGTCAAAATCTACACAGGACGTCAGGTATGCTTTCATACCTGTATGATGGTTATCTGGAAAGGTTGGGGAAACCAGAACTAGAAAAACTGTGTTGTCCTCAAAATCTTGATAGGTGCCAGCAGATCACAAAATTGCATGCTGTAAATTTAAACGGCCTAGAAATATACTTGTTTTGTGTGTGCTGTATGTTTGATTCTCTACAGCTTGTTTTTGACTCATTTAATCCAATACTAGTTCTTTTCACTTGCATAATGATGCTTATTTATACATCTGCGAAGTATGTCTAACTTTTTTCAAAATTTTCTGCTATTTTGAGTGCACCTGTTGCAGTTTTTATTTTATGGAAAATATATTAATTGAGAGTTGAGCTTGTGCTTTAACCTAGATAAATAAAGAAAACTATGTAAAATTTTAATAGAATTAATATTACTTCAATTTAATTATTTCTTTTATTGTATACATGGAAAATGGTTTGTGTGTCACAATGGAAATGTCACGCCAACTGAGAAACTGTTTCTGCTGTTTGTGTAGAAATGCTATTTTTCTTTCTCTTCACTTAATCATGTCATTCAAACTCTTCAAAACCAACTAATAGACATATTCTCTTTTTATTTATAAACTGTGTAATTTTTTCTGCATGAGGAAATAAATTCTGAAAGACTACAGAGTTTGTGCTGAGCAAAAAAAAAAACTGATCAGTGGTTGTGAAGCAGAGAAAAAGCAAAGCACATCACAAGAGATACAGTCTGCTTTCATAATCCCTGGAGAGGAGGTGAGGCTGAGCAATGAAACGCAAAGTTTTTAATAAACACCCAAAATCAAAAAGTGGACCTGAAACAAAACCAGTCTCAGGACAGAAATAACAAAAAAACTGATTACATAATGGAGGTATAAGATTAGGACCAGAAGTAATGGCAAGGAATGGTCACAGAACAAAGACAACTGTTTTGAAGACAGATCTATTTCAGTAGGACGTAACTAACTCGAGCTGTGCTCGTGTTTTCCTATGAGAAACCTATAAAAATCAGTTATGGTGCTGTAGAAACATAATTCCCAGAAGCTGATGATCACATCTTCTGTAAGGAATTTAAAAAAAATAGTTACACTAACAAAATCAAAACATAAGATTCTGGATAGCTTGCCATTCATGCCTTAGTGTTCTTTTCCTCCCGCTGCTCCTTGTTCTCCTTAGTTTGGCAAGGCCAACCTACAGTGGGGCCGTCACACCTGATCTACATGTTCTCATCAGGCAGGTGGTATGAAACGTAAAGTAAAGCATAGCCTCATTCTCCTGCCGTTAAGTAAAAAAGCAAGTGAGATGATATCCCAAGCTCACATTTTATTCATTTTTACCTCTGACATCCACTAACTCGGCTCTCTGGCCAGAAAAATCCCTGGACAGATTGACTCCCCCAGGGACCTTGAAAGAAAAACTGTTTGATAAACTTCTATCAACCTCTTAGACAGCGTCTCATTGCCTACCTACATTTGAGTCTACACGAAGCTTGAAATCATATCGGTAACAAGAAAGATTTCCAGTTTCTACTCTGTGGTGTGGTTGTTTTTGTTTAGGTTCTTAACAGTCAAACATGAAACAAATTTCAGCTTGGTCTTTAAAAGATGTTTGAAATCAGAACTGCTGTGATATTCAAAGACAATGTTTCAAAAAATCACAAAAATTCTTCAAATGTTCTGCTAAAGGATAAAACATGTCTCATGCACTGCAGCAGATTTCCACCCATTTCTCTTCTTGAGCAGTGTGGTGGGAAACTAGGTCAGGTACTCCACTGATGCTGTTCTGAGAAAGTTTTACTTTGGCGTTCTTCTTTTTGAATCTATTTTGAATCTATTTAAGTTCTTTTGCCATGAATTTAAAGTGGTTTTTTTTCATTTTTGTAACCTTGTATTTACACAAAAAATGAAAATGAAATCTAATCTAATTCCTTTTATTTAAAACATAAAAGCAACAGTTATTCCACTGCTAATAAAATGACATTTTGATGATGGCACTTATTTTATTCAATATTATTCTGATTTTCAAATACTTGTTGCACAGATTATGATCCCCTTTTAACCATCCTTTTCTTTATATGTTGACTTTTGGCTTGGGGCTGGTGCCTATCTCCAGCAATCATTAGGCGATATACACCCCGGACAGGTTGCCAGTCCACAGAGAGACACAACCTTGCACGCACAATGCAATACCTCAGGGCAATTTAGAGAGACCAATTAACCTACCAGTTATGTTTTTGGACTGTGGAAGGAAGCTGGAGTACCTGAAGGGAACCAACATGCACAGGAAGAACATGCAAACTCCATGCAGAAAGTCCGCAGGCTGGGACCTTCTTGCTGCAAGGCAACAGTTCTATCAGTTGAGCCACAATGCAGCTTGTGAGGGAATTGTTTCACCCCTATCGTTCTCTGTACAGCTGAACAAAACTATTATTCAATTAATGTTATTGAAAAGTTGTTTTATTTCAGTAATTCCATCACTAAGTGAAACACATTATATAGATTAATTACTCACAGACTAATACTTTCAAGCCTTTATGTTAGTTATGACTTTCCACATCTTCAGTCAGAGGCTATTTCAAATCTCCTGCAACACAGACCACTAGAAAAGATCCTGCCCACCCACAGCTATAATCCACCTAAATACATTTGACACACGTGTGTCCAAGCGTTAATGGAGACACTGCTTTGGCTGGCATCAGTATGCAAGGAGACAGTGACAACCTGCTTCTCCGATAAGCAGGACGATCTTTTTTCCACAGTACAGTTTTCAAACGTTTTATTTACAGGTGTAACAACATCCGTTAAAACTGAAGTGCCTGATGTGACAAGTAAAAAAACACATGGAGAGCGCAGAGCTCTGTGAAGCACCTTGCACCCCACTCCCCCAGATTGCGATTCACAGGATCACAATGCATGATCACCCCCAAAATTTATGACCAAGTTATTCCTTGGCGAATTTCTAACATTTCCTGAAAGTTTTATCCAAATCCGTCCATAACTTTTTGTTGTTATTTTGCTAAAATAATAATATATGCACAAGTACAAAATGGTAGCCTAAATACCACACAATGTGTAAAATTGTTCCTACGCACAAATTACGCACAGATCAGTGCTTAAGTACGGTTGATACAGTGCCTTTCAAAAGTATTCGGCCCCCTTGAACTTTTCCGCATTTTGTCACATTACAGCCACAAACATGAATCAATTTTATTGGAATTCCACATGAAAGACCAATACAAAGTGGTGTACACGTGAGAAGTGGAACGAAAATCATACATGATTCCAAATTTTTTTTACAAATAAATAACTGAAAAGTGGGGTGTGCGTAATTATTCAGCCCCCTGAGTCAATACTTTGTAGAACCACCTTTTGCTGCAATTACAGCTGCCAGTCTTTTAGGGTATGTCTCTACCAGCTTTGCACATCTAGAGACTGAAATTCTTGCCCATTCTTCTTTGCAAAACAGCTCCAGCTCAGTCAGATTAGATGGACAGCGTTTGTGAACAGCAGTTTTCAGATCTTGCCACAGATTCTCGATTGGATTTAGATCTGGACTTTGACTGGGCCATTCTAACACATGGATATGTTTTGTTTTAAACCATTCCATTGTTGCCCTGGCTTTATGTTTAAGGTTGTTGTCCTGCTGGAAGGTGAACCTCCACCCCAGTCTCAAGTCTTTTGCAGACTCCAAGAGGTTTTCTTCCAAGATTGCCCTGTATTTGGCTCCATCCATCTTCCCATCAACTCTGACCAGCTTCCCTGTCCCTGCTGAAGAGAAGCACCCCCAGAGCATGATGCTGCAACCACCATATTTGACAGGGGGGATGGTGTGTTCACAGTGATGTGCAGTGTTAGTTTTCCGCCACACAAAGCGTTTTCCATTTTGGCCAAAAAGTTCCATTTTGGTCTCATCTGACCAGAGCACTTTCTTCCACAGTTGTTTACATTCCACCTTCAGCCATTGCCGACGATGCATGTGATGTCATCAGTTCCATTGTTGCTAAGCTACAGACACAGCACCCCAATGCATTTGTGGCAATATCTGGTGATTTTAATCATGCCTCGCTCTCTACTACATTTCCAACTTTTCAACAGTTTGTCAGCTGCTCTACAAGAGAAAACAGGACCTTGGATTTGTTTTATGCAAATGTAAAGGAGGCTTACATGACCAAACCAAGACCTCCTCTGGGCCAATCAGATCACAATCTTGTTTTTCTCTGTTCAGAATATAAACCACTTGTTCAGAGGCAACCTGTGACAAAACGAACTGTGAGAAAATGGTCACAGGAAGCTGAAGAAGCCTTGCAGGGTTGTTTTGCAACCACAGACTGGATGACTCTTTGCCAAGCACATGGAGAGGACATCAATGCCATGACTGAGTGTGTGACTGACTATATAAACTTCTGTGTGGACAACATCATCCCCACCAGAGCAGTGAGATGCTTCCTTAATAACAAACCCTGGATCACCAGTGACCTGAAGGAACTGCTAAACAAGAAAAAAAGAGCCTTCAGGGAGGGAGACAGGGAATTACTGAGGAGTATACAGAAGCAACTTAAGGTTAAGATCAGAGACAGCAAGGAGGCATACAGGAAGAAGCTGGAGAACAAACTACAGAGGAACAATATCCGAGATGTCTGGTCAGGAATGAGAAAGATCACAGGTTTTAAGGAAAAGAAGGATTGGATAGATGGAAGTCTGGACAGAGCCAATGAACTGAACATATTCTTCAACAGGTTCAGTTCAGGAACTAGCTCAGCACCCCCCTCTCCTGTTCCCAGCCAAACAGACATCCCACTCTCCTCTGATCAACAGCTTTCCTGTTACACCTCGGATGTTTTATCCTTCACCTCAGCCATGGACTCTTCTAATTCCACAAGTTTGACTTCAACCAAGTCAGGAAATGCTGCTACCCCCTTTGCCTCCCCCTCCCACTTGTCTGTCTCCAAAAGTCAGGTGAAGAGGCAGCTGGAGAAACTGAACCGGAACAAGGCTGCAGGTCCAGATGGTGTCAGCCCCAGAGTCCTGAAGGCCTGTGCAGAGCAGCTCTGTGGGATTCTGCAGCACCTCTTCAACCTTAGCCTAACTCAGGAGAAGGTTCCAGTGGTGTGGAAGACATCCTGCCTTGTTCCAGTACCCAAAAGAACTCACCCATCAGTCATCAATGACTATAGACCTGTTGCCCTGACATCCCACATCATGAAGGTCCTGGAGAGACTCCTGTTGGCACCCCTGAGTAAGCAAACAAGAACGTATCAGGACCCACTGCAGTTTGCTTATCGCTGTGGAGTTGGAGTTGAAGATGCAATCATCCACCTGCTTCAACCAACCCACTGTCATCTGGACAAAGCAGGCAGCACTGTGAGGATCATGTTCTTTGATTTCTCTAGTGCATTTAACACAATTCAGCCTGATTTGCTTTGTCAGAAACTCCTGAAGACACAGGTGGAGCCCTCAACAATCGCCTGGATCAATGACTACCTGACCAACAGACCACAATTTGTGAGACTGAAGAATTATGTGTCAAACCAGGTGGTCAGCAGCACAGGAGCACCACAAGGGACCGTACTCTCACCATTCCTTTTCACTCCGTACACCTCAGACTTCCAGTACAAAGCAGAGACCTGTCATCTGCAGAAATACTCAGATGACTCTACAATTGTCGGGTGTATCAGAGATGGACAAGAAGCTGAATACAGAGAGCTGGTGGACCGCTTTGTGACATGGTGTGGAAACAATCGTCTCACCTTGAATGTGAACAAAACAAAGGAGATGATTGTAGATTTCAGAAGAAACAGGGATAAGTCAAACACTGTTTCCATCATTGGAGAAGAAGTGGAGGTGGTTGAGGAATATAAATACCTCGGAGTTCACCTTGACAACAGACTGGACTGGAGACTGAACAGTGAAACAGTCTACAAGAAGGGACAGAGCAGACTGTACTTCTTGAGGAAGCTTAGGTCCTTCAAGGTTTGCAGCAAGATGCTGCAGATCTTCTACAAGTCTGTTGTGGAGAGTGTAATCTCTTCAGCCGTCATCTGTTGGGGTAGCAGCATCAGAGCCAGGGATTTAAAAAGGCTAAACAACCTGATAAAGAAGGCTGGTTCTGTTCTTGGGACAACTGTGGAAAATCTGGAGATGATGATGCAAAGAAGGATTCTTCATAAAATCCAAAAAGTTTTGGACAACCCTGAGCATCCTCTTCATGAGACAATCATACAACAACAGAGTGTCTTCAGTCTGAGGCTTCTTCAGTTTCGCTGCAATACAGACCGCTACAGGAAATCCTTCCTGCCCACAGCCATCATCATCTACAACAACTCCTTAAAGAATTAATTATATGAGCTATACCAACACTTAATTTCCCTCTGGGATCAATAAAGTATTTTTGAATTTTGAATTGAATGTGTGCTTATGTCCCCCACATGGCTTGTGGCAAACTGCAAACAGGACTTCTTATGGTTTTCTTTTAACAATGGCTTTCTTCTTGCCACTCTTCCATAAAGGCCAACTTTGTGCAGTGCACGACTAATAGTTGTCCTATGGACAGATTCCCCCACCTGAGCTATAGATCTCTGCAGCTTGTCCAGAGTCACCATGGGCCTCTTGGCTGCATTTCTGATCAGCGCTCTCCTTGTTCGGCCTGTGAGTTTAGGAGGACGGCCTTGTCTTGGTAGGTTTACAGTTGTGCCATACTCCTTCCATTTCTGAATGATCGCTTGAACAGTGCTCCGTGGGATGTTCAAGGCTTGGGAAATCTTTTTGTAGCCTAAGCCTGCTTTAAATTTCTCAATAACTTTATCCCTGACCTGTCTGGTGTGTTCTTTGGACTTCATGGTGTTGTTGCTCCCAACATTCTCTTAGACAACCTCTTAGGCCGTCACAGGGCAGCTGTATTTGTACTGACATTAGATTACACACAGGTGCACTCTATTTAGTCATTAGCACTCATCCGGCAATGTCTATGGGCAACTGACTGCACTCAGACCAAAGGGGGCTGAATAATTACGCACAATAATTTCAGTTATTTATTTGTAAAAAATGTTTGGAATCATGTATGATTTTCGTTCCACTTCTCACGTGTACACCACTTTGTATTGGTCTTTCACATGGAATTCCAATAAAATTGATTCATATTTGTGGCTGTAATGTCACAATATGTGGAAAAGTTCAAGAGGGCCAAATACTTTTGCAAGCCACTGTAAATGAGGGCCCTGGAGTTGTGTTCTACTCACTGATTAGTTCCTCTATTTATATTCTCATGTGGTGTCCTCTTTAATTTTCCTCCTTTAGACCTCATCTGTCTTCAGGTCAGTGCCAATTGCGCTTCCTGTTTGCCTGTTATTCCTTTTTCTTCGTTGTTTATTGCTTAGTTTTCATTCTGATATATTTTGGTTTTTGCTCTTTCTTGATTTTTGTGCTCCCTTGACCTATGTGTACATTATATTCTTTATTATTCCCTATTGTTCACTGTCGTTGTTGTGTTGCCTTCTTCACACATTTTATCTGCTTTAACTCACCAGTGAAGCAATCCAGGAATCCCTTCTCCCCAGTATTTAAGCACTTAATTTAATGGTATTACTTGCTGGTTCTGACAGTGCTTTCACTTGTGTATTAGTTCCTTACATTTCTGTATATCTTTGTTGTTTGCAATTCATTATATGTATTATTTCTGAAATTACTCTGCCTCCCAACAACACCACATGACAGTAATTAAATCTGTGAAGATACCGGTAATGCTGAATAAGAACAAACATGATGCAAGCTTTGATGCTGGTATCCAGCAGTACATTCTGCAAAGTGTTTGGCTCCATCGGGCAGCTGTGACTGGTCAGGAAAGAGTAACGGACTTGCAGTGGAGAATTTGCGCATTTGATTCCAGCTTTTTCCAGCCCTGCCACACATTGTGTTGATATGTGCTAAGGTAAATTACCTGCAGCGTGAAAGTGCTTTGAGTGGTCAGTGAAGCCAGGGCAACATGAATGCATTTCACTTATTGTAACGGAAAAGGTATAATCAATAAAAATATCTTAAGTCAATTCAGCAATGGAACAACTCACCTTGGCCTGTATTCTCCATTATTCAGCTCTGCTCGGAAACAGATGTTTCACATGTTCATATTGGATCAGTAAGAGCTTCATAAAAGTCAACATGTTGTTCCTTATGTTTTGTACATTAAAAAATATAATTTGAACCAGGGTAGGAATTGGACTTTAATGAGAAGCATAACTCTCTCTGCAGATAACTGTAGCTTACTCTGTATGCAGATTACAGCCAAAGCCGAATATTATTATTCCTCCATAGATTGAAGTTCCTCAATAATCCAAACACATATTTCTCTGTTCTATAGATCTTTGAGCAGTTTTCATAAGTGATCTTCATCAAACCCCATCTTATTCAGGGCCCACAGATGCTCCTTATTATAGCTCGGACCCTGCAGCCATTCCATGCTGAGAGGGTGCATGTGTGACATTCACCGCCATGTTTATTCACCCACTGAGGCTTATTCTCCCAGACAGCTGGAACACAACAGTGTACACACAGACGCACAGAAAAAGTGTGCTGTCAGACACTCTGTTAATACACATCCTCTGCTGTCACACACACACACCCACACACAGCATACAAACACACACACACACAGACACACCCACGCACGCACACACACCCACACGCACGCATATGCAGACAAACAGACAGAAAAAAACAAGCTGTCACAGACAGGATCTTTTGCAGGCTCTAATTAGCTACAGGAGAATTTAGGCCCAAAACAAATTATTCAGGATGTTATTATGAATAAAGATAATACCTCAAAAGTAATGATGTAGTAATGTTGTAAGTAAGGCTGTATATATTCTAATGTGCGATTGAAAACGCAATTTTTTTTAAACTAAAATCTGACTTTATATTCTGTATAGCTTAGTTGCTATTGCTTATTGAGGTTGAAAAAAAAGACACTCAGCAATGATGAAGACAATATTCTTAAATGTCATTGTTAATCAGTACTGAAGTTGTGGATAAAGGAGAATTAACATCTAAAGGAAGAAGTCTTTTTAAGGTTACTCAGCCTTGGGGTCATAATATTTTATTGGTTCTCCCTTCAGGTAATCCACTTAAATACCAATAAAGCATGTGAGCTGTGTTATTGTTTCTGGTACCAACAAGGGGTTGAAATGCAGAACCTAAACACACCAAAACACACTGCACACAGTTCAGAGCAGACACAAATCTTTAGGTTAAAGAAGATGCCCCCTGTACCTTTTCACCACAATACCAGGGAAAGTAGACCAAAGTATAAAAATAAATACATAAAATTCATTGCTTTTTGACAGAGTATTTAAACAATAAATAATCATACCTGATATTACCCAGTATGATATGGATGATTGCTTACAAGTAACTAAATTATCTTTTGAAACAGGAGGTAATTTCAGTCCATCCATCCATCCATTTTCTGTACCCGTCCATCCTATGCAGGGGTGGGGGGGGGACTAGTAAAAAAAGTTTACCTTAAAAGTGATTTGGAAAAACTAATGCAGGAAATAGTCTGTCTTAGAGGTGTATCACCAAAGTCACATGGCCTTATTGAGGTGATATCACATATGGGGTCATGACCCTTAAACTCCAGACTCATGTACAATGACTGGTGCTTCAGCTGGATTTTGATGTCATGAAGTTTGTATGAAAAATGTACTGTAGATAATAATGACGAACGTGAATGCTGTAATAAAGCAAACATGTTTTATTTACAAATCATGTTGAGTTTTATTGTTAAGGGCTGCACACTGGTGTACCCCGCCTCTCACCCAATGACTGCTGGAGATCGGCACCTGCAACCCTGCAAGGATAAGGGATGGTAGTCTGATCATTTTAAAGAACTTTTTAAAAAGTATGAAATTATGGTCTGCACAGAAAACTTGAATAAAATTGGAATTTAACACTTAGGTCAACATAGAACCACAGGGACATTTACCACAGATAACTTTTAAGTAGCTGTTGTGAATTTTCTAACTATCAGAATAGTGTGGTCTGACGATTTTACCCCAGTAGGCTCCAGCAAATGATGATCCCTCTCCATCTATCTCTAGCCCGATCATCTTCCTATATCTGTGACTCAGACATGCATGGTTCCACTCCCTCTGCTGTCCTAACAACTGTGGGGCATTATCCCTCATCATTATCCGTTAAATCCTCTTGTAAATCCTTATGATCTTTTTTCTAATTTACAGCTACTATACAACTCTTCCTCACTGTCTTGATTGTGGAAAGCTGTTTAAAAGTTTTGCTTGCCTCTGGACTGACCGAATGTCATCTTCAGCAACTTTCTGTTCATGTTTGAGCTCTGTTTTACTTTTTCTCTTCCCACTAAAACTAGCGCACAAACCGTTTAACAAGTGTCAGAGTTGTTTTTGGTGACCAAAAATACCATGGATATTGTTGAAGAGTGCATTGTGGTGGAATCAGGCCTTTAAAATATTTTCTATGACAATTTAATTTGTTTTAGAGAATTTTCCCACTGTTCACAGTAAAATCTTAAGCCCATGACAGCAATTTTCAGAACTGAATGTCAGTGGCTGATACCGTCAAATATGGTACAGCCATCTGTGTATGTGTCCTCCGCCCTAAAAATTGACTGACGACTCATTCCAGCATACACGTTTAAATTAAATTATATGACAAATTAAATCTGTTGTTGTACAGCAAGTCTCAAAGATCACATTTATTTGCATCTAAGACCAAATATTTGAACTTTAAATCTTCTTTATGGCCTTTGAAACTTGGTGTTAAAAATGTCAGACTAGACAGTAAATTTAGCATCACAGAGGAAAGCTTGGTGTCTCAGAGTAAATCTGGCTCATAAACTTCAGACAAGACAACAAAAACACAGGAGGGGGATTTTGTTTCCAAAGCTTGGAAATATTTATGGTTACTGACATTAAAGCCTCATAATTGATGACAAAATTATACACAGCCTCTTTCATTAAACAGTTGCTTTCATTAGTCTCTGGAAAATTAACCTATTGAGGCAGAATTGCCCTTTCTCACGTTGCTTATTCAATTCAGAGCCAACAGTCTGCCTCAGTGATCAGACACTGATTTAATTAAAAAGGACTGATACTTAATCACTAATGAACCATTGGTTCAATAATTACAGAATCTCTAAAAAGAGAGAAATGCATCGGAAAATCGGACAATCTGTATCTGACAGGTAGAAAAAGAGACAAGAAAATATGACTACTTTCACTTGTTCCCATCATGTGTGTGTGTGTGTGTGTGTGTGTGTGTGTGTGTGTGTGTGTGTGTGTGTGTGTGTGTGTGTGGGTGTGTGTGTGTGTGTGTGTGCTTGTGTGTGTGTGTATTTAGAGCATGAGAACACCTGGCCAAAAGATTTTTCTGATCTCATGAACAAGCGCTGAAATGTAGTACTTATCCATACAACATAATAAATGGATAAATGCAACATAAACTACTGTGACAAATTTGACAGCAACTAATATTACAACATGTGGAGGACAGAATGTTCAATATCAGCTTATTTTTTTACATCAGTACCTTGAGCAGGTTGTTCATTTTGGTGTCCAAAATAGTATTTTCTTAATTTCAGTTTCATAGACAAGTTGAGATCTAGTTAACTTCCAGGAATTAAAAGCCACAATGACCAGCAAAGTTCAACAACAGTTAAGCTTTATGTTAAAATCATCTAGCATCACATATAGCATTCCTATTATTGCAAAAAACTATTAAGTGTGATTTTTGACAATAAAGTTGAGATAAAATTGCAAAAATCTGCTTTAGAATAAGTTTTCTATTACTAGTCTGAAAATGACTACTTCTGTAGAGAAATATATTTTAAACCCCTTTTAGGTATGTTAAAAAAACATACCTATTTTCTATTTCCAACTTCATGCACACCTCTTTAATTTCACTGGAAGAGAACACCCCTCCACCCCTGTCAACTTCTTTGTTTTCATAGTTGGAGAAAAAATGCAAGTGATCAGCAAGATAGATGCAGTGGTAATTTCTGTCATTTCTATGACATGTCAAGATATATCTGCGGTTTATTCAAGCTGCAAGAGAGAGCAAGAATGCTGCCGATAACAGAAAGGTTGAACATATCCCAGTAAAGTTGGTCTGTTTTATCCTTCTGAGCTTTCAGTTGCTGTCTGCCACAGGAGATGCAGGGTGAAGGTAAAAATCTAGATTGTCTAGAAATTGTCATGTCGCAGAGCAGTTAGGACCCATATGCAGATAATGTTGTAGTGAGAAAACTTAATTAAACAGATTGCACAGAGAATATTCACAGCAAAGACTGAGGCAAAACTATAGGGGGGAAAAGATGGGGGATCCAGCGAAGAATGAACAAACATGAACCTCTTAGATATTGAGGGTGAGGGTGGAACGTTGAAGAAACCAGAGGGACACTTAAATAAGATGATTAGATGCAGGTGAGCGGGTGATTGAGCTGAGGGAGTAGAAAGCAGCTGGGAAGGTGGCAGAATGGCTGGAGGAAATAAAATTGAAGGGAAAACAAAGGTTTACACAGAAGATCTAATGATGGAATAATTCTGAATGCCTAAATAAGCAGAAAACTAATGCAGACATAACTAAGATAAGATCTAAGTAAATAAATAAAAAATAACCCAAAAACAAGAAAAACTCAAATTACAAAAACCGAAGGTTAAAACAGTAAAGGAGGAAAAATCATACTGGAAGGAAAACATAAAAGTATAAACACTATGTAGAAAGAAACTGAAATCGCAAAACAATCCTAAATGCAAAAAACAATAAGGCCCAAAAGAGATAACATAAAGGAATAAACTAAAACTATGAGGTGTAAATAAATAAATGATCAAAACCTAAACATAATGAAGCAAAAAGCACAAACATCTAAATATCCCAACAGAAATTTGAACAGACTACAGTTTTAGAATTGCTAACTGCGCTAATATAAGAGAATATATGCAATGATTTTGATTTCGCTCGATTAATTTTTTAAGTTTTGTTTTGAAGTGATAACTGCTTCTAATATATATTTTTAACAGCAGTCCAAATTCAGGTCAGTACATCTCTTACAAAAACCTTCAACCAAACAATATCTGGAGCTGGAGCTTATTGACTAAGGACAGTATTTTCTGTGTTAACAAAGCTTTAAATAGTTTTAAACAGAATGTATCAGGAATCCCCAAAATCTGCAAAGTTCACTTGGAGAGGTTTTAGCTAAAAGCATTATGTTTTCTAATCTCCATAGACCTGTTTCATACTGTGCAAAGTCTTTGTTTATAGTAGAGGAGTTTGACCCTCTCTGGTGTTTACATGTAAGTTAAGTAATACTGCAGAGATAGTTCTGTTGACAGTCAAGACAGAGATTTTACAAGAACTGTTCTTTTTTTATGATTGCAAAGCTGTTTATTGTTTTGTTTATTGTAGCATCTCACTATTCGTGAATCTTATGGGAGTTAATAAAACAAATTGTTTGATGGACTGTGTGTGGGTCCACTTTAACATTATGTGTCTCTCTTGCCTTTGTGGTTTAGCCCAAAAAACTGTCTGTCTTTTAGTAAAATAACTCAAAAAGTTATGGACGGATATGGATTAAACTTTCAGGAAATGTTAGAAATCTGCCAAGGAATAAATGATTTCAGTATGATAAAAATATAAAAAATCTTTGTTTCCAACAAGAACCTCTCCACTGTCCTGATTCCATTTACTGACTCTGTCACTTTGTCCCTGGCAGTGTTTTTCTTTATTGGTTACCACTGAGCTGATAGAAACAAACAGTGATGTTTGGAAACCTTTAACTGATTTAATTTGTTCAAAGAAGTTAAATATTTCCACAGAAATTAAGAACAGCAAATGAAACGACTCTTTACCACATTTTTTTTATGTCCACAGCAGGAATATAACTGTTGCGTGCTGGAGGGGAGTGGACATGAAGCAGGCGAGCCGCTGTTAACAGAGGGCAAACACTATCGGTGTTAAAATGAATTTGCGTTAACTAAGACAATTTTCAAAACGTCTGTTGGCCATTATTTTCAGGAAGAACACATGGATTTCATGCATGTGTCAGAGGATGTGGTGTTATCAAATATGGTTAATTGAGGGCGTTTCTATATGCAAATGACTGGGAACGGGCATTATCACCTACAGTGGGGCAAAAAAGTATTTGGCAACCACCAATTGTGCAAGTTGTCCTACTTAAAAAGAAGAGAGAGGTCGGTAATTTTCATTATAGGTATACTTCAACTGTGAGAGACAGAATGTAAAACAAAAACACCAGAAAACATATCGTATTATAAAATATATATATATTTGTAATTTTGTATAATGGTGCACAAATAAGTATTAAGCACCTACAAACAAGCAAGAGTTCTGGCCCTCACAGACTTTTTACTTCTACTTTAAGAAGCTCTTCTATCCTCCACTTGTTACCTGTATTAATGGCACCTGTTTGAACTCATTATCTGTATAAAAGACACCTGTCCACACCTTCAAACAGTCAGACTCCAACCTCCAACATAGCCAAGACCAGAGAGCTGTCCAAGGACACCAGGGGCAAGATTGTTCACCTGGACAACACTGAGATAAGCCAATCTACAATAAGCATGGAGCTTGGTGAGAAGAGTTTAACTGTTGGAGCAATTATTAGAAAATGGAATAAATGCAAGATCACTGACAATCTCCCTCGACCTGTGGCTCCATGAAAGATCTCACCTTGTGGGGTACACATGATCTTGAGAATGATGAGGAAACAGTCCAGAACTACACAGGGAGAAGAGGTCAATGGCCTGAAGAGAGCTGGGTCCACAGTAACAAAGGTTACTATTAGCAACACACTACGTCGTCATGGATTAAAATCCTGCAGTCTCCCTGTTTGGGCCAGCATATGTCCAGGCCCTTCTAAAGTTTGCCAGAGACCATCTGGAGAACAAAATAGAACTCTTTGGTATTAACGCCACTCACACTGTTTGGAGGGTGAAGAATCCTGAGTTGCACCCTAAGAACACCATATCCACTTTGAAGCATGGGGGTGGAATTATTATGCTTTCGGCTGCTTTTCTGCAAAGGTGACAGGACCACTGACCCGTATTAAGCAAAGGATGAATGGGGCCGTCTATCATGAGATTTTGGGCAAAAACCCAACAATCCCAAACCTGGCACCCCTAAAAGAGGTGCCCCAACCAACCAAGGGAAGATATCGGCCCAGCGCATCGGCCGACCGACACACCAGCCCCTCCAGGCCCGGCCAGGCACGCACCAGGTCCGAACCGGATTGACCACTGACATACCAGAAATAGGCCCCCCATTAAATGTAAGGCCTGAGGTGCGCCAGGCGAGAGGGCAGCCCAAGACCCAACCTGACAGGCAGACAAAGACATACAGACACAGTCATACGTTCCCTTCCTCTTAAACACGTACATTCTCACTAACTCACCCAGACACCCAAGAAATGACGCTGTACCCTCACTCACACACCCCATACACACTTCATGCTCCCAGGTCCAGGTACCAATGCCCCAGTAGAGCCACCAGCCCCCGGATCCGGGAGATGGACCCCCTACCTTCTAGGACGGAGACAACCAGACCGCCAAGGGCCCCACAGTGGCGAGGCAGCCCGACAGCCCAGGACCCCGACTAGACCACCTGTTCCTCCTCCGGACCCCAACCCCTGATGGCCCGTAGCGAACAGGGGTGTGAGAAGACCCCTAGCCTCTATCCTGCCGCTCGAGTATGGTGTTGATGCCTGTACGAACATTCTAAATTCAATAGGTAGGATAGAAGATAGGGCAGTTTCTATGAACGTTCGATAAATAAGGGCCCCGGACTGCAGATTGTCTGACACATACAGAGGCACGCACACACAGACACACACACGCACGCACGCACGCACGCACGCATGCATGCACACACACACACACGCACATGCACATGCACATGCACACACACAAACACACTGTACTATACTATGCTAATCCCTTATGCTAAGACAACAGAATGAATTGGACTAACTTAATATTTCTCAGGCTGTTCAAAGAACAGAGTAACCTAGAGCTGCCCCTCCACCACCTGTTGCTGTGCATTACTGGTCAGCTGACTAAAAAGAAGGCTCCCACCCTCCCACTGCTTACAAGAAAGACAAATAAGAATGTACCTATCATGTTTTTTTATGTTGTCATGCTGCGATATGCAGGTTCTACAAAAGCAGACAACCCTACTTAGTTCTTTAGCACAGAAAACAGTAAAAAAAAAATCTGCAAAATAAGCACTCTAAAAGGTGAATATTGTATATTTTTCTTATATGTATGTTAAAAAAAAATGTATGTACTATATTTCTATAACTGCAATAATTAATGTTGATCTAATTTGGAAAACAGTAGAGATAATTGTTTTATTGTTTTTTTATTTATTTTTATTTTTTTAGTAAAATAATTTTATCATGTTGTGCATTTCTATATAAAAAAACGTGTGCAAATATAATGTGCCCTGGTATTTTTTTCTCAAGGTTTAGCTAGTTTTCTATGTAAGGAATCCCATCCAATTGCCTGGAGTCATTGACTGGCAGTTGTGCCCTGTTGATGCAGGATCCAACCACAGCAGTCCTTCAGCAATCCCTCATTCTGAGCAAGCATGTAGCGACGGTGGAGAGGAAAAACACCCCTTTAACAGGAAGAAACCTCCAACAGAACCAGGCTCAGTAGGAGCAGCCATCTGCCACGACCGTCTGGAGGTTCAATAAGAGAGAGCAGAAACACAGAAAGAACTAAAGAACTGATGTAAGAGTACTTTCTATATTAAAGAAACAAGACAACAAGACACAAGGTAGTTATACGGCAAGGTCTCTCCCAGACAAAGATTTCAAAGCAGACTGGGGTTTCAAGATGTGCTGTTCAAGCTCTTTTGAAGAAGCACAAAGGAATGGATTTAACGTGTTAACTGAAGTTTGGGAGCAGGACCACGGCTCAAGTCTGTCTCGTTCGTTTCGCACCCCTCCCTACCCAGCCCACTCCGTGGCGCCTTCTCAATACATCTCATGTCAGAAACTATGCAGACGACAGGAGAAATTTCTTCAATTCAATTCAATTAATTGAATTAATTGTTGTTCTGTAGTTTTATTGAGGGACACTCACTCAAAAGCAGAACCTAGACTAAGGACAGGACTGAGGTAGGCTTGGATTTGGAGACGAGGCAGACTCGGACAGGACTGATCTGAAAACTTGGACATCTGGTTGGACGTCGAGAAGTACTAGGGTGGAGTTCAGGGCTGGCGGACCAGATGTCAGAACGAGAAGAAGGTGAGTACTGGTTTCTTACATATGATGTATTGGCCAATGAGGGAGAGGACTGCAAATGAGCACAGGTGGAAGTAGTTGGAGCTCATAAATTCCTGACATCTCACATCCCTCCTATGTCCGTTCAGCTCATCCCTACATCTCCTCCCTCATCCCCACATCCCTTCCCTCATCCCCACATCCCTTCCCTCATCCCTTCATCCCCACATCCCATCCCTTCACCCCAACATCCCATTGCTTCATCCCCAGATCCTTTCCCTCATTCCTTCATCTCCATATCCCCCATATGGTCACAATAAATATTGATTTGATTTAGATTTCTCTTTTGTTCATTCACTGCATTTTTTTGACTGATTAAAATAAATGATTAACACTTCAATTTTTGAAAGCACTCTTTGTTTACAGCATTGTTTCACACCTGCCTACATCTTTTGCACAGTACTGTACACTGTAAGAAGAATGATAAAGACACTGCAGGAGGAAAGATGATTTCTATTGGAGCAGTGACGCCATCTTGTGGACGTGGTGTAAACTCACTGCCTTTCCAGTGTTCTGTACTGCCCCTGTCCTCCACTCCCCACTACCACCACATACTCCTCATATGCTATAACTACAATAGAGTTGTTATTTACTGAATAAAAACACATTCACTGGTGGGAAATGCTGCCATACTAAGGTTGCATTAGATCTGATGCTGTTGTTATAAATTAGTTTGTTCAGTCACATGACACATGTGCTTTTATTTGCGTTTGATAGAATCCCAGTTGGTAGCCTACCGTTATTGGTCTACCTCCGGTCAGTATTTTCTAAAACCACCTTTTGTCTACAAGACAGCAGTTTGTCTTTTCAAGTGTTGGAGCAGACAGAGGGAGGAATCTTTGACCATTCCTCTTTGTACATTGTCTGCAGATCCTCTCTAATGCTGTTCATAATGACAATCGATATTTGGGTACCTGTGCCACCGCTGATTTTGCAAAAATAATTATTTCTTAGCAGTCACTTTAAATTTATTTTTCTTTTTTTACTTTAGGAGATAATGGTTACATTTTTAAATTGTTTAAGTTTGAGGTTACGCTGCTGGAATAAAATATTACTTTTTTTATGTCTGTTTACACTCAGAATATGTCTAATACTTACCGAGACTTTTAGCAACTCCTACAAATTCTGATAATTTTTTTGTAAAACTTTAAATATAAAACTAAATAAAAAGTTTCAAGAAATAAAAAAGACATTCTGCTTGTGAACCTGATAAAGTGTTATGAGGAGCAAAATACTGATACTAATAACCAAGATTCTATTTGGATTTTCTAACCACAGCTCGCTGAAGCTTTACATCCCTCATGCTTTAAATAGGCTTGTCTGTGTCCCTGTGACGTGATTTCAGAGTGATGAAACATGCCATCTGAGCCATTAACCATATCTATATCAGAAATGGGCCACCCCTTCTCCTCTGTGACTTCGGTTACCAGCAGAGGGCAGCATCTCAGGGCTGCAGCCTGGAATGTTTCATGCTTCTGCTTCCTCTGGGGTTGCCTCTGCACTCTGACAGACACAATGACGCAGCTATCTCTGCTTTTGGCATGGAAATTGCCTTTATATTTAGCACCTTGCTTAAAATTAGAACCCTGCACATGAACAATATATTTAGCTGACAGTTAAATACCTGCTGAGTCACACAGGCTGGACACAACAACTATAAAGTAAATCTAAGACAGATGTAAAAGAGGTATCCACCTCTAAATAAACAAGTATGATGAGGATTTATGGGCTGATTTATACCACATAATTCCGCAGTGACAGTGAGTCGACTTTCAACGCCACACCTTGCTCTAATTAGATGATTGCAACCACAAACACCTTAAAGGTACATGACTGCTTTTAAATTAGTTTAACTGTCAAAAGTGATGAGACAAACAGAAACACAACTGCAGGACGTGTGATTATGAATATTTTATACAAACAGAAATGTTTGCAAATAGAAATCCCACTAGAATTGAGGCTCCTGCTGTCTGAAGTTGAAAATACTGAGCATTTATAACAGTTAATACATATTTAAAGACTTCTAATCAAATGGTACCATTTTTAAACAAACATTACCATCGTCAAAGATAACTATGTGGAGGTTGTTAATCAGTGTTTACTTTTGGTCTACAAATCAATAGATAATCGATGTTGGGATGACAGGGAGCTTCATCACCCTGTCAGTCACCACAGAAAATAAATTTTTCATAATCATAAAATCCATAATAAAGCCTGGATCAAAAACAACCAAAAGAGCTCTTTACACCAAAAGATAGGAAGAAAGTGCAACCAGAAAATCAGACACACAATAAATAAATCTTATTGAGATGCAGCTGAGAAATGCATAGTGCATAGAAAGACTGGTAAGATTTTAGTTTTGATGAATTTCACAACATAAATGTTTGTTTAAACCTGTTTATATATGACAGTTGTCAGAAAGGATGTTGCATGCAAAAATGGCAAATATGTTTAGAACTTGTCCTTGTCACCTTGGTAACATGAAGGACAGATTTCCGCTGACTAAACCGGATAAAGCACATGACCATTTTTTTGCTGACTCTTTTTAAAAAAAGGACTTTTAAAAGGAAGAAGAATCATATTCCTGTTACCATTTTTAAATATGTTTCTCTGACTGTGAGGTTTGCAAATAAAATTCCTTTTCATCCATTTCCATTTTCTTCCGCTTTTCTGGGGTCGGGTCACGGTGGCAGCAGCTAAAGCAAAGAGACCCAGACTTCCCTCTACACAGCCACTTGGGCCTGCTCCTTGGGAGGAATCCCAAAGTGTTCCTAGACCAGCCGAGAAACATAGTCCCTTTAACTTGTCCTGGGTCTTCCTCTGGGCCTCCTTCCCGTGGGACGTGCCCGGAACACCTCACCAGGGAGGCGTGCAGGAGGCAATCTGAGCAGATGCCCGAGCCACCTCAACTGACTCCTCTCGATGTGGAGGAGCAGCGGCTCTTCTCTGAGCCCCTCCCAGATGACTGAGCTTGTCACCCTATCTCCAAGGGAGAGCCCAGACACCCTGTGGAGGAAACTTATTTCCGCTGCTTGTATCCGTGATCTCGTTCTTTCAGTCACTACCCAGAGCTTGTGACCATAGCTGAGCGTAAGAACGTAGACCAACAGTTAAATCTAGAGTTTCGCCTTTCGGCTCAGCTCTCTCTTCACCACGACAGACTGTTACAACGCCCGCATAACTCCAGAAGCCCTACCAATCTGCCTATCGAGCTATATATATTTGTGAACAAATGAGGGAGCAGGTGCTGGTGGGATTGAGGATTCCGTCCACTGACTCAGGACGTCCTAATTCAAGGTCAGCATCACACAACCCTCACTGCAAACAGTGTTGGTGGTGCACCACCTCCCCCTCCTGAGACACTGGATGGTGGACCAGAATCGCCTCGAAGCAGTATGGAAGTCGTTCTCCATGCCCTCACCAAACTCCTCCCACGCCCGAGTTTCTGCCTCAGCGACCAATACGAGCCGCACTCTGCTTGGCCTGCCTGTACCTATCAGCTGCTTCCGGGTTCCCACAGGCCAAAAAGACTCAACAGGACTCCTTCTTCAGCTTGACAAGATTCCTTACTGTCAGTGACCACCAGGGGATTCAAGGGTTGCCGCCTCGACAGGCCCCAACCACCTTGAGACCACAGCTCCAGTCAGCCGCCTCAACAATAGAGTCATGAAACCATGGCCATGTTCAATGTTCTGCCGGAGGTGAGAGTTGAAGCTCCTTCACCCTCTCCAAGGACTCCAAAAAGGGTGGGTAATCTGATCTGCCATTTGGTGCATAAGCACAAACAACAGTCAGGACCCATACGCCCACCCGTAGGCTGAGGGAGACTACCGTCTTGATAACCTGAGGCAAACCCCAACGTACAGGTGCCGAGATTAGGGGCAACAAGTATGGCCACCCCTACTCTGCGCCTCTCTGCGGGGGCAACTCTGGAGTGGAAAAGAGTCCAACCCCTCTTGAGGAGACGGGTTGCAGAGCCAGAGCTGTGTGTCGAGGCGAGTCCTACGATGTACAGTCGGAACCTCTCAATTCCATCGTCGCAAAGAAAATTGATACCATGCAAAATTCTTTATTAATTATTCCATTTGGACAGTGCAGATGTTTTTTATGTATTCTCTATGTTCATGGAAGCTTTATGTCGATTATTTACAGTCAAGCAATTTGGTATCAAATCTCTTTATTTTAAAGAAAAGTGGTCTGATTTCAACATTTAAAATGTTTTATTTTATGTTCATGAAAATAGAAACTTTAAATGCTGTACAGTCTTTTCAAGGTGTTTAGATGTTCCTATCATCTTGGATACTGGGTTGTAGTATTTGCCGTTTCCTCTTTATACACATATATGAGTGGGAAAGGTAATCACAAGTACCTAAAAAAATTCCAAAAATCTATTTAGGCATTTGCTGAAGTCAAAAACAAGTTAACATGCTCAAACTTGTTTTCAGGATTACAGATCACAATTTACCTGTCAAATACTTTATACTGTGACGTACATTTACCTGATACTCAACCAGCAAGTATGTGAAGATTGCCGACAGCAGAAATTCCCGAACTGTCATATTACATGGGTCATACTGGGTGTGGTCCCTCTCGGTTGGTGAGAAGCAGATCAGTGTAATGCATACATCTGCTAATATGTGACAATTCTTTTATATATTCAGCCAGTCACAAGCAAAAGAGATAAACTATAAGAGATAAAAACAAATTATAATGTGAACAAAAGAGGGACAAGAGAAGACAATTTGCGTGCTAGTTCGTATTAATGTCTATAGAGTTTGTGCATGCTGCATGTGTATGCATGTCCTTTTCTCTGTGTGATAAGAGTTTTTTGTAGGAAGCCACCTCACCTTTAAGCTAAATTAGTCGGCCAATGCTCAAAATACCTTAAACAATGTGACAGTTAAGCTTTCTCTTCAGCTTTTCCTGCACACAGTCAGACAAATGCATGAGCTGTAGGCTGTAAGCTGTTGCTTTATTTTATTTATTAATTTAATAAAAGAACAAATAGAATTATAAGAACTCAATTTCTTCTGCTGTCTTCTATAAAGGTAAATGTAAAAATGTGAAACCAGTCACTGTTCTATTATAATCATAAAATGATGGCTTATTTTAAAGTTGAAAAGTCAATTCTACCATATCATAACATTAACTGTCTTGACAAAAATATCCATACTCCTAGATGTTTTACACATTTTATCCTGTTACAACCACAAACTTCAAGGCATGTTTTTGGAGGGATTTTCTGTGATAAACCAAGACAAAGCAGTGCATAATTATAAAGCACAAGTTTTTGTTTTGTTTTTGTTTTTTTGCTATTAATATCAATCTGAAGAGTGGGGTGTGCATTTGCTGCCCCCTTTACTCTGATACAACTGAATGAAATTCAGTGCCCCCAAGTGCCTTCAAAAAGCACGTTATGAAGACAAAAGGAACACAGCAGACAGGTCAGAGGTACATATTTGGAGAAGTATTTTGTAGGGTTGAGTTACAAAATAATACCCCAAACTATGCAAATCTCAGATAACACTGTTCAATCCATCATCTGAAAATGGAAGGAGTGTTGTACAATGTAATACCTACCAGGAAATGGTCTTCCACCTGAACCTACACACCAGACAAGGAGAGCATTAATCAGAGAAGCAGCAAAAAGGCCCATAGTAACTCTGAAAGTGCTGCAGAGATCCACAACTCAGGCACGAGAATCTATCATTGTAGTTTTTGAAGAAGTGTTAAAAAAGCCATGGTTTAATAAAAAAATCACAAGACATCTGGTTTAAATGTATGTGAAGGTACAGCAAACAAGTGGAAGAAGCTGGTCATTAGATTAAATTAGACCAAGATGTAACCTTTTAGCCCACATGCAAAGTGTTATGTCTGGCTGCAAACTAGCAATGCACATCACCCTGAACACTCTATCCCAGCTGTGAAACATGGTGGTGGCAGCATGATGCTGTTTTTACCAGGGACAAGGAAGCTGGTCAGAGTTAATGGAAAGACGGAGCTAAATCCAGGGTAACCGTATAGGAAAATCGAGTGTAATCATATGCTGCAACAGCTTAAATTTGGTGCAGAGGTTAAACTTTAATGAGGACAATGACCCAAAACATTCAGCAAAATCTACAATGGAGTTGTTCAGATCAAAGCATATTCACATGCTAGGTTGTCTCAGTCAAAATCCAGATCTAAATCCATCTGGGACTGTGCAGCAAGACTTGAACATTTAGCTACAGCTCCTGTTGTTGGTTTTGGTATTCAAATGAAAGCTAAATCAAACATCTCTCTGATTTTCTTTGAATGAAAGTTAAAACTGCAACGCTCTCAACTCAACGTATTTTTCTTCTAACTCCATGTATTGTTGTGCAAGAGAATGTTCTGTATGACAGAGCAGCAGTTGATGAGATCGTGAGAGCAGCAGGGGGACCAGCAGAGCACAGTAGGGGTCCTCTTTTCCTTCATTTGCTCAATACCAGTCCAGTGCATTGTGGCCCCACTGTTGCTCCAGAGGACTTTGTTACTAAAATTGTCTACCTCTTTCCTTCTCGTGTCTACCTAATGAAGACAAATAAACAGACATGCCAGACAGTGCGTGTGCAAGGAGAAGGCCTTGGTCAGCCAGTTTGCTTCTGTTCTGCTGTGTTTTACTGTATTGCCTTACATAAGCAAAAAGACTGAGCAGGAGCATTCAAAATGTACTTGCGTCAACATGCAGCTTGTGCAAACACACACACACACACACACACACGCACACATGCAGGTTTAAACATAAATACATTGGCACATTTTTCTCAAGATCCTCAACACACTGTACGCGGAACAGTTTCCTCTTTTGACATTTTTGCTCTCTAAAGCTGTCATATCAGTGTGTATAGTGTGTGTATGTGACAGCATGGCTTCACCAGAGGACGATTTGTTGCCCTTGGTGCTCTGTCTGGGCTGGATGTGTCTGACAAGAGCCCCAGACTGAAGGGAAGATGGGGGAGGGAGAGAATGGAGATGGGGGTGTGAGGCAAATGTGGAATATCAGTGAAACGTCAGAGGATAAAGAGTGTAAAAGACTAAGTCGGAAAGAGGGAGTGAAGACGAAGCAGGAAATGAAAGTAACGATTAGGAACAGATAGCTAACTGATCCAAAAGATGTAGAAAGGCATAAGAAGTAAGTGGTGGCACTGTTTTTGTTGGGGAGGTCTCACTGGAAAAGTACCAGGAAAACTTCCTGGTCTTGCTGATGTGTCTAATGACATATGGTAGGTCTGCCAATAATCTTTACCACTATCCTTTGATCAGGATAACAAACGATTGAAATAATGTAGGGTTAGGCATTTGTTGATACCTTATCCGAGTCTGATACTTCATTAAAATTTTAACTACACGTAAATAACATGCCATGTGGTCTGCATTAGTATTGTCATTGAGTTCCATTTAACAACCTTTACCAGATATATTTTGGAGGTTGGAGTGTTTATTTGAACTCACAGCGTCAGTTTTCTCTCAAGAGGAGTCTCAGCAGGACAGCCTCTTGTTTCAAAACATCTATCTATCTATCTATCTATCTATCTATCTATCTATCTATCTATCTATCTATCTATCTATCTATCTATCTATCTATCTATCTATCTATCTATCTATCTATCTATCTATCTATCTATCTATCTATCTATCTATCTATCTATCTATCTATCTATCTATCTATTCATCCTGCCATCCATCCATCAACCAACACGTCTTGCTTGAAGCCACGTGGGGTACAGCAGGTGAAAAATCCCAGATAATGAACCAAATAAAATTTTGTAACAGTGTGATGCAAATCAGTTTAAAGGTCTTGATCAGGACATAAAGCTGAATTGCAGCGGACATTCCGAAGAAAACACAGAAAACACGTCACTATATCCCAGTTTCCTCCCATGATCTTTGCAACACCAAACTATGTAAAACAAATGTTACTACAACTACAGGTTAGAGGATGGATTTTATGTGTATGAAACTGATTGTTCACAATATTTTCAAAGATGTATAACGTTTGGAATTTAATAAAAAGGTTTATAGGTCTTTCTGGGGTTTAAAATGGTTTTCAAGGATTAGATTTCTAAATTCTAAAAAATCATTTCAATTAGAAGGAGGAAGTTTCGAAGAGAACAACAAACAGGAAGAATTTTAAGTTTCAGAACCGGTTTTGACACACCAGTTTTTTGCCAGCCCTGGAAAATCACCTTAGGAGTAGAAGCAAACAGTCTTACTGTGGCTCAGATCATGTTGTCCTGTTTCTCAAAGTTGTGTTTGGTCTCTGGACCTGTGGTTCTGTTGCCCTTCTCTCAACAGGTGTTAAAACTGGACTGAAGGTTGCTCCGTACTTTGGGAAGGACCAACTGGTTTATCTATAGGTTGTTGAATGTTTGCATGTTTTGGATTTACTCTTAACCATACTGGAAAGAAACAAAAAGCTCGTAAAAATAAAAAATAAAAAATTCGCTTGAACATTACACACACACAAAAAAAATCACACAACGATAATAAAGTGTACAATGCAAAACAAAATATTTATCCAATGTCAAACAGGCCCTGTTTCTGACTCAGCTGAGTAAAACATGTCATGTTCAGTTTTCTGTTTCTCTGTGATTGTACCACAGAACTCTGAACTGCCTCAAAAGCCGACAACTTTAAAGGAAAGGAGTCATCAGGACCAGCTTGGTCAGTCAGAAGGAGAATTGGAAAACATGTAAACATGTAGCACTAGGTATTCACAGGCATTCAGACAACACTTCTTCTAAGCATAACTCTTCACAGGTTGACAAAAAACATGGATATTTTAAAGATTCCTTACACCATCCATGTGGGATAAGAGGTTGTTCTTGCTAAGAGATCTAAGACTTCAGCAAGGGTATTATAAAAGGCCTTGGTGAAAGCAGTCAAATGTTTCTTAAAGGTATGATCTGGTGTGTTCACGGCCAGCTGCCATGCTAATAACTGCTCTATGTACATTTTAAAACTGAATATCATGTAAATTCAGTCTTTAGACTTTATTTCAACATGCTTCCCTATGGAATTTAAAATGTTTTTTACTTCTAAAAGGCCTACTGAAATACCTTCAATAATAAGGGAAAAAATACATCCATTTGATGGCATCTAAGCTAAAATGACAAACTGAAACCAACTGAATTACTTTTAACCTACCTCAAAACCAGATTATTGCCTTAGTCCAACTGAATTCAGACTTTTGAAAGGCATATATACACCTTAGCATGGCTGAAGTCTAACCAAACTGGCCTTCTCTTAATCGGACTAACGCACCCAGATAATGCAGTTAGAAAGCCGAATAATAACGATGGAATGAGCAGCAACAAGGAGTGTGACACAATCAAACAGTACAGTACTTACAAAATGTACTATTCTACAGACTTCCTTGTTCATATCCTGCTTGTAAACCATCTATGTCACTGCTGCCAGCATTTGTTTACCATCTGTGTGACGCTGTATTCTAACCGGAAGAATGCTAATGTGAAAGGGCACGTGTCACCAATTAGAGTCGAGGAGTCAATTGCACTTCATTCAATAATTAGATTTTCTGAATGACATGTAAACTGGGATAAAGGCTCCCATTCTAGTTAACGGATTAGCTTGATTTTTGCCAAAAGCTTGATGTAGAAGTGCATGTAAACGTACTGACTGTGGCACCAGAAAATGCAAAAGACCAGGGAGTGTTTGTTCTGAAATAACATAGTATTGAAACATGGAGGGCAGGTCAAACATTTTAGGAGAAACCAGAATGCGAATCACTTTTATCTTGGCATCTTTTAAGAACTTAGATGACCAAAAGGGGTCCAGACACCTTCATCAAAATCTAGATTTCCTCAAACAAAAACATTTGTTTGCTGTACATATAGAGTTCTAAAAAATAATAACTATATTTACTCCTTTTAGTTTAGGAAACTAACAGATGCCGACGGGTATTTATTTACAGAAAACAAACCCACTCGTATTTAGACTTGTGAGTAACTGAGTATTAATAGAAACAGGAAGCAAACCTCTGCTGAGTCACTGTCACCTAAATAACTGAAACCATGCCACATCCATGTCTCCCTGTTCCTGTTCTTCTCACACTGAACATAAGCAGATGGCTGAGAGACAAAACGAGCAGTAAACTGTTTTATATGTCAAGTTATGGGAACCACTCCTCGTTCTTTTCCCCCAAGATGAGTCATGGTTACAGAGCGCAAAGCCACAACTGGCTTGCTCTGTTGTTGCTCAAAACAAGCGGTGTTTCATTAAAGACACTTTCTGAGCTCATACAAAACTTGGCACTGATCTGCTGAGGATGATTAGCCAGAAACACAGACAAGCTTCAGATATGCAAGAAGCTGTGGTTAAACAGAAGCTCAACCAGGACACCTGTGGTGACTTAATCAACATATTGTCACATGAACCCGGGCTGATTATTGTGACAGGAAACCAAGATGACGTTTATGTCTCTCTAACCTTTTTGTCTGATTGAGACTTAATACATTTACAGTAAGCGTCTGCATGTGCAACAAAAAGCTCAAACATGATGCATTTACAAGCTGTGCAGTTGCATGTGTGTGCCAAACACACAAACATGCAGTCTGAGCTCTCTTCTTGTCTGAAGGCACAAAAAGGTTATGTTGTGAAATAATAGTTAGTCACCCAACTCAACACCTTTAGAACAGCCAAATAAAATGTAGCCAGCTTCAGGTGTTACCAAACTCCGCCTCGTAAATAACATATTGCTAACTGTTTGTGAATACACACTTACACCATAGCAGCAAGTAAACTGGGTCTTATATTAGGCATCAGCAATGTAAACGGTCACAACAAGTTGCACTTTGCACTTTAGAGGATTGAGGCCTAAAGCTTTGCAGTTAAAAGGATAATTCAAACTTTCTGAAGTGAGATTGTATTAACTTATTCATTAAAACTGTTCCCTAAGCTGTTTTAGACAGTAGATATTTCCCAGTGAGTTTGTTTACAAGTGAAGAAATCCTCAGAAGGGTGTAAACCTAACAGATATGGGCCCAGTTTTTGATGATTTTAGCAGTTACCCATCTACAATTTCACAAGAGACCATTCAGCTGATCAACCATCCCCTGAGACAATTCTCAGTCCCAAGACCTTGAAAAGCACAGAAATAAACATTTTTGATGCTGTTGCACCAAAATAGGTTTGGTCAGAGTTGATGTAAAGATACAGTATATGTAGCTTAAGATAGACGGAAGGATTTGAAGCAACTCCAAGTTTCGGTTCATAATGCCTTTAAAGAAATCATGATATGCATTCTATGAATTATGGGATGTATGAACTGCATGCGAAAACTTTGGATCTTTTACACAATTTACCCTTTGGTGTATACTTATGTTACCAGACTATTGTTTATTTACAAAAGAAGGGCTTAGTTTTGGGTTTGAAAAGATCTGCAGGTGTCATAGTTTCAGACCAAATAACAGTTTTTTATTGTATAAATGCCATGCTATGTTTAAAACCAGACAGGGTTATACCCTAACCTAATTACTGTAGTCAAAATGCATTGTTATCACTCAGTTACTTGTTATGTAATAATCATGTTTATCCCGTGGCAAAATATGCCAATGAAACTATTACCACCTGATCTTGGTTCCAAACCTTTGGGGTAATGGTGTTAATACAGGGCAATAAATCCTGTTTAAAAAATAAAAATGATTTGAAGCTGCAAAAGACTTTAAACTGGAGCACAGGTTCACCTTCCAGCAGGACGACAACCCTATACACCTGCCAGAGCTACCAAGCAATGGTTTAGGTCGAAGATCTGACCAGTTGTAAGAATGGTCCAGTCAAAGTTCAGAACTGGCAACAATAGAACAATTTAATGACTTTGTATCCCACAGATATGAACATATATTGTAAAAAACAGCTAAAATGGGACATCATCTAGACCAGGTTATAGCCTTCCCTCCTTTTTAAGGCATGTTCTTTTCAAACTCACTCCAATATGGTTTCTGACTACTACATGTAAAGAAACTAAAACTTTACAGAACCTCACATCAAAAATTCCAAACTATTACATTGATGTCACAAAATCCAACATTCAGTAAATGTAATATTGGGCATCGTTCTAGTAAATGCATGAAAACTTTGAAGACAGGGCAATAAGTTTTTTCTACTGACATTAGATGAAGCATATTCCCACACCACCCAATTCTATAGCAAAAAAATTATTGATGAGAATTGGTTGGGGGGCGGGGGAAATCAATTAACCAAATCCAAACCTAAGCCCTACTGAAGGTCTAAAAGAATAAAGAAAAGTACTCTAAAAACTGAAAAGAACAATGCATTTATTGAGAAATATGTTTTCCATTTATCTCTCTGGTAATAAAATCTACCACTAAGCCACCAGCAATTCCCCACATGTGTCTCTCTTTATGAGTGTGCATGCACGTCTGAGCATGCCACAGAAACACCCGACCCACCCAAGTCTGAGTTTGACTGCCTCCATCCCTCCTCTCCTCGAGGGTGTGAAGGAGAAGGGAAGGGTAAGGCGAGGAAGGAGAATGTGGGTAAACACAGTTAAAGTACTTTCACATGTTCCAGTCAGCTGGAATCTGGCCTCCAGGCCAAACCAGAGCATTACGTAAGAGGTTATCGATCCATGAGGGTGCATGTCGGAAAACAGAAGTGCCAGACGGGGCCGAGGCTGCTTTCCTGCTGCAATACACAGTCACATGGTGTCGCAGCACTGACCTCTCAACTTATTGGTGACCTGATCAGCCCAAACCTATCCAATGAGTTCAAGACTTAAGTTAAAATGACATGTGATTTTTATGATATTATTTTTTTACCTTCTCGAATGCCAAAACACAGGCTCTGGCACTTTAATACTAGAAAACAGAAAGTGCCTGAGAGCGGCCTGTCAGTTCTGATAGCTACCACTTGTCCCAAAGACGTCTTCTCCGGGTTTCCCAGTAGGAGTGATGTCATTGCTTTCAGCAGCTACCCTTTCACCAAGCTGTCTGAATATATCAGCTTCTACACTTCTGTCCTTGTTTTCTCTCTCTGTTTAACTAAAAAAAAGGAGGGTGGGGTTCCCCGGGTTATCAATATTAGCCATTCCAAGGATGAGACAAGTAATGATGTTTAGAAAAGAAAAGAAGCTGGATCAGACTGTCTGAGGATAATGTGTTCCTTTTCCACCAGCAAGGTTAATCATATCAGTAAGTAGGCCCTGGCCCTCAGAGTGGCAACCATGATAAAACCTTGTGGAAAAACTGTTCTCCTTGAGGCACAACTGCTCATCATGAGCAAAAGGATCACAGTTTGTAGTCTGCTGCATCCCAGAGGGAAATTCTCTGAAAATGAATAAAAGAATATCACAATTGACTCATGGAAATACAAATCCAGCACCAACATATATACATATACATGTATATACATGCACATACATATACAGTGGCTTGCAAAAGTATTCGGCCCCCTTGAACTTTTCCACATTTTGTCACATTACAGCCACAAACATGAATCAATTTTATTGGAATTCCACATGAAAGACCAATACAAAGTGGTGTACACGTGAGAAGTGGAACGAAAATCATACATGATTCCAAACATTTTTTACAAATAAATAACTGAAAAGTGGGGTGTGCGTAATTATTCAGCCCCCTGAGTCAATACTTTGTAGAACCACCTTTTGCTGCAATTACAGCTGCCAGTCTTTTAGGGTATGTTTCCACCAGCTTTGCACATCTAGAGACTGAAATTCTTGTCCATTCTTCTTTGCAAAACAGCTCCAGCTCAGTCAGATTAGATGGACAGCGTTTCTGAACAGCAGTTTTCAGATCTTGCCACAGATTCTCGATTGGATTTAGATCTGGACTTTGACTGGGCCATTCTAACACATGGATATGTTTTGTTTTAAACCATTCCATTGTTGCCCTGGCTTTATGTTTAGGGTCGTTGTCCTGCTGGAAGGTGAACCTCCGCCCCAGTCTCAAGTCTTTTGCAGACTCCAAGAGGTTTTCTTCCAAGATTGCCCTGTATTTGGCTCCATCTATCTTCACATCAACTCTGACCAGCTTCCCCGTCCCTGATGAAGAGAAGCACCCCCAGAGCATGATGCTGCCACCACCATATTTGACAGTGGGGATGGTGTGTTCAGAGTGATGTGCAGTGTTAGTTTTCCGCCACACATAGCGTTTTGCATTTTGGCCAAAAAGTTCCATTTTGGTCTCATCTGACCAGAGCACCTTCTTCCACATGTTTGCTGTGTCCCCCACATGGCTTGTGGCAAACTGCAAACGGGACTTCTTATGGTTTTCTTTTAACAATGGCTTTCTTCTTGCCACTCTTCCATAAAGGCCAACTTTGTGCAGTGCATGACTAATAGTTGTCCTATGGACAGATTCCCCCACCTGAGCTGTAGATCTCTGCAGCTCATCCAGAGTCACCATGGGCCTCTTGGCTGCATTTCTGATCAGCGCTCTCCTTGTTCGGCCTGTGAGTTTAGGTGGACGGCCTTGTCTTGGTAGGTTTACAGTTGTGCCATACTCCTTCCATTTCTGAATGATCACTTGAACAGCGCTCCGTGGGATGTTCAAGGCTTGGGAAATCTTTTTGTAGCCAAAGTCTGCTTTAAATTTCTCAATAACTTTATCCCTGACCTGTCTGGTGTGTTCTTTGGACTTCATGGTGTTGTTGCTCCCAACATTCTCTTAGACAACCTCTGGGGCCATCACAGGGCAGCTGTATTTGTACTGACATTAGATTACACACAGGTGCACTCTATTTAGTCATTAGCACTCATCAGGCAATGTCTATGGGCAACTGACTGCACTCAGACCAAAGGGGGCTGAATAATTACGCACAATAATTTCAGTTATTTATTTGTAAAAAATGTTTGGAATCATGTATGATTTTTGTTCCACTTCTCACGTGTACACCACTTTGTGTTGGTCTTTCACGTGGAATTCCAATTAAATTGATTCATGTTTGTGGCTGTAATGTGACAAAATGTGGAAAAGTTCAAGGGGGCCGAATACTTTTGCAAGCCACTGTATATATATATATATGTATAGTATTATATATATATATGTTTATATATATATATATATATATATATATATATTAGGGCTGTCAAAATTTATGCATTAATGCGGGTCGATTAATTCGTGGAATTAATGCCATTAATTTTTTTAACCCAATTAACGCATGTACATTATGACCTGCCCTGTTTACCCCACAATTAAACCTGCGCTGCATTCAGTGCTTGCTTGTCATGTAAACAGCATGGCAACTGTTTGATAACTGCAGATAATAACAGTGGGAACCAGGGAGTAATTTAAAGGTTTGGTGTTGATAAACAAATGATCCCTCTATTAGTCAGAAAATTTCAATTTAAAAAATACTTAATTGCTCCCAGAGGGAAATTAAGTGCTGTTGTAGCTAATTTAATTTTTCAAGGAGCTTTTGTAGATCCTGATGGCTGTAGGCAGAAATGATCTCCTGTAGCAGTCTGTGTTGCAGCAAAACTGAAGAAGCCTCCGACCGAAGACACCATTGTTGTAGGATAGTCCCATGAAGAGGATGCTCAGGGTTGTCCAAAATTGAATAAGAAACTGTCAGCTTTACATTCAGAAAATGTTAACCAGTTAGTTTGTCTTAGCAACTGGCTAAAAGTGTCAGGGTTCTTAGGTGTTTGTCTTTTGTTGGTTATTTTCCTTATTTTCTTTCATTTTTCATGTTAGTATTCCTAGTGTCCTTCCCTGTGATTTCTGTACTTTCTGGTTTTCCCCGTAGTAGTTAAGTTTCCTAAGATCATTCTGGTTTTCTGTCTCCCAGCTGATCATTTCCACCTGCTCACTCCCTCTCAGCTGCAACCGGTTTCCCTAATTGATCCCTAGCTCTCTCTGCTCACATCCTCACACTCTCCCTCAGTATAAATTCGGTCCTCTCTCAGTCACAACTTGCTGGTTCGTCGTCATTCTTTCCTGTTTGGTCCGTCGTATTTCCCTTCCTGGATCTCGTCTTCCTTGTTGCCCGTCGTTCTTCCCTTGCTGGTTCCTGCCCTCGTTGTTGCCCATCCTGGTTCCCGTTTTTTCCCTGTTTGCTGCCTGTACCCTCCTGAGTTTTGTAAGTTCCCCTTCCTTGTGTTTTTCATTAAATCATTTTACGGTGTACTTTGCTGCATTTGGGTCCTCTATAACCTAGCACCATGACAAAAAGATTAATAGGTAAAAAGCTCCACGTGTAAATGTGATTGTGGAATTCAAAACAAAAGTTTCATGCATCTCTCCTGTATTTCCTTAAAAATAAAGAGCAACAGCTTCTGGTTTCGTCCTTTATTTACACCAAAAATTTTACTTTTTCTGTCATATTTAGGAATGTTAATTAATCGTGATTAATTTACAGCTACACTGTGATGAGTTAGATTTTAAAAAATTATCGTTTGACAGCCCATATATATATATATACATACATGCATATATATATATATGTATATATATATATATATACGCACACATACATATATATATATATACACTACCGTTCAAAAGTTTGGGGTCACCCAAACAATTTTGTGTTTTCCATGAAAAGTCACACTTATTCACCACAATACGTTGTGAAATGAATAGAAAATAGAGTCAAGACATTGACAAGGTTAGAAATAATGATTTGTATTTGAAAGAAGATTTTTTTTACATCAAACTTTGCTTTTGTCAAAGAATCCTCCATTTGCAGCAATTACAGCATTGCAGACCTTTGGCATTCTAGCTGTTAATATGTTGAGGTAATCTGGAGAAATTGCACCCCACGCTTCTAGAAGCAGCTCCCACAATTTGGATTGGTTGGATGGGCACTTCTTGCGTACCATACGGTCAAGCTGCTCCCACAACAGCTCAATGGGGTTCAAATCTGGTGACTGCGCTGGCCACTCCATTACCGATAGAATACCAGCTGCCTGCTTCTTCTCTAAATAGTTCTTGCACAATTTGGAGGTGTGTTTTGGGTCATTGTCCTGATGTAGGATGAAATTGGCTCCAATCAAGCGCTGTCCACTGGGTATGGCATGGCGTTGCAAAATGGAGTGATAGCCTTCCTTATTCAGAATCCCTTTTACCCTGTACAAATCTCCCACCTTATCAGCACCAAAGCAACCCCAGACCATCACATTACCTCCACCATGCTTAACAGATGGCGTCAGGCATTCTTCCAGCATCTTTTCAGTTGTTCTGCGTCTCACAAACGTTCTTCTTTGTGATCCAAACACCTCAAACTTGGATTCATCCGTCCACAACACTTTTTTCCAGTCTTCCTCTGTCCAATGTCTGTGTTCTTTTGCCCATCTTAATCTTTTTCTTTTATTGGCCAGTCTCAGATATGGCTTTTTCTTTGCCACTCTGCCCTGAAGCCCAGAATCCCGCAGCCGCCTCTTCACTGTAGATGTTGACACTGGTGTTTTGCGGGTACTATTTAATGAAGATGCCAGTTGGGGACCTGTGAGGCGTCTGTTTCTCAAACTAGAGACTCTAATGTACTTATCTTCTTGCTCAGTTGTGCAACGCGGCCTCCCACTTCTTTTTCTACTCTGGTTAGAGCCTGTTTGTGCTGTCCTCTGAAGGGAGTAGTACACACCGTTGTAGGAAATCTTCAATTTCTTAGCAATTTCTCGCATGGAATAGCCTTCATTTCTAAGAACAAGAATAGACTGTCGAGTTTCAAATGAAAGTTCTCTTTTTCTGGCCATTTTGAGCGTTTAATTGACCCCACAAATGTGATGCTCCAGAAACTCAATCTGCTCAAAGGAAGGTCAGTTTTGTAGCTTCTGTACCGAGCTAAACTGTTTTCAGATGTGTGAACATGATTGCACAAGGGTTTTCTAATCATCAATTAGCCTTCTGAGCCAATGAGCAAACACATTGTACCATTAGAACACTGGAGTGATAGTTGCTGGAAATGGGCCTCTATACACCTATGTAGATATTGCACCAAGAATAGTCATTTACCACATTAGCAATGTATAGAGTGTATTTCTTTAAAGTTAAGACTAGTTTAAAGTTATCTTCATTGAAAAGTACAGTGCTTTTCCTTCAAAAATAAGGACATTTCAATGTGACCCCAAACTTTTGAACGGTAGTGTATATATATATACATACACACACACTGCAGGTCAGAACTAATCACAGTCAGCTTTCAAAACACAAAATATGGTCTCTGTGTTGTTTCCTGGTTACTGTTGAATAAATGAAGGAGGCAGACAGGGCTCCAGAAAACGTATGAAAAAGCTGGATGTCGATCACATTAATCAATGCGGAAATAGCTGATTCCTTTCTTTGGATTTGGGAGGGGAGACCAAGAAGTGACGGCACACAGAGTTCAGAACATATCCTGGAACAAGCAAGCTCAGTGTGACGAGGCGACAAAGGCAGAGGGCAGTGTTTAAAGTCCACTGACTGCATAGGAGAATACTGAAGGCTCACTAATGGCAAGTCAACTGGGAGCTAAAAAAAGAAAGAGACATTCATCCCATAACAACCATTATTCAGGTGGATCTCAGTAAATTAGAATATCAATAAACAGCTAATATATTTTAGTTCAAATATTTAACCTCTTCTAGGGACGCCTTGCAAAATGGGTTGTGCATTTCAAGCATTTATTTTAGCTAATTTCAGATGGCTACAACTTGCAGTTAATGAAAACCCAAAATTCTGATTCCCAGAAATCTTTATTATGTGGGTCATAACTAGATTACATCATAACATTTTCATGTAAAAAATCTTTTTTTATTGGTCCTATTTAAGCAAATATTTATTGTGACACTAAATATAAGGTTTTTATTAGATGGAAGCAATAATTACCAAGGTAAACAGAAACAACTTGAAATATATCACCATATGGAATGAATTAATGTATTAGATCCGTTTTACCTTTTGAAATGATATTTTTTTTTTAAATCAGCTACCATCTATATGAAGTTTTGATTCATTCATTCATTGTAGTAACACTCAAAGCTAGAGATATCACGTTTCCTATTGAAGCGCTCAAAGCTCTTTCAAAATTAGTTTAAAACTTTAAACAATGCTTTTTTTTTAAGTGCTTCAAAATTTTACTTTGACATGTTAGAAAGTTACCTGTCAGTAAATTAATTAAACCTCAGGGGGTAAAACGACACACAAAAGTTTTTTATTGTTATAATAATAATTCTAGAAAAACTCAACCATTGATTCAAGTACATTTACTCACTTTAGAAAAAAATTCTAAAGTAGGTAAAAAGAAAATCATTGATTTTTACAAAATCACCTTTGTTGCCCTATTTGGCAGCCATAATTTTGGATGTGATGAATCTATCCTTAGTAAACGGATACGTACCACAAGAATTTAAAATAGCTGTAATTAAACCTTTACTCAAGAAACCTTCCCTTGATCAAGATGACTTAGTGAATTACAGACCTGTATCTAACCTTCCTTTCTTTTCCAAAATCCTTGAGAAAATTGTTGCTAATCAAGTCTGTGAGCATCTAAACAGTAACGAGCTGTTTGAAGAGTTTCAGTCAGGTTTTAGAGCTCATCATAGCACTGAAACAGCACTGGTGAAGGTTACTAATGATATTCTCATGGCCTCAGATAATGGACTTGTGTCTGTTCTGGTTTTGTTTGATCTCAGTGCTGCTTTTGACACAGTCGATCATAATATTCTCTTAGAAAGGCTTGAACATGTTGCAGGGATCAAAGGAACAGCACTAGGCTGGTTTAAATCATATTTGTCTGACAGATTCCAGTTTGTTCATCTAAATGATAAATCTTCACTCTCAAGGGTTACTTGTGGAGTTCCACAGGGTTCTGTGCTTGGACCAATTCTTTTCACCATGTATATGCTTCCAATTGGTAGAATCATTAGACAGCATGGGACAAATTTCCACAGCTATGCCGATGATACACAACTATATTTATCCATAAATCCTGATGAACCCAGTCAGTTAGGTAGATTACAGGCATGTCTGGAAGACATAAAAACATGGATGACCCAAAACTTTTTGCTTTTAAATTCTGACAAGACAGAAGTTGCTGTCTTGGACCAGAAGTTTTTATTAAACAGAAACTGATTAGTCAATCACTTCATCTGGATGGCATTGAATTGGCCCCCAGTAATAATGTAAAGAACCTCGGCGTTATTTTTGACCAAGACTTGACATTTAAATCCCATATTAAACAGGTTTCTAGGATTTCCTTCTTTCACCTGCGGAATATTGCTAAAATTAGAAACTTCCTGTCCAGGAGTGATACTGAGAAACTAGTCCATGCATTTGTTACCTCAAGGCTGGACCTCTGTAATTCTTTACTATCAGGAAGTCAACAAAATGCCATTAAAAGCCTTCAGTTGATCCAAAATGCGGCAGCAAGAGTTCGGATGAATATTAAAAAGAGAGATCACATTTCTCCTGTTTTAGCTTCCCTTCATGGCTCCCTGTTAAATCCAGAAAAGAATTTAAGATCCTTCTTCTTACATACAAAGCCCTTAATAATCAAGCTCCATCATACATCAGAGATCTAATTGTTTCATATGTTCCTAACAGAGCACTTCGCTCTCAGACTGCAGGTTTACTTGTAGTTCCTAGGATCTCTAAAAGTAGAATGGGAGGCAGATCTTTTAGTTATCAGGCTCCTCTCCTGTGGAACCAGCTCCCAGCTTTAGTCCGTGAGGCAGACAGTCTGTTTACTTTTAAGGCCAGGCTTAAAACTTTCCTTTTTGATAAAGCTTATAGTTTGAGTGGCTTAGGTCATCCTGAGCTATCTCTGTAGTTATGCTGCTATAGGCTTAGACTGCTGGAGGACAGACTTACCAATTTTCTTCACTCTGCTACTTCCTTTTCTCCTACGAATCTCCAGTTGTATTACAGTACATTCTGTTATTTCGACTGTTAACTTTGTTTTCTCTCAGTGTATTTCTCTCCATAGAAGATATACCTGGTCTGGTATCCTGATTGGCTCCAATGCCCTGTTGGACGGGGGGCATCGACTGGGATGATCCTCCCAGTAACTGAACATCCACTTTGTCCTGTTGTCAACTTTTTCCTTTCTGTAACATAGAAAGTTCTCTTATATCAGATCTTCTGTTCCTTCTGTGTCTCTGCTCTGTCTTCTCAAACCCCCAGACGGTCGTGGCAGATGGCCGCTCCTACTGAGCCTGGTTCTGTTGGAGGTTTCTTCCTGTTAAAGGGGAGTTTTTCCTCGTCACCGTCGCTACATGCTTGCTCAGTATGAGGGATTGCTGTGGTTGGAAAGTCTGCATCAACGGGGCCCAACCTTACGCCAATGACTGACGCAATCTGCTGGGATTCCTTAAATAGGAAACTTTTTAACTGATTGGAATGTTTGTATAAATGTATTGAAATTACTTCTTGTTAAGTGCCTTGAGATGACATCTGTTGTGAATTGGCACTATATAAATAAACTGAATTGAAAACTGAATTAATTCATACTCAGCTGATCATATTCGTCTCAATATCTGTAGGATTGTTTACTCACTAATTAATGACTTTCCTCCTCCCTAATTTGACATTACACAGAGGGTAGTTTCTCAAAATCACACTTCAAAATTAGACAGACAAGAAAACATGTCATTTAAGTAAGGCAGCTGTGCATTAGTCCTCATAAGCCAACGACTGACAAGCAGAAAATTGTTACTTGCTGGAACTTGCCAATATCTACAGTCAGATAAATAACTTAAAAGCTTTAAAACATCAGAAACAGTGGAAAAACAAGGCTGGACAAGGACCTGCCTTTATCTCGTCACCACACAAAAAGAGACTGTCGAAAACTAATGTCCACTGTTAGGTATTTTGGATGTTCAATGATGCTGTGGGCCATTTTGTCTTCCAACTGCCCAGGGAACCTTGTTAGATTCCACTGCATAATTGCCTCTTTAAAATATCAAAGATTTCACACATTAATTTGTTGAGGAAGATTTAATTTGAATTGTCAGTAGGTTTTCCAGCAGGATAATGATTGATAACCATAATCAAAAGGGATCATCCTTATTCCATGGGAATTTCAGTCACCAGACCTAAATCCCACAGACAACCTGCAGAGTGAGCTGAAGAGAGCTCAAGCGAGGACCCAGGACTCTTAACAATCTAGGGAGATTGTCAAAAGAGGAATGGAAAAAGCTTGCTCTCTTGGTATGGTCCAGCCTTGTGAAGCGTCACAGGAGAGAAAGTGCTGTCCTGTTGACAAAAAAGGGGTTTACTTACTCTTAGTGTGAGATCCTCCCCATATGCATGTGCCAAAATTAAAGTACTGTTTCAGTGTGAGATCATAGTAAAGTAGTAAAGGGGAATTTATCTGAAGACTTTTTACACATCTATACCACAGATGTCCGTTTGTCTGAACAGCAATATACTGTGATGTCCTACGTGGTTCTGACTGTTTTGAGGCTGGCCAGAACAACGCACCGGAGTAAGCATCTTTGGAGGCCTGGTGGAACTTTCCACTGCCGCTCACTAGCCTGACTTCTGCAGAGAACAATTCTGTGTTACTGTACAGGGACGTTATTTGTTACAGGCCCTAACTGCACCATATGTGGGTCATTCAATCTATAATAGAGATCTGAATGAGCTGACTCATTATTAGCTGCAGATCTGTGCAAAGATGACACAGATGGTCATGAATTGGAAAAATAGATTATAAAAAGGCACAGAACGAAATTGATTCTCATTGTGCCAAATAAGATTGTGATTGAAAAAAGAATTGAAATATGACTTAGGTAAAAATGTAATTGACATGCAAGAAAGCTCAGAAACAGGCCTTTAGAACTGGATGAAGACTCCACTGTGATGTGGCAAAAAATTCACCAGAACACTATGAGCATAGCCGGCTCCATACTAGAAGCAAAAAAGGAAGGAACGTTACGCCCAGGAGGTTCTGCAGAGAAAACCCCTACACCTCACTAAAACTTGATTAGTCATATTAAGGTGGCAAGGTCCAAGCAGACAAAAACCAGGACTTCTGGAAAAGCATTCTTTGGATAGATTAATCAAAAGCCAAATTACTTGGACAGCAGGGAAGAGGAAATGTGTGGCACAGACTGAATGCTGGATTCCAGGAAAAAAAAACACATTAGGACACTTGTGAAGCAAAGAGCTGGAAGAATCGTGGTTTGGGGAACATGAATCCTGCTTTGTATCAGAGGGGGGTGAAGGAAAATGCAAAACCACTTGTAAAATATTAAAGCTGGAGCAGAACTAGACCCTCAAACATTACAGTGACCAAAACAACAAATCCAAGAATGACGAGTTGAGAACTGATAAATTAAAAGTCCTGAGTTGACTCAAAGTCTAGCTCCTGATATAATGGAGATGCTGTAGGGTGACTTGAAACATGTGCTGATATCATTGCTTTAACAGCAAGACTGATGATATAGCTATAACATTTTATTCTCTTTTATGTCACTGTTCTACTTTTAGGTGCATGACAGTTATATGTCTCTTTTTGAGAAAGATACCTCACAGTTTACATCCAAGGGGACATTGATGGGACACAAAAAAAACTTCTGAGACAAAGTATTGCTTCCCATCTGTAAAACTCAATTTGAATAATTTATTCCCATAGAATCAAAATTAAATTAGTGTCTGAAACCCCTTTTTACAAGTATTGTAACATTTTATATTGATAAGATTTGGAATCTTTTGTACGACAGTGCCCTCCGTAGAAATAAAATATTTTGTTTTGCAATGGAAAAGTTTTATTGATTGATGAGATATGATTGGGCAACTTCCGTTGGACATTTCCATACAGATGTTACATCACTGCTTGTCTAAAGGTGTCCGTCTAAAGATAATTTAAATGTCTGTGTTACTGTGTAACAAACTGACATTAACCTCAATGGCTGGCATTTAGTCAGACAGTGCCCTTCGAGTAAAAAGATGAGAAGATATATGAAGCACTTCTCTACCTGCAACTCCATGAAGCAACCGAAACCTTACATTTTTTCTCTCTCCAATAAGAGAGGGCATGACCAGTTGGCCTGATTCTGACACTGCATTTTTCACCTTCCTTTCGAGTGTTGCAAGTGTGCACTCTGCCCCTTTAAAACACTGCAAAGTGTCATCTCGCATGCATCCAGCTTTTGCTGAGTCATTGGGTTCAGAGTGCTTTTGTAACCTCAATCCAGCAATGCTTCTCATTGGCCTCCGTCTCCACACAGCACTCTGAACGGTTGGCAGCCAGCTTTACAAATCTTTTTGCCACAAGGGTTTCTTAAAGAGGCAGAGGTGCCCGCCCCCCCCCCCACCCCATGACTGATTGCAGAGAAAAAAAAAGTATTTTGGAAGGGTCAGAATCGTTTTAGTTTAGTGCAGCATTTTAGTGTCTTTGTGTGAGCCACATTGGCTATTAGTAATTCAGTAAGTAATTTCATAAACCTGAAAATAACTTAACCTGTTATACAGTGAACTATTTTTTTGGCACCATTTTCATGCATATGCACTTTACAGAATGGCTAAAATCAGTTTTCACCCTAGTAGTTTAGTTCTGACTGAAATCTCTCTAAAAATGATAGATTGACATGTTCCTCTGAAAATGAAAAAAATTATCTGACTTAATGAAAACATTGATGGCAAAATATTTTGTGAAATTAGAAAGAAGTAAGAACGCCCACCCCGAACAGCTAGTGTTGCCCCCTTTAGCTGTGGTAACTTAATTTAGATGTTTCTAGTAGCCATCTACCAGTCCCAGATATCATTTTGTGGATCGTTTTCTTCCCTCTCATCCAAGGGCATAGAATTAGCATGGACGGAAGGGACATGTCCCCACCAATATCCAATGATTATTGAATTGATTCAGAGAAACAGCTGAAAGTTGGTTCTCATTTCAACAGTCAGGAGCATCCATCCATCCATCCATCCTATTCAAGGTTGTAAACAGGGGGTGGGGGGGTGGCTGGCTGGTGCATATCTCCAGCAATCATCAGGCAGGAGGCGGGGTACACCCTGGAGAGATCACCTCTCCATCGCAGGGCAACCAGTCAGGAGCACACCAACCCAAATTTCGGAGGTTAAAACATGGGAAACTTCCTTTAAAGTTCTGAGTAACAACTTTCTAATCATGTGTACCTGATGTGAAAAGCCTGTGTGAAAGGGGGAGTAGTCATCAGAAATTCCTTTCGTGTCACATTTGGCAGAAAATGTAAAAGAAATGTACCATTTTTGTTCATTTAGCACATGTACATTTTCATTTGTTGAAACTAATAGTAAACAAATGTCACATGTGTGAAATTCTTCACATAACTGTAGTTGGTTAGAACCTTTTGCCACAAAGCTAAAAGGCCGCCAGAACAAATCTCTGTTGGGATCTTATGTGAAGATTGCATGTTCTTCATGAACCTCTCTAGGTAGTCAGACTTCATTCCACAGTCTGAAAACATGAATGTTATGTAAATTTGTAACTCTAAATTGCTCCTAGTTTGTCTTGCTTGCCTCCGTGTTGGCTCTGCAATGTAATTGTAACCTGTCTAGGGCGTACCCCGCAATCAGTCTGTCCATCCATGCTGTGATCCTGGGTAAGTTGTTGCAGTCTGTGTTGTCTGTCCCTCTTTTCCCTGTCTATTCCTATGCTTCTCACCCATCTGCAGTCTGTTACCTTAGCTAAAATATATATAAAGACCAGCAGGAATCCCATGCGGTGCCAGATTGTCCATTTCGGTTTTGGTAAGCCTTCCTCTTGTGAAGCTTTCAGTAAAAGATTGCAAATTTCTTCACAGTTTCGTGTTCTAGAATCACCTATTTGGGAAAACTATAACAAACTAATATCTCAACCACTATTCTCAACAGCTCACTACTGCACCTACACACCAGCTGGACCAACTATTATCATTTACCCCCCCAACCTATACTCCCACCCCCACCTGTCCCTGACTGGTCCAGCCAGTAAATACAAGACTTTATAATTCAGCTCTGACCAGAGCTCCTTAATGCCACTTTCCTCTCATTCAGAACATTCCCTGGATTGCTAATAAGATAACCAGCTTTTACAATGCCCTTGTTTCTCCACCTTACTTGTAGGCTTGTGAGTTCTTGCACTGAGTTACAGATTCAAACTCTACATCAAAATACACCTGTCCATTTCTATACCTGACTTGTTTTGTTCAGGGTCGCATAGGGAAGGTCAGGAATGTATCCCAGTTGTTTTAAAGTGAGAGGTAAGAGACATTAAGTGGTCAGTTGTCCATCAAAGAGCCAACACAGAGAAATATTAAGGAAATAAAGGTGTGATCTCACCTTAGGGTAACAATTGAGAAAGGGTAAAAAACTTTGCATTCTACTGAACAAGAGGGAACCTCTGACTCTCTCTGACATCTCATAAAAAGCATTTTAAACATAATACGAACTGTTGTGACTACCTATTTTTGGCAGGGAATGTTTTCTTTGCTTAGTGCTTGCTATTTGTCTTTGCAGGTCTTGATCAGCTCTGGCAATCAGCCTGACTGGAAGCACCTGGCCAGTCTGCCAAGGATCTAAAGGCTGCTTGAAGACTGCCCCAGACCTCTCTCCCACACAGAGACAGAGGGAGGCTTGTCAACCTTGGTTCCTGCTGGCATACTGAGACAGCTAAAAGACACACCTCACAATGTTACATTAATTTAGTAAATACGTTTTCTTGAAATCTATGTCACAGTGGATTTTTTTGTCACATTGAGCCGGGTATGAAGCACTGTATGAAGCGAAACATCATACTGTGATTTAAACAGTAACTTTGTTAAACAATGGTATACCTTAAAACGGGGACGCAACACATACCTAAAGCACACAGACATCCAACTAATCAATGCACTTGACATTTTTTATGTTTTTTATGTAGTGCTACATGTTTTTACATTTATGATTTTCAAAATTTCAGAGGGTGTCTACTACCTTCCTTGTGCAGTGCAAAGTTTTGGGAATACAACAATTTGGAAGAACAAAATACTGTGTATACACTGGAAAACTACTATGAACCATCATTTTGAAAATATATTGTTGCTACTTATATAGGTGCTACCAGTCTGTAAAAACTATAAAGTCAATCTACTGTGAAGTAAAATAATGGAGGAAAACGGCCCAGAAGTTAGTGCTTGCAGGCAGATTCTCTGTCTATATATTGCACATTCCTTTGGACTTGGAGTATAAGACTACAATGCAATTTTGGTGTCTACAGATGTCCCTGTACATGTCCACAGGCAAGGAGAAGGAGGAGGGATTGAGAATGAGTAAACTACAGAGTCATTTGCACTACCGTTTCATTTCTTACTGTGTGACAGAAATATTTTTTAAATAACTCAAGCATAAAATATTTCTTCAGGATCTCCACAAATTCTTAAACATAAACTCAAACACGATTTATGGAAAGGTTTTACCACCACTATATTGGTATCAGCTGTCGTGGAAGTAGCCTGGATAGCTAAGATCTTAACTAAAACCTTTTTCTGGTAGAGCCACTCTTCCATAGACCATAACACTTTAATCCTGCATGACCAAGACAGTCTCAGTAATATCCTCCACAGTCTGTCAGTGAATGAACCCTCTGACTAAGCCTCAGGCTCCCAGTTTCATCTCTGAGAGACAAAAAAGTACCCCCACCTGTTGAAGTGTGTGACAATGCAATGTGTTCTACCTTACAGAGCCATTACCTTGCTTGAACAAGCTCCAGATTGCTCCTTGCCCGGCAGAGGGGCCAATTGCTTCCTGAAATCTATTTAAGAGCTGTATTTAGGAACTGAACGTCAAAATCACATCTCAGGCTGACAGAAAGCAAAGAAAGGTTTGACAAAAAGAGGAGCCAAAAAACACACAAAAAACAACTGCATGAGTCAGTTTGAGGACTTATCAAACCATGGCATCAATGTTCAATAAATTCTGTGTAGGTATGAGACACATGGGAAGTGGTACTGTTATCTTTCCACTCACACACCCAATACAGGAGCAATTAATACCTGCATAATGTGTAACAGTAGAATAATTTGATTCATTCAGGCTGTAAGTGTAGTTAAAAAAAGAGGTATGAGGTACTTTCATCTTCAATGTTTGGGACTTTTACAAATAAAAACCATTTAAATACTTCCATTTTTTTTGGGTTTACATATTTTTTATTGGGGTTACCATTTGGTTAATTGAAACTGGTTCATCTAAACTAAAAACCTAGTTAAAAAATGTTTGAAGTGGTCTAGCTGGGGTATTGGAGACATGTAGAGGTCAAAAACACAGCAGTAATAATCCTGTGTAGTGTCTGAGAGCACATTGGATTTCATTAGAGCTCAAGGCTTCAAAAGCATATTCCCTACAAACCTTCACTTTCATACACATCACCTGTATCCAAAAGACAAACGTCAACATGAAAACACAGCAGCCAGATTTTCAGAAGTAGGGAGGACCAGACTTTAGTCATTCCAGAATTCTCTCTGTCAGGTACCGTATTTGAAATGTATTCTTTGTCAGTGGCGGTCCATCCTACAGGCGACATAGGCGCTTGCCTAGGGCGCAATCTAGTGAGGGGCGCCAAATATGCGGCGACAAAAAAAGAATTATAATGTTTATGGGGTTTTTTTCAACAGTTTTTGCCATCCCTCTATCTATAACATTTGTGAAAGAGCTATATAGAAGGCAGTTTGAGGAAACTCACTGTAGGTTACAATGATGGAATGAGGTTGATGCTCAAGATGCCAAGATGGTGCAGTGCAAGTCAAATGTTTGCCAATGTTGGAGTACCCACTTGTCATGCTATATTACGCAAACTGATGCACAGCTGTATGTGTAGGCTAAAGGACTCTACAAATAATCACCCTCAGTTTTAAAAACTTTCCTTATTTATTTATTTATGTACTTTATGTTTTTTTCTTATTTTTATCTTTGAGTGCTGTTTGTTGTTATTAAGTTCAGCACTTTGGTCGACATTGTTGTGTGTAAAATGCTTTATAAATAAAGAGTACATGGATTGGATTGGAAATAATCTCTGCTATTTATTTATTTTAATGTTCAGCTATGTTTTACTCAGCGTTATGCAATAATTACATTATGTTAAATAAAACATAACTGAACTTATTTTATTTTTTGCTACGGACCCATTTGTGTGCCTTTAATGAAGTGAAGAAATGAACAGGGGTGTTTGTGTTTCCTGCAGGTCGGCTCTAAGCCATACTCAACTAACAGGTCTGCTTTTTCAGCATCCGTCTCCAAGCACATCACATTATATGCATCCTTCCATGGTCAGTTTGCTGCCTCCTAGCAGTTGGCCATGTAGCTTCTTCTCCAGAGTAAGCTATTCTTTATAATCCAGGATTCATAAAATAGCATGCCCCTTTCCAAAAAACATCAAAGAAAAACCAAAATTCCAATACGTGTATTTAAAAAATAAACTAAGTTTGCATGGAGCCAGAGAGGCTGGTGTAAATGTGTTATCAAAGTAATGCTCCAGTACACCTAGTTGCAAATAAAGGAACAGTTAGATACTTTAACTAAATATTAACTGCTAACCTCCTAAATGTTATGCACCCACACAGATATCTGAAGACAAAAGATCTACTAGTTTCATGTGTTTAAAGTATGGAAGTGTAAGGTATTTGCAGTTTAACCGTGAGAACACACTGAACATCAAGCTTCTAAATGTAACGACATTATAAGGTTCGGACTTTGTTTTAGTCCTAAGTCCATCCACTACCAGGAAATAACGATGATTGAACAATGATAGTTCAATTCATGGTCTTTAGGCTTTTTATGGTTCATAACAACCTGTTAATTTTTTTTCTGTAAAAATCTAATAATGACCATGCACGCTTCTGAAACTGAAATTGGTCATAAATTAGTTCAGTTCATTTCAATTTTTTCTTCTTATTTTGAAAATAAATGCTTTTATATTTTATAAATATAATTGTTACTTGCAGCTCCCTGCACGTGTTTTTGTCACTCTCTCAGTCTGCCTTGGGCAGTGCAGGTGAGTGCAGCTGCACCCAATTAAACCAATAAAGCTGTGGCAGAGTATTTAAGGTGTGGCAAACCTGAGTTTGTCAGAGCTAGCTCAGTCTCAGAGGTGGCCGCTTGTGCGCAGTTGTTGGAGCGCAGTGGTCTGAAAATACACTCCTTATTGCAAGGGTGCTGTGTTTATTTCAGAAGGAAGGTGAGCGTAAAGTTTCTTGGTCTGGGAACTTATCTGCCAATTGTCTACTCCTTGGTGAAAGGAGGGTGTTTTTCTGTTTGTTTATCCCCTTTGTTAAGGGAGGTGGTTTTGGGGCCAATCCTCTTTAGCCATAGACGGCTGTTTGTGGGGTCATGTCTCCATTTTTAAAGGAGGGTTTTTTGGTTATTTACCTCTCTGTTAGAGTTTTTAAATATATATATATATATATATTTATTGTTAGAGCGACGACTCTTTTTCGTTGACTGGAGGCTATTTAGGGGGACGGGTTATTAATTTAATCTTTGGTTATTTTCATTTTTCCAGGAGGCTCCAGCCATGGATTTTATTAAACTTTTGACAAAACTTGTTTTTTGGCTGCCTACTGCCTTTTCATTCATCCCAGGAACATTTATTGTTACACCAGCCCCCAAGTGGTGACATGAATAGGTAGTTATAACATGTTATATTGTGGCCTAATTTGAAGATGGACTGTGTTGCATTTCTTTATTTATTCAAAGACAAGCCTCTCTGAGCAGTTTTATTACTTCATTAGCCCAGATAGTTTTGTGTAATTGTACAATGCCTCAGATATTGTCTGAAGTGATGTACCCCGCCTGGGTAACTTCAAAGCTATAGAGTCATAGAAAGAGGGTACAGACAGTCTATCCTGTAGGAAAAAGTCATCTCATAGTGTGATCTTGTTCTGTACAAGCAAGTTGAGAACAGGAAGGTTTGGTTTCCTGTATTGCTGTGTTTGTTTTAAATTCCTGTTTTGCTCCATGAAAGCAACAATAAATCTACGCTAGGCTGCGATCCGGCTGTTTTAGAGAACGTTAGAACATGAGTTCTGAGAGGTTATTGATTTTAACCTATGTTACCTCACTGTTCAACATGTCAGCTGAAGAAGCTGTTCAAATCCAATGGTATAAAAGACCTTGGGTAGATCTCACATCATGCATTGTTTAAGTATGAGTTATTTGTTTTCAGGCTATGTTACTGTATCCAAATTTCTGAATGAACAGTGCAACACATCATGTAGATCTTTATATCAACTTCAGTTTCCAAGAGTGAGCTGCATTCACAGCTGGTGAACAAATGTCTCATTTAAAAGGAAAATGTTGCACATTCCAGTCTCTTTTCCAAATGTGGAATTGTGACTTCAACAAGCAAGCCTCCAATTGAGGTTTCCACCCATAAGAAGGAGCAGTCACTTTTGTGGTGGTAAAGCCTGACTCTAACTCCACTCCTGACCACAGAAATGCTGTGTTTGTTTAAAAAGAATGGAAAGTTGAATCTTGAAAAACAACTGTAATGCTTAGGGGGTTTTAGTTATTCACATACCAGTGTTACATATTTGGGGGTTATTTTGCTACAGAACCCAGACTTTCCCAGGTGTTAGAATAAATATAAAGGGTCACAGAAACCAGTTTGAAATACTTTACACGTGGACTCACAATCAGTTCACTCAGTTAAGGATATACATTAGTCCACTTGTGTTCTGTGAGGTTGGAAAGTTAGACTAATTCTTAGCCACTGGAACATCTAAACAAATTGTAAATAGCAAAGTATAGTGCCAGAAAAGATGAAAATGCACTATTAAATTATAATCAAAACCCATTTCAAAATTTTTGGATTGTTCAGATCACTGCAAGTCTGTCCAATGTAGCCCATTCATGTAGTCTAATTGGACACCATTTATTAGGCCATGGGTTTCCAACCTTGGTGTAAAAATGGATGGAGATTTCAAATTTGATAAACAAATTAGTGCTGTAGTCAATGCTAGTTTCTTTCACCTAAGGCAATTATCCAAAATTAAATCTGCTCTTTTGGTGCATCATTTTGAAATTCTGATCCATGCATTTGTCACTACAAGGCTGGATAATTGTAATGCCATGTGGTATTAGCCAGTCTCTGCTTGTGCATCTGCAATTAATACAAAATGCAGCAACGCTCTTTTAACAGGTTCACAGAAGTACGATCACATTTCTCTGATTTTGTCGGTCCTTCGTTGGCTGCCTGTTCGGTACTGGATTTCTTTTAAAGTGATTTTATTGGTTTTTAAATGTTTACAAGGTTTAGCCCCTTGTTACTTGACTGACCTGTTGAAGGTATATGTCCCTTCGCGTTCCCTTAGGTCGGCGGAAATGGATCTGCTCGTGGTTCTGCAGACACGACGTACTCTTAGGGGAGACAGAGCCTTCTCAGTTATAGGCCCAAAACTATGGAACGACCTGCCCCAAAGTGTTTAACAGGCTGATTCGCTGATAGTTTAAATCTCGTCTTAAGGCTCCTTTGTATTCTCTTGCAGTAAAATTGCCAATTTTTACTGTAATTGCTGTATTGCATGCAACTGTATTGTGTCTCCCGAATTCCACCTCCAGTAAAGAGACAAAGCCAAGACTCTGACTCACAGATTCTGGTTTGGCTTCCATGGAAAGAGAAAAGTTGCAGAGAACATGAAGTTAATGGCAGCAATAACTGCAGATAGCCTAATGCATAAATGGAGAGTGGCAGAAGAACAGCTCATATCACTACCCCAAATTTATTCTGCATAGATCAATGTTCCTTAGATATATAGTCCTGTGAGTTTTTACCCTCTTACAGACTTTTGTTTTTGCCGTGTTGTCACACTTTAATGTTTTAGATCATCATCCAAGTTTGCCAACAAGTTACCAATGGCTTTAACAAACAAACACAAGATGAAGGTTATGAAATTACCTAGTAAAAGTCTGAACTTAAATCCAGCTGGACCTCTAGGACATGACTAAATACAGACAGTTCATGCTGTAAAACCCTTGAATGTGGCTGAATTAAAACAATCTTGCAGAAGAAGAGTGGGCCAGAATTCCTCCACAGCAATATAAAAGACTCATTGCAAGTTACTGCAAACACTCGAGGGCAGCTGTTGCCACCCATGGTGGTTCAACCAGTTATTAGAGGGAGATATAGGACTTCTCAGTGGCACTTTATGTTGCACATTGAATCTGTCATTTGCTCTTACTGGAACAGGACATAAATGGTTTCCATGTTTCTTGTGAAAGCTAAGACATTAAATCAGAAGACTAGGCTCAGACTGTTTTTGTAACAGTTTAAAAGTCCCACACTGAGAGACCTGGGGGACAATTGAGCAGACTGGGGCTTGTCTCTGACATTTTGCATGACAATTTGTTAAAAAAGAAAAGAATTGGGGAGAAATTAAACCATTATGTAATATTTTATACCTTATCCGTCAGTAAAATTTAATTCCTTTTTATTTTTTTAATTAAATAATTTCATTTAATCTACCATTTAAAAAAGTTATGTGAAAATGCTTCCCAACACCTAATTGGCCTAAGGATGAAACGCCTTCTATGGGCGGGGGTACCATGATTGGTTTACATTTCTAAAGCCCGCCTTGGTTCTCACAGAAATCTCAAATTTCATTGGTTTGTTCAGCTGATCGTCATCGTGCATGTAGAGCGAGAAGCAGTGACGCACTTTTCACTTGCCTCTGATTGGTCGGCGGGGTGTGCCGACGTCAGGCTGCTGCCAGCTGATCGGAGTGAGAAGCCGGTTTGAAGAGAGGAGTTGGACCGAGGAGAGAGACCGGGGAGGAACGTTGCTCTGTGGCGAGGAGCCCGGGGTGGGACCGGACAACCGGATACACAGGCACACACCGGACCGCTTTTTGACTGTCGTTTTAGAGGTTTTAAACGTTAACACCGGAAGGTCTAAGGCGGTCAGAGCGGCTGTCTCGTCGGGGTTAATGCTGCGTGTCGTCGAAACCTCTGGAACTGACAGAAAAAAAAAAAATGATTGAGAGTTAAGGTGTGGCTGAGGATTTTTTTCCCCTAAAGGTTACCAAACCCAGTGGGCTTTTAAAAACTGCATTTATTTTACTTTGATATAGATAAACATATACATAACCCATATTTTAGGGACCGCGATGCATGTTGATATGCGCACCTTTTTATTGCTCAACTCCTTCACGGCAGCTGTGATTAACCGGGACTGTTGCGTAGCTAAGAAGTGCGTCCTGTCATTTTCTTTAGACTGTTTTACAGGTGGTATATTTGTAACAGAAGTGGCAACTTTCCTGTAGTCAGTCCCGCTGAATGTAACTAAGTGGGCTGCTGAAATTTCGCATTTTGTAACAACAGTAGGATAACACTTCTATGCGCCACTGTGGAACTATTGGATTGACCTGGGCTAAAAGTAAGTGCTGCTGTCAAGTACCTTTTAGAGACTTTTTAATCATTTTGTGTAACAGATACTTGAAGAGCTCGTTAAAGAACGTGCAATTAGTGTTTTTCATTGAGTTGAAACCAAAGACATGCTGGAAAATATATCAACCCCCCTTCCCCCATACTGTCAAGTGACATGAAACGGGTGGGTCCTGAAAAAGGCTCGCCGTTGATTGAATCTAAACAGGGGAAACAGAAGTTGCTCTATTTGACAATTGTCCTATCGAGAGTCCCAGCGGTGCACAGGTCCGGCTGACCCCGAGTTAGCGGTGAGGAAAGCAGATAGTGCATTCCTCAAGGCCCCACCCTTTGCAGCGAGACATGGATGTGAAGAGTTGCCCCCACCACCACCATCTCCTCCTCCCGGTCTCTCTCTCACTCCCCTCCGCGTTCATTCTTTTCAAGCTTGTCTTCTGCTGCCCCCCCCTCCCCCTCCCCCTCCCTCAGTGTGTCCAGGTGCCTGCAGCAGATCTTTACTAGGCACAATCAGGATCCTCTTCCAGGAATCTGCAGTTAGCTTTGACTAATGAAGGTAAGAATGGGTTACATTTAAATCTATATTTTATGTAGAATGTTTTTTTTTTTATATATGGAAACTTTTATAATTCACCCATTTCTCTCTTATTTCCTTTGCCTGATAATAATCACTCTGACTGTTAAACTTGTTGCAAGTTTTTTAAAGTCTCTGTGCTCTGTGACCCATTTTACTACAAATTCTTGAGCCAGATATTATGTAATTTTTAAAGGCCTTCTTCTTAGCTCTCCTACTCTGCCTTATGCAACCTTGGTTTGAAAGTTTTCACATTAAGACAAGCATTAGAGTGAAATAGGATAACTCGCCTAGTTCACATTTTACAGCTCAAATTCCTCAGCCAGCAACATAGTTGTGTTTCCTGCCACCTGTATCCCATCTGGGCAACTCAAAACTTGTCATTTCTTTTCTTGGGTCCCTTGACTAGTTTAGAGACACATTTAACGAACCCATATTAATTTTGAGTTAAAAAAAATAACACAGTGCCACAGTACTTGTGCCAAAAAAGGGAAAAAAAAGAAAACAGGAGGTGTCTAGTTGCATTTATTTGAAATAGAAAAGCTACAGTTATTGATATTTATGATGATTATTACATATAGAATGTTATCTTTATCATTTATTTGTCATGCTGATTGCACAGAATATTATGCTGTAACACAGGTAGAGTAAGCTGATCGATCAGCCAGGCTATCTGCTCATGTAGTCAGACATGCTGCTTAAAGCCTACCAGCTGTGATTTAAATCAGTTGTCTCCTCAAAAGAGAGGTCGGTGGCTCTCTTTTAATTTTCAAATCATATCTTTCTGTGAAAATATTTCCAAACAGCTGAATTTGGTTTTCTTCTATGCGAGACAGCTTTGTAGGCGCTTTCTTCCAGTCAGTTGACAAGCAGCCTGCAGCAACAAGTAGGGGAGGGGGCTGGGGAGTGGCAACAATCTGCTCTATGCTGCATATATCCCAGAAGAACTCCCGTCCCTCCAGTACTTTCTCTGGCATCTCATTAAAAGGACATCAAAAAGTAGGAGTGGTATAACTAAAAATATAACCAGTTTTAGAAGCATAACTTTATGATACCTTATTATATGATGTTAGCAGAGTGACGGATGGGGCTCCTTTAGTTTGACTAGGACTGTCTGTTTTATGTGACAAATGTATTCAAGGAGCTGAATTTGTAAGCAAGAGAAAGATTCATAGCCATATTTCAGCCAGCTGACTGGCGTGTATAGCAAGAAATGATAAAGGGGCTTCTACTTCCATACAGCGTGAGAAAAGCCCCAACACTTTCTCTGTTCATTTCCTTACACAGTCCCTGTATAAAATGTCGTATTGACAGTGATTCACGTTTTTGGAGAGGAGATTCACTCCTTAGCTGTGTAAGACTCATGTCTGATTTCCAGCCTCCTGCAGTCGGCTTTCGCTTACCTGCTCAGCATGAAATATGCATTATTTTGATTGGCTGGACATGCCATCCAGGCCATGGGGGATATTTTTAAAGGATTTAGCTGTGCTGTTAATAGAGCCGGTTCAGTTCCCACCCACACATCTTTCAGGAAGTGCAGTGTTAAGAGGTAGTTCCAGTTATATATGGATGTAAGAATTTAATTATAAAGCCTGGTTGACTTAAGTAACAGATTAAACACTTATGTGAAATAGATTCTATGTTTGTTTTTTTGTTTTTTTGTAATGTTATGTATTTTGCATATGGATCTGTTTCCTAAGACACCATTTTCTAAATCCTCTTCCGTCCTCCTTATGTTTGACAACATGCATGAATATTTGTTTGGTTTTGGTTCTTCTTGTTTAGAATGACCAGTCTGTGTGCGTGTGTGTGTTAGCAATTATTTGGCAGTCACATTATCTCTCCAATGCTGGATTTGATTAATGCAGCCGTCCAGCGGTGACGTCCGTAGCACCACTCCCCTGACACAGACGCACACGGAGAGGACATGTGAGGGAAACATCGTGTTTGATGTTTCTGATCGTTAATCTGCAGTGAAATGTCAACCAAAATGTCAGAATTTTGATTTAATACTCTAAATATACATTGATTTGTGTTTGAGCATGGGCCATTTTGGCACATTTTATGCACAAATTATGAAGAAGAAAAAAGAATGTCTGGTAATCAGACAGTTTAATTAACTTTAGAAAAAATATAAGACGCCAGCTCTGTTCCTTTCCTGCCTCATCGATGTTGCAGAACTATGAAAAACGGATGCATTTTATTAACCTGCACTCCTGAATCATCAGTCCATTAACAGACTTGGGGTTAACTGCGGGCTTGAACACTGGCCATCACCTATAGCCGATGGATGAGGGAGTGATCTGCGGTAGAAATGCAGTAGCTGCAGTGAGGTTGCACAATCCTATGGCCACACCCAGGTAGCTTCATTAAGCCAACTTTTCCCCCAAGCTTACTAAGAGATCTTTGCATTTTTGCTTTAATTTTGACATTGCTAGTCAGATTAATGATTCCTGCCACTGGGCAGGCTATATGATGCAGTAAATGTACATGTTAGAGAGGTATTGTGCAAAAATAGAAATTTGCACAAAAGTTGCTGATAATGCAGAACTTACAGCATAGGCCGACACAGGATAATAAAAATAAAAATACATTTACAATGTCACATTGACAGAGCAGCTAGCACAGGAAATGCAAGCAACTGTCAAAATGCACCATTTCAACAAATCTGTCTCTGGGCTGTTGTGCTTAATTTCTCTGTAAGTTTTTATTGTCAGATCTTATGTGGAGTAATGGCATCCGCTCTCATCTGGGCTGTGTTTAGGCCTCTGTCCACTAGATGACTGAATTTTCAGCAGTGGAAATAATGTTGGGTTGCATGCCTTCTTGTAACTACAGACCTTTAAGTTTTTAATACCAATCTGCTTTAAACATTAGGAATCAACTTTCTGTTTTTGAAAGAAACAATACATTTACCCGTATTCTAAATGGCTTCTGTATTTAACTACCCAAAATCATAACAGGGCAAATTCACTCATTGTGACAGACCTATGAATAGCCTTCCCTCTTTGTCCCAGATTATGTTGCATTTGCTCTATGGCATGAGATTATGATCAGTATTCAATGTGAGGTTTACCAAACAAACCTGAAGCGCTATCAGAGCAGACGTTGTAGTTATGCTTACCTGCTCTGAGAGATATTTCAACTTTAGAAAAGAAAATTGATCATTGGTAAATGCTGATTGATCAGCTAGTTAGGCTGAGTGGTATTATTATAGTCGGTCAGTTAGTAGCTGGGTAGACTAAACAGGTTGAATACCTCACCTATTCTATGAATAATTTTCCTCAGAACAGGAGTGTCTGTTATTTTTTACACTTTATCCCTGTTGAATTGATGTCTTGTTCCTAAACATGTCAAAAGCTTTTTTTTTTTATTTGCACACATGCACATAGAGGCATTTTTAGATGCTAAGAATAAGTTAAATCAATCGGTATGCAAGGAAAGAGGACTACACACAGCCCACCGAGTTTAGATCTGCAAGCTTTAAAACAGCTTTATCATGCAGCCTCTACCTGAACTATATTAAGGCAGCTCTTTTGGAGACTGAAGAAGTCAGTAGCACGCTCAGCTTTGGGCTGGTCTCTGCAGGGTCGGGCCGGTGGCGAGGAGCAGTGGGCCTCTCATCAGACCGGCAGGAATGTGCCCCATATGTAAGAGGCATCCCAAGAATGTAACTCGGCCTCGCTGAACTGACCAACCTAAAGACACGGAGCTGGATAAGGAGGAGACAATGACTGCAGTGTAGAGGAGATGATGTAAATGGACAAAATGAATCATAGCAGACAAAAGGATGGCATAAGGAAAGTAGAAAGGGAACTGAAGGCCAAGGAAGCTCTAGAAGGTGGAAAATATTTTAAAACAGCTTATCAAACAAGAGGAAATGAGGAGGAGGTAAAGTTGTATGCCTCAAAAGTATTTAAAAAATCTGTTTACATTGTGATGATGATTTTTGCTTTGTGTCATCCAAATCCGCACCCCGTTGTATTTATCAACTCAAATATTTGAATAGAAAGTGAAGAATAAACCAGGAACCTGTTAGTTACTGGCTTGTTGCATGAAACCGATATTTTTTGACGAAAAAGACACTTTAGACTCAAGCTTGGTGGCTTTTGTCAAGAGTAAATGTGTCAGTAATTACAGCTTAGTCATGAGGCTTCCTACATCTTCATCAGAGGCTTAATTCCAGACTAAAAGAGATTGCATACAACACCATGTCATGTCTGATCTATTCAGTACACACCTGCATAGAGGCTGTAAGTAATGAAACGTGATAGAATGGAATTATGTAAGATCAGAGCTTTGCCTCCAAAGTTACTTTTAGAGGAGTTATAGACATCATACTTCTCTCACTCTCTTTAACTTTGCGTTATCTGCCCTTAAAGCCTTTGGGTAAAACTAATGCCAGAATTGCAGATGTATAAATTTATTTCTGTAAATAATAAAAAATACAATCATTCAAATGAATATCCAATGCTCAGATCTACCTACATTTGCATATTAATTATTGGGTGTAATAAGATCTTGATCTCATGTTACCAAATATCACAATATTTCTTGTTCAAGTAAAACTTTGGCGAAGGACTATCCAGTTGTTGTCAGCAAGTGACTTCATCTCATCCCATCTGTTCAAGTTGTTCTAAGCTATTTGTACAGGCTCCAGATATGAGCGTTAGTCCTTTTGGTTTTATATCCTGTTTTATATGGTTTTGACAGTCTTTTGTTTAAGTAAGAAAGGAAGTTGTTATTTCGTGAGTTGGGGTCGACAGATCTGATGATGATGATGACAGACCAGATGCGAATGATCCCTAAACACTGTATGAACAGAGCAACTGGCTAACTGTTTAAACTTAAAGTTAGCATCTGCTCCGTAGTTTATCAGCAGTTGGTGGACATAATTCTAAATAATTTGTCTTTGCAATGGCGTAAAAAGTATTATCGTGCAATAGACTATTGTCGTAACTTTGCCTCAAACCCCCACACAGCCAATATGGCCTATTATTTCCTGATGATGCATATTCTACACAATATCAAGGATCATATTGGAAGCACTTTGCTGTCATTTATTGGTCTGAATTATGTCCAACTGTGCTTAATTTTGCTAATCAGCATAATTGCTTATATCTATCTCTGTATGTGCTATATTCAAGTTAGGAGTCTCTAATTTAGCAACTGTTAAATATTAATGTAATTGGTATATTCTGGCATATAGCGCCTGAGCTAACTTTTTAGGGGTTGACTGAGAAAGTTACCTTGCAGCAGTCCCTACATATTTCCAATTTAATTTTGAAGAAGAAAAAGGTGTTAAGGTAAATTGGTCCAGGCTAACAGGACACATTCCAGAATGAAAAGAGAAATCGATATAGGTCACTTTATCTCACCACCCCCAAGTTGGAGGGATGACGAGCAGAAAAGGCCAATGGTCCATCTGCTAAAGACGTTTACTCCTGGTATGCAGCAGAAAGATCAAGCAGAATATAAAGACTTTCCTATTTTGTTTAGAAATAACCAATATAACCCCCAGATCAAAAAATCTCTGCTTGAAACAAAAAGAAAGCATTCTAAAATGAATTTAAAATAGAAAATTCCACGTGAATTAAATTAAGTAAAATGCAGCCGTGCCTTTGATTCATTTGAGAGAAGAAGCCGCTTTGTGCATCTGATCAAAAGATCGTAAACATTGCTCTCTTCATCAAGAGTCTGGTTGCACGCAGCAGTTGTGAGCACTGTATGGTTATGTTTTGTATTTAGCATATAGAAGCTGAACACCAATCATGAGCAATTAGAAATATAAACATCCGCTAAATACTGAAGTTTACATACCATCCTGCTTTTCTTCTCTTTAGATTAACACCAAGTCCATAACAGGCTGATATTAGCTAGTAAGTCAGGCTATCTGCTCAGGTAGCAAACCTATAGTGGACTTTTTTGCAGGCATTCCACTTGTAGCTAGCTTTAGAGCAATGTGTTTTTAATGACGACAGTGGGCAGCAACAGGTGGGCAATGCACTACTCTTTGTTCCATGCGACCAGAAATCTGTGAGCCAAACTATGGCATCTCATTGAAATGAGCTTAAACCAGAGGAGTGGTATAACTGAAAATTTGAGGTTTTAGAACAGAAGCTTTATAAAACCTTGATATGTCTTGATACGACTAACTCGCCCACACTCACAAAACTGTCGCCCTTCACTGAATCTCAAATTTAGAAAAGTCTGAATGTTCAGCTTGACTTTTGTTTTATATACTTTTAAAGTAGCTCTCTACCTAAGCAAAATTAGACTGATTATTGAAGATATGTCTCATTCGTTGTGTCACACTCTTTGTCGCTTCAAAGGCAGCATAGTCGGGGGTGAGGGGGCGATACTGGGGGGATACTCTGGATTCGTACCATGCATGGGCAGCTGCCACTTCTTATTCATTCTTCCGACAGGCATTTCCTGTCTTTCAGCGCACTAGCTAAACTGCTAGTTTGAGGGGGAGGGTGTACATATACACTGAGAGAGAGGGAGAGAGGAAGGATGTATTCATGGGGACTGCAGAGGCATTAAAGCTGAGCATGGGATGGGCATAAACAGATACATAGGGAGGAACAATGTACTCTTTGACACACTTCTTCCCAGTGGTAGGAAGGAAGATGATGGCCGGAGGAAGCACACAAATCTTTTCTTTATGTTGCTCGTCTTTATCCAGTGTTCACAGTCCCAGCTTTCAGTCGTCTGTGTCAGGATCTCGCTCCTTTGACCTCTACCTCCTCTTTAGTGATTTTTTTTTTCATTCAGTGTGTTTCAACAGTTTGTTTCAACATGAGACGCACATCGATTTGATGTCGTCCTGTTTTTGTTTTAAACACCTGGAGAAGGTTCCTATGAGATGACATCACTGAGACAGACACCCCTACATCTGCAGTCTCAAAAGCGTTGCCCTGTATTTCTAGCTGCAGATGCTTTGGATCGAATCCCGATAAATGCTCCCACAGAACTTCACTGAAAGGACCGCTTCCTCTTCCTCTTTCCCACCTGCCGGCTTCCTGCCACCTGACGTCATTGTCTTCCTATAGCAAACAACACTGTTCCTTTGAAGAAAGTCAAGCTGTGCACACCGGATAAAGGTTTTATTCTAGTATGAGTAATGTCTGTTGTATAATTGTTGTCAGGTTGCATATTTGGAGTGAAAAGGCCCAATTTAATGTCTGGCTTTTTGTGTTCAGTTTGTACCCTCTTTCACCTCCAGTTTGAGCCCCTAAAGAAAAACCTCTTATTATTGCTGTTTGAAACAAGACTAAATGTTTACTTCACGTGAAACAGAGAAAATGTCTTATAAAGAAGCCTTGGTATTTTATGGGGTTTGGGCCTGCCTTAAGTAGTGTCTGTTCTCTACGAAGATATGGAATTTAGTATTTTGCCACTCTGGATAAGTACGCAAAGAATTACGTTTCTAGCTTTCATTTTTTATTCAATTATCTGAATGATACAAATCTGAATTTCTGAAATATAATATAATATATTTTTTGCCCTGATTTGTGTTTATATTTGAGCCTTCATCTTGGATTTGTTCATCGCAACTTGACTTTTTGTCATTCATTGACGATTTAGATTTTTCTTTTTTAATAATTACTAACGAAAATGCACATTAAAAAAATCAAGAAAGGAGTGTTGATCCTTCTATCTCTAGGTTTTAAATTAAACTTGAGGTTCCTAACTGGGAACTTGAGTTTAGATGCTTAAAAAAAGGATTAAATATCCTTTAATAATAAATTTAAAGTATCGCCGATCACGAAATGTGATTATTGAAGACTATTTAATTCAGAACAGGGCCCTCCAACTAAAATCCTCCAGAGTCACAGTCCTGCCCCTTTCAGATACCCCCCTGCTCTAACACACCTGAGTGAAATTGCTGAATGACCATTTGCATGTTCTGCAGAGGCCTATTAATGATTGACCAGTCTGCTAATTTACATGTTGCATGACTCTGGTTCTGCTGACTGGAATTGGAGACCCTTGATCTAGAAAAGTCCAGTCAGGGTTTTTAAACTATTATAGGCTTTGATCTAAATTTGTCTAGTTGGCAAAAAAAAAAATCCATATTGTCATTAAAAACTGAGAAAAACCATAGAAACTGACTCTGGAAATGCTTTGAATTAGTAAATACAATTAATGAGTTTTTTGCAGTTGCAGCTAGATTCAAGTTGCAGCTAGTTTCAGTTTGAATCATTAATTCAAATCTGAATAAACGGTAGCCGCTGGATACAGAGTATACAATATGGATCCAGACTCATGCATTCTGTTCAAACACAAGGACAATCTGCTCCACCGCTCACTGTCTGCTGTGTAGAGTTGCATGTTAACATGTTTGCTTGTGGATCCTATGAAGAGCAAGCTGGTCATCCATCTATAAAACTCTGGAGTAAAAAAACGCATACATTTGGTAATTGGGTGGGCCTAATGATTACACTTTATACCTTACATTTTGGCACAATAGGTTCCAGGTGACCATCAGTTTATTCACTTTACTCACCAACTTAAATAGCCATGAGTCTAAATGATAATTTTTTTAAGACAAGGTGATAATGTTAGCATACATTTCTGAAAGTTAAGCTCTTGAAACCTGAAAAGCTTTGACAAATCCAGTATTTATTGATTTTCACTGAAAATCAGCTTGGTGAGGCCTTGGGAGGGAATTGAAAAGTTGGATGTTAATATGTAATTGATTGCCAACTATCTGGGTCAGAGTGGCACATCTGGCCATCACTTATCCCAGTAACGTGTACATGGGGATGTGTTAGTTAGCATGTAGGAGAATTCAACAGCACCCTATTGTGTATTTTAGTTTTTCTGTTTGAATCCAACAAGGTATAGGTACAGGACTAAAGTTTCAAAAAACATGAAGTACAAAAAGACCTTGGTTTGGTCAAAATAAGAAACATTCAAACTACATGAATGGCCTCCTGTAATCTAGTGCAGTGGTGATGGAGTTGGCAGTGGCAGATGGTTTCACTGGTTGTACTGTCAGTAACTTAAGTTACCATCATGTATAAAAACTAACAAAGATCCTGTATCAGTATTTTTGTGTATTGACCGATTTGGCATGGGCCAAACTTTGCAAATATTTGCAGCTTAAGGGATTCATACAACTTCTTAAGTTGGTGTACACTCAAGATTTCGACATCTAGACATGGTGAAGACAACTTGTTGAAAGTCAAATTAATGGGGGAGAGTGAGGATTTGAGTAACTTTGAATGTGGCGTTGTTGGTGGTTTCAGATGGGGTGGTCTGAGTATTTAGGAAACTGCTGATCTACTGGGAATTTCACACAAAATTGACTGATATAGAAAGAGTGGTCAGAAAAAGAGAAAATATTCAGTTATTGGTAGTTGTGTGGATAAAAAAAAACATCTTGTCTGAGTCATTCGAGATGATAGAAAGGAAACAAGAGCTCAAATCACCACTTGTTACAACCAAGGTATAAGGAAAAGCATCTTGAAACTTAACACCTTCAACCTCAAAGCAAATTGGTGATAGCAGCAGGTTGAGGCAGCTGGTTGATGTGTAATAGTGTGGTGAGATATTTTCTTGACACACTATTGGCACCCAAGTACCAACTGAACTTTTTAAAACATCATGGGCTACGTGGGTATTGCTATCAATCCCCAATCTTCTGATGGCTACCTCCTGCAGGATGAAGCACTATGTCAGAAAATTTAAATCCTCTCAAACTGGTTTCTTGAACATAACAGTAACTTTACCACACTTTGATGGCCACCACGGTCCATGTACATTCAGGCAGTCTGCTTTTCCCTTAAAACAAAAAATGAAAAACACAATTTTTTTAGTTGTTTTTTTTTTTACAGGTTTTTCTTTTTTTTTTCCTGAAACAAAAAACGAACTGTCTGAATGTTCACGGACCCTCCACAATTACCAGCTCTCAATCCAAAAGAACACCTTTGGGATGGTGGTGGACTGGAAGATTTACATTGTGGATGTGTGGCAAACAAATCTGCAGCAACTGTTTGATACCATCATGTCTACATGGACCAGAATATCTGAAGAAGGTTTCCCAAACCTTGTTGAATCTATTTTAAGAATCAAGGCAGTTCAGAAGTCAAAAGGCCTGGTACATTAAATCAGTATGGCTTAATCAAAGAACTCAAGCTGTTTAATTATAGAGTTATTGCAATACTTTCTTTTTTTAGTAGTTTTTTTTTTTTTTTATAACTGCGTTTTTGGAATGACTCATGGGGTTTCCCATGCTGCTGATGTGGCAAGTCATTCCCTGCACAAAACCTCTGTGATGTACTGTTAGTGGCAAGCATTTGTAGATTCATGTCCTCTCAGTCTCCTGCTTGGTGTTGGAGTCATGCTTAAACAATTAGATATGTCAGAGCTGCCAGAAAAGAAGATTAAAGCCCAAACCAAGCCCTCATCTTTCTTGGAACAAGTTGAGTGTTGGGAAGAATGAGTTCCTTTCAGATTGTCTGAGAGAATATTTTGTTAACATTTATCTCCACCCCACAACACTTTACTACTGGTTTGTGTGCAATACTATCCGGTGTCCCCCTGCCTCAGGAAACCCTGAAAGAAAGCATAAGCCCTTTCTAGGTGTACATTAACCTGACCATAATGGCTTGATTTAAAGACATTAGGCCACATCCTGCAGGATTCAAATTTGCCGTGCTGTCTGTTTGTTCGTACACATTGCAAGAAGCCATTTTCAGCCTGTTGCTCAGGCTGGCTGTAATTGTCCTGGGAATCGTCAGCACTGTGTAGTAAATCAGCCCTCTGGTACACTCTGTTCTGCACTGTGGGATGGCCTCAGTGTACGTGTTGTGTGCATGCTTAACATAATGTGAGCTGAGAGGGAACATAGCTAAGAAATAATAGGGGTTGGAAATTATGTTTGGAGGGAAGGAAACAACAGCTCTCCGTGACATCAAGCTTTTTATTTGCCAGAAGCTAAACTTTGAGGACGTGTTTAAAAAAAAAAATATGCTCATGCGTATAACTGGTGACATTTATCCTCTTTCTTTTAACTTTTTGTTTGTTTTGGGAATATTAGATGGCTTTCTTGTTATCCTCTCCTGAGTCATATCGCAAATTAATGGTAGAACTCAGAACAAGAGTCACTTTCTTTAGCCTTATTTCTGTTATAATCTGATCTGACAAGCTGCTAGATTTGAGCTTGTTGCCAGGGGGAGACTTGTCTCATTGTGTGTCATATTAGGGTCACTCTGTGGTCACTAGTGTGTTTGCTTTTAGCAGCACTGACCTCTGAACCAGGGAGAACTGGCTGCTCTCTTTTCACGGACTTTAAAAAAAAAACAGTATTCTCCTCTTAATGTTGCTCAACTCAATTTCATTTGTCAATGTTAAAATATGTATTTTATTTATTTTTTGGGTTTAAATTAATATTCTGGCCTTGACATACTTTAGCTGTTTATGATATTTTAATCTGAGGTTCAAGTCTACTTGCAAATCAACCTAAAATCATTTTGAAGTTCATTTCAATCTATGATAATGTGTAACATGAAGCTTTTACGGTTTTATTTCTATAATTTGGCTCAAGTACACTTTGAAATTCCACAGATCTTTTCAACTGAATTGCAAACGGGAACTGCAGTACTTCTTGGATTAACAAAGCAGTAACCAAATTACAGTCTCAATAATACTCCAAATATGTATCACTGACTATCTCTAATGACACATACTTTAATCAGATACAAAACAGCACAGCCTTTTTATTTAGGAGTACCTTGCAGCATATTATCCAGTTTTTGGAGGGGACATTATAATACTGTTCTTGTTTAGCAACTATCGAACAAAGAGGTGTACGTCTGTTCCCATTTGCTCAGTAGCAAAGTCTTTGTATACCTGTGCAGAAACCCATGAGCTTAGGTTACCAAACAGAGCACACAGCTAATAAACTCAGAATCATACAATTCCACTGAGCTGTTTTATTTTTCTCACTCACTGGACAGTCTCATGTATTACATCAATGTGAGAGTGATGCATAGAAAATTAACTGCTTTAAGCTGTTCTTGATCATTTAAAACTTCCTGCTATGTGTTGAGGTAAAACCGCCTTTTGAGTTTAGTTGGACAGAGACAATATTGTTCCCTTCAGAGCTTTAGTTGTTAAAAAGGTCAGTTGGTTGCATGTATAACAGACTAATATTCATTAGTGAACAGATTCAAAATGTTTCAGAACGAATCATGATTAATTTGAGCAAGGTTGCTGTGGAGGCTGGAAAAGTTAGGAATTTTTTGGGTCTGATTAAGTATGGGAAAAGAAAAAGGAAATGTTTACAAAGGTTCATTATTACATCTTTCACTGTGCAGTCAGTGGTCTTTGCAGGTTGCGTACATAATACTGACCTGCGGTAGAAATATGTCATCCACAGTGAACTTCTGTATACTTAAAAAATATGCTAAGAACTAATTATATTTTCACTAAATTTGTTTTGATAATGGATAAAGTAGTTTTATTTTTGTGGTTTGGCCATTATTCTTTTTTTTCCCTCAACCCTAATGATCAATATTGTGCTCTTCGGTCTTTATGTCACCCATGTCAGGCTTTCAGTTGTTGTTTTTTATTTTTTATTTGAGGAAATGCTGAAATCTTCTATTAACAAAAGCACGTGTTGGTATCAGGTGCTTTTGTGTAAATTTACTTGGTGAGTACAAAGAAGGTCTTTGCCCTTGATCTCATCTCCAATATTGCACACTCACAATGGATCCCTCTGGATTCAGTACAAGATCAAAGCCAACAGCCCATTCACAATTCTTCAACAAACCAGTCTAAGTAGAAGAGGACCATGTGGTCACATTGTTTGTTTGTGTGTGTTCGTGTGTGTGTTTGCAGTCCAGAGCTTTCCAGCGTTGCCCAGAGCAGTGTGGAGTTCGCTGAGTTTCTAGGGGTTGCTGGGTTCGCTGTGCTGCTGGGAGCTAGTTTGCCTAAAGTCCTGTCCTTGAACTGAGAGAGAATATGCTGCGAGCAAAAGGCTTTTCAGACAGACTGACTGCAATAGTTGAAGTCAGGCCAGCTGAATGGAAGCCAGGCTAGACAAATCCTGGACTACTAATCCTTTCACAGTGGCCAGCCGATAGTTGATGTTATAGTGGCACATGATAATAAGGGTCTTCTTGTCTCTTTGGATCTCTGAAACCATAATTATATATTCAAAATTGTCTTCTGCTTTCCACCAACATTTCCTAAAAATTACATTTGATGCTAATTGACTAGGTTTTCCCAAGGTGAAATAAGATCATGCTTGACATGTTGGTGAAACAGCTACACACCCAGGGGAATGGAAGTGTCTAAACTGCAAAGAAAATGTCTACATTCAGCCCTTTATGACGGCTGTAAACTGAACTTCCCTAAAGGACCGGAGCTGTTTTCTATCAGGGGTTCCAGGCTGAAGGCCGGGGCCAGCACATTCTTCTGTCTTCAATTAGAGCAAAAAAACTTAAAAACAGTAAGCTGGCATTCCTGATGTAGGCCAGTTTTATAGTGTTTCACATGTACAACATGTTTGTTTATGCCTACATTAACACGGAAACTCACTTTACTATTCACAAATGGGCAATTTATAAAATTGTTTAATTGTTCTTTATCTAAAACAGAAAAGCAACAGCTATTTCTACAGCTGCCATAATAATCTAACATGTTGATAATTACTGTTCGAGAAATTATCATTTGTTTATTTTGTCTCTTATGCATTAAACTTGAACTAAAAATTTGAAATGAAAAGTGCTAAATTGAGTAATGATTACTCGAGGGAAAGATATTGAGGACCTATAGCTTCTGCATATGAGGCGTGTGCTGCAGTTCCCCATTTTGCTCCCTAATGTTAGCTGGCTGATTAGTTGGGCTATCTGCTTGAGTTGCCAGCCTGTGGGTAAATCTGTGTTGCTTTAGTAAGAGTAATGTGTCGACAACGTTTAGTTGCCACATCATATCATATTATTTAAAACCGTAAATATCTCCAAACAGCTGAATTTTTCTTTCTTTTAAGACAAAAGTGTAAGCAGCTTCTTTAGGCGGCTGTGCACAGAATAACACCGAGCTAGTACAAAGCCTCGGAAAAATGCTAAAACCAAATTACATACTGTTCTAGACTTTCGAAGTCTGGATAAGTATGGAGACAAGAAATTTGGCTATGGATTTTAAAAAGCAATGTCGATGCTTTTTAAAGTTTTATTATCTAAAAAGATAAACGTTGGAATTTTTGTAAAATAAATTACCTTTAACATCAACTATGCAAAGATTAGGACCTGTTTGCAACATCAAAAGTGAAGTTTTTAGTCAAAGTCGCTGTTTAGATCTTTTTACTTCTGAGTTTTAAAATGGACACAGTAGATCTTTGGCACTGCAATTTCTATGAAATGAATGTATTACTGACCCAATATGTGGTTTAAAGGAGCTCTACTTAATCACAGAAAAGTTGAAGTACTATAACTTTCACCTGATTTAAATTTGACCAGATGATAAAAAAACAAAAGGGTGAAATGGCTTTCTGCTGAGTCGAAAGCTAGCATAGCACTGTGACTTTTGTTGATTAATAAAACCCAAGTAGGCAAAAGTTTTGGTCAAACATTTATTCGGTCTAAAACTAAAGAATGTAGAAAATTTAATGTATGGAATAAAAAAAAAATCAGAACCCTGGTATCAGGTGGGGGAGGGGGAAGTACAGTGATACTCTATGCCCTTCTACAGCCAGAGAAAACTCCGGTCACTCCAATGATTTCTCTTGAGTGTCAGCAACAGCACTTTGAACTGCTGGACAATTAGGATGAAAACTGTCAATGGCTTCAAAACCATTCGCTTTTAACACTTGTTACCAGAGAATGGTCCATACCTTTTCACCAGTAAGGACAAAACGCTGATGTTTTCATTGATTTGTCTTTAAGTTGTCAGAGAACAGAAAGAAACGGTTTGTCTGTTTGTGCCCTGGCTACCAAAATCAACTTCAAATGTCCTACGATGGTTCGTGTAACACTTGCTAGATTGTTGCCAGTGTTTTTTTAAATGTTGCCTAAAAAATTACTTCTGTATTTCTCTGGAAGTTTGCTTTTGATTGACTGACACACTGTTGGCCTCTCTGTCTGTCACAGCATGCAGAAAATAAATTTAAAGTTAGTTTTAAAAAACAAAAACCTCTACTAATCTGTTGTACTCATGTCTCCTCAGGTTATGAGACTTGTAGCTGCTCGCTGGAATCTCGGTGCTCGTTGGCTGACCTACAGCAGTTCTTCACTGGCAAGCTTTATGTTCTCATGTACCAGCTAAAGCTGCCAGCTGAAGAACTGTTGTGGTCAGCTGTTCCCCTGCCTCCAAGATCGGCTTGTTTCCAGGAGCGAAACGGAGATAATGACGGAATAAAATCTCAGCGCCAAGCAGGAGAACCATGTCACTTATGCAGCATGTTCACGTGTTCAGATTCGCACCGTGACACCTGCTGTATCATGTAACGAAAATGTTACATCATGGAAGGTGTCTGTCACTCTGGGTTAGTTTTTGTGCTGGTCATGAAGTTTGGGGTTTTATTTTAATGAAATGTTATTGGGATGTTTTTCTAAACTATCTGTATTAATTGTAAGTTGCACCTGGCTTGCATCATCATGCAGTTGTATGTGCTTTTTTTCAGGGATGGGATTCAGTTGCAATTCCAACATGTAAAGTGGATTTTTAAGCAGAATTTTACTCGTGAAATGTTTTAATTTGTTTATTGTGGAAACTGTAAGCCAGTTCTGCAGAATCACAGCTCATGTAAGTAACATCTATATTTACAATGGTGATACATTCACAGAAAAAAACTTGCTGAAGCAATTTCTCTTTAAATGAGACAATAAAAGGTATATAAAACAACATTTTCCTTTCAATTATTTTTGCTCTGAAAGCTGTGAAATCCTAAGGAATGTACTCATAAAAAGCCCAAGCGGTGTCTTGCTTGTGACCTCCAGGAGCTATAAATTGAACTTCAATAGAGAGGGCAATGCTCAGAGCAGGATGTGAGAGCAAACACTCCCCTTTAAAAGCTGCCAGCCAGCGTGGAACACAGGGAAAGAATGTTCTGATGCTTTAACAAAACCAGATGCCTCAGCTTTGATTTCCCTTTGCACACATGCTCTCCCTCCTCATGCTTTCACTAACACCACAGATGGAACCAAGAACTGGACAGGGCCTCTTTGCAGCTTCTCTGACGTACAGTTTCCTCTTCATCAGCTACCTTAATGTCGTCTAGCTCCTTTGCTCTGAGTGTGGCCCAATCTCCTTATCATCTTGTCTGCGCCTCTTTACCTACACATCCTTATATTGGCAGGCCTTTTTCCTCATCCCCTCTCTACCCCAGCAATCCTTCTTTACTTAGTGGCACACACAAACACAGGAGGCAGCGACAGGATTATTCCAGTCTGTCTCCTGTAGATCCTCCTTAGGTAGCACTGCCAGTATCCTGCATTAATGCGTCATAAAACTGCATATAAGGGTTACTTCTTGACCTTGTGTGTTTAGGTTTGTTTCAACTCTACAGCGCTGCTCCCTAAAGCTGCTCCTTGGGAATTGGACTGAGTGCATTAGGAGATTGCATGAGGAACACAAGAGATGGATCTACCTGATTTAACTGAATGAAACTGGTTCGCTGCTGTATGTTTCTTAACAGATGTTTGCGCAGTGCTGAAGAAAGGGTTTTCTATCTTAAAGGGGTAGTTTAAAATATTCTAACACAGTTTACCTGCAGTTAACTCTTTAAAATAAATTATTTGGTCCCAGAAGCTAAGGCCTTCTACTGTCTTATAACAGCTCCAATCTCAAAGACATCGTAGCGTTTATGCTAATAGAATTTTGTCAACATTTAAACCATCCTCTTGCATTGAGTGGTTTTTGATGGAGACAGAATATAATATACACCATAAATTAAGGTATGAGGCAGTGTGTCAAAAAGGATCAGTGTGAAGCACCTATTGAAAACAGACCAATTTTCTTTTTTTTCTGTTGGCTAAGGCCTATGGGTTTTACTAAGCTGGATTTATGCTAAATGAAACGGTTTCTACTGTGAGTAAGATATCAACTGCTTGTTAAGAAGAACTTCAATTAAAAATTCTGAATCATCCCTCAAACACATTCCCATCCAACATTTACATTTTGGACCCATATGGGTAGAAAAGGTTTGAAGTATGATTGAATTTCAGATGGAATTGTACATGGGTTACCTAATGGGCCCAATTGTCTAAACAAGGATAACTGGGTAAAAAATGCGACCCATACAGTTTAAACTGATTTTCTTAATACAATTTAAGACCTACAGTATAAAGGATAACCAGTTTTTTAGCAATATGGGTTGAAACTAGGGCTGGGCAATATATTGATTTATCTAATTTTTCTAATTATGAAGATTGGATTTTTGGAATATCGAGGATAAAAAGTCACCAATGCTCCTCTTGGGTTTCCATAGTTCAAAGTAATGTCCGTCCACCCAAAGACTTCCATCTTGTTTTACAACATGTATTTATTTAGACTTCATTTGTAAAAAGAAATTTAAGAATGGACAAGGAGAAAAAAAATTAATGAGATCAAAAATCGAATTACACATGGAACAAATGTTTTACTTTTATTTCAATTCAATACAATGCAGTTTATTCATATAGCGCCGATTCACAACAGATGTCATCTCAAGGCACTTAACAAGAAGTCATTTCAATACATTTATACCAACATTCCAATCAGTTAAAAAGTTTCCTATTTAAGGATTCCCAGCAGATTGTCTCAGTCATTGGTGTGAGGTTGGGCCCCATTGATGCAGACTTTCCAACCACAGCAATCCCTCATACTGAGCAAGCATATAGTGACGGTGGAGAGGAAAAACTCCCCTTTAACAAGAAGAAACCTCCAACAGAACCAGGCTCAGTAGGAGCAACCATCTGCCACGACCGTCTGGGGGTTTGAGAAGACAGCGCAGAAGGAACAGAAGATCTGATATAAGAGAACTTTCTATGTTACAGAAAGGAAAAGTTGACATGGTGGATGTTTAGTTACTGGGAGCATCATCCCAGTCGATGCCCCCCTTCCAACAGGGCATTGCAGCTAAGCAGGATACCAGACCAGGTATATCTTCTATGGAGAAAAAAACACTGAGAGAAAACAAAGTTAACAGTTGAAATAACAGAATGTACTAGAGTGTAGTAGTCGAAAAGGAAGTAGCAGAGTGAAGAAAAGTGGCCAGTCTGTCCTCCAGCAGTCTAAGCCTATAGCAGCATAACTACAGAGATAGCTCAGTTTATGAATATTAATATATGAATATTAATATATATATAATATATTACTAAATATATATATAAAATGTATATTAATTATATTCATATATATATATATATATATATATATATAATATAGGTGATGCATACATGTTTTGCGGAATCTTGAGTCAATACATGGCAGGAATGTTTTTCACTAAGCTTATACCTGCAAGTCTTTTGGGATAAATCTACCAGCTTTGCACATCTACAGCTTGCTAATTAACTTAACCTGAGTCAAATCAGATGGAGAGTATCTGTGAAAAGTAATTTTCAAGACTTGCCAGATTTTCTTGTTGCCATTAGGTCCAGGCCGTTCTATCAAATAGCCTAAGTCGTTCATTGTAGCTGTGCCTGTATGTTTTGAGTTGTTGACCTGCTGGAAGGTGAACCTCTGCTCCTGTCTCAAGCCTTTTGCAGTCTACTTAAGGGTTGACCAGCATGTATCTAGGGCTCTCAAACGATTAAAAATTTGAATCTAATTAATCACAGGGTAGCTTTGAATTAATCACGATTAATTAACATTCCTAAATATTACTCAAAAAGTCACATTTTTGGTGTAAATAGGACCAAACCAGAATCTGTCTCTCTTTTTAAATTTCCACTATCACATTTCCACGTGGCCCTTTTAACCTATTTTTCATTTAGCCAGTTGCCAAGGCAATCTAACTGGTTAACATTTTCTAAATGTGAAACTGACAGTTTCTTCTTAATATTGGACAACCCTTAGCATCTTCTTCATGGGACAATCTTACAACAACAGTGTCTTCAGACAGAGGCTTCTTCAGCTTCGTTGCAACACAGACGTCTACAGGAGATCCTTCCTGCCCACAGCCACCAGGATCTACAACAACTCCTTGAAGAGGTAAATAACAAGAGCTACAACAACACTTAATTTCTCTCTGGGATCAATAAAGTACTTTTGAATTGAATTCTTCTGAACAATAGAGGGATTATTTGTTGATCAACACTGCTATGCATGCACAAATGTTGTGAACCGACCCTTCACACGACTCCGGTTCCCAGTGTTATTTTCGTGGTTATCTTTCAGCTGCAGTGTTGGTTAGCCATGTTAGCTTGTTTGTTAGCCAAGGAGGCTTAACTCATTTGATGTGATAGCTCCAGACTGTTGCATTTTTAAACATCTGCTCATTCCGGTTGCTTCTTCTGATTGCTTGCAACCGAAGATGCCTTCTGTCTGTCTTGAAAGGGGTGAGTCAATGGAATTAGATCTTGCACGTTTAGTTGTTTTTATTGAAGCGATTTGTGTAGTTAACAGCACATGACATAATCGTGTCCCTTTCCAGCAGAAGACACTTGCAGCAGAGCAGGGAGTGAGTGAGAAGAGACGTTTCCATGGATGCAGTTTGGGTCTGCCATGGTGTTTACGTGAGGAAACAGCACTTAAAGCAGCACGGGTTGAATTGTGGGATAAACATGGAGGGTCATTGTGTGCTGGCATTATTGCATTTAAAAAATTGATTGCGTTAATTCTACAAATTAATCGACCTGCGTTAACGCATTAATTTTGACAGCCCTAATATAGCTCAGTCCATCTTCCAAACTCTGACCAGCTTATCTGTTCCTCTTCTAAAGGAACACATCTTCACACCAGTTGTTTCATGTATGGATGTTTCATGTAGCAATGTGTAGCATATTGCATGTAGACCAGATCGTTGTTGGTTTTTTTGGTCTCATTTGACCAGGGAACCTTCTTCCACATGTTGCTGTGTCCCTTACATAGTTTTTTTTTTTAGTTTCTATCAACAATGGATTTCTTCTGGCAGTTCTTTAACCAAGACCTGATATTTGGAGTGCATGACTTATTATGTCCTATCAACAGATTCTCCCACCTGAGCAGTGAATCTCTGCAGCTCCTCCCGAGTCACCGTTGGCCTCTTGGTTGCTTCTCTGAATAATGCCTTCCTTGTCCGTCCTTTCAGTTTAGGTTGATGGCCATGTCTTGGTAGGATTTCAGGTGTGCCATATTCTTGCCTTTTTTAGGTGATGGATTGATCCGAGCTCTGTGAGATGTTCAAAGCTCAGGATACTGTTTTAAATCCTAACCCTGCCTTTAACCTCTCCACAACTTTATCCCTGACATGTCTGTGCTCCTCATTCTTCATGATGCTGTTGGTTTTTTTAGATCCCTAGCTAAAAGTTGTTTTTGTAGGTTACAAGGTCCCTTAGAGGTTCACTGACGTAAGCGAATGCATCAAAGCAAGGATCTTACAAAGTTTTTAATATAATTTCTAGCATTAAATTGTAACAGTGAGTGTTTTGTTTTGCATCAGTCTGAAGTTTCCGACTCACATGTTGTGAGTTGCCGTGCAGCACATTAGTGTTCCTGTCTCCAGGCTTATGGACTTACCTAACACACTTCCTGTTGGAGACATACATTGTACCACCAATGGGTAACATAAATAATAATCTCCTTAAGGTATGAGCTACTCTATTGGCAGTAATAGCAAACCCTTACTCAAGCAAATCACAGTATCTGTAACAGAGATAATACGGTAATAAGCACTATACCATAGTCTGGCTGTTGGAGCTCTATCTATCTACGCATAACTTAGATGGTGTGCATAATTATTAGTCTTATTTTTGATAACTTTTTATTAATCGACTAAAGTGTTATCGATTAATCCAAAATGGTAATAAACCTCAAACATGAACGTTCTAAGAAAGTAAAAGTTATCTATTTAAAGAGTGCTGGATCCCTCTGAGAGACTTCTGGTCATCATTTAAATCTTTTTTTGGCCCATTTTGCTAAAGACAGATGTAGGGTGTTGACCTTCCTAGGGCGAACCCTACCTCATTACATGGATACACGTCACCTGCTATCCTTAAATCCATTAAACATTCAAGTTTATCCAGCTTGGAGTTAGAAAATATGCCTATAAATGATGATATGGTGGAAATACTCACTTGCCTAATAATTGTGCACACAGTGTAGACTAAACTGTACTGATTACTGCATACTGATTTCAAACCATATATTTACTTTTGATGGTAAAAAGCAAAAAGGTTAAGGCTATTCTAAGCCTCCATGGTATGTTTTCATACACAAATCCAAGGTATCTTCTTGGACTGCATCTGTAATAATTATTATCCATTATACCTCTGCTATTATATATAACAGCTTTATAACAGATTTCCTCTGTTTGAAAAAACAATCATCTTTCTAATACTTCTGATTATTGCAGCCTTTTAATTAACCTCAGACAGGCTTCTGCTAATGGTTTGTTTGTAGACAAACAGCTTGCAGGCTGTAATTTGTTTTACTTATTCAAAGGATTCCAGAATTACAGCAACTACTAAGTAACAGCTAGGGAGTCAAAAAAGAAAAAGGAGGAACGAATGCTGAGGCTATCTACACTGGCATTCTAAACAGTTAAGTTGTGATAATTCTCACTTCCCCATCTTCTGTTTTTCAAAGTTGTTCTGCAAGTACGTTTTTTGCTAATAGTATTTTATTTACATAACAGCAAATCTTAGAAGGTTTTAACTCCAGCCTGAACAGCATCTAGCTCAAAATCCTATTAAAGTGTGAAGAAAGTGTCAAATTCTATTTCAGTCATAAATCATTTTGATTTAATCAAAATCCAAACAATTCCTGTGTGTAGTTTTACTAAAAGTTGCATTTTAGAGCTTTTGTATGCAGACAGAGAAAACACTGAGAGTTTTATCTTCAAGCTTAGGGTTGCCTTTGCACTTTGGAATATGCTTTACATGTCACATCCTTGCACAGCGTGTACAGACCTCTGGCCACTGACTTTGACCCCTTGCTGTTAGTAGATTAACTTCAATTCTTCTGGCTCTTGCAGAGATGGTCGCAGAAACTTCCTATCATCTTTGCCAGCACTTAAATCTGACTCTGTCCTCTTTCTGCTATGCAGATAATATCCTTCTTGAAACTTTATTTAATTTAGTTGGGGTCTAATCTATGTTTTTTATCATTTCCTTTCTTGTGGTTCTATGAGTATAATGGCCAGTAGAAAGAGAAGTTTGGCAGACTTAAATAATAAATAAACTCAGAGAGCAAAGAGCAAATGGAAAATATGTGCATGTCACAGATAAGCCACCAGAGTTTTTGGGATGATCAGACTTCTTTTCTGACCAGCGTTTTCAGTTGTAGTGTCTTCCTTCTATCCCCTGTTCACCTCTTAAGTCAAAGCAGGAAGAGGATCCAAGGCCAGGTCTGAAGAGGTTTACAAACCCTCCTAAATTCTTCCCTGTGGGTGAAATCATGTTAAAGCTGCTTAGGCAGATTATCCCTGCCTCGACGGCAGCTGGCAGTGAGATCCTTGGGAGTGCGCCTGACTCAATAGCCTATACTCGTGTTGACGCAAACGCAGCCTGTGGTGCAGCGTGCTTCCACAATCCCCCCGTGACCTTTAGCCGGGAGATGGAGAAGTGAATCCCGTCGCCAAAAGCATGCAGGGACCGAACTGATTCATGGAGCAGCACGCGGTGATGGGATTACACACTGTTTTGAAATTTAAATCTGTTACAAATTAATAATTACAGTAAGCAGATTTTTGTTTCACTTTGGATTTTAGTCTATTCGCCCTGTTTGCTTGAGATGATTGTTCTTAAAAAGTAGCTACAAATTACTCACACTACAAAAGAATAAGTTGTGGATAAATTCAAGATTATACATGTGGTTAAATTAAAAAAATGTTTTAGGGGTAACTCGACAAATTAATTCTAATTTAGCGAGATGCACATAAATAAATCTGCTTAAATTAACCCAATCATATATAGCTAATGAAAACCAAAAATCAGTTTTGAATAATTTGAATATTACATAAAAAGGGATTTTAAATGCAGTAATGTAATGTAATGGCCATGTTTTGGCCTACACAACTATGGGAAGAATGCTGACTTGACAACTGTCCGGTCAACATTCACTGAAATCCTCCGCCACCCGGGTAAGTCACAAATAATCATTGCTAAAAAGGTGGCAGTCCACAGTGCTGTATTCAAGCATATTAGTGGAAATCAAACCACAGACTGGAGAAAACTGTGAAGTGAAGTCAACTGAACAGTTTTGGGGAGATTCACAAGGTGTGTACTGCAGCTGGAGTTGGTGTTTCAAGAGCCCACACTCATGGGACTGTTGCTCAGAGATACAAAATCCCCCTCTCAGATGAAAGTAAATTTTATATTTCATAAGAAAATCAAGGTCCCAAAGTATGGAGAAAAGAGGGTGAGGCACAGAATCCAAGCTGATTGAGATCCAGTGCTGCAATGCAACAGTGCTACCAACTGAGATACAAATGTTGTTTCTCAAAACTAAAATGTCAAGTGTAATTTCTTTTAAAGATAAGAAAAAGTCTGGATGCTTTATTTTAATGAGGTTCCAGGTGCTCAGTCACCACACATAAAATATAATCCTCCAGTAAGATCCATGTCCTCCTCCTTTTAGCCACTGAGACAGCATTATAAACAAAACAAAAATCTAAGTACTTAGGGGCTTCATACTGGAGTTTGACTGACACCAGAAACTCATAATATGTCATGGTCACAGCTATGCTAATCTAAGTTTTTTGTTTGAATCTTTTCCGGACTGGGATGACAATAACTTTTTCCAAATCTGTTCATGAATTTGCTGAGATTTGGGTATGATGTATTGCTTTTTCAAATATTTTACCCTACTTCTTGTTGTTAGACAGGTTCTACTGATGGATTTCTTGATTATACAGGTCTGACAGTAATCATGGCAGGATGTCGCTTGTAAAGCTGAATAAAAAAATGCGACTGATCACAGTAATTCATGATTCATCAAGGGGGTAAATTATACATTCACTTAGAACCAGGTTCATTTAAATAGCTTTTTACTCTTGATAAATAAAACCAGTTATTTTTTCTTGTCTTATTCTAAGATCACAACTTGTATATGTTTTATCTATTATATTCTTTTGCACGGAGGTGTATACTAAAACTGTTTGCTACACAACCGTAGACTTTTTTTCTATCATAGTAACATTAATTGCCAAAATAAAAGTTGATTTTACATGATTGCATTTCAATTTGACTAGTGATACCATGATGCTGCATAATTGTAAATGGCATCAGAATATGTGCCATTTAAATCCCCAAGTCACGAGCTGCTAGCCTTAAAAAAATGTATATATAAAAAATTTAAAATCTTTGTAAAAAGATTTTTACACTAATTATTATGATAAATACGTAGTCTAATAGAGGAGCAGGTGTCATATTAGAAGTAAATAAACCAAAAGATTTTAAATTGCCCAAAAGAAAAAACATTTTATTGGCTTATTTTTTTAATGTCTCTCTCAATATTTGCCCACTTCTGGTGTGTGTTGTTATTCCTAAAGGATGCAATCGCTCTATCCCTACATGCTTCCTGCTCTGTCATTACTGACTGCTGAATGTAGTCCTGCACTGTCATCCAACAATGCGATGAGACGTACTGACCTTTTCTGCCGAGCCAGTGGGGATATGAAAAGGGGAAGTGGGATGCTGAAGGGGACTAAAGCGCAGCCGACAGAAAGTGACAGGAACGACCTGAGTATTTCCCTGAGAATAAGCCAGTTTAATCTGCTGGTTAGACCAGGTCAAGGGATTAAACTCCGCCGTTCAGCAACCGTCCTGTCTGACCTCCACAGAATTAACCTGGTCCTGTCCTTAAGACTAACCGTCGGCATCTTTTTGAAGCACATAAATCTGTGATGGATTTACAGATCTAAGCTGAATTTTTAAATTTGAGACACAGCAGAAAATGACTAATCATGAGGTTGCACTTTTTAAAATGTAACCACTTTGAGCTGCTCATGTGTCTCAAAAAAGAAGAGCAGCATTGCTTTGGGAGCTAATCCAAGTTATGTGAATAATGCATCAATAGCAGTCTTACAGTATCACAGTTCACCGGTCAGGTCTGCATGACTGAACATAAACCCAGTGAACTTGGGAGGCTCTGCTAACACATCCCAGTAGAGATTATCCGGAGAGTTTGACCGGATGGCTTAATGGCGGCGAAGCACGCTCCTGTGAGAAGCTGACAAACTTTAATGTAGACCATGTGCTTTGGGAGCACAGGCCGGGTTGAGCTCTTCCTGGTCCTCAAGAGCAACTATAGACAATTTCCTCAAGTATGCAAGAGATGCATACAGAAAAGAGAGAGACAGCCCTAGATCCACAAACAAACCTTCACACTGCTTTCCATTTCAGGAAATCAAAGTGAAGGCTGCTCTCATGTGAATGCTGCTTGCACATGTATCTGTTACTGGCTGAACCTTCTCACAAACCAAGGAACTGCCTCTGGTAACTGGCAGCCGGCCAAGGCATGGCACCAAGGAATGCATCCAGCTTTTACTCTGATGAATAAAATTAGAGGAAATGTGGAGGTGGCCTACATTAACTGCAAACAGTAACACGAGGAAAGGATATTGATATCTTCGTTAAACAGCCTGTTTGATCAAATGTTGAAGTTCATTGATTTATTGATGATGAACAGAGGAGTGGTGCATGTTACCACACCAAACCTTTGTTTATTTTTGTTATTTAACTGTTGTAATTTGCCATATGAAGAACTGCAGGAAGAAAATAATATGTGTTGTTAATGTATTATTTTAGATGCAGTGAGAAGATTGATACCACTCTCAAAACAAAACACACACAGATATGCTAAATACATGAAAACACAAGAAAATGGCCAGATTTAAACTTCCTGTCAGGTGAAATTGTAAAATAATAATTCTGTTTATTATAGAGATCAGAAATTTAGAAAATGAATAAATACAGGTGATTAAAAACAAAGCAATTATTGTTCTAATGGGCATTTTGGACCCATTTCCTCTTTTTCTATACTAATAGCTGATAATTTACAAGTCTGCTGAAAGGTCTTTGGTCTAAAAATTAAGCAAAATCTTTGTCTTTGTTTTCCCAGAATTTGTTGAGATCAAGATACATTTTACTTTTACAGTTCTGGTCAGATGTTTGCATACATTCATCACAGACAGGGATGCCATATTTGCTTTAGTCTTTTTCCAGGTTAGATTGATCATGAAATATACAACTTCAATGATTTTAAAAATAATAATAATAAAATCAGATCCACATCAAGTGATTCCGTAATGTAAGTTGAACATATTATAGTATAGATTCAGTCAAACTTAAAGAATATTTCGGCACCGAAAGAATTTTCCTTCTTCTTTGGGAGGAGTGGGTGTTTTTTCTCTCCATCTGCTCATATCTGCCATACTGGCAGAATTTTTTTTTTTTTTTACAAAGCTTTCAAAAGACAGCTCCCTCAAGTCTCATAACAGTCAATATATGAGAGATGATTTGTTGAACAGTGCTTTATATTTTAAGAAAATCCTATGAAGGCAAAAGTATTTAGAAAGGCATTTAGATTAGAAGGTGGTCCTTAAACAAGCCAGTGTTGCTCCTGAGTATAAATAGGTAGCAGGGGAATCTGAGAAGGGTCTTCGTTCACTGGTCTGTCTCCATCCCTCTTTGTCTTACAAGGGATTAAGTTGTCAGGTTGCAATGAACTCTGAACGGCCTGCATCCAGACAAAACCGTCTTAAGGTGCAGACCATCCAGTTATTTATAAATCAGCTGGGTGAGCCTCGGCTCGCTACAGCCCACCTCTGTGTGTACGCTTACACGGGTTGCTGTTTTTAACTGGTTGTTAAAGTTAGTGGCTAAATTAAAATCAGAAACTGTGTGATGCTGAACTTGTGCATTCTTTAATCTGTTTGTGTCTGTCTGCTTCCAGTTCACAGCCATGTAACAAGATTGTCTGGTTAAAGCACTCTGGTCAGACCTTCCAAAGAATTACGTAATGGCCTTTCAGTGAGGAACAGCAAACTGACAGGAGCACCAGTCCTGACGTCACCTTACACACTCACACACTGTCAAGTTTGCATGTATATCCTTATATAGACTTTGTCTTCCTTTCATTTATGCTGCCAAATCTGAACCCATTTCACACTATATTCCTGAAACGCAAAAACAATGTTCCACTTTTTATGGTCCAGGCTTTGGTTCTACGACTACTAGTCTCTACAAGGTATGTGATTATACCAGATAAGGTCCTAAAGGGACAACAAAGTTAGATTCACCCTCACAACTGCACACACTGTGCATTAGGACTGAAGAAAGAAGACTGCAGATACAACAATCCTCATCCGCTCATCCTTTGTTATACTATCACACATCCCACACTTCCATCCTCTCTTCCCCCTCACAGCCCACCTATCTGGAACCAAAGTCTATTTTGGGAATCTTGGTTTCAGTCAAGTATTGGCTGAAATGTACAGAGTACATCCTGAGCAAAGGCTCCTTTGAGACAGGATGAGATGAGTTAGGTACTGCAGTAAGTAGGCTACTTTATAAATGTCCTCAGTTCTTGATTGTACGTTAGTTTGAATTGCATTACATTATTACAGTTTATTTACTAAAATACATGTAAAACTTTCGACTAAATTTTTTTTACATCCACATTAAGATTCAGCCCTGTTTGAGAACTGGATTTCCCCCCCAAATTATACTTCCGCACAACAATACTTAAATTGCATGATGAGAGCCATAGCCTTGTTTGTGCTTACTGAGCTTGCAGATTTCCCAAGAAACTCTATTAATAAGACTGCCATGTCACCGTTTATTATAATTCACCATGCTTTTTGACATATAATGATGCTGAATGTAATATGGAGGAAAGATATTCTGAACTTTTACCGACGTGATGGAAAGCTTGTATAAAGGTAATGAAGTGCTGCTATTTGTCTCGTGCCTTGCGAATGTTTTTCTACCCCTTGAATGTTTTCACTGTTTGTCCCATTAACACAAACAGACAGACCATCTGAAGTAGTGCATAATAGTTAAGTGAAAGAAAGATTGTATGTTTTTTTTAACTTTTCTCTAATACAAATATAACATTTGTTTCATGCCTTTGTATTCTTTCCCTTTTTTCTGATACCATTAATTAAAATCCTGTGCGACAAATTGTCTTCAGATGTCTTCTAACTAATGAACAAAGAAGACCTGTGTGTAATTTAATCTTAGTATAAATCCATTTGGTCTTTGAAGATCTCAGATGTCTAATAGAGAACATTATTGAACAAACAGCATCATGAAGACCAAGGAGCACAGCAAAAAGGTCAGGGAGAAAGCAGTGGAGAAGTTTAGAGTAGAGCTGTGTGATAAAACAATATCTCAAGCTTTGAACATCTTGCAGAGCACTGTTAAATCCATCATCTGAAGATGGAGAGAGTGTGGTACAACTCCAAACTTACCAAGAAATGGCCATCCACTTAAACCAAGAGACCAGGCAAGGGGAACATTAATCAGAGAAGCAGCCATTGCACAGCAGAGATCACACCAGCCATAAATCTGGAGGAGCTGCAGAGATCTACAGTACTAGCATGGGAAGCCATCCTATAATTTATAATTTGGCCACAACCCATAGACAAACACAATCCTAGGGGCGGAATCTACGGTTGTCTACTGTCTCTGCGTGCAGTTGGACAGCACTAGGACCAATCAGAGCAATGAACAACGTGACGTATTCAAGCAACGGAAATCAGTAAACTGGGCCGTCCACCATACACAATCAAAGAAAAAAAAGAAAAACAGCGCAATCATAGCATCCAACAACATCAACAACAACTTCAGTCATTTTTGTCCCAATAACATGAGAATATCTGGCGTAGTGACAACAGACCATTTGTGACCATCCTCTACCTATGTCATTTTGCTCTGTCTCAGCTCTGCCGTAATGGTACTAAACTTGCCCCAACCCAACTTCTCTGTAAAGCACTTTGTGATGCAATTTCTTGTATGAAAAGTGCTTTATAAATCAAGTTTGATTTAATTTGATTTGCTTTAAAAAGATAGAGTGCTGTGATTTGCCTGGCCTACACTTAGCCCAGTCAACGGTAGACCTGCTGAGGCTACAATGGAGCCTGGCTAGACCAACCTGCAGAGCAAAATATTTGCTGCTAGTATGGTTTGTCAAGGTTTCTACTGCTTGACTGGGGAAATCTTTTGACAGTCATACACTCCAAAGATCTTGTCTGTGTGGAAAGGTAAAGAAAAAAGCATTTGTTAAGAAAAGCAGTAAGTAGAACCTTTTTGCCCCATATGCAAGATTTTATGAGTGGTGGAAAATAACACCATGAGTACACCACTGCCATGGTAAAACATGGTGGTAGCAGCATAATGATAGGGGGATGATTTTTCAACTTTGAAGCTATTTAGAATTGATAGGAAGATGGGTGGAGATCTATATAGAGCAATCCAGGAAGAAAACTTGTCAAAGGTTGTAAAACACTTTTGACTGTAGCGGAGTTTCATCTTGCGGCACCGACACTAAACATACAGCCAGAGCAATAGCGAAAATGGTTGAGATCAAAGCGCATTCATGTCTTGCAATGACCCAAAGTCTAGAACTAAATCCAGTTGAGATAAAGTTACAAGACTTGAAACTCCAGTCAAAACTGTTTTAATAGTCTTAAATCTTGCATGATTTCCTTGCTCATCAGATTTATGTTTATGTTTTTTTAGTCTATGTTTTTAGTCTATTTCATAAAATAGAATACAGAATACATTAAGTGTATTTAGATACTATGCGCACCAAAAAGCAATTTTATTTCTGTTTCTGCTACCCAGACAACTTAGCTATGGTGTTTGATATAAGACCTTCCTTTGCAGCTTTGCAGAGGTGTAGTATTTCACTTACACCATACATGTCATGTTTCTACCTTAGTTAATAAATAAAATCATCACTTGAAAGCTACATTTTCAATTTACTAAGGTTATCTTCATCTTCATCTCAATTTTTGATGGCATTAAACATTTAGGTGCAGCCAAAAGAAAATCCATGGAGGGAAGTACTTTTTTACAGCACTATAAATACTGGAACCTCCTGCATCTCTCCTTCCTCTTGTAAACAATGTCTCATCCATTCAGAAAAAAGCTCCATTTGAGTTGTCTTCGCTCAGCAACAGTGTCCAGACTGAAGAGTGTTGTTGTCAGTACAAACCTGCAGAGCTCACTGATCTTAAGAAGATTGGATTCTTGGGTTTCCAACTGGCCAGTCACGTTTCATGCCCGATCAAACTAAAAACCAGAAGGTTTCGGTCACAAGACAATTTCTCTGTGCTTTTCTAATACATGGCATTGATTTTAATAACTTTATTGTGGGTTATATCTTTTGTGTCATATTGGATTTTCTTGATAACAGCTTTGATATTTGCAGTGTCACCACTAAACACAAAAATGTGTGGGTGTGGTCTAGATGATTTAGATGATTCAACAAATAGCTTAATATGAAATCAAATGACATCTTTCAAATGACTGGATTTCTTGGACAGTTTTGTCTTGTAGAAGCTGAGATTCTTGATAAAGTTTTCTCCTCATTGAGGCCCACCACATGTTTTTGGAGATTTAAAATGATTTCAGATTAAACTATGATGCACAGAGGGTGACAGTGTTGGTTCTACTGGATCTAAGCCCTGCCTTTGATACAGTAGACCACACTATTCTTTTAACCCGATAAAAACAGATTGGCCTCTCTGGTGCTGTTCACAAATGGTTCACATCCATGGTCATCGATCCTAAGGCTCAGAGAGAGAAATTTTTACCAAGACTACAATCACTGTCTTTTAATCCTTCTTTACAAGTGAAGAACCCGGGCGGGATTTTTGATTCTGAGCTGACATTTATCCCTCACGAGTCAGTCCCATTCTCTCTCAGGCCAACATGGAGACACTGATGCATGCTTTTATCACCAGTAGAATTAATTAGTATAATGCCCTGCTTTCTGGTCTTCCCAAAAAGAGTATCTCAGGTTTACAACTTCTACAAAATTCAGCAGCATGTGTCCAGACGAAGACCAGGAGGCGGGAGCACATTACACCCGTTATAAATTAATTGCATTGTTAGGTTTCAGTGACTGTGTGCTGGGTGCATGGGTGTGTTTTGCTTCTCCTTCCCTCTCTGCAGGGCAGACTGGCAGGCAGCACAGGTGTTGCTCATCAGACCTCATCATCCTGCAGTTCAAAAGGGGAGTGGATCGTGGAGGCTGACGCCAGTTGGTTCTTGCTACTAGCGTGGTACACAGGCCAAATATCTCTCAGAGACCAAGTCCAAGATTTCCCTGTGTAACTTGCTTTTGTGTTTCTTACCTGTTTGTCCTCCTCACAGACCCCGTTCCCTTCCTGGTCCTGTCTCCGTGGATACCTCTGAATTGCCATTGATCTGGAGCTACTAAACTGGTCTTTCACATTCCATTGATCTACCGATTCACCTCACTGTCCTGGTCACCACCCCACCCCAAACGGCAATCATTCTAACCTACTCACCTTTTTTGCCGTACTTCCACAACGCCTGCCTGTCCGCCCTCCTACACAACACCTGAAAGAAAAGTCTCCAACAGGCCACCCATCCCCAGCCAACCTACTTATCTCCTCCAAACGTCCCCTTGCTATCTTCCAAGTAAGCTCCACTCTTCATCCACCTACAACACAACCGAGAACTATTTCCCCATCATGCTAACATTTCACTTGCCTCTCTCCATTTTCATTCTCTACTCCAGGCTTTTCCATTGCAGTTCCCGGTCCGGACTCTCTCCCGACTTCCTGTTTAAATAAAACTCTTGAAACCCAGTTCTTTCATCTGTTGTTGTTGCCTGAAATTAGAGTCTTTTGAGCCAAATCATGTCATGCATTGGCTCCCTGTATGTTTTAGGATCGATTTTAAGCTTCTTTTAAGTGTCTTAATGGTCTTGGGCCTTCTTATCTTTCAGAACTGCCTTTACCCTATGAACCTTAGTGGTCTCTGCGCTCCTGGCAGCCATCTCTTTGTCATCCCTAAAGTCAGGACACACACTCACGGTGAGGCTTCTTTCAAGTTTTATGGCCCTCACCTCTGGAAAAGGCTGCTGGAGGACCTCAGGGCCGCAGAAAACGTTCATGTTTTTAAGAGCAGGCTCAAGACTCACCCTTTTAGCCGAGCTTTTAACTGATTATTTTTTATTATAGTCTGTTTAATTGCTCTGCATATTTTACTTATATTTTATCAATGTTTTACAATGTTTTAGTTTTTAACTTGTTATTTCAATCTTCATTCCAATGTTTCCTCTACATGACCCCTCTGCCTCGGGAGCAGTGGTCGACTGTAGCTGCCTGGGTGGCCTCCGGGGAGTGCTTGGGTGGAGGTAGGGATCTCGGCCTCGCCTCCTCTGGACGCCCTGGGTCTGTGCCTTGGCTGCTGCTGTTGATGTGCTGCTGCAAGTGCAGATGGCTCCCTTGATTACGTTACCGTACCTGGATCATCTGTACTCGGCCCAATGTCCTTTTTACTGTTGCTATTGAGTGTTTGTACGCATGGCGGTTAGGTGGTGGAAGGTGGGTATAATTTTGGTCATTCTTTTAAATCTGTGGGGGAAGGATGGGGATGTAGTTTATATCGGGTCATTTTAATCAGTAAAATATTTTGAGTTGCAATGCTTCTATAAAAAGCACTTTATAAATAAAGTTTGATATCTCAGTAATAATTTCAGCACCAAAGGCTTCATGTAAAGTGCTGTAATAAACAAATTTGTTCTGTATTTTTACACTTCTGCTAAGACTCTGGTACTACCCAGTTATATAATGTCCCCTGTGAAAGAGGAACTGTGGAAAGTGCTCTGTGCAAACTCCTACTCCCTCACATCACTAAATCAACATAAGGGGTATTTATTTTGCTGAGCTACATATCAAAAGGATAAGAGGAGGTTCAGCAGGTAAAAGCACACCATCTTACATGAAATGACTTTTATCAAATGTAGGACGATATAGAAAAGCTATGGTACGAATGTTTATCTCAGAGGTTTTTCAGAGTACAAAATGAGGGACCTGATTATCAGACAAAACAGAGTAGCTTGGGTAGTCCTAAATTAAATCAAATCAAACTTTATAAAGCGCTTTTTTATAAAAAATAGCATCTCTAAGTGCTTTACAGATTAAAATGACCCCACATAACCCAGCTCCCCAGAACAAAAACATGATTACAGTCATACCCCCCCTCCTCCCAACCCATCTCCCATGCACGCACACACTTTAAAGCAACAGTAAAAAAGGACATTGGGCCGAGAACAGATGCGCCAGGTAAGGAAACGCCATCAGGGGAGCCATCTGCATCGGCAGCAGCAGATTGACAGCAACAGCCAAGGCACCGGCCCAGGGCGCCTAGTGGAGGGAACGCTGAGACCCCCACCTCCACTCAAAGACTACCTGGAGAGCACCCAGGCACAACCAAACCACCGCTCCTGAGGCAGAGGGCTCCCACAGAGGAAACACTGGAAGAAAGATGAAAATAACAGGTTAAAATATTAAAAGAAAGAGTAGATAATTATGAGATTAAATAGTAAAATACTGATAAAATTTAGAATTATTTAGTGTAAAACATTGATAAAATTTTATCAAGTAAAACATGCAGAGCAATTAAGCAGATATGAATAAAGCAGATATAAATAAATAATCATATGAATAAATAATATTAAAAGCTCGGCTAAAAAGGTGAGTCTTGAGCCTGCTATAAAAATATGAATGTTCTTTGCAGCCCTGAGGTCCTCTGGCAGCCTGTTCCAGAGGTGAGGGCCATAAAACTGGAAAGACGCCTCACCATGAGTGTGTGTCCTGACTTTTGGGATGACAAGGAGACACCTGCCAGAGTAGCGCAGAAACCGGGATGGTTCATATGGTAAAAGCAGTTCTGAAATATAAGAAGGCCCAAGATAATTAAGACGCTTAAAAACCATTAAAAAAAATAAAGAAAACGATCCTAAAACATATGGGGATCCAATGCAATGATTTTAAGAATTTGCTCCCGCCTCCTGTTCTTCTTCAGGACACATGCTGCATAATTTTGTAGAAACTGTAAACCTGATATACTTTTTTTTTTGGAAGACCAGAAAGCCGAGGATTACAGTAATCAATTCTACTGGTGATAAAAGCATGCATCAGTGTCTCCGTATTGGCCCGAGAGAGAATGGGGTGGACTCTGGCAATGTTCTCAATGTTCCTTAGATGATAAAAACCTGTTTTAGTAATATGTTTAATGTGAGGAATAAAAGTCAGCTCAGAGTCAAAAATCAATCCCAGGTTCTTCACTTGTAAAGAAGGATTAAAAGAAAGTTATTGTAGTTTTGGTAAAAGTGTTTCTCTCTGAGCCTCAGGACTGATGACTAAAACTTCAGTTTTGTCCTGGTTGAGTTGGAGAAAGTTTTCTGTCATCCAGGATTTGATGTCCAAAATGCAGTTAAAAAGTGGATCCATCGGCCTTGTGTCATCAGGAGACATGGAGATGTACAACTGTGTATCGTCAGCATAACTGTAAAAGTTTATTCCATGTCTTCCAAGGACACTGCCAAGAGGGAGCATATACAGATTAAAAAGCACTGGGCCTAAAATTGAACCCTGGGGCACACCACAAGTGATCTTATGGACCTTAAAGGAGCAGGTATCTAGGCTTACCATATGTCCTGTCTGTGAGATAGAATGTAAACCATTTGTGAACAGCACAAAGGCCAATCTGTTTAAAATAGGTTAAAAGAATAGTGTGGTCGACTCAAAGGCAGCGCTTGGATCCAGTAGAACCAACACTGTCACCTTCTGGGCATCGTAGTTTAATCTAAAATCATTTTAAATCGTCAGAAGGGCCGTCTCTGTGCTGTGGTTCACCCTAAAACCAGACTGAAATTTATCTAGGACATTATGAGCATTAATAAAAACTTTAAGTTTAATTAAAACAAGCTTTTCTAAAACTATCTCTGTAGTTATGCTGCCACAGGTTTAAGCCTAGTTTATGCTTCTCTGTCTGCGGAGGTACAGAGAAACGCAGTGACATTATCCATTGATGCAAGGGCTCTCCGACAGGCACGCAAGGACGGATGGAGTGGAGCCCAATGTTTTAATGGGAAAACCAGACCACACATCTATCATTGGTCAGCCCAAGATCAGTCCCAACTATAGAGCGGTGCTCTATAGTTGGGGCATGGTAATGTTTTTGTGCTGTTTTTGTGCTGGTCTGTCTGTCTGTCTGTCTGTCTGTCTGTCTGTCTGTCTGTCTGTCTGTCTGTCTGTCTGTCTGTCTGTCTGTCTGTCTGTCTGTCTGTCTGTCTGTCTGTCTGTCTGTCTGTTTCTTTATTTCTTTATTTGTCTGTTAGCAACATAACAGAAAACGTTAAAGATGGATTTCGTTGACATTTTCAGGAAATGTCCGCAATGCGACCAGGAACAACTGATTACATTTTGGGGTTGATCGGACATTAGGCACATATCCAGCTACCCACCAGCGGTGCTAACTTACACTCCTCTCCCGTGTCAGACATCTCACAAGCAGCTCCCCACGTGCAGCAACCCCGAATCTCCGCTCTCCGCTGGAAGAGCACAGCCATGCATCTCATTAACAGACATTTTATTGGAAAACTACCAAAAGATAGAATTAGATAACAACATGTGGATGGAGGGGGTGGGTGGCCCTGGCGGAGGTCTGAGTGCTTTTCTAGTTTTAATTTAAGACGTGCTTTTTTTCAAACTCGGCAGTACAGCACCGACACAACAAGACTGTAACATGTCTGGTTAGAAAATAAAACATTCTTTAGCCTACCAGAAAAATCTTGGTAGCTATCTTCATCTTCCTCATCCTCTTGCCCACTAAAGCCAATGTCTCACCATCAATTCATTGAGCTTACATGCAGTAGCTCTACTTTCTTGTTTCACAGCCGGCTCAATTGCATTTACCTTATAAGCTGCATTTCTTTATGTGTTTTCCATGATGAGAGTGTGTGCATTAAAACTACAGGTAGTTTGGTGCATAATCTTTCCCCACATGTCTGTCTCACCTTTGCGCTTCCTACTATAGTGCTCCCCGGAGGCTTTTAGCCAGAAAAAAATCTATAAATTAGCCGCATCATTCTATAGGATGCAGGGTTCAAAGCTTGTGAAAAAAGTAGCGACATACAGTCCAATAATTACGGTAACTTTGTTTTTTCTCTCCATAGAAGCTACACGTGATTCTACTCAGCTCTGATGCCTTGTTGGAGGGGGGGTCGACTGGGATGATGCTTCCAGTAACTGAACGTTCATCGCATGCTGTTATTAACTTTTTATTTTCTTTAACATAGAAAATACTCTTACATCAGTTATTCACCATGTCAACTTTTCCTTTCTGTAACATAGAAAGTACTCATATATCAGATCTTCTGTTCCTTCTGTGTTTCTGCTCTGTCTTCTCAAACCCCACGTCGGTCGTGGCAGATGGACACTAGTACTAAGCCCAGGTTCTGCTGGAGGTTTCTTCCTGTTTAAGGGGAGTTTTTCCTCTCCATTGTCGCTACATGCTTGCTCAGTATGAGGAATTGCTGTGAAGTCATCGATACAACGCAGACAACTGTCTACTGTCGTTATATTTATCATTCAGGAGGAGTGAATGCTGCAAGTCAATGACTCGATGCAATCTAATGAGTTTCCTTTGATAGAAAACTTTTAAACTGATTGGAGTAATGAACTGAAGGATTAATTGGAATGTTTGTACAAAGTGCGTTAAGATAACCTGTGTTGTGAATTGGCGCTACATAAATAAACTTAATTGAACTGAATAGAAATACATGATTCCATCTGACTGAATCATCTTTTGTGGCCCTGTTTCACATGCATCTGTCCTAAACTAAACGACAGTTGCACAGATATAGAAAAACGTATACAATACAGTAGCCAAAAAATACTTGTGCATATTTACTTTCGCTCAAATCTTGCTCACAACCAGATAGGTTTTTTCTTATGTTACATTGGCAGTGGCCCAAGGCAGTATTAGAGGGTGAAGGGTGTCAAAGTACAAAAATGGCCTGTTTTCTCTGCGAATGGGTAGAGGTTGAAACTTTACTGATCTAGGGCTTCAGTGGAGAAGTGTGGAGGAAATTGATAATAGCTGGCAGGGGTGTGGTTTGAGGTGCAGAATGATATACTTTCACAGGGTGGCATAACATGACCTTTAAAGATGATGGAAGATATTAAAGCTGCTGTTACTTGTCAGTCAAAGAAAAAATGCTTGTTGGATCACAGCATACCATCATGACCTCACAAACCACATATATTTGTACAAATTGCCTTTGATTACTCCAGTTAAGTAAGTTGTCATGGTATTGTTTATGGCTATAAATTTGTGAAGATTTCAAACAGTCTAAAAGTTAGAACTTAGAGAAAACTGAATTTCAATAAAATCAAGAAAATGGAAACAGTTTCAGCTGTTATTTGTAAAACTTATTTGATGATGAACTAAAATCATGCAAAACAATGCAGAGATTTAAATTATTAATAAATAAAATGGGTTCTTAAAAAGTGAGGGATAAATTTGAACATATTTTTTTGCTTATTTCCTTGTGACAGTATTTGAATCATATTTTTAAACATGATTCTGCAAATTTTAAAACAAGCTTTTCTAAAACTTACCAAAGTATGTTTAAAGGGACGGTGAAAAAAAACACTAAAGGTCTGCTGAACACGCTTGAATTGCAAAAAACTGGTGTGTTTGTCAAATGCAATCTAAACTTTAATTTAACCAAAATCACCAAGTCAGCTGTTACACCAATCTGTGAATTTTTCACATTGTGACTACTTCTATTTAGTAATAATTCCGCTGCTTGGATTAAGATCTGACTCATTTTGTTGTTCATTTTTAAACCATTTAAAGGTTTCACCTTCTCTTGTGTTGTCAACCTTCTCATCCCATCCTCTCAGATCTGCAGACCAGCTGTTGCTCTCAGTCCCCAGGGCGAGATTTAGGATAGAGGGTGGTGTATGCATTTACATGAGAGAATCCATTTGGTTTCCTTTATTCTTTTACTCTTTAACATCATGAAAGAAAATGATTTGATGTCTTCTCAATTTTTTATACATTTTCTGTTTTGCCTTGTTGTTTTTATAACTGTGTTGGTTGTTTAACATATATTTGTGAGTTTCCTGCATTATTAATTTGTTGCAGTTATTATTACCTTTGAATTACTACATAAAAGCCAAAGAGCCCGTACGAGTGTGCTTATGTGTCATGTGCATTTTGCCCTTTGTCCCTGCTGCTATGTGTTCTGGTATGCAACTAAAGGTCGAGGCCAGGCATTGAGCGGGACAGCAGGGGCCCGGTCAGGGAGAGCCGAGGCTGAGAAGAGCTACGGAGCCAAAGTCCAGTGGCTCTAACAAGAGGAAAGATTAGAACGAAGGAATGAATGTCTTAGCAAAACAATAAACATCCTTGTCCAAAGGCTCAAGGATCACAGACTTTAGAAAGCATGAGGAAATAATCAGTTACAAAGTAATAAATACTTAAAATCCTCTAAAGAAAGTGGAATAAGTTAGTCATGAGTGTAATTTAAGCCCCGCTATCATGGGATACAACTCAGGAATCTGAGCTAATGTGTCATTCCAGGAACCTCTTGCCGGCTGTCACCCAGTGCATGCTGTTCCTGAGAATTTTGAAAGTTGGGACAGCTAAAGCACACAAATGCACACACACTGACACATTCATATAACAAACTCCTTTACAGTCTCCCTGTTGGTAAGAAGAGGTACTACAGCAGAACAAAAATGGGTATCTTAAAGTTTATGACTTCTGACCTATTTTGAGGAAGAAAAATGTTCAGTGGCCATCTTGGCTTATACTGCATGATTAGCATTGCACAAAACAGCTACATACTACATAAACCAAATTGGATATTCATTCTGATTATACATGTACTATTTTTTGTATTTAGTATATTGGATCATTGTTTTTTTATGTTTTACTCTTAACTCAAAACAAAAGCTAGTCAAACAAGTTTCTGTGTTCAGATCCAAGTACAAATCAGGGAATATGGCAACAACCTAACTAATATTTGCAAAAATATAATGAAAACTCTTTGAAGAGGTGATATTGAGGTAAATATGTGGAAAGATTTCCATGACGTTACATGACTGAAACTCTTTTTGAGTAGTAATTCTGTATATTTAAAATATATTTTTTTAAATCTTTTTTTTATTATTTTAAGAAACACTTTGTAAACTTTTCTTATATCTATTGTGTTCCTTTAACAAAAGTGACATTTCCAATGGAAAAATGAAGTACCTTGGACTTTAAAACCAATTTCTCCTTTGAATCTGATGGACAAAATGAAGGAAGGTAGGCTACTGGCATCTTTTCTGTAATTATTATGGTTATGTTGAAGCCAAGACATTTATTTTGCTGTAGCGTGTTTTATTAAATAGTAAAATTGTGGGAAACCATGAAATCCCTCTCTCCAGCAACACTCTCCTGCTTATTCTGGGGGATTCCTTGGTATACCCTCCCCAGCAGGGATATCCAGTCCCTCTAGACAGTTTTGGGTCGTCCTCTGTGTCTCCTCCCCACAATGTACTTGGAAAACCTCCAAAAGAGACATCTTGATCTGATCCTCATCCCAACCCAACTGAAACTTTTTGATAACACTTCGACCTTCTAACTCTGCCCCTAAGGCCTAGTCCGGCCACCCAATGGAGAAAGCTCATTTCAACTACTTGTAACCAGAATTTCCTGACTGTAGACTGAAATAGTAAGAGTAGGTAAAGTAGGTAGGTAGTAGTAGTAAAGCAGATTACAACGCCTGTGTAAATTAAGTTGCAACCATCAAATGCATTAACCCAAGAAAACCAGCAAGTACAACCGTGACATTCTGGCCCACACTCCATATCAGCTGGTGGCGGTGATGCACCAAGTTGTTGTTTACAGGCCGCCAATAAACATGAAGAAGAAGAAGAAGAAGAAGAAGAAGAAGAAGAAGAAGAAGAAGAAGAAGAAGAAGAAGAAGAAGAAGAAGAAGAAGAAGAAGAAGAAGAAGAAGAAGAAGAAGAAGAAGAAGAAGAAGAAGAAGAAGAAGAAGAAGAAGAAGAAGAAGAAGAAGAAGAAGAAGAAGAAGAAAAAAAAGTGTGCTGGGCTATTTTTAGGCTAACTGATGAACACTTTGTGTGAAATAGCCTACACACAAGGAAGGGGATTATCACGGTTATGAGCAACAGATTATGTTGAATTATGGACATAAGACTTGTTCTGGACTATCTATTTTAAAATAGGAGATGGCTCGGTCCTGTTATTGATATGTGGTTGATATTGATAACGTGAGTTTCACATTATTTGCTTTTTGAGTGGTTTGCCAAAAAGCATGTACTGTGCCTACAGTTATGATTGTATCCTTGATTGGCATACATTATTGGTATCACAGAATCTCATCTTTCAAATGATGTAGAATATGTATATGTAGCTCCATATAGTAAGGGTGTCACAAAAACAGCAGATTTGACCAAGAAGAATATAACATACCGCCAATGGGACATAAAAATACTAATCGTACAATTGTTTTTGAGCTCCATAAAGGGAATTCTTAAGAAACATTTAAAAACTATGTATTTAGGTTTGTCTGCTAAAACAAATACCACAAACTTCGTGGTTTCATGAAAGATGTGTGTCTTGAAGCAACTTCAGAGTTGGCAATGTCCACTCACATGAATACCACACCAGCCAGTAAATGTTTGTGTGACAGTGTGAGTTCCTGCAGGTACTTTTGTAATTTGGAAAAAAGACGTCAAAGTAAAAATAGCATTAACTCCCTTATTGTTGATAACATAGAAATTACAGATGAAACCCAAATCTCTGCTAATGTATAAAAATTCTATAGAGAGCTTTATATTTCAAAAACTTCCAAAGACAACTGTGATACTTTCTTTGAGGATATATCCAGATACATTCCCAAAATTGATGACACTTTTAAGCAAAGCTGTGAAAACCAAATCACCATAAATGAACTTGATGCTGCGATCAGTCGCCTGTCTCCAAATAAAGCTCCAGGATCGGATGGTCTTACAGGAGACTTTTATAAGTACTTTTGGGATGATATTAAGAATCTATTGCTTCAAGTTTTCCGAGAAATCTTTGAGTGTAGTTTACTCCCACCAACCATGAGACATGGAGTGATAGTCTTAATTCCAAAACCAGGAAAGGATCCTAGATATATTGAAAATTGCCGGCCTATAACTCTTAGGAACTCTGATTACAAGCTTCTAACTTATATATTCACGGCTCGATTACAGGTAGGAATTTCAGATATAATATCACAAACTCAATCTGGCTTCATGAAGGGAAGATCAATTCATAATAATATACGATTAGTGATGGATATAATTGAATACAGGCATTTGATTCAGGACAATGGATTTATTCTTTTTTTAGATTTTTACAAAGCTTTTGATTCAGTTGAACATCATTTCATTTTATCAGCACTCCAACATCTGAATTTTGGACAAAACTTCAGGAATTTGATTTCAGGTTTATACAACAGCATAAATAGCTGTGTGTTGTTACCTAGTGGTTCTACACCAAATTTTGATGTCAAGGTGGGAATCCCCCAAGGATGTCCCATTTCACCGTTACTATTCATTATTGCCACAGAAATGCTAGCCATTTTTTTGAACAATTACAATTCTATTAAGAAATTAAATATATTTGGAACGGATTTAATCCTCAGTCAACTTGCTGATGACACTACTGTTTTTTTAAAAGACAAAGATCAAATACCTATTACAATTGAGGAAGTGAAAAAATTCTCCAATGCATCAGGTTTAAGGTTAAATTTAAATAAATGTGAGTTGTTTTCAATTCAGGAAACCACATTAGCAGAAATTTACAATATCCCTATAAAATCAGAAGTAAAATACTTAGGAATTTATCTCTCTAAAGACCAAAATCAAAGTCAACTGTTAAATTTGGAATCAAAGCTTAAAGAATGTAAATTTAAACTTAACTCTTGGTTACAGAGAGATTTGTCAATATTTGGACGAATTTATTTAACCAAAATGGAATGTTTATCTAGATGCATCTATCCCGCTTATTCTACAGCAATTCAAACCAAGTTAATTAAAACAATAAATCAAATAAATTTTAATTTTATTTGGAGAAATAAACCACACTATATGAGAAAAGCTTTAATGGTTAAAAACATAGAGGATGGAGGACTAAATGTTATTGATTTTGATTGTCTAAATGGTATGTTAAAGTTAAACTGGATCAAGTCTTGGCTTAAGAACATTCACTCTTTTTGGTATTGTGTTCCTCGATACCTATTTCAAAAAATGGGAGGATTGGAATTTCTGTTAAAGACAGATTACAATGTTAACAAACTACCAGTTAAATTATCAAACTTTCATAAACAAATTCTTCTGTATTGGAAAATGATCTTTACTCATAATTTTTCACCACACTCTATCACCCTTTGGAATAACAGATACATTCTGCATAGAAACAAATCACTTTTTTTTAATGAATGGCATGAGAGAAATATTTGGTCAGTATTTAGTATTTTGGACAACTCTGGTAATTTTCTTAATTATGAGTACCTTTGTGAAAAGTACAATTTCAGACCAAGTAAGTCAGTTTACACCAAACTTATCCAAGCTATTCCATTGGGATTAATTAATTTAATAAAAGGCATATTATTATATCAATGCATTACTCCACAACTACCATCCTTATTAATAAAAGAAATCTCAATATTAGATAAAAAATGTGACAATACATTTTGAGAAAGATCTTAAACTGTAATATTTATACCGAAAAACCAAATAAAAATAACATCTTGCACAAATTTGATCATGCTACAGTTAAGATATTTAGGACATTATATTTAAAATTCCCTATTTTTCCGAAAAGTAAAGAAACTCATTTTAAAATAATGAATGATATCTATCCTTCTAAAGAATTACTCAGATTACGCTTTAAAATTAATGATAACACATGCAGCTTTTGTAATAATGACGCTGAAACCACGGAACATTTATTTTTTTCATGTCCATATATACAGGTATTTTGGGTGGATCTACACAAATGGTTAGAAAAAATATTCCCATTATTAGAACCATTTACCATTGATAATATTACCTTTGGGGTAGTGATTAGAAATAAATTGGAAGAAATCTGCATTAACTTAATTCTTTGTCTTGCAAAATTTAATATACATAAATATAAATACATAAAAGTCCCCCCTAAACTTAGAATCTTTATTTGTGAATTTAAACTGTATCTAGATTCATTAAAATTGCTTAAAGGAAAAAAATCAGTAATGATATACAATAAACTTGTAGCTCTTCCCCTTACTTTAGATAAGTGATATGTTTAGCCTTTTTCTCATTTGCCTCTCCATATTTGTTTCTCGTTTTAATTCAGTTTTCTCTATATATGTGTTTTTATATATGGATATATATATATATATATATATATATATACACACATAACTGTTTCTATGTGTTATTCCATATATTTTGTCTGTTTATTGGTTCCCTCTGGCAATCACTTTCTAAAATTTTTATTTCATTCAATGTATACCATTTCTTGTTTTGTACTATGTTCAATAAAAATAAAAAATAAAAATAAAAAATAAAAATAAAAAACTTCCTGCAGGTTTAAACCTCTGAGCTCTATAAACTACTTAAAACAAAGCATGGACGTTTAGATGTTATGCATCATTCGAGGAAAGGAGGTTTTTCAAGAAATGCAAACAATAATAAAAAGAATAAAAAAACAGAAAGGACTTTTGTAAAGCATTAGTATGGAGTCAAAACCGGATCAGCTCAACTGAACAGATTGTAAACTTGAAAAATAGACATTGTAAATTTGAAAACAAAAATTGTAAATTTGAAACAAAAAGAATATTGTAAATTCAAAAATAATATTGAAAACTTGAATAAAAAAGCCTAAGCTAAGCTGTATTTAGGTAATAATTTTTCCTTTGTTTATTTGTTAAAACTGCTGTTTTGTAGTTTCTCTTCACAAATCTGCAAATCTTCTACAAGTCTGTTGTGGAGAGTGTAAACTCTTCGGCCATCATCTGTTCGGGTAGCAGCATCAGAGCCAGGGACGCAAAAAGGCTCAACAACCTGATGAAGAAGGCTGGTTCTGTTCTTGGGACGACTGTGGAACTGAGGAACAGACACAATTTCACTTCAGTTTTACAGGAATAACCATATGTATGTGACAATACAATTTCATGGCATCCTTGTATCTATCTATACATTGTAGGGACTAGCAGTTGTCCTGCTTATAAAAGTGCCTGCTTATAAAGTTCTGAAGTCACTACACTGGCTCCCTGTAGCTCAGAATATAAATTAAAATTATTTTATTAGTTTGTAAATCACTGAATGGCTTTGCACCAAAATACATTAAAGATCTGTTGCTGTTGTTTTAACCTTCCAGCCCACTCAGGTTTTCTGTTTCAAGTTTAGTCTACATCCCCAGAACCAGAACCAAACATGGAGAAGCAGCATTCAGTTTCTATGCTCCTCTAATCTGGAACAAATTTCCAGAGAACTGCAAAGCTGCTGAAATAGTGAGCTCCTTTAAATCAAGGCTAAAACCCATCTGTTTAGAGCTGCTTTTGATTAATAATCACTTTAATTGTCTTGATTGCAGATTTTCATTCATTCTCTTTCATTTGTCACTGTAATATCTGTTTTTTGTTCATGTATTGTGTTGTTTTTATCATGTAAAGCACTTTGAACTGCCTAGTTGGTGAAATGTGCTACGCAATTGAAATTGACTTAAATTCACTAATGTACCTTTGGATGACATTATCTGATTAAAATAGAATAGAAATTCCCTTTATTGTCCCACACTGGGGAAATTCAGGCTTAACAGTAGCAAAGGGACAGATTCTCTCCAAAATAAAGAAAATAAACTGAATTAAGAATAGCAGCAACGAGTGTAGCAGAATCAAACAGTAGGCTACAGTACTTACAAAATGTACTGTGCTGCAGCGTTGTTGTCGTCCATTTTCTTTGCTCATTGTGCATCCTGCTTTTACTCCGTCTGCTTCGCTGCTGCCAGCATTTGTTTACTATCTGTGTGACACTCTAGGCCAACCGGAAAAATGTCTACGTGAAAGGCCCCATGTCACCACCTAGTTTCACAGAGTCAAACACACGTCATTCAATAATTCGATTTTCTGAGTGACAGGTAATCTGGGATAAAGACTCTCTTTCTGGTTAAGCAATTGGCTTGATTTTTGCCAAAAGCCTGATTCAGATGTGCATGTAAATGTGATTCACTGTGTAATGCCTCATCATGTCATTTCTTATTGATGGATAGGCCTACTTTGAGACATGCTATCATGGCCTTCATCTGTGAAGAGTGTGACAGCAAGTGTATTTAGAGCAGATGTGGGTTATAAAATACCAAACGTAAAGCTGAAACAAATGACTACTGTCGGATTCTTATCATAATGTGCTCTGGAACTCACTTTTTTTTTTACTCAGAGAGGTGGGGGCGCCGAACTCCAAAACCCCAGCGGGAACTGTTTCAAAATAAGACCCAGAACTGAGAGACAGAGAGTAAAAACAACACACACAACAACAGATATCTGTTTCAGAAAGCACGCACCTGCAGATGGGAGCCAGACAAGATCTGACTCGCTTTTCTACAAGGGTGTACCATTTTTATTTCCAAAAGAACAAAGAACATATCACATGACTCCTCTCTCCTTCTTCTACATCTTGACAGGTCATTTATTTTCTCCAGGTCTCCTGACCGTACCAGGAACTCGGGTTGTAACTAGAGTTATAACTGATCCTCCCTGCTTTCAGTTCATATCTTTACTCAAGAGTTTGTTTACTTAAAACCTTAAACCCTATAAAATACTGGTAACAGAGTCATGTTTTACTACCCTGAATAATATAAACAGGCCTATTATTTCTAAAGCTTAAAAAAGATATAATTAAAACATATGTACTGCATAATAAAAAATAGCCTCAAAAAAGTAGAATACAACAAATCCCTCTTTCAATCTATTTTTCAAATAGATTGACCACTCCTCTGTACTTCCCCTTCAGGCTCCATGTGAGGGAGTAACAGATATTGACCTTGCATATTATCACCAACAGCTTTTTCAATACACTTTGTGAGCAATGAACGTATACAAGGAATACAGCAACATCCACATAACACCATAGTTGACACAAATACTGCTAAAGAAACCATTATAGACATTGCCAGAGTCTTCCATTTACCAAACATATTATTTAACAAATCGTCCCTCTTTCTAACATGATTATTCAAAATGAGAAGAGTGTCTGTTTTTTTTCTTTATCTTTACCTTTAAGCAATATTTTTTTTTCTAATTTATTTTTATTGTTTTTTATGTTTTAACCTAATTCTCAATATTCTTTTAGTAAAAAGCAAACTCTAGCAATTGTCACCAACCCCAAAAACATCCTACAAAAACCACATCATAATGAAAAAAGAATAAGTAAAACAAAAATTAGTAGTCAGTCAACCTGATTATACTTTAAACATCCCTTAAAATATTTTAGCTTATTACTAAAAAGTTTTATAAAACCGTAAAAACTGAATATTAAGAAAAAATCCTACAAATTAACTACTTAAAAATTCTTTGACACCCTCTTAGGCAGTGTCTAGCAATCTGCACCTGTAAATAAAAATTGGTTAAACAACCTGTAAAATAAAAGAAAAATGATTAATAAGTGTTCAGTCTTTATTATTTTGTTCTCTAGTCTTCGCTCTTGTTTATTTCTCTGGCAGCAGGTGGCTACCAGAGTGATGAAATGATTCAGTACAGTGGACTCTTTATTTTTCCCAATGTTACTGTCTTTTATGCAGATCGCCCTCACTGAAATGACAGTTACTTCATTAACTGAACATTTCCCCCAATAAACACAAATGCACAGACAGGCCCCGCCTCCAATAGCTTCCCCCACCGATTGTGAGGTGGTCAAAACCTGCTGTGAAATGTGTTTGATTTCTTGCGATCTTTTCTCTTCGGTACAATCCCTCTTCGAGAAAAGCAAGTCCAAATTGCTTATCTCGCCTAATTTTTTTGCACGTATAGATTACACTGGATGATTACAGCAACTTCAACCTATCTTCTGGGTGGGCCAGGCCCCGCCTCCTGGCTTCGGCAGTCGACACCGCCTAGTCAGAACCGACACCACCCGCTGCAAAGAGATTCTCCCAGGTCAGCAGAGAGCTGCTGCAGCATGAGGGACAGGAGGGGGTCGGAAGGAAGGAGGAGACCAGGCCCTTCAGATGCTGATGATCATTGCGAGGGTCCGAGTCAGGGTGCGGTGAAACCTGTGGATCTCTGCCAGCTGTAACTTTAAAGTTGAATTAGACCGCTCGATGACGCCCTGAGATTGCGGATGGTAAACAGTGCCGAACTTGTGGGTTATTCCCATCTGTTCCTCAACCTGTCGGAGATGTTTATTTTTAAAATGTGTGCCATTGTCAGACCTGATCCTAGTCGGAAAGCCATGGCACGGAATCCAGTGGTTAATCAAAGATTTCACCACTGTCTGAGCATCCTCCCGTCTTGCAGGAAAAGCTGAAACCCACGAGGTCAGTGGATCAATCATCACTAACAGGTAACGGAAACCTCTAACAGGGGTCACCATATCTGTATAGTCGATAACGACCTCCTCGCCAGGCCTGCACAAGTCCTGGAAGGCGCCCATTTCTGGCTTGATAGTAGGCTTAGGATTAAATTGACCACACACCACACATTCACTCAAAAAACGCTTAATTAAATGTGGCAGGAAGGGATGCCACCAAAAACAAAGATTACGTTTCATCTGAGTGTATGACACATGTGCCGCACCATGAGCCTCCTGAAAAAGGGTGGGTTTTAACGCGGCAGGTAAAACCAAACGGCCATCAGGCCCACGCCAAAAGCCATCAGAAAAAATCGCACCTCTATCCTTCCACACAGTTATCTCCTGCGACGCAGCAGCCTGCTGTGCCAACTTTACTTCCTCAGCAAAACTGTCTGACATTTCCTGTGCTGACGTGACAATCAGCTGCGTGTGGACATGTGACAGGTAGCCTGCTGCTCCCTTCGCTGTGGTAATTCATAATGTATAACAGAAAACCCGTAGTTCGAATCAGTGTAAATCGTGACGTCTTTATCTCTTCCCAATTTGCATGCTTCAATAAGAGCCCTTATCTCAGCACGCTGTGCGCTCTGCTTGCCGTCCAGCTTCCCTGAAACGACAGTCTGTAGTGAATCTCCATTTTGCTCAACAACTGCAAAACCTGATCTCAACTGGCCCTGTCCATCTCTAAAACAACAACCATCTGTATAGAGCACAAAACCTGTAGGTAAGGGATCAGACCGTAAATCAGGACGTATTTTTTGAGCAACAGAATTCAGCCTGACACAGTCATGCTGCTCCCCAGATTTGATGATTTGGTCAGCCATGTTTATTCCTTCATGCGTAAAAATAATGTTTGGTGCCTCCAAAACTCTGCTAATCCGCTGCTGACGCAAAGTAGAAAGAGTAAACGTCTCAGAATTAACCAATGCCATGACTCCATGAGATGTCAAAACATTAAGTGGATAACCCCTGACAATGTGTAAAGTTTTTTCCACTAGGTGTGCAATTCCTGCTGCATGTCTCGTGCAAGGCGGCTGTCTCATTTCAATAGCTTGCAGCTTTATGCTAAGATACATAAGAATGTATCTCTGACCACCTTTTTTCTGAAACAAAATCCCATTAACCACCCCATCTGTTTCTGATGTGTTAAGAAAAAATGGACATGTATAGTCAGGAGTGGCTAAATCAGCTGCTTGTGCTAGAGCCTGTTTCAACTTAATAAATGCCTCCTCAGCTGGTATGTCCCATTCTAATTTAGCATGCAGATTTTTTCATACCATGAGCATTTACAAGAGCCCTGAGTGGTGTGGTAAGGTTTGTGTAATTAGGCACATAATGTCTGGAAAAATTTGTCAGTCCCAGAAATGACAGCATTGATTTAACAGTGAGAGGTTTAGAATGGGCCAAAATAGCATTCTTGTGGGTGTCCGTCAGTCCAGCCCCTTGAGCGGTCACCCTTCGCCCCAGGAACTGGACTTCCTGCCTGACCAACTGAAGCTTATCGCGGGAGACTTTGAATCCCTCTTTTCCCAAATGTTGCAACACAACTAGAGTCGCTGCTATGCACGTTTCAACAGTAGGGGATGCTAAAAGTAAATCGTCCACATATTGGGTCAGTACACAGCCTGGAGGGAGCTGTACAGTGCTTAATGACTGCTTCAACACCTGATTAAAAATACCTGGAGATAAAGCAAAACCCTGCGGAAGCCTACTATAACGTAGCTTCCTGCCCCTGAATGTAAATGAAAAAATATCCCTGACAGAAGGATGGAGCGGTAAACAGAAAAATGCATTAGCCAAATCTATACAGGTAAACCATTTTAAATCAGGAGTCAGTGATGCCAGAGCTGTATACGGATTCGGTGTAGAAATGGGAGGGGTTCTAAGGGCCTCATTAATAGCACGCAAATCATGTGCCATTCTGTATTTACCAGTACCTTGTTTTTCCACAGGAAGAATAGGGGTGTTATATGAAGAGTTTGATGGTTCTAAAACTCCAACTTCAAGTAAGCCTGCAATAGTGTCTGCAATACCTTCCTCAGCCTGAGGTTTATGTTGATACTGCGAACGCCAGATTGGATCAGAATGTTTCATCTCAAATGTGATGGGTGTGGTTTGCACTAGACCGACATCAGTGGGACCATCTGACCACAAAGAGTCAGGCACGACCTTTAAGGCCTCCACTGCATCAGGATGATCAGTTTTTTCTCCGCCATGATTTCTAGAAAGCTGCAAATGTTCCAGAATGGTAGTATCAGAGAGCTGCGTGTCTATTTTGTACATCTGAGTAGAAGGAGAAAAAGAGACTGAAGGTATCTGGGTAGAAACCCAATCCTTTAATTCAACTCCCCTCTTAACCATTCCCCCCAAATCTTTAGCTTGATGTTTCAGATGCAACAACAGCGATATGTGTGGAAGCGCTTCAGCTTCCATCATATACCATTTATGCTGCTCTGAAGTCAGATCAGCATACAGTGCAACACCCTCCTTCCCCACAAAGCATGGACCCGAAGCCACAGACCAACTTTGGCCTTCAAGTTCTGTTTCAAATTGTTCCTGATATAAAGTAGGATCGCTTCTCTCATAGAGGAAGGTCACATGGAACGGGTCAGGCGGTGGAACAAAAGGCTGGAGTTCAAGCAGCCAAGGCTTCCAGCATCTCAGAAATTCAGCCGCAGAAGATTCATGTGCAGACATCGTAGTCAATCTGGCCCAGAAAATATCAGCCACTTGTGAAGTGTCATCCTTCAGCAAAAATTGACCACTCATGGTATCATAGCAATGCGTATGTCCATTCGGAAAAGTCACCATAAGTCCATCAGGAGTACATAGGATCGAAGCACCCAGTTTGATAAGCAGATCTCTGCCTAACAAGTGGACAGGCGTGGTTTGAGCAATGACAAAAGGATGTGATAGTCTTTGATCTCCCACTGAAACAGGCAATGGTTGAGTGATAGGGAGAATCATTGGAGCCCCAGAGATTCCAATCACAGACACTGTGTTCCCAGAAAAATTGACGTCTGGTAAAACTCTGTCCAACGTGCTGAAAGTAGCACCAGTGTCGACAAGGAATGGCAATGAATGTCCATGTACGTCTATTGTGAGCATCGGCTCCCCCTTTGTCCTGCTCACTAAGGTACTCTGTGGGCATTGTCAATACTGAGGCCCACTCTGTCCTCCTGGATAGGAGGGAGGAGCCATATGCTGATTCGGAGCCATATGTAGAGGTGGCTGACCGGGAGGTATAGCGCCCCCTTGTGGGTGTGGGCACTCCCTCACCCAGTGTTCATTGGAGCCACACCTGTGACAACCGTTAGCACCTGGCTGCCCTCTCCCCATGCCTCTAAAATCCCCAAACCTGGCCCTGCCACGCGACCTGCCACGGGGCTGCCATGTCCTATAAGGAGCAGTAAATGACGGATTCGGCGCAGCTCCAGCATACATCACAGGAAAAGAAGGCAGCACTGTCGCTGATCCAACAGTAGGTGCTGCTTCAGCCACCATCTGCTTCACTTTTTTAGACTGATACAAGTCAGTCAATTTATTCTGAGCCTCTTTTAACTGTAGTTTTAACAAAGCAGTCTCCATTTTCTTATTCTCCTCAGCATCCTTTAACGCAGAATCTTGCACGTCTTGTAAATAATATGTTACGTGTCTTTCCCATGTAGGCTGATCATAAATGTGTGAATCAGGATTCCGTTTCATTAATGTAGCAACAGACTCTGGCATGCCTGCTAAAACTGCTTCTCTAAACCAAATCCGATTATTTCCCAGATCTCGAGGGTGTTCTCCAGTAACGGCAACCCATTTATCTTTACATTTTGCCATATGTTCTGCGGGAGTAACATCAGTTGACCAGGGAAATTTCAAAATTTTAGACGTGGGCGGAGTAGGATATTTTCTTCTGACCCACTCGGCAAGATCATGTGCATGATGCGTGAATGGGGCTTCATCAAGTACACATGCTAACTGGCACTGGAGCATCATCTCATTATAATCTGTCAATGTCAACATTCTACCCATAATAGCTTTCCAATCCCCCACCGCTAGGGTTTGCCCTGAAGTCAGCTGATTTAATTTATTTATCCAACAGTTTCCTCCACCAGTCAAAGCAGGGAGTTGCAGAATGATGGCAGATATGTCAGCCATCTTCCATGGTTTGTAAATTACTGAACCATCTGATGCTCCCACTAAAGGAAGCATTAAATCAGGGCCTCCACATGCCCCCAGTGGCAACTTAGATCTGGTATTCTTAAATGGTCACTCACTCCCCTTGTCCCCCAACGTCTGCATATTTTCGACCTGTACAACTGCTGCACATTCATCACGTTGACTGGGGCTGGCACTCCCTGAAAGGTCTGCAGCTTGCCCCCTTACCACAGATGCTAATCTTTCCTGATCCTGCAGCACCTCATCCATCTGTCGCTGAACTTTAGTTAACCTGTGTTCGTGCTGCTCCATCTCATCCATCAATTTAGCATTATACGCCAAGAACAATTTATCGGTGTCCTGTTAAACCCCATGTTTTCCACATTTTCTCAGCTTTTAAGTGTCTCATTTTAGCACCAGTGATGCTCTTTGCTGTTTTAGCTTTATCTGCAAAACGTTTTCCTTCCTCAAAACACATTTGTGACAAACTTCTTTTATCCTCTCCTCGGGCACCATGACGAGCCCACATGGCCGTCATAAGGCCCTGGAACTGGTTTTTATCTTTTTTACCGGGCTTATCAACTAAAACAGAATATAATTTAGAAATGTATATTAACAATTGGGCATCTAAAGTGCGCCAGTTTTGTCCCTGTGGAGCAGGGAGTAATTTATATTCGGCTGCCATTGAATATTCGTAACAAAAATCCAAAATGGATTAAAATTTAACAAAGTAGGTTATTTGTATTAACTCTATAAATTATTTATTTTAATTGATAAACTATCAATTCGTAGGCCCAAATTTATCCCAATATTAATGCAGTTAACAGTAAAGGCAGGCACAGTTTTTATTTATTTAATTTATTTCTTTTTATAGTGAAGGAGTTTATATATTATTTATTCATGCAACATTAACCTTAATAATGTTTTAGGCAAAGCCGAAACGAAGGAAAGCTAAAAAGGTTTATAACGCACTGTTTATCTTATCATTAATTTATTTATATACGGAGATTATTGCCGTTTCATCTAAAAATCAAAGAATTCCTAATAGAGTCCGGCCTGCGCCAAAACTCGGGACGCACACTTCGGTGAAACACACGAAGAAATAGAATTCTCCCAATATAAAGCAATTTTTATTTATCATTAAAACATATACCGAAAGAAATACATTTAAAACTCGCTTTGCAACACAAAATCGTCAACAGTTTGCTCCAAAAAAAAAAAAAAAAAAAAAAAACACCGCCGGACTGACAGATCAAAGTCCAGCCCAATAAAACTTCCGGGTCACACCGCGGAATGAATACGCCGGTGCACAGATGGCTAATTCTTCACTACGATGCTAAACTTAACAAACCGTACTCATAAGTAAACCAACCAAAGACAAGAACAAAATGCCTCCAACAAAACCACACTTCGCCATCAATACTCGAATGACTGTTTAACCGAGCCAAATAAATACAGTTCGGAAGCTAAGCTACCAAAGATTAGCTGTCATCATGAGCAACCTAGCTCCACCGGAAGCCAAACGTGACCGCTCCGTTACCATAAAAAAGTTATTTTATATATATTCTAAAGAGTTTACTACCAGTTATCCATAATAACAGTCCTATATATATGTGTTAGACAATGCTTTAGACGTGTTTACGTAGTTGCACAAGGTTGAACGCCTTTATTTCCAGGCGAAACTCATCCAAACTGTATGTTAGCCGTAAGCTAGCTTATGGTGGTACTTTAGCTGACTGAAAATGATATTCCCTTATTCCTCTACAATGTCAAGCTTCTACGCTTATTGTCTATACAAGAAGCGCGGGCATTGTCTAGGCGTTTAAGATTCGCAGAGGAATTATGGTTTTAGATTCAGTCGGTTAGTTCCCCTAAATGAGAAGTTTATGTGAGGCCGGAGTGCAAAAAGCTACATGGTAGCTCCCTTCCGTCACCTCCACTTTCTCCAATCACACACACAGTCACACTAGAAAGAAAGAAAGAACAACAATTTTTTACAATTTCATCAAACACTAACCTCTACCGGAGCCACCTAAAGCCGGACCTTTAAACACAATCCAATTCACGTGGCTCAAACGTGCGTTTGGAAGATACGCCGGCCTCTCCAAGGGAATCCGTCTCGACAACAGAGAGCACCCAGGCCCTGCTGCTGTCTACCTTCCCGTTTGCCAGCCCTGGAGGATTCCGACAGCGTCCCATCGGATGCGAGCGGCCAACTCTCAAGCCCTGGTCCGCACTTCGGTCGGCCCTCAACCGAAAGAACAACACGTCAACATTAAATGGAGAACGTTTAAATCGATCAATACCTATTAATTTGGTGTTAGCGCTTTTCCAGATTGATACAAAACCACCCGGGTGTTGATTAGCAAGGATCAATCCAGTCGCTCTCCGATTCTCTGTTGAACTCAAAGAAAAAACACAAAATCACTATAATTGCCACAAACACATGTATCAATCAGTTATGCCACACTCATTACTCACACTCAATCTCTCCCAGCCCTGAGAAAACTCAAAACCAAATCAAATGCCCGCATCCTCCACCATTTTGTCGGCTTCTTATCATAATGTGCTCTGGAACTCACTTTTTTTTTTACTCAGAGAGGTGGGGGCGCCGAACTCCAAAACCCCAGCGGGAACTGTTTCAAAATAAGACCCAGAACTGAGAGACAGAGAGTAAAAACAACACACACAACAACAGATATCTGTTTCAGAAAGCACGCACCTGCAGATGGGAGCCAGACAAGATCTGACTCGCTTTTCTACAAGGGTGTACCATTTTTATTTCCAAAAGAACAAAGAACATATCACATGACTCCTCTCTCCTCCTTCTACATCTTGACAGGTCATTTATTTTCTCCAGGTCTCCTGACCGTACCAGGAACTTGGGTTGTAACTAGAGTTATAACTGATCCTCCCTGCTTTCAGTTCATATCTTTACTCAAGAGTTTGTTTACTTAAAACCTTAAACCCTATAAAATACTGGTAACAGAGTCATGTTTTACTACCCTGAATAATATAAACAGGCCTATTATTTCTAAAGCTTAAAAAAGATATAATTAAAACATATGTACTGCATAATAAAAAATAGCCTCAAAAAAGTAGAATACAACACTACATAGCAGCATATGAAATTAAATTAAGTTGAAAAATGTTGTATGTGTTCTACAAACGATTTGTCTTCTAAACAAATGTACCAGTTGTTTGTTAATCAGCAATGCCAAAAATACACCAAAGCATTTAACTAGTGAAATATACCTAACTTTAATGAGGCTTTATTAAATAGCTAACATAAGCGAGCTAAGTCAATCAACTTATACTAACTAGCTAGCTTGAAAAGGTTAATATATCCAGTTATCACTAGATGACTTGTAAAAGTTCAATCAGTTATATGTTCATGTTTTAGGGTCAGAAGTTTGAACTCTGATACAAAAGGACTCCCACAGTTTCTGCACAGTGACCTTTTGTAGTGGATTAGCTGACCAGTGTTGCCAACTGTCTTCGACAGAAAGTAGCTAAAATTGCCCCAAAAAGTCGCTAGATGTCCAGATGACGCTAGGCAAAATAATGTAACATGTTCCACAGTCTCTTCTTGAAGACAGAAGTCACATTTCCCTGTAGCATGTTTCCCCTGTTTAAATAATGTATTGTTTAACCCTGTATGACAAAATCCTAATCTAAACATAATTATTTCCTCCTTTCTGTTTTATGCGTCATCACGTGACGATATCATAATTATGCAAATTAACGTATGACGTAATCTGGCGACATCTAGCGACTTTCTGGGGCAAGTTCAGCTACTTTCTGTCAGAGACAGTTGGCAACACTGAGCGTAATACAGACCATAAATAGCCTATATCTAGGAATACAGACAAGCTTCTGCCTTAATTCCAGTTGAAAGATCGGTTTTATATACATAAATTATTTTTTACTTTTGAATTAACATTAACTACAAAACAACTTTGTTTGTGAGTGGATAAAATGAACCGAAAAAGGTTTATGATAGTGGAAATACTCTGATCATCCTGCATACACATGCACAGATCATTCCCTTTCTGAGCGATGGGAAGGAGCAAGCTGGGTCTCAAAACTGCAGGAAATATCGGTGACAAAGTTTCACAGAAAGTAGCTGAGGGTGGTCAGAAATGTCGCTAGATTTGTTGCTAGTCGCTTTTTGGAAAAAAAGTCGTTAAGGGGGTCTGAAAAGAAGTTAGAAATAGCGACAAAGTCGCTAAGTTGGCAACACTGTAGCTGACTAGCTTAATCTCCAATCAACGTTTGCCTCACTCTTTGTTAGCCAACTATTTTTGCCTTTAATGCTCAAGTACATTTTTTAATGCCAGAATTTTCAAGACAACCTCAGTTTGTAAGTTGGTAAAATCAAAACCCAGTGTACAAGTTTAAATGTGCAGCTATTGCGAGAATCTAAATTACTTAGTTTACACTGCCTTGATTAATTTTGGGAATAATAGTGAAACTGCTGCATGTGATAATATCTTAACTGAGATTCTCTTCTTACTTTCAACCTCCCATCAGAAAGACATCTGAAATTTCCACTGGATGTAACTTCTCATGTGTACTTTAATTTGTATTATTGTTGGCTTCACACCTAGTAAGTCCCCCTCCCCGCAGACAGTGATCCGGATCACCCCCAAGATCTAATCACTTGCTCTTGGTCCCACTGTGGACATTTAAAAAAAAGTACAAGTATAATGATCAATTGTTTCAAAGGTTATTTAATGGATTTATCTCTTATAACATAACATGTTTTCCTAGGAATTTGATTGAACATCTATCCCATGTGTTAGCTGACAGGTTACAGTATGGTAATACTCTTTCATGCCCTGAGTGATTATCATGCAAAAGTCATCTAGTTCCTATTCCGAAGCAAGCAGCTTCTGGACCGGAGATGTTCATACGTCATTTTTCTGAGTCTCAAATCTCTAATGACTGAAATAAACATTTTCTCTTGAAAGTTATGAGATCTAGAGCCCCTCTTACCCAAAATCACAAAATTAGCATTTGTAAATTTTCTTTCTAACTTTTAATATTTATTTACAGTTAACTTTTAATCGTTTAACATTTCATTGATTATCAAAAACATCTGCTAAAGGCTGCTTTATATTGCTTTGAAAATTGATCAATTAAATATTTAGCCCTTAGAAATATAAAGTGGCATTTATGCGCTAAGAAAAATTATAGAAAGAAATTGAAAGCTGTTCATGTTTTATTTCTGAATAAATTAAACACAAAGATATTTTTAGTTTTTGAAATTTCTAAATTTAAAACTGTTCATTTCTGTCTTCATGTGGTCCCTCCCTCAATATGTATTGCAGTAAATTGGGTTTGGAGGGTTTTCTTCTCCACACTCTGAACTGGAGAATTTGCAGTAATATTGGAGACCATTTACTTACACATTTAAAATATTTGTTCTCAGTTATAAATAGTAAATATGTTTAAATTTAAGGCCTAAAGTTACAACATAATGAAAGAGTCAAAGCATAGTAAGTAGGTGTTTTTAGTAAGTGTGAAATTTCTGAAGGAACGAAACAGGAAGCGCATTTATTTTAATATTGTTTTTAGCCAGTCCTTGTAATGTTGCAGCTAGGACAGCAGTGAGAGAATGTCAGTCCTAAGCAGGGGTTCAGTTAACTGAATATTTTCCGTATTTGACCTTTTTTTTTAAACTGTGAAGGAAAATCTGAATGTCATCAGTCAATTTGACAGATTGCAATTCACACCCCTGACTTGGTGCAGACGCGAGACATTTTATGCACAGAGTTCAGGTAACTGAATCAATCAGAAACAGATTCCCAAGAGTGCATCTTAGCATCATCTCAGACTTGGACACCAAACCCAATGCACTTTGCTATCTGGACACTGAAAGAAGTATGGAGGCATTGAAGCGTTTCTTAGCCACTGATGCAGAAACAGCATCTGCCGCGGAAATTCTTCCTGCTAAAGCAATCAGGAAAGCTGTCTTTTAGAGAAGCTGGCTGAATTCGGATCACTTGAATTGAAGAAATGTTCCCTGATTTCAAAACTTGGGCTGAAGCGATGCTTGTAATTCCAGTCTCCAGTGTAAATACAGTAGAGCAAAAAAGTATTTGGCAGCCACCAATTGTGCAAGTTGTCCCATTTAAAAAGCTTTGAGAAGTCTGTAATTTTTATGATAGGTACACTTCATAGGTAGGTAGATACGTACACTGTGAGAGAAAGAATATTTAAAAAATCAAGGAATTCACATTGTATGATTTTCTTTAAAGAACTTATTTGTATAATGGTGCAGAAAGTAAGTACATGGTAACCATACCTGCTTCTTCCATTATCGATCTCTTATTGTCTGCTACTTTGGGCACCTTTTGGCAATGATTATTTACTCCAATCACTGCCAAAACAGTTTCAATATGCTGGCGTCTTAGCAAATTCCTTAAATGGCCAATATTGTATGAAGACATGAAGCTAAGAGGACCAGGCAGACTGATTTACCCTGCCAGATGAAGGTCCGGTAAAATTTCATTGAAATTCCGATAGTGGAAACACACCTAATGTTGCAACTTTGGTTGCAAATCAAACTGAGTTTACCAAACTATCAGGTGTGAAAATTACCAAAATGTCCAGATAAGAAAAGTACAGCTTGCAGCTTTAAGTGAACTACTTTTGGTGCCAAAGCTCATTATCCCTTCACCCGTGAGAGGAACTACGGTAGCAGAAACCTAAATAGAGCAGAAATCCAAAGGGTTCATTTCAACATTAGATGGGATTGTTGCTGTTTGAAATTGCATTTCATTTGTCATTTATGCAATACAAATAAAATTAAAAACGCTAACAGTCCTCTGATATTATGAAGTTATCTAATTTATTTCAGTTCCCTGTACTCATTCCCAAACAGCAGCCCAGCTGCTCTTTACTTTTATATCTTTGATCAGCTCTAAATGGCAATCTAATAGAGAAATAAAGAGACATTCTCTCTCTCTCTCTCTCTCTCTCTCTGTAAAAAAGCTACCTCTGTATTTGCCTTGTTCGCACACAGTGGTAGAAAAGGTTTTCGCATCTATAAACATTCTATGTGCGTATAAGCCGTGCGTCATGGAAGAAGCTCTCCGCAGTGTGTTATGTATATGAATGAATTGTTTTAACATGGTGACTGGCTCCTCCCCAGGAAACCCATGACTGTACTTTCCACAAATAGAATATTACTCGCTTAAATCAGGACCAGTACATTACCTTTATAAAAAATAGAAGACATACATATGATGGTCACCAGGTTGCGTATTTAGTTAAAGAAGATTACTTTTGAAAGTAGTGTGTCTGTTTGTGTGTGTGGAAGAGGTTTGGCCAACTGTACCATTTAATTTCCCTCGGTACATTGTAAATGCACACGGTAATGAGCTATGCACACACACACAAAGCACCTAGACTTGCATAGGCAGTAAAGCAATAGGGAAACATGTAGGCAGTGTGACGCAAGAAATGTGAGTCATTCAGCCACAAACCAGTTACAAACATACACCAGCGTCACAAGTGTGACCTCTCCAACAGGTCGGGCAGATTGCTGCCCCACACACAGGTAGGGGTTGGGGTTACTTAAAGCTACCAATCTCTGGTACAATCATCCTCTTGAAATCTCTATTCAGGTTTATAAATAAAGGTAGCGCACCAGACATGCAGATTGATAAGCCATTTTTCATTGTTCTTAGGAGATACGATGATGCAAAAGGCTGTAACTATAGCAACTCAAACATGTCATCTGAGAAAAGCACCCTACTTGCATGCTACTGTTGCAAGTATTTCTCAGTATCAAAAACCCAAAGAAGATTAAGGGCAGAAATACTCAAAAAGAAAGATTACATGTTTTAAATTATAATGTTTCAGATCTCAATAGGGATTTTCAATGTGAGAGACGAAATGTTCAGCTTTATCAACTTATCTATATTCGAGGTAGAGCCATCCCAACCTCAGGCATCTCAAAGGACCATTTAACAGCGTTTTTAAATCGATACATTAAAAAAGGCCTGTTGTACTACCAGTCTTTGCCACAAGAGGGTGCTAAATCTGCCACTGCTTTGGAGAGGTTAAAGGAAGCACAAGCTGAACTGTTGTCTGATTAAATTAGTGAAGGAAAAGGAAGACAAAACTGAGTTGCAGTATATTTTAAGTAATACGAGGTCGTATTTGCAAGTTATAAATCAGCAGGCTTGCCCTAAAATTCATAGTGAAATACTGATTCTTTCATTTTGTTGCACAACATAAGTTTGGAGTGCATTCATGATGCAGTTATAGGTTTCTTTTTTGTGCAAATAATAAAGATTAAGGCGTTAACAATGGGTAATGTTTGCAAATTAGTCACCTAAAACTGTTTGAAGATTTTGTCAACAAACAATGCTGAAGCTTTGTAGTACAACACACACACGCATACACACTAACCAGATGGAAGACAGATGTTTGATAGACAAGGTCAAAGAGTCCATGAAGTAATTGTCTCCTTCACCATCTTTTAGTATTCCCTGCATTGTTCAGATCACCACATCCACTTAAATCCAGGAAATTTCCTCTGGAATGGAAACCATGTCTGACTCTCACAGACCTATTTGTGTTTCTTGTCCTTGCTTTCTCTCGAACTCAACTCACTCACACACATGCTGCCATAGCCTACTGGTACACTGAAACAAATTTGAACTCCAAGCACTCACCAGAATACGCATTTTTGTATTTATACTATGTAATTACATTGTTTACACAAATTAAATCAGATGTTTTAATCGGAGTTTGAGTAGCCTTAATACAAATGCTACTTTACGTTTTTTGTGTGTAACTTTTCAGATATGATAAACAACTACAAGTGACAATACATAGAAAACCCCTCAAACATCTCAGTGTGAAGAGTATGGAGGAAAACTTTCCTCAAGGTAATGCCAGAGATGGACAAATGGCTGCAAAAACATTTAATTGTATATTGATTTTAATCTGTAAAGCACTTTGAGTTGCAACTCTTGTGTGAAAAGCGCATTATAAATCAAGTTTGATTGATTGATTGTAGTTTGGCTTTCGAGAGGTTTTCTGCATGTTCAAAGAAACCCAGCTGGAACAGTAATAACAGAGGGATGTTGGAACAATGGGAGAGGCGGGGGGGAGTTTCTAATCCTATTATCTCTGTCTAAACTAATCCATTAGGAGCAATATCTCCAAGTCATTCAAATACACTTGCAGGTTTTATATAATACGTACAATATATATACTCAGTAATATAACCTAGTTAAATCAGGAAGAAAACATGTCAGATATGCGAGATTTAATGCTGATTGGATCGGAGGGAATTAAGAAGACCATTCTGCACGGAGGAACAGGAGATCTTCCCAAATTTAACCCTGGGACGAAGGTAGTTTTGGTCCTGAGAACTTTGTTTAAACTTTTTAATCAATCTGATACAACTATAATGTATTTTTTTATCTCTATGTCTTTATGTAATTAATCCAATTTAATCAAAGACAGTGAAAATGTGTCATATTGTTAGAAAAGTAATGTTAATGACCAAGCATAGCTAAATGAATTTGACTTTTTTTAATCCAATGAGGGATTTAAAAAAAATAAGGTACAAAATATATCTTTATGCAACAACTTATCATGTTGCAATTATTACTATGACACAAATGCAGAAACGGTACTGTCCGTTTGTGACAAAAAGTCAACTTTAACTGATTACTTTTTATTGGATCAAGAAAAGAAAAGAAGATTTTGAAAATATATGTAAAATAAAAATAGTTGTAGTGGTTGTATTGTGCTTCTAGAAACCTCTACTTACAAGCTCTAGACTGATGGTAAATAGTTTTCTTTTAACATCATAGTAAAATTGCAGTCTTTTACCCAAATTTACTTTAACTAGCTAACCCCTTCAAGATAAACTACTAGCAAATTCAAACTACCTGTCCACAGTAATTAGCTAATGTCAACAAGTTAATTTAAAAAAAACCTAGATTTACCAAGTCAAGTTTCATATAGACCACTTTTATTATCAAAGATTTTTCACATTAAATACCAACTAGACTTTAAACAAAAGTGTAACTTACCAGCTAATCAGCTAGCCTAACTTCAACAAGTTAATTCTAACTTACCAACCTTAAATTTGAACAAACTAACCATATCAAGCAAACATCATCAACATACATAACTTTTAGCTTTCTTGCAGACTTAACCTAATTATGATTATAAACATGCTGACACCAAATTAAACTAATTGTAACCTTTAAAATATACCTAGCTAGTAGGGATGTGTGTGCTAGTAGGGATGTGCAAGAATCTGGTGATACGATATGTATCACAATACAGGGGGGACGATACGATATATAGCGATATATTGCGATACTATGAGTACATCTATATATTGTGATTTTCTAAACTGAATTTAACTGTAGAAAAACTGTCTCAGCATTTTACACACTACAACATGTTTCATACTTTAACACATCCAGTTTCATTACTAGTTGATCCACTGGAAGGAAGAAGGTGAAAACAGCCACCAACTACAAGCAATACTTTAAATATTACTACAAAAATTACTGTCATCATTAATAGTTCTATTCATATTCTTTTAAAAAATGAAATAAATATAAAAATCAATACATTGGTTTTGAATATCAATACAATATGTGACATAAAATATTATGATATATCTGCGTATCGATATCTACTTACATCCCTACAAGCTAGTGACCCAAATGTAACAAGATTACTCTACAAATCTTAACAAGTTAACCATATCAAATTAACATTATAAAGAGAGAAAGCATCTGAGCTTCCTTGCAGACCTTGTACGTAAACGTGAATGCCCTAAAACCAAAATAAGCCAATAGTAACCCTAGAAAATAGCTAGTGACCCTAACTTAACAAGAAAATTCTAAAAAACTAAAAAGTCATCTTTAACAATCCATCTTAAACTAACAACTAAATTCAACAAGCAAGCTCTAATTAGCCAACTTTAACAAGCTAAGTTGAATGAGGTAACGTTATCAAAGAAGATAAACATCATACTTACTTTTCAGATTTTTACCAAGGGATTAAAACTCATTAAGATGCATAAGAAAAATCTTATTGTATTAATTGTAGTCCACATTTACAGCCAATAGAGGCTTACTGACTGGCACATACAGGAAAAGTACCCTACATTTTCTTGAGTGGTTTTTCACTTAAAATTTAATTCAGCACAATTCAGTTTAATACAATACATTTCGTATTTACTTTATTACTAAATTAGAATTTAATTATGTAATTGTCTACATTGTTTATGGATTGACAAAACATCAAATAAAATGTTTTAAAGTCTTAAAAATAATCTTCGTTGCTAAATTAACATTTTTAAAATAAAATGCAACTTTGCTAACAAAAGGTACCAAAGCATTTTCTTGTTTCTTGATAATAAGTGTGTTGTTTTCAATTGTCCTTAATATTACCCTGTGCTGACTGCTAATTTAAATGTATTTATTTATTTATTTATTTTTATGTTACCTTTATTTTACTTTACTTTTAATCTCCATTGAGATTAAAATCTCTTTTGCAATGGACTCATAATGTATAAATATCACCAAACCTTGCCTAGCTATTGGTGTAGCCTGTGAAAGAGCAACAAGTGCGTCACTATGTTGACTTAATATTTTTTCTTTTCCTTTTGTCCTTTACTTGAGCCGTGTGAACAAAGTGACATAATGTCTGGCACCGAATAGTCACTGCTCATCATGCTCATGGTCTTTGAATTCTTTGTACTTTTCCACCGTCTTCCTTAAAGGTTTAATTAAGGAATATTTCTCCTGACTTCATTGTTGCTTCCTGTGGTTTTAGGTGGCGTTCCACTTCCGCACACAGCTGTGTGATGATGAACGTACGGTGATAGACGACAGCAAAAAGGTGGGGACACCCATGGAGATAGTGATTGGCAACATGTTTAAACTCGATATCTGGGAGACCCTGCTGTCTTCAATGAGGATTGGTGAAGTGTCAGAGTTTTGGTGTGACACCATTGTGAGTTTTTAAAAAAAATAATTAATTAATAGATTTGTGTGTGTGTGTGTGTGTGTGTGTGTGTGTGTGTGTGTGTGTGTGTGTGTGTGTGTGTGTGTGTGTGTGTGTGTGTGTGTGTGTGTGTGTGTGTGTGTGTGGGTGTGTTTGTGTGTGTGTGTGTGTGTGTGTGTGTGTGTGTGTGTGTGTGTGTGTTTGTTTGTGTGTGTGTGTGTTTGTTTGTGTGTGTGTCCAACAAGGCCTTAAATGACATACTATAATGTGTCTTCTGGAAAACACAAAAAGCATAAAAAACTGAACTTGACTGCATGGTATTAAAATAAGGTCTAACTGTAATGTATAACTGAATTTTAATCTCTCTTTGTGATTGATTGATTTGATTTGATATTTCTGTATATAAATTGGATCTATCTTCTCATAAAAAGTGTTTTCAAATGACTTTGTTAATAAATTATCACTATATAACTAAACTGAATTGAACTGAGCTGAAATACATTGTGCTGAAAACTCAAACATAAAGAAACATACATTTACATAAAAGTACGGATGTACCAACAGAACGTTTCGCAGTTTATTAGTGTTTTGTAAAAAATACCAAAACAATGCCTGTCTGACTTCCAGGGGTGGTGACAGTTAACTATATAAATGAATAGTGTATTTCATTATTTCAATAATAGTTGTTTTAGTGAGAGGTCAAGCTTCAAAGAATTTTCTGTATTTTTAAATTAGTTTAATTTTTACCTCCACCAAGGAGCTTATGTTTTCGCCAGGGTTTGTTTGCGTGTTTGTTGGTCTATTAGCAATATAACTCAGAAAGTTCTTGACGGATTTTGATGAAATTTCCAGGAAATCTCTGCAGTGAGACCAGAAAAAAGTGATTAGATTTTTGGGGTGATCCGGATCACTGTCTGGGGGGTGGGGGGACTGAAGTGCCTTGGTGGAGGTCTGCTTTTCTAGTTTATTTATGCATAAATCATGTTTTATCCATCATAGTGAGCCACTTTTTAATCCCTGCCACCTCCCTTTATATTATAATAACATTAAAGATTATCCAAAATTATTAAGTTATAAAGTTAGGTTTTGGTTTTGGTTCATAACTCCAAAATTATGAAATGCCCCTCAACCCCCCCAACCCCGCACCTTCCTGTGGTGTTGTATCTGTGCTGCACTCAGTCAGAGACAGATGGATTCTGGCATCCTGTCATTAATCCACAACAATCTCACTCTCTAATCGGCTCCGACTCATGCTGAATCAGCACTACTGACCCTCCTTCATTCTGATTAGATTTGATGGGGCTTAAAGCATCTTTTTAACTTTAAATAACAAGGCTACTCCATGCGTACTGCTGGATGTGTTGTGCACTGTCATACCCATCTAATCAAGGGCTATCTTAACTCCGTGAACTGTAGAAATAAACTTAATGAATTTTAAACCAGATCTGATTCTGTTTGGATTTAATCCTTGTTTAATATTTTTGTTTTGTTCTTTCTTTTCTTTCTTTCAGTATTTTTTTGTGTTGACAGAAATCCCTCTATTTCTGTTTGGGTTCTAATTTTTTTGGCTTCATTTTCCCCTGTAAAATCTTTCTTTTTACAAATTTTTAAAAGTATGATGAAAAAAGTCACCACTGAACTGAGCCTTGTGAACTACCCACTTGAATTTACAACAGCTTTTGTCTTTGTTTTAATCATCATACATGTTTGGCCAAAAATAAACAAAACTTTAATGTCAAAATGTTTTGTAGACCTATTTTCAGAGAAACTGTTAGCCAGTTCAAAGGAACCTATTATATGCAAGATGCTGCTGATTATTGCTAATCCAACAGGTGCCATCTTGTAATCGTCTCTCCTCTTTAGCACACAGGTGTTTACCCACTTGTGTCCAAAAGTATGCGACGTATTGCAGAGGGCAAAGACCCAGTAGAGTGGCAGGTCCACACGTGTGGTATGGCCAACATGTTTGCATACCACAGCCTGGGCTACGATGACCTGGATGAGCTGATGAAGGAACCCAAGCCGCTCTACTTTGTCCTGGAGCTGCTTAGGGTAAGAACATAATTACTATGCTGCTTTGTACCCATTACTTAATAAACTACAAATGATCCATTTTACAGCATGAAATAGGAAATGACAGTACTGTTTTGAAAAATGTGTGTGATGGACAGGTGCAGCAGCCCAGTGAGTACAACAGGGAGTCGTGGGCTCTGAGTGATGAGGAGAGGCTGAAGGTTGTTCCTGTGCTCCATGGCCAAGGAAACAAGCTGTACAAACAGGGACACTACCAAGAGGCCACGCAGAAATACAAAGAGGCCATCATCTGCATCAAGAATGTTCAGACCAAGGTTACCACAACTGATAAGTCTCATTGAATATCTGTTTTGTTTCCTCAAAAAAACAGAAATTAGCTGTAGTTTAAACAACTTTTCAGCATGATCAGATGGACCTCAAGTATTTTTCTCTTCAGGAGAAAGCATGGGATGTTCCATGGTTGAAGCTTGAGAAGATGGCGAACACTTTAACACTTAACTACTGCCAATGTCTGCTCCGCATGGAGGAGTACTATGAGGTCATTGAACACACCACGGATATCATCAATCAGCATCCAGGTTTGAAATGACAAAGAAATCTTTTATGCAGCAGTGAGGGGTGTAAAGACTTTTAGAAAATAACTTTTTGGAATAAACTCTTAAAAGAAAGCCTGTTTAAGATCCCTCTCACTATTGTACTATGGGAAAGCTTTTATAAAGGTTTGTACAGATCAGTGCAGAAATATTTGTTCCACTTTAACTTTCTAACATTTTGTCACAATAGATTCCCAAATTCATTGTATGTTATTGAGATTTTAAGTAATAAACTGATATCCACCGTGTAACATTCCGAGGTGAAGAGAAAATGATACATAGTTTTTAATGTATTTTTTACAGCTAAGTCATAATCCTAAAAATGTGATGTGCATTTGTATTTAGTTACCTTTAATACTCGAAATGTAATCTTGCTAAACCAGCTATCTTCATGAAACCCTCACGTCGTAAATAGAGTAATAGGCAGTAATGTAATCTCCGTATGAATCCAGCTGTTGTGTGAAGGCCTCAGAGGTTTGTTTGAGAACATTATTCAACAAAGAGCATCATTAAGACTAAGAAACAGCAGACAGGTCAAAGTTGTGAAGTTTATAGCAAGGTTTGGTAATAGGCACCAAACTTCAAAGTTAAAACTCAATGATGAGTGCACAGGAGGAAACATTATAGGCCTGATTTATCAATGTTCCAAATAAAGAGTGCAATAATTGCATGTACTGCAAAAAAATTGCATGAATGCAGTGTTCCTGATTTGCAGGTGATCTACTAAGATTGTGTGCACAAATGATAACGGGCACAAAGAGCAGTATTCAAATGAGGACTTTGCATCCATTGCTGTGTGTGCCAGTCTTTCTGCCCCATGCACTGTGCCACAGCCAGAGAGAGGAGCAATAGGCACAGTGGATTCATGATTCGTCTTTGCAAAATTAAAGGGGGAAAAAACAAATGCATGCCACATTTTCATATCTTTATTTGTATGTGATATTGAAAACATATCAACATGTCACTTCACAATGATTCACAACTGGTCCATGTCCATGTGCTACTATCACAAAAAAATTCAATTAAAACGTATTGAACTCTGTAGTTGTAGCAAAATGTGAAAAGGTTCAAGGAGTATAAAAACTTTAGCAAAGCACAGTATAGCCCATCTTTTTTGTGTGTTTAAACACATTCATTGCCTTTTGAAAGACGTGATTTTATCACAAGCTTTTAATCACTTTATGTAACAAATGCTTGCCTCACTCAATTGTATTGCAGGCGTTGCAAAGGCATTCTACCTGCGAGGGAAGGCCCACAAAGAAGTATGGAATGAGGCAGAGGCCCGGCAGGACTTCAGCAGGGTGCTGGACCTTGACCCTGGCATGAAAAAGTCAGTGAAGAAGGAACTGGCAGTGCTAAACATGCGCATGGAGGAGAAAAACCAGGAGGACAGGAACAAGTATAAGGGCATGTTTTGACCCAGAAACCAAAAATGTTTTCACAATTTCACCTGCTGTGAACCCTGACCTCAACACCACAGGAGCTCTGCAGGTACTAACTATTTCTGAAAAGAAAAAAAAGAAACTTTGTCCAATTTCCATTTGTTTATATTTTTACATTTTTGTGTGTTCAGGAAGATGTGAACGTAAAACTAAATGCTAAAGTAAAAAAATGCTTAAAGCCCTTTATGGAAGAGACTGCACAATCAGTTTTAGAAAGTTTGGATTTCTGAAATTGTTGCACAATATCGTCAAAATTCAATAAAGCATACTAAACTTTGAAATAGATGTTTTATTTCTTATGAAAAATATGTTTATGAATGAATTTTAATGTAACTGCAGCATAAAACTGGAAATGTTGAGAAGCAGTTTAAAACTAGAATTACGGGTTTACCATCTGAGGTTTCCCTAAAAATGTAAAATCCCACACAAAGATCAGACAAACCATAGACAAGATTTGGAAATGGATCATTTTTCTGTGGTGTGTGTGTGTGTGTGTGTGTGTGTGTGTGTGTGTGTGTGCGTGTGTGTGCGTGTGTGCGTGTGCGTGTGTGCGTGTGTGTGTGTGTGTGTGTGTGTGTGTTTTATAGCAATACAAAAATATGTCTTAAATCACGGATTTGCATGATTTAGATTTAAAAAATTCAATCTAAGTTCTGCAAGATATTTTAAATTGTGTTTTGAGAGCAGCCTAAAAGTCTCTTTTTAAGTTATGACATACTTAAAAGATCTATCAACAATAGAAAGCGACTTCAACAAGCATTATATCCATCAACAACAAAAAAACTAAACTAAGAAACGGGGAAATCCATTGAGTCAATGGGAAATCCTTCTCCTAGTGTTGCACATATGTTACCTCACCACAAGGTGGGGCTCTAACTGCAATCAAACCCATATCTGACTTAACTTTGGAGGAGAGATTTCAGCTTTAACATGGTTATAAAGGGACAGTTGCTGGTTGAGATTTAACAACAAGCTGTTTGATCCATCACTGTCCCATTTTCATATTTGTATCACAATCTTACAGCACATTTTCTGTACAGAGGGAATGTATCACATGAAAGGCAAATATAATTATGAAAATAGTAGCCTATTTCTGTGGGAAAATGTATTAGATCAATATTTGACAATAAAGGGAAAGCTCAGTTTCATTCAGGGAATCCCCTTTAATCCCCTCTAAAATCATTCCCACATATCAGAGAAGAGTGCAGCAGTCACCCTTAGAAATAAGACTGGTGTTAATGCAGCACCGTGCATCATCCAATGAGGGAAATCTTTGGGTCCAGCCATTACATATAAAGAGGATCACCACCACACACTAACTGAATACAAACACATGTTGTTTTTTGACTGATAGTAGATTGACAAAAAGAAGAATAAAACAATGCTTCAACCCAACACGCACTAATACAGTTTAAGGTTCAGGTAATCTAAACTAAATCTTCTTTTCATCTTCAGCAGCATATGTTGTAGAATTGCATTTACGAAATACCACAGGGCTGTTTAAAAAGTGCACTTAGAAGAAGCTGATTGATGGTACGGGAGTGTTGCCTATCCATTGAAAAGCTCACTCGAACATTGGACTGCAGGAGAAAACTGCATAGCAGCACAATCTCGCTGCTGGCCTCCCTCCATAAACCACTGGTGCTGATGCTGGGAGGGAGAGAAGAAAGGGAGGAGGAAGAAGTGGAGGAGAGGAGGGGGTAGACACCCCCCCTGCGTCTCCCTCCTTTCAAACAAAAGACAAGTTGGCAAGAAAGTACAAGCTCCCTACCGGGAGATGGTGAGTCACGTTTTCAAAATAAAGGCCACAGGCTCATGAGCATTTCAGGATGAGAAAAACGTGTAAAATGTTTCTTTTCATTTTGTGCATCTAGTCAACTGTTAAACTGAAATTTCACTTGAAAAATTGCATTGATTATTTTTGTTTATTTATTATTGATTATCTAGTTAGCTACTTCTCGTTAATGTAAACTTTTTTTTAAAATTCTGTGTTATACTTCAATTTCAAATAGTAATTCAATAGGAAATTAAATTTGAAAAAAGAATAGTGTCAGTTATGTGCTTTTTTTAACGAATCTGACTCAATACTGACTGCTAATGAGTGTGAATAAAATCAAAAATGTTCTGAGATGTTTTTAACTAATTAATAAATCTGCTCTAAATAAATAAATACTTTTCCTTGAAATTAGTGTCTAAAAATAGTACTCATGGCTCCGGGGACTGATTTGTTGATTAGAAAATATATATATTTTCTGCACTATGTGAAAATTTTCATCTCTGTTTTTAATCTCTGTAATTATGTATAATTGTTGAGAATAATGATTTATTGATATACATAAATACGTAACTGCTGTTTTTATTTTGAGTTCATCATCCGGAAGTCTTCGAAATACATTTGGGAAATTGACACGGTCCCAAGTAGAGTATAATGCCTCTGCAGCGTTGAGAGAGCAGGGTATCGGCACTCTGTGGGGGTCTGGTTGGAGAGAAGCATCTGTTGGGGGTTTTTTGCAAAAGACGAAAGGAAAAGATCTAATCGCACTTTTAAAAAAACAACAAGAACCAAATAGCATACTCTAATTGGTGGGACTAGATCAAACCGAGATAGGTGGATGAATCAGAGAGAAGAAGAGAGAAGGGGTTTCTGATCCGGGGCTTTTTGGAAATTACTCAAACAACGGATGGTAATGAAGGAGAAGGAAGCTGATTTTGGAGGATGACTCATTTGCTTTCATCTGATTGATTTCATTTGGTGTGGGTGTATATATATATGTCACACCTGAGCTTATAAAGCCCACCACGTTTCAGAGAAACTATTTGATAAATCCATTGTCTACAGGAGGAGTTCTTTGTTTGAAGTTAATTCCAGCCTAAAAGAGTAGTTCTAAAAGTCTGATTTCCATTAAGGAATGTGGAAGCACTCTATCTCATAATAAGCTTCCAGTCTCTAATCCACATTTTTGAATTTTTCTGACATTCCTTGATATAACCGAGGGTGGATCATGGCCATCAACACCGACACCGACTTCCTGAAGTCCACCCTGGGCTCTGAGGGTGGAGGAGGTGCCCCGCCCGCGGATTTCCAGGAGACGGAGAAACTCCTTGCGGTGACCACCGAGCCCGGGGGGAACGGGATGAAAATGTCCACCTCGTTCACCGTCAACGTGCCCGGCGACAAGGCCCTGGAGGCCGATCAAAACGGCCACAGCGTCGCTTTGAGGTCAGGCTCCGTCGGGCAGCTGTCCGCCGCCGCCCCCCTCTCCCCGTCCAGGGTCAGCCTGAGCCGCTCCTCCACCGGGAACGCCACCGTCGCGGAGACCCCGAAGCCCAAGGATTACCTCATCCTGGTCATCCTCTCTTGCTTCTGCCCCGTTTGGCCCGTCAGCATTGTCGCACTGGTCTACTCCGTCATGGTGAGTTGGACTTAATTTATGGACTAAAACTACAAACAGTCATCTGAAACGCTTGATTGACTGATCCTGGATCAGTTGGCTTATTCTTGACATTCCTACGTTTTCATTCAGATAGACTTATTGTTAGACTTCAGATTTAAGCTTTTTTTATGGGGGGGTGCTATTGTGTATTTTAAAAAGTGTGAAAAAATCCACATCAGATGTTTTCTTCACAATGGCACAGGCACTACACTTCTGTTCACAATCAAACCATTAAGAATTATATCAGGTGTTTTTGATTTACAGAAATTAAGGAGAAACAGAAATAATATGCTGTTCAAAAAATAGTCTCAGCAGTTTTCTTTACAAAATGAAACATTTACTGTGAATCAATAAACTAATATTTAGTTGTGTAAACACTGTTACTGAAACCTACTTCCCTTCTGGGCTGCATGAAGGCACCAAACTTCTGGCACCTAGTATTCCATCTCAGGACCGTTGAACTGCATTCCACAATGTATCTTTTTTACCTCAGAAACAGTATGTCTGATGTTACTTGAGTTTTTTTTTGTGTGTGTGTGAAAGTGATTGTGGTTTAAAGACTGATCTGCCCCCACCATGATGTTAATCTTGTTGATCTGAAACCAAGATGCTCTTAGTTTATTGGTGTTTATAGAGGTGCCTTCTTGAAACAACCGTTTTAAGGAAATTTTCTATTCAGCATAAGGCATAAATATTTTGATGCGTCTAAGGAGTATGTTCGAGATGCTTGTAGGACTTGTTTTGTGACCCGAGGAGCTTATTCGGCTGTTGCTCCCAAACTCTGGAACAATCTTCCTCTTATTGTATTGATTGATATTGATAATACTTTACACCTTACTAATACTGAACAGTTTATGTATTTTCTTATCATTAGGCCTTTATTTTCCTTTATCTACAGTTTTTAGTTGTTCTTTTCATTTCATTTCTTATCATTTTTTAATTGATTGATTGATTGATTGATTGATTGATTGATTGATTGATTGATTGATTGATTGATTGATTGAACCTTCACCACGATACCTGGGGTACAATAAAAAGGTCCGACACCATAGAGTAAAAATAATCCCTGTCACAGAAACATTTCAAGGTTATGTCAATTAATTGATTAACTACATATTATTAAAGGCATGTAGGGAATATAGCATAAGAGATTATTATGGTCAGTGAAGAGGCCTTTCACCTAGACTCTAGCTGCAGTGAGGAGTGTTTTGGTTAACCTTGCAATGAAGACATAACATTGGGAGACTGAAGGCAGATGCTGCTTGCAGAGAGGGCAGACATGATCTGGGGTGCAAGAGAGTTTGAGCGTTGGCCCAGACGAGCTCATGTACAAGACTGTCTGTAATAAAATATAAGAAACGCCGATACGTCAGCCTAATCCTTATGGAAGGAAGAAGATATTTCATTCCTACAACATCCCCATTCCATGATACCATTTCCACCATGGTTTACAGGGTATTGTAGCTTCGAAAAAAGTGTTTGAGGGTTCTCTGTCAAACTCTATGTGGCCCTTAGACCCTAAAAAAACAATTGGAAACTCTTCAGGATGTTCTTTCAACAAAGGGGCTTTGTCATCTTGACTGTTTATTTAATCAATTGAAATCTATTTGTATGTTTTTGTTTCTTCCTTGTCTTTCTGGTTTTGGTTTTGGTTTTCATATTTAGCATTTTAGTTCATTTTAGTTAAACACTAACTAATTTTCTGTACTTTTTTATATGTTTTCCACTCTCCAATCAACTTTTTTAACAAAACATCTCGGTTTTCAGAGCAGTTTTTGGAAATCACAGTTTAGGTCAGGTTTTCAGACAGGAATACACTATTAGCACTTTGTGCAACATTTGCTGCAGTTGACCTTAACTAAGGGCCACCTGTTTGATGCCTGTTTTCTTACTTATCCACCTCCACACTGCCAAATATTTATAACCACAGCTCTATTTCTACTTCTAATTTGCCAGGAATAAATACAATTTCTACCAAAAACAGGACTTGAGACAAGATTTTCAGATTAATGCACCATTTACCTGTGGCTGTTGCCAGTAAAAAGCACTTTGAGCAGTGATTTTCAGAAAGAACAGTGTGTCTTGATTTAAAATATATTGCACCAATAAAAAAATGGAAAACATCACACCTCTAGAGAAGATCTGCATGAAAGAATGGGCCAAAATACCAGCTACAGTGTGTGCAAACCTGGTGAAGACATACAGGAAACATTTGACCTATGTCATTGCCAACAAAGGTTACATTACAAAGTATTGAATTGAATTTTTGTTATTGACCAGACCAAATACTTATTCTCTGTACCATTAGAAAAAGAAATTCTTTAAAAATCATACAATGTGGTTTTCTGTATTTTTGTTTTACATTCTGTCTCTCATAGTTGAAGTGTAGCTATGAAAATGACTGACCTCTCTAATCTTTTTAAGTGGGACAACTTGCACAATCAGTGGCTGCCAAATACTGTTTTGACCCAATATATTGATAGATATCCTTATGATCTCTATGCCTGTGTAGCATACCTAAAATGCTGCATGATGAATAATGTATATCTGTCACAATATGTCTGAATTATCACTTTCTTCTTGGAACTCAATCCTTTTAAAGTCATTTTAGCTGTCAAGGAATATCTGTGTATCAGCTACTGCTTTACAGATGATGTGATCAAGAGAGACAAGGTAGTACTTTCTCTATTATCTGCTGTCCCACCTATGTTTTAAGATACTTCAAGTGACAGGTATCAGATTTTGTTGCTTTTTCTAGTCACAGCTAGATCACTGCCTTTCTGTTTCTGACACCCTCTTATTTCTTTCTTTTCCTCCTTTTCCCTTTAAATTAAGCTTGTTCCAGTTATTAAAATGAACACATTAAGTTATAAGAAACTCGAGAGCATGAGTTCAGCATCCCCTCAAGTCAACACTTTAGTTTACTATAATCATTATATTCCATTTTTCTCAACCTGTCTCGACTTGAAACCACTGCATGATGCAGTCGTAGGGTGTTTATACGAAAAACACAGATGTTGTATTTTTGTAATTGCAGAAGAACCTTTCAGGAGAGTTAGCCTTATTTACAGTTATTCATGTACACTTCCTTAACCATTTCAATTCAATAGGCCTTGAAAGAAAAATTGACAAGCTTAATTAAATATAAAATTCAAGTATGCAAGTACATTAATAGAGCCCCTCCTTGGATAGATAATGTTGTACAAACAGATTTCAGTTCTTCTGGATAGTAGGTTAAATTGATACAAACCAAATGTAAAGGAAGTTTGGATATTTAATTGACTGTTAGATCTTCTTTTGTTGTTGTTGTTGCTTTATTTGAAATCCTGGAATAAAAGGTTTTGTTACAGAGGATTTAGCAATCCACGCCAGCTGCTTTACCTTTTGCTACTCTGGAAGTCAGCATTCGCAGTGTAAGAAAAAAAATTTACTAAACCAAATATTAATTCAAGTTTTGCTTTTCATTCAGGTACTCTGGTATCACACAAACACGCGTCTTACAGGGCTGTCAGTAGTAATTATGTCATGTTGGTATTTAAAGCCCTTCAATAATATCTTTCTATTTACTTCTCCTACTGTAGTAAACCCAATCAATGGAGAAAACTCATTAGTTCCTTAATGTCACTCCTGTGGGCACCACATACTAAAGTAATATTAGGCAGTATCCACAAGGCAGCCTGTATTTCCCCAAGCCATTATCACAGACTCACTGACATTCACAAGTCTGCTACATGAGAAAGTACTCAGGAGGAGAGCCTTTGACAGAGGGCAAGAAGAAGGAAAAGTGAAGGAGTTAGAAACTGGAGCTGGCCGCTAACTCAATAGATGGCGAGAAAAGTCAATTTAGTTTCTCTGCAGATGGCAGATTGCTGCAGTTAGCTGGCTCTGTGGTTGCCATCAGCATCCTCTCTCTTTCCTGAGGGTATGAGAAAGGGGATATGGGCATCCCAAGGAAGATCAAAACATCATTCACAGCAAGGGCAGATGGGTGTGAGAGAGACAGCAAATGGCCATAAAGTAGTTCCGATCAGTTGATTAGAAAAACTGACTCAGAAATTGCAGTGATGTCAAGTGCAAGTGAGTCAGAGCAGGATAACGTCCATTGTGATCAAATGAACAGTAATGGGGCTGATACCACATGATAAAGCCTCATAATGTAAACTCACAACTCAGTTCTAACATTCCAGTGGCTGAGAAGTAACAGATACCTCTAACAGAGAAACATTATAATTAAAGTAATAATGGGAGGTGAGTGGAACCTGTCTGGAGTGGACTGACAAAGTCTAAATCAGAATAACAAAAGAAGAACTAGGGGCTTATAAAGAGCTAACTTGATTTGAAATGCCCTACTTTTGTAATGAGTGACCCTGAATCCAGGTCAAATTCATGACAAGAGGTTTTCTGTTGCCTTAGATGGATATGTATGACTACAGATGAAACTAGATTTTTATTTTTAGATACACCATTTAAAAAGACACAAAACCCTTTGTTTTCTCAGTTTGACATACGAAACTTTTCCTTTTTAGGTCAGTTAGGTATACCAAAACCAGTTGTAATCTTTTTTTTGTTATTTGCTAAATGCTAGAATAGTGAGGGAGTTTTTAAAAACGTTTTTAGAAGTTTAGGTACACTAAGATAACTGTGCCTTAAACTACACTCAACAAAAATATAAACGCAACACTTTTGTTTCTGCTCCCATTTTTCATGAGACGGACTTAAAGATCTAAAATTCATTCCAGATACACAATATTACCATTTCTCTCAAACATTGTTCACAAATCAGTCTAAATTTGTGATAGTGAGCACTTCTGCTTTGCTGAGATAATCCATCCCACCTCACAGGTGTGCCACATCAAGATGCTGATCTGACATCATGATTAGTGCACAGGTGTACCTTATACTGCCCACAATAAAAGGCCACCCTGGATTGTGCAGTTTTGTCTCACAGCAAAATGCCACAGATGCCACAAGCATTGAGGGAGTGTGCAATTGGCATGCTGACAGCAGGAATGTCAACCAGATCTGTTGCTCGTGCATTGAATGTTCATTTCTCCACCATAAGCCGACTCCAAAGGCGTTTCAGAGAATATGGCAGTACATCCAACCGGCCTCACAACCGCAGACCACGTGTAACCACACCAGCCCAGGACCTCCACATCCAGCAGGTTCACCTCCAAGATCGTCTGAGACCAGCCACTCAGACAGCTGCTGAAACAATTGGTTTGCATAACCAAACAATTTCTGCACAAACTGTCAGAAACCGTCTCAGGGAAGCTCAACTGCATGCTCGTCGTCCTCATCGGGGTCTTGACCTGACTCCAGCTCGTCGCCGTAACAGACTTGAGTGGGCAAATGCTCACATTCGATGGCATCTGGCACGTTGGAGAGGTGTTCTCTTCACGGATGAATCTCGGTTTACATTGTTCAGGGCAGATGGCAGACAGCGTGTGTGGCGTCGTGTGGGTGAGCGCTTTGCTGATGTCAATGTTGTGGATCGAGTGGCCCATGGTGGTGGTGGGGTTATGGTATGGGCAGGCATCTGTTATGGACGAAGAACACAGGTGCATTTTATTGATGGCATTTTGAATGCACAGAGATACCGTGATGAGATCCTGAGGCCCATTGTTGTGCCATACATCCATGAACATCACCTCATGTTTCAGCAAGATAATGCACGGCCCCATGTTGCAAGGATCTGTACACAATTCTTGGAAGCTGAAAATGTCCCAGTTCTTGCATGGCCAGCATACTCACCGGACATGTCACCCATTGAGCATGTTTGGGATGTGCTTGACCGGCGTATACGACAGCGTGTACCAGTTCCCACTAATATCCAACAACTTCGCCCAGCCATTGAAGAGGAGTGGACCAACATTCCACAGGCTACAATTGACAATCTGATAAACTCTATGCAAAGAAGATGTGTTGCACTGCATGAGGCAAATGGTGGTCACACCAGATACTGACTGGTTCTGAGTCCCCAGACCCCCAATAAAGCAAAAAACTGCACATTCCAGGGTGGCCTTTTATTGTGGGCAGTATAAGGTACACCTGTGCACTAATCATGATGTCAGATCAGCATCTTGATGTGGCACACCTGTGAGGTGGGATGGAATATCTCAGCAAAGCAGAAGTGCTCACTATCACACATTTAGACTGATTTGTGAACAATGTTTGAGAGAAATGGTAATATTGTGTATCTGGAATGAATTTTAGATCTTTAAGTCCATCTCATGAAAAATGGGAGCAGAAACAAAGGTGTTGCGTTTATATTTTTGTTGAGTGTATTTTGGAAAAGCCCATATGATGATGTCATGACTTTTAGGTTTTTGATTAGTAAATTCACAACATTTGAATCAGTTAGAAGACTAAATTAAGTTGAGCTCATTCCAGAACCTGTTGGAACCTCTGTTCCAAAAACAGCTTGGATGTATTTGGGATTGTTGTCCTATTGAAACCATCTAGCAGTTGATCTGATGTGAAAATTAAATAATTTAGAGAAAGTTCTCTGTCTTCATTAACCCATCATTGTTGTGCAGTGCATCATTACCACTGTCAGTGAAACAGAACCTCAGAATGATGCCACCACCACGTTTTACATTTGGTGCAATGTCTATTGGTTTATAAGCCTCACCCTGACTCTTCCTCCTCCAAAATGTTCTTTTTTATCATTGTGGCCTTTGTCTCATCTAAATAATAAACTATTATTCAGAAGACATATGGCTTGTCCACTCAGTCAGCAAATATTAGTTGAGCTTGAATGTACAGTATTTGGAGCAGCACTTCTTTCTCAATCACCATTAGTCCATGTTGAAGTAAAACTCATTTTCCTATAGAGAGTGACAGTGGTTCTCCAGCAGTTTTTGTGTGGATCCCAAATTCTTCAACATCCTAAAGGATTTTCTTTTATTTAAGATTGACAGCTTACCTTAAACGGTGAAAATGTTGATAGATTTGGTTTGTTCCGTAGGGATGATCGCATAAGTTATAACATAAAAAACAAATCTGGCTTCCCAAAGCCCCTAACCTCAACCCTGTTGAGAATTTGGTGATCATGCTTGGTCCATGTCATGAAAATTCATCAGTTTAAATAAATTCTAGACTATCAACCTTTAAGAGGAGTGGTGCAGCATGAATTATTAGGACATCGTTGATTGCCACAAAAGGCATGAGGTCAAGGTGCACCTGCTAAGGGAAATTAAGTTGTTGTATCGTTACTTTCCACTGCTTTCAACTTTCAAATAAATGCCTAAAAGTAATTTGAAGTTCCTGTCCTTGATGATTAAAAGTCTCCTTCAAACTGCATCTTCATTTGCGCATACATGCAAAAGAAAAAAAAACTGTGATAGATGCCATTACAGTCCACTCACAAACACTCCCTTCAGATTAACTAGACAATAATTGAGCATTTGGATGATGTGAATCCACAGAAAAACAAACCACATGCTTGAATTCCAGTGTTTTTGAGAAATGATTATGAAAGAAACTGAAAGGAAAGAAATGTAGATGCTGGTTTTGTTAAAGAAAACCCTTTAGATTCCTGAAAGATGCCCTGTTGCAGAAAGCTAAACCTGAGAGATACGCAGTCAATTATGGGGATTGGAGAGGCAGAGGCCAGTAATGTAAATGTTCAAACTGCAGCAGCAATATTGCATGCTCTGCAGATTTGCCTGTAAAATATGGACTCGCGTATGTTGCAGCGATGGAATGACTGTGTTTGGGCATGGGCATGTGCATGCGTGGGTAGGTAAATGGTTTCTTATTAGCAGTTGTAAAATGGTAGCTTTGCAAAGCAGGTTTTGCTGCAGTTTTTGAAGTCTACAAAGTAAAAAGTCAAAACTGGTTGTTGAAAGCAGATATTTACATACACTGTATAAAAAGATGTGCACCACTGGTTTAGATCAGTTAGGACTACTAAAATTATTTGTTTTGTTGAATACCAGAGTAATGAGAGATTTTTTATATTCAGTATTTTATAAACATCTATTTAACGTTTGGTAAAACAGCTTTTTAAACTGTTTGACTTGGGTAAAACTTTTTGGTTATCCTTCCACAAGCTTCTCACTGTGCTTGGCTGCAATTTTGGCAGATTCCTCCAGACAGAGCTGCTGTAACTGAGTCAGGTTTGTGCATTGACTTTGTGGCTTGCTTTTTTAAGGCTTAGTGCCATTGCCCATTGAAGGTTTGAATATAAGGACTGAGTGCAATTTTAACTGGGCTGCAACAAAATAGCTAAGGATGATACCATATTTATATGAATCTTTCTAATAGTAATCGAATAGTAATTCTCAGAGTTGTTTATATCACCAGGTTGCATGACCGTGCTCACCATTAAACTAAAACTGCCCATAAAACATTCTTCCATATGGGTGGGCTTAAAGTGAAGCCACATCTGCCAGGCACCAGCAGGAATCAGTTCAGGCGGTTCAGTATCTGATAAGGATGCCATCTAGACACCTCTTTCTAAAGTAGTCTATATAAATCACCGTATAAATCTCTTCTGGTGTTGGAACCCCTTGGGATCCCCTAGAATAAGCTGTAGAATATCGTCAGGGAGAGGGACTTGCCTTGGTTTTCCTCCTGGACCTGTTACTTCTGTGACCCGACCTCTGATGGGTTGCAGAGGTAACTGAATGGATGAATGGATGGATTAAACTGTTTCCTTCCTTCCTTCCTTCCTTCCTTCCTTCCTTCCTTCCTTCCTTCCTTCCTTCCTTCCTTCCTTCCTTCCTTCCTTCCTTCCTTCCTTCCTTCCTTCCTTCCTTCCTTCCTTCCTTCCTTCCTTCCTTCCTTTCTTCCTTCCTTCCTTCCTTCCTTCCTTTTTTGTGATTCATTCAATCATTCCTTTCATTCCATTTTTTTCCTTTCCTATCCTTCTGTCTTTTCTTTTCTTGCTTTTGTCTATCCTTTTTTCTGTGCCTGGTTCCTTTCTTTTATTCCATGTTTCCCATTTTCTTTCATTCTTTGTGTCTTTTCTTTTTTCTCTCTTATGGCCTTTTTTGAGTGACATCAGTTTGAAGATGAATAAAATTGTGTTTGCATCAACCTAAATTATATTTCTGAGACTGGTGTAGCTTAAAGACCGTAGAGGTCTGCTTTGGTTTCGGCCCCTCTCGGACTAGCAGTTAGCTTCAGCCTTCGAAGCCAGTCAGTCTGGATTTATACAAATTAAGGATCCCAACCGAAACCTACTGCATCATTACCTCTCAAAACCTTATACCAGACCTTTTTTTTAAGAAATCCCAAACTCTTTTTTTAACTTGTATGTTAAGTTCAGAAGCCAAACCACAGGAGCAAAGCAAATTTACAAGCTTGCTCCAGCAGTTACAACGCATCCTACAGCCGCAGCAATAAGAGCAGTGCCTGTAAGGATCTGACACATTTGATCATCTGACCGTGTTAAGAGGTTTAAAACTTTAATGCTGAGTCTGGTGTGTAAAAAGGCAGAATTGAAAAAAACTCTGTTAGCGGCTCAGAGATGCTGAAACCCCAAATAACCAGATGAAAGTGTTTCAAACAAAAAAGTTAAAACACTTCTGCTCTGCAGCCTGAGTTTTTCTATAAGCACTATAAATAAATTGCTCTCTACCTTAAACCGTTGGAAGATTTTTTTAGATAAGTTAGACATACAATAAAAGTAAAGTTTAAGCTCTAAAGGTGTTATTCAATTCTAAAAAAAATGCAAAAAATCATGTTTTATACAAAATAATGTGTCCACATGCAGATTTACCTTGTGACATGGTCACATCATCAAAAATGGCTGCTTTTGTACAGTGCGCCTTTCACTGGTAGTTCTTCATTATTCATGACGAGACAGAAAAACAGAGCACTTACTGCCTTACCAGCTTCCACCTTCCTCTGCTTGAACACAGGAGAGAGCATAAAGTGTGGATACAGGGAAAACTCGAGGCATTTTAAGGATAGCATTTCACATTGTGAAAACCACTATTACCAGGTGTGCCTTTTTTTCAATCAATAAAGATATTAATCAATTAGGAAAACACACATACTAAACCCGAGTGCTTTCACGAAAGCCTTCCTAATTTTTCTACATTTTGTCATGATGGATAGGAAATTTTATTGTCTTAATAAATCTTCCTTATTTCATTGATGTGTTTTCTCTAAGCAGGATAAATAGGCAGCGTTTTCTGAAAGAGACTTGTATTGATTCAAGATGCTGATGTTGCTCTTCTTTGTGATGCGAGTCCAGATCAATACAGGCTCCATAGCTTCACATCACAGTTATGGAGGTGAGACACCACAGTGTCTGCATGCAAAGGGGGAAAAATTTAAAAGTCACACTTTGGAGTGGATCTTTAACGTGTACACAAATCCTGTGAAAAGGTTGTAATAAAATGGCTGTAAAAAAGGCTGTAATAATGTAAAAAAAAATGAGTGCAATAAAAAAAAATTTTCCATGTTTATTATTTCCATTTTAACAGAAAGAAAAAACAAACAAACCTTTTAAGGGACATAATGTATAAAATGAAACAGCAGCAATAGCCTGGTTTCAGTCTTCTTTGATCGGAGTTTATCAACATATTGACACTTTATACAGTCATGTAAAAAAATTGAGACACCCTGTGACAGTTTGTCTATCACAGGGTATCAAGATTTAAACATATCACATTGAAATGTATTATAAATGTTTAACAACACATAAATCCCAATATTTAAATAAACAAAAGTCCTTTTAATTTTTTTCAGACAATGTTAAAACATGCAATATCGTTTGAGGGATAAATTAGGACACCCCCAAATTCAATTCCGTCTTAAAATGGCAGAAATTACAAATAAGTTATTAACATCAGCTCCCCACGATTATCACATCATTACTCACCATTTTGAAGGATGTTTGACATGTAAAAAATCTCAGACATTTAGTTGGTTTCCTCCTGAGAAAGTGGAGGTGAAAGTAAACACCATGGTAAGATCATAGGAGCTCTGAGGCCTTCAGAAAGGTTATGAGTGTACTATGGGATCTAAAGAGGTCTCAGAAGAATTTGTTTTCAGCCATTCCATTCTATGAGAAATAGTTTACAAGAGGAGGATGTGCTACACAGCTATACAGCTGCCAAGATGTAGAGGTCTGGTCATCTACATGAGGTCATCCTAAGAGCAGAATGCAAGATGCTAAAAGCAGTCTTCAAAAACCCTAACATGTCATCCTACAGATTCCTTGGATATGCATTGCATCTGCAATCAGAAAGAGACTGTACAGATTTAACTTCTGTGAGAGGTGAGGAGGAAAGTTTAGCTCTCTAAGAAAAACATGAAGGCCAGGGAAAAGTTTGGCAGCAAGAACAACAGAAAAAGACCAGGACTTCTGGTACAATGTTTTTTTAGACAGAATAGACTAAAACTGAACATTTTGGTCACCAGAAAAGAGGATATGTCTGACATAAACCATCCATTCATTTTCTTCTGCTTATCTGGTGCCGGGTCGTGGGGGCAGCAGCTTAAGCATGGAGAACCAGACTTCCCTCTCCCCAGCTACTTGGGCCAGCTCATCAGGGGGAATCCCAAGGCGTTCCCGGGCCAGCCAAGAAACATAGTCCCTCAAACGTTCCTCTGGGCCTCCTCCTGGTGGGACATGTCTGGAACACCTCACCAGGGAGGCGTCCAGGAGGCATCCTGACCAGATGCCCGAGCCACCTCAACTGACTCCTCTAGATGTGGAGGACCAGCGGCTCTACTCTGAGCCCTTCCCAGATGACTGAGCTTCTCACCCCATTTCTAAGGGAGAGCCCAGACACCCTGCGGAGGAAACTCAATTCAGCCGCTTGTATCCGTGATCTCGTTCTTTCGTTCACTACCCAAAGGTCGTGATCATAGATGAGGATAGGAACATAGTTTGACTTATAAATCAAGAGCTTTGCCTTTCAGCTCAGCTTTCTCTTCACCACAACAGACTGGTACAGTTTGGGCTGTGGGAGGCAGCCCGAGTACCCAGAGAGAATCCACGCATGCACAGGGAGAACACACAAACTCCATGCGGAAAGACCCCAGGCTGTGATTTGAACCCAGGACCTTCTTGCTGCAAGGCAACAATGCTACCAACTGCGCAACTGTGCAGCCCATGGAGTCCAACTCTCACCGGAAATTAGCCCAACTTAGTGCCGGCAATGCAAACCAAGCTCTGACACCGGTTGTACAAGGACCCAAAAGCCTTGAGGAATTCTGGGCGAATCTCATACACCCCTGGAGCCTTGCCACCAAGGAGCTTTTTAACCACCTCAGTGACCTCAGCACCAGAAATTGGAGCCCGACCCAAATTCCTTACACTCCACTTCCATATTGTAAGGTTGCTGGTGGGATTGAGGAGGTCTCGAAGTATTCCATCAACTGACCAAGAACGTCCCGATTCAAGGTCAGCAGCACACCATCCCCACTTTAAACAGTGTTGGTGACACAAATCAAATCAAATCAAACTTTATTTATGAAGCACTTTTCATACAAGAAGTTGCATCACAAAAGTGCTTTACAGATTAAAATGACCCCACATAAAACCACCTTCCCTTCCCTCCCACACAGATTTAAAAGCATGGTCACAACACATCTCCCATGCACACACACAGTTAAAAGAAAAAGTAAAAAAGGACATTGGGCCGAGTGCAGATGAACCATGCAAGGAAACGCCGTCAGAGGAGCCATCTGCCCCAGCAGCGGTAGATTAACAGCAGCAGCCGAGGCACCGACACAGGGCGCCCAGTGGAGGCAAGGCCAAGACCCCCACCTCCACACAAGCTCACCTGGAGAGCACCCAGGGAGCCACAGCCGACCACCGCTCCCGGGGCAGAGGGCTCCCACAGAGGAAACACTGGAACGGGGATTAAGATAAATTAAAGTATAAAAATAAACAGTAAATTAAAGTGCTAAGATTAAATACTAAAACTGATAAAAATGTAATCATATAAAACATGCAGAGCAATTAAACAAACAGTAATAAATAATAATCAGTTAAAAGCTAGGTTAAAAAGGTGAGTCTTGAGCCTGCTCTTAAAAACATGAACGTTCTCTGCAGCCCTGAGGTTCTCTGGCAGCCTGTTCCAGAGGTGAGGGCCATAAAACTGGAAAGACGCCTCGCCATACGTGTGTGTCCTGACTTTTGGGGTGACAAGGAGACGGCTGCCAGAGGAGCGCAGAGACCGCAAAGGTTTATATGGTAAAAGCAGTTCAGAGAGATAAGAAGGCCCAAGACCATTAAGACACTTAAAAACCATTAAAATAACCTTAAAGTCGATCCTGAAATGTACGGGGAGCCAATGCAATGATTATAAGACCGGTGTAATGTGCTCCCGCCTCCTAGACTTCGTCAGGGCACGTGCTGCTGAATTTTGTAGTAGTTGTAAACCTGATATACTCTTTTTGGGAAGACCAGAAAGCAGGGCATTACAGTAATCAATTCTACTGGAGATAAAAGCATGCATCAGTGTCTCCATATTGGCCCGAGAGAGAATGGGGCGGACTCTGGCAATGTTCTTTAGTTGATAAAAACCTATTTTAGTCATATTTTTTATGTGAGCGGTAAAAGTCAGCTCAGAGTCAAAAATTAATCCCAGGTTCTTCACTTGTAAAGAAGGATTAAAAGACAGTTATTGTAGATTTGGTAAAAGTGTCTCTCTCTGAGCCTCAGGACTGATGACTAAAACTTCAGTTTTGTCCTGGTTGAGCTGGAGAAAGTTTTCTGCTATCCAGGATTTAATGTCTAAAATGCAGTTAAAAAGTGCATCCATTGGCCGTGTGTCATCGGGAGACATGGAGATGTACAGCTGTGTATCATCAGCATAACTGTGAAAGTTGACTCCATGTCTTCTGATGACGCTGCCAAGAGGGAGCATATAAAGGTTAAATAGCACTGGGCCTAAAATCGAACCCTGGGGCACACCACATGTAATCCTGTGGAGCCTAGAAGAGCAGGTATCTAAACTTACCATAAAAGTCCTGTCTGTGAGATAGGATGTAAACCATTTGTGAACAGCACCAGAGAGGCCAATCTGTTTTAAACGGATTAAAAGAATAGTGTGGTCTACTGTATCGAAGGCAGCGCTTAGATCCAGTAGAACCAACACTGTCACCTTCTGAGCGTCATAATTTAATCTAAAATCATTTAAAATCTTTAGAAGGGCCGTCTCTGTGCTGTGGTTCACCCTAAAACCAGACTGAAATTTCTCCAGGACATTGTGCTCATTAATAAAATCATTAAGTTGAATTAAAACAATTTTTTTCTAAAATTTTGCTTGAAAAAGGCAAGTTAGATACCGGTATAAAATTGTTAAAATCATTAAAATCTAAATTGCTCTTCTTCAACAGGGACCTCACTACTGCCCCTTTAAAGGCGGCAGGAAAGACCCCCGTCTGAAGGGAGCAATTCATCATGGTTAAAATCTCATCTCTAAAAGATCCATAAAATTGCTTAAAAAAGGATGTGGGAATTGGGTCCAAAACACATGTGGTGGGCCTCACTGAGGAGAAAACTTTATCAAGAGTCCCAGCTTCTACCAGGACAAAACTGTCCAGTGTTTCCTCTGGTAAAGACAGACACTCAGATTTGTCTAACACCATGTTACTCTGAGAAGATAAAATATTACATCTGATGGTGTCTACCTTCCCTCCGAAGTGGTCTGCAAATTCCTCCCAAAGAGCGTTTGAGGGGGTTTTAGGAAATGCAGTAGTAGCTCTGTTAAAAAGTTTATCAATGGTGGAAAAAAGGATTTTGGAATTATTTTTATGTTCCGAGATGATTTTGGAGAAGAATGAATTTCTTGAATTCCTTACTGCATTGTTGTATAATTTGAGAAGATCTGTGTATATTTGATGGTTTACTGTGGCTTTACTTTTCCTCCATTATCTCTCTGCCGCCCTACAATTTCTCTTCATTTTTCTGAGGTTTTCCACTGCGTTGCAGCTTTGGATTTAAAACTTTTAACTTGTAATGGAGCAAGCCGGTCAAGAGTGGACTGAAGCCTTCTGTTAAAATCCTTGACAATAAAATCACAGGGGGCAGGTAAAACAATAGGAGGATTCTTTAAAAAAAATTCCAGAAAACCTGCAGCCACTTCAGGGGTTAGATGGCGCTTCCTGACAGTTCTCACAGAGGTCTCCTGCTGAATAAAACTGGGGATGTTAAAAAACACACAGTAGTGGTCAGAGACAGCCAAGTCAACAACAGAGGACACACGGGTGGACAGGCCATGCGTGATGACCAAGTCCAGGGTGTGTCCTTTGTTGTGAGTCGGCTGCATGACATGTTGGCTAAAATCCATATAAGTCAGGATGTTTAAAAAATCTGTTGATAAAGGATCTAAAAGGTTATCTATATGTAGATTAAAATCACCAGCTAAAATGATCCTTTCAAAGGAGTTGTGCAAAATTGATAAAAACTCTGAAAATTCTTGAATAAAAAGTGGACTCTTTTTAGGAGGCCTATAAATTGTGACACATAAAATCTGAGGAGTGCTAAAAACATTTGCATTATATTCAAAAGTAAAATAGTTATCAAATAAAACAGGTTTGGCGGAAAGTGTTGATGAACTTATAAAAGCAGTTCCGCCTCCCCTTTTGCTACTCCTCGTAGAATAAGTGATTTTAAAATTAGGTGGGGAGGCCTCTGTAAGACACACCTCTTCCCTCTCCTGAGATGGCGGATGGTGGACCAGAATCGCCTCGAAGCCGTACGGTAGTTGTTCTACATGGCCTCACCAAACTCCTCCCACGCCCAAGTTTTTGCCTCAGTGACCATTCCTGCCGCACTCCGCTTGGCCTGCCTTTACCTGTTAGCTCCTTCTGGGGTCCCACAGGCCAAAAGTACCTGATAGGACTCCTTCTTTAGCTTGACAGCATCCCTCACCACCGGTGTCCATTAGCAGGTTCGAGGGTTGCCGCTGAGACTGGCACCGACCACCTTGCGGCCACAGATCCGGTCAGCCATCTCAAGAATAGAGGCACGGAACATGGTGGCAAGTGCACATATGGACACTTTTATGTTTGAACATGGTGTTTGTTATAGATAATCCATGACGAGCACAGAATTCCAATAACAAAACATTGCTCGGGTTCAGATCGGGCATAAACCAAATATTTAATTTCAGGAAAATTGCAAATGTGAAGCATGGAGCTGGCGGTTTTATGATTTGGGGATGCTTTGCTGCAGGAGGACATGACCAGCTCATCATCATAAAATCCACCATGAATCCTAGCATGTATCAGAGGCTGCCTGTGAGAAATGTTGACCAATCTGTACAAAAAATAAAGCTGAAGAAGAACCGGATCCACCAACATGACAATGATCCAAAAAGTGCCAGTAAATCTTCCCGGTACTGTGTGAGAATAGGGAAATAGAAAGTTCTGGGACAGTTCTCTCTGATTGCTAGCTGACTTCACTGTGACGTAGCTCGTTCATAATGCTGTCCTTTTTTTACCCTTCTCCTAACTGATTCTTCTAAACAATGACATAATTTTGATTGCTTGTAACATCTCTGCAAACTTTGGCTTTAGATAAAAGATGCTAATGTCAGGGTTCCTACGCAAGTATGGAAAGTATGGAAAAGTATGGAATTAAATTTTATAAATTTCCAGGTCTGGAAAAGTATGGAAAATGTCAACTATTGTATGGAAAAATATTTACGTTTCCAAGACTTTAACCACTGTTCTACAGTGGCGTTTTCTTGCCGAGGGCAGGCTTCCTCACTTTTTCTGAATACAACTGTCATTTAATAAACACTTTTTTTAAAACAGTTCACGTAATCCGTCTGTCAGCTCCTCCTAGTCTCTTCATCCATTATTGAGCGTTTTATGATGTGTAAAACAGCGCCCCTATAAAAGTTACGTGGTGAATGAGCGTTGAAAACATGGTACTGCACTCTGTTGTCTGTTAGGAAGCCAAGCTGAGTGAGCTGATACAAAAAAGAAGGATTAACCAATCAGGTGAGGCTATTGTCACGACACTGTCCCCCTGTGATTGGTCAGGACAGTGTCAAGGGAAGCCATGAACTGGTTGGCATCAGGCCAATCACAATACAGTACGTTATCATCAAAGTCAATGAATGAAATAACGGAAGATCTGTGGATTTGTGTTGATATCTTAGTAAGCTAGTAAAATTATTAATCGGAATTATGGAGGGTGGAGATTTGGAGTGTTTAGTCAAAAAAATACTTTTACTAAACTGCCTCTACAGCAGCAACTCCGAATTAAATCAGACAGCACAGCAGGCCAACGTCAAAACTAGCGCGAGAGGAAGAAATGGTTTCGGACTTTAAATGAGGAGTAATTCTCCTAGGTAGCCGCTAGCTGGTAGCGCTAATCTTCAGCGGCTATTTTGCTGGTCCTGTCTCCTTTTGACAACGATTCCTGCTCCCTGAACAATCCCTGGGTTACCACAGGATTCATCAACCTTACCAACCTGTCTCTGTGCTTTGATTAAGCAACATGTGAGTCCACTGAAGTTGTTTACTGTTGTTTTTTATGTGGAGAAAATGTGCACCACGGACAGCGGCCGTGACGGCCGGGTTTGTCTAAATTCACGTGTCAGGTGTGGTGTTTACTTTATAGACACTGGTACTGGTTGTTGTGTTGCGTGGACGTAAAACTTAACGGGTTCTGATTGAGTGTGTGAATTAATTTGTATCTTTTAAGTAGCTGGTTGTTCTTTTCGGATGGTGGTTGCATAAACTGAGGAGATGTTTAAGAGGTGTGTGTGTGTTAGTGTGTGTGTGAGAGAGAGAATGCGTCCGTGCTCAAAGTGATGGTAACAAGCGCAAGTCCCGGTTAAAGTTGGGCGCTCTAAGAGTTCGACTACATGAAATTGCAATATATAAATTGTAACGTATGATTTTCTGCCCCCACCCCGTAAAACACACAGCGCAGAGGTTGTGTCTCACTTGGGTTCCTCGGAAATTTCCCCCACGCCACTGTTGTTCTATTTTCTCATTTTAAAAAAATCCTGTAAACATTGGTACATTGCTACAAATTTAGGCGCGTTTTAGATTGCAACAATGTTAACAATTGCCCACCGAAATTTATTAGCTAGGCAGTAGTTGGTGAGAGTTGTGCCTGTTAGTTGCGTTGTGCTCGTCGTGATGGGGAAATGTAAATTTTCGGAGGATTGGTTGGCAAAATATGCCTGGTTGGCTAAAGACCCGCAGTGGTCGTCTAAAGCTAAAGGCCGACTATGCATGAAAGCATTCGATATTTCCAACATGGGGGAAGCGGCTGTTGTCAGTCATATGCAGGGGATAAAGCACTGCCGTCTCGTCACTGCATCCACAGCACCGAGTGTAAAAAGTTTTTTGGTTCAACCCAACGAGAGACCAAGGCCCACAACATCAGCCGAGGTTGTCCACACGACGAAGGATGAACGGTAAGAACATGTAAATATGCATATCTATCACTTGACTGGCTAACTGGATAGGCTAACTTATACTTGCTAGCTACCCGGTTGCTTAGCATTACAAATGGGCGACGACAGGAAAATGTTCCACCCGCTCTCCAACAGCTTAGCGGTTTTAGTCACCCATTTTACTGCCATCTTGTGGGAAACAAAAGTAACAGATGATTTCTTTCAGGGTAAATGAGTAGGTTATATTTTGTGATTGGAGAATGTGATTACCCAAATCTTCCCAAAACCTTTTGGTAACTGGACAAACAAAAAATAAATTAGAAATAGTTTCAGTGTCCTGTTTACAAAAGCAACAGCATGTCAATTTCCAGAAACTTAGCAACAAAACAATTTGTGGGGTATATGTTATGTAAAACTTTAAAGTGGACCTCTTTAGCTTTATTAGAGATACAGTATTTGTGAGGAAGCAACCATGTTTTCTTCCAGTTTATTTAACTTATTAAGGAATTCCAATAAAATATCCCTCTTGGAACAATAGGGTTGCTATTTTGTAAATGTAGGCGAATATGCTTATTGTTACATTTTTACAGTTCTACACCATCCAACATAAGTAGAGGCTGTCTAATATCTTTGTTTCCATGGCTCAGATTATTTTAATTATTTGTCTGATTCTGCCAGCGACGGCATCAGTGATGGATTTAAAATATTTAAAAGGTATTGGGAAATCATGAGCTTCCATTAACTGTTCATAAGAGAGCATGCTGCCAGAATCATCAAATAAGCAGAGTACATGGTTTATTGTTTGAACATCACAAAAATCAAAACAAAAAGCTGAACCTAGCAGATTTATGAAAATCACTTTCCCAAAATTCAGCATCAGTGCTGTTCTATACATGAATAGGGGCTGTGCCTTATTTCAAATACAAGTATGGCAGGCGGAAGAAAAAGTAGTTCCTGCCAACTGGGTACAGTTTAGACAAGATCCTAATATTAAAGTTACTTTCCACTGTATTCCAGTTTGTGATAAACTACATATTTACCCCAAGTAGGTAAAATATAAATATTTTAACATGAAACTTGATTCTAGAACATAAAAAGCTGGTAAATATTAAAAGATTGTGGCCAGCACAGATGCTGTCCCTAAAATTCAATCTTTTTTCCATCCAGCAAGTGATTTGAGACCAATTCAGTTAAAAGTATTGTAATAAAAAGTATAGGTTTTATTAGTTTTTATAACCAATTTCCAACCAGCGACTAGGAAAATTACTGCTTGCAAAGCAATCGAGTTGCAAAAGTCTGCAAAAAAAAAAAAAAAGCCACACACAAGTGGTACTCAAAATATTTTGCCAAGGTTGGCAGATCTGCATTTTGGGGATGATGGGGGAGTGTCTGTATTCATAATGAGCATAGAAAGAACCTGTAATAGCCTATATATATTGCTGAATGTGAAACTGGTCTAGTTATATTTTTTCATTGATCCCAAATTGTTTTGTTTTTCAGTGATACAACTGCAGCATGCAGCTCAATGAGGACCTTTGTGAGTGGGCCAGAGGTTCTGTCTGCAGAGGTGTACTGGGCACTTGATGTAATTGAAAAACATGGATCCTTTAACAGCTGTGCTGGCAAAAGTGAACTTTTTCGCCTTATGTTTCCAGACAGTATTATTGCATCAAAGTTCACCTGCGGGGACGACAAGGCTGCATACCTCTCAACATTTGGCATTGCACCACATTTCTCATCACTTCTCCTGTCAAAGGTGAAATCTGCTAGTGACCATGTCCTACTATTTGATGAAAGTTTGAGCCGCCCACTCCAGTCAAAACAACTGGATGTTCACATACGTTTCTGGGATGGTGACCATATAAACACTAGGTTTTATGACTCTTATTTTCTTGGACATGCAAGTGCTGATGACCTCTACATTCCATTACGTAGAAACTGCAACACTGTTGGCATTCATGGCAAATTACAGCTAGCAATGGATGGACTAAATGTGAACTGGAAGCTGTTTCACACATTGTCCAGGGACTTGGAAGAAGAGATTGGCTCTAAACTCCTTGACATAGGGAGTTGTGGTTTACATGTAATGCACAATGCATTGAAAGCTGGCAGCAACACAACCACCTGGGAAATTGAGAACACTCTAAATAACCTTTACTGGCTTTTTAAAGATTCCCCAGCGAGGCGTGATGATTATGCAAAAGTTACAGGTTCAATTGTTTTCCCCCTTAAGTACTGTCAACATAGATGGCTTGAAAATGTCCCAGTCCTAGAGAGAGCCATTTCGATTTGGCCACAAGTCCAGACTTATGTGGCTAATGTTAGGGCCTCTAAAGTGCCACAACCAAAAAACAGGTCATTTGCCTGTATTGAAAAGGAATGTTCTGACCCTATGTTTTTGGTAAAGGCCAACATTTTCCTCTCCATTGCACAAGAGTGCAGACCTTTCCTGATAAAAGATCAAGCTGATCAGCCCATGCTACCTTTCCTAGCCGATGATCTTTTCAGTGTATTGAAGCACCTTCTCCAGAGATTTGTCACTGATTAAACCCTTAAGAGGGTAAAGACACCGCTCAAGCTCTTCTCAGAAGACTTCAAGGAACAAACCAATCACAAAGATGCCTCCCTCGTCAATATAGGATTTGTTGCAGACAAATTACTTAAAGATTTGAAACTTAAGAAGAAGGTTTCTGAGCGAGATGTCCTCATGGTTAGGGTGGAAACCAAGAAGTTCCTTGTAACAGCTGTGACAAAGCTGCTGGATAAATGCCCCCTTAAATATACTCTGGTGAGAAACCTAGCATGGTAGGATCCACAGAAGATAAAAGAGAATCCTGAAACATGTGAGAAACAGCTGAAAGTCTGCTTACAGATAATCTCCAGTGCTGCACGAGTGAGGGAGAATAAGTGTGACAGGATCCTAAATCAGTTCAAGGACTTTGCTGCAATGTACAAAACCACTGAGGATGCCTCTGAATGGCCCATGGGAACCCACTCCAGACTGGACACCTTCTTCTACGCACAGCTGGCCAACCAGCATCAATTTCAGGATCTGTGGGAAATTGTCCGAAAGATTCTTCTTTTGTCCCATGGCCAGGCTCCCGTGGAGAGAGGGTTTTCGATTAATAAGAACGTCATGGTTGAAAATATGAAGGAGAGAACCTTGATTGCCCAGCGGATAGTTGTTGATCATGTGCGCCATGTGGGTGGGGTAGCTAATGTAAAGATGACGGGTGATGGGTGTCTGTCATGTGCATGTCTATGATGTCCGTCTGAATGTTCATATCAATCAGCCAATCAGTTCCCTTTTAGTCCCTATGTTGAGGTGACATCAGTGATTCACTTTGTAGTGAGTTTTTTTTAATGTAATGTTTTTGATGTTACCTTTCCTTAAAGTCAACTGTTAACTTAATATACAAGTATGTTTTATGCTTGTCTGTCAGTTGACTTAATAGTTACTTGAGTAGAATAGTAGCCTGTGTGTCTGTGTGTGTGTGTGTGTGTGTGGGGGGGGGGGGGGGGGGGGGCAGTGTCTGAATGTTTTTATCAATCAATCTGTTCCTTTTCAGTCCCTATGGGGAGGTGACATGTGATTCCCTCACTTTGTAGTGAGTTAAATGTAATTTTATTTTCTTAAAGTCAACTGTTAACTTGATATAAAAGTATGTTTTATGCTTGACTGTCGATTGACTCAACAGTTACTCCAGATACTTGAATGTTTATTTGATGTTTAAGAATGCCAGTGAGAGCAAGAGTTTTGTAACATCCAACTTTTGTTACTCCAGAGGTTTGAGAAATCAAAACGGTTCAACTGTTCATGTACCACATGAAATAAAAAAGCCAAGCTCTCAATGTAACTGCGTTTGGTCTTTATTTTTTTTTTATCTGTGTCAGACCTAACTAGCTGAAATCGTCCAGAATTTATTTGGTGACAGCAACATATTCTGAGTAATCTAAACAAATGATCAGTTCCATAATTTATTGATGTGACGCATAGATTTATTAAAATTTCAGTCTGGAAATTTAGGTCTGGAAAAAGTATGGAATTTTGACATTGGCAGTGTGTAGGAACCCTGTAATGTGTACATTTCAGGAAAATTCAACTGGAATAGCTGCACTTTATTTCAGGATAATCAGATTCACTGTTTTTAATAGCAGGTGTGAACTCAAGATGACTGAGGGTGGAATTGAATTAAAATGTGTTTAAAGAAAGTACTAGTTTCAGGATGCAAATTTATGCACCCAAGTTATTTTAAAACTCTGTGGAAAAAGAAAATCTTCAGACTTAATTGAAAATAGTTGAAGGCAAAATCACTGGTCAGCATTTCCAGTGCATTGATTTATGATAGCTCGCCAGCATCACCAGGGTGGTGGAAATCCCCACCTCCAGCCGGGAGTCACAGAGGTCTGCAGGAGCTACTTCATCAAGCCCCTCTATCTCTCTGTCCCTCTGCAGTGTAATCCTATCTAAATCCGAGAAAACCCTGCTCTGTAGACTCAAGTTTCAACTGGCTGAAGAGAGACAACACTTAGACTCCTGTCATTAGTAAAAGCAAAAATATAAGTTTTTTTCTTAAAATGAAAGAAGTTAACAATAAAACATGCATTACTGTTGAACCAATGTTTTAACAGTACTTCATCTAAATGAGGAAATTGACTTACAAAAAAACATCTTAATTTAATAAAGATGAGGGGGAGGAAGAGGCCTATTTCCTGATGTGTTGCAAAAACACGCCTGCATGAGCAGCTCCTAAAGATTGATCAGAGAAGTCTTCAATATGTGAAAGCTTTGAAATGATATGCTCATGTTTAATTTCACCGCATGTCTTTTCTCTGTGATCTAGTGCTTCAGCTTTTAAAGTGTTTAAATTACACTTTTCTGCTGTTATTAACCCTAAAATCTTCCATTCATCAGTAAGATTATTGAAAAAGCTGTTTCAGCAGTTAAAAAGCTTCCTAACAATCACCAATCGCTTTTATGTTTTTCAGTCTGGTTTCTGTGCTCACCACAGCACTAAGACTGCCCTCATCAAAGTTTTCAATGACATCCGCATAAATACAGACTGTGGTAGAACCACAGTGTTGGTTCTGTTGGACCTAAGTACAGTATTTGACACTGTTGATCATGATATTTTATTGGAACGACTGGAGAGTTGGGTCGGACTCACTGGTACAGTACATGACCGGTTTGAGTCTTACCTAAAGAACAGGGACTTCTTTGTTTCAATAGGAAACTTTTCCCCAGAACGAACAGAAATCACATGTGGGGTGCCCCAGGGCTCTATCCTGGGGCCCCTCTTATTTAATATCTACATGCTTCCACTAGGCAAAATTATAGCAACCAATAACATTAGCTACCATAACTACGCAGATGACACTCAGCTCTACATTACAATGTCACCAGGTGACTCTGAACCCATTCAAACCCTAAATCAATGCATTGACCAAATAAATGGATGGATGTGCCATAACTTTCTCCAGCTGAATAGAAACAAAACTGAAGTAATTGTTTTTGGACCCAAAATAATCCTACTAGTTTATAAATCATTACATGGCTTAACACCAAAATATGTTGAAGACCTGCTGTCATGGTACCTACCACCAAGACCACTCAGGTCCTCCAACTCTAGTCTACTAAACATCCCTCGACTCAGAACTAAACATGGAGAAGCAGCTTTCAGTTTCTATTCTCCTCTAATCTGGAACAGATTTCCTGACGAGCGCAGAGATGCTGAAACTCTGAACTGCTTTAAATGGAGACTAAAAACCCATCTGTTTAGAATTGCCTTCGAGTAAATGCTTGATGTCATATGTATAAAATGTGTTCATGCTCTCTTGCTATTTTGATCTTTTTCTTGCTTTATTGTGTATCATGTGTAATATGTGTTTCATGCTAATTTGCTACTTTTACTTTTAATTTCCAATGTTATATTCCATGTTTGTTTGTTTTGATTTGTTTTTAATCACCAAATCATGTAAAGCACCTTGAATTACCCTGTTGTTGGAAGTGTGCTATACAAATAAAATTGCCTTGCCTAAAAGTCGCAGTTCACTAGTGTCCGTTATCAGAGTGCATCACCTCAGCCTAAAGTTTGCTTTTAAAATATCCATGGGGTTAGTTTATGTAAATATCATGGTGGCTTAATGGTGAAATATGGCGTTTCTCGTTAATAGACTCCTATATGTTTGTGCGTATAAATATGATGAGTGTTTTTCTTGTGTTCAACATTTAAAATAAACATGATATACCAGCTTGAAGCTAGTCTGAAGTACATGAAACTATTAGAAGATAAAACAAGACAGAAGGAAAGGCAGAGAAATTGCTCGTGTGAGGTTTTCTGTTTAAGGACTCCAAATAAAACTGCAGTGCGAGGACTTGAGGCCTCCCATTCATCATGTCTCACAAGCATACACATAAATCACCCTGTCTCCATATCTGTGGCGTAAATAAAGCAATATACATCTGGCATAAAAATGAAATACAGCTCATACGCACTGTTGTGCTCTCAGCTATTCCAGTTGGCTTTGCAAGGCTCAATCCTCCATCAATCCCGAATTGCCAATCTGAAATAGACAATTTCAACCATGACAGGGAATCATTTTTATTGCCATTTTTACCTTTAACAGCTTAAACAGCTCAGCAGTGTTGTATTGTAGGACTGCCATTTTCATTTGGTCTTAAATGATAGAAATCTTCTTTTTTTTGAATGATAGATAAATGATAGAAATCTACTTGATTAATACTTTAATGTAAAACATTTAAAATGCAGCTGGAACGTTCCCTGGATTTAGCATAGTTTCCCATAAACTCTATTTTGTTTAGTTTATCAAAACAATCCAAATGTAAATGATGTAAAAACTGTAAATGTAAATGTAACCAGTGCAGTGTTTTGCTAATGTATAATCCTACCAAGACATTGCACTCCCCCTAAAGTGACTGGCAGGAAAAGAACTGGTGCCTATCTCCAGCAGTCACGGGGCAAGAGGCAGTGTACACCCTGGAGAGGTCGCCAGTACCTAATTTTCAATATGTGGCAATACTTGAACATTCACATACAAAGAAGTTCTCCATCCATTCTGACTGAGCTTGAGCTATTTTTCAATGTAAAAATATCAGTCTCTAGATGCTTGTTGGTTTCAAGCGACTGTGTTTTATTTAAAGGAACATGGGGCAGGATTTGTAAATAAAGTAAACATCCATGTCCAGTTTTTTAATGCTGTTGGGTGATGAAGCGTTATAAACCAAAAAGAATGAGCCCACCCACGTATCGCTCCATTTTCTTAAACTGGCTGTGTGCTGCAAAATGTGCTGCAGTTCGGGACCCGAATTTCCCGCGCTGTCCTACCGGTGTGACGTCAATGGACACTACTTGCGCGTTCTCAATAGCTTTGAATGAGGAAGAAAAATGGTCGCAGACCTCCATTGATTCAATTGTGAGAATGGATTCTTTTGCAACTGGGAAACGACCAAGGACGACTCTCAGCCCACTAAAAAGTGGCACTAAGAAAAAGAAGTATGTCACTGTGAAGAGGTATGTTTTTTTGTGAAGCGTTTGTGCGCGCTCCCGTGCGGCTGGCTGCAGTTACTTGCAGCGCCGCACGCGTCGCTCGTGAGCTTCGTTTCTTCATTCTGCCCCATGCTCCTTTAATACTATATACGTTTTTTTAAGTGCTTCAGTTGCGCTGATACATTTGTGGTAACAACCAGATTAATACACGAGGGGGATTGTTTAAGCTGATTAACTAATGAAGACTCTGCTCTTTGGTTTTCAATGTTGGACCTCTAAATTTTTTTGTGTGTGTTCCAGTCCAGAAACAGTCTTCAGAACGGGGATATAGATGGGGCCAGGAGGCTGGGTCGACTGGCTCGTCTGCTGAGTATCGTCTCCATTTTCCTGGGAGTGCTCATCATAGTCGTCTACACCTCAGTTCACTTTTCAGGTACACAAACAAAGACAACCAGAAATTTCAGAATCCAAAACACTCCAGTGCAATCAAATCATTACCTGATATTCACATAAAACAGGAAATTCGAAAAATTTGAATATATTGTAAAAGTTAATTTATTTAATTAATTCATCTTAAAAGGTGAAATTAATATATGATATAGACATGTAAAGTGAGATATTTTAAGCCTTTATTTGTTATACATTTGATGATTATGGCTTACAGTTTATGAAAACCCCAAATTCAAATTCTCAGAAAATTTCAATATTACATGAAATCAACAAAACAAGGATTTTAAATAGAGAAATGTCAGATGTCTAAAAAGTATAATCATGCATATGTACTCAGTTATTGGTTTTAGCCCCATTTGCATCGATCACTGCCTCTATGCCGCGTGGCATTGATGCCATCAGCATGTGGCTCTTCTGCATTGTTCGGTCTCATGTCTCATCTTTCTCTTGGCAATGCCCCATAGATTCTCTATGGGGTTCAGGTCTGGCGAGTTTGCTGGCCAATCAAGCACAGTAATCCCATGGTCACTGAACCAGGTTTTGGTACTTTTGGCAGTGTGGGCAGGTGCCAAGTCCTGTTGGAAAATGAAGTCAGCATCTCCATAAAGCTTGTCTGGGGAAGGAAGCAAGATGTGCTCCAAAATGTCCTGGTAGATGGTTGCGTTGACTCTGGACTTAATAAAGCACAATGGACCAACAACAGCAGATGCTATGGCTCCACAAATCAACACAGACTGTGGAAACGTCACACTGGACTTCAAGTATCTTGGATCGTGTGCCTCTCCATTCTTCCTCTAGACTCTGGGACCTTGGTTTCCAAATGAGATGCAAAATGTGCAGTTCTTTTCTTTCTTTAGCCAAGGTGAGAAGCTTCTGACATTGTTTGTTATTCAGGAGTGGCTTGACAAGAAGAATACAACATTTGAAGCCCATGTCCAGGATCTGTCTGTGTGTGGTGGCTCTTGATGCACTAACTCCAGCCTCAGTCCTGTCCTTGTGAAGTTCCCCAACACTTTTATATGGCCTTTTTTTCCTGACAATCCTCCCCATTCTGCAGTCATCCCTGCTGCTTGTGCACCTTTTTCTTCCACATAACTTTCTATTCATGTGCTTTGAAACACTTTGGGGACATCAAACTTCTTTTGCAATTTCCTTTTGAGGCTTTCCCTCCATATGGAGGGTGCTGGTGATAGTTTTCTGTTTGGTCAGCAGTCTTCCCCATGATTGTGATTCTTACTGAACCAGACTGAGAGACCATTTAAAGGCTCAGGGACAATTTGTAGGTGTTTTGGATTAATTAGCTGATTAGAGTATGACACTTTAAGTGTAAAATATCAAACCTTTTCACAATATTTAATTTTTCGGATATTTTGAATTTGGAGTTTACATAAGCTGTAAGCCATAATCATCGGAATATAACAAATAAAGGCTTGAAATAAATGGTAAATGGCCTGTACTTGTATAGCGCTTTATTTAGTCCTTGAGGACCCCAAAGCGCTTCACACTACATTCAGTCATTCACCCATTCACACACTGGTGATGGCAAGCTACATTGTAGCCACAGCTGCCCTGGGGCGACAGAAGTGAGGCTGCCGAACACTGGCGCCACCGGGCCCTCTGACCACCACCAGTAGGCAGAAGGGTGAAGTGTCTTGCCCAAGGACACAACGACTCAGACAGACAGAGCGGGGGCTCGAACCGGCAACCCTCAGTTTACAAGACGAACTCCTCACTCCTGAGCCACAGTCGTCCCCAAATATATCGCTTTGTGTGTAATGAGTCTATATCATATATTAGTTTCACTTTCTAAGTTGAATTACGGAAATACAAACACACACAGACTGATATCTAGATCAGTAGCCAACTTTGGGTGAAGTGGCACATCAACATGTGACAAGTGAGACATGGAACTACAATACTATTTCACGTGTAATTACAATGTAAAATCTCCACAAGGGAAATTAATTGGAGAACATTTCACATGTGACAAGCCTAGCCACATCTGTTTAACATTACGTTAATATATGATTAAATTTCCACTTGTGAAGCACATGGATAAACACATGTGAAAAGTGTCTCCAACTATATAATGTCCACATGTGTTTACATGTTAATACACAATATGATCCCCATGCATGAATATAAGTGGAAGGTTTTCCCACGTCGTTTATATGTCATGACACAATATAATTTCTTCGTGTGGAATAATATAGTAAAATATTTCACATGTTACAGTTGTTGCACATATTCTTCACACATTTCAACAAAATAAAATTGCCAGATCTAAAACACATGAGGGATATTTATTTCTATCTCTTTTTTAACTGGTTTGCCTCACACTGAGTTGATTGCACCTTTTTAACTTTAAGTGACAAGGGCACACATTGCCACATATGAAATATTGTAGGAAAACATTTCACATGAAAATCAACATTTTCATGTTACAACACATTGGAATATATGATTCTTCACATTTTCAATTTGTTTTCTATCATTGAAAGACTAAACAGAAAATTAATAAAAATGCAACAAAAGTTCAAAAGAAGACGTTCTGAAAGAAGACCTTCAGTTAGCCTGAATAACTATATATATATATATATATATATATATATATATATATATATATATATATATATATATATATATATATATATATATGATGGCTTGCCAGGCTATAAAAATACAAGATCTCATAACAAACATTTGCTGAGTGTGGACTGATATGACACTCCTTTCTCCTTTTCCCCCTCTCCCTTTCTTTTCCAGCTATGAAATAAGGACCTGGAGGAGCTCAAAGAAAATAAAAATGTTACATCAAAGCCAAACACCACAAGTAGTAATAAAAAAAGGACAGCTCAAACAGAAATGGAGTACAATTCCCTACTCTATGCCATGAAGTTACAGCATCAAGATTAACTTCTTATAGCAAAAAATGTAGGCGAGTCATGAATGACTGTCTTGCAACAAGTAAACAAATAAAAGTATATAGCACTGAAAGATGCATGCATTAGAACCCAGTAACATTTGCCTGACAGAATATCCTGCTGAATTGTTCGAGTTAAAAAATGGGGATGGAGTGAATGCAGATTTGTGTGATTATTAAAGGAGGCTTCATGTTGTTTTCTCCTTTTGGAACAATGGACATCTGGACATGAAGAGGATGATTTGTATATGTAAAGAAGATGAATAATGGATTTTTCTATCTCTGCGAGGAGGCTCCTTTAAAATAGTCTTCGAACGGCTCATTTAATCTTGAAATATCCTAAATGAATACCTTGCATTTGAAGCATTTACTGGAAAAAATATATTTGAGATATGGGAATCTATACACTAATAAATAGTTTTGATTTTATAAGATGTTTGTATCCCAAGTGTTGCAGGGTTTGTTGAGAATGTCTGAATGGCTGCTTTGTCAGCTATTGGGGGAAAAAATCTGTGTACATTCAAGGGTTTGTGAAAGAAAAACTGCTTTTCTTTTGTCTTGTATCATTATGTTTTCCAACATAAGAAAAATTAGATCAACTGCATGCCTGAATGTAAATAACCCTGTATTCTGCCTTCTTTTAGACTGTTATTGTTTGTCTCCTATCCTTAAGGGACTAACAGTTTTGCACATCAAATGAAACACATCAAGTTTTGCTCATCCGATATTTGTGTATTTCTTTCCTATGGACAGTTAAAACTACGTCCATCCTTGCACCACTCATAAATCCAACTAATATCACAAACATGTTCTCCTCCACTTTAATCTGTCCTTTCATCTTTGGAGATGCTTTTTTACATTTACAAACTTACCACATTTTACATTGCTATACTTTGACTGTTAAAATGCATTCTCTCCGGATGCTTTATTTTTTTCCTTGTATGGGTATGTAATGTATTTATATGGAAAACTATATATGCAATATCTTCGCATGTAATAGGCTAAACAGCCTGACACCCTTATTTTTGTAAAAGAGCAAGTCTATGAGTTTGCCTAAGAACAACTAGCATTTAAAAAAACTTACCTAAAATCGTGGTACGACACATTGTCTGGATTTGTCACTTTAAGAGAGAACTCATTACGTTAGCTTTAGATACATGTAGATATTGTCTTGACATTTAAAAAGGCTTATGCTCCAAAGTTCAGATAAAAATCACTGAGTCATGATCCATTGCACAAAGTAGATGTTTTTATGTGGCCATTAAAGTGTATTTTTACCCTATTAAAACAAAATGCATTTAACTGGATGCCATTTGCTGAATTATAATAGTCATTTAAAACCTTTTTACAATTGAAACAATATAGCTAATACAACCCAAAGTCCTCAAGTGAACATTAACAATGTAAGGCTGTACAGTTGCAAATTTATGTTGTTTTCTGAGTAATAGCTGTGCAGAATAAAAATAAGAGTACTCCATCTGAACATCCAGAAGCAGCAAAAATCCAAAGACTCCCCATGTTTACTGACCGCAGCTCCAGCTTCATTTGAATTTTCTTCATCTGTGGTGCTGGTGTTTAGGAGCCAGTTGTTCATTTTTCACCTCTGTATTACTATATATTTTTTCCCCCTACAATTCTGTATGTCACGGTTCTCATCTCTGTGGTGTACGTTTTGCATGTGAGGAATAAATGTTACCATGCATGGTCTGAGTTTTGTTGATAACTTCCAGATTGAAAGACTTTGTAGTGGTTCTGATATGGGTTATCAAAGTGTTCTGATGTTACTTACTGGACTGCCATTAAGCCTAAATGCTAGATGCTATACGCACAGCTCCATACAGTTAATAAAACCCCTGGTGAAGAAAAGAAGCTGTAAAAAAAAATAATTAATCTCTTGTTGCAGTACCATAATCTCACAGTACATAGTTTACAAAAATCCCAACTTTACTTTGGTAACATTTCATTAGTGAGTTCTTACAACATCACCAGTGGCACATTTACTGATTCCTGAACATTTCCTTTAAAATAAAGGACTGACATGCAGCACAACTAGAGCATTCTTTTAACTCTGTACTTTAATCAGGTTATCAGTGTGTAGGAACTCGTATTTTAAAATGATTTTACTAGACAGACCAACACAAAATAGAGCATAATTGTGAAGTAGAATAGAAATGGCAATTTTGTTTTTAAATCTCTCCTGAAAATGAACCTCCTTTGGGTATGTCTCTACCAGTTTTGCATATCCGAACACTGGTATCCTTGCCCTTTTAGAACTGTGAAATTAATTAGACTTAGCTCTGGACTTTGACTGGACTATTCTAGTACCTGAATATGCTTTGATCTAAACAATTTCCTCATGTTTGGTTTTCTCGTGATGTTGAAAGGTGGACCTCTGCTCCAGTCTCAAGTTATGCCATGTGCCACAGTTGGGATAGTGTGTTGAGAGTGATAGGAAGTATTAGTTTTCAGCCATACGTGTTTTAAATATAGTGAAAGCAAGTTTAATTTTGGTTTGATCTGACTAAAGAAATTTCTAAGGTTGTTTTTTTTCCAACCATGGCTTTCTTCTTGTCAGTCTTCCATAAAGGAAGGATTTGTGGAGTGTACAATAGTTGTCCTGTCTATAGATTCTCTCAACTGAGCTGTTGATCCTGGCCCTCTTGACCGGGCTGTAAATTTAGGTCAGGGATTAGCAATTTTTACAATCCAAAGAGCAATTTGTGCCCTTGCTCCTCATAAATAAAATGTGCAAATGCTGCTAAACCTCCGTAACCCTTCAAAAACAAAAGTTTTCTAAATGCTCACAATATTTTATTTTTATGGAGAAATCTAAGAGTTATATTTTTTGTGTTTCCTTTTTTAAAATAAAGCATAGACATTAATTTTCAAAAAATATAGATGGGAATGTTTCAAATTCGTGGAAAATTGATCATTAGTCCCAAACATCCCAGTAAATGAATTTAAGTTTATGACTGTAATGTGACCAAAGCGGAATGAATGTCCAACAAAACCTTGAAACCATAAAAACGTTTTCAAAAAGATATTAAAACCTACACCTGGATTGTCACAAAACACACCAATTTTGTTTAATATTTGCTTGGTTATTCCCTATGAGCTCAGAATAAAAACATGTAATTGTTTTTTATGCTACATCCAATATATCTGCACTGCAGACTATTTTAGCTGCAGTGTCGTTATTGTGGATTGTACAATGGAGCAAAACTCCTGCTATTACTCTACATAACCTTGAACACAAAGCAGTGTTTAATAAACAATATTTATCATGACTATAAAAGATTCAGATGGCAGAAGTGAAATAGAGAAAAGAAAAAAAATACAGCTGTCCCATAAGTAGAGAAAAAGAGTGACCTGATTGAGTCCTAAATCATCCACATGCCAAACTCAAAGTATCTGCAGTTTCCGAGAAGCAGATTTTTAGTTTTGAAGGTCAAAATGTGATTTAAGTAGTCAATAAATATCAGCTGAGACAGGTGATGAAAACCATGTCAGAAATGTTTCAGGCAAACTATTTCTCTTGTCTGGAGTTACTGTATCAAAGCACATACAGGAGCCCGGATCATGTGCTTGGGTTTGTGACGTTGGCTTCGAGTGGTTAAAATATTTAAGAGCTGCACCTCCGCCGACATCTTACATCCATGTACAAATGTCAAAGCTGACTTTAGTACAAGGTTTGACTCTTACAAGCACTTTCCTGAGTAAATGGCAGCATTGATGTGAATGATGTCTAAGACCCTAAAACAGACGAGAAGAAAAACATTCATACCACCTCATCAGTCCATCTTCTTGTCTGTGTTAGAATCAAAGGGAGGGGAATAAGAACTTTAATTCATCCTCCTTAAGACGACTGAATTGAGCCTTTTTTGTTTGGATTCCTGTCAACTGGCGCCCTGAAGCAGTGTGAGAAAACCACCTTGATGTTTCTCACACAGTTGTCATGCTTTTAGACTCCTCTGAGCGCCAACTAACTCGGTCTGAAGTCATTTTCCTGTCAGTTAAAATATACTGGTTCATACCTCTAAATGAACTCTTGGTGAATTTAGTGAAAAGTAATCAGGCAACCCAGAGCACAAAATTTGGATGTTTACATCGTTTCTTCTATATAGACTGAATGGATGTCGCAAAGGAATTAGCTGGGTTGTTTTTTTATGCATTTTGAAGGGGACATATGCTTCTTTTGAAACAAGTTATAACAGGTCTATGGCCTGTACAAAACATGTCAATGAATTTATGTGCACAGAATCACATTCATATAAGGCATATCTCACCAGCTCAATTCTTGACAATTTCAGTACCTTTCAGAATGAGCGGTTTATAGAAGAGTTTGACAGGTGAAGGGCAGCTATATGCAAATTGTGCTTACTGTGACAGCACTATAAGGCACTTTTTTCAAATGGCTTGTAGAAGCACAAGATTTATGACAGCAAAAAATATGGATAGTTTTTATTCATGTGTGGTGTTCATAGAAGCAGCAACCAAATGGAAACAAAAAGGAGGAAGAAAGTGACCTTTGCATACGTCTCCTTTAATAGATCTGCTTTGTTCCAGTATTTATACCCATTTAATCTTTTCACATGGCGTCACATTATAGCCGAAAACTGTGAAATATTTTAATGGGGTTTTATCAGAAAAACCAACACAAAGCTGTGCATAATTATAAAGTAAAAATATTTTTTTAACAGATGAAAATCTGAAAAGTGTGGAGTATCTTTAACTTCAGCCCTATAATCTGAACCACCTTCTGCTGAAAATTAGAGCATTCATTTTCAAGTCTTTCCACAGATTCTCAATTGGGTTTAAGTCTGGGCTTTGATTATACCATTTAAACACATGAATATCCTTTGATCTAATCCATTTCATTCCAACTGTGGCTCCAGGTTTCCAGGGTTTCTGAATGACATCCATGTCTGATGGAATGGACCAGGACACATTGCTCAGAAAATTATGTTGCAAATTTCCTGTTTAGCAACATTAGCATTAATAAAATCAGCTACATTCCAGAAAAGGATTGAGCATTTGCTTTATTAAGTGCAACTAGGCCTAATGTTGCCAAGTAGCATAATTCCTAGATTTCTATTTAATTCTACAGTTTGTGCTATCTTGGAATTAACAACCTACTTACTGCTTGAAAGAAAAATATGTATTTTCTATAAAACTGTCCATAAACTTAGACAGGAAAGGCTCAAAATGTTGCACAAATTCCATAGGACTACTCTGTCTTCTAGTTGCCACTCTGTAGCAAACCTATAAATGTGTAAAGCTGGTATAAAAAAAACACAGAAAACTTGCAGCTGTAACTAAGAGAGAGTAGCTTTACACAATACTGACCAGGAGGATGAAATGCATGTCACTCCGTTCTAGCTTTGGTTTTTGTACAAAACCTTTAAAACCAGGTGTTGAGGTTCGTGGTGGTAACATGACAAAAAGTTCATGCTGTATGAATGTTTGAAGGCACTGTCCTGGCCATAAAAGATAGAGGGCTAAAATTCAGTAACACTCACCTGCATGTAAAAAATTATAAATGTGTTTTTGGCCCTACTCTTGTGTTCTGGTACTAAAACCTTACCAGACGCCACTTGGCCTAAAAAAAATAATTCTAATTTTGTGTTGAATGTGTAACAAATGAAAAGCAACTCACTCAAAGTATTTTAAAACACATCAATATGAATAATTTATTAATTCACATTTTACAGTTTACAATGAATTATGACTCCCCCAAATCATTAAAAATAACCAGAAAAAAAATAAAAAAATCTTTCGACCTCCTTCAACCAAGATGGCTTTCGTCTCTCTGCTCTTGTACAAAAGCACGCTTGTCCACAAACAAAAATAAACTGCTCTCACTTGTACTTTTGGTCTCCATTTTCTTGTTGGTATAGGAAGAAAAACCGACCACCAGTCCTAAAATCTGTCTCATTGTTAAATGCAGGTTCAGCGGGAACTTGTTGGCTAAATTTGTTCCTGTCCTAGAACAGAACCAAATAAATGTCTCTCTGCTCTGGAACCTCCGGGGTCCTTCAATAACTGAGTGTGGCCTCTGGGGAGGAGGTGAGGGTTCATATGCTACAAAGAGCAGCGGAATCTTGCCTTGATAGAATTCATCTGACCGCGGGGTTAGTGGAAAGCATAGAGCAGGAGCAGAATGGTGCAGACACCGATCACAGTGCCGAGGATGAGGGAGTCCCTCCTCTTTCGCAGGTTGATTCGCTGAATGAGATTGTTGATAGTTGGGAAACGATCTGAGAGTCAAAAAGCCAAGGAAGCTCACAAATGAAAACCCACTGTACAAACTACATGATATTTCTCAATGCAACCTGATAAACTCCACTTGAGATAGATATATTATATATATATATATATATAAATAAATTAAAAGGTTCCGTTTTCCTGCACACACAGAGTTTTTAAAGGATACTGGCCAGAGTGTTCACCCTGCTCTGTATGGATTTCAGAATGCCCCTCTGTGAGGTCATGTTCTCCTTGGTCGCCATTGCAATGCTGAAGAGAGAGACAAGATAAGTGAGCAAGAGGCAGTTCTGCAACCTTTTACTAAAGTGCCCTTTTACTGCAAGAAAGTAGAAATATGCCTGGAAATCAAATTTCAGGGTGAAAATGTTTCCTTAGAGATGCAACCATCAGAGTTTCATGACCAATTTCTTATCTCCGGTTTTTGGAAATCTTTGACCTGCTGATACAGATTTTACCTGAATCTGATTTCTCTTTAAGAAATATAAAATATAAAAACAGCATAACATCAAAATATTTGTTCCTAGCCTTGTAACTGTTTGCTGTTAATTTATACTGGGGGGGGTTAAAATATACACTGGCTCTGCACTGGATTCACAAAGCAGATTGCACAAAATACATGCAGGTGCGTTGAAATGTGGCTAGAGTGATAGCATCTGCTTGAGGGAGCTTTTCAAAGAGGAGATTACACAAGTACAGGTTTGCAAAAACTTAGGACCCGTTACTAGCTTTCCACATCTGCCCCTTTGTGTGTATATTCTAGAAAACACCGATCTTTACCATCAACTCTCAAATGTCCATAAGTCTACCAACATTTGCAAATCCAGAATGTTCCATAACAGATGAAGATTAAAAGCTAAAAAAGCATGTTTCAACCTTTTCTCTTATTTTTCCTTTAGCCTTTTTGTTACTGGCTGAAAGGTTTTGCTCTCTTACTTGGAGCTCGACTGAACACGAATGACGTGTCTGGACATGTGTAAAATACAGTTCTGTGAAATACCTTCTAACATTTCTGTGTTTCGCCCAACTTCACCTTTAAACATCTCACTAATACTGAAAATCAATAACTGATTCTTACATCAATAAAAGGAGGAACATCACAGGGGGGGGTTGTTACTGCTAGGTGATAGCACTTAAAGCTGCTTTCCGGGGTTTTTGAGGGAGAGAGATTTTTTGAATCCCACTACCACGGCCCCTTCCAAACCCTTCTGCTCCCTCAAGCCCCACTTCAACAATTGTGCATGCGCATCACCTCTGTTTTCACAGCGGGTCAAAGAGGAAAGCAGCATCACCCGACTGCATTTTGTTTTGGACATTTCAGAGGTGAGCGACTTATCCATGGCTGACGCTCTCTTCCAATATAGCAACTATACTCAGCAAAAAAAGAAACGTCCTCTGACTTTCAACTGTTTTTACTTTCAGTAAACTTAATGTGTGTAAATATTTGTATGAACACTAGAAGAGTCAACACCATCAGACAAACTAAAAATGTTTCACAGACATGTGACTAACAGAAATAGAATAATGTGTCCTTGAATGAAGGGAGGCTCAAAATCAAAAGTACCAGTCAGTATCTGGTGTGGCCACCAGCTGCTTGAAGTACTGCAGTGCATCTCCTCCTCATGGACTGGACCAGATTTGTCAGTTATTGCTGTGAGATGTTACCCCACTCTTCCACCAAGGCACTTGCAAGTTCCTGGACATTTCTGGGGGGAATTGCCCTAGCCCTCACCCTGCAATCCAACAGGTCCCGGACGTGCTCAATGGGATTGAGATCTGGGCTCTTCGCTGGCCATGGCAGAACACTGACATTGCTGTCATGCAGAAACTCACGCACAGAACGAGCAGTATGGCTGGTGGGCTTTTCCTGCTGGAGGATCATGTCCGGATCAGCTTTCATAAAGGGTACCGCACGATGTGCATGTAAGTTGATTGACAGCCGACAAGGCAGAAACTCGAATTCTATTGGCTAAAAAAATTCATCGGTCAGTGTGAAATGCATAGCGGTGTATGGGAGGAAGACAGGACTTATGAAGAACAACAAATGTCGTGGAACACTAGGCTTTTATCAAAGTATTGAACCCCACTATCATTTTAAAGATATATTAAACTTTGATATATAAATATATTCTCCAGACTGCAGCCTTAAGCATGTTAGATTGAAAAAAATTAGATCTTTGACTGTCTACCTGACTGATCACTGGTGATCAAGCAGGAATTCTCCTGATTATGTTCAGATTTCTCAGTGAATCTCTAATTATGGTGTTCCACTGCTATACCGCTCTTGCTCTCAAATCTGGACCTCAGCGAGTTTCAAAGGACGAAAGTGCAATTGAGCAATTGGCAGGAAAAGTTTCACCTCGAGTCTTTGGCATCTGTTACACATGAATCGATAAAAGACACAGAGCCCGTCTTTGAATCCTTAACTAATGCATCAGGGTTTGGTGGATTAGCCTCCAAAAATGTTATTTACAGTTTTATTTGTAAGCTATTCCTCCGCTAAGCCTCCAAAACAAGATTAAGCTTTAGCTTTTATCTTTTTTTTATGTGTATGTTTTATGTGGAAATGTCTGTATGTTAAATGTTATGACTCATCTACTGTAAAGCAAATTTACTTTCAGGTATGAATAAAGTCTGGACTTAATGTGGACATGAGACTTTAAACACGATAAAAACTGTCCAGGGAGGTAAAACCTCTCCCAGTGCAGGAAGACGGCTATGTGGCAGACGAGCCCAAACAAATGAAATCACTACGGTTGTTTACCTGGAATATCTGTTGTAACTGAGGGGGGGAGAAAACACAGTCTGCATAAATTTTCAGCGTGTGGAAGGCGATATGTGTAGGAGTATGGGTCCTGGCCCCTCCTGTGACTGCAGACTACTGAGGGTACGGTCCGCAGCATTGGCCTGGAGGTGCGTTTTAGGGATCATGTTCCCCTCAGTCAGGAGGACACACTTTGCTGACTTCAGCAAGCTCGACCAGCCCTAATCACTGTGTAAACCAGCTCATGAGAATCAGAGACTGTGGATAAGGAGACACTGTATACAATCCTTAAAGACTGGATTTACCCTGAAGTAAAACCGAGGCCAAAGAAGAAGATCGCTGTCCTACTAAGACACAAAAAGAACTAAGCATCTTTTTAGCTTTACTGTTCTCTACTGTGTAACAGAATTAGGATATTCTATTCCCTAAAAAGGTGTTTAAACGCCACCTTATTAAATCCCACTGCTTCCAATAAACAAGCAAGAAGCCACATTAATGAATACAAAGTTATTCATACCTCTGACAGGTGAAGGTTTAAAACAATTTCATTATTCTGTCAACACAATTTGTGGAGGGAGCTAGAGATTAGGGTGATGGCAAGGAGGGCCTTCCAACCTCAAAGGTTTGGAGCTAATCACCAAGGATAAAACAAAACACCACTGGAAATTTGCAATTATAATCAGGTTTTAATTACTGCAATGCTAAAAAATATATTTTCCATTGATTATTGAGAAGGTTATCACTAACTTTGGACATGCCATTTCTCTAATTTAAAATGCAAATGAATTTTCTATTAAAATTGAGACTCCTTTTACATTGTATTACATTTTAATATATGCCTGTCTCATTACCTATCAGAAAACAAACTTCTTGGTTGCATGTAAATAATTTTAAGTTTAAATCTGCTATGGGTATGAATAAGTTGGGGATGAACTCTATGTCAGCAATCATTAAAGACAGACAGTTTGTCAATTGTTAAGGACTTTGTTAAAGCTCTTAAAAACTATTTTACTGCATTAAATAATGGCAATCACTAATAATTATAGCATGAATATGTGGTGCTCATACAGTTAACTAATATTTATTGCAGTCCAAGCAGTTTTCGCAATATTAATATCATAATAATAGCAATCTTTTAGATATATTTCAGTTTGTGTAAAGATCTTCATTCTCTGCTGTAACAGTAATGCTAGCCAAGATAATCACCAACACAAGCCAATAATGCCTGTTTAAAATTTCTACTGAAATGATCTTGTCCTCATTTTTTAAAATAGTAAATCTGCTTTCCATTGTGACGTTGCATCAACTCCGAATACAAAAAAATAAATGCTGATCATAAACAGCATGAAGGACAAATATATATTTTGAATGCGGTTTTCCTATAGTTCAAAAACAGAAATTCATCTGCTAAAATCAGTATTGGCAGGCCAAATCTTTACAAAAACCAGTGTAGGGGTGCACGATTTTGACAAAAAAACCTAATTGCGGTTTTTCTGACAAATATTGCGATTGCGATGCGATTTTCGATTTTTTCTTTCGATACTTTTAAAGGCATAAAACTAAAATTATGAATGAAATATATTGTTACTTTTACAACACAGTCTTGTACAACTTGACACACATGCGAACAATATACAATAACCTAAAAAATATTTATGTGGCCAAGGCCCTCTTCTGGCTTTTGTCTGCTGTTGAACCGGAAAAATCTCTAATATAAAACTACATCGTGATTGAGGTAATGAGATTGTTCAATGCTTCATGATTATTAAATACCTGAACCTAAATACTAAAGAATAACAGGACATAATGGAAATTAACTTTTTTTTTTTATTGACTAATCTTTGCCATTGAAAAATAGAAAATGAACTCTTATTAGATTTAGATTTACAATTAGAAAACAAAATCTTCTGCAGTCCACTGCCATTTACTAAACATGAAACTGTTATATTGCACACATTTTAAAATAAATGACAACAATTAAAAACAATACCTTATCCAGCCTTCTGCAAGATAAGACGTAGTAACCTGACAGTAGGGTTGCCAACTCCCAGCAAATAAAATAAGGAACCACCCCCCACCCTCCGCCTCATGATGCTTAATCCACCTAATCGACTTTAATTTAATGCACGTGTAAAACAAATGCAAAGAAATTAATAATTTTTCTATAATAATTAAATAGATTCAACATCTTTCTTTGACAGAACTGCAGACTGCACAGATGGTACCTTCCCGAAGGAAAAAGTATTATAGCTTAGTAGGATACTGTATAATAATTAATATTAGCTGTATACGATAAAGGATTTATGAACACTATATCCAATTGGTTGTAAGAGTCAGATAATTATTTATTAAAAGCTAGGTATTTTGAATGAGAATAAGAAAGAAAAGTATGTATTTGTGCCCCCCTTTTCCTGTTAATGCCCTACCTGGCCCCCGGGCAAAACTTTGCTAGAGCCGCCCCTGCACAGTTACCAGCTGTCAGCTAGAAGATCCTGGTGTGATTTGTCTGTCAGAAACAGTTCATAACTTCCCTTCAACTCATTCATGTCACCTAAAAGGTAAACCTGTTTCTCCATCACCTGTTCAGCTCTGATGATTCAGTAAGAACATCTCCTGGTTTCATCTTCATGTTTCCATCTCACCACATATCAAAACCAATATCATGACCAGCAGCTTTTATATTAAATCAATTCTAACAACAGTTTATCAAGCTTGAACTTGCTGCTGTTGTTTAGCACGACACCCACTGGTTTCCTCTATCTGCTAAAAGTCCGCGATAAACAAACAGAAACCGGACTGCGACAGAAAAGCCAATCAGCTGATCATTGATCAGTTTCATGATTGAAGGAGCAACAGGAGAGGGAGGGGAGAGAATGAGAGAAGACGAGACAGCTGCGCAGCGTAAAGACACAGAATAACTCCAGTTTTGTGTGTTTTCATTCTGGCTGAAATACGGGACAAATCGCGTTCCTTCTCACCTTAATACGGAACGCGTAATATTTTCTCTGAATACGGGACGATTCCGTTTTTTACGGGACGGTTGTCAACCTGAGCGCGGCAGCGGAGAGAGACTGACAGCAGAGATCTGCAGCCAGGTTCCTCTCCCGCTACCCGCTGAGAACAGTGAGAAATACATTCTGCTTTCACATTGAACAAGTCGCCAAAAGTCTCTAGCAACACATGGAAAAGCTGCTAGATCTGTCACTAGTCACTTTAAAAAAAAAAAAAAAACGTTGCCATGGGGGTCGGAAAAGTCGCTAAATATAGTAAAGTCGCCAAGTTGGCAACACTGCTCTGCATACAAGCTTGTTTCCCATCACCGTTTCTGATTGGCCAGCAAGCCAGGAATGCAAGACTCAACCATTTTGATTGGTGAATAGGTTTGTCACTCAAATGTCAGGGGCGGGGAAAAAAACCTCAGCCTCCTGAGGTTAGGTTATCGCAGGAGTTAAAACCTCAATATCGATGCAATAAAAGGTTAATCGTGCAGCCCTAAACCAGAGATGGGAAATCAGATAGAAAATTCTTATTTCCCTGAGTGTAGTATTACATTATTTTAATTTCACTTGGGATGATCCCTGCCCCAACCAAAAATATAATTACTTGACTTTAAATTCTGTCATTTTACTGAGGCATTCTGCAAACAACCAGGCTAACCCCCAGTAACAAAATATTTGAACTATGTAAAATTAGTCAAGTCCTCACACAAAGCTCATGGAAGGCTGGAGAGTTTATTATTACAAATATGTGTTCACAGACAAGACGGATGGTATGGTTTACCTTATTGTGTCATCCATCAGTCGGTCTGAGCTAAAGTTTGGAAGTAGAGCAGAGAGAAAGACAATGATTAGATATAAATTATGTAATTCCAATATTTAAAAAAATAAATACAAATGTTGTAACCTCCAAAATCACATCATTGGCTTCATAACATTTCATTGGAAATTGAAGTTCCATCTTTGAGTTTGTGATAAACAGAGAGACATCTTTCAGTCCCATGTTTGGTCATTCCCAGGTATGAAATATCGGCGTAAACATAAGAAAATGAAAGCAGTCAGAAGGTGAGATAATCCGCCACTGATGAGTGAAAAATGTGTGCTTCATTTCCTTAACCATCCGTTTTGCCATTGTGCTCATTTAAATGAGATTTTCTGTGGCTTTAACTTTAAATGGGTTCCTTCTGTTTTTACCTCACCAGTTGTGTTTTGCTGCAGCCATTAAACTGCTCATTAGCTTCAAGCTAATTGCCTTTCCCAGCATGATGAATGAACCCACACCAACCACAGGCTTTCTTGTCTTTTTCTGCACAGAAGCAAATGTGTCTTGACTCCAACAATCGTATGCCAAGATTTTTTTTCATTTTAAGAAGTTATACGATCAGAGATTTTGCATTTTAAGTTCAAGAAACCAGAGATTTTTCAATAGATATAACAAAAAGCATGTGGAAACCAGTCATCTCTAAGAAGAGCTTAGTGAGGAACAGAGAACCAGTCAATGCAAGTACTTTCATATTTCTAATCAAACAAATGTTAATATCAAGCAAGGACAACCTGAGTTAATTCATAACAGCCATTTTCAAATGACAATTCTATTTATTAAAAGGGAAACTAACCTGCCCCCTATGTGAAAAAAGTAATTGCTCTTCTCTTTAAATCATGAAATTAGTGATTAAATTTATGTTTTGGTTCAATTTCACAACCTATATTAATTCATTTCAGTTTATTTATATTGCGCCATTTCACAACAGATGTCATTTCAAGGCACTTTGCAAGAAAAGTCATTTTAATACAATCCTACAAACATACAAGAAATCCCATGCCCGATTACTGCTTGGGCTGTAGAAAAGAGAAATCCATGGACATTTAAAAGTCTGGAAAGGGTTATAAGGCATTTTTAGGCTTTGGGAGTCAAGCAAACCACAATCAGAGCCATTATTGACAAATGAAGAAAACATGGAAGACTGGTGATGAATCTCACCAATAGTGTGCATCAAAATTACTCCAAGTGTGTATCAAAGACTCATGCAGGAGAAGAATCCAGAACAACATCTAAAGCAAGACCTCCATTAAGGTCAGAGTTCATGATTCAACAATAATAAAGCTGACCAATAAAAGCGAAAATGCCTCTCTCACATTTGCCAAGAAACATCATGATGATCCCCATGACCTTTGGGGAAATATTGTGTTAACTGATGAGAAAAACATGGAAGGTGTGTATCTTTTTTAATTTGGTGTAAAACAAACAACACTACAGGAAAATTATGCTAATACTGGAAGTCATGCACGGTGATTGGAGTGTGATGGATGGTCAGCAGCATTGCTGCTTCAGGACCTGGGCGACTTGTCGTAACTGATTGAACCATGAATTCTGCTGCGTTACCAAAAATCCTGATGGAGAGTACCAGGCCACCAAGTGCAGCAGAGCCAGGTATTAGTTTTACGGAGCCACAACTTTTCCCACATAGGGTCAGGTTGGTGTGAATAGCCTTTTTTTCCAATTAACATAAAATCATCAGCTTTTTGTGTTTACTCTGGTTATCTTTTATTTTAAATATGAGGATCAGAAATAAAAGTGTGAAAAACAAAGTAAAAACACTAACTCTGCAAGAAGTAAAATAGGTTTTAACAGTATTATAAGTCTTAAATAATTAGATAACTGAATAATAGTACTTGGACTTCTTTGATTGTCCCACAACAAATGGAAAATGCATAAATAATAGTTTTGTTGGGAAGTCAAAACAGAAGAAAAAAAGAAAAAAAAAAAAATCAGGTATGGCCTTTTCTTGCACCGTTATGGCTTTTGTAGACATAGGTTAATGCCTACCTAACAAATCTAAAACTTCTAATCCTACAACCCAAATGGATTGCCAAACCTCTGTTTAAATGAAATCTTTAAACAACAACAAAATGGCAATTTAAAATAATGAAATGGTATGCTGCTTTATCTGAGTGATTCTGTTAGATTGGGTTTTTAGAAGAAAATGGAGGGGAAATAATTCCCTGAAATATAATCATGATGCCAAGAAAGCTGATGCAGAACTTAAAGAGTAACTAAACCCCAAAACAACTTTTTTTTGCTTCTAAACTGAATAAATGGGTCTTTACCAATGCAATCTTTCAGTTTCTGGGGATTTTTTTTACATTGTCGTGTAAACTTGTTTAATTCTACACTTTTTGGTCTAAAAACATCTTAGTGCTGCCCTCTTAGGGTTGAACTGTGGCTTTGGGTATAAAACTATCAGACATATCGGCCCTGTGGCGAGTTTGGAGTTGGATTGCGTTTTTCAGGTTACCATTATTATCACATTAGCATTTATTTAGCATAGCTAACATACAGTTTTGAACATTAGCCTATGTTAGCATTACCACTCAGAGACGGGACTCATCCAGTCTCTCCCTCTCCCCCAGCAGCAGCACCGGCCTCGGACAGCAGTGACTCAGCAGTGACTCAGCGCCCCGAGCCAACGTCTCGAATTGATACGGCTCGGGGCCGCTGGGCTCCATAAAACCTCCCTCTACTCCTCTATCTCCGGTGATGGTGGAGGAGATCCACTGGCTCAGGGCGCCGAGCCAGCGCCGCTCAAGGGCGATACTGCTGAGGCAGAGGAAAACAGGAGGAGTCCAGTCTCTGAGTGGTAATGCTAACATAGGCTAAAGTTCAAAACAGATGAATGTTGATCAGATCGATCAGTCGCAAAACTGCCAACGTGGCTTTGGTCACTGTCCACGTTTCAGTGTCAGATTAAGCGAGCCGTCACTGTCCTCCTGAACACACCCCCACGTTCCCCCCTCCGCACATCCTCCACACTTGGCCATACCTCTCCGTTCTTCCTTGCACTGCCTACTTTGTAGAATTTTTCAAATGTTGTCTGGGGGCGGGGTTATGATTTTTCATGGGGTTTAGTTACACTTTAATCTCAAAAGGTAGATAAATTCAAAATAAATTAACAGGTAGACAAGAATCCCATTTCCAAAAACCTAAGACTTAGAATGATGATGATGAATACTTTTCTTATCCCACAAGGGGAAATTCAGTTTCCAGTGCAACATGTCCAAGACGATACAAAAAAAAAAGCCATGATAGACGAGAGTTGTATCATAACAAAATGTTAAGCCATCATTAACTACATAAAAAATGGTTTACAGCAGTGGTCCCCAACCTTTTTTTCGCCACGGACCAGTTTTATATCAGACAATATTTTCACGCAGCGACCTTTAAGGTGTGGCGGATAAACGAAAGCGGACGGTATAAAAATGGGGTATTTTTAAAATTATAACAATAGACGTAAATCCAATGTGTATTCGCAGCTTTATCAACAGCGTCCTCCTAACATCCTCCAGTAAACATAACACAACATACACTCAGCCCCCTAACGCCCTCTGGTCGCCATGGTAACATTTAAACACTCCTTTAATAATTCAAGATTTACCACAAAAACAAATACAAAGTGCATGAAAAATCTAACTCACCACAACGCTGAATCAGTGAGAGCCTTGGGCCTGTTTCTCTGCAGCGAGCCGGTCCCATCTTGGGCTAATGGGAGACAATGACAACCGAAGTGTGTTGCTAATGTCCAGTCTGCTTTGTAATTTTGTTTTGGTTGCTGTCACTAACAAAAACCCCGATTAATTTTGCCGGCAACTATGACGTGACCAATACAAGCCTCTTGACGTGTCAAGACTGAGCTATGTAACGGGGGTATCTGGTCTTTTTTTTTAATGAAACAGCGGTCACACTTAGATAATAAAAAAAAGGAAATACTGGAAGTTATTTATTCTTTCTGTGTGGCCCACGGCCCGGTACCACATGACTCACGGCCGGTACCGGCCCATGGCCCGGGGTTGGGGACCACTGGTTTACAGTAGAACAGTGAAAAGTGTTGACCAGATTCATTCAGTCAAAATCACAGCAGTCACACCAACAATTGTACAGGTACATCTAAAATACAAAAAGGACAAAAAATAACAGAATATTTATTTTTCAATAACTGTAAACCACAATCATCGAAATTACAACAAATAAAAGGTTTGAAATATTTCACCATTTGTAATCAGTCTAGCCAGCCAAAATCCTGCAACTGGACAGAACAAACAATGAAAAGGTGTGGTTTTACAAATGAGCAACCAGAACATTTCAAACTCACTTGAACCAAATAGAAAAGAACAATCGACTAATAAAGCAATAAATTGAAAATATTTTTTTAAAGTCTTTAAAAGAAAATGCAACTGAACTGATCATAATGGACTGTCTACTTTCAGTGCATTAGCAAAAGCTGCCATTTAGGATGTTTACATCCTTTTTAAATTGAAAGGCTGAGTTGGTTTTATGTCCAGGAAGAAAAACCATTTCAGCCATTTCCACTTTTGTCTGGTCAGTCCACAGAATATTTTCCCAAATGACCAACATGAAAGTGATGCCTGCAGTGCATCGAGATGTTCCAGGTTATTTAATGACCTTCTCGATTAGACTTTGAAGCATTTTTAGTGTAATTTCTGATTTGATTATTTTATAACATAACATTTTAAATCAACCATCTGTGCTCTGCCTTCCAAAAACCTTGAGAAATCGGCTCAGACTGTTTCCCTTCAGTCCCTGTTGTAATTTTGGTCAGTAAGCTACAACTGGGAAGGTTCTATGTTCTATTTTCTACTTCTGAGGATATTTGGCTCTCAATGTGGCTCCCTGGAAGCAAAAACTTTAGCAATGGCTTTGTACCCCTTTCCAGACCAATAGTTAATGTTTTTGTTTCTTATCTGTTGTTGAATGTCTTTAGAGCAGGACAGAATGTGTTGCTTTTTGAGGTCCTTTTCCCTGCTTCATGTTTGCCGACAGGTTCCACTTAATAGATTTCTTTATTCTACAGGTCAGGCAGTAAAATAAGGCCTGGATTTGGCTTGTGCAATTGAACTCCGCTTGTAAAAAATGTGATTAACTGATGTAACAAAGGAAGCGATTACTTTTTCACACGTTGCTCAGTTGGTGTGGACAGCATTTATCTGTTAAATAAAATTAGCTACTGAAAAAATTAAACATCAACTCGGGTCGTCTTAGCCTGATATTAAAATCTGATTAATAACTGTAAACATTTAAATGCACAATATTTATTAGACATATGGATGGAGCTTTCCACGTTCCATTTCGTGGGTATTTTACTCTGTTCTCAGGCAACTTGGAGATATATTTCCAAACACACCAAACTGAGCAATACCACTGGTAATCAGGGGGGCAGTAAAGCTCATGTGGGATCAGTAAAAGGAACGAAGAAGAAAAGGATGAAGATTGGAATGGCAGAACACAGCTACTGAACTCTACCGCAGAGCCTCTATTTAACTCTGAGAATTTACATTTTCAACCTTTCTTTTTTTTCTTGTCTGAAGCTTTCCTCTAAACATTAAAGCTAATGAAAAATGCCCTCTAGTTGCCATACTGCCTAATACAAACCTCCCAACTTAATAAACACACAGAAAGACTGGAGGCAGTGACGACTCGTTTCTAGAAACGAGTGGGCCTATTTACATGCGTAAACGGAGCCAAAATGGGGCTCAAGAGTGACAAAACAAACAACAAATTCTTTAGGTGTACTACTCATAAAACACGGAGTTAAAAACTATTTTACAGTCACAAGTATCGTGATAATGTACTGTGATTGCATCACTGTAAATTTTATTTAATTATAAAATTACACTGTCCCTAATAACTTTCATAATGGGCAACACAGCACACTGAAAGCAAAAAACATTGATTAAAGAAATAACTGATGGCACATCCCCTTCTCTAAACTTTTCTTTTGTAGTGGCCCCATTGATTAAGGGCTGAGGGGACGCCTTTAAAATCTAGAGGAAGGCTTAAAATTATACTCCAATGTTTACTGTGGTGGATTACAGAAAGCCTAACTATAAACCAACTCTGTAGGTCTAATTTAAGAAATAAATGGGGGGGAATCTTATTAGCTAATAGTTGTTTTGATAAGAACTCCCTGGGAAATGACTATTCCCACAAACATTTAATTGATCGACTCTTCCTTCCATCTAGTTTCTTCATAAGGACCAACTACACAGACATGGAGAAAAACATACAACAGGATAAAGAAAAACACAGGAAGAATATTTTATACCTTCACTTCTTGGTTCCTGAAAGTCTTGGGAAAAAAATAGACTCAATTTATTTTGTACATATCTAGGGTTTTGGGGTGTTCTTAATTTGTAACTAATTTTGGCAACATATTTGCAGTAAGAAATAACATGTTAAAAGTCTATGGTGTTGATGTAAAAACATTTTTGATCCTAGTAAAGAGCAGATTATTTATATGTAATACGCCCAGAGTTAACTGAGGGTTTCTGATTTGATTATTTTATAACATAACATTTTAAATCAACCATCTGTGCTCTGCCTTCCAAAAACCTTGAGAAATCGGCTCAGACTGTTTCCCTTCAGTCCCTGTTGAATTTTTACAGCCCTAAACCAGTCATGTGTAATTCTATCTCATTCCCTATTTCACCCCTCCCATACAATTACAATATGGGTAGCAATGCATTAAATGCATAATTTCCAGATCAATATTTCAATGGGTTAACAATAATGGCGTAGTGCTGGGAATATGGAATGTCTTTAACAAAACATAGGTTTAATATCATAATATCGTTCATGTTTTTATCTAAATGCTAAATATATCACAATATTCAGTTTGGCGTTTCAAGCGTTAATTTAAATTATATTGAACATCCATTGATTTAGCCATAGCAGGCAACAACCCATACAGGTGGTAAAATCAAGAAGGGGAAAACCCTGCATGGTACACTGCAGGCATGTCTCTCCCACTAACAACAATCCTGTCTTAAAGCATGCATAGGCATCTTGATGAATTAGAATAATTTTTTTGTTTTACTAGTAAATACAAAGAATAATGTATTCCAAGCATGTGTTTATTTTACACAATTTTTTCTTTTAGATAATTACTATAAAAGACCAATAAAAAGGGACCTACAAAAATCTGTGTAGTGCAGAGCATATGGCGTCAGCAGAGGGGAGCCTGATTTACTCACAAACACCAGCAGCTGAGCCATTGCTCCCCAAATCATTACCGACTGAGTAGGGCTGGACGATATAGAAGAAGTGCATATCGATAAAGGGAATAGTCATATTGATCGAAATCGATAGTTATTGATAACTATCAAAAACTGCGGAAAGTTTATTTTAAGTGCATCCCTAGTCATTTTCTGCTATTCTTTAATTAACTATTTTAATTAAGAATTAAATTCAGTCCTTTATACAAACACCTTTTTTATTACCATAACTGAAAGTTTGTAAGAAACAAAAACAAATCAAGTTAAAAGACCTGAGTGACATCAGTAAATACAAAGAAAATTAATATTATTAACCATTATATTAAAGTTTTTTTTTTTAATGATGTTAGTCATTTAAATTGAAGACTAATCTTTATGCTTTTTTATACCTTTTAAAGTTTTTATTAATATTTCAATGGCTCAGACCTTTGGTTTAGTTTGTGGGTAGCTGCTGAAGCTAACCAGCTACTCACTGATGGCTGAGGAGTAAGTGATGATTGTAGTATTAAGCTACCCGATAGGCTATAAGGAAAAAGGGAAACTTTTTATCTTTTTTTAAATCGACACTTTTTTCTATCGCGCCAAGCAACTATCGATCAATAGATATTGTTCTTGAATTGTTGTCCAGCCCTAAGACTGAGGAAACTTCACACTTTACCTCATGCAACTGGGATTCTCGGCCTCTCAACTTTTCAACAGGACTCTGGGACCTTGGCTTTCCAGGTGAATAATTTACTTTTATTTGAAACTAGACTTTTGGACCACTCCGCAACAGTTCAATCCTTAATTTTCTTAGACATGGTAAGATTGTTCTTACGCCTGTGGTTCAGTAGTAGCCTAACATATAACATAGTTGTAGCCTTTCTCATTAATAGACCTGGGTGTGGTAGCGGGTGAAGTCATGCCTCAAGGCAATCACCATGCCTTTTAAATCTCCCACCAACTTTTGACAGGTTTTGCTTTACAAAACTCTCTAGGCTTCAAGTCATCCTCTCTGATGATTTTCCAATCGCACATTTTCCTTCCACTCAACTTTCCATTAAAATGTTTTGATTACAGCATTCTGAACAGCCAGCTTCTTTAGCAATGGCCTGTTGTGGCTTATACTTCTTGTTGAGGGTTTCAGTGACTGTCAAGCCAACAGTCTTCTCTCCATTTATGTGACAAACATTTCAGGGATAAACAGGTAAAAACATTTTATTGTTTAAATTAATAATTAATTAATTCAATTAATAATAAATTAACATTCATTTAAATTGCACCAATTTACCAGAAGTCTGATCAATGTGCAAAAAGCATTGGTTTATTTGCATTTTGTTTGAAATTGTGTGAACTGCAACGTGTGCCCTGCTGGTATTCAATTTTCTATTCCACACAGGGGACATCTCACACCTATCAAACACAAAGAGAGATTTCACAAAGCACATGCTGTTTGACAGTTCTCCATACTCTGCCAAGTAACAGCAGGAAAATCACAGTTGATGACAGAGATGGTTTGACCTTCTGCGTCATAAGAAATAATTTTTATCAGTTTCAGGATGCAATGTGAATGAAAAACTGATAATTCAAGCTCTTTATTTTATCATAAAAGCACAGTATTGCTACAGCATAATTACACTGCAAACATTACAATGAGGAACATGAAATGATCTGATATCGTTAAACGGATGCACAACTGTGGATGTACTTTAAGGCTACACCTCAAACTGAGATTTCTTGTGAAACTTTGTGGAAAAGGGAAAATAAATCATCCTCAGGAGGAGAGCCATGAACCCCCATAAGTCTGGTTCATAGCGGGAACAATTTTCAGATTCCTCAGTTTGCCACATTCATCTGTTCAAACGAATCATATGAAAGTCTAAACAAATCGTGAATGTCCTGCCATCATAAAGTTCAAGAAGGATTCTGAAACACTTCCACTGCTTTTCCCATCACTGAATAGTGTTTGACATATATTCCTGTTTGTCCTGAAATATACAATCATCTGTTTTGTCTTGTCCACCAGCTCTCTGTACTCAGCTTCTTGACCAGCTCTGAAACACCCAACGACTGAAGGACTTACTGGTGCATTTCATAAAAAAGACGCAGGGCTGTACAGCGAAATAAAACTGTGCGATAAACTTTTTTCATACGTAGCACCCGTGCGACAGCTTTGTGAGCTGCATGGTTTTTATTTTTAATGTAAAATGCCACCGTGCCAGAGGAAGTGATGGTGTCTCAACGCTGCACAGTGGCTGCAGTCACTACCTGTTCACTATGAATAATCATGTGACTCCGTTCGGCTGAAACAGGGAACGGTGTTGCCAAAGAAGCGACTGTGTCGCTAAATCTTGCAAGAGTTTAGATCCCTGTAGCGACTCTTTCACAAGAAGGCGACAAATCTAGCGACCTTTTATGGTGTTTTTGGACCTTTGGACATAAAGCATGCATCATTGTTACTGTTCTCACCGAACAGCTGTGCTGCAGTGAGCCCCGAGCGCTAACAACATGTAGCTCAGTCCGCCTGCATGCCCAGGCTCTGCTCAGTCAGAGCAGATATTTACCCCACCGAGTCCAGAATGCTGATTAATTGCGTACGCTTAAAGCAGCCGCTGGCGGATCCTAACCACTTTAGATGTGGATGCAAAAAAGTTTCTGTCTAAAATAAACTACTACACTCTAAATAAATCACTGATTTCACACACAGTCACTTCACCTCATCTGTGTTGCCGTCTCTCTGTGACAGATGTTAAACTGGCATCATGTAAAAGACATTTTGTGTTGATGCCAGCAACCTCTGTAGCACCATTGCTATAAGCTGAAAAACTTAACGTGCAGCCCTGAGAAGCCATCTGAAGGAAACAAGATTAAGAGGAGAGTTGAAGCAAGACTTCAAGACTGCAGCCACAAAGTTAAACCTTGGGCGCAAAGGGACAGTGTGACAATGAAAAAGTGTCTCACGGTCAACAAAGTCAATGTATTGAAGCAGCCATAACAAATCCCTGATTTCACGCAATAAGATAATTTGTGGTTAGCGATGAGAAGGTTTTGTAAACAAAACGGACTCAGCTACACCAGTTCTGTAAGAATGAATGGGCCAAAATTCCAGCTAAGTATTGCTTAAAGCTTGTGGAAGGAAACCCAGAACGTTTGACCCAAGTCATATAAGCCTGTTTCAAAAGACAACCAGAATCAGTGAGCCTTTTGGTCATTCATAAATGATCAGCATGTGGCGAGATAAAGGTGGGTGTGGGGGTGGTGTCCGGGCTGTTGACATGCAGGGTTGCATATAAACCATGAGACGGAAGAGTCAGTGATAAACATAGAATATGGCTTGGATGTAACTTGTTTTTTTATCCCAATTGAAGCCCCGCTTCTCAAGTCTTTTTGCGAGCTGCTCCAAAAAGGTTGCGGTCCTTCACAGTCCCCGGGAACTGTCTGGCAAAGTGGTCTTCAGCTCTAAAGGCCAGCAGCTCCCGGACCTCTGCATCACTCAAGTTTGCCATTTCAGTTGATACAGTTTACAGATGTTAAATGAACTCCCCATGTTTACATGCATTTTAAATACTGTTGCCGGCCGAGGCTCAGCGCACATTCCACACATCATGCGGCAAGGTGTGATCTTCATTCATAGGTCCAGCATTACGGCAATATTGCGATAATATTACTATCAAGTTTGCCGGCACGAATGCCGCAGTATTTGTGCCTCGCCATACCGCCACGGCGCATTTATAAGACAGCAATATCACCCTAATATGCTGCCACGGTGTGTCTTTTGAAACAGGCTATAGATTAAAACGTGACTTTATTAAATACTCAGAAAATGTTGCTAAATATAAAAAAAACAAGTCTGAATACTCTGACAATAAATCCCACTGTTTCCTGTTGAAAACAGGGAGGTTAAAAGGTTTTTGAGTCGGTATAGCCAGTTTCATCTGTTCCTCTAAAAGCACCACAAAAATCATTTAAACATTAATGCACTGAAAAAGTAGCCAAAAAAGCTGCTGGGAACTTACTTTCTGAGATGCTCGTGCTCCTTTAGAAACAGCTCTGTTCTTCTGTTGTTGACTCCTGAACCACTCTTGTATGTTCTGAAAGGACAAAACCAAAACTAAAGTAATCATCTAATTAAAAGAAAGTTATTGAATGTATGCAGTGTGCCACAATATTTATATATTGAACACTGGTGCAAGTAATGTTTAAGATACTGAAAACCCAAGATAAAGATTAACAAACCGCTCTCTTTATTACAGTAGATCACTCAGAGGAAAGGTTATCCAAATAGTTACCAATGGAGGCTTTTACTAATTGCTACGTTTTCTCTAAGGACTTGAGTACTTCTGAAACATGCAATTGATCCAATGACATGAGGTATAATAACTAGAGAACAGGAGGGTTATAGAGCAATTGAAGGTTTTGATGAGGGAAAAAAAAGAATGAGACACGTAACCATACACGTCAGAAAATAGGAGCTGGCAAAATGTAATAAAAACCTGAAAGCAGAATTAACAAAGAAGTGGAAACAAGAGGCTGTTCCTGACTATTAGGCTTTATGTAACCAAACGCACATCACCCCATTCACTTCTGCCTGGTGCAGCTCTAGCTAACAGCATCTCTAAACGGCTGAAAACCCAGCACCTTCCTGAGTTTCTGTCCATTTAACACAGCCCCACCTCCCTGCTGGCCAAGAATGAGATAAAGAGCACAAAGGAATGGACATAAATATACCATTAACATCCTACCCCACCCATCTAACAGCAAGTAGACCAAGAATAAATGACTTTCTTCATCTCAGGCAGAGTGTTAAAAGCCAGTGGCAAAAAAGGCAGATCTGTAGTGTATAGTGTTTACTGGAGCTCAGGCTGGCTATCCCATCAGCATTGCTGATGTATTTGTAAGGTTGGAACTGCCAGTACTGACAACCCTCTTCATCACTCCAGCAAGGCTTTTTAAAAAGGGCACCAATGTAAATCACAGACATGCTGTCATTTACGCTGCTGACATTTAGAATCAAGGCAGCAGCAGAGGAAACGTTACGGCGACACTCGGCTCACACAGTCGCTGGTGCTGTTATGAATGGCACAGCCACACAATGTCAGCTTAGGTCCGTGTGTTTATATTGTGCATTAAACAAAAAAGGAATACACCCGTAAGTGTTTGGAAAAACTGCTCTACTCATTTTTTTCCTGTTTGTATAAATTTCTTTTAGCATTTAATATGCATTCTTCTATTTCTGCAGCATAAACAATTCTCATTCTGGGCAAGCCTTCACAGATCAAGATCTGTACTGCCCCCTACATGACAAAATGTTAAGTGCAGCAGATCTTATTTTATAAAAAACAAAAATATTTCAATTCAATTCAGCTTATTTATATAGCACCAATTCACAACAGATGTCATCTCAAGGCACTTTACAATAAATGTCATCATACAAACATTCCAATCAGTTTAAAAGTTTTCTATTTAAGGAATCCCAGTAGATTGCATTGAGTCATTGACTTGAGGTTGTGCCCCCTTATGCAGACTCCAAGCACAGTCATCTCTCAGCAATCCCTCATACTGAGCAAGCATGTAGTGACAGTGGAGAGGAAAAACTCCCCTTTAACAGGAAGAAACCTCCAGCCGAACCTGGGTCAGTACAAGCGGCCATCTGCCACGACCGTCTGGGGGTTTGAGAAGACAGAGCAGAGACACAGAAAGAACAAAAAGAACTGATGCAAGAGTACTTTCTATATTTAAGAAAGTAAAAAGTTGATAACAGAACATGAGGGATGCTCAGTTACTGGGAGCATCATCCCAGTCGATGCCCCCCGTCCAACAGCACATTGTAGCTAAGCGGGACACCAGACCAGGTGTAGCTTCTATGGAGAAAAAAACACTGAGAGAATACAAAGTTAACAGTCGAAATAACAGCAAATAAGTGAAGAAAAGTGGTAAGTCTGTCCTCCAGCAGTCTAAGCCTATAGCAGCATAACTACAGAGATAGCTCAGGATGACCTAAGCCACCAACTACAAGATTTATCAAAAAGGTGAGCTTTAAGCCTGGCCTTCAAAGTAGACGGAGTGTCTGCATAACGGACTAAAACTGGGAGCTGGTTCCACAGGAGAGGAACCTGACAACTAAAAGATCTGCCTCTCACTCCATCCATACATCCATTTTCTTCCGCTTATCCGGGGTCAGGTCGCAGGGGCAGCAGCTTCAGCAGAGAGACCCAGACTTCCCTCTGTCCTGCCACTTGGGTCAGCTACTCGGGAGGAATCCAAAGGCATTCCCAGGCCAACTGAGAAACATAGTCCCTCCAGCGTGTCCTGGGTTTCCTCTGGGTCTCCTCATTGTGGGACGTGCCTGGAACACCTCACCAGGGAGGGATCCAGGAGGCATTAACCAGATGAACCCCCTCAACTGACTCCTCTCGATGTGGAGGAGCAGTGGTTCTACTCTGAGCCCCTCCCGGAAGACTGAGCTTCTCACCCCATCTCTAAGGGAGAGCCCAGACACCCTGCAGAGGAAACTTAGTTCACCCGTTTGTATCCGTGGTTTTGTTCACTACCCAGAGCTCGTGACCATAGATGAGGGTAGGAACATCGACCAGAAAATCGAGAGTTTCGCCTTTCGGCTCAGCCCTCTCTTCCCCCCCGACAGACCAGTACAGCGCACGCATAACTGCAGATCCCGCACTAATCAGCCTATCTCCCGCTCCATTTTTCCCCTCATTCGTGAACAAGATCCCGAGATACTTAAACTACTCTACTTGGGGAAGGACCTCGTTCCCGACCCGGAGAAGGCATTCTACTCTTTTCCGGCTCAAGACCATGGTCTCGAATTTGGAGGTGCAGATTTGCATCTCAGCCGCTTCGCACTCAGCCATGAACCGCTCCAGCAAAAGCTGTAGATCACGTTCTGATGAAGCCAACCGGCCAATATCCTGAGGCCACCAAAACGGATCCTCTCAAAAACTTGGCTGCACCTAGAAATCCTACCCATAAAAGTTATAAACAGAATCGGTGACAAAGGGGAACCTTGGCAGAGTCCATCTCTCACTGGGAACGAGCCTGACTTTCTGCCGGCAACATGAAATAAGCTCTGATTCGGGTCGTACAGGGACCCAACAGCCCGTATCAAGGGGCCTGCGACCCCATACTCCCGAAGCACCCCCCACAGGACTCCTTGAGTGACACGGTCGAAAGGTTTCTCCAAGTTCACTAAACACATGTAGACCAATTGGATGAACTCCCACGCACCCTCCAGTACCCTGCTTGGGGTGTAGAGCGGGTCCAGTGTTCAATGGCCACGACGAAAACCACATTGTTCCTCCTGGATCAGAGGTTCGACTATCCGCTGGACCCTCCTCTCCAGAACCCCTGAAAAGACCTTACCAGGGAGGCTCAGAAGTGTGATTCTCCCTGTAGAAGGAACAAACTCTGTTATCCCCCTTTTTAAATATGGGGACCATCGCCCCAGTCTGCCAATCCAAGGGAATGGCCCCTGATGTCCACGCAATATTGCAGAGCCGCGTTAGCCAACACAGCCCCACAACATCCAGAGCCTTAAGGAACTCCGGGCGAATCTGATCAACCTCCGGTGCCCTGCCACCAAGGAGCTTTTTAACCACCTCGGTGACCTCAGAACCAGAGATTGGAGAGCCCGACCCAAAGTCCTCAGACTCTGCTTCCAGATTGTAAGGCGTGCTGGTGGGATTGAGGAGGTCTTTGAGGTAATCCATCGACTGACCCAGAACGTTTCGAATAGTGTTGGTGGTGCACCACCTCCTCCTGAGATGCTGGATGGTGGCCTCGAAACGGAAGTAGTTCTCCAAGGCCCCCATGGGTCCCATTCCACTTATACAAATCCTAGAAACCACCAGTGAACCTGCAGTCTGAGACCGAAGTCCTCTGTTTGGAACATATGGAACAATAAGATCTCTGATGGAGCTTGATTATTAAGGGAATGTATGTGAGGAGGAGTATCTTATATTATATTCCGGATTCAACAGGGAGCCATTAAAGGGAAGCTAATATAGGAGAAATGCGATATCTCTTTTTAATATTCATCAGAACTCTAGCTGCAGCATTTTGGATCACGTGAACGCTTTTAATAACATTTTGTGGACTTCCTGATGAAGAATTACAGTAGTCCAGCCTTGAAGTTACAAATGCATGGACGAGTTTCTCAGCATCACTCCTGGCCAGGATGTTTCTAATTTTAGCAATATTGTGGAGGAGAAAAAAGGAAATCCTAGAAACCTGTTTAATATGGAATTCGAATGTCATGTCTTGGTCAAAAACAACGCAGAGGTTCTTTATGTTATTACTGGAGCCCAATTTAATACCATCCAGATGAAGTGATTGACTAAGCAGTTTCTTTTTTTTAGAGCTTCTGGTCCAAAGATGGCAACTTCTGTCTTGTCAGAATTAAAGAGCAAAAAGTTTAGATTCATCCAGGTTATTGTGTCTTCCAGACATGCCTGTAATCTACCTATTTATACACTTAACCTAACCATGATAAATAATTAAAAAACACATAATAGTATTCATTTTTTTTGCTGAGCCCCCTTTAAAAAGGAATAAAATTGGCATCTCTGTAAAGACAAAAAAAAAAAAATTGTCAAATTGAATTTTAGTTCAAGAAAGAAAAACACATTTGTTTGAATCTTATTTATTACATTTGTTTCCCCTTAGGTCAAGAAAATAGCAAGCCAAATTTTGTCATCCCAGTTTTGTTTTCTTCTAAATACAAGCAAATCGTCCATTTTCAAATAAATATCTGGTTAGTATCACAAAGCCTTAGAAACAAGTGTCTACTTTCTCATCTTTCAGCCTTAAAAGGCTTCACAGCATAAACAAATCAAAAACTAATAATTTAGCATACAACACTGCTGGAGAAAGTGTTACTGCAAGACCACCGATCACTCTCACCTAATACAGCCTTTTTGCGTCTCAATTTCCACCTATTGAACACCATATTTACTTTGAATATTCAGTAAGATCATCTTACTTTGTATTTTAGGACTTATGAGGGATGTACTGGAAAAGAGGGATTTGTACCCTTTCAAAATGTTGATGTTGGCATGAAAAAAGGCTATAAAAGCAAGACAAAGCTATTTATTTATATAGTACATTTTCAGCACCAAGGCAAAGATTACATGGTTAAACGTAGGGCTGTGCAATTTCGTATTGTGAAATCTAACGATATTTCTATCACAATAATCTGTCTCACACCTAGGTGTATAAAATGGGAATGTAAGACACACTGAAAAGCATTGCTTCATGCTTTAGTCGACTAAATTCACAGTGCATTTGTTCACCTAAAATTAAAATGAGTACAAATTAAGCAACTAAAATTGGATTTTATTAAAAAAATTAAAACTAAACATTAAAGGGGCAATATGCAACTTTTCCCCCAAAATAAACGTAACAATAGCCTTTTTATTTGGCCATTTATGACTCAAACATCTCCTGATGAGCATACTGACACCTTGTCAGCTCACAGTGGGTGCACCTATAAGCCTGTATCCAATTTTTTCTATTTTCTGTCGGGTAGGATTTTCCAGCGCTGTCTGTGGATGTGACGTCAAGCGCGTTCATGTTAAACGTTTCAGATCACTCTGCCACCACTGCTAGTCAGCAATTAGCCTACACTCGCAAGCAGTTCAATGGATTGTGCGAATAAACAGAAGAGAACAAGGACAACTTTGACACCAACAGTAACTCCACACAAGACTAAAAAGGTTAAACCTCTGACAAGTGCCCGAAAAACATTGAAGATTAAGAGCGACCAGCGTAGGAGCGCGCGCTGCGAGGGCGAGCAGAAAGGAAGAGCAGTTCCGTTTTTTGGCCACAGGTGTCAGTCGCAAGTTTAAATTTCAGAAAATTGCATCTATCCCTTTTAATCACGATATTAAAAAGCTCGATGACGATAATTGCGGGGTGTGTTTTAATCTTTATGCCAACTGACCAATCCAGTTGAAGCGCCACCTTGTTGTCAAGCTAACTGGCCAATCAAGTCGCAGAAAAAAAAACATGTGGTACTGAGAAGAAGAAGGCTCCTGCTGGTAGGTAAAACGAACGTGCCGTGTGAAGATGTGAAGAGTGTACACCTGGTGAACAATTTTTAAGGAAGCCTAAACCGATCGGTCATCATCAGTGCAAAGTGACGCTAGCACGAGCACTGGCGGTAGCCATGTTAGCACTAGCTTCGGGCTGGATATTGATAGAAAATGACCCGGCAGCTTCCCCCCAGATGTTGGAGCATTAAGGAATAAGAGCTTTTAAGGATTTTTACTCCATTCACACTGGTAGGTCAGAGATGCTTTTCTAGTTAACAATTGTTGGTAAACTGCATAATAACGCTTAACGTTGTGCTAGCGTGCTAGCTAGCCATTGCTTCTTTCAGTCTTTCTTCAAACACTTCAACTTTTTTAGCGATCCCTGCATATGTGTTTTGCATAAAAAGGAGCATAAAAACTGAATCCTGCGTCTCCATGTTTGGTTCTGATTCTGGGGATGCGGAATAGACTTGAACCAAGAAACCTGAGTGGTCTGGAAGGTTGGTACAGTGAATATAGATCTTTAATGTATTTTGGTTTTAAGCCATTCAAGGATTTATAAACAAACTAAGCATTTAAAGTCTATTCTGTGAACTACAGGGAGCCAGTGTTAGAACTGGGTTGATGTGCTCTACTTTCCAAGTTCTGGTGACGACATGAACAGCAGTGTTCTGGATCAGCTGCAGCTGTCTGATTAACTTTTTAGGCAGACCTGTGAAGATGCTGTTGCAGCAATCAATCTGACTAAAGACAAACGCATGGATGAGTTTCTCAAGATCTTGTTGGGACATTAGTCATGTAATCCTAGAGATGTTCTTTAGGTGAAAAAAGGCCAACTTTGTGATTATCTTTATGAGTGTCTGAAGTTGAAGTTGTGTGCCGACTCTAGATCTACTCTGAATAAATTGAAGGAAATAATTGAGGAAACTTACCACAGGGAAAAACCGACCCACCAAATTAGAATCAAAGCTGGCTTTTGACCAATGGTGGGAAAAAATGGTTATTGTATAAAAATAGAATGTAACATATTTGTATGGAAAACTAATGTCCCAAATATTTTTTTTCTCACTGCTTTTGTATATAGTGTTACATTGAATATGTAATTGATGTTTGTGTGTTAAAATAAACAGTATCATAAACATGTTCCTTAGCTATAGTTGGGCTAAGCAATAATTTGTCAACAGTACAACTATAACTGAGCATAATATGTAATGACAATTCCAGTCCTCAAGTTATATCTCTCATACTTTGAATGTTTCCATAGTTCCATAAACTTAAAATGTCTGTTTCTTCTTATGAAAGACTTCAAAATGCACCTAAACTGTTAAAAAAACAAAGCTAACATGGTAAATAGATCAGCTGCAAATTATTAACCATCTCTTTTATTCAATATTTTATTTAACAATGCTGTTAATGGATTTTACATAAACATTATTTAAATGTAGATTGTGAATGTTTATTCTCTTTGCGTTTCATAAATAAATAAGAGTGATGAAGAGTTGTGAAGCTGTTTGCTGTTCGTGTTTTAGTATAACTATATTTGAGCATTTCCAGAGAGTTAACTGCCAAAATATTAATTTAGAAACTCAAAGACAGCTTGCAATGCTGGTGAAGATATTTTGTTTGCAATTAATGTCATGTAAAAAAGTTAATCTGGCTACAGGGACAAATTCACCAGAAACAAAAAGTATGAAACTTTAAATTGTAAAAATAAAAGTGAGTTCTGAGTTATTCTGAAGAAGATGATAAGTCTTTAAACAGCCCAATATGTTAAAACTACTTTAAATATAGAATTAAGTGTCCTAATGGCTTATGGTGGACGTGTGCCTGAATAAGGCCTCTGCAGATGTCTTCATCTTAGATGGAGTGAGGTAATTAGGAATCCTGCAGTGCTCACTGTAAGCTTACTGCAGCGTCTCACAAATCAATACACTATTATAAAAAAAGGCTATAAGATTCATGGTCTGCAGGAGGTTCCAGCTCGTTTTAATACACTCAGTCAGAAATGAGATGATCTGAAGAAAGGGTTAACCTTCTAAACGCAAAGCAAAGGAGGCTATGAATCTTCAGACTTCAATAACAAACATTTTCCAAGAGCAAGTCAGGTGGGAGTCTGAACTCATCTTCCAGTTCAGTAAATAAACTCAACATCTGAGGTCTATGAAAAATAGGTGACCATTTAATTGCTGACACTCAAGTTGAAATTCAAGCACATTAAAACATGCATAACAATCAGTTATGTGGAAAAGAGACAAAAATGGATCTTAATACGCATTCATTAGTAAATGAATGATTTACAATTTACCTACAAACAAATGCAATTTGTTCTCTTTAATCTGTACAATAACTTGGAATGTCTGTGATTCATCTTACTCCCTCGACAGTCCATCACAGGACAAAGAACTAGGTATGAAGTGGTTTTTGTTTGCGCCAAACACTTCAAAGACGAGTGCCTCAATAACCTCCGCCAGTATCAACAAGGGTTTTCTGAGAGACTTCGTCTTATCAATCCCTTCATTTTCCTCTCGCTTAGGGTCAGACTCTGGCTCGAACATGTACGACTGGATGGACAACTCTTCCGACATTTAAAAAAAAGAAAATTGACGAATGAAAAGTTTCTGCAGTGCTACGTTGCCGGTTCTCTATCAAACAACAAAAATGGCTGAATGGGGTGGAGTGGAAGATTCGGCGACCTGGAGGGGGGATTGGTATGCAGCACGTCCTACACATTTAAAGGGACCACACCAAAACAAATCATTCTGCAAACCCTGTTCAGACACCTCTGAACAGGGCTAGAAGAGCCTAAAGAACTACTTTAATAAAATTTTCTGACGTAATAACTGCAGATCCACTGTATAAAGACCACAATTAAATGATTTAGATGTAAAGAGGAAGAATTTAAAAGCATGATATGTCCTCTTTAATGTTTAGATCTGAACATTATAAAGAGCATACAAATGAAGCAGATTTATAAATGATAAAACTGAAATAAACATATACACAATGATAAAAAATCTGACATACACTAAGGTATAAATGGTGACAGTGAAATTGCCCTTTCATCCATTCCTCCTCTTTGTATAGCCCCTTTCAAACAGGCCATGAAAAAACGGTAATTTTCCGGACTTTGCTTTCAGACACAAAAGCAAAACAGACAATCTTCCGGACTTTGTCCGGATACCCTTTACCGGTAATTTTACGGATGAAGACCTAGTAACAAGAGCGGACTTTTCGCAGTATGGTGTTTGCATTCAGACTATTAGGGAATGTTCCGGAGCGCTGGAGGGGTGTGGGGCGGTGGGGAACAGGGGAGAGGGGCAGGGAACGCTGTGAGCGCACACATTGATGACGTATAAATGTCACTATTTTTCTTTCAGCTTCTTTGTCGATGTCTCTTAAGCGTTTCCATGTGTGCAAAATTGCACACATCACAAAGACGAGCACTGAGAGTAGATCTGCTGTTTCGTCGACCATCTTTGCAATAATCCCTTTGTTTGGGGAAATGACTTGTACGCCCGCCAAACTAAGTTAACGTCATATCCACATACAACCCCCCCAGACAATTGTCAGGATTCTCTGGTACATTTCTTGCTGTGTGAAAGCAGTAAAAAGGTGATGTTCTGGAAAAAAGTGGTGTATTTGAAAACACAACTCCGGTTAAAGACCGGATGGAATTGTCCGCAAATATTCCAGAACTTCGGTCTGAAAACGGCTTATGAGCGTCAGTTTACTTAACATCCTGAATCTATTTGTCATTGTAATTTTGTACCAATCATAGCTCCTAAGTGAAATGGAAGTGAACGAATACATAATGGAGTACTCACTCAATGTCTTTCCTGACCGATCCTAAAAGGTCTTCCCTTTCCCGGATGGCCAGAAAGTTGCCTTTGGTTTTGTGGAATTCATGTGTGTAATCCTGAACAGGAACCAGGGAAAAGGCAAAACAAGATTCAAACACTCATGTCTGCACAATAAATAATTATTTTATTTTTTTTTAATCCATTTTATTTTGCTTAACAGTCAGTCGACAGAGGCTGCGGTTATCCCTGGTGCTGGTGCACCTTATGCTTTCACGCAACTTCCAATAAACTTGTTTGGATTCAGGGCTGTGAAAAATTAGCTTCTTCAGCAATAAACTTTTGTAGCTCACCATTCTTGTGGAGGGTATCAATGACTTCTGGATGTCTGCCAAGTCAGCAGTCTTCCCAATGATTGTGTAGCCTACTCACCATTTAGAGGCTTAGGAAACCTTTGCAGGTGTTTTAAGTTAATTAGTTGATTTTTTTTTGCTTTTGTTCCATTGGGTGTGTCTGAGACCACAAGTAAGACTTAGGCCTTGTAAACACAGCAGGATTTTTGTAAAACCAAAAAGTAAAAAACATTTTTTAGAGAAGAAAAAAATCCATCCGCACTTGACCGTATAGGTGCATTGTTAAGTATAGTCATAGTCAAGCCAAACCTGTAGGGGGCAGTAGTACCCCAAATCTAATCTTATCAGAATAACTTCCCTATGGTCTTCTACATAGAGCAGTAATTGAGCTTGTAAAAACAAGCAAGCAAAAAGGGCTTGGACAATCGATAATGGCAACAAAGCTCTGAGGGCATCCATGCTGTTTCTGAGTGTAAACACAGCTCGCACCTGTGATGTCAGAGCATTTTTGTTGTGGTCAGTGACGTTCCGAAACCTAAAACCCTGGTTATTTATGTCCACAAGCAATTCGGAAATCTTCACTTTGGTCAGAGGTTTTTGAAATATCTTTTTTTGATGCCGTAAATCTGCATTTTCATGTGGATGAGACCAAATTGTAGCTTTTTTCCCCTGAGAGTCCTGGCTATATGTGGACAATGCATCAGTGTTGAATATTTTGAATGAATTAGTATTTAACTAATCATTTAATGTCTTAGTATAAGTAACATTCATGACAGTAGGTCATCTAGGAAAACAGTCTGCTGTTCATCACGTCTCTGATAAGTGGTGCAGGATCACCGGGTGACAGATGTCAGAGCAGCAAGATATCTAAACCCTAATTTCTACTGCATGCGCTCCGCTCCGCTCCGCCATGCACGCCGCAGCAAAAATGCCCTCTTTGTAGTCAATGAGACCGTTTCCACTGGCAAAAATAGGAACGATTCTATTTTTGCCGAACGCCGGAGCAAGTTTGCAGTCAATTTACACAAATCACACAGCACCAACAGGATACCGGACAAGTACACATCAGTTTTTTCAAAATAAATCAATAATGCCACTGCTTGGTGCACACTGTTCCTCCATGTTGATCAACATGCCGTATTAAATCCTAGAAACACCTGAAGGACCCTAGTCTAATTATTGTTGAATAGATGTCTATTTTTTCCATTATAAAACCCAGATCATAAAGAAAACAACAAGGAGAGAAAAGTAGGTTAACCTGTAGAATATCTCTGTGTCTCTGGAGGGTGTGCATGAGTGCAGCATTGAGAGATGATGTTCCCGGGGTGTTGGTATACTCTGCCATCTTGTCGTTCACTCCCGTTAGCTGAAAAAGACATGAAATGAGAGGGGATAACCTGGTGGAACATAAAGAAATCCTGACAAAACAGACCATAGCCAAGAATGAACATGTTCATCAGTAAGGTTTAAATGCTAAAGAGGGGTGACTTACTTTATCCAGCAGCTGTTCGATCTCAACTGACATGGTGTCAAACATCCTGTCCTGGGTGGAGTTATTTAGCAGTGGCGTGGTGTCTGAACTTTAAGTAAAGAAAACATTGAGAGCAGTTAGATAGTGTACTAATAGCAATCTGTTCATAATACATATCTGAGTCATAATTATTCAATGACAAACTTAAAATACTGTCCTAAAAGGCAGACATTGAAGAATTGTGTCATGAGTGATCATTTGTCCCTATATCGGTTCAATGGGTCAATTAAAATTCATAATTTGCCACTTACTTATAGAACACCATAATGAAACAGTGCTCTTTTTAAATCTTTTACTAATCTAAACTAAATCCAAGTAGGCATTACTTCTAGACAATGTGAATACTGGTAATGCCAGACAGCAGTGTAATAGCTGGGCTTAATTCTGCTAGGTCTAAATTGACCTTATACTGTATGGTTGCTTACAGTGGGGCAAAAAAGTATTTGGCAGTAACCAATTGTGCAAGTTGTCCCACCTAAAAAGATGAGAGATCTGTAATTTTCATCATAGTGTCACTTCAAACTGCAAGAGACAAAATGTTTCAAAAAATTAAAGCTGCAAACAGCCTCGAACGGCCCATCGCCTCAACGCCACCTTAATGCTTCCACTAACCCTGCTGATCATATCTTCATGAAAAGTGTTTAAAGGCAAAAAAATGTCGGCTTTCGAACAAAAACAACCGACTTCCTAAAGGGTATGGACACTGGCTTCAAAAGATTTAAAAAGTCTTCGTAAACTACTAATATGTACAGAACTTTACAATCCTAGTAGAGAAAATTGCTTGTGGGCGGTTGTTTTAATAATTATAGGGGCATTGTGCCAGAATTAAGCCACTCCCACCAAATATTTGCATACACATCTGTTAGGGATTGGACTAATATCCATGTTGTTGAATTTGGTGCAGATCAGATGATGTATGTGAAAATTACAACAAACATATTTCTATGGCGTGACGCCATGCCATCAGAGCCACACCCTCTTTCTAAAACTCTCAGTACTGGTCAACAAGTTACACCTACTTATTTTCAGTCACTCACCACAACTAGATGTTAATTAGGTAAAAGGAGTCAAATATCCCTAATGCCTGAAGACTATCCTCACTCATTTTGAAGACTTTAAGTGAAAAGCTCTAGGAGGATTTCGTTCAAATACGACGTGTAAATGGCACAATTTGGCAGCTTCAAACCAAAATGGTCGACTTCCTGTGGGATTGGGACCATGGCTCCAAGAGACTTTATTTAGGTTCTGAGACACTACATATGAATTCAATTCAATTCAAAAATAATTTATTGATCCCAGAGGGAAATTAAGTGTTTGTATAGCTCATATAATTAATTCTTTAAGGAGTTGTTATAGATGATGATAGCTGTGGGTAGGAAGGATTTCCTGTAGCGGTCTGTATTGCAGCGAAACTGAAGAAGCCTCCAACTGAAGACGCTCTGTTGTTGTATGACTGTCTCATGAAGAGGATGCTCAGGGTTCTCCATAATTTTTTATTTTATAAAAAAAATCCTTCTTTGCATCATCATCATCTCCAGATGTTCCACAGTTGTCCCAAGAACAGAACCAGCCTTCTTTATCAGGTTGTTTAGCCTATTTAACTCTCTGGCTCTGATGCTGCTACCCCAACAGATGACAGCTAAAGAGATTACACTATCCACAACAGACTTGTAGAAGATCTCCAGCATCTTGCTGCAAACCTTGAAGGACCTAAGCTTCCTCAAGAAGTACAGTCTGCTCTGTCCCTTCTTGTAGACGGCTTCACTGTTCAGTCTCCAGTCCAGTCTGTTGTCAAGGTGAACTCCGAGGTATTTATACTCCTCAACCACCTCCACTTCTTCTCCCATGATGGAAATAGTTTTTGACTTATCCCTGTTTCTTCTGAAATCTACAATCATCTCCTTTGTTTTGTTCACATTCAAGGTGAGACGATTGTTTCCACACCATGTCACAAAGCGGTCCACCAGCTCTTTGTATTCAGCTTCTTGTCCATCTCTGATACACCCGACAATTGCAGAGTCATCTGAGTATTTCTGCAGATGACAGGTCTCTGATATGTACTGGAAGTCTGAGGTGTACAGAGTGAAAAGGAATGGTGAGAGTACGGTCCCCTGTGGTGCTCCTGTGCTGCTGACTACCTGGTTTGACACACAATTCTTCAGTCTCACAATCTGTGGTCTGTTTGTCAGGTAGTCATTGATCCAAGGAGATTGTTGAGGGCTCCACCTGTGTCTTCGGGAGTTTCTGACAAAGCAAATCCGGCCGAATTGTGTTAAATGCACTAGAGAAATCAAAGAACATGATCCTCACAGTGCTGCCCGGTTTGTCCAGATGACAGTGGGTTGGTTGAAGTAGGTGGATGATGGCATCTTCAACTCCAACTCCACAGCGATAAGCAAACTGCAGTGGGTCCTGATACGTTCTTGTTTGCTCACTCAGGGGTGCCAACAGGAGTCTCTCCAGGACCTTCATGATGTGGGATGTCAGGGCAACGGGTCTATAGTCATTGATGACTGATGGGTGAGTTCTCTTTGGTACTGGAACAAGGCAGGATGTCTTCCACAACACTGGAACCTTCTCCTGAGTTAGGCTAAGGTTGAGTAGGTGCTGCAGAATCCCACAGAGCTGCTCTGCACAGGCCTTCAGGACTCTGGGGCTGACACCATCTGGACCTGCAGCCTTGTTCCGGTTTAGTTTCTCCAGCGGCCTCTTCACCTGACTTTTGGAGACAGAGAAGTGAGAGGGGGAGGCAATGGGGGTAGCAGCATTTCCTGACTTGGTTGAAGTCAAACTTGTGGAATTAGAAGAGTCAATGGCTAAGGTGAAGGATAAAACATCTGAGGTGTAACAGGAAAGCTGTTGCTCAGAGGAGAGTGGCATGTCTGTTTGGCTGGGAACAGGAGAGGAGGATGCTGAGCTTGTTCCTGAACTGAACCTGTTGAAGAATGTGTTCAGTTCATTGGCTCTGTCCAAACTTCCATCTATCCAATCCTTCCTGTCCTTAAAACCTGTGATCTTTCTCATTCCTGACCAGACATCTCAGATATTGTTCCTCTGTAGTTTGTTCTTCAGCTTCTTCGTGTATGCCTCCTTGCTGTCTCTGATGTTGACCTTAAGTTGCTTCTGTATACTCCTCAGTAATTCCCTGTCTCCCTCCCTGAAGGCTCTTTTTTTCTTGTTTAGCAGTTCCTTCAGGTTACTGGTGATCCAGGGTTTGTTATTAGGGAAGCATCTCACTGTTCTGGTGGGGATGATGTTGTCCACACAGAAGTTTATATAGTCAGTCACACACTCAGTCATGGCATTGATGTCCTCTCCATGTGCTTGGCAAAGAGTCATCCAGTCTTTGGTTGCAAAACAACCCTGCAGGGCTTCTTCAGCTTCCTGTGACCATTTTCTCACAGTTCGTTTTGTCACAGGTTACCTCTGAATAAGTGGTGTATATTCTGAACAGAGAAAAACAACATTGTGATCCGATTGTCCCAGAGGAGGTCTTGGTTTGGACATGTATGTATCCTTTACATTTGCATAAAACAAATCCAAGGTCTTGTTTTCTCTTGTAGAGCAGCTGACAAACTGTTGAAATGTTGGAAGTGTAGTAGAGAGCGAGGCATGATTAAAATCACCAGATATTGCCACAAATGCATTGGGGTGCTGTATCTGTAGATTTGCAACAACGGAACTGATGACATCACATGCAGTGTCAGCAACGGCTGAAGGTGGAATGTAAACAACTGCCAAAATTACACTGGTGAACTCTCTTGGTAAATAATATGGACGAAAACTCACTCCCAAGAGTTCGACATTTGGGCTGCAGAGACGACACTTCACAGTAACATGTCCTGGATGACACCATCTGTTGTTGACAAGCACTGCTACTCCACCACCTTTTCTTTTTCTGCTCGTCTTCAGATCTCTGTCTGCTCGTACAGTCAAGAAGCCTGGCAGACAGACGGAGTCGGGGATATGATCCAGCAGCCAGGTCTCAGTAAAACACATAACATTGCATTCACGGTACTCTGGCTGAGTCCTTGTAAGGGCTTGGAGTTCATCCATCTTGTTAGCCAGTGATCTTACGTTGTCCATTATGATCGATGGAAGAGATGGCTTGAACTTCCTCCTCCTTTGTCTCCTTTTCGCTCCTGCTCTGCATCCACGTCTCCACCTTATCAACTCATCAGGGATTTGTGGCTTCAGTTGAGCTAGTATTTCAACTTTTGCGATGTTAACCAGATGCTCCCGACTGTAAACCACATTGTTGCCATGGTAACATCATAACAAATTGTCAAAAAGGGAAAACTTTATAGCAAAAATCCTTCCAGCTTCACAGCACCAAAAATTAGAAAGTATACAGGTAAAAACATGCAATCTTCTTTAAGAAAAAAAGAGGAACCAATGTACAAAAAAACAAAACTTAATATGTAGCCAACAGAGCCACTCCAACGTGCAGCCACCCAGAGCAGCGCAATTCTAGACTGATGAGAATTCTAGAATCAAATCCCGACATTTAAAATCCTCAGATAAAGTATGGCTTGGGGCTGGTTGTTTTAAGGTTTCTAGGGAGAGCTGTTGAGGAATTAGACCATGATCATGAGAACGTTGAGAAACAGCCCAGAACTACACAGAGTGAACAGATCAATGACCTGAAGAGAGCTGGGACCACAGTAACAAAGGTTACTATTAGCAACACACTACGTCATCTTGGATTAAATTCTTGCTGCGCTAAAAAGGTTCCTCTCCTTCAGCCAACATGTCCAGACCATCTGGCTGTTCTAGAGGAGGACTGGGAGAATGTCCTATGGTCAGATAAGACCACAACACCTGCCATGTTTGGAGGAGGAAGAATGCGGAGTTGCATTCCAAGAACACCATACCTACTGTGAAGCACGGGGGTGGAAACATTATGCTTTGGGGCTGCTTTTCTGCAAAGGTGACAGGACCACTGACCCGTATTAAGCAAAGGATGAATGGAATCATGTATCGTGGGATTTTAGGCAAAAACTTACTTCCATCAGTGAGAGCATTGAAGATTAAACGTGGCTCTATCTTCCAGCATGACAATGATCTCAAACACACCGCCTGGGCAACAAAGGAGTGGCTACGTAAAAAGCATTTAAAAGTTCTTAATTGGCCTAACCAGTCAAGACCTCAATCCAAAAGATAATCTTTGGAGGGAGTTGAAAGTCCATGTTACCCAGCAACAGCCCCAAGACATCACAGCTCTAGAGAAGATCTGCATTATAGAATGGTTCAAAATACCAGCTACAGTGTGAGAACCTGTTGAAGACCTACAGGAAACATTTGACCTATGTCATTGCCAACCAAGGTTGCATTAAAAAGTATTGAGATTAACTTTTATTGGCCAAACTTATTTTCTGCCCCACTGTATCTCTGTATTGTCTCTGTAATGAACTGATTAACCAATTGTGGGTAAACCCCTGTTACCTGGTGTCTGCTGAGATAGGTCCTAGCAATCCTATCTCTAAATCCAAATAAGGCAGGTAGAGGAAATGGATGGGGAATTGTTTTTATATGTTTTGTCAACAACACACAAGAACTTAAATATAGATCTATCTACATAAGTCAGAATCATCACACATCCACTACCATGCATAACAGTTGGTATGAAAGATATGTGCTTAAAGGCTGTATTGTTTTACAACCAACGTAGCAATGTGTATTTTAGCCAAACACCTCCATTTTGGTAGGTTCTGTACAACAGAACTCAACAAGTTTGTTTATAAGAAACCAGTCATGCTGTGGTGTTGTTTTCATCAGCTTTTTTTGCTTTTACCGTGACATTCTATGACACATATAGGCAACCAATAAAATGCTGGAAAATGATGATTGAGGTCACAGAAACTTAAAGATCAGTTTGAAACTTGATATACCAGCAGGTTTCTGCTAAATCAATCAAAACAAAATATTTGAAATTAAGAGGCCAAAAGTAGTTTTCATTGGGAAGTCTTTCTGGCTCAGTTAACTGTGTTTAACTGCACAAAAAATAAAGAAACTTGACTTCTGACTGTTGCAGATATGAAGGGCACTGAGCTTACGTGTCTCCTCGACGTCCATCCCTAGAGCTGCTGTAGCTGGTGCACAGTTTACTAAAGGAGACTAGTTTCAGGTCAAGTTCATTCTCCAACTGCCTGGCCTGCTTTCTCAGATCTGTAACACAATCAGGCAATCTTAACAAAACATTAAAAAACAGTGGAGTACAACAGCTTTATACATTTACTGTGTTTCATGGGCGGTTCTAGGCAGGGGCCAACAGGAGCCAGTGCCCCTGTACTTAATAGAAAATATGATTTTTTTTTTGATGATATGCGCTGGTATAGAAACCATAACTAATTGCTCCCTTTGGGGAATCTCCTCCTGTACCTTCACAGTTTTACTTTAACAATTAATAAAGAAAATTGGTGTTGCACTTTTAGCTTCAGCCGTATTAAAATAGAATCACAGTTTTCATTTTTTCTAGTTCAGGGGTCTGCAAATGGACCTTTGGCTCACTTAATATATTAAAAGATGAAATGTTGCCCTGCTTTTGTTTTTTATCTTTTGTTCAATGCCCCCATGAAAATAAACACCAACCCCACCCTGGAAAATTTGGTCTAGAATTACCAGTGCTGTGGTTAAACAAAAATTGTATTGTTACTTTTAGGTAACAACACAATGTGATCATATTGAAATATTTAATATATCTTTCGTATTTACTCCCACTTGTAAGCGCATGTAGCAGAGCAGACCTTTGCCCCAATAAATGATAACTCGTTTTTGTTTCATGCGAAAGTCAAAGAAGCCAACCAACGTTTTTCCAGCTTTCATTAAACTAAGTACGTGTAGGTAAATTTTTCCTCCAGTTGTTTTCCAATGGACATAGCCAACAACATTCGTGTCAATTTGATAAGCCGTTTAAAGCATCGTCCTCGATTTAACAGCTTAGGGAGCAACACTAACTTCGGTTACACGGCAATATGCGTTAGCTTGTTGGGAGCTAACTAACTGCATGACAGGGACACGTTTTAAAGTCAGAGGCGTGACGCATCGAAACTGACGCCCTATCCCCTAACATTACGTGAACAGCAGCCGATGTTGTTGAGTGTTACATTTATTTTAAACTGGATAAAATTGCAGACTCCTTACCCTCCCAGTAGTTGCTGTTTCCTATCCCTGCCATCTTTGTTTTCCTGCGACGTCATCAGCTTCAATTCAGCAGAGAAGAGGCAAGGCGTGGGATTTTATCGCCCTCAGCACAGACTGTCAGGCACGACTCCAGACCTTTATATACAGTCTATGCTTCAGACGCAAGAGCTAAAACATTGCTCTATAAAAAGTTATCAGTAATATTATGTTACTCATTTTCAAATAGTATGGTTATATATAGATCACAATATATGTCTATGCATGTTTTGTATTTTAATTGTTTTTATAGTTTTATGGTAGGTTATCCAAGGTCAGCTCTGTGGCATTGTGTGGCGTTATACTGTAAAAACAAAACATATCCTCAATAAACGTTTCAAATAGTAATCCTGGACAACATTTTAGAAAATATTTAACCTTCAACATGCTCTTTAATATGCCACCTTGACTCAGTGCAGGTGGTGGGAGACAAAAGAACTCTAGCTACAATAACATCAATACTGGACAATGTCTCCCACAGAATGCATGAAGCTGAACTGGAGAGTTTCTTCAGTGACAGACAGCCGCATACTGGGTTCGCAAAGGAGCATTGCCGCGGATCCTTACTCCAGCAGCTGTTCGACTCCATGTCAATTACTGCTCCCAACAAATTAAATAGGTTCCTATTTTAGGAGTTTTTTATTTTTTTGTAAATAGCCTGTTTTTCATGCACAAATATAGGCTATTCTGCACATTTTTAAAAGACCCTACCCAGTTCCACATTTCTTTTAAACAGAATATGTTATCATTAATGACTGTACATTATTATTCTTGTGTGGTAATTTTTCCCTTACTGTATAGTCTGCTATTATTTTCTGTCTTTATATTTAATACCTTAGTTTAAATCCGCATGTTTCTATTTACCTTTAACTTGCTGCTGTACACCTTTACTGTGGGACAATAAAGGATTTCTATTTTGTACTGTATTTTTATTATGGTTTTGTATGTCGTGGTCTTTTTTCATCTGTGTAATAAAGTAAGTATGTAATAAAGCTTGATATTATTATTAAGCAGAAATAAAGTGTTATGCTTTTCATTCTATTGCAAGTCTTTATCAATTTATGAACTGTTGGCTGCACAATGTTTGTCCTTGCATGATATAAATAAAACATGAAAATAAAGTCTAAAGAAAACACTTCAGAAATTTAAATGTTAATCCTTTTGGACTAAGCTAGCATTTAAGATATATTTGGAATTTTATTAAGGATAGTGTTTGAGCTGGCAGGATTTTACTAACAATTTGACCGCAAATTTTACTAACAATTCGAGGTCAAAAACCTAATATATTGCTAATATTTTGACATCTGTCACAACTAGCCTATTTAAATAGCAAAAAGAACATTGATGTGTTCAAGACAACCTTTGGCATTCTACTTGTCTGAGTGAAAAAGGAAAAAAAGCTAAACAAATGTTCATTCTGTGGCTGCTAGTTGTTTTCACTAAATTAATCTAGCTCTCTGGGTGAGAAACCCTGCCCACCCTTCTTGTATAAGAGGTTTAGAAACCACAAATTGACACTTTTCATGTAGTGCAAACAAAAGAAGGAAAAATGGCTTTAAAGCGTTGAAAGGATTTTTAAGAGGTTCTGTGGACACACTGGTTATAGGTCCTTAAGCATCGTCTTATAGGTAAAATATTCATAACTCTTGAACTTTTCAGGATATTTCACACTGCAACAAGATGTGTCATGTTAGGATATCATGTGACACAGCAACGCAAAGTAGTGCAAACCTGAAAGAACAATTTGAAAAGTGTGGTATACATTTACTTTATCAAGATTTTTTAAATCAAAATATTTTTTTCTGGGGTTTTGTGAAACTGGTGTGTCTCCATATAAACAAAAACTCGAATATATCTCTGCATGTGCTGTGCAGTGGTTTTCTTTAAGCCTTTCTGACCTGCTGTTCATAACATCAGGGCCTTGAAGTCCTTCTATATAAACATAACGTGATCTTTGTGTTGAAAATGAACACAGAAATGTGGTTTTTAGTCAACTACCATCACACACACCAGTAGAACTGCTGGATTCAAATCAAGATATGCTCAAATACTGGCATGTGCAGGACATCTTGTTCACATTTTAATGGCAAAAGTTAGAAGGATGAGCTCGATAAATAATGAGCTCCTAGGATTTTTGTTGTTTGATCTCATTTTAAGACTAATAAACAAGCTGTTAAAACAGCAAATTCAAGTTAAGCAAAGTGGCGACTTCTTAGGTCACATGTCAAATATTGCTGCTCTTTTGTCTCACTGTACTAGACAATCAAAGCATCAAACATATTGAGGAGCAAAAAGTAATTTTTGTCTGTACATGAGCTGCTAAACCTCAATATAGAGCACCTTCTATATTTATTAGTAACCCCAGTAAAGATGTGCTTCGAAATAACTTTTATAGACTCGGTGAAAACAAGATGATTTTCTACTCTAATAGTAAGCTATGGAGATTTTTACCTGCTTCTCCATCCTGCTCACTGTGCGTGGTGCAAGATGATCCTGGGTCCTTATAAAGCCTTGCCACAGTTCTGTTTTACACTTTTGTAGATTTAGGGCTGTGAAAATTAGTTGTCAAAGCAGAGACTTATGATTTTGGTTCTTTGTCATGCATACAAAAATCTGTTTAAAAATCTGGATTTTTGTTAAGGGAAAACCGATCTGACCCTATGGGAGAATGTACTTAGCATTCTTGTTTAATGTGTTAGCTGTGATTAATCACATTTGTTTTGCTCAATTTGTCTAGCAATGGCCATGCCTGATTAATATCTAGACTAGTAAAAAAATATATGACCCCTTTAAATAGGACCTATCTGATGGCAGGAAGTAGGCCAAAAATATCTCAAATAGCAGCAAATCATGCCCCAATCCAAAGCAATTGAACAGATGAGAAACATCCAATCATGACACAACCAGTTATTAGTTTTAGGGGCCAATAAAGATGGAATCATGTCGGTTTTATCCCTTTATTAGAAAATAATTGTCGTTTTTTCAATTAGATATTTTTAATTAAGTTATGTTTTCCTCTCCTTCACAGCCTGCTGGTCAATAGTGCAGCGTTTTTGCAAAAACCATCTCTAAGAAGGCAACATTGAAGCAAGACATGTGGCTATCAGATGTTTTATTGTATAGTTTTTTTGTCCATTTTAGCAAATCATGATTACACCACGGTTCTGCTGAAATGTTCTGCTGCATGTGGATTCACATTAAACATGATGTGCAATTGGCAAACATTATTTACAGTTCCAGTCTCTTCATATAAAATCGTCACACCAACACTGTGTGACACTTTCAAAAGCTAATACATAAGGGGCGGGCTTCAGAGACGCAGCATAAGAAATATTATTTACAAAACTGTCCCCAAACACAAAAAAATTTCTCATGAAAAGCTGGTAGTCAGGGTAAACTCTTTGAAACCATGCGTTCAACTATTTAGATGGACATTCAGTGATTTCAAAGTAACCAACAGTAGTTAAGTATTTCAGGTGTGAGCAAATCTATCACATTTTTGATTTTGGTGATATATCTTATTTGCTTTTAAACGCTTTTGATTAAATTTCTGAGACTGGAAATCCTAAAAGAGGGGGGGAATTTTTTTTTATTTTTTTTACATTTTTAAAGCTTTCCATGTGACTCCCATGTCTTTGCAGAAACTCTCTTCTTACACTGAATGAGTCACCAAGAAAACATTTTCAAACACACATAGGGAGAGTTACAACTTGAAAATAACCAAGCAGGATTCACCTGTATAATTTCAGAGGTTTGGGAACAACTAATTTAGTTTAGGGCACAAATACCTCTGATGAATGTTTTAATTAATGGGTAAATAAACCAGGATGGACTTGAAATAAAAAATATTTGATCAAAAAGAACATGAGTCAGCAGAAAAACTGATGCTCTGTAAAGGCAAAATGACTATTGTCATCATTCAAAAAAGGCTACAACTAAAAGTCAGCAGTAACTTTCCATGTACAGAACCAAGTTAAACTTAAACACTCAAATCAACGAAAACGGGAATAATAAATAATATCATCACTAAATATTTATAGGTTTACAGCTTCTTTTTTTCTTTCAGCAGTGATATGAGACAGTCATTGCTTTCCAGATTTGGGATTTTTCCACCAAACTGGTTTCCGGGGATGCTGGAGGCAGTTCTTAACTGGTTTTAACTGGTCGTGTGTTTTTCCACAGCCAGAGAACCAGTTTGGCGCCACACTATAAAAATCTTAATCAGTAAACCTGTGATCTTCTAGGAGAGAGCTGACCTACACAAATCCCTGTATTTGTGAACGAATGTCCTAATACCGCCAACTTATTTCTTAAATCCCATTTTAAACAAAAAAATAAAGCTCAGGAGACAAAGCAAATCGTGTCCTAATCTGCTGCTAACCTGACTCCATTCATGTTTTGACCCCAAGGTTCTACCATAGTATTAAACTTAAATTAGCGCAAAACCTAAACTAACTCTGGAGTTTTAAACATGGCACTTACAACAATTTGGTTGTTGTTCTTCAAGGACCCGTCTCCGGCGGTTCTTTTCACAGACCCAGCAAAGAGTTGGTGACCAGTCAACACCCGTTTATCGATGTCAGAGACAACAAAAACAAATAATTGGTGCTAAGCTAAAACAGGGACGCTTTTAGCACCAGAATGGCTCTGCTGGGGGGAAAAAAAACTCCTTAGTGCAAGGGAACTCTGTGCACGTTAAAGTCCAAGTTGCATTTAAACCTGGAAACCTGACTGAGCAAAAACACAAAACTAATAAACTTCAAGGTAAATCGCCTTAAAATTTCTTGTGCAGAAACAGTTGCAATGACCAAGATTTTTCCTTATTTTTTTATCAGCTAAATAATGGATGGATTGATTCTCAGCATAAGCTCAGTTTCATTTAACAAAAATACAGCTATTACAGCCTGACTGGACTGATAAATCTACAGAAGCCAAGGCACAGAGTTGGAGTCAATCTCCCAAAGGCTCGGACATTTCATTGAAGCTAGTCTACTTTGGACCAAGAATTAAAAAACATTTTTGATTTTCTATTTTGAGACAGAATTAAGTTAATGCTTAAAGATGACACATTTCAAAGGTAAATTTTGGGTGATAAAGAACTTCTTACTCGATTTGTTTTGAAGAGTTCATTTGGACTTGGAAGCTTGACCTTTAAACTGAGCAGAACAAGCAATTGCCTTCTTGAATGGCTCGGAAACAAAGAAGGAACTATGAGGGCGGACAAGAACTTCTTCATTCACTGTGTTCATTAATATTTTCCTCCATCTCCCTCTGCTGGTCAGGTATGAGTCAACCAGCAGGATAACTGAGTGCTTAGAACTTGATGGCGTAACAGAAAAAATGTTTACTCATTCATAAAGAGAGAAGGTGAAGCTGCGATATGAAGAGTTCATTGAGTTCCTTGGAGGTCAAGGATTTGACTTTAGAGGGATTTAAAAAAAATACTGAATCAAACTAGTGCAACATTTCTCAGATTTTGTTAGCATACAGTGTCTCTTCATCACTTTCGCTTTCATCCTGAAACTCGTGGGCGAGCAGGGACTTTTTGGAACCCATGGAGTTCAGATGGATCTCATCGTCGTATTCGTCGCGGTGCTGCCGCAAACGGTGGAAGCCATCTTTCTGATGGTCGGACTTCGATGAGCACACACACCAAATGATGCAGGCTGTCAACACCAATGCTGTCATGGAAGCAGCTGCAATACAGGAGGAGAGACGCACAGTTAAGCATTTGCACAAAAAACATGAATATTACTGTAAAAACATTTAAATTCACTTAGAACAAATCTAGCTTTCAATAAAATCATGAGTTCAGTACAGTTCTAGTCAGATTTTTTCATCATTGATAATATAATCTTAATTGTGGGATTTTTATGCACTCAACAGTTTTTGCCCAGCATGGAGTGATCATAGAAAAAAAACCTTAAATCTTAAAAAAAAAACACACAGAAAAACACACAAATCCACTTTACTAATCTGAGTTTATAGTGGTTAATATCGAATCCATATATGGTCAGAATAATACCCAACCATTAATAAATGCTTTTAAGGCTTACAGCTTTTAAGGCCTGTTTTATCCATCCAAAACCAGGTTGGATGCGTGTTAGGCCACAATGCTGCAAATGACTTGAGTGTCAAAACAAACTAAACTCAAACAGTATCAAAAGAACCCTCTAATAAGACATCTGCAGCATTTTGAAAGCTCAACTTCAGGCTGAATTTATGTCCTTCAGTTAACATTGAAAGGTTTGAAACATTGTGGGCCAAAATTATAAAACATTACTTAATTTCAAATTTGCTTTAGATGTTGCAATGCAATAAAAAAAAACTGAAGGAGAATGAACTAGTTAAATGCTGGGTGTCATCATAAGAGATAAAGGCAGCTAGTCAGTTTTAATGCATCCCTGCTCCAACAGAACTGTATCAAATTGTTCCATCATATTTGTTCCTAAGAATGAGAATAATGCCCATTTGAAAATCTTTAATAATGCAATATTTTGATCCTATATTAACAACATACACTAGTTCCTTTATGGTAAGATTTGATTTTCAACAACTGGCCATTAAGTTTTATTTTTTCTTATTGTCTACTAGATGACACTTCTAGTTTTATAAGGCGGACTTGTCTTAAGTAAAAAAAAATTGTATACATTATTTTTACAGAAGTTTCTGGGAAGTGGGAGAAATTAGACAAATATGTTCTGATATTAAAAGAGCTGCTAAAAGTTAAAAACCTAAAAGTGATGACACTCAAGTACATATTTAGTATATGTAAACTTCTCATCAGAGATCTTGCATGAAGAACTACTTAGAGGGACACCATCTGCATAAGGGCCTTCTGATACCTACCCGCACAGGCCACAACAAACTCCCTTTGGAATCCAAAAATGCTGTTGTCTATGTCAAACTCTATGATGACAGAAGTAGCAGCTTCATGGAAAGGGACCACAACCTGAAAAACAGTAAACAAATTCAAATAGCTTCAATGCAGCTTTTTTACTTTACCACACCTTTTATCATATGTGATTCATTTTAGAGCAATGAACTAAAAGTTTCCCTGTTTTTGAGAAGTGGCTTTTTTCCCCTCAACCTGAAGTGAAAGTTGTTGTGATCAGACACAAGGTTATCGAAACATCACTTTCCAAAGTTTTAACAGTAGCTGTGTTTCTGTATTTACATCTGATCGAGGGCTGAGGAATTCAAATTTAATGCAAATAATAAAATGTACTAGTTCGGGGCTTTATTTCTCTTCAACAAAGAGAAAAGAGCTGGGTAATCATCTAATCAGTACATCTCTGCAGGTGTGTCTGTTTAGTATAATCTGCAGCAGGTTTGTAAGTCAGGAAAAAAAAGTTTTGAAAAAAAATAAATCCTAAAATATTCAGGTAAGAAGTAAATCACAAGAATCAAATTGAGAATTAAGTTGTTGGCTAATGTTTCTTCACAGCAAGGCAGATGAATTTTATTAGAGTGATTTAAATCCAACTGAGAGATTAGTTGTAGAGTAGTAGCTCTCTGTGTCTTTTTCTAGTTTTATGAGATTTTGGTGCCGTTTTTGAATAGCTGAACAGAAGAATCTACAGGAATCCTTGAAACCAATGTCATTTTTCTTTTCAGGCGAATGACATGCGCCCCTATGAGTTGAGACAGAGTATTAGATGCCCTAAAAAGTATGGGGAGGCCATTAAGGAAAGGAACTTCTTGTTGGCTCCACCATTCGATTTGGAGCTTATGTTTGAGGAGCGGGACCCCCAGAAACCCCTGGATGAGAGGTACATTAGGAACGCTGCAGTTCTTCCGGATCTCTCTGATCTGCCGTACAGATCTGAAGCTGTGAAGACGGAGGAGAGGACCTCAAGTAATGCTCTGATGATCCATGGTTATTCGGTGGAAGACTTCCAGCAGGCCTATCACTCCGTGGTGGATCCCCTTCTCTACAGACCTTGTGGGAAGCTCCGGCCTTACAGCCTGGAGCTGGGGTTCGCCATCAAGGAACACCTGTTGGAAGAGCTGGCCTATCCGACGCTGGAGATTTCAGAGCATCCGGATGGAAAGGTGGAGGTGAAGGAGAGGTTCTGTGTGCTTCGTCCAACACCTTATATTGACATAGACTGTAAAGGGGATCTATGGTAAAATTCTTCCAACGACTTTCCATGAGTAACGTCGGTTTGCTCTTTGTTAAACTTAATTTCCTAACATAGACATCTCATGCTGAATATAGTGATGAATATTTCATTTTTCAACCAAATCTGTACAATTTGAAATGTAGGAAAAATTATTTTTGGAAAAACTAAAGAATATGAAATTGTGCAAGGGCTACAATCCTTACTGTGAATATTTCATGGGACTTATTAGCCTGCAGGTCCTAAATCTAAAGTCTTGTATCTAATTCTTTCTGAGCACAAATTCCTATTGTTGTAAACTAAAGGATATGTATATAGATGAAGATATTAAATGATGTTAAAACAAAATCAAAGACAGTCTCTCCCTTTTTTTATGCAAAAAGGGAAATATAGTGCCCTACTTTTCAAAAAGGAGCAAGTCATTACAAAATATTGCTATAGAGATATGTTAGTAAAATAAAACCAAGAAGTTCATTTATTTCAATTATTATATCTAAAAAGTGAAACTCAAAGATTCTTGATGGTGTGTTTCAAGTGTTTATTTCAGTTTATTTTGAGGATAATCAAATCTTAATCCTTGTGTTGGCCATAACATTTCTGATGAAAAATAATTCTTTTCAGCCTTCTGTAATCTAATTTAGTAAGAAACTAAATATTCATTAGTTTTCATTTGTTCTAAGCCATATTCTAATAATAAACAGAAAAACTTGAACATAATTCTGTGTGAAATGAATCCATTTGAATATCACTTTTGTTCTCAATATTAAATGATATTCTAATTTATTAAGATGCACATGTTAATAATATTCACTTTAACGGTATTTTAAAATCTAAGAGTATGCCACACTCGATAGCTGTATGTAATTCTCAGTTCTGACCTGTATACTACATATTTCCAAGTAAAGCACTGTGTACCTCTTTATGTTGACTTTGATAGCCTTCAGCTATGGCGTCCATAATATAGGTGCCCGGGTTGACGAGGATGTGGAAGTAGCCGTACTCAGAAGTGGAGACCTTTAGTATTGTGTTCAGAAAAATGGTCGCTCCAACAACAGGTTTCCCACTTCGGTCCCTCACTACTCCTCGCACCCCTTTATGGACCTGAGGATGAGGGAAAAATTAATGCTTTGTGACACCTCTTTTTATCTTACCAGAATAAGCAGCATTATATGGCCATCATACGATGTAAACATTTACTACTATTACAATTAAGCAAAATGTACCCAGATTATAAGACTAAACTTCACAAAAAACAGGAAACTTTTAAACTGGTAATTTAAAGGAGTATACTTTTTTTTGAAGAACTGCAGAGTTTTTCATCTCTTATGCCAGACATGTATCACTAGACCAAAATTTGTTTTTTATGGAAGCTTTTCATGGTTTTTAGACAGTTTGTGAATACAAATGTAAACTATTTATGGTGAATATTTCTAGAATGGGATGGATGGATGTGTGGGTGGATGGATGGATGGTGGTAGTGTACAGGTTGGTGTATCATCCCTTTCTACGCGTTCTCATAACATTTATAGAATGGGATAGGGAAATATACACAAATATTTCTCCATAATTTTTTTTCCATACATATCCAGATCTGACAAACATGTGCATTAAATTCAATGCTTTCCTAAGAGTCCTGTATTTGTCATAAACCCAAAATCTCATAAAGATGCACATTATAATGAGCCTGTCTTAGAAGAACTCATCTCTTAAATCCCTGTTTTTTGTTTTGTTTTTTGCTCCAGGACAGTGTCTGCTGATTGGACGCAGGAATAAATCAAATCTGAAAGAAAGGGATCAGATCAAGAAAGCTTCAAGAAAAAAATAAAACAATCTGGATACACTCAACTTGAGTAAATAACTAACAGGTGGATGACAAACATAAGCATTGCATTAAAAAAACTTTAAAAATCAAGAATATAATATGGTTTCTTATAAATCTAAATAAGAGCAAAATAAAACATTTTCATATAAAATTAAATTGCTAAAAATAATAAATCATGATAATAAAATCCTACCTCCACCAACATACTGAGGAGAGCCTTCTTGTTTTCAGCCCAAAGTGTGCCCAGCTGATTAGCATCAGGAAACAAACAGCAGCCAGTATATACTGTGATTTCTGGGCAGTGTCCAAAGTCCATACTGAAGTCCTGGGAGGACATGATACATGAGATGATAAAAGATAAAAAGTTGGTTAACAAGTTCATCTCGCCAGTGAATATTTTTAAAGCTGTACAATCTTAAAAAGTTAAAACATCCTGATATTTGATATCCATTTTAAAGGGAAAACTATTCGCTCACCTAACTAAATAATTAATTTCAGGTTTTCTCATCACTTCCATGTCCACAGATGGATAAAATCCACCATTTAAGCATGCCGACTTATACGGAGAGGTCCACAACTTTCTGTAGAGTCAATAGCTACAGACCTTCAAACTTCATGTGGCCTTCTAATTAGCTCAAGAAAAGCATGCAGAGAGCTTCATGGAAAAGGTTTCCATAGCCAAGCAGCTGTGTTCAACCCTTAAATGACCAAGTACAATGTAAGATGTTGTATACAGTGGAGTGAAGCACATAGTCATTGGACTTTAGAGCAGTGGAGACGTGTTTTTCATGCAGTAGCCAGGAGAACAGGACTTGCCTGCCCGCATTGTGTCATGTGCAAAATTTGGTGGCAAAGAGATTATGGTGTAGAGTTCACATCCAGGCATTTTTGACAGTTTTATGCTTTCAACTCTGTGGGCATAGTTTGGGGATGACCTTCACGACAGCACTAAAAGCAAGCATTATCCATACAGATATGGATGAGCGAGTTTAGTTTGGAAGTACTTGACTGGCCAGCCTAGGGTCCAGATTTTAAACCAATAGAAAACCTTTGGGATGAAATAGAGTGGAGACTGTGAGCCACACCTTCTCGTCCAACATCAGTGTCTGATCTGACAAATGCTCTCCTGGGAGAATGGTAAAAAAAAAAAAATATATATATATATATATATATATATATATATATATATATATATATATATATATATATATATATATATATATATCCCAAAATAACACTTCTAAACCCAGTAAAAAGCATTCCCAGAAGACATTGAAGCTGTTATTAATGCTAAGGGCCAATTTAATTTTAAACCAGATTAAACCGGATTAAGAAAGGGACATCACCCAAGTTTATATAAGGGACCCAATACTTTTGGCAATATAATCCTTTTTTTATAAGCCCCCCCAACTGCAATAAAAAAATTGTACTGGCTTTGTTAATCTTCCATGCACAACTTTTATTCCAGTAGACTTCATGCACCTCCAAGTTGAAAACACTTACCTTCATGCTCCCCATGTGACTTTGTAGTTGTGCTGCTTTCATCACTCCATCTGGGACATTTCCCACTGAGTACAGTGAAAATAGGCGGTTAACGGACATGATTATCTTAATTCACCGATATTATTGACAGACATGAACGCATCTGTTGATGCAAATTAAGTCATACTTTGCCCATTGTTGGAACATGCCGTATCCCCGGGGTGCATGTTGGGATGGTTTTTGGCATACACTTTAGCCAGGTACTTCAAGGTGGACTCATTATCAACTACAAAAACAAATGTTACATCTAATTTCAGCCAATTTGGCAATATGAAGAGAAAATTGTCAATGTTTGCACAACACAAAACATCAATGTAGGGAAGTTGTCATTCTAAAGTAGTATTAGGTGAAAGCATATTAAATGACATAGGACAATCAATCAGACAAGTGGTGTTACCGGTATGAACAGGTTTGTCGTAAGGATAGGTGACAACCAGAGCACCTCCATCCAGGGCAACAGACAGACTGAAGTCTTCGCTTTGAATAAAATTCATCATCGCTTTGGTCTCGGGTTCCGGCTCCATCGAATGCTGCGATGAGTTGCCTGTTAAAAGTAAGAAAATAAAGCAAAAACAGCTGATGGAAAATAGCGCAAGTCCTCTAAATGAAGTCTATACTCATTTTTTTCCATCTGATTTGATGTATCTCATTCCAAACCTGTCTTTGACAGACAAGTAGCAACAAATATGTATCCAAATAACTGACCGAAAAACGTCCTGTCAAGATCTTTGCCATTAAAGTTGGTCATGCCCCGGCTGGATGAGCACTTCTTCTCATCGGCCTGTTCCCGTCCGTCAGGGTTGATAGAGGGCACAATGAAAATGTGGGTCTGGTTGATCAGCTGGAGATGGGAAAAGGGTAGAGAAGCCATATTAATACACATACAAATGCATACAAAATATTCACACCCCTTAAACTTCTTCACATTCTGGCTGGTTGTATTCTATTAGGATTTTATGTGACAGACCCACAAAAAGTAGTGCACAAATATAAGGTGGTAAAGCTAAGATATGTGATTTTTTTGCATTCTTTATAAACACGAAGGAAGTGCGCCATGCATTTGTATTTTGCCCCCCAGAGTCACTACGTTGAAGAACCACTTTTTAGAGTGGTCCTTTAGAGTTTGTCTGTGCCAGTTTGAATGCAATCTTTAGCAGGCCACTGTATATTTAGGGTGACACCGACACCCACCTTGGTGATGGCGGGGTTCTTGCCGTAGTTGATGCACAGAAATGCAGCAAACTCCAGCAGCAGCTCTGTGCCCACAGGAGCGTTGCCGTGGATCCCTGCCACGAAGCGGATCTTTGGTTCAGTAGGCTCAGGCTCCGCTGGATTGTTAGAGATTTCCAGAGCCAAAATGGTTCTGAACTCTACACTTTGGCCCAGTCTAAGGAAGGAAAACACAAAACCACATTATGGGTTAGACATATATTATTTGCCTAAACACCCAGCCTGATTAACAGCAGGTAAAGCTACAAGACATTGAAGTGAATTCACCCTCCACAGCTTTGAAATAAATTCAAAGATGCATGTTTACCGTAAAAACTGCAAGGTTAACATAGTGGTTTCTGCAATTAATAGCATACCTACCTGTGTAAATGTGTAATTTGAGGGAAGTTAAGAGTGAGGCCTCTCAAAAAAGCGTCCAGATCTTTTGGGCGTCGGTAGCGGAAGCTGTTATCTGCGGCCGTGCTCTTCACCAGCTGCTCCAAACCTCCGTCTAGAGACAGCTCCTTTATCAAGCTGTAGAGCTCCCTATCAGATGGGCTCTGGGTCAGCTGGGGAACAGTGGAACCGTGGCTATTATTGTCCGAGTTCAAACGGGTCAGTCTGAAGTCCACTACCTCTGCTTGATCCTTTGAGACTGTAGCGTAGATTGTCACAGGTGTATACCTTTAGAAGTGAAAATGAAAGTGTTCTCTAGTTAGTGGCATGGCAGATTTTGCTCTGGTGAATTCCACCTTCTTAACTGTCCATTTTACCCATCAGCAGAAGCAGTGACTGTGTAAGTCCCAGGGACAAGCAGTCTCCAGTAGTCTCCAGTATGGGCCGTAGTGATGTTGTGGTCTATTCCCGCCACGCTGATGATGGCATTTGGAATTCCTGTCCTATCTCGGTCATCAGAAACTGTGCCTTTTATTCCGGTGTGAACCTGAAGACAAACAACCAAATGAACAGGAGTAAATAGAAAACAGTAAAAGTGAAGTACATGCTAACACTAACACCTGTTTTTATTACCTGGTGCATGAACTGCAGCAAACCTCTCCAGTTCTGTTCCCAGTATTTTGGCAGCTCCTTAGCCAGGGGGTACTTGATGCAGCCCAGCTCAATGGTCACCTCAAAGCAGTTTGTGTTGACGTAATTCCAGTCCTGCATCCCACCTAGAGAAAAAATGGCCATGAATGTCTGCTTGGCATTAAAACTAAGTGTATATTTCTCTGATGAAAGCCATGACTGAAGCCAGTGGAGATGAGCTTTAACTTGCATTTTACCAACTGTCCAGCAGAGGGACTCCTCTGGTTTGAAAATATGTAAAAGATCAGATTGTTCAGATTCCTACAAGAAAATAACTCGCTCAAAGTACCAAAGAACTTTTTTGGGGGGGAATTTGTGGTTTTATTTGCTTTATGCAATATTGTCATATTTAGGATACAATATGATCACAGTTTAGAATGTAGAGAATAGTCTGAGCAAGAGTCTACAGTGCTGTGTTTTGCCTCCTTACTCATCACTCCTTTTTTTTCTTTTTTGTCATTCTTAAATGTCATCTAATCAAACAAATGTTATTTTAGACAAAAGTTGACCTGGCATACAAATCAGAAGTGTGAAGGTCAAATTTCAAATCCTGCGAAGAAAATAAACTCAGCAAAAAAAGAAACATCCTCTGACTTTCAACTCTTTTTACTTTCAGTAAACTTAATGTGTGTAAATATTTGTATGAACACTAAAAGACCAACACCATAAGACATAAACTAAAAATGTTTCACAGACATGTGACTAACAGAAATAGAATAATGTGTGCTTGAATGAAGGGAGGCTCAAAATCAAAAGTACCAGTCAGTATCTGGTGTGGCCACCAGCTGCTTGAAGTACTGCAGTGCATCTCCTCCTCATGGACTGGACCAGATTTGTCAGTTCTTGCTGTGAGATGTTACCCCTCTCTTCCACCAAGGCACTTGCAAGTTCCTGGGCATTTCTGGGGGGAATGGCCCTAGCCCTCACCCTGCGATCCAACAGGTCCCAGACGTGCTCAACGGGATTGATATCCGGGCTCTTCGCTGGTCATGGCAGAACACTGACATTGCTGTCATGCAGAAACTCACGCACAGAACGAGCAGTATGGCTGGTGGCATTGTCCTGCTGGAGGATCATGTCCGGATGAGCATGCATAAAGGGTACCACATGAGGGAGGAGGATGTCTTCCCTGTACCGCAAGGCATTGAGATTGTCTGCAATGACAACAAGCTCAGTCCGATGGTGATGTGATATACCGCCCCAGACCATGACGGACCCCCCACCTCCAAATCAATCCCGCTCCAGGGTACAGGCCTCAGTGTAACGCTCATTCCTTCGACGATAAACACGAATCCGTCCATCACCCCTGGTGAGACAAATCCGTGACTCATCAGTGAAAAGCACTTTTTGCTACTCCTGTCTGGTGGGTTTGTGCCCATAGGCGGCGTTGTTGCTGGTGATGTCTGGTAAGGACCTGCATTACAACAGGCCTACAAGCCCACAGTCCAGCCTCTCTCAGCCTATTGCGGACAGTCTGAGCACTGATGGAGGGATTGTGTGTTCCTGGTGTGACTCGGGCAGTTGTTGTGGTCATCCTGTACCTGTCACGCAGGTGTGATATTCGGATGTACCGATCCTGTGCAGGTGTTGTTAGACGTGGTCTTCCACTGCGAGGATGATCAGCTGTCCTTCCTGTCTCCCTGCAGCGCTGTCTTAGACGTCAACTTTCCTACTTTCTGTAAGCTGTTATGGTCTTAACGACCATTCCACAGGTGCATGTTAATTAATTGATTATGGTTAATTGAACATGCATGGAAAACATTGTTTAAACCCTTTACAATGAAGATCTGTAAAGTTATTTGGAATTTTACAATATTATTGTTGAAATACACAGTCCTGAAAAAGGGACGTTTCTTTTTTTGCTGAGTTTACAAATGAAATAAAATAGGGGGATTTATATGAGCTCTGAGCAAAAAAGACTGAACAATGAAGACCTACCAGGAACAGTGTACCACTCGGCTCCATTAGTGATGCCATCCTCAAAATATTCCTCTGGGTACAGGTCCTCACAAGGGTGTCCTTTGTGCATAAGAGGATTCTCCTGCAGACAAATTCAACACAAATAACAACTGAACAATGTCTGCAGTTGTATTCATATTTAAAACCAAGTCTCTCCACAGATCAAACAGACAAGACCGAACCAGTCTTTATTCTTGCTTTTTTTTTGTAACATTGCAACAGCAAACTTCAGTGTATTTGTGCCAGACCAACACAAATTAGCACAGAGCTCCAAAGCAGAAAGAAAGACACATGGTTTTCAAGTTTTTTTTTTTTTACTACTTAAAATTTGAAAAACGTCCCTTGCATTTGTATTTGGTCCCCTTTACTCTGACACGCAACCCTGTTTACCATTTTATTGTTTTCCTTCCACATCACAATTATGCTCTGCTTTGTATTGGTCTATTACATACAACTGTAGTTCAACGTAATTTGTTAGTATTTGAAGACAAAACGATAAAAAAATTGAAGGGGTATTAATACTTCCAACAGGCATTGTACATACCAATAGTTTATTTCACAATGGAAATATAAAAACATGACTCTACGAGCAGATATTTTGCCTGAAAGAGATTAATTTACCTGTGAGTATGCTTTGGCCACCTGCTTGAATACCGCATCATCAGGCGACCTGCTGTAGTGACTAAACCTATCTTTGGTATCATCGAATGGGTAGTTGACCACCAGGGACCCTAAATTGTACAAAATCAAAGCGAACGGAGAGCATTTATAACTAATAACTAGATGATGAGCTAAACATTAAGACATGGATAAAAGTTGAAATAAAAAAATGTATATCAAAATGTAAATTAAGGACAGCTTTTACACTGGAAGAGTTATTTACCTCCATGGAGGTTGGCAGACAAAACAAACGGGGCACTCTTCAACCAGTCTATGACAGCTATAGTCTCTGGCTGCCTGGGCTCTGTGATGCTCACAAACTGGTCTGGAAAGTTGCGGTTCAGATCATAATTGTTGCTGTTGTTGCGTCCTGTGTAGCCCGTCCTATCGCCTACAGGGAAGCAAACTCAGGTGATGAGTCACTGATGTGTAATAGTCCTTTTGCACGTCTGCAGTAATTCTCGACTAAAGGATGTTGTCACACAGAGAAGCAACTCAAAAAATAAATAAAAAATTACAGGACTGAACATGAATTTCACAATTAGAATGGATTTAGTGACATTAACAGCTACATTTGTCCAATATATTTGTGTTAAAATATTGATAACTTTTGTAAAATGTGTGATGTTAATATATCTTTAAAATAATTACTAGAACCCTTGTAAAAGATGGCAGCAGCAGTTTTATGGTTCAGACAAGTTTTAATGCATTTGGTTGAGGTTGGTTTGAACAAACCTTGAAAAGAAAAAAACTAGATGTGTCTGGTAAGCGTAAACAGGACCTAAATTTAAGAAGAATGAGCAAGCAGGAAGACAAACATACCAGGCATAATTGAATGCATACGGATTACAGAGAAATAAAGGTAAAGGTCTGAAGAGGTTAAGTTGACATTTGTCCCATAGAAATGTTAAAAGAACCAAGAGTGAGAGCTATGAGGTTCTTGGTAAGTTTTCGGATTTAGTACTATTACTAAAAACTACTTATCTTAACAGGTATGGAAACTTACTACACTTCAGCTAAAGCTACTTTGAATTATTCTACTTTCAGGCCCGCGCATGAAGAGCCATCAAATCCATTTAGCTCATTTGAGTTTTGGTTGCAAAATGAAGCCACATCAATATTTTTGTAAAACCGTTTAAATCAGATTTTTACAGGAGTGGTCTAAAAATGCTATACAGAACTTTTTTTAAATTTGCATTTACAAAAGGGATAAATGTCATAGCAGTTGAGAAACAATGATTAAATTACTGTTCAAATACTGCTTTAGTGGGTCTGACCAAGAAGAAATGAAGTGTGTGTGCTGTTTGTAGTTAAATTTATGTGATTGTGCATGAAATCCTGGGTTGTTAAGCTGACAAGGTGCCCCTGCAAAAGAACAGGGTAAATTACTTTGTGCCATGGTTTTGTAGTCTCACTTTTTCTCCAAATTAAAAACGTAATAATCGCCTGATAAACTTGGAGTAAATGTTCAATGTTCCATAAAAAGTGCCTCCCAGAGCTCAAATAATTAATTGCTGAATTATTCAAAAGACTGTCCCAACTCCCCTGCAATATCAGTAGGTTCAATTTGGTGAATGGATTTTCATCAGTGAAGACAGAATGTCCACATAGCATAGCATGAGATTAACGCTATGATTGGTATGCAGTGCGAGAGTGAGAGGAATATTACTCCCTTTCAACTATCTGAAAGCAATATATTTACCAAACATGCATATAAACAGTTCTTGGGTTACGTAAAATATATGAGTTAGGTCTCCAAGAGCTTTAAATCGTATGCTCATACCTTCCACAGCCACCTCATAGCCATCAGGGTTCATGGAGGGCATGATGTGAATCCGAGTGCTGTTGACCAGCTTTGTTACCTCAGGGTCGGTACCGTAGTTACGACAAAGATATTCAATGAGGTTGAGCAGCAGCTCTCTTCCCACCACTTCATTTCCATGCATGTTGCCCACATACTTAAACTCTGGTTCCCCTGAAAACGACAACAAGAAACACATCATGCATAAATTATGTTAAAAAAGACAGCTGGTCTTATACTATGCAGTTTGCCACTCACCATGCTCGTGAACATTAGGGTTGTCCGAGATTACCATCACATACAGCTCCCGGTCTTGTACAGAGCGGCCGATAGAGTAAAGATGGGTGATGGAGGAAAACTCGCTGCTGTACTTGCGTAAAAAGAGCTCCATGTCTGCATAGTTGTGGTGTCGAAACTCCTTTGGATGGATGGGCTCATGAGCAGGCGGGAGGAACGGAGGGGTGCTGGGAACGGCCTGAGTGTGGGTGCTTTTGGAAGGCTTTGTGGTAGGAATAAGATGACTGGTGGATGGAGCTGAGGTTGTAGTTTGAGGGGTTCTGCCTGCAGCCTCACTGACAACAGGCTGTAAGGTAAAGTTAAGCTCAGTGGGTTTCCCATCAACGACCTGGACATTGTTGACTGTCATTGATGGGTACCTAACACAAAGAAGTGGATAGTTATGAAGTGAAATTATACATGTTTCTCAAGAATATTTATAAATAAAATTCCAAAAAATGTGACAGGCATTTGTATTAAGCCCTTTTACTCTGATAACCTTAAAATTCAGTTCAACCTGTGTTACAGAAATATTTCAAGGTTATGTGAATTAATGAATTAATTACATATTAGTAAATGCATCTAGAGAATATGGCATAAACAGAGATCATTAGATGTCAGAGAGGAGGCCTTTCACCTAGTTTCCTCTAGCTGCAGTGAGAAGTGTTATGGTTAACCTTGTTATGAAGACATAATTTTGTGGTTGCTTAAGGCAGAGGTTTTATTCAGAGGTGGCAGACATGAGTTGGGGCGGAGAAGTCCGAGCGTTACCTTGATGGGGTCCTGTACAAGAACGGCCAATCAACGGAATAAAGGCTAGGTTATAAACCAATATCCTACACTTTGAACATCTTATTGACCGCTGCTCAATCTAACATATGGAAACACAAGAGAGTGGGACAACTGCAAACCTACCAAGACACGGATGCCAACCTAAACTGACAGGCTGGACAAGGAGACCATTAATTAGAGAAGCAACCAGTAGACCCAAGGATTCTCTGGAGGAGCAGCAGAGACCCACAGTTCAGGTGGGAGAATATGTTGAAAAAATAACTTAAGTAAGTTATTCACTCTAACTTACTTGTTTGCATGCATAAGACTATGTGTGCCAGCAAACTACCACATAGCACCATCATGCTGGAATTGCTGGAAAGATGATAGAGCTAAATACAGGAAACTGTGCAAAAAAACACTGTTACAGGCTTCAAGCGACTTGAAGCTGGGCCAGAGATTTAGGCCTACTATGACATAAACATACATCTGAAAATACTGTGCTGTGATAAAATGGTTTACATCAAAGTAAATTCATGTGTTACAATGTCTAAATCAAAACCTAAATGTAAGACTGCAAACTTAACAGTCCAATCAGTCTGACTGAGCTTGAGCTATTTTCAACAGAAGAACAGACAAAAACCCCAAGTCTTTAGTTGTGCAAAGCTGCTAGAGATATACCCCAAATGATCTGGAGCTGTAAATGTATTACTTCTAAGTATTAACTAAGGGAGGTAAATGCAAATGCCTGTCACACTTTTCAGATTTTTGTTTGTAAAAAATACTGTAAGAAAATTTATTTTCCTTCTCTTTCCCAATTATGCAGAACTCTGTGTTGGCCTATCACATAAAATCCCCATAAAATATATTTTGTGGATGGGAAAAATGGCAAAAAAATACATCATTCTGAATGAAGCTGTATGTGATTGCCATCCCTCAAAACATTCAAGATTTCATACTCAAGAATCTGAACTTCTACTAAGTTTTAAGAAATACAGACTTTTAAACTGAGAATTTAGTGTTTATGCAACTCACAGCACTGTGCTTTAAAGGCTGTCGATTAATGAATAGCCTCAGTTTGCACCAACTGTGGTATGTGGAGAAACTCACCCTGGAGCCACCGCTGTGATGTTGTAGGTTCCCGGGAGCAAGAGGCGGTAGTAGTCTCCAAATTTCGCTGTGGTCAGGTTGTGGCGGATACCAGCAACCACAATGCTGACGTTGTTGAGGGCGGCACCGCTGACTGCATCTTTCACAAAGCCACGAACTCCCATGTGTACCTGGAAAGAAATAGTACTGAGAGTTTGAAAGGCTTCTTACTGAGAGATTCGGCATTGAAATTCACTGTAGCTCGATGTCTTAGTTTTGTGCTAACCAGGGATGAACATATTTTTTTGTATGCTTTACCTTTTCCATGTAGGCCAGAAGGGACTCCCTGTTCAGATCCCATTCCTTATGCAGCTCGGAAGTTTGAGGATGTTTGCAGCAGCTCAGCTCCATGGTGATTTCCAGGCAGTTTCCATAGAGGTAGTTGTAGTCCTGCATTCCCCCTGAATAACCAAGCATCAACATAAACATCAGCACGCTACAGCAACAACAGTCTAATTATGCATTTAAAATCTGGAATTACAGATAGGAGAGAAATTAGTTTAAATCTACAATATAACTGGATACTGTCTTAAGTGAGGTCAGAGTTTGCCTTGTCACTTGAATACTTCTGGTACGAGATTATTTACTGTGACTAAAAGTCCCAATGAGGCATCTGCAGTTATCAGGCCATCCAACCTTTTGGTAAAGTCAACAGCAACACACACAGGAGAGCAGGTTGACCATCTCTGTGGAACAGCTCTGGGAAGTCAGAGGTGCAAAGGCTGAAGAGTTGTCATGACTGCATGCTGGGTGGCCACAGAAACTAAGTCAAACAGTTACAACCTTATTAAATGGTCAGACTAAAGGGGGTCAATAACTGTACACTGAGAAATAATGTATGCAAAGGAGCCAGCCCGCTCTGGTCTCAATTACAGAGAAGGAAAAAAAAAACAGCAAAGAAAACAACAGAGTTCCTGTTAATTTCAGGAAGTAGAACTTAAGACTTTAGACCCTTTTAAGAATTGTATGAATTAGAATTTAGACCAAGAAGAATTGCAAAAAAATAACTTAGCAATTTACTTATTAAATAACTTCAACTTTTTAAAGAAATTCAATTAGTTATATATAACTTTATCAACATACAGCCTTTGTCATCTCTGGCTTGTGACTGCAGTGCTCTTAGATTACTCAACTTCCTGTCCCACAGTGTTTTGTTCTCAACAGTTACTGACATCAGGTTTTAGTCAACCATTACAGCTCTGTTTTCAAGCCAAAAGCATGGCAAATACACACTTTCCTATGACAAAGGGGCTTGTAGTGGATAACATAATATGAACGTTTAGATTTGTTTTTCCTGAAAAACTGCAATATGCCAGTTTAAGGAGTAGAATCAATGTCAAAGTGTAAAAGCACCTGAATTTCTTTGCAAGAACTATAGGAAACAGACCAAGTTTAGATATCAGTGTTCTGTACAGATCCCATTAAATCTAAACTGTTTTGCATTTTGTTATTATTTTCAATGGTAGTAGACAAAGCTCTAAAAAAACAAAATGTGAAAAATAAATTGGAGAAATAACAGTAATTCATCGCCAAAAACAAATTGCTATGATGTGATTCATAAGATATCCTTAATACTTATTTCATTTACTTCTGTTAGAAATGGAAGTACTTTACTCAGCTTTTAAACAAAAATAAACAGCACCTAGCATTCTTTATGGCAACCCTGGTAACAATATGTTAAAAAGACTTCAAACAAACTCAACTTTTATTGCAGCATCATAATCTCACATTGAAAATTTTAGAAAATTTCCCACTTTTACTTTGAGTCAATGTATTCAATGGCAATTAATAAAAATAATAATAATAACATAAAAACATTAATACATTTGTTTGTTTGTTCACTGGTGCCACAATTATTGGAACCTCTCACATATCCAATAAAGTAACTTTAACTTAAAAAACATTTTATGTATGCTTTACATTTTTAAGTTGATCAGAGTGTTTAGGAATGGGACCTCCTGGGATATCAATACCCACTCTTCAAAAAGAGAAAGACAAACGAACATACTATTCAAGTAAGGTAGATACCTGTTAATCTTCTTAAGTGAGGAAATGTCTTCAAGGATATAATTTCTTGCTGAAAACCCACACAAATATACACTCAAGCTGAAGTGAGCAGGATGGAGGTATAGAAGGTAAACATCTCCACAGATCACTGTTGGAGATGTGCAACAAAGAGCACTCTCTTGTTGTCACAAAGTCTCCACCTCAACCATCATATAGTATCTACAAGGCAGTTGTTTGTTTGTTTGTTTTTTTGGAAGAAATGCCTTAAAAGAAAAGCCTTTTTTTGTGCTGCCATCCCACACATACACGTGTGGAATTTGCTAAACTCTACTGGGACTTTAACTTGTGCTATGTGCTTTGGTCAGATGAGACTAAGGTTAAGCTTTTCTGCAACAAACACCGCAGGTGGGTCTGGTGTGAAACAAAGGCCTAATATGCACAAAAGCACCTCATGTCTGCTTGTTAAGTACGGTGGATGATCTGTCATGCTGTGGGGTGGTTTCTCCTACAAAGACACTGGCAGCTCTGTGAGAGTGTATGAAATCATGGACTCTGTGAAATACCAGGACATTTTAAATGAAAAAAGGCAAGTAGGTTGCAACCACTAAGAAACTCAAAATGTGTCTGTGGTAATGATCAAAAGCAAATTAAATGGTATAATATTGATCACTTAAGAAAAAAAATCTACCTTTTTAAATAGCCGATCCACAGACCTTAATCCTTAGCTAAAGTGATGACAACATGCTACTGGGGATGGAGGGTGTTGTTCAAGGTGACTCCATCATTTTAGAAAGAAAGGCCCATTCCAATATCCTGGTGTGGTACATTTTCAGTTTAACTTTACTGATTAAAAAAAATCCATTAACAAGAAATGTTGCTAAATATTGTACTGAGTATTTATGCATTTCAAGCACAATTTAAATGTATTTTATTATATTCTTTTGTTTTTTGAATGAAGAAATTTTTTGCCATCTATTATTTTTTTTAAATATACAAATTTATTTTCAATTGACTGTTCCAAAGGAAGGATGCAATAGACTTGATCATTACTCTTGATTACAATTATGTTAAGGAAAATTCACTGTTCAAACACAAATTACTAACATAACCCGCTTGCTAACCCATCAGTTATAAAAACCCAGCCCAAAACATAAGAAAACATGGCCTTAGCAAGTATTTGAAGTAGGGGTGTACTGAAATTTACCTTCAGGAGATCTTTGAGACATTGAGCTCTGAGGTAACAGAAAGAGCAGGGTGCTATGGCAACAAGACTATATATAAATTATTTTAAACTATCTCACTTGTCAGTGATGAGAAATAATTGTGTGTCTACACTCAGTAATGACAGAAAAACATTAGCTACCATCAACAATATAAAAAACTATAGAACAGAAAACTCTGACCAGAAGACATTAGCTTTTGTCTCTGGTTAAATCTGCTTTGTAAACTGTCACTGAAGCAAACCACCAATGCAAACACCCTGCCCCTACAAAGTTTAACAAACAGACCTGTGCTTAAATATCCTGTTTAAGTAGGAGATTCATTGTCACACCCTGAATGTAGCCGGAAACCACCGATCGGACAACGAGGCCAAAACCTGAGCCTGACCGGGATGCCTTTTACTGCAGGATGTCTGCAGTGGTTGAGCAATACAAATCAAACACCAAGGAGAAGCATCTGCTTTTCTAAGTAAAACTGTCAGCTGTTCCCAGAAATAAAGAAAAACAGTATAGATTCAGTGCTTGCAGTGACCTCAGAGCCTCCAATGGTTTTAGTTCAGTATTGATCATCATAAAAACTGAATGTAAAGAGTTTTGTTTTTCATTAAGATTAGAATCAGTTTTCAGTCTAAAAAAAGAACATAAAATGATGAATGAAATCTTTTCGGGTTCCTTTATGATTAGACCGATTCAAAAGATTATGGGTTACGAAAACACGTGAATCATTGTAAAACATGATGGTGAATTATTATTTCAGGCTCTGTCTGCCAAACAAAACCACCCTCTGTTCCTGACTCTCCCTCCTGGCAGTTTGCCTCAGTCTCTCATGATCTCACTCGATGTCCTCCAGACAATATTTCCATCCACTGCCGCCAGGTTTAGCTGACATTGTGGACAGTGACATCCTTCTGTCAAATGAAAGCATTATATATTCTGTTTCACACTAACTGGTGCTTATCTTGAATCACATGAACAGCAGAATCTGTCTCTGCTAGACTACGGGTTGGTTCATTTAGATAGGGAGGAGCCAAGACTAACCTGGTCAAAAAACAACAATTCATTGAACGATTAAGTAAATTAAATAAATACTTATATATGACAACATTTTAATAAAATTGGAAATAAATTCATAAAATCTAAAGTAATTCATGAACATTTAAATATTTCTACAATTTAGAAGAAGAAACTAATGAAAAAAATACATGTGGAAATCAAATAAATATTTAATTCATTATATGTTAGAAGAACCATCTGTAATTATTTCAGTATCCATTTTTTTGTTTCATTATTCTGTTTTGCAGCATGAATTTATTTAATCAATCAGTCAGGAATACCCATCAAAATATGTGGGCAGGCCTAAAACTGCTATGCACATAATGTTAGGATCTATTTGATGAGCAATGACTGGAGCACAGGAATATGAAATAATAAAGCAAATACGGAAATTAATATGTTACCCTAACAGATGTCACATTTTAGCATGATTTTGTGATTTATAAATTGGCAATTTAGTAGTGAATTTACTGATTTTCAGACATGTCAATAGTTATCAATAAGTTTTTATATAATATGTTTTATATAGCTGTATGTTTTCATTTAGCTTTATGTAAAACAAATTAACATTTTTATTTGACAATTTGTCTATTTGGCCTTCAATAAGAGACAACATAACATTAAAGGTAAAATCTGCAACTTTCTAATATTTTAATTACAAACAAGGGATATTGACAGACAATGTTTCATGTAACTTAAAGCTTTTTGGTGGAAGTAAATGAAAAAGTGTGAACTATAACATAATATTAACTCACAAGGAGCTACAACATTGAGAGGTGCCAAGGTATTCTGAGATTTAATAAATTAAGTAAAAACATTGAAATCAAAATACAAACAATCCAAAATTGTGATTTCTACAGAAAACAAGAAAACCAAGAGGACTGAAAAACAAAACAAAAAAAACAATACATCAGATATTAAAAATATTGTAATGATATTTTGGGGATAAAAGAATACATCAAGTAGTTGGGATTGCTCATAAAATAACATGGATTATATAGTAAACTTAGTAAGGAGAACAGGTAGAGCAACAGATAAACTAGGTCCAGAGAGCCATGTTTTTATGAAGGCAATCAAATCAGGCATAAGGAGTCGCCTCCTGATGGGCTGTCGCCATAAAAACTTATTACAACACGGCGCATCACAAGGGGAAACTGGACCCGTAACCCGAAGCTGCAGATACGTACAGCAGCCAACCAAACAAAGGAGTAACATATGATGGTTGATCCAATTTCAGGCTTCAAGCTCAAACCTGTTACTGTGCCATAAAGCAGAGATCCCCAACCCCCGGACCAGTACCGGGCCGTAGGTCAGTTCATACCGGGCTGCGGCTCGCACAGAAAGAATCAGTAACTTACAGTATTTTTGTTTTATTTACTTAATCCGAAAAAAAATATATGTTTTATTTTGAAAAATGGCCAGATTCTCTCCCAAACATTCGAGCATAAATCAATCTTGCCTAAGCCTAAGTCTCCTCCCCTTCCGGTCGGAAAAACAAAACACACAAGCAAGCAGAGTGATTAAAAACAGAGGTCTCAGAAAATGTTCTTTGGCAAAAGAAAAAGGTCCAGTGAAGAGACATTTTCTAATTATCTTTGTAATTAAGGATTTTGAGTATTGCTTTTAGACACACTTTTATTACCTAGGTTTTAAATGTGACAGCAAATTTGTTTCACATCCATTTTAACTTTGATCTTATTTTGATCTTGATTTTTTTTTTGTTTTTTTACTGGGCGGCCCTTTGGGGCGACTTGGGTTGTTCAAATGTGCTTTCTAAAAAAGCTCGACCTAAACCTAAATTCAAGCAGGAGACATTTGTACTACTACTTTTGTCTTATCAAATCCTGTCATGATTGTGATCTGAGTCAAAACTGAGACACGCAATGAAATAAATCCTAAACATGATGCAGCTTGTACACACTGACACACCCCTGAATAAGCTGCAAACAAGCCAAAAATCTTCTTGGTTTTTACATAGACGGGGAGACGTCGCAACAGCTATACTCAAACTGGTCCTGCACAACCACTTTAAGAGAGAGTTTGCTGTCCTCGAAGGACAGACTGAGACCAAGATCTAAAACAATAACACACAAGCCAACTGTACTTGAAAAGTCTCTAGGAGTGCACAAAGAATGTGATCCATAAAACTGAACTGAGTCTAACTCAGCTGACAGTGGTTGTAAAAACATGACTCCCCTAAAGGGTTTGAAGCAATCACATAACAAAAACAGGCCTATTTCATATTTTCCTAACACCCACAGATCACAAGGCAGTGGAGTTTCACTGTCAGATCTATTGAAAGCATTTTAACACAAACAAGTGAGCTGTTTATTTACCCACCTGGCACATCGTACCACCGTGCTCCGTTGGTGATGCCGTCCTTAAACGTTTCTTCGGGAGAGTCGGGACAGTTAGGCTGACCGGTCTTCATCACAGGGTGATTATGGGAATACACCAGGGCCAGGTAGCGAAACAGACCATCATCCTCCGACTGGCTATAGCGGCCCTGACGTTGGTGGGAGGCAGAGTCGTCGAAAGGGTAACTGGCCACCACAGTCCCGCCATGCAGGTTCCCTGAGAGGACAAATCTGCAGAGACGGTAGCAGATTTCTACAGTTAGCGCAGTAATTAAGTTCACAACAACTAGAGCTGAAACAAGCCTGGAGAGGGAGTCGTAGTTTATTTGGCCGCCACACACAGTACAGAGAGTGGAAAGTAGGCATTCTACTTTCACTGTGCCTTTTTGCCTATATTTATTTTGAGCCTCCGCAGTTATTTTTATTATTAGCTGACGGCTGATGTGTGTTATCACATGTGGACTACATAGCTGTTAACAAATGATGACAGAAGGTATTAGCAGCTCTCCTCTCTAAACAAGTGGCTTCAGCCTTTGAAAGTCCCTATCCACTGGCCACTGAATAACACAAAATATTAATTTATCAGGCAGGATTTGGCACTTTAGTAGATCTTTTGATTTAAACATCTCTGAATGCTGATATTCTCTTCAGTGTATTGCAACTGGATGAGTCTGTGGATGTTGTAGATGGATAGATATTTATTTGTACACAACCTTTAGAAAGGTATGAAGAAAACATACCTTGGAGCAGGAATGAGGCGACAGTTATGCAATGCAAAGGAGCTACATAAATCGCTTTTCGGGGTCACTGGGAATACACCTTTCATTGAACTAGAATTTGCATGCGCGTGGCAGTTTACATCTATGATATGTGCTACTCAGAGTCACATTCCAAGAAAGATAACAGAGAACTTGTACAACTAGTTAACACCTGAAGGCCTGAAAAAGAAACAAAGCAATAAACACGACAGCAGAAGCATCCATTGCCTGACGTCAGTCCTCTAGAAGTTACTTCCTTTGACAAACCAGCTCAGCATAATCCAAAAATAGTATATGCTTCAAGAATCGCAAGCTTAAAAGTAGAGCCCGAAAGGGTTTCTGGTGGTATGAGTTTTTCCTTAATATCATTTGTTTTTTGCATTGCTCTAAGAAGAACATAATCACAAAAAGGATTGATATTCTGAGCAGTAATAACACTAAGAGGGCATCTATTCTATATTTTAGTCCATGTATCAACATCAAAATAACAAATGCATTTTATAGACGCTGTAATAACCAACATGTTATTCTATCGTAACAGTTGGAATAAAAGTAATTTTTTTTGTTTGTTTTTAATACAAGCAATTGATTCAGGCTACTTTTTCCAGAAAATATCATTCCTTTACTAAAGTTTATCATTAAGTTTGCACACAATATTGCAAATATCACAACCTAAACGTGTGCGATATCAGTACTGCAGAAGGGTATTGGACTGCTATAGTTGTTGGATAGTATAGGACGGCCACAGCAGACACAGAGAGGGCTGGAAGCAAACATGAGGAAGACGGGAAAGAGGGAAATTGGAATTTGTCAAACAGATATCACCATCATTACAGTCCTTACTGATATTATTGCCATGATCTGACTTTCTAACTCTGTGCAGCCCTAGCTATGATACCATGAGAATTACATATGGACCCGTTCCCAACAAAATAAAGATAACAGAAACGGTTAAACAAACATCAAAATGTTAATCAATGTCTTTCATTTTATTTTTCTAACGTTTAAAGAAGGAGAACAAATAATAAGTCGTTCATTAACAAAAGTTCTTCAGATCTCTTTCTCTGAGCCAAATATTGATCACATGTTGCTAAATAGACACCTGCTTGTTCTTGTGAGTAGAACACCTATAAGAGGGCAATCAGGATCACTTGTATTTATATTTGTGTTAGAGAAGACTAAAACTCACTTTTTCTCCTTGATCCATTTGATCACTGCCGTGACCTCTGGAACGAGATCTGGATTCACTGATGTCCCGTCAAACTGATCGGGAAAACTTCTGTTTAGATCCTCGTTGTTGGCATTATTTCGGCCCCCGTAGTCGCCCTCGCAGTCTCCTTCCTTTGACTTCTCGAAGCCGTCAGGGTTCATGCTGGGCATGATGTAAATATCCGTGTTGTTCACCAGCTCTGTGATCCGGCCTTCCTCCCCATATCTAGTGAGCAGGTACTCCACCAGGTAGACCAACACCTGTCTGGACACGGTCTCGTCTCCGTGCATGTTCCCCACGTACTTACATTTAGGTTTGCCCGGCGTGTCTTTGTCGGGTTCCACGGTGATCCGCATCACCCACAGCTCTCTGCCCTCCACGGACCGACCGATGCTCGACAGGTTCGCGATGTGGGGGTAGTTCTGCGCCAAGGACCGTAAACGTTTCGTTAGGTCGACATAATTGTAGTATTTGTCGTAAGTTTCCACGGTTTCCGAAGCACCGGTGCTTCGTGGCAGCTGCTTCTCGCCTTCACCCAGAGACACAAGAAAAAGAAACAAGGCGGAAAGTAACACCGGCTGTTGCAATGTCTTCGCAAGAGGCTTCCAAATGGGCGCCATGTTGACTCGATAACTATTTCCACACCATCGGATCTTCTCAACTAAAGAACATAAACTACTCTTTTATAATGTCTTCCTTCGTGGATTGTTTTTCTGGTGCCAGGGCCACTGGCCTGCCTTTTTCCATTCACTTCCGTTCACCCCCAGGTGGGCGGAGCTACACGATGACGTAAGTTTTTAAGGTGGAACGGTAGCGTTTAGAATGGAGCTGGTTATGACGCTAAGTTAGCCTGACTAAGTTATACAGGTGTTACGAAACGTAGCAAGAGGGTCAATTCATAAGGTTTTTGAAAACCGACTCTCTTTTTTTATTCTAATAATGTAGCTACAGCACGGAGAGTGACATCAAGAAATACTGTTTAGGACTTGAGGTTCATTGACCTTTTATTAGAAGTCATTTGATGGGGTCACTTTGCCCCTTACCATTTCATACCCAGCTAATTTTTAAAGGCTAAAATCAATCAAAATCGGGGGGGCACAGAGTAATAAAATACATCTCTAAAATGCAGGCTATCACTAATTCTGGCATTTAGCAAGCAGAAGTAGCAATTCTGTTAATCCTGCCTCTGCTGAATGGAAAAGTTTAGTCTGATTTTATGTCAGACAGTAAGAAAAGGCTATGTTTGTTTTATGCAGTGAATGTAAACGTTTGGTTTCAATTGTGTTTGATAATGTCTTTGCATAAAATGCACAAAAAAAGACAACTCCTTAATCCCCTGGTTCATGAGACAGTACTATTTCCGGATTTTTCAACAATCAAATTCCATGTGTTTATTGATGGTAATCTATTTATAATTCTGTAAAAAGAACTGTTGAAATGTCACACTTCATGCATGTGTACTTACACAACCTAATTTAGAGAATTAAAAGATAATCTGAGGAGTAGCCCAACTTCGTTCTTGTCAGTTTCGCAGTTGTTCAGCGTGCTATGTGATGGAAGTTTTGCTAACAAATAACAAGTTGTGCAGCATCTCACTGCGTGGCTGTACGCTGTCTGGAATGAAGAGGAAATATATTCACAAATGCATCTGAAAAGTATCTCTGAATTATGCAAAGCAAACCTTTGGTTAAACCAGGGACAAAATCTTTAATGCACAGACATAGTTAAAGCTTTTGGAAAATAGAGTCTAGGTTAAATGTTCTTTGGTTTTAATGACATTTTTGTTGCAGACTTTGTAAAATCAACAGAGATTGTATAAAAACATCTATCTTAAACAGATTTTGAAAAACCATGTTATTTCAGCCTGCTGAAGGGGAAAGTCTTCCCTCTACCCTGCTGCTCTGTCTCTGCTCTTTATTAGATCATGTCTCTTTGTGCAATAAACTGCCAGTAGGCCTACAAAAATCATCTTACAAAAAATTATTTATTATCCATCTGAAGTTAAAACCGGAAAAAAAAATCACCTCTATTCTTCTTTTAGACATAAACCCATGGTGAGATGTGCAATAAACTGACCTTGGTTTGGTAAACACTGCACCAAAAATCTTGTTGTAGATGGGCTGAAAAAACTCTTTGCTCTTGCTTATTTTCCTTTTTCATACTTGTTTTGAAACTGAGTTAAACAATTATTGTAATATCGTAGAGGCAGTTTACAAATCTATGTTCATAATGCATTAAAAAAAAGAAAAAAAATCACAGTTTCAAGTTTCCTACTGAGAAAAAAAATTGAAAATAATAAAATAAGAATAAATTTGAATTTATGTTAAGAATTTGACCAAGTTCACAGATTCTATTTTTGAGTTCCTGCTTATGGACTAAAGCAACATAAGTGGAGGTTGCTTTCGGTGGAGATACAGTAATACTGGCTGGATTATTCTACTCTGAATCAGTAGCTTGATTTAACACCAGAGAATCAACAGTACCCTTAATGACGTGCTTTGAGACCCATTGTGTTACATCACAGAGCTTAAATTAAAGGTCCCTTCAGATATATGCTGTACAGCTCAGGTAAAACCATTTAGTTGTTGATTTTCAAATGAAGGCTATGTCTAAATCACGCACAGTGTGACTAATATGTTTCAGGTCTTTACCAGCACCATCGGCTGCATTTGTACTGTAAGTCTTACCTATGTTCTTGCCTGTTCGTTTTTTGTTTTTGGTGGCATAAAACACACAAAAAAGATCAACCTTCTTATTTTAACCTCACAATCAACTAACGGCAGAGCAGTATAAACATTTACAGAGGCAACAGTTAAAGAAAATAAATCCCAACACCCTGCAGGTTAGCAGCAGACTCTTTGAGTTTGTGTTTATTTTAAGTTGCCCATTCCTTCTTCATTCATCACTGGTATCACCATAGTTACCCACAAACATGTGAAGTTACAAGGCAATGCCTGAGGGACTGCACCGCTCTGTTGCCACAGTGAGGCTTTTTAAATCCCTCTTCTTCTTTCCTCATGGGGCATCAGTCCGAAGCTTCTCTTCATTGTCTGTTTTTTCTCTTCCCAATCCCCTTTCAGCTCTTTTTATTTGGCAACAAAACAAACTTTGTGTTAACATCTCATTTGGGAAGCCCCAAAAGGTGCAGGAATGATAGAGTGAATGGAAGAAGATGAAGAAGAGGAGAATAAGGAGGAGGAGGTAAAGAGTGAATGGTAGGGAGAGGCAGCTGCAGGCCTCACTGCTGGATCCGACGCAGGGACTGCACCTGGAAGGACTGAGCATGGGAGCCCCACTCCCTGTAGTGTTTGTATTCGCCGCTGTGGCGGTCGCACTCCATGATGTACTGGTAACCGCGGTAACCTGGAAATTGGTAGCACACCCAGCTGCAAGAAAGGAGAAGAGGCGTAACCAATAAGATGGACTATATCGCAGGGGATAAGACAAAAATTAAACAAAACTCGACTACAAATGCTGCTGTTGGAGATCAGATGCTGAATAGTCAAACCCTATGGTGGTTAACAAGCTCCAAAAACAAAGTAAACTTACCTGTCAGCTGTCTGCCATGAACAGATTTTCAATTGCTTTTATACATGAACAGTAAACGTGGAATTGGCACGCTGTGGGTTAAGTAGGTGTCTCCTGGTGCTGCTAAGAATAGGAAGGTTAAGTTATGTGCTTTGTGTGGGTTTGTGCTGCATGTTTTTCCACCCCGGAACCTTAGTTAATTTCCTTCAATTAAAGTGTGTGTGTAAGAAATAACCACTCCAGGACACACTCATGGGGCTTAAATGGTTTTTTTTTAAGTCAGAATGTTTTTTTTAACAATGTAAGGGATGCTGTCCGTTGTAAAAGAAAAATGACACATCTCTTTAATTGTTTGGTTTGTGACTCCAAAAAGCAGTGATTAAAATAAAATAGTGTCAGACTGGAAAAACTATAACATGTAGTCTTTGCAAATATACTATATTAAATGTTTGGATTTCACTTAATTGTTAAGAAAATGAGCGTTGATTTATATCCCAGACTCCTTCATTTACCACCCCCCCCCTCCCGAGCCCTCCTCATTCCTTAGTTTGCCTCATGTAAGAGGCTTCTTTGCAGAGTTAATGCTATTGACCTCTGCACTTGAAGCATCTGTTGGAGCACTTCACAGTCATATGGTCTGCATTCTCTGTTTTAAAAATCAGCAAGGTGATTTTAAACAATTTAGAAAAAAAAATTCTGATCAATGAAATTATTGAAAAAATGATTACACAGACCTCACAGGAAGATGGGATGAAATCCATGCCCTGCTTTTTGTAAGGTCACAACATATGTTCTTATTCCTTCTTTTTTTATGCAGCATTTACCACCGGATTTCAGTGAACTGTATTTTTTGAGTTCTTGATGACACTATTTGTTCTGGCTGTAATTTAAACTAGTATGCACAAACAAGAGTGGGACTTTCCCCTATAATTGCATGCATATTGCCTTATCCATAAACTGTGTTAGTGTAGATAGATGCTATTGTTAGAACCAGTTTAGGAGCATATTTTTGAACTATTTTTAGAATTAAAAGGACCCACAAACTCAGATTTACCCACATTTAGCACTCAGAAATACCTTGTAAATTTTCCTTATATAATCAAAGGCACAACACATTTCTTATGTATCTCATATTGGTTTTGGTCCAGTGATACAATGCTGCTAAAGCAGAATGTTTATCATGTATTTGATTGCTATAGTTAGATTATGTTCATTTCAAAGTTAGGACTTACGCTCCGCTCTGAATTTGCATGGATCCAATCTCATTGTTGCCCCAGCCCATAGCCTGCAGGGAGGGGTAGTCATCGTTTATCTCCCATTGGCGACCAATAAAGTTCTCCCTCTCAAACAGCACCATCTTGGACTCCTTATGGTTCTGCTTACACACAAAACAGTCATTGTAACTAAATTCAAGGTAAAACCCTGCAACATTTCACAAAGAGGTGATTGCATTTTACTTTTGTCTATGTTTGTCTTTTAAATCTCAAATCAAGGCTATATAAAATGTTTAAAATGTTTTTAGTGATGCGAGTCAAATTTAGTTTGGTTTGTTTGATTCTTAAATCACATAATCATTTATGAATATTTGAGAGTAACCACAAGCTGCCAGTTTGGGAGCGAAACGCACAGCAGAGCAGATGGGCCGGAAGGACATCATCCGCTCAATGTGGTAGGCGTTGCTGCCGCTCCATGACTCCCAGTGAGGATACTCTCCTCTCTCTAGCACAAACTGCTGTCCACAGAAGCTAGAGTGCTCATATCCTGCCCAGCTGTTCGCCGACAAGCACACAGACACACAAACATTTCAAAAAAACATTTCAAAAAACCATTAAAAAGAACGCTAAAGGAGACTTTCAATCAACATGTCTTGTTTTGGTATAACTTACGCCCCACACTCCACCTTGAGGGAACGGATGTTGTCGCTGCTGCACTCCATGATGTTCTGGCAGGCTGAGGTGAACTCCAGACGCTTCCCCTGGAAGTTTTCCTGGTCATAAACTGTGATCTAGAGAGAATTGGGGACTTTTAAGTTAGACACAAAAATATTTAAACGAAATCCACTTTTGCCAGTGATGAATGATCTGACTCACCTTCCATGGTCCCAAAGGGGTGGGATTATTTAGAGCCATGCTACTATGGTTTTTGATGTAGATTTACCTTCAGAACAGATAAGATATGAGCAATGCTGAGGTTTAGGTTATGTTTTAATATTTTTGTATGCTGCCCACATTACATATTTCCTGTTTATTTTCAATGGTTTGCATCAACCCAGTTTCAAATAAAATTAGGCCATCGGACATAAATCTTGATCTAAATCCACATGTTGGGATTTAAACTTCACCTTCACATTTGGATATAAACACTATGCCAAAGTATGCTGCCTGTGCACAGTTTGTATGTGTGTGCATCTCCTTATTTGCCTTCAGTCTATATGTTTCTATGAATCAACAGAATGATCATGCATAAAAGCCACAAAAACTATAAAATAGCAATGGTCTGCACATTAAGGACTGAGATAGAAGGCTTACCTGACTGCCCCCTAAAGAATAACTGCTCAGTGCTCACAGGGGCTTCACAAAAAAGACGTCCTGACCTCAAACTGAACGGACCTATTTATACACGCTGGTGCTGAGATGTAACTGGACCGGCATGGGTCGGAGCAGGAGTCAGCACATTGCTGGTCCTCCTCATTGTTCGGTACTGAGCTGTTGGGCTTTAGTGAGATGCAGCAGGACTGAACGGAGGGCACTGTGCCCAGTGCTTGTAAGCAGAAGTTCCAAGTGATCCGTGCCCAATGGGCCGGGCCGAGTTTTGGAACAGTAGAGTTCAGGAAACAGATCACAGTTGGGTCATAACAAGAAAAACAATACGATACAAAACAAAACAAAAAATACAATACAAATCATTGCCGATTTAAAAGATTTTACTGCCAAAATGATAGTTGATTAAAAAAGTTTTCCTGAATAAAAACTCTGCTTTAACTCAAAGAGTTATTCTTGCACTGCTGTGTGGTTGTATCTGATCGCTGCATCATGCCCCCATCTTTCTTCCTTTCACCTCTAAATGCAGAAATGCTCAGTCATGCACTCACTTTCTCATGGATGGATACACACACAGTTACACACATTTGATCCCTATTCAGACATTTACAAACAAAGCATACAGAGACTGTCACGCTCAAGCAAGCATTAGCACAAACCTAGGTAACCAGTAACATGTCAACCAGCTGTGTGCAACCTCTGATGTGAAAGTTTTGTTCAACAGCCAAATATAAAAATTCAGATCAAAAAACAGCAATAAGAAATCTCAAACATCAGAACTACTTTTCATGTCATGATCTGGGGACTTTGAGTTTAAATCTGAGTTCTTCTGAGTTAATACTGGGCTTTATGTAATTTATTTGGCTCATTGCTTTTCCTGTGTATATTTGACATCAGTCACCTTTAGTTGCCCTCATTCCATGCTCCCCGCAGCTGCAGCCCATTCTGTTAATAAGACCCAACTTGTCCTTCTCCCAGTTATCTCCATCCTCTGAATTTATTCTCCTGATTTGTCTTTTGTATTTCTTATGTCCTTCTGTTACCCACGTTGTATTTTGCCATTCAGTTCTTTCTTAGTAGTCCTTCTGTGTCTTCTGCCACCGAGTGTGTGTGCTTATGTGTGTAGGTGTGTGTGTGTGCGTGTGTGTGTGCGCGCGTGCATGTATGTGTGTGTGTGGTTGTGTGCGTGTCTTCTTCTCTGGTGCCATTAAAATCCACTTTACAATGTCTCCTGCCTGTGTTTGGGTCCAACATCTTCACAAAATTGACATTTTTTCCTATAGGAAACAAGCAGAGCATCTCAAAGAACACTTAGTAAATGTTCTCTGCAGCTTAGCATCTCAACTAAATCACCACCTGTGGTAGCCTACTTTCGAAAGTATTGGTAATCAGATTAAATTTTGGTATCAACTGATGTGAACCAAATTAACTGTGATGGAAATCTAAGAAATATAAACAAAATGTAGCTTAACCCGTTTATCGTTGTCACAAACATATAAAAGAGGTGTATAGTACATTATATGGATATATATTTTTGATATGTCATGCAGCATATGTGCTGCTTTTGGAGACCTTTTAGTTTACTTCATGATGATTGGAAGGTTGTGTCATGATTCCACAGATTTGTTAGTTCTCAGGCCTGGGAGTGGCTGGAGAAACAGAAGAAAAGTGGTTAATGACAATAAGAGTTTGTTTTTAGCAGATTAAAGTCACGTTTCCACTAGACAAGTTCCGTGACAATTCAGAGAGGGTAAATCTGTTGGCCTGGTCCTCTCAGCTGTCTTTTCTCCTTACAAAATTGTCCTTTTAAGGAATTTGCTAAGACATCAGCATATCTCAACCATTTCGGCAGAGAGTCACTGATCCGAGCCAAAAGGCGCCCAAAGCAGCAGAAATAACAAGAGATCAGGGCAGGGATGGTTGCCACATTTCTATTTGCTATTTTGTTATACATTGCTTCGCTCTCAACTCTTCCAATTTTACAAAGCTGATTGTTTGATTGTACAAAGCTGACATCTACTGATATAATTTCCCACTGTGTCACAACCAATCAGCATGAATTAACCACAGCTCCCCCAGCGACTCTACAGGACCATTTCTACCTGTTACATACCCCAAGGCTGGAACTTGGTCTGTTCCTGAAATGGCCCCAAAAGTGGCTCTAGCGGCCCTATCCGGTGGAGTGGGAACACATGCACACTGTGAAGGTGTGCATGTAAAATGACCCTGAAGTTACGATAGTGGAAACATGCCTTGAATGTTAGATGTGGCAGGGAAATGGAAATGCTAAGGCCATATCAAAATAGTATATATGATGATGACTGTGTGCAACAACAATATTGCAAGTAGTTTTTAACCTGGGCTTCTAAAAAACTGGAACAAACGTCTTATTAATAAGGACTGCCTATCTATGAAATGTACTGTTTTGCTTTTTGGATTAGCTTTTAATCTACATTCTGTCTGTCATCTGATTTGTTGTTTTTTGCTCTTTTGATGTGGACTGATATCTTAGTTATAAAGGTCGATAAATAATTCATGATTTACCCAGGGGGCAATTACTGTTGAAATTGAGAAGGGCATATTGTATTTACTCAGAATTTTTTTGCCTGATATTAAAATTAGTTTGACCTGAAACATTAAAATGTGACAAAAAACTGAAAACCAGAATACAGCTGTAAGGGAGAAATTATTTTTTCATGGCTCTGTAAATTCAAAATGTGCCAAAAGATTTAATGGGATTCAACACTGACTGAAGTGCAGATGAACAGTTGTGTGGTTGTGTTGCCAGATGTTACTTCCCAGACAGTGGTAACATTGTACCTTTTGGCAATTCTAAACTAATCTAAAGTAAGGAAGATTCAATGTGGGATTTCTTATGGCTCTGTTCTCGGGCCCTTTCTATGAATATCTATGTGATCCCAATGGTCAGATTGTAAAGTACGATAACATCTTTTACCATACGTATGCTGCTGACACAACTTTATATTTTGTTTTCACCAAAAGACCAAGTCCCTTAGAGTCACTGCAGTGTATCCATACTATGATTAGAGTGAATGGGTCGGAATCTCCTTAAGCTAAATTGAAAAAAATAATGAGAATAACAGAAGTTGTTTTAGCCTCAACAGTGTAAGTTTAGAGATCAGCACTCCACAGATTAATTAAAGCTAAAGACCAGGAAGGATTTAAAAAATATAGGGGTAGTTATAGGCCTAAACCAGAGTTATTTGTATGCAGAGACTGGGTTGGTTTCAACACTCACACAGAGTCTATTACTAAAGCAGCCTAGCGCCATCTGAAAAATATTGCCAGAATGCAAGTTTCTGTCAAATCAAGAATCACAAAAACTGTTTGTGGTTTTATTTTCAATATGTTAGGCTCTACCTGCCACAGTCAATCAGTCACCATATGTAGGATGCAGGACCAAGAGTCCTGACCAATACCATAATACACTGCCCATCCATTCACCAACAACCTGTTTCTAATAGGAACAATTTTACAATCTAGCTATTGCTATATCAGCCACTGAATAGTCTTGGGCCTAAATATATTTCAAAGTTGCACTCAAGTATAAAAAATCCAGGCCCCTCAGGCCATCAGAGAGCTGTTCATTAAGTGCTCTCAGACCTTAAATAAAACAACAGCTAGCATTTCGTTTCCACTCCTCTGCTCTGGAACCAATCACCCAAAAACCTGATATGTTTTATTTTGATCAGGTCTTAGCTGCTCATTTGTTTTCAGTTTTCATTTTGACATTTCTTTCTTTTTATATGATGTTTTTATTTTCCATTACTTTTTTTTATTCTGTGTTTAATATAGGCCTAATTGTTACAGGAAAGCTTCAGCACAGCTGAAAAATGACCAGCATTCCCCTGTCTGAACAAAACAAACCCATGCCATTCCCATAGTCAGCACATTTACCATCCCTGGACTCAAAGGCTCAGCAGCGAACATGAAAGAAAAAACAAAAAACTAATGTGGGAAAAATATTTTAAAAAAGGGTACACATAATACCAGTTAGAGATGACAGAGGGTTAAGCTCAATAATGGAAAAAGTTTCATAATGTGCTCCAAAGCCCAAAAGTAGAGGTTGAAGTCTGAGTTTGTATGTGCCATGAGGTTGTCACCAACTTTCTGCTGATGGCAGTGACTGTCCTCAGTACCCAACAATGAGGCTATACAATAAACACCTCCTGCTGACTAAGCACAGATCACCAATGGATTAACTAAGTGACCTTTGACCCATCACTGTGCTCCCAGCAGCTCTGAGCCAATGAGATGTCAGAATCTGGTCTTTATAGATTCTCTCTAGAGGTGAATGTATATATATATATCCGCAGTATGAGGGCCTCCGTCCCTCACTGTCTTCAAAGGTCGGTCCATTTCATCCTTCAGTTGTGACCGTAAGTGTCCACATCAAGGTCTTCTAGCTGTCTCTGGTAGAAATGCTTGGATGTTAGGGAGGATACTGTGGTTTACTCACTCAACGGACTAAAACAACCAAGCCAGAACGGACTTATTTCTCACGCTATAACTCTGGACTGAGTAGGTGGATTACTTACATAAAATGCAGTTGTGTTTAACTTTGCACTAATTTGTTACTATAGCATTAAATCAGCAGGAATGGGTTAGTTAAACATTGGATCCAGGCATGGCAAATTTGTTTCTGTTGTCCTTGCTAAGAAAAGACTTCAGGGAATGTTCAGGAAATTTATTCAGATGAAAAAAATTCACTTTTGGATCAGAAGTACAATGTTTTTTTAGCAATGGGGTTATTGTAATGGCTCTGAGAAAGTAAAATATATCGATGAGATATATGATAATATAATATAATGTAATACCCTCAAAGGATCACACAGGCAGTTTTTGCTGGCCAACTTTGGTTTGGGTTTCAGACATTCATCAGCAAATCCAAGCACATCAAATACTCTTAGAAGGTCTGCTTTGATCAAGTGAATAATATCTATTATTTGTTTCTTTTTTTGGTTTAAGTTCACCACATTTTGATTGGGAGGGTTCCTAAAACTCACCAAAAATGTTTCAGTTGCAAATATTTTACTACAGTGGGCATATTTAAAAAAATTATTAAGTGTAATTTAATTCAGGAAGGTAAGATAATTTTCTTTAGCTTCATTCATGTTCACATTTTTAAACAGAAGAGACTAAGACACTATACCTGTGTGTGGCTTGTTGATATGTTTCGTTTCGTTTGCATCACAGCACCCCTGCCAGGCAATGTTACAGAAAAGACATCATGTCTGTGCATAAATTAGTATTCATTTTGTTGTAACTTAAAACACAAAGTTATAACAGAGCAATAAATATTTATTTTATGTTACTGGTTTTAAATGCATGAATGTATGCATACTGTCTCACAAAAAAACATAAATGATGCTTCAATTTTGGGGCATTTTGGAGGCTGTTTAAAGAGTTTGCATCCCTGTGATATTGACCCTGATGTTATCTGTCTCATCTGACTAATGTTCTTCTTAAAGTACCTCAGGATGTGGGCCTTTATTTTTTTGCACCAAATCAGCCTGATCGTGTTTCAGAAGCAATAGTTTAGCAACCTTATTAGCCTCCCAGTCCCTTCAGTTTCCACAGAGACAGCAGAACAAAGCGGCTTCAGAAGACTGTGATATACTTTCTTCCCCTCCTTGTTGCCTGTAAAGGTTATTTTTACTATCCCTTTCTCTTCAGATTTGATCATGTCTCACTCAGGTGCTCAGGGCAGCATTGGCAGTCACCCTGCCATTGGCCTACGCAATCACAAGGTACTTCACAAACCAGAAAATAGTCATAAACAACAACAAAAAAATCTAAATTGCAATGAGTTTTTTGGGTTTGTTTTTTTCAGATATACCTCTATGAATATGAAAACTTCCAAGGCCGCAGGATGGACCTGTTTGGAGAGTGCCTTAACCTGTGTGAGAAGGGTTTTGATAGAATTGGCTCGATCAGGGTCGAGTGTGGACCGTAAGTCACCAAACTGTCTTACTGACTATGCTTCAATGTAATACACACTCAATGGAAGCTTCGTTGGGTACACTTTTCTGGTATTGCCCTCGACCTCCATTTAGCTTCAGAACTACCTTTATTCTTTTTTCTTCCAATTATGCTTCCCTGGTTTGAGATTTTGGGACTTTGGAGGCCTTTGGAGCTTAGTGATATGGTGCACTACCCGACATGAAGTAGCCATCAGTAGATAGGTGCAATGTGGTCACTAAGGGATGGACATGGTGATGTTTAAATGATTTGCAGCTGGTACTAAGGAGCCCAAAGTATGCAAAGAAAATATTCACTACAGCATTACACCGCCACAACCAGCCTTAACCACTGAGACAAGCCAGGATGGAAACATGTGTTGTTTGCTCCAAATACTGACTGTACCATCCAAATGTTGCAGCTGTAATTGAGACCCATATGACCTAAGAATCTTTTTCCAATCTGTTATTGTCCAGTTTTGGTGAGCCTGTGTGGATTCTACCATCACTTTCCTGTTCTTAACTGGCCTGAATGATATTAGGAGTGTTCTTTAGCCCATCTGCTTCAAGGTTTAATGTGTTGGATGTTCAGATGTGATATTCAAAATACAGCGGTTGTAACTGCTGGTTGTTTGACATATGTTGCCTTTCTATCACCTTAAACAAGACTGCTCATTCTCCTCTGGCCTCAGACATCAACAAGGCATTTCCATCCACAAAACTGCTGCTTACAGAATCATTTCAGTTTTCAGACTATTCTGTGTGAACCTGATAGATGGCTGTAAAAAAAATTACTACTACTAATACTTAAACCATCCCATCTCGTATCAACAACCACAGTCAACCAATCTCATTTCATTCCCCATTCTGATGCTCAGTTTGAACTTGAACAAGTCCTCTTCACAACATCTCAATGCCTAAATGCATTGAGCTGCTGCCTTGTGATTGAGTGCTCACTATATGTCTTAATAAGAAGCTGAACATGTGCATCTAATAAAGTGGGCAGTGACAGTAGATTTTTTTCAACGCATGCTAAAATAACTTTCTTTCTGACCACCCAGCTGGGTTGGCTATGAGCAGCAGAACATGACTGGTGAGATGTTCATGCTGGAGAAGGGGGAGTACCCCCGCTGGGATACCTGGTCCAACAGCTACCGGTGTGACCGCATGATGTCAGTCAGGCCCGTTCGAATGGTACGTTGTCACCAGCCTATTTTTACTTGTCTCTATTCTTATCATCAACACCACCACTTTTTGTTATTTTTCAGTCCAACTTTTTATTTGATGCATTATGCTTTTGATGATGCTTTCAAGGGTGTATTTTTAGGCCATATTAGTTGAGATTATTTTTGCTTAAGTTTGTTTTTCTTTTAGGTGATAATTTAAAATGTACCATCTTACTTTCTGGATCTATTTAACACATCAAAAGTATCTACAGTAAATAAGTAAATCACTGAAGGGTAAATGTATTTCTTAGGATCCACAAGACCACAAGATTTGTCTGTATGAAAGTGCAAACTTTGAAGGCCGCAAGATGGAAGTGTGCGATGAGGATATTCCAAGCTTGTGGTCCTATGGTTTCCAGGACCGTGTCGGCAGCATTCAGGTCACCGGTGGAACGTAAGTCATTACTGATTTTCTACTAAATGCTACTTTTGTCTACTAGGTTTACTGTTACTAATTATCTGTGCCCTAATATTAATTACAATATTATATTATAATATTATTTTTAAAATCCATATAAAATTTATGTTCCACTTCACAAAAATGTATTTCTTCATGTTGGTCTACCACATAAAATAGACTGAAATCTGTAGTTGCAATGTTACAAAATTGGAAAGTTCAAGGTGCATAGTTGCTTCTACGAGTTACCATACTACACACATCCATCTAAATTAATTAAAAACCTATTGAATGAATGTAAAAAACATCTACTTCTTTTTTCTTCTCCACACAGCTGGGTGGGATACCAATATCCCGGCTACCGAGGCTACCAGTATGTGTTAGAATTGGGCCCTTTCAAGCACTGGAATGAGTGGGGAGCCCACCACCCCCAAATCCAGTCCATCCGCAGGGTGAGAGACATGCAGACGCACCGCCGGGGCTGCTTTGAGCTGACCGCATAAGCGACTGAAACAGACTGCAAGTTGACAGGAGGAATGCAGCGAGAGCTGAGATCTGTCTGTGGAGATTCTTCTAAAGGACAATTAGACATGTTTTCTTTATTTTATTATGTTTCATGAAATATTTGAAAGCATGAAGGTCAGCGAATAACTGAATCATGTGGGAAAAAAATCCCAAGAACAAACACTCACCCCATAACACAGCAAAAAATAAAAAGATGATGTCCTATTTGTGAATGGGGGATTAGAGGGTATTAGTAGCATGTGTTACAAGGTTGTTTTTTTGCATTCAAACTACTTGATTTTAATATTTAAGTGCTTGCTTATGCATTTCAAGCACAAATTATGTCAATGATGCCTGTTCAGCAGAGTGCTTCTCCCTCCCCAAGGATCCACCATTTTTTCAAAAAAGGTTCATTCACATCACTGCTCACGGAGTACTACCATGGACAGCTCTCAGATCTGCACTGCAGTGAGCTTGCAAAGCAGGGGGAGGCACTATCCCCTCATCTCCTAGAATGAACCCGAGTATCTGACAGTTGTAGAACGAAAAAAGAGGGCTGTGCAGGGTTTTGGTTTACTGAAACTAAGACATTTTTCCAGTCTGTTTCAGCCCATAGATGGGGCTGTCCTGAAGCTTTGCATTTTACATTTTCTCAGGGATGCTGGCATCTGGAAAGTCACTTTCCAAAGGAAACCAAATGAATAAAAAATTTTTTTTTTGAAAACTGGTATTTTTTTCCCTTTTCTTTAACTATTCATAGTTCATATATTTAACTTTAATATCACAAAAGTCAGAATTTGTAGTGATTTTAGATGTTGAGGAGTGAAGACTCTCCAACAGATATGTCCCTATGTGAGCTGTGTTTCAGCTGATACTATGCATCAGAATGTTGTATACTATCAAAAATTAACTGTGGACCAAGAGTGTTTAAAATCTTGGTGGGAAGGTTCAAGAAGATGAACTCACAAAGAACTGTTGTACCAAACTAAGCAGGTGCTTTTCCTGCATTTCAGCCAATTTATATAATTTTCCAGGTAACAACTCTTAAAGTCTGAGTGATGACACACATGCACACACAAAAACACCCTAGATTTTAAACCTCTCTAACGGGTATGTTTGTGTTTAAACATCTGTTGCTACTTTGATATTAACAACTTAGATCACATGATCAATATTAAACATTGATCTCACAAGTTAAAGACCAATACATTCTTTCCTTGACCATCATGTTGACATTTCTCTGTTTTTCTTAAAGAGAGGGTGCCTTGAAGCCTATTGGTTTTCTATCAAATCATTCAGAATGACAAGTAAACATAATACTCTAATTATGATTTGTGAAGTCAGGCCAACTTTATTTACCATAAATCACATACCTTGCAGTGCTCTAAAACCATCTGACTTCTCTTTGGGCCCAGTGGTAGAGCTATTGTCAAAGATTCGGGCTAAGATTCTCACTCACTCACTCACTCACTCACTCACTCACTCACTCACTCACTCACTCACTCACTCACTCACTCACTCACTCACTCCTGAGAGCTCTCTTTGGGTATTGTGTTTGCTCCAGGAAGCATTGGCTGTAATTTATCACAATTGCAAAAATAGCAATGCTTTTAACTGAAAATTGTCACAAATTTCAGGAAAACAGTAAAGCACCTACTGCAATGTCAAGGTTATGCATGTGCAGTATCTACATGTAAGGAGGACTTCCTTTTTAAAAGTGTCTTTCAGTCTATTGGTCCTAGTGTACTCTCTATTGTTAATGTGTCATTAGCTTCTGGTCAGGTGCCAGTTTACTTGAAGAGCGCGGTCATTCATCCGCTTCTAAAGAAGGCAAATTTGAATCCCTCCTGTTTAAGTAGTTATATACCTTTCTCAAGCTTCCTTTTCTAGACCTTAGGGAAGGGGGTGGTCAGACAGTTAACCTCTGCTTTTGACCAACATAATATTTCTGATCTCTTTCAGTCAGGTTTTCGTAAATTACATTAAATTGAAATTGCCCTATAGATCTGCATCCTGTCCTGTAAGTTATGGTGTTCCAGAGGGTTCTGTCTTGGGGCCCATGCTGTTTATGCTTTATCTGCTTCCGCTCGGCTCCATCCTGTCCTCTTTCAAGGATATCTCTTATCATTGTTACGCGGATGATATACTGCTCTATTTGTCTTTTCATCCTAATGATATTTCCAAGCTCCGCATCCTGTCAAATCAATTGAATGCTGTAAAAGCTTAGATCACGGATAATTTTATGCAACTGAATGAAGAGAAAACAGAAGCAATCATCTTTGCATCTGGGAAAATTTTTAGGAGAGATAAAGGACTTTTTAGAATCCCTAGATCTCTCTGTCAAATCCTCTCTTAAAAACCTTGGGAAACTGTTTGACTCTGCTTTTACGTTCGATAATCATGTTAAATTGTTGACTAGATCTTGCTTTTATCATCTAAGAAACATTGCTAAACTAAACCATATAGTCTTGTGTCCCGAGATGGAAGTTCTTATTCATACCTTTGTATCATCTAGATTGGACTATTGCAATGTGCTGTATACATGTTTATCTGAAACCACTCTTGCTCATTTGCAGACAGTTCAGAACGCTGCTGCAAGGCTCTTAACAAGGTCCTCGAAATTTGGCCATATAACTCCTGTACTTAGGGATCTTCACTGTTTACCGACTTCCTATCGCGCGAAAATTTAAATCCTAATTCTGACACGAAGAGCTACCCACGGACAAACCCCTACCTACATTTCGGATCTACTACATCCATACCTTCCCACCAGAGTGCTGATGTCCTGTGGGCAAGATTTATTGACTGTTCCCCACACCAGACTAAAAGCAAAAGGAGACCAAGCTTTTTCGGCTGTGGCTCCGAAGCTCTGGAACTCACTGCCCCTGTCGCTGAGAGCTGTGGACTCTGTTGCAGCTTTCATGTGATTGTGCACTGTTATTTCCTTCTCTGTTGTGAAGCACTTTGCGATTTTTATCTTGAAAGGTGCTATACAAATAAAGTTTTACTTACTTACTAAAGGAATTATTAGGTATTTATTAACATCTTGATCTTCTGCTAAAAATAGTAATTTCTCTGTTCAGTGAAGAGTAATTCAGTTCAGATTTGACCCGACTAAGTATTTTATCGATTACCTAAACTTGCTTATCTTTGCAGCGTTGCAGGGGGGCTGTAATCTCCAGCAGTCATTGGACAAGAGATGGGTTACACCCTCGACAGGTCATCAGTCAATTGCAGGGCAAAACAGAGACTCACAGGACAAACAACCATGCATACACCAAGGTAATGTAGAGAGACCAATTTACCTAGTCATGTTTTTGGACTGTGGGAGAAAGCCGGAGTACTTGAAGAGAACCCACGCATGCACAGGGAGAACATGCAAACTCCATGCAGAAAGACTTCATGCCGGGATTTGAATCCAGTACCTTCTTGCTGCAAGGCCACAGTCCTACCAACAGGAAGCCTGGTTTTGAACCAGAAATGTACTTCAATGAAATAAATCAATTTCACTGAAGTACAATTTAATTACTAGACATATTTTAAACTGTGCACAACAAGAGGGTCGGGAAGATAGATCCTGACAACAGCAAAAGAAATTTGGTTTAGAGGCAATATAAATATATATTTTTCTCAGTAGCTTGTGGGACCTCCTAGGCTATGCCCCCCTTGGCATTAGCCATAGGCTATTGCTCAAATCCTCAACTTCTACTGTATCTAACAAATAGCCTAGTTTGGCTGTGGTTTGACCACAGAATGTTCATTACAATAAATGCATGCTTTGGGTGAAGTATATTTGCTAAATTAGAACAATGTATGTCATTATGTGGTTTAATTTTAGCCCTTTGTTTTTTGCAACCATGACGCAAAGTCAAATGTACAAAGAGAGAAGACTCCCAGCTGCTGATGGAGGCCCCATCATGCAGGCAGTGCTAATGATGAAGTAGAGCACAGACGTGTAGCAGCGCACCGTGCTCGCTTTAAAGCAGGATTTGGATTAAATAGCTTGTGAGACAGCCGATGAGCCAAACACGCGGGATGGAGGGAGGGAGGCAGGCGGGGAGGGAGCAGAGAGCTGATTTTTATTTCCTACTGGATAGAGAAGAGGAGGAGGAGGTGGCATGGAGAACGAGTTATTCTGGTAGCAGCGCAGAGCTTGTTTGACATCGCGCATCTGAAGGCTTCGGGCTCAAGCAAATCTGTTTGTGCGGCGAGAGGAAGACAGCCTCGGTCAGTTCCCGGCTGCAACCCTCTTCAGCTGGACATGAAAGTGCAGCAGGGCTGCAACTCATCAGACATGGGCATCCCGGTTAGAACCGAAGAAGAGCTGCGCAAAAACACAGTTATAACACCAGAGGATGTGCTGGGGCTACAGAAGATCACAGAGAGTGAGTAACCAGCTGTAGGAATGCTTTTAGGAAAACCAAGGTGCAAATGCTGCTTCATAGGAGCCTGATTCTAAGCGTCTGTTTATTGCCTCTCTTGATTAAGGTTACTACCATGGACAGCGGCAGATTTAAACGAGACTGAAACATTTGAATCGTTCTAAATCAGGCACAGTGATCAGGTGCATCTCCAGCATACATTTATGTGCTATACAAGTTTCTCCTGCTACTAATAACAAGTTTACATTGATTGTTTAAATTGTTGCTGCTTTTAATGATCTGGCTAAATTTCCCTACAAACCTAAACTCTTGGTCACCTTACAACACCTTCAGCTCTAAGGTAACAGGTGGCCTGGGATGTGATCTACTAATTATAGCTGATACTGCAGACAGCTCCCAGATGGAACAGAAAAACAAGTGTGTGATACCGCTGTGCTGTCGCTTATATCATGGAAAACATGTCAACATTTTATAATAGAGCTGGACCTTTAAACTAAAAGGATCTCTTGTCATCTGAGTAGTTAGAAATTAGGCAACATACTCAAAGGTTTGATTCATGAGTGTTCTGAAGGCCCCTCATTTCAGTCATCGAATTTTACACATTTTATAAAATGTTATTAGGAATAAGAAAATTGCAGTCAAGTCATTACAGGTAGACATATTTAAATGTAGTTACAAACAGTTCAGTTTGATGACAATTATAATACAGTAAGGTCATATTCAGTTTACAATACTAAAATTCTATCTAAGGAAACTCAGTTGACTGCATAGAGTCCCTGACAACAATCCTTTATCCCGAGCAGGCATGTGGCGACAGTGGAAAGGAACGAGTCTCTTTTAACAGAAAGAAACCTGCAGCAGAAGTGGAAGGAGTGTGGGTCGCCATCTGCTACAGCTGACTTGGACAGATTCACTGGTTTGGGAGCTCTTTCAGTTGCAAATTAGGAATAAGGAATGGCAGATAAAGCAAGAGCATATCAGTAAAATAATATGAAACTCTCCAATTTCTGGAAGTGATTTGGATTTGAATTAAAAGGTTGCAGAGCCCTTTCAAAGAAAGGTAAATGTTGGAGTCCACTTTAATATAATATCTGATTAATATAAAAAAATCATTAAAGCTCTGATATAAATATGCACAGCAGTTAATTCCATAAGAATGTTTAAGGTGCCGTTTTTCATAAAGAATGCAATAGTATTAAATTTGAACCACAAGAAACAAACAACTTTTGACATGTTTTGCATCAGAGTAGTAACCAAACTTGATTTGAAATGAATTAAGTATGTCATATAAATGTTTGATGCTGAAATTATGTACATAAGATACTTTTACTCTGGTTTTTGGTTTCAAAATCTTTTTATTTATTATTATATGTATTTTGAGACAGGGACCTTCTAGCTGTGAGGTGAGCCGCTCTACCAGCTGCGCCACCGTGCACCCCTCAAAAGCTGTTTTAAAACAGAAAAGAAGAAGTGTGAATATTTTAGCATCTGTATGTATGAATTCATCCTTGTTAGCAGCAGGAAGTGACTGTGAGGTCTGTATTCAAAGCCAAACTCGCACAGGTGTAAAAGTTTAACCCTTAGACAGTCACCTCTCTTTTTTTGCCACCTCTGAGTGGAGAAGAAACACCAACATCTCAGTGTGATAAATCCTAAATAACTCATGGTAATCTCTGCTCTCCGCTGACATGTAATCTGGATTATGTTAGGATGGCTGTAACACAGCATTGTGCAATGAAGTGATGCAAACAAGTAATATTAACTCTAGTAACAAATTATAGAAAACAGGAAATAAAGATATAGCATTACTTCGGTATTTTTTAGAAATTTAATTAAATAATGAAGAACAGTGGAATTTAAATTGATTTGAGTTGTCAAAGGGTACGACTCAGCTTCCTAAATCGATTTTTATTTGTTTTGTGTGGACATCCAAGAACATTTTCCACTATTTTTAACATGAAAAACATGCACTGTATTCCACAAAAAACATTTTATTGTTTTCTGGTGAAAGGACATAAATTATAGAAAACAGATATGCAGAAACGTTTGGTCTGGAGAAGACTGGTTTAATTTGGGAAATGTAAAATACTGGGTGGACATGGAGATGAGAGGTTGAGTTTGACGGTGGTAGGGCTGATTAGGACTCAATTGGAAATGGACCAAGGAATCTAGAAAAGTTTTCTGGAGCATGATTTGAGTGGGATATCCTTAGATGAGAGCCAAACTTTCTGATCTGGGGTGTAAAATGGAGCTCCGGTGCGTTTCCAGTCTGCGAATCTCTTTTTCTGGGTGGAGGTGCGTTGGAGAGCTTCTTAGGCTTGGTTCCAGATGCGCTGACAGAATTGGAGATGAGCACAGACTAAGGGAATAACTGAATCTGGAAGAGTAGATGGTAGAAGTGATGGTAAATAGCCAAGAGATACTTCAAAGGGTGAGAGTCCGATGGCTGAGGAGATGTGGTGTTGTGTGCGTGTTCAATCCATGACAGATGAATGCTCCAGAAGGTAGGGTTATTGGCACAGACACAGCATAGAATGTTTTCGACTTCTTTTTTCAGTCTATCACATTGACCATTAGTATGATGGTTAAAACCTGAAGAGAGCCTGTATTTGGCCCCCAGAGATGGACAGAAGTCTCTCCAAACCTGTGAGATTAACTGGGGGCCACGGTCCGAGATGATTTCAGTGGGGAAGCTATGCAGTTGAAAGATGTGTCTGAATAACTACTTTGCTGTTTCTGAAGCGGAACGAAGTTTGGTGAGGGCTATTAGATGACATGCTTTGGAGAAACAGTATATAATGGAGAGAATGACATTTTTACCTTTAGAAGTTGGAAGCCCTGTGACGAAGTCAAGTCTGATATAGGACCAGGGGCGATTAGGGATGGAGAGAGGTTAGAGGAGTCCTGTTGGTGGTTTATGGGAGGGTTTGTTGTGGTTACTTGTTGGGCAGGCTGAAACATAATCCATAACATCTTTATTGAGGGATAGTCACCAGAAGTAACGATGTAGCAACCCTATGGTTTGACTGGTTCCAGGATGACAGGAAAATTTGGAAACGTGACTCTAGTGTATGGTCCGTGATCTGACTGAGGATGAAAAATACATGTGGTTGGGTGGATCTCCTCCGGGGGTTCGGCTCGGAGAGCTTCTTGGATGGTATGTTCGAAGTCCCAGGTAAGAGATCAAACAATGCATGTGGGTGGAGTGATGGACGTGGAAGGATCTGGGGAGTCGTCATTGTGGTACTGTCTGGAGAGTGGATCTGGTTTCTGTTTTTGGATCCGGGACGGTAGGTTATGTTGAGGTTGAATCCTGAGAAGAAGAGTGACCACCGATACTGCCATGGGTTGAGGCCGTCTGCAGGTTGAAGAGGTTCTTTTCTTCCGTCCAAATGATGATCATGAGCTCTGTGCCCTCCAACCCGTGTCTCCCTTCTTCCAGGGCTAATTTTATGGCGAGGAGCTCAGCCCACTGATGTTATTGTTTCTTTCTACAGGGGAGAATCTTTTAAAAATGAAGGTACATGGATGAAATTTGCTGTCTGATTTGTAATGTTGAGACAGGACGGCCCCCACGCCAGTATCCGAGGCATCCACCTCCCATGTGAATTGAGAATAGGGAACAGGGTGAATAAAGAAGGGGGGCTTGTACAAACCTTTCCTTGAGTTCTTGGAAGGACTGGTCTCCCTCCAGGGTCCAGATGAAGGGGTTCTTGACGGATGTGAGGGCAGTAAGTGAAGCTGTGATGGTGCTGAAATCTCAAATTAATCTTCAGTAAAAGTTGGCGAACCCCAGGAAGAGTTGAAACTGCTTCCTGGAGTCTGGAACAGGCCACTACTCCACTACCCTTGTCTTGGCTGGATCTGCCTTGAGCTGTCCACCCTCAAAAATGAGGCTCAGAAATACTATGGATGAAAGATGTAAGATGAAAGTCAATGTTTCTGCTTTTACGTACAGGTGGTTCTTTAACAACAGTTGAAAAACCTGATGGACATGACATCGATGTTCTTCAAGGCTGTTGGAGAAGAGGAGTATGTCATTGAGGTAAACAAAGGTGAATTTATGGAGAAAGTGTTTTAGAATGTCATTGACCAGGTTTTGAAAGACAGTGGGTGCGTTGGTGAGTCCAAATGGAATACTAACTTATTCAAAGTGGCCGATGTGGTTCTTGAAAGCAGAGTTCAATTCATCTTCCTCTCTGGTTCTGACTAGGTGGTCAGCTTTTCCGAGTTCTAGTTTGGAAAAGATGGTGGCTTTTTGGAACGGTTTAAAAGCTGATGAAATGAGAGAGAGTGATTATTTATTCCTGATTGTTATTTAATAAAGACATCTGTAATCAAGCAAGGTCTTAAGGTTTTACCTTTCGTCTCAACGAAAAAGTTGCCTGCTCTTAGAGGTGTTAAGGAAGGACGGATTTTGCCACCGTTGAGGGAGTCATTAATGTCATTTTCCATAGCCCCACGTCCTATACCAGAGATATTGAAGAGTTGTCTGGAAGGAAGTGGGGTTCCTGGTAAAAGATCAATGACAGTTGTACGGACGGTGAGATAGCAGAGACAGAGCTAAGTCTTTATTGAACACCTTTTGTAGGTCATGCTACTCCTCAGGCACGTTGGAGAGATCAAGCGGTTGAAGATCAGGCCGTCTAAATGGAAGGGCTGACTGCAGGCAGCTTTGAAGACAGAAATGACTCAATGATTCTATGCACTGTTTAGACCAGTTAATTTTCAGGTTATGGGTTAAAAGCCAGGGGCTTCCAAGGACTATGGGATTATCTTTGGTGGAAAAAACAAATAACTGAACGAACTCATGATGGTTACCGGAAGCTATAAATGAAATTGATTCAGTCTGATGAGTAATGGTTGTCATAGAACTGCCATCTTGCGTGGTAACTCTGATGGTGGGATCAAGTTTCTGAACTGGAATGTTACAATGATTAATGATTTCAGGATGAATGAGGTTTTGTTCTGAACCAGAGTCGGTTAATGAATCGAACGGAAAAGGATTTTTTTACGCTGAAAGATGAGGGATTGATGAACCTGAGTTTATTGTAACTTTTACCCGTCAGGACCAGGGTCACTGGGTCCGAGAGACCCCCAGGGTCACTGACGGGTGGGGGCTTTTGGGCGAATCAGGCAGACAGATAAGATGAAATGCTGAGATGAACCGCAGTACAGACAATTTCCTGTTGACATACGTCTATGTCTTTCTTCGGGAGAAAGACAAGGTCTACCTAACTGCATGGGCTCAGTAGAATTAGGACGAGGCTTTGGAGTCTTGGCTGGGGGAAGAGCTTCACATCTGGGATGAAAAGAACTGAGTAAGGTTTTGGATCTGATCCTTTCTCGGATTCTGTTATCAAGTTTGATTGCTAAATCAATTAGCCCATTAAATGTTTTGGGGTCGTCATGACTAGCTAATTTGTCTTTAATTCTTTCGTTTAAGGCATGGTAGAACGCTCCTTTGAGACATGGTGAGTTCAACTTACAGTGGGGTGAAAAGTATTTAGTCATTTTGTAATTTTCAAAATAGGTATCCCTCAACTATGAGAGACAAAATGAGAAAAAAAATCCAGAAAATCACATCGTCTGATTTTTAAAGAATTTGTTAGCAAATTATGGTGGAAAATAAGTATTTGGTCAATAACAAAGGTTCATCTCAATACTTTGTTATATACGCTCGATGAGGGCCTCTGCCCATTTAAGGGCTGGTTCACAGAACAGTTGAACACTAGGGAGCACTGGAGAAGAAAGCCTATACACTTACCCAGGTCTCCTGAGAAGTGCTTAGGTGTAGGTAACATAACTTCCCAGAATAGTGGCTGGGTGGTTGCGGAAGTGCGAAATGGGGGTGGAAATCGAGAGAGATTGGTTGTGACATGTTAAAACTAGTTGTTTAAATCCAAGAAATGCTGAGTAAGTTGACTCATGTTATTAGCGAGGGCTGCCTGTTGTCGAGCTATGTCTTGGAGGATGGATTTGTGTTGGCTTAATAAGATGCCCTGCTGAGAGAGAGCTGTCTGCAGTAACAGGACAGGAGGACAAGGAAGGTGAGTATTTCTTCTTTAGACAATCAATAATCTCAAAAATGACCTTAAACTGAGTCAAGAGTTTGGCCTGTTAGCACTCTACTTAAGTGAACCATCTGGCGTCACCCTCATGGAACCGCTCCTCTTTTATGCTGCAGCACTAATGAGTCTGATGAGGAACACCTAGTGCAGCTCCTGCCATTTACACCCTGCAGAGAGGTAAAGAGACACACAAACACCCACAATTCCAGCACACAACCACTGTCTCCTAACACTCATACTTCAAACCTCATTAACTCACAGTCTGACGACAAACGAAATATACATCCTAGTAGGGCGGCACTATGCATAGAAAATCTATGGTATGTGGATATTGCAAACAACTGCTTGGATTGTAAGAAATATTAGCTAATTATCTAAGTATTCAGGCTTCATACCTGAAATTCACTTGGAGGGACTTGTTTAATGCATCTTTAAAGGTTTTAGAAGGTAATGAGATGGTAAAATCATTATAAACTACAAACAAGTTGTTTTGTTCTGAAAACAACAAATGTCATCCGGAAGCAACTTTGTTGAAATAGAAATTGTGATTTTTTTTTATTTAGTTGCTGGGTAGACTGTACATTATCTGGGATCTGTTTGATATGAAAGACACTGACACAAATAATTTTTTCATTGCATCTTTCACCATTATTATCGCATGTTTTCCTAATGCTGTTTAGTATATTTAGTATGGTAGCAGGGGTGTGGTAAAATGAGACAGACAGAATACTAACAGGTTTTTATAGACAGCAGAAGGATGGTGGCTGTGTGGATGAAAACAGAGCAGCATGACCTGTTATTGGTTGTTGCTGATCAGTTCTTGCACCACCTCCTGATGAATGTACTATTCTGCAAAGAAGGATTAGGGGTTTATTATGGTAACTTCAGGATTTCCAGTGTAGTGTTGCTGGTTCACTTTGTACCTCAATTGACCACCACAGTTCTGCTTTTGCTTCATTGTTTTGATAGATCTTCTTATATTTTCCTCAAGCATTCACTAATAAATTGTAGACTTCATGTTGGTTTTAATGATGGCGGACTGACCAAGACCTGTAAGCATGCCCAACCTATGACACTTCATCTCTTTGCTTCACATTTGGCATAAAAAATTTTTTATGGAATGCTGTATTTGGTTCTTGCCAAACATGTCCTCAGTTCTGGTTTCTAAATAATTTGTTTTTAGACTCATCTGTTCAAAAATGAATTGGTCTGTGTCCTCTCTTTCTTCTCTCTGACAAACTTTTGACTGATCTCCAGAAAGTTAAACCTGTTTTCTTTTGATTGTGAAGGCATTGGGTTTCAGATCAGCAGTAGCAAGAGCCTGATGAGATACTGCTTTTCCTGTAACAACATTCAGGGGTTTGGGAGGCTTCTTTTAGGATGTCACATGGGTGAACTTGTTTGGATGCCCTGATCGGGCATGTTGGTAGTTGTTTTGAACATTCTCTGTTTATAAACCGTTTTCTCTACAGTGGAATGGATTATTTGAAATTCTTAGTCCTATTTAAATTCTTTACCAGACTCATTAACTGCTAAAATCTTCTTTCTGAAGGCCTTAGACAGATGTTTTAATCTTACCAGGCAGTTCACAGAGAATGGCATGAAAAAGAGAAAATATCCACTGAGCAACATTTATGTGAGAGGGTTGAATGGAAATCAAAGCGCAGATAACCACTCATTGAATCTAAGGTATAGGGAACAGCATCTCTGAATGCACAACATGTTGAACTTTGACGCAAAAGAGCTACAGCAGCAGAGGAACACACTGAGATCCACCTTCATCAATCAAGAACAGGGAACTGTGACCAGAGTTTAGTCAGACCTAACACAGCTGAGCAAGAACAGAAAAGCATTGCTTAACTGGATTAGTTTTGATTTCAGCATCTGCAAAATTTGGCATAAATGTATTTGTCTAAATAATAGACTCATGACACATCTGACAGAGATGTGTCACCTATTATCTTGGTGAAGATACTAAAATGTTGGTATGTAATATATACATTATTAACAACAGCCCATGTGAAGAAAAGTTAGCGAGCTGAAAAAAGTCAATGGATGGATGGATGGATGGGTCTTTCATTACATCTTTAATGTATTATACATTTAATTATTACAATGGTAAAACTGTTTTTGAGTAATCTATTTAAGTACTTGCAACAGTGTGGTGTTTTGTTGCAAAGGGATCTAGCTGCTAGTGAAAAATAACTGGCATTATCCCTGTAAAATTGTAGAAATTGTAGAGAAAACATTTACATTTACAACAGGGCTATTCTGAGCTGATCTAAGACTAATAAGGGGGAGTTGATGTTTTAAATTGCCTAAATCTTGGTAAATGTATTAGATTTCTCTAAAGTTGTATTTTGAATCGTCCAATAACTTCTACAGAGACTATGTAGTCAAGGATTAATGTTAAGGTCAGGAGTAAAAGGTTTCTCTTTTTTAACTTTTTTTCAAAACCTTTTTATAACAGCTAACAGAAAATCTATTAGCAGAAAAACTGAAGATTGACATTTTCATAGAGCAAAACAAAAAGGAGTATAGATGGATTATTAAAATTAGGGTGACAGAGGGTCAATGATATTAGGATTACTGATGGATTGTCTATCTCATGCAGAGGATTTCCTCGAACAGTTTAAAACAATCAAAATAAGAATAATCACGAAAATTATTAAATACAATCAAGACGTTTCTTTTTAATAAACAAAATATCAAACCAATCAGCATGTGCAACTCTAGTAAAAAAATACAACTGAAGCCAGATGCACTGCATAAAAAGACACAAAAAAATGTTTCCCCATTATCTGACATTAAATCAGACTAAACCTTTCCCACTTTAGGTCAGTTAGTATTACCAGAATTATTTCAACTTAATAATTGGTAGAATAATGAGAGGTACATTCACAAGTTGTTTTGTTACTTTCTTCGTATTTAAACATTTCCATGCACAAGGATCAAACAATTTTGAAAAGCTTAAGGGATGATATTACGCCTGTATTAGCTTCTGATAGATTAGTTTACCAATTGACTTTGCTGGTGACACACATGTGGATGTATTTTATTCAACGATGCTGATTTCTTGGATAAATACAAACAATTCAGGGATGAAATCAGGAAAACCTCCACAAATCTGTTTTATCCATGGATACCATTTCCAGATCCCTGAAGGTGCCACATCCATCTGTTTAAACAACTATATGCAAATGTAAACAGCATGGGAATGTCCGGCAGTCATACCGTTCAGAAGGAAGGCAGGTTCTGCATCCCAGAGAGAAACGTGTTTTGGTGCAAATCCTGTGTGTCAGCCCCAGAGGCTGAAGCTATTAAGAGTTTCATTATCCTGCACAGACAGTAAAAAAAGAAGCCATTTCTTATTGAGCAACATAAAAAGTCAGATTACAACTTGCAAATGCACTCAGGGACAAAAACTGTTTTGGGGACATCTTTTGTAGTCTGATGAAGCTAAAACAGACATGTTTCGCTACAACAAACATTTGGAGAGAAAATGTTGGAAGCTTAAGAACACCATCCCAGCTGTGAGATATGGGGTGGCAGCATCATGCCATGTGGGTGTTCTGCTGCAGGAGGCACTACCTTACTTTACAGAACAGATAGCATCACAAAGAAATAACATTTTGTGGACACCATGAAGCAACATCTCAAGAAATCTGCCAGGAAGTTAAAGCTTGGACACAAACAGATCTTCCAAATGGGCAATGACCCTAAGCATGCAGCCAAATAAGGTTCAAAGTAGCTTAAGGCAACAAAGTCAATGTTTTGGAGCGACCAACACAAAACCCTGATCTCATTCCCATAGAACAGTGGTTCCCAACCTCTTTTTTCTTGAGGACCCCATTGCCTGTGTCCAAGACAAGGCGGGACCCCCCAAGCCCAACTCCTACCCACATGGACGCATTAAAAGTAATTAATTACTAACTTTGTTTTGCAAAAGACAGACAGTAATTGTAAGTTTTGTTCTTATTCCTCTTGTTTTATACTGTAGGCTATATAGACAATGTTCTTTTTGTCTTTTGGATTTTATAAATGTAATATTTACAAATATAATTTTGGTAACTTCAACACTGACAAAATTGTGAGGAGCCCCTGTGATCTCCAGGGACCCCCTTGGGGGAGCCCAGACTCCAGGTTGGGAACCACTGCCATAGAAGATTTGTTTGCAGAGCTGAAAAGGTGTGTACGAGTGAGGTGGCCTACAAGCCTGACTATCTGTCATGAGGAATGGACCGATATTCTAGCAAACCATTGTGGGAAGCTTGTGGAAGATCACCCAGAGTTAAACAGATGTTTCCAAACACTAAGGAAAAGTTTGTTGATTTAAATTTGAAATTCTGAATTTTAAGAAAAATTAAGGTTTCTGGTGTCAATAACTCCATTATTCTGGCACTGAATAAATAGAAAACTTTTTGTTATTTCTAACTGACCTAAAATAAGAAAAGTTCAGTCTGGTTTAATGTCAGAGACTGGGAGAACCGATTATGTTGTTTTTTTATACATTCTTATTTACAGATCATGATTTAAGAAAAAAAACAAACAAAGAAACACAAAAAAACAAAGCATTTCAAGACTGAAACTGAGTTTTTCGGTGTCCTGATAAAGATAGCCAGATTTGTTTGCAAAGCAGACTATAAATGTGTTTGTGAATTCAGAGATGTATTACTTCTGTTACCTTTACACCCAGATAAAACTCAGAATTGGAAATCTTTTGACTTACGGGATATCCAAAAGCATGTTTAGGTACAACTAGCTTTAAAACCACATGTAAAGGAATTTGGGAGACGCACCTATCTTAAAGTGGTTTTAGTTATTTTGTCCTTTTTGCCATTTTGATCTTTTGCAGTTTCAGTCATTTTGTACTTTGTACAAGGTCAAAGTTATTCTGGTTCAACAATCCGCTTTCATGCTCTGTCATATTTCATAAGAATCTATTGTTCCAAATCAGAGCCACAGTCAGTCATTGACGCAAAGCCATCCCAAAGATCTATGAACACAATTTGGCACAATTGTGTGGGCAATTTATTCTAAAAAACGAAGCACAAACTTAAGATTTTAGGAAAGTATACCTTTCAAAAGAATTCATACTTTCTCTCCCCTTTCAAAAGTATTCACACTTTTGAAAGGGGAGAGATGGTGATGGGCGCAGTTGGGTTGGTGGCTGGTGCCAGTGGTGATTGGGCAAATAAGTGGAGTACACCCTGGAGAGGTCAACAGTTCATCACAGCTCAACACAGAGACACACAACCATGCACATACAATATAGGACTCTCTTGATGCAAGGCAACAGCACTAACAACTGAGCCACATTCCAGCCCAAAATTATACGTGCTTGTTAGGTTGTTGTTTTTTCTTTCTTTTAACAAATAAGACTTAAAAGTGTGGTATGCAGTTGTATTCACCAGATGCAAATCTTCTGGGAAATGTCTTTATCAGATGGACAGGAAAAATGAATCTTTTTTTCTTTCTGTTTTTACTTATCCTTTTTTGTAATACAGCTTATGCTCAGTCAAATTGGTGGATTTTGGCCATTTTCAACTCCTGACCCAGATTCTTAATAAGATTTGGGCCTGGTCATTACTAATAAATGAAGGAATTGCCCTGTATCTCCATTCTTGCGACATTGTTTTATAACCTAACCCTGCTTTAAGCTTCTCCACAACTTTATCCCTGATGTGTTCATTGATCTTCGTGATGCTGTTTGTTCACTAATGTTCTCTAACAAACCTCTGAGATCTTCACAGAACAGTTGAATTTATACTAAGAATAAATCACACAAATATGGACTGTATTTAATAATTACTTGACTCTGAAAGAGTATTGTTGCAGTGGATAATATTTAGGAATATCATAGTCATGGTGATTTAACACACATGGCACACTTTTAAGGGGTTTAGAAAAAGGGAAAACTGTGTCATTAACCTTCTGCTTCACAGTAATTCTCTACTTTATGTGATTAGATCATGTTTTTAAGTTAAAAGGGTTTGACTACTTTTGCAACATTCTGCATATAGGGGTCAAATTGTAAGTTCTTGGTCAAAAAAGGAAAACTGAAATGTAAGAAAGGAAAAATGAAATGTACCTATGTGGCATTGCAAGATTTGCTAGATTTTTTTTAAATCTTGTGAATGTCTCAATTGTCCGTTGCCATTCTCCTTGCTGGAAAATTTATTTTGTTTCTCTTCTTTATAATGTAATTTGGAGAAAGATAAGAAGAAAAGAATCTCATCTGCATTCAGGTGCGCAGAGTGCAACCCCTCCATGACCTTCACTATTTGCCAGTTTGCCCACAGGTGCTTTCAGCTGAGAGACATGAAACAACCTGCCACTCACAGGTGCACCGTACATCATCATACGAACAGCCACATCTCATCAGATGCCCTCAGCCGTAGGTTATTTTAAACATAAAGATAAATCAGCACACGTTTGCATTGTCCTTCCTCGTGTTCTGAGGTGACTTCAACACAAGGTTTCGGCATCAATCAGATACCTCAAAGTCAGATGGAAAGAATAAGACATGTGAAGTCAATCCCTGAGGCTAAAAGTCTGTTACTCCGGGCTAATCTGAGGGATTAGGGAGCTATAAATGGCAGTTCGCCTGCTCTGTGAGACTGCCACTTTGGTGTCAGACAGACTATGTTTCTGAGCACCGAATGACTCAAGAAGTGCTGCTAAGTTTACTTCAATAAGAGTAACTTCAACAATGGAAGATTGAACTGATTTATACTGATAGACATCGTGTCTAACAAAAGTAATCTTTTGGTACTTTATCTGATACCTCTTATTATTAATGGACCACAAAACACCACTCAAAGAAAAATGTGAAAAAAGATCTGGTTTCTTGAACATGACAATGAGTTCACTGTACTCAAATGGCCTCTACAGTCACCAGATCTCAATCAAATAGAGCACCTTTGGGATCTGGGGGAATGGGAGATTCGCATCATGGATGTGCAGCCGACAAATCTGCAGCAACTGCGTGATGCTATCATGTCAATGTGGACACAAATGTCTGAGGAATGTTTCCAGTACCTTGTTGAATCTATGCCATGAAGGATTAAGGCAGTTCTGAAGTCAAAAGGGGGTCCAATCCGGTACTAGCAAGGTGTACCTAATAAAGTGGCTAGTGAGTGCAAGTCATCTTTTGGTACTTTATCTGATACTTCTGATTATTAATGGACCACAAAACACCAGTCTGTGAAAAAAGATCCTAGCAAAAGTATCTGTACCTCTTAAACGTTTTCTGATTCAGTGAGATTAAAGAAAATTCATTATGTGTAGTTGGGATTTTATGTAGCAGACCAACACAAAGTAGAGAGCAAATGTGATGTGGAAAGAAAAATTATACATATTCTTTTTAATCCATTTCAGGAAAGAAAATCTGAAAAGTGTGACATGCATTTGCATTCGTCCCCTTTTAATCTGGTACTATTTGAATAAAACTCAATGCAAGCAATTCCCTTTATAAATCCCCTAATTTGTAAAAATGTTTTAAAACAATATGCCAGGTTTTGAACATCTCATAGAGCATTGTTGTGTCCATCACTCGGAAATAGAAAGGACATGTTATATCTGAAAACCTAAGAAGACTTCAGGTCCACCAACCTGACACAGGCATTAAGGAGATCATTAATCAGATATAAGTTGTTAAGAGTTCCATGGTATCTCTGGAGGAGCTTGGACAATCGTTTTGTGGCAAGAAGAAAGTTCTTTTTGAAAGAAAGCTGTGAATCTTTAGGAGGCTCTGGTGCAATGAGTCCAAAATTAAACTTTTTGGTCTACATTGAAAAGGCTGTTTGTGTTTGCACATACTGTAACCCTGAACACATCCCCTCTATGGAACATTGTGGTGGCAGCATCATGCTGTGGGGATGCCTTTCTTGAAGAAGGACAGGGAAACTGGTCAGAGTTCATGTGAAGATGGATCGAGCTAATTACAGTACAGTAAAAGATGTATCTCTGACGGTTTAAGAGGGCATTGCTAAAGTACTCACACTTTGTCAACTCGTTACACATTTTGTCATGTAACACCCATAATCTTTAGAATATTTTATTGGGAGTCTATGAGACAAAGTAACACAAAATAGTGCAGGATTATTAAACAGAAGGAAATCATACATGGTTTATTATAAAAATTATTATTTGTATTAAGAATCTGAGAAGTGTGCCATACATTTGGGCAAACAGCTGCATCATGCTGTGGGGGTGCTTATATTCAGCAGGGAAAGAGAAGCTGGTCAGGTTAGATGATAAGATACATGGAGCTAAATGTCAGGAAAACCGGGAAAAAAACTAGTTGCAGGCTGCAAAAGACTTGAAACTACTCCAGAGGTTCACCTTCCAGCAAGACAGCATCCCTAAACATCCGGCCAGAGCTACAATTGAATGGTTTACACTCACTGGCCATTTTATTAGGCACACCTGTCCAACTGCTCGTTAACGCAAATTCTAATCAGCCAATCACATGGCGGCAACTCCATGCATTTAGGCATGTAGACATGGTCAAGACGATCTGCTGCAGTTCAAACTGATCATCAGAATGGGGAAGAAAGGGGGTTTAAGGGACTTTGAACGTGGCATGGTTGTTGGTATGTATTTCAGAAACTGCTGATCTACTGGGATTTTCACGCACCATCTCTAGGGTCTACAGAGAATGGTCCGAAAAAGGGAAAATATCCAGTGAGCTGCAGTTCTGTGGGCAAAAATGTCTTGGTGATGCCAGAGGTCAGAGGAGAATGGCCAGACTGGTTCGAGCTGATGGAAAGGTAACAGTAACTCAAATAACAATTCGTTACAACCAACGTATGCAGAAGAGCATCTCTGAACGCACAACAAGTCGAACCTTGAGGCAGATGGGCTACATCAGCAGAAGACGACACTGGGTCCCACCCCTGTCACTTAAGAACAGGAAACTGAGCCTACAATTCGCACAGGCTCACCACAATTGGACAATAGAAGATTGGAAAAATGTTGCCTGGTCTGATAAGTCTCGATTTCTGCTGCGACATTTGGATGGTAGGGTCAGAATTTGGCATCAACAACATGAAAGCATGGATTCATCCTGCCTTGTATCAATGGTTCAGGCTGGTGGTGGTGGAACATGTTGTTGGCATACTTTGGGCCCATTAGTACCAATTAAGCATTAATGCAACGCCAAAGCCTACCCAAGTATTGTTGCTGATCATGTCAATCCCTTCATGACCACAGTGTACCCATCTTCTGATGGCTACTTCCAGGAAGATAATGCGCCATGTCATAAAGCTCAAATTATCTCAGACTGGTTTCTTGAACATGTCAAGGAGTTCACTGTACTCAAATGGCCTCCACAGTCACCAGATCTCAATCAAATAGAGCACCTTTGGGATGTGGAGGAATGGGAGATTCGCATCATGGATGTGTAGCCGACAAATCTGTAGCAACTGCGTGATGCTATCATGTCAATATGGACACAAATCTCTGAGGAATGTTTCCAGTACCTTGTTGAATCTATGCCACAAGGATTAAGGCAGTTCTGAAGGCAAAAGGGGGTCCAACCCAGTACTAGCAAGGTGTACCCAATAAAGTGGCTAGTGAGTGTATGTGAAAGCATATTCATCAGTTAGAATGAGCAAGTCAAAGTTAATAAATAAAACATAAATCAAACTGAAAATCGGGATGAACAAGAAAAAAACCTGCTGGTAGATACACGTCTTAAAAGACTTGCAGCTGTAATTGCAGCAAAAGTGATTTATCAGTATTTATTCAGAAGGGCCGAATACAAATGCACACTTTTACAGATTTTCATTAGTAAAAATATTTGAAAACATGTCGTATTTTTCTTCCACTTCCCAATCATTCACTACTTTGGGTTGGTCTATTGTGTAAAATTCCAAGAACAAACACAGAGGTTAGTGGTTGTAATGTCAAAACATGTGAAAAAGTTTCAAAGGTTACAAATACTTCTGCAGGCACTGTATCTGAAAAAATGACGACATGGTGTAACTATGGCAGATTACCTGTGCTAGGAGCCATGTTTCTAAGTACAATTTCTCCCTGGGGCTTTGGTGTAGCCAGATAAAAAACAACGAACCCTTGATTTGCATATAATCAATGCCTCATCTCTGATACGCTGTTATGATTTAGTGCTGCACCTACTGTACTTATTGACCTGGAAGGTGAATGATGGAGGGAACTTCACAGCACTGATTATTTTGTCGGATATTTCTGTCATTGTACAGTTGTTGCAGACTATATTTACCTATACTATATCCCTATACCCTTACTATAGTTGTCTGTTAGAAGGACAGAGACTTAAGAAAAAGTATCTACATTCCTTTTGCTGCCCTTTCAAACATAGCTGCAGTGGACAGAATAGATTGAAACAGACACAGAGGACTGGAACTGTGTTTTTGTCCTCCCACTAGACAAAATCTGTTTAATTCAATCTTGCATAAAGACTGAAAATAGCCAGTCTGGCTCTTACCAAACATAAGAAAATCTGCTCACCGCCACTTCTAATCCGAAATAATGAATACTTTACCGAAGGTATGGTAGTTGCATAACAGGATGTTTTGATAATATGCCCCCACTGTGCACCCACAAGGTGTCAATATGCTCATCAGGAGATGTTTGAGTCATAAATGGTCAAATAAAAAGGCTATTGTTACGTTTATTTTGCGGAAAAAGTTGCATATAGCCCCTTTAATGTTTAGTTTTAGTCTTAATGTTTTTAATAAAATCTAATTTTAGTTGCTTAATTTGTACTCATTTTAATTTTAGGTGAACAAATGCACTGTGAATTTGGTCGACTAAAGGATGAAGCAATGCTTTTCAGTGTGTCTTACATTCCCATTTTATACACCTAGGTGTGAGACAGATTATTGTAATGGTAATATTGTTAGATTTCACAATACTCAGGAATGGCATAACAGGCCCATGCGTGAACATTAGAATAACACATACACATCAATAGATGGGTAGCTAGTCAGTCTATAAATCCTGCAGTTGGCCCCTCTACAAACAACTTGACCTCAGTGTAAGCGATTGATTGCACTTCATAGTTCACACTATGATTGGGTTTTTTGCAACTGGAAATATGTTGGAATGGCTAAAATTGTCTTAGTTGTAAAGAAGGGAAAAGTGCAACAGGTTTATTTCAGGCAGCTAGTAGACAGTGTGCAGCAATTAGTGGGGGAAATTGGAGTGCCAACACTTTCTGTGGCATTTTGTTGAGTTTAAACCACAGAAGTGGTATAATGGAATAGTTTTTACAATTATGAAACGCTGAAAATCAGAAACAAGATCCGAGTCAAATAGTTATAGCTTTACTTTAGTTTTAAGAGTTGATAAAGCTTAAAAAAACTTGTTTCAGTTTGACCAACATGCTAAATACAGATTTTTTTTACACCTATACCTTTAATAGTATTTATGCTGCACGTCTCAAGTAAAAAAAGCTTTTCATCAGGGTAAAACAGACATGTTCCAGTTTAGATGTTGCCAATCTGATGGGAATCCAACTATGTGGCAATATGAGCAGTTATTTTCTAAACACGACTGACCTAAGTTGTTTTCAACTCTGTTTTTTGCTAAATACTGAGCAGGTTGATTTATCCACTGCTCTCACGTTAATGTTGCCAGAATAAATACACTCTTTCATTAATGACTTTCAGAGGAAGTAAGAAGTTTAGTGCCTGATCAATCAGCACAGGCAACTGTTTTTTGTCAAGCTGCTGTGTGAGCTCAGATGGTGAAAACACAAACAGTGCGATGTTTGCAGCCTTGTAAGACTGTGCAGGAGACACAATGATGTGGAAACTCCTGCAGTGTTCGCAGTGACAGTGATTTCACTGAATGTGCCATCAGATCAAATGGTCCATCTGGATTCCTCAGAAAGTTGCCATGTCTGATTCACAAAGTGCTTCTGTGAGGGAATTAAATCAAAAACACAGAGCAGTGACGGCTCGGAGATGGATTTAGAGTGTCTTGACAGATTTTTGATTAATGACGTTCTGGTCACATAGAAGTTTAAAAACCGCTCGGCATCATAAGAAATCGCAACACATTCATTCTGTTAATTTGTTTGTGAAGTAAAGTCTTTTTAAGGAGTAGTTGAAATATCAAATGGCATTTTTAAAATCTGCAGCCAGTTTAATTCTCTGTGCTCACATACTGTACGTTGAAAACAAAACAGAAGTCAGACTTCATTTTAGGTAAAGAAAATCATAATTTACTTTTTTTTTTCTCCTGTATCAAGAAAAGAGTGAACTAGTTCTACATGGTTTTGTCATTTACTTTTTCATTTTTCAAAATAAAGGAGCAACAAATTAAGAACTACAAGTTCATAAAACAATAAAATAGTCATAATTCTCTCCCTAATAAAAAAAAAAGAACGGAATCTAAACAAAACGTTTTATTGTTTAAGAATGTTGCTTCTTGAGTAGTAAGAAGTAAGTAAGTAGTAAGTATGAATGACAATATTAGTGTAGCCCACGTGATCTAGAACTCCACAGTAGCAGTAGCCAGACCGATTATCTAGCCCCAAGAGTGTTGCATTAGCATCCTCTTAACACAGTGGCAGTAATCTTTGAGATGAATTGGGTCAAAAATATGAATTTGTTCGTAAGTAATTTTGTACTTTTGTAATTTTGTTGGCAAACTAATGAAATAATCAATGTGGAGATCTCCTAAAAATAAAGTGAATTGTTTAATCAGTCTGTGCCTGTTAAAAAGAGAGCAAAACAATTATTAAACAATTAAATGTGGTTTATTGAATGTACAATATCTCTTTTCAAAGTCTTTGTTAGTGAATGACTTGATTTGTGATCATCAACTTGATTTGTTTTGTCTCACGGAAAAAGGATTATATCAGTGTAAAAGAGTCATCTCCTTTCAATTATTTAAATTTTCACATTCCTATAAGTACTGGGTGAGGAGGAGTTACAACTATTTTGCTGTCAGATTTATTAATTAATCCCAGACCAATTAATAGCTATACTTCTTTTGAACATCTAACCCTTAGTTATCCTTATCCAAGTTGCAAAGCATTAAACCACTTTTTTGTGGTTTTGCATAGTCCACTAATTTTTCATTTTTAAATCAGCTCTCAGAATTGTTATCTGATTTAGTATTAAAAACTGATAAAGTCATTACAGTGGGGGATTCTAATATTTATACTGACACTGAAAATTTTATCTTAAACGCAACCTTAAATGCTATCTTAGACTCAATTGGCTTTACTCAAAAAGTACCGGGAACAACCCACTCGGGTCAACACACTTTGGACCTTGTAATGACAAACGGCATTGAGTGTGACTAAATTACAGTCCTCCCACATAACCCGGTCCTGTCTGACCGTTTTCTGATAGCTTTTAAATTTATTTCAACTGACCACCCAAAACCTGAAAGAAAATGTCATTATAGTAGAGCTTTATCAGACAATGCTATAACAAGTTTTAAAGAATCTGTTCCATTCTTATTTCCCTCAGTATCTCGGAGTAACGAGGTGGAGGGCACCAATTCCATCTCTAACTCTTCACAAATTGATGGTCTGAGAAAAAGAGAATAGAAAAGGAAGAACAAAAAGAGAGAAGGAGAATAAAAAAAGAAAAATAAATAAATAAGAAAAGGAGAAGAAAAAAAAGAGAAGAGAAAGAAAAGAAGAAAAAAAGAAAGAAAAAAGAAAGAAAAATAAAAGAGAGAGCAAAACAAAAACTCCCTCTTTTTCCTACTCTATAAAAGTCAGTTAATTGTTGAAAATATAACAAACAAAAATAAAACTCTATTTTAGAGTCACATTGACTACATATAAACAACTTGTAAAGAGTTTTTCATAACAAGTTCAGAAAAGAAGCAAAAATAATGTGACTTTTATGAGGTATAATGTTGTGTTGTTGCTTGATACTTTTAGTTATTATTGTTGCTTTTTTATGTCTATTTCTTACCATAAGCTGTTATTTTATCATTAAAGTGGCAATCTTTATTGTCATTTTACTTCTTTTCATCTGTTTCTTTACTGTCCGATAGGTTGGCCTTCATGTGGCATCAAACATGGTGACACAGTGATTTTATTACTGCTCAGACAGGTCCTTTCACTGATTTAAAGCAACATCTTTTTATGCCTTTTCCCTCCCTGGGAAAGGTTACTCTGGGATGGTGGCTCTGACCGATTGTCAAACCATGGATTCAAGAGAAGCAATGTTGGTTTTATCAAAGTCATGGATGAGTAAATCAGTTAATTGCCCTCACAGAACTGCTGAGGGGGTTTATGGTTTGAAAAAAGGTGTACGGTTTCCTCCGGGTCGGGGGTCTGTTTGAACCTAATGTCCAAGTAGCTTCGTGATTTGTTAGAGAATCATGATAGAAAAAAAAGAAGAAAAAAAAGAGAATCATGATAGGATGGAGTAGGAGATGTTTTGAAGAATTTGGAGCCATTTTATTTTTGTAGATCCTCTTAAGACCCCATACTTTAGAGTTTCATGACCCACACAAAGGGTTCTGATCCAAATGGTGGGAACTAATGCTTTTAAGAAAATTCTGCATTAGGTTTCTTTAAATAACTGTTTGTAGACATTAGATTAAATGCGTAGGCAGTAACTGCCTAAAACAGCAGAACTTAAACAATTTAGCAGTTTACGGGGCGCTGGTAAATCCGGCTGCTACCGCGGCCTTCCAAATCCTTTATTGTGTTAATGTTTGTAAGTGTTTTATGATGATCTTGGATTGGTTGTACTGAAACTTTATTTCCCCACAGGGATTATTAAAGTATCTCTTATCTTATCTTAAGTGCCAAGTAAAAGATAAGAGATTTTTTTTCAATGCATAGTATGTTTTAAAGGAAATCTACCATCTAGTCCAATAATAAGTAGAGATGTATAGTATGCAAACATGAATAAACCAATGGTGAGCAAAATTATTTAAAAACTGCATGTATTCAACAGCTACAACCATATAAAGGAGGTATAATAAATGTATAATATTGTTTAGTGATTCCTCAGCGCTGACAATAATGCATCTGTGAACAATATTACGGCTCCTAAATTAAGCTATCAGTTTTGTTATGCTGGAGAAACTTTCAAAACTTTAATCATTGAATCCCCTCAGACTTATGCCAAGTGCTTCCTGTCAGCTCTCAGATATGTTTGTGTTCAATGCCCTGCCATGCTGCCCATTACATCAAACAGCAGGCTCTAAATAGTCATGTTTTGCAAGGCGGATATTTTAAGCCAAGGTGTTGTGTGCTGTACTTTATGAAAATGTTTATAAATATCTCTGAGCAGGTGGCTAAAGGCTGAGCTGCCCATCTGCTCCTTAACCCTAAGAAATACAAGAGGATGATGGAGCACGACGTTGCATATATATGTATGTGTGTTTAACCGGACAGAAGTCCAAATGTTTTAATGTGTGTTTACAATGAACTTGAAGTGTGCTAGACTAAACCTACAAACATTTCTGCAGCAAAGACTTCTGAAGTTGGCTTTCTTTTCTCTAAGAGACATAGTGTGTATTTGTGTATGTGTGTGGTGTGTGTGTGTGTGTTTGCGTGTGTGTGCGTGTGTGTGTGTGTGTGTAGGTGTGTGTGGGTGTACATGTATAGCTATACTTGTGTGGACCAACCTTTGACAGGCCACCACCCTTGTGTGGACATTTGTAGTTGTGAGGACATTTTGCCTGGTCCACACAATGTTTAACAAGCTATTAAACTCTACTAGTTAGGTTTAGAGGTATGGTGTGAATTAGGTTTAGGTTAAGGTTAGGGTTAGGTATGTATCACTAATGGTTAGGTTTAGGGAAAGTGTCTGGGTTAGGCATAGTAAAATCAATGGAAGTCAATACAATGTCAACACAAGTACAGCAAGACGTGTGTGTGTGTGTGTGTGTGTGTGTGTGTGTGTGTGTGTGTGTGTGTGTGTGTGTGTGTGTGTGTGTGTGTGTGTGTGTGTGTGTGTGTGTGAGAGAATGAAAGAGTGTGTGCGCGCCAGAGACGCTCCCTACCCTACGGGGCAGGATTAGACCTAAGAGGCTTATTGTGTTTTATCATCACATGGACCGAATGGTTTTAAAGAACTCACAGACACACCTACACACACACACACACACACACACATGCAGAGTCAACATGCTAAGTTTAAGCATCAGAAGCAGTTAAAGAAAATTATGAAACAAGCCTGATTGTGTAAAGGTTTATTGAGAGGCAACCTTTCACCTGACAGGAGGGTAGGAAATAAATGTGTTTTTTTCAGGGGTATATTGTGCTTTGCAAAAGTCTCCCATTTTGTCATCTTATGTCTACAACCCTTAACTTAGCTCATTTTGATTTTATGCGATGAAACAAGTAGTGCATAATTGTGAAAAGGAAGGAAATTGATGCATGCTTTTCTAAATTTGACCAACATGTTTCTTCTGAACTGAAGTGATATCTTTTTGGAGTGGGCCAGCCAGTCTTGACTTGAATATATAAAGGGTGTGGTTGGGAGTTAGAGTTTAGGGTAATGGCAAGGACACGTTGCAGTCTTGAAGGTCCAGAGCTTATTACCTAATCTAAATCATCAAAATACCAACTGAAATATGCAAAAGCTGGTCAGCTATTATTAAGATGCCAGTGAATATTTTTTTTTGATTAAATATTGAAAAGTGGTATAAATAACTTTTGACATGCCTCAAAGTTTGTTGGAGGACAGTAAAGAACAGCATCATGAAGACCAAGAAGCACACCAGACAGGTCAGGGAGAGTTAGGTTGTGGAAAAATTTTATGCAGTTAGATTAAAAAACAATAACCTGAGTTCTTAACTTCAATGAAGCACTGTTCAATACATCATCCAAAAATGGAAAGAGTTTAGCACAACTGCTGGCTGACAAAGACATGTCCATCCACCTGTTCTGGCAAGTATGGAAAGCAATATTTAGAAAAGCAGCCAAGAGTGTGTAGTTTGGTGCAAGCCAAATAGAGGACACTGTAAACCTGTGGAAGAAAGTACCCTGGTCAAAATAAATGTTTTGGCCATAGAAAGTTATTTGAAATGAAACCAACACTGCACATTGCCCTGAACACATTGTGCTGTGGGGATACTTATTTTCAGCTCGGACAGGGAAGATGATCAGAGTTAATGTGAAGGTGGTTGATGCTAAATACAGAACAACAGTGTTTAAGGAGTATATGAGTGTTTATTTGCATAAGAGTGAGGGAACGTATGACTGTGTCTGTATGTCTCTGTCTACCTGTCAGGTTGGGTCTTGGGCTGCCCTCTCGCCTGGCGCATCTCAGGCCTTAGATCCAATGGGGGGCCCATTTCCCCTCCGTCACTCCCTGCCAGTGACTAATGCCCCTGCCCGCTGGTGCGTTGTTGGCTCTCGATGTCCAGGGCTGGTGCTCAGGAAGCCAGTCAGGTTCAGACCTGGTGCGTGCCTGGCCGGGCCTGGGTGGACCGGTGTGTCGGTCGGCCAATGTGCCAGGCTGATATCTTCCTTTTGTTGGTTGAGGCTGCAATAGACTTGAGAATGGGTTCGAGGTTCACCTTCATGCAGAACATGGCTAAACATGGTGGTGTGTGATGCAGCAGTAGCTGTTATTCCTTAACACAGCCGTAGGGGGTTCAAAATCAGACCATTGGGCCTTTTCTGCATGTCTTTCTTCCTCTCTCTGCCCATTTCATGCCTATTACCTGTAAATAAAGAGCACTAGAACCACGAAATCTTTATTTAGAAAGAAATGAACGGCCCAGCAATAGTTCAGACTGAATTTTCGCAGTTCACACACACTTTCCATCCAATCTGATGAAGCCTGAGATATTTTGAAGAATAAAAGGGTCAATTAAGATAAAAGACAAAAAAGAAGAGTATAATGTTTTATTTTACATCACAGCTGATGCTTTGGTTGGTTTGCCTAAAGGAGCACTGTTAGCTTAACGTTCTGAAGGGTTGGGGCACACTTTCTGTGCTTGTTCATCTTTTTCACAGAGAAAGATCATTTAAAAGGATCAAATAAAATGTAAAAGGCTCATCATTTAGTACTTTAATGTTTTTTATATGATCACCTGAAAAAGGTCAAAGTAATGAATGTGGTGCTAAACAGGTTCTAAGAATTATAAATTAATCTTTCTTTAACAAGAGATGAGTGTCTTTTTGTCTGTTACACTGACGGTTTTCTTGCATTTCATATCTTTAATTTGGTTGTTTCAGGCTGTGTAATTTTCTTTTTTCTAGATTACCTTTGCTCGCCAGAGGAAAACGTCCACATGATTGACTTTACCCGGTTTAAAATCCGTGACATGGAAACTGGGACGGTCCTGTTTGAGATCACCAAACCTCCAACACCAGGTCAGATCCAAACCTCAGAGACTAGACTACCATTTTACAGCAAGGAAACATACTTTTTTTGAATGTACTTCTGGTTTTGTTTTGTTTTTTGCTCACCTCTTATGTAGGTGGCTTAAAGCAATGTGACCCCACCGCCGGCCGATTTGTCCGATACCAATTCACACCAGCTTTCCTTCAACTGCGACAGGTTGGAGCCACGTAAGTCCAAATGTGGAGTGTGTTCAAGATAAAAAAGGCTTTATAGAAAAGAGTTGAGTGCATTAAGCAATGGTGTGCAGTGGTCCCTGCTGCTGCTGCTGCAGTGAACGATGAACAGGTGTAGGAGGTCTGCAGGGTTCAGTGTGGAACATGCTAATAATGATCAGTGAGAACAGCTCAGCCGACTAGAGTCCGGCAGCAGTCAGAGCTCATAAAAGGTGTTCCTCATTTCAGTCTCACTCTGTGACTTATTGAGGTTTTGAATACAATGAAGCAGCTATGTCATATAGATAATACATACTACATTGAAAATGACTTATTAATGTGCATTCAATAATAGCTTCTTTTTCTTCTGTGTGGTATCAGAAAAAGAACTGCCTATTAGTTTGGGACAAAACTATAACATATGATCTGCTATTACTCTGTGGACATCTTTTTTATCACTGTTGCTATTATTATTATTACACACTTGGTCCAATGGCAGCAAACAATGTTTCCCAAAAACAGAACCACAAACATGACTTTGCTTTAAAATGAAGCGCAGGGCTGTTTAATGCTCCCCCCTCACAGCATTGGTGCAAAAGGTGGAGGTTGCAGCCCTACCTCTTGTGGTGAACAGTAAAATAAAAATGCAACACCACATAAATGAAAAGCCGTGGCAACTACCGAAATATTATTTTCTTCAGTGGAGATGCTAACTGAAATTGGAGGTGGAATTAGGGAAAATGACACAGCGAAAATATTCACACTTCCTGTGTACATTTAAGCTGGAATAACAAGGAGTGTCCAACTTCAGAGGCTGCATCCTTTGAAGGACCCGGCCTACCCGGGCCAGGTACTTCATCGACCATGAAGACTGGAAATTAATTTAGACGCTCTAGCCTTTAGATTTAGTTTTTTTGGTTTGTTTTTTATTTAATCCTTTTTAGTTAATTCAATTTTTTGTTTTCACAAAAAAATTATAGTAAACACTTGTCTATGCAAATGACAAAAGTCTAGTAACCTGCTTTAAGCTTTTAAATTTATGCTACCAGATTGTAATATACTTACATTTAAAACTGTACTCCTCTCCTGCTCCATCTCCCACTTTGTCAGCTATTGTCCAAAAACAGAAATCTCCTATTCAGCCCAAAGTGAGTCTTGGATTAGGGTGGGCTGCAAAGAATATATCAGACCTGTCCTTTAAATCTGGGAAAAGGAGGACTCCTTTGTGGGCCACTTCTGGAGGAGGGTGTGAATTTAAACAGAATTGCATCACTAACATAATCAGCCTTCAAATGCAGTCTTCGAGGGATACGGCCTTTGAATTTGGATACACCAATAGCATCTCTGAAGCACTGCTAGCTGTAATAGGAAGTTAGAAAAGTAACACAAACCTACTGCTTGAAAAAGAAAAAGACAACGATTGTAGGAGCCATTTCTTTATATTCTGATTGTTCTTTAATGGTTTGTATGATGCTGGCAGAGCACAACAGTAATTATATAGGTGTGTCCATAGGTTAACCTTTGATTACCTTTTTAAATATCTCATATACCAGCACCGCATTTGTGTAAAAGTCAGCATTTTAACTTATATCACTCCTCCGCCTTGACCCAACTGAGTGGCTACAAGTAAAGTACCTACAAAAATAACTATTTTCCTTTTCAGCATCCATTCTGATGATAATTATTTTTTGTAAAAATTTTCTTTAGCTGTTGATAAGGGTGAAAAGCTAATTTCTAATTCCCGTCACATGTGCCACCGGCGGATTTCTGAAATCTTTGAAGCATGGAAAAAGGCAGGTTTTTGAAGTCTATACAGTAATTTCCCAATTTTGTGTTCAGCAGTGAAGTATTGGGTTTGTTAAAACTATTGTCGTATAAGCTGATCATAAAGATGATTAAGATGATCATAAAGTTGTTAATACAACCATTTTCTTAGCTTCAAGCATCGACACATTTGGTGAGTATTTTCTCCTTGTGTCGTTGCAGAGTGGAGTTCACAGTGGGTGACACCCCCATCAACAACTTTCGCATGATCGAGAGACACTACTTCCGTGACAAGCTCCTAAAGAGCTTTGACTTTGAGTTTGGCTTCTGCATGCCCAGCAGCAAGAACACCTGCGAGCACATTTACGAGTTCCCCACGTTGTCCGAAGAAACTAGTGAGTGTTTCACATACAGGCACACATGACAGTGCAACATCACCTAAAGAGGCAACAGAGTGAAAGGATTTAATGTTTAAAAAAAAAAAGAAAATCCTGATAATGGTGTGTTTTTTTCCTCTGTCTAGAACACTCAGTCCCTGTAAATCTCAGTGATTTCAATTTATTTGTTTAAAGTTGCCGTGGCTAAATATTAACAGGGATTTTACTAATTGTAGTCTGTATTCCAATTCAAATTGCTTCCCTTTATTATGCCACTGCAATGTTATATTTTTATTTGTTTTATGTTTTCATCTCATAAACTTTTATTTGCCTTTTTGCCAAAATGTGCTGTACAAATAAGCTTGCTTTGCCTCTCTCTTTCAGTGCGTGAGATGATCCAGCACCCTTATGAGACACAATCAGACAGCTTCTATTTTGTAGACAACAAGCTGGTGATGCACAACAAAGCAGATTATTCCTACTGCGGGGGGCCGTAGGAAGACCTCCTCAGCTCCTCTGATTCAAGACATTTTCAGGACCAGAAGCACATAAACTGATGGACAAATCACTGGCTTTAGATGCTCATTTATCACCCCCGTTAGGGCCGCACATTTCCATTCAGGCACTTAGCTGCCTGGACAATCAGATTCCTCTTCCGGAGGAGCGGTAAAGTCTGCCAGTTTGCATCAGCGTACATAAGGGAAGCGTGTGGGCAGCACAAACATCAGTGTCTACATTGCTGCTGATTTCAGTCTGGATATGTGGGCTCAGCTTCATCAGAAAAGGAGATGGCATTTTTTCTTTTTTGTTTTATTTATTGTTAGTTGGTGGCTCGAAAATAAGTGGAAATTCACTATGCAAGCCCAAGAAATAACATGGTTCCCTTTTTTGATCGTATTTTAATGCCATGTTGCAAATTTACTACATTTATGTAAAATTCAGCAACAGCAATAGTACATGAAGTGGACAGTGAGAGAAAAATGACAACACAAACATCACATAGATCACCCAGAAATCCGTTGTGTAACAGTACAACCGAAAGTAGTGCATCATTTCATGATTTTTAACCTTTTTTTAACAGATGCATTTTTTTTGTGTGTGTGGCATGAATTTATATTTAGGCCCCTTGATTGGAAACATTGTTGGACCACATTTAACTGCAGCTTCGGGTGCAAGTCTTTTGGAATGGGTCTCTCTGCTCTCTCGTTAAGAGACTGATTTCTTTGCAGTTTTTTTCCAAACTTAGTTAGATTTGATGTTAACATCAATCAAGTCTTGCCACACAATCTCAACTGTATTTGGGTGTGAACTTTAACTGGGCCATTCTTATATATGAAAATGCTTTGATCCAAACCATTCTATTGTCGATCTGGCTTTATTTTGTAGAGCTGTCCTGCTGTAAGGTGAACTTCTGTGTGAAGCCTTCTGCTGCCTTCAACAGGTTTTTTTCCAGGAATGCATTGCATTTAGCTGCATCCATCTTCCGATCAACTCCGACCAGCTAAACAATATCTGTCCCTACTACAAAAAAGCAGCCCCACAGAATGATTTTTACCAACTGCATTCTTCACCACAAGGATAGCTTGATAAGAATTTTCCATTGTAAGAAAAAAAAGGAAAAGCATGTATACTCTCCCACTCACTTTAAAATCTTGCACTAATTTGTCTCTGTCATATGAATCGTACGAATCCATTCATATGAAGCTTTCAGTTGTCCATTCATCCATGTATTATTTTCTGCTTAATCTGTGGTCGGGTCGTGGGGGCAGCAGCCTCAACAGAGAAGCCCAGACGTGCCTCTCCCCAGCCAGTTGGGCCAGCTCCTCTGAGGGAATCCCAAGGCATTCTAAGGCCAGCCGAGAAACATGGTTCTTCCAGCGTGTCTTGGGTTTTCCTCTGGGTCTCCTCCTGGTGGAGGCATCCTAACCAGATGCCTGAGGTACCTCAGCTGGCTTATATTAAAGTGGAGGAGAAGCAACTCTACTCTGAGTCCAGCTCGGATGACCGAGCTTCTCATCCTGTCTCCAGGGAGGGGCCCAGACTCCCTGCGGAGAAAACTTGTTACACCAGTTTTCAGGAATAAGATTAAATACTGTGAAAATGTTGTGGATACTTTTGCAAGGCACTGCTCATGTCCTCTTAAATATCGGGTTTCCATTGCTCTAAATTATAAAGCTAGATTTTTTTTATCATGACTTCCATATAGTTTTTTGTGTGTGATAGTGGAGGTACTGTTATTTTCTGCCAGTGATTAGAAAAAATAGAATGTTTTATTTGCAACTCTTTAAAAATGTGTTTTGGAAAATGTTTCAACTAATTAGATGTAAGAAAACTACTACTACTAGAAATTGTCAATAGATACAATTTTCATATAATCAAGAGTATATTTACAGTGTATAGTTTGTAAAGAAGTCTCATGGCATTTTTACTCCTTTAGTTTCTTAAAATTGTTGTGGCAGACGTATCTAAATGACACTTCCGCCTGTGTTTTGTTGCTACCCAGATGAATATATCCTTTATCTTTGTGAGCATTTAATTTGTTTTATGTCTTTGGGTTAACTGTACCACTGCGTCAGGAGTAATTTCATATAGTAATTTTTAAAAGTCAGAAAACATCCAGTACCAGTCAAAGGCTTGCATTAAGTTTTAATGTTTGGTTTGAGCTCTTCTTTTTCAAGGATGAATCATTATACAGCGAGGAACATAAGTATTTGAACACCCTGCGATTTTGCAAGTTCTCCCACTTAGAAATTATGGAGGGGTCTGAAATTCACATTGTAGGTGCATTTCCACTGTGAGAGAATGCCTTTTTTTATTCAGGAAATCACGTATGGTTTTTAAGGAATTTATTTGTATTTTATTGCTGCACATTATTATTTGAACACCTGAGAAAATCAGTGTTAATATTTGGGACACAAGCCTGTTTGCAATTAGCCTACAGAGGTCAAACATTTCCCGTAGTTCTTGACCAGGTTTGCACACATTGCAAGAGGGATTTTGGCTCACTTCTCCACACAGATCTCTAGATCTGTCAGGTTTCATGGTTGTTGCTGAGCAACACAGAGTTTCAGCTCCCTCCAAAGATTTTCTATCGGATTTAAATCTGGAGAATGGCTAGGCCACTCCAGAACCTTGATATGCTTCTAACAGAGCCACTCCTTGGTTATCCTGGCTGTGTGCTTCAGGTCATTGTCAAGTTGGAAGACCCAACCACAACCCATCTTTAATGCTCTGACTGAGGGAAGGAGGTTGTTGCTCAAAATCTAACAATTCTAACACAGTACAGTCGTGCTGTCCCCTTAGCACAAAAGCACTCCCAAAGCATGATGTTTCCACCCCCATGCTTCACAGTAGGGATGGGTTCTTGGGATGCAACTCACCCTTCTTTTTCCTCCAAGCACAATGAGTGAAGTTTAGACCAGAAAGTTCTATTTTGGTCTCATCTGACCACATGACTTTCTTCCATGCCTCCTCTGGATCATCCAGATGGTCATTGGCAAACTTCAGACAGGCCTGGACATGTGATGAGCAGGGGAAACTTTCGTGCCATGCATGATTTTAAATGCTGACGGCGTAGTGTTTATACCGACAGTAACCTCTGAAACTGTGGTCCCAGCTCTCGTCATGTCATTGACCAGCTCCTTCTGTGTAGTTCTAGGCTGATTCCTCACCTTTCCTATTAGTGATACACCACAAGGTGAGATCCTGCATGGAGCCCCAGTCCGAGGGAGACTGACATCTTTAGCCTCTTCCATTTTCTAACAATTTCTTCAGCAGTTGCTCTGTTTTCCCCAAGCTGCTTGGCAATTGCCCGATAGCCGTTTTCAGCCTTCTGTAGGTCTACAATTTTGTCTGTGGTGTCTTTAGACAGCTCTTTGGTCTTGCCCATGGTAGTAGTTGGAGTCTGACTAACTGTGGGGTAGACAGGTGTCTTTAATGAACTCAGACAGGTGTGAATAATTTGGATTCAGTGGAGTGGAGGTGAACTTTTTAAAAGGAAGGGTAACAGGTCTTTGAGAGCCAGAATTCTTGCTGATTGCATGGGGTCTCATTTATAAAACTTTGCATTGAATCATTAGTAAAACCGTACTTAAGCTTAGCAACCTTTCCGATCAATCAAACTTGGAGTACGCACAGCTGCACGCACTTTCCGCTTTATAAATCCCACTCTCCCTAGAAATGTGCGCAGGTGTTTTTGGGTCATATCCCGCTTCCTGCTCACCCACTTCCTCCCTTAAACGGTCCATGCAAAGTGTCTAGTGAATATTCTGCATCGACTTAAACCAGCTAATATGGGGCGTTTCACGGGTAACCGAGAGGCGGAGAAGGTAATTCCACAGAGACAGCTGCAGGCTGGTAGAGGCACGGAAAACCGTTTCATTTCCATCAATCACTTAATAAGCGCTTTTGTCAGCCAAAGTGCTTCACATTAAAAGACAAAAATACAGTTGCAAAAAGAAAATGTGTAACAAGAGAGTAAAAAGATGTCATTTAAAAATAAAAGCCGCACAAGTGATTAAAAAAAAGATAAGTTTTAATTAGGCCTATATAATTAGGCTACTTCTTGTAACAACAATAAGAAAGGAATTTATTAAAACAAGCAAATTATTAAACAAATAAAACTAGATAATTAAAACCTGACAGAAAAGGTGCGTTTTAAGTCTACTTTTAAAAAGTATCATCCTTGCTAAAATATTGATTTGGGGTCACAAACAAACGGAAGTGCAGCGTTGATGCAGCACTAAGAAGCGTCACTTACGAGGTAAATCCTAACCTTGGCGTAGAAAGTTGCTTACGTAGTTTTCACACCCCGTTTTGTGCATAAGCAAGCTTTATAAATGAGACCTCTGGTGTTTAAATAATTATGTGCAGTAGGCCTAATAAGATACAAATAAATTCTTTAAAAATCATACAATGTGATTTCCTGAATTTTAAAAGAAATGCTGTCTTTCACTGGAAATTCACATGTGAATTTCAGTCCCCTCCATAATTTAAGTGAGAGAACTTTCAAAATTACAAGGTGTTCAAATTCTTATGTTCCTCACTGTACACATGCAACTAAATGAAGTTTAATAAGAACTGGGTGCACAGATTTCAATTTAACATAGATGTTTTAAATCAGCGTAGAGTAATAACTACACATAAAGGCTCAAATATGTACATGCACTACCCTAAATGTTTTAAGTGGTGCTGAAAGTTCTCAAATGTCTTAACTTGACAAGGCACATTTGTTTGAAAACAATTTTTTAGACCAATGAAAGCAGTACAGATCTAAGATGGAGAATTGTAGATTTACAACAGTTGGAAAAGTCTTTTGAAGTAATTTCTAAATAACAGTGGATTTCAAGATGAAAGGTAATTAGTTGGGATGTTTTGGATCTATTGAGGCTGTGTCACTGTACACAGAGAGACACTAGACTTGGACTGAGTGAGTGCTGACAGAAACGAATGAACACATTCAACCTCAAACCTTTTTCCAGGAGGCATACTTTGATTCCTTTGAGGGTCCAACAAAAAGATTGAGTTTTGCCACAATGACAAAAGCCAAGAACAGAATTTAAGGTTTTTAAACCCACTGAACTGTCATGCATGGTGGCAGCATCACGCTGTGTGACATCTTGGCATCTAGTGGTACTAGCTCATTGCAGATGAGATAATGAAGGAAGGTTCTAAATTAAATTTTACCTCAGGTCAACAGCTAAGTGGTTGAAACCTGACAATGATCCCAGACTGGTTTGTGACTGAATAAAGCAGTCCCGTTTTGACAAGGAGAGTGATCAGACCCAATCTAAATAATGCCAGAAGCTTGAAGATGGATACAAAAAGTTAGAATACATTTGATCTGTGAGGGAGTATATATGTATTTGAGTCTGTGTTTGAGTAATTTATAAGTGGAACAGGGTGGGCTGTGAAGGAAACCCCAGACCCATCGTTCTTTGTATAAGAGATAATACACAATATATTCTTATTAATGCACCTTTCATGTTTTTGAAGTTAGAAAAATAAAAGTTTAAACTAGAAAAGCACTCAGAGCGCAGAAAACAGAAAGGTTTGTCTTTAAAGAAATAAAACTGGGATTTTCACAAAGTCTTGAAATGCATTTTTTACACCAATGAAAATTTAATTTGAAAATGAAAACATTTGATAGTGTAGTGTGAGGAAAGAAAAATAAAGTTTAGATACACTCTTAGTATGTTGTAATGTCTCCATTTCAATTCTATAAACTGTTAAAGTGCTGTTATAGTAGGCCAACTTTCAATTAGTTTTTTCCAAGTATGTATAAATCATACATTTAAGTTAATAGTGACAGGTTTGACAGAAATACTTCCTTATATGAAACAAAAACAGCAGAACACACCGTTTTTGCTGCCATCTCCTGTTACAACAAAATTACTGCACTGTTTCCATGACGAGATGCAAAATATCCCCAAAAGCACTTGTCATCCCTCCAAATTATTAAATCCAGGTTCTCCAATTGCTTCAGAGGTCACAGATGTATAAAATCCAGCACCTAGCCATGCTGACTGCTCCTACAAAGATTTGTGAAAGAATAAGAGCTCAGTAAATTCCTACAAGTTAGAGGATGTCAGGTTACTGTACTACCTGAACACAGTACACAAACAACCCAAGGGAAGGTTCAAACTTGCATTTAGAAAGAATAAATTATTCTTGCATGCAAAGTCTCCGGTCTCAAGTTCCGGCTCTTCTCTGCAACAGACAGTATGTGAGCGACATAGGAGTTCTAGTGGTAAGATTGGGGAGTTAAAAAAAGTTCACCTGGTGGAGCAGCAACTTTTCCCTTCAGTAGATGGGACTCTGTTCAACCTCCAGGAACACTTATACCCACAGGACAGGGAAGAACCACAAAGAAGGGACTCTCAACAGAAAGGAGAATGTTACTCAGTTCAAGAGGGATGTGGGAATCCAACTAAAGAACCTGATTATTCTCAGGGGAGAGGAGAATTAATCTCTCAGTTCAAAATAGCTTAGTCAAAAACAGCCAGGGTCATGCACATGAAAACATCCAGGGGAAGCTGACTAAATCCGTTATGCAAATGAAAGGGTCAGATTTCCAGAGGAAAGGTAAAAAACACCATAGAAGGAAAGACTACTCACAGTACCGGCAAGGCAAAGGCTGAGGTAAAAGGACAGACTGGATTAATACATAGGCCCAGAAACATGGACAGAGGCTTGTAAGCTGTGACAGATGGCAATAGACAACCTTGCACTGAACATGAGGGTGTGAGGCATTTAAATAGAGACCTGACAGGTGGAAACAATCAGAGATCAGACCCACTAGTAGGGACGTGGCCATGGTCAGTGAGGGAAAGCCAACCCAGGAACAGCATGAGCAGAGAGGTTAATTCATGACAGAAGATGAAACCTGTGCAATAAATTGAGCTGTGAAATTTCCTCACTACCTAATATGTCACACTCAACAAAGTGGAAACTATTGAGAAAAACACCAACTCAGCCATGAATTAGTGAGCCACATAAAATCCCAGATCAGATACTGAGGTACATTGTGCACAGAGCTCGCAGTCTTCTGCTGAGTCCATTGCAACAGACCTCCAGATTCTATGTGGCCTTCAGATTAGCCTGAATTTGTGTGTGGAGAGCTGTGGATGTGTTGGTGTAAAAGCATACCATCCCTGGACTGCAGTGGAAATGTGTTCAGACCAAAATTAACAAAGACATGAATGAGTTTGTTGTGGAAGAACTTAACTGACCTCCAGAAAACCCTGACCTGAACCTGATAAAAAGTCGTTGAGATTAGAGTGGAGACTCTGAGCCAGGTCTTCTCGCCCAACATTAGTGTCTGACCTCACTCATGTGCCTCCAGAAGGATGATCAAAATGTTGTATGAACACACTCCTAAGCCATGTGGAAGGTCTTTCTGTATGAGATTAAACTATTATTGCCACATAAAATGAGTCGACATCATAATGAACCCCAGGTATTAAGAATGGAATGTCCCTTTAGTTCATATGCAAGTATGTGTGAAGGCAGACAAGTGAATATACAGTGGGGCACAAAAATATGTAGCAGCCACCGATTGTGCAAGTTGTCCCATTTAAGAAGATGAGAGGTCTGTAATTTTCATCATAGGTAGCCTACACTTCAACTGTGAGAGACCGAATGTAGTAAGAAATTCCAGGAATTTATTTTTATACTGGTGCAGAAAATAGGTATTTGGCCAACAAAAAAGAAGTTAATTTCAATCCTTTGTAAAGTTACCTTGGTTGGCATTGAAAGAGGTCTAACGTTTCTTCTAGGTCTTCAGCAGGTTTGTACACACTGTAGCTGCTATTTTGGCCCATTCTTCCATGCAGATCTTCTCTAGAGCTGAGATTTTTGGGGGCTGTTGCTGGGCAACACAGACTTTCAATTGCCTCCACAGATTCTCCATTAGATCAAGGTCTGGAGACTGGTTAGGCCCCTCCAGAACCTAGAAATGCTTTTAAGGTAGGCACCCCTTCGTTTCCCAGGTGGTATGTTTAGGATCATTGTCATGCTGGAAGATCTAGACATGTTTCATCTTCATTGCGCTCACTGATGGAAGGAGGTTTTTGCACAAAATCTCACGATATATACCATTTCCTTAATAAGGATCCGTCGTCCTATCCCCTTTGCAGAAAAGCTGCCCCAAAGTATAATGTTTCCATCCCCCAGCTCCACAGATGGTGTTCTTGGGATACAACACAGCATTCTTCCCCCTCCAAACATGTCAAGTGTCGTTTATAGCAAAGCCACATGACATTCTCCCAACCCTCTTCTGAAACATCCAGATGATCTCTGGAAAACTTTAGAAGTCCCTGGACATGTGCTGGCTTAAGCAGAGGGACCTATCGAGCGCTGCAGGATTTTGATCCATGACGACGTAGTGTGTTACTAATAGTAACCTTTGTTATTGTGGTCCTTAGACAGCTCTCTGGTCTTGGCTATGGTGGAGGTTGGAGTCTGACTGTTTGAAGGTGTGACCAGGTGACTTTTATACAGATACCGCGTTCAAACATTTGCCATTATTACAGGTAACAAGTGGAGGATAGAAGAGCTTCTTAAAAAAGAAGTAACAGGTCTATGAGCGCCAGAATTATTGCTCGATTGTAGGTGCTAAATACTTATTTTTTTGTACCATTATATAAATAAATTCTTTTTAAAAAATCATACAAAGTGATTTTTCTTTTAGATTATGTTTTTCACAGTTGAAGTGTACCTATGATGAAGATTACAGACCTGCCTCATCTGTGAGTGGGACAAATTGCACAAACGGTGGCTGCCAAATACTTTCTTGCCAGACTGTTTTTAGCAAAATAGTGCATGTCAGTATTATAACACACCAATGCAAATGGTTGCTCAAAATTTTTGAAATTAAACTCTGTGAAAAATGGACGGCAACTAAAATTTGTTTGAAGTTGATTAATGGAATAATTGATGGAATTTTAGGCAACCTAAACCTTCGATAAGAGTAAGCAAACAGTTAAATGTTAGAGATAAACAACTGTGATCAAAAATGTAATTTTTTTATCTTTATTTTTATACACAGATAACATTTCCTTTATTTATAAACACTTTAATAATCACAATAAGGGAGTTTAGGGGGTCATTTATTAACTTTGCTGTGGTTAAAGCTGATTAATACGAACTAAAGAGGTGAAACTATGACAACTGACAAAAAACACCTAAAATCTTTAAGTGACAGTACCAACAATATATTTTATACATCAAAATCAAAAAACATTCTGCTCAAGGTAAATAAATGAAATCCTAGCAAATAAATCGAAGAAACAAATTCAATAAAGGAATATCCAAGCTGATTGAGTTTATAATAATAAAAATGTGAACCAAAAGAGAAATATTTATCAAAATAAAACGTTCACAAGGTCTCGGAGAAGGTGGAGAGCCAAGATGTTTATATCAAGGAGATAGACGTGGTACAGGAGGTCAGATATCCAGTCAAACTCTCCAATCCTGAATATCCAACAGGATGTAGTCCATTCCAGCAGCTTCTGTCTGCATCCTCATCCTCATATGCTGCTTTACAGTGAGGTCCAGGACTCCCCCCGAATGTGGGACTGAAAGCAAGAGGGCAGCTGGTCTGTTGGTGGTGGTCCTGCAGGGGAAAAGAGGTGTAGGGGGTTTTGGTGGGACCATGTGGCTCTGACACCAGGCTGTCCTCCCTCAACTCCTCCCAGAAGTTACCTGCAATATAAATAAAAAAAAGACATGTGGGTTGAATCCAGACATCAGCGCTTATTACTCAGTAAATTCACATAAATTATTGGTACGACATTTAAAGCGCTATATGCTGCCAGCATGAAGCACCTTATTTTTAATTGGTTTGACCTGTATATCTGACTGAGCTTTAATTCACACAGCAAAATATGATGGTGGCAGCATCATGCTGTGGTGATGTTTCAGCTGTGACAGGGATGCTTGATGGAGCTAAATATAGGGAACACCTGTAAGAGGCTGCAGAAGACTTTGGATTGGGTTGGATGTTCACCTTCCACCTGGAGAAAGTTCTAAAACATACAGCTAGAACAGCATATTTTTCATCATTAATAGAGGCGAATAAAAACAATCCTAGGTTTCTTTTTAGTACAGTTGCCAAACTTACACAGAGTCATAGCTCTGTTGAGCCAACTATTCCCCCAGCTCTTAGCAGTGATGATTTTATGGGATTCTTCATAAATAAAATTAATTCTATTAAAAATAAAATCATTGGCATCCTCCCAAACATGATTACTTCTTCCTCAGTAAATGAGGCAGTATTGGAAAGAACTGTAGATCCTCAGTTGTGCTTAGGCTGTTTTGATTCAGTCGAGACATTAATTCCGACATTCAGTCGGAATTATCAAGAATATTAGCCTCATCTAAACCTTCAACTTGTATGTTGGGCCCAATCCCAACCAAATTATTTAAAGAAGTGTTTCATTTGGTTCCTGGCCCCATTTTGGATATGATTGATCTATCCTTAGTAAACGGATACGTACCACAGGAATTTAAAATAGCTGTAATTAAACCTTTACTCAAGAAACCTTCCCTTGATCAAGATGACTTAGTGAATTACAGACCTATATCTAACCTTCCTTTCTTATCCAAAGTCCTTGAGAAAATTGTTGCTAATCAAGTCTGTGAGCATTTAAACAATAACGAGCTGTTTGAAGAGTTTCAGTCAGGTTTTAGAGCTCATCATAGCACTGAAACAGCACTGGTGAAGGTTACTAATGATTTCTCATGGCCTCAGATAATGGACTTGTGTCTGTTCTGGTTTTGTTTGATCTCAGTGCTGCTTTTGACACAGTCGATCATAATATTCTCTTAGAAAGGCTTGAAAATGTTGCAGGGATCAAAGGAACAGCACTAGGCTGGTTTAAATCATATTTGTCTGATAGATTCCAGTTTGTTCATCTAAATGATCAATCTTCTTCACTCTCAGCATGGGATAAATTTCCACAGCCATGCCGATGATACACAACTATATTTATCCATAAATCCTGATGAACCCAGTCAGTTAGGTAGATTACAGGCATGTCTGGAAGACATAAAAACATGGATGACCCTAAACTTTTTGCTTTTAAATTCTGACAAAACAGAAGTTGCTGTCTTTGGAGCAGAAGTTCTTAAACAGAAACTGATTAGTCAATCAGTTCATCTGGATGGCATTAAATTGGCCCCCAGTAATAACGTAAAGAACCTCGGCGTTATTTTTGACCGAGACTTGACATTTAAATCCCATATTAAACAGGTTTCTAGGATTTCTTTCTTTCACCTCCGGAATATTGCTAAAATTAGAAACATCCTGTCCAGGAGTGATGCTGAGAAACTAGTCCATGCATTTGTTACCTCAAGGCTGGACTACTGTAATTCTTTACTATCAGGTAGTACACAAAATGCCATTAAAAGCCTTCAGTTGATCCAAAATGCGGCAGCAAGAGTTCTGATGAATATTAAAAAGAGAGATCACATTTCTCCTGTTTTAGCTTCCCTTCATTGGCTCCCTGTTAAATCCAGAAAAGAATTTAAGATCCTTCTTCTTACATACAAAGCCCTTAATAATCAAGCTCCATCATACATCAGAGATCTAATTGTTCCACATGTTCCAAACAGAGCACTTCGCTCTCTCAGACTGCAGGTTTACTTGTAGTTCCTAGGATTTCTAAAAGTAGAATGGGAGGCAGATCTTTTAGTTATCAGGCTCCTCTCCTGTGGAACCAGCTCTCAGCTTTAGTCCGTGAGGCAGACACTCTGTTTACTTTTAAGGCCAGGCTTAAAACTTTCCTTTTTGATAAAGCTTATAGTTAGAGTGGCTTAGGTCATCCTGAGCTATCTCTGTAGTTATGCTGCTATAGGCTTAGACTGCTGGAGGACAGACTTACCAATTTCCTTCACTCTGCTACTTCCTTTTCTCCTACGACTCTCCAGTTGTATTACAGTACATTCTGTTATTTCGACTGTTAACTTTGTTTTCTCTCAGTGTTTTTCTCTCCATAGAAGATATACCTGGTCTGGTATCCTGCTTGGCTGCAATGCCCTGTTGGACGGTGGGCATCGACTGGGATGATCCTCCCAGTAACTGAACATCCACTGTGTCCTGTTATCAACTTTTTACTTTCTGTAACATAGAAAGTTCTCTTATATCAGATCTTCTGTTCCTTCTGTGTCTCTGCTCTATCTTCTCAAACCCCCAGACGGTCGTGGCAGATGGCCGCTCCTACTTAGCCTGGTTCTGTTGGAGGTTTCTTCCTGTTAAAGGGGAGTTTTTCCTCTCCACCTTCGCTACATGCTTGCTCAGTATGAGGGATTGCTGAAGGATTGCTGTGGTTGGAAAGTCTGCATCAACGGGGCCCAACCTCACGCCAATGACTGACGCAATCTGCTGGGATTCCTTAAATAGGAAACTTTTGAACTGATTGGAATGTTTGTATAAATGTATTGAAATTACTTCTTGTTAAGTGCCTTGAGATGACATCTGTTGTGAATTGGCGCTATATAAATAAACTGAATTGAAATTGAATTGAATTGAACAAGAATGAAAGGGTTTAAATCAAATCACCTTTCTCTCTTAGAATGGCCTAGTCAAACTCCAGAACTAAATCCAATTGAGAATTTGTGGCAAGACTTGAAAATAGCTGTTCTCAGATGTACTCCATAAAATCTGTTTGAGCTTGACCCATTTTGGCACAGAAAAATGGTTGGTTCTACAAAGTGTTTGGGAACTGAATACAAATGAATGCTTCTCATTGCAGATTGTGTTTTGCCACATATAATCTCATTAAACCACACTGAAGTATGTGATTATGACAAAAAAGGTGAAACAGTTTTAGAAGCAAAAACACCTTTGCCTCCTGTAATATTACACCCTTACCTTGCAACTGGAGGTCTGTCAGACTGGGGTTGAGTGTGTCTATGTCATAACTGGTGTCTCCATCCTGAAGTAACTCATGCATACCCCTCAGGCCAGCATTGTACTCTCCCGGCAATCCACTACTGTAAACAGGTGGCATTTTCCCAGCTACGGGTGAGTTCAGACCTCCAGAGGGTGACTGGAGGCCAGCTGCAGGCTGTTGTCCACAGGGTGAGTACAGGGCAAATGAGTTGCTGGGTTGAACAATTGGTTGGTGAAGGTGGTTAGGCTGGTGGGGCTGAGTATGAGCGTACTCGGACTGTCGAATGGGTCGGCATGCTGGTGGAGGCTTGGTAGGGTTCAGAGGTAAGGGGGTGGGGCTATACATGGGGGTCACTCCTTCTAATGTGGTTGTGTTTGTGTTTGTGTAAGGTGCCAAAGATCTTTGTCTGTCAGGCTTCTCTCCCAATAGACGATCAAAATCTTCTGTAAAATAAAGTTTCAGTAAAATAACTTTAAAAGATTGGGAATTTAAACTAAAAAGCTTATCACACAAAGAAGCTCAGTTGTCCTCTTAATTTTGCGATGCTGACCACTTTACCACTCTCCACCTCACCTGGCTTTGCCATGCTCCTGCGGATAGTCTGGGGGTCTTTTCGACGCCACTTGTGCAGCTCCTCCTGCATCTTCTCCACCTTGGCTGGATTTAGACCCCAAAGGCAGCCTTTACGAGAAGTGTTGCCATTTTTGTTCTCCACCTTCTCAAAGCACTTGTTCAAGGAAAGGTTGTGCCTCACCGAGTTTTTCCAACCATCAGGGGCAGTCTGAAAAGAGACAGAGAGCGCCGACAGACAGGATGTATTACAAAAAAATTATTCTTACAATTTATAATCTTGGACTGGAGGCCTGGATCAATGAATTTGAATTGTACCATTAAAAGTTTGTGTATAATTGGATTGTGGTCCCTGTTAACAAAGATTGCATTTACAACTTTAAGTCAGACCCAAATCTGTTCAGAACACTTAGAGACTTTTTTTTTTGACCTAACGGTTGGGTACAGGATTGGTGAATTTTTACTATATTGCTGCTATTTGGTGATGATGTGGTCATATTTGTTCAGAACAGCTTTTTTTTAAGGCTATGTTCCTCAACTGGAAGAGGGGGGATTGCCACCTTAATGTTCGAGATGAAATGAAGACACTGATGTATCTCAGGGTCTCGTTCACCAATAGAGGTAGAATAGAATGTGGCTTTGATTTATCAGTCAATCTTTATTAAAGCTCCAACACTGTTCATGAGCTTTGGATAATCACCAAAAGAAGGAGAGTTCAAAAAGAAGTGACTGAAATAAGCCTTTTCCAAAGGGTGGCTGGATCCACTCTTAGGGTTATGGCGAAGAGCTTGGAAAATTAGTTGGTGGTGAGAGTGGAGATGCTGCTCATCTGCATCGAAAGAAACCAGCTGAGGTGGTTTGGGCATCTGGTAAGATTGCCTTTTGGACAACTTCTCAGGGAGGTGCTTCAAACATTTTCCTACGAAGAGGCCTGAGGACAACCCTGAGTATATTGTTTCTCTCTGGGTATATATTGACCATGGTGAAACTTTTACAGAACAGAATCCAACTGAGAGTCTAACCTTGGATTGTGGGATGATTATACACTTTTTGTCCTGGCAGTGGAACACCTTCCTGACTCTTTGCAGTCAAAATAATATTTAAGAAAGCATGGAAGCTTGTTTGGCCAGTCTTCATGTGTTTTGTTGATGCAAGGATAGACAAAGAGCCATGGCCAACACCTAAAAAATTTTATTACTGTCTCAGTGCATGATGTGATTGGTTAAACCTCTGGAATGGCCACTTCACCTGACAGTTGGACACGTGATTTACAATGAGCAATGTGTTTGGTGTCAGGGTCATGGAGCACTGGAGCACAGACAAGACTGTCAGTAATATAACTCAAAGATGTCCAGCCAGTATTTAAGTGTTTTGTTGACTGGAAGAAGACTTATGTTCATTATGGTATGCATGAGTATGCAATTTCAGTTTCAATTAATCTTATTAATAAAGCACAAATTTACAACTGAAAAAAGATATAGTTAGCACAATCGAATTAACAAGTCACCAATTATTGCAGGGACACCAATCTCCTCCCTCAAGGGACTGTAATGCGTTTTTGCCCACATCTGCTTCTCTCTTTGATTTTGTCACGCTGCCCTATTCACTCCTCATTGTCTGCACCTGTCTCAAATCATTCACACCTGATCCTACTCACCGCCTGCCTTTATTACCCATCACTTCCCTTCACTCAGTGCCGGATCATTACTATTGTCTCTATCTCCATGGTGTGTCGTCTTCCTGTCTCTCCGTTCCTGCCTGATGTCCAGTATCTCCGTTCCTGCCGTCTTCACCATCATCATCACCTCCACCTTTAAATAAACATCCTGCACTTCCTCAGCGTCTGCGTTTGGGTCCATACTCGACACACACCCCTGACAGATTTAAATCTGCATGTCATAACAAGTGCCCACTAAGCCAAAAATAAGTTAAATACAGTTGGCAACATCAAGCAAGTTTTTTTTCTTTAAAACTTTCCTAGAAAATTAATACGTCTTCCTCTGAAGTTTAAGTTTATTTATCATCCTGAACTTTGTGACCCTGCAGCTCCGGTTTTAGCCACCTGTTTGGAAATCAGCCATCAGTGCAGTAATTCTAATAGATTACTGTGTTTCATTAGATCATAGCCGGTGGGCACCAAAATTGAATATAAGGCACCTTTTTAAATATGTATGGTGTAAAATGTTTGAGCTTTTTCCAGTCAACTTATCTAAAAATCAGGGTTCAAACTGAGTGTGATTAATATTCAACAGGATGTATATTTAAAATTCAGTCACATCTGCACGCCAATTCCTTCACAAAATACAGTAGCTTGTGTTAAACTCTGAGGCAAGCTTTTATGAGCATAATTATTAACTTTAACACAAAAACCTGGGTAAACCCTTCAGCTTGAGAAAAACAGAATGGGAGAAACTATTAATGGCAAATTGTGCACAAATGTTTTGTTTCACTTGGATTTACTTGAGCAATCACTCATACTGAACAAAAATTTTGGGCACCTAATTAAATGATTAACAATATCTTTGAGGCACATTTGAAATCATCCCATTACATTGTCTGAAATGTATTCAGATTAACAAACTATTTGTCCCTATGAAGAAATGTGAAGTCCACTGAAACTGTGATTTAAAAGGGTGTTGCGTGGTGCAGTGGGTAAAGACAGGCATCCCATGTTCAGAGGCTTTAGTCCTCAATGTGGTTGTCCCAGGTTCGTTTCCAGCCCAGGGACATTTTGCTGAATGTCTCTCTCCGCTTTTTGTAAGCCTGTCCACTTTAAATAAAGGCCACTGTGGCCACAAAAACCTGTAATTTAACTATGCTCTATTTAACTCTATTGATCCCTAAGAAACAATTTCCAAGGCACAAAGAGTCACAACATACTCACAGCGATGGCAGTGATGATGTGTGTAATACCTTAAAATATGGGAAGTGTTCAGTCATGAAGCTGTAGATCTCACTGACCGGCAGACTTCCTGTTTTGCTGTTCTTCAAAGCCATAAAAATCAAGATGCTGCAACAAATAAAAATAAATAGGTCAATTTATATTTATAGTTGACACAACATAGCATTTATATTTTGGACAACCCAACCACATGCAATTAAGCCACATCTCTCATCTGTGCTTTAATATTACTACAACAAAAATATCCAACAAAGGCTGCTTGTGTGCAGTGTTACCTGTAAGAGTAAATGGGTTTGGGGAATAGGGTTTCTGTTGAGCTCTCCTGATGTGGCTGAATGGAGAGATTCTGAAGGGGATGTTTAGAGCTGTCTGGATGATCAGCTTTAGGATACAGTTTAGCTGATACCTGTGGAGCACACACACAATAAATGATGAACCTACATCATCATATGTTGTCAAACAGTCATTTAAAGTGACCTCCATCACAATGAGTTACCTGCTGCATGGGGCTCATTGAGCTGTAGGATGAATAACTTTGGGACAGAGAAATGTACGTCTCAACAGGTACAGCTGGTGGCTCTGAGTATAGACTCTGAAGATATGCAAAAATACAGAAAAATTATTTGAGGGAACGCTGTGTAACAATGAATAACGGCTGAATGCCTTTAAAGTGTTTAAACCAATGTAGTTTATTAATATGTACTGCAGAATGTGCACCGATATAGAATGAAAAGATTTTGATAGATCTGTTATTGAACTAATAGCCGGTGTAATAAATTTAGGAACCTGAATGCTGTCATTGTATTCGCCCCAGGTTGTTTGCACATCACTGCTGCATGATCGAGTGTCAGGAATGTTCACTTCCTGCAGGCTGCTGAAGGAAGAGGAGCTCTGTTGAAAGCAATCTGAAGCATCCCCTGCTCCATCGCTAAACTGCCGACAGTACGGGTGGAAGCGGTCAGCTGGGGCTCGTTCTGGTCCCAGTCCTGAGCTGATGGTCCCATCGGCACTGTGTCTCCGGTTCAGTGCTGTGGTCCTCAAGCTGAAATGGTTGCTCCCTTGTTGGGGGAAACAGATGTTCTTGCCCTCTTTAATCTGCAGTGTTCAAGAACATACACAAAACATTATGTACTTTCAACAATTCACACCCACATTTCAGAAACTTGTCTCCACTTCATTTATGAGCCAAATAGCAATGGCAATAACATGACACCTACTGAGAATTCTCTAAAATAAACCCAGGAATTTTCTTCACTGTATGCACATAAATCAAAAAGAATGGGCTGAGCATACTAGCCTTCAGTTTGCCTTAAAGGGATCATTATCTTAATGAGTTTGAACAGTCAGGGAGATATTCTGATACGGAAGACAAACTAACGAACTCATGAAAGATTATTTAAAGATTATTATTTATTTACAACTTGGTCCTCCACAAAAAGTTCCGCATTTTCCAGAGGTTTACGGCATATTCTGCAATGGACATTTTACTTAATGTCAAATATGTGTTTATTATGTTATATTTATGTGAAAGTTCGAACAGTGAAAACTATTGCCACTTTTCATTTGTCAGGGGACAGCCATATGGCTGGAAGCAAGCGGTCGGAGACCGAGTTGTGCCTCAGATTGTTGTATTTTATATACATAATGTGACTGGAAACCATTTAAGTTGTGGGATGCATCATTTTCACATCCAACCTTCAGAGCATAAGACTGCTGAATGTTTACCACCTCAAACTAAACACAGACACATTGCACCAATCTAATCTTAAGAAAGCTATGAGAAAAAATGACATTTACAAACATTTAACAATTTTGAGGGAATTAAAATATCTTTATCCGCTTTTATCCAAAATAAGAGGTGGAAGTTTCTTGGATTTTGGAATTATGTCACACCCATATTACCCATGTTTAGTTCACTTTGCCTTTATTGTTTACTTGTTTAAATTTATCTCTGACTTCTCCCTGTACATCAAAAAAAGAAGTATCTAAACAAAATCATAACACTGAAAATCCAAACCGCACAACTGGCATAACAACAAACTGTTTCAGCTACAAGTGGGAAAATCTTTTAGCAAAAATAGGTAAATGTAACCTGTATTTGTTGCTTCTTCAATCTCTTGGTTTGCAAAAATGACGGGCTAGAGGGGTAATATAACTTCTTTATTTTATCCAAACAACAGGAGAGCATACATAAAACAGTGACACATTTATATGAGCAGACTGATTTAAAGATTTTAATTAAACAAAATACCAACCATATGGATTAATCAAGGTTACAAAAACCAGTCAGTAACAATGTCATGGTTATTTTGTTCATTAAAACTCTGTGGCAACACCTGTATCAAACAAAGGCTGTACAGTACTTTTTTTTTTTACAAGTGCAGCAGTCATATTGGGTTTTGAGGTTTAAGTTACAGAGGAACTCTGACTACTCCAATCAGATTTCAGGGAATTTAGCTGGTTTTCCAAACTGAAAATTGCAACTTTCTGAACAAGCTTTTAATCGCCACAGTCCATACAGTTGTTGCAATTGGTATCTTTTTCAATTTCTCTCAAAAAGCAGGGAAAAGGGGGAAAAAGTACCTTAGTGTCTATTTGAATGTATTCATGTGTGTTACATTTGGTTAATTATTTTGTAATAATAATAATGATAATGTATAAAACAGAGTATGCTGCATTACTGATATCTGTTTACATGACTCACAAAGGGATATTAGGTCATACATGTGGACAAAGAATTTGTGAGAACTGATATTACCGTCACAAAGGAGTGTCCTATTTCCAAGGGGAATATTTTAACCATTACTTGAATTAAGTAGCAATGGAAGGGGAAGGTGCTGAAATGAGGGTCGACGCAGTGGTGGTTCTTGCATAAATGGCACCCTGGGAGAGCCTCTCTATCCGCACACCCCTTCCCCTTGGTGGACCACACCCACCCTCTCCACTGAAGTCCAAAACTACTCAATTTGATGGTAGTCTTGTTTCATAAAAACTATTTTCTGTAGTTACAGAGCCAAATATACAGAAACATATGTAGATAAAGATACTGTATGTCAAAATGTTTGAAAAATATATAGAAAGAAATAAAACAAAGGTAAAATAAATCCCAACTTGGTAAATCTCGAGCTGTCTAAAATAATATGTTGGTTGAAGAATAATCTTAGTTCAGATTTCCCCTGTCCAAGTACTTTAGATTTCAAACCTGAGATGCTCAAATGCAGAACAGATTACCCCAAAAACTGTGAAATAATCTTTAATTTAGCTCAACCAGATGGATCTAATTCTAACTTCAGCATCCTTAGCTACTACCAGTAATACCAATGACATAGTTTACACTCTTCACAACAAAGGTAGGTAAGCCCTCCTGACTGACAGGACATAACCATGGCAAACCTGTTGAAATGCATCTGACACGTGAGAGGTATTTTTTCCAAAAGGGCTTTGGCTCCCTCTAGGCTGTGCCATCCTGGGTGTTGAGCTATATTGGCAACATGAAAAAAATTCCACTAAATAAATGCATGAGTGACCCCAGAAAATTTGATTCAGATTTGTTATTACAGATCATCCCCAAGACAGTGATTGTGTACAAGTGGGTACAACAGAAAATCATCTCATTTTAACACCACATCCATAAAATTTTCACAGATAATGTAATTATCTCAACAACACAAAGGACATATTTCTTTACATAGTAAGAAAGAATATTATCTTGGTTATGTTGCCATGTCAGATTAATCAGAAAATCCCATCACTATTGTTAATTGCAGGGACAACAGCTTTTGGATTACATACTTTTTTTTCTCATGGGTTTTTAGCTGGGGTTTTCCAAACTGAGACCATTTTAACAGTTGACTAAAACATAAAATATAACTATTCCAAATAATTCATCTAAAAATGTGTTAAAAACAAGTCAGGCAACAGCCAGATTTGGCAAAAAGCAGGGTCGGGATCAACTTTGTAAGTTTTCAGTTTTGCACAGAAGAGGATATTGTAGAAGAAAACCTATATAGAACTTATATAGAAGAATTTCTATCAAAGGGGAAAAAACAAGGCAAATACAAACCTGAGAGTTTGCCATCTGCTGGCAGGTTGTACTACAGGGAACACAGGTGTGTAGACCAACCTCAAGACTTGATGCTTGAGACCTGATGCTGTTTTTGAAGGAAAACTTTGGGGAGTTGGACATTCTGCTGTAAAATGTGTTTCTGTGAAGACATAAGAAGGCAAAAGTGAAAGCTTGATTTTCATGCAAAGTTAAGCATAAATACTGTGATGGACTGGCAGCCTCTCCAGGGGGTACCCCGCCTCTCGCCCGATAGATAGATAGATAGATAGATAGATAGATAGATAGATAGATAGATAGATAGATAGATAGATAGATAGATAGATAGATAGATAGATAGATAGATAGATAGATAGATAGATAGATAGATAGATAGATAGATAGATAGATAGATAGATAGATAGATAGATAGATAGATAGATAGATAGATAGATAGATAGATAGATAGATAGATAGATAGATAGATAGATAGATAGATAGATAGATGGTATAATGGATGGATGGAGGTAAGAATAAAAATATACAAGTTATGGCTCCACTTTTTTTTCCAGTTGTCTGATCAAATTTTACAAAACAAGTGCTGAAGCAATGCTGTGAAAAAGTATTTACATGCACTATTTCGGATTTCTTCTGTTTTTCCTTTTTGTTGTTGTTAAATTATTAAGTTAAATATTAAAGAAGAAAAGCCATCCAAACCAGCCTAGTTCTCTAGGAAATAAAGGAATTGCCCCCAAAAGTTAATAACTGGTTGTTTGACGCTTAGTAGCAGCAACAGCTATTAAATTTCTGCAATAACTGTTAATGACTCTTTTCCTTGTTGTGGAGGATTTTTGGCAGAATTGTTTTAATTCAGCTATATAGAATGTTTTCCAAATATAAACTGCCTATTTAAGGCCATGTCATAGCATCTTAATAAGAAATAAATTCATTCTTTTGGACGAAGCCACTTAAAACATTAGCTTTGCTGTTTTTAGCCATTCATAGGCAAACCTACTGTTGTGTTTTGGATAATTGTCCTGCTTAAGTGTGTTTGAGCTTAAGGTCCTGAACTGATGGCAGAACAGTTTCCTTCTGGATTTTGCGGTAGAGAGCAACATTCGTTGTTTCAACGATAAATGTACGCTTTTCAGCTCTCAGGGTAACAAAATAGCCCCAGACCCTCACACTGCCTCCACCATGTTTGATTGTAGGTATGATGTCCCTGTTCTGAAATGCTAAATTAGTTTAAGGCCAAGTACATAGGGCTCTTTTCAAAAAGCAAAACTTTTGTCTCATCAGTCCACAGAATATTTTTCAAAAATTCTTGAGAGTCATCACAGATGTTTCTCAAGATGTTTCCTGGAGTCCAAAAAGCTTGGAACTGGATTTACAACCTTTTCCAAACTGGCATATGTTGATGACTTTGTTTTTTATATTATTTTAAATAGGATGGGGGAATGATGAATTGCTTTCTTAAGACCTTTTACCTTACTCCATGTTGTCAGACAGGTTCTGTTTAAGTGATTCTTGATTCTACAGGACAAACAGAAATCATGCTGAGGTGTGGCTTGAGAAATTAAATTTAAAATCAATTAAAGTTAAATCATAATTCAACAAGGCGGGTGATTACTTTTTACTTAGGGCCTTGTTAATTTGGACACCTTTTTTACGTTAATAAATGAAATAATCATTTGAAAACTGCTTATATTTACACAGGTCAACTTTGTATGATGTTTCTGAATCTGAAACATTTGAGTAGAACAAAAAAAAAAAAACATAAAAAGAACAAATCTCTAAGTGGGCAAACACCTATTGTTATGGCATTAAATAGTCATGCTGCAATAAGCACCTAATAGGAAGCAATCATGGTGTTTTGAAAAGGTATCTAAGTTCACTGCAGCTTTGAGATTGTATCTCCTGTCATTTCTCTGCTGTAAATCTGTCAGACTCGATCCTGCATTCAACATGACCTCAGAAGTGGCTACACTTATGTTCAGAGATAATACATCAAACAGTGGAAGTACATGTGTCAGGGATTCATCCGCCAGAGTGTGAAGTGGTGTCATACGATCCCAACATAGGCGAGCGACACGTGGGCCGCGTTTCCAATAAAGGTAACCTCAAACCCGTCTCAGACCAAGCTCATTAAAATTGCCAGCAAACCATGATGGCTGTTAGGTCACGTAAAGCTGCACAGTGCTGAGGCACACAAAGTGAACTACTGCATGGAGCGTTTAAGGAGAGGAAAGTAACAAGTCAAAGTTCTCTCTGTTTGAATCAAGGGTGGCTTAAGTGTCGATGAGAAAGTTGAACGGTTGTCTCTTTCATCACCATGGCAACAAATCCTCTCATCTGTTTGACAGACAGGCTGCCATGAGCCAGAACCAACATGCTCACAGACACAGACAGGAAACTAGAGCTTTGGTGATGTGCTTTAATGTCCCAAAATATAAACAACTGATCACTTTTAATCATAATTGAGAACAATATTTCATTCATTTTTTCAAACACCCAAACTAAGCCAGCAGGAATGTGGAAGCAACACTAAGGACCTATCATGTCAGGAACAGCTATTGTCTATTTCCACATAATATCTTTAATATACTCTTGAAGTGAACAGTATCTCACTTGATATCCAGTCTCATCAGTTTTTTCTCATTGCCGGAAGTTATAGAATATTTAGAACAATAAAAACTTTGCAGTCCCTGCATGTAATTTGATCAAATAACAGGATGAGTAAATGCATGCATGCATTTACCTTCTAACACTCTTGGTCTTGGTAGTCTTGGTTTGAACAGCGTTATCTCACATTTGCAGAATATTGACATCTACAGACTTCCTACTCATTAAAAACTAATTCCATCTGAATTTTACTCACATATTCCTATTTGTCTGTAATTATTTGTCTGAATGCTGCTAACAGAAGCTGAACTGAAACCTGCAAAATGATAATAACCAAAAATATCTGTGAATCCATCAAAGCTTAACTGTGAATTGAGAAATGTGAAGTCCTGAGCAGAGCCAAATACCAGATCATGGGTTGGTGGTCTGAAAAGGGGTGCACAAGAAAAAATCCTTTCACACATCTTACAGTTGAAAGTGAGGAATGGGGCAAACTTTCCTCAGGCTGATGTGAGAAACTGGTAGATGGCTACAAGAAGTGTTTTACTGAGGTTATCTTAACAAAACACAAAAGATTAGGGGGCATGGTGTCTTACTGTAACTGTTACGTCTGCTAGAAAGCGTATTCTTAATACATTTTGCTTGATGAGTAAAATTAGATTTATTTTATTTATTTATTATTTATTTATTTCAGAGCAATAAATGAGTTCCTTTTCCAGAAAAAAAAAATAATAAATTAGAAATCAATATGTGTACGTACATTTCTTACATGAAAACTCACTATTCTGAGGCTTTTCCTAATTTTATTCAATGACTTTAACTCATATCTACTACTTCTCAGGTGTGTTGTTCAACAAAGAACAGTAAATCTCATATGCTGCCACGGGTTATGTTGTGAATACGAATATTTAGAACTATCACATGTCTTGTGCAGGACAAACATAAAAATCAAACTTTTCACTGAACCTTATTTCCAAAATCACAAATCTGTGTTTTTCAATGAGCAGCAAATCTCAGCTGTGGCTATCAGGTTAAAGGTTTACAATGCCTGCTAGAATGGATTAAAAAAGTTTTCTTATTATATCTGTAACATTAACATCTTCCACAATGAAACTGAGCTTCATTATCAGATGCATCTGGTCTTGATTATTGTGAGCTTGAAGAATGGAAATATTCAGTTATTAACACATTTGCCGTGAATTTTAAAAATGTGCTTTTAGCCTGTTGTTTATAAACTTGTTGTTTTTCCGTTTTACTAACAAACATGAAAATGACAAATATTGGCAACTGTCTCTAAAAGGTTTTAACAGTGATTAACCTTATTTTTTTGACAGCATGAAGTAGGCTAGAAGATCTTAAAAAGCAACACATCACATCATTTAAAGAAATTCGAGAACAGAGGAAAAAGTACTCGACCTCTGTCAGCCTGTTGAAAGTGACTTTAAGGTTTAAGTGAATACATTAACATGTCACTAAGACTGCGATAAACTGGAGACCTGTCCAGGGTGTACCCCGCCTTGAGCTCAATGACTGCTGGAGGTATAGGCACCAGCCCCCCGTGATCCTGCAAGGAAAAGTGGCTATAACCAATTGATGGATGGATGGATGGATGGATGGATGGATGGATGGATGGATGGATGGATGGATGGATGGATGGATGGATGGATGGATGGATGGATGGATGGATGGATGGATGGATGGATGCTAGAGAGAACTCACATATGCAAGGGGAGAACATTTAAACTCCATGCAGTAAGACTCCAGGCTGGGATTATAACTCAGCACTGTTGCCTCCTTGCTGCAAGGCAGTGCTACCAACTGCACCCCTGAGCAGCCCTTCAGAATATTAATAGTCATATCATTATCTCAGTTGCATTTTTCTCACTCTAAGTTTGTCTTGAGGTTCTAAGGATGGACAAGAGTTTCACATTGTAAATGAATCTAACTTGATCTTTCTCTTCTACAAACTCTTGCTGAAAATCAGCTGTCATTTCAACCCATGACAGTTAAGATCATATCCTTTTATTGTCCTCTAAAATTTAGATCTTTCATGTTACTCTGCTGTTTGAAACTTGTGCCAAATACTTTTTTATGCTCACTAAAAATAAATCAACACTCCGTAGCCATTTCATTTGCTTATATATGTGGCTTAACATAATGAAAGTATGCGTCTTGTTTGTATCATAATCCGAATCCGTGATCCTAAAAGGGATTATCTTTTAAGACTGGGGTCACTGTTTATAGCCTGATTTTGCTTAGATTCACTCTTTGGATTGAATGTAAAAACAAGAATCACAGAAAATCAGACAGAATATAACAAACTAAATGACTAACTGGAAGATAGTTTGTTACTATGAGAATATTTATCTTTAGGTTTGAAAGATTCCAGTAAAATGTGCAAAAGTGCAAGGAGGTTTTGAGAGAACACGTCATAACCCAGCTGTCAGAATCAGTGGAGGCTCATTTCCTCTGTCACCAATTCAAGTTTCACACAAATATTTATCTAAAAATTATTTGTTTATCTTATAATGTTATTAGAGGACATGAATTTTTTTTAAATAAACCTGTCATTTAAACGTTATCAATGTAAGATCTTTATTGCTTACAGCAGTTCCAGCAACAACACCACAGTACGGTATCAGTAAAGTAAGAAAATGTGCCATAAAAGCACCTTGAAGCACATAAGACATCCCACAAACTCACCTATCTTACGGATTCAAAAGCTCCTCTTTGCTCCTGTTTTTATTTCCGTCAGATTTTCTCTCTTAGACCTGTAGTCTCTGCTAAGTCCATTTTTCTTGCAGATCTGTGCTCCTCTCGAAGCTTTCACTCTGACAGTGAGCAACTTTGATCAGATTGACAGACTAAATGTGTATGGAAATAGTTGATGGGTTGGTTTCAGTTTTTGCCAGCTCATAATATCATCCTCATGTTGTGTGTGTTTGTGTGTGGGTGTGTGTGTGTGTGTGTGTCTGGTGCGTGCGTGCATGTGTGCATGCGTTCGTTCGTGTGTGTGTGTTTGTGTGCGGGTGCGTGCATGTGTGTGTCTGGCACTCGTCCAGGCTAGTCCAGCTATAAGATACACAGAAGTAAAAACTTGCTGCAACAGGTTCCCAAAGATCTCCAGGTTCAGCCACTGGCAGCTCACAGTGCTCTTTTCCTCCTCTTCATCAGTCTTTCTTTACACTGAATGGTTACCTGTCTGAAATGGGACACAAGATACACCAGCAATCATAGCCACTGGCGAAGAGCGGGTGCCTTGCCCTGCTTTCTGAGCATGCCTATGGCAAAGGCTGACATAAATGTGATCTAGTTTCGCATTACTGTTGAGTATTAAAATGAACACGCACAGAGAAAACAAGAGCAAGATCATTTGGGGACTCAAAGGTTGCCGGAGTACAAGCAAAACTCCAGGTGCTGAACTAAAAAGAACTTAGAGTGAAACAGATAAAGTCGGTCTGCATACTTTAATTTTTATGTTTTGAAGAAAGTGTTGGTGCTGGTCATTTTACTGCTTCACCATGTCGCACTCTTACTTTCTTTTTACAGTGCTGTCAACCTTGGGGCATGTTTGGCACTAACCATATTTTAATTCCGATCCACTGGGGGGATGTTTCAAAGCTGTTATTTTGTCTGATCTGGGTAAATAATCTGCCATATTTTAGAAGAGTCAAAGGGTCCAGACTGGGAGGAGTTTGTCTTTTTTTACCCCTTAATTATTTTTCATATCTTTGCTGTTTTGATCATTTTGTACCTGACTTTTTGAGACACAAATCATCTTAGTCCAATGAAAGACTTTATGTACCGATCATGGATTATTTTGTACTTGCCAGGGAGGTGCTACTTCCCATGTTTACAGCTGATGATTTTAAACAAGTGTCAAATTCTACTTGTAGTTTACTGCAGGTAAATTTGTTTATATTGACTTCATTAAATAATACGTACAAAAAGAGGGCACTTTGTTTTGATCTGGGTTTATAATCTGGATTTATAATCTGTCACATTTTACAAATGTCAAGGGGACCAAATGGAGGGTGCTGGTCATTTTACCTTTGTACCTGTAATCAAACCATACCTTGGTTTGATTACAGGAACAATGTCCAAGTAAGAAGGGAAAAATAGCAACACTTGGGTAGAAAATGGGGCTATGAATTAGGCAAAGGGGAGAACTGACCAGATCCAGATGTGGAGTATGTCTTCAGATGATATTGAGATACTTACCATTGGGCTTGGAACATGTAAACAGCTATAAAAAACCTTGAATAGGACATTGAATTTAAGAAGTTAATAGGTTTGAGAATAATTTGAGGCAGGGAACAGAGCTGTGCCACAACAGGTAGATTCTTATCCTATCCTCCCAATGAACCAGGAATTTCAACGGCCCTCGCTCACAGCTATACCTTAAACAAGCTTTCTCCTTTGCGAGAGGGTGAGGCAGAATGACAGAGAGACAGGGGATTAATTTCAGATTGAATAAACTCTTGTGTTACAGTGCAAAGCCTCCGCGGAGTAAAGCTACAGCCAACGGCTCTTTCTGCCATGACAGCAGTTCTTGAATAGGTTGTAAAGTACTAAATGATTGCATGGAGTTTTATTGTCCTTTGGAAAAACATTTCATTCTTTCTTTATATTCTGTTTTGTTTTTTAAAGCTGACATTTTAAAAATAAGAGATCTGTCGTTTTATTCACTGCAATGACACCTTTACAGGATAATAGGGTACAGAATCCTATAACAGATTAAATTCTTGGACTTGATCCACATGTATTCGTCATTAAATACTTGAACCAGCAACAAAAACATCACAAACATCACTCAGTGACAGGTGAGCAGGTTCTTGCCTATCTGTGGGTAGGAGTTATTTTCAGTTATATGTAAATTTTCATCTTGTTAACGAAATGGAATTTTAACCAGCTCACTCCACTCGTGGAAAAAGGAGTGACATCAGATAAGCACCCAGGGTACAACAAACCATTGGTGGCAATGGGGAGATTTGCATGCTAAAGCTGCCCTTCAGTAAGTGTAAAGAGAATAGAACAATGGGGATGTGCAGTTAAGCTCAAAAGTATTCATACCCCTGGCAAAAATAAATGTTAAATTATCTTCCTTTAACCAAGGAGTTTGTTTTTGACTGCGATGCAATACGTATCTCTCTAAAGGAATTTAAACAATAAAACAATCCAGTATATGTTTTATTTATATTTGATTGTAAAATGACATATTGAAAACAATAATAAAAACAACGAATGGAAAATCTTTATTTGTATCACAGCAATCAAACTTTTTGGGTTATTCCACTGGTATTTTGATTATTTATCTCTGATTTTGGAAGGCCTCTTTGTTATCACCCTCATCTTTAGCTAACTCCACAGATTATCTATCTGCAAGAGGTAAAATTAATCTTGGGCATAATTATATATCCACAATAGTATTAAATTAGTGCTGCACCACAGCTGTGATTACTGGACCAAACACAGACCTCCAGCTGTGAGGACTGATAATCCCACAATGTACTTAAGTTCAACAGGAAAAGGAGGACTTCATGGAACATCATCACCCCTATATAAGCATAAAGCTCTGCCCCGCTATTCCTATAACCCGCCAGTCGGAGCTTAGCTTACATCGGGTCAAGCGTGCACTTAAAACTTCCACCCTTCACTGACGAGGGGAGAACAGGCTTCTGGAAGAAGCCTTTTGGATTTAAAATACCTGTACAGCCTGCTGATCGTTGATCAGGTAACTGTCTTTCAGCCAATGGAATAAGTCCTGAACCTGAACCAGTCACTGAGCATCCTCCGTGTCCTGTTATCAACTTTTTACTTTCTTTAATATAGAAAGTACTCTTGCATCAGTTCTTTATTCTGTGTCTCTGCTCTGTCTTCTCGAACTCCCAGACGGTCGTGGCAGATGGCCGCTCATACTGAGCCAGGTTCAGTTGGATGTTTCTTCCTGTTAAAGGGGAGTTTTTCCTCTGCACTGTTGCTACATGCTCAGTATGAGGGATTGCTGTGGTTAGAGTCTGCATCAACAGGGCCCAATTGTCAGTCAATGACTCGATGCAATCTGCAGGGATTCCTTAAATAAAACACTAGCTAAACCTTTAAATTGATTTAATGTTTGTATTGAAATTACTTTCTTGTGAAGTGGCTCGAGAATACATCTGTTGTGAATCGGCACTATATAAATAAACTGAATTGAGTTACTCCGTTCAATGGGCGATTTCCTCGTTTCATAGTGGAAACACGACTATCATTTCTTTTTAGTGTGGCCTGCTTTTGCAGACCGTTAGTGTTCATAAACAACAAGGATTGCTATTTAAGAAATTTCAAAACACAGATCGACCCTGAAATAAAGTTTAAACTCCAAAAACTAATTGTATAAGTTGTTTTTGAAACCACCTTCTTAGTATGTCAAAATACTAAAATAAAATAGAATCAATTTACCAAAAGGTTATTGATTTCTAATTAGGCCAATTATTTAATGAAACACTACTTCCTCCAAATAATGTTTTGAGTTCATTTCTGCTTTGCATTGTGAATTTGATTGTTTGAACACAAACCAAAAGGTGCTCAGTCTTAAACTAATCACAATTAATTAAAAACTAACTTACCTTCACTCTCAAAACTCTTCATTACAAGCCTTCGTCTTTAAGAATACATATTCATACTGGACGGTGAAACCCTGATCAATTTATTGGTTATTGTTTCTACTTCTTTGCATATTTGTCCATTTTGCTGTTTTAATTTTGGTAGTTAGTTTTTTATTCATTCTTCCTTTACTTAGTAGTTTAGTTGTGTGTTACTAGCTTAGTGAGATTGTTGATTAAAGTATTTTGACTGGAAAGTTGAATTCTTTTGTTAATAAACTCTTGTGTTTTTTGGAAAGTCGTTTGTTATTGTTCTACATACATATGTAGTAACTTGCTGTTCAAAGAACGTATTCCTTCATTGTTTAATTATCTCAACCTTATTAGGCAGGTAATCATAAACATTAACTGAGACTTAACTTTGGCTATTATTATTTTCCTGGATTCCAGGATGGTGGTTTAGTTAATAAATAAAGTTATAGTTAATTTTTAGTTAATAAATAAAATACTCTGTTAGCTTGCTCAAACACTAAAATAGGACACCCCTAGCCAGAGCCTATTTATCTGTCCAAATAAGATGTAACATGTAATGGCCCTCATGTTAATCTCAAAAGTATGCTATCAAAGTAGCCTTTTACACTGTAGACAAGGTGCAACATAACAAAAGCTTTACCAGAGCATTTTTCTTTAATGTCTGAATCTGCTTTTGCAAGTCTTCTGTCATGTTTCACCTTTACCAGGTACCATTTATTTTCAAAACAATGTTTATATGGAGGTGTGGTAGCCCTAAGATGTGCTTTTCCATGATTTAACATCAGCTAGCTTAGTATCCTATTAGCTTCTTGTGTGCAAACCAACAGTACATGCTAATTGTTGTAACATTTCTTTAAACATTTGTCTATCTAAACACAAGTAATTTCAATGTTATTACTGTATGTAATTATTACATTATGAATGACATACGCCAATTTTGTAACATGAGGCCACGATCAAAAAGTTTTGATTTTTCACACACAGAGAAAAAAAACAATAGAAAACTTACGTGTGTGCTCCATAAATTTGTTGACCATAACAAACTTTTCAAAAATACTACCTGGATTTTTACATTTGCAGTTTTCATTATTTATTTATTTATTTATTTATTTATTTGTTTGTTTGTTTGTTTGTTTGTTTGTTTGTTTATTATATTAACATATTAACAGATATGGATAAAAAGTACATTTTACCAGGTTTTTAAATTATTTACGACTAGCCTAAAGTGCAGAAAACAACATGCCAGAGATGTTATTTACTAAGCAAAGATGAACATTGACAGAAGCATGACTGAAGAAGCAGATGGTTAACTGACATGAACACATAAGGGAAGCAGTCAGACCAAGGAGTAACTAAAGCAATATACAGTTAAAGCCAAAATCAATCATACCTTTGGCAGATTTAGGTTTCAAATAAGCTTTTGACTCTGATGGAAAGAGCTATATTAAGGTGTTGGCAAGAGGCCTTCCTGCCTCAAAAGACCTCTTCAACAAAGATAAATTGTCAAAATATTATTGGAAACGTGAAAAAAACTGCTCAGCAATAGGTAATGATCCCAGAAATTACCTCAAATTTCATTGTGGGACTGTTGGGGGATTGTTAATCATAAGAATGGTTTGTTTATTGTAATGATAATAAAGATAATTCCAGTAATTATTGAGAAGGGTATCAATAATGTTTGGTATTATTATTTTTCATAAAAGTTTTTATAACAACATTGTTTAATTGTCTTTTGGGGGATGCCATTTTCATTTCATAAGAAACAAACTTCTTGGTTTAATAAATCTAAATTAAAATCTAAATCTGTCAGGGATATGAATAATTTTAGGCTAAATTGTAACTAAACATAATAAAAGATAAATCTCTGAAAACAGACTAACAGGTTTCTATAAAAATTTACAATCACAGTCCGGTATATTATAAAGGTATGTTAAAGATCAATTATTATGGCTTCAGTATTTTGTAATACATTGTCAATAAAACAGGATTTGATAAAGTCAGAAAACTAAACAATAATATTTGATTGATATAGGATAATGAATGTCCCATAATTTTTCTCTTTTTTTTAATCTGTGGCTCCTGAACCAAAAGGCTATTAAATATTGATATTTTTTCTCACTGTATGGAATAAAGACTACAAACTGATATGTGCTCAAAATAAGTATAAAATAAACATAAATGGCTTATTTGAAGTAAAAAAGGCGTTTATTGATTGTTGACATAAAATATATAGTAATCTGTAATTTGGTTCGAGGATTTGAGGGTAGTAATGAATGTGCAAATCCATTCCCTTTATCCACTCAGTTACTACTTGTATGTACATCAGATAACCTAAAGTTTAAACTCCAGGAAGAAACCAGACCCAGAAAAAAAGTGAACATGCAACAGAGATTTGAACCAGCAACATTCTACCTTTCAGGAAACAGTTGTTAAACACCTTTCATCACACACCCCACCTCAAAAACCTTTGTTTTTTCATTTGAAGTATGCCTGAGTTGTCACCTTATATGGAGCTTTTACACGCACGTGCACGCGCGCACGCGCGCACGCACGCCCATAAACACACACACACACACACACACACACACAACTTTAGCATAGTTGTTTAAATATAGGATAAAAAAACATTCACTACAACCTGTTTTGTTTTTATTACCTTGATAACAATTGTGATGGTTTTGAACCAATAAAATTTTACATCCAAACAAAATGGTTCAAAATAAAATAAAAGTCAGATTAAACCCTAAAATATTCTAAAATTGTAATTTATGAACGTCATAAGAAAACATTCAGAAACCCTGAGGCAATGAGCTCCATCTCTGAATTCTTTACTTTTTTGGCTCAAGGTGAGGTTATTTAAATCTAGTAATTACTTTTCCTGCCCCAAGGACATTTCATATAAAATGTGCAGCTGTCTCCCCTGATGACTGCTTTCAAAGTGGTATTTTACCATTTAATGAAGAAATATTGAAAAGAAAAGCAGAGCTGGGTGAAAACGCCATGTGATTGTAACATTTCTAGTTCTCGCATGAGATCAGTTATGAACACAGAAAAAGAATAATCCATCTGAACATTTACATTTTGGACAGCGCCGTTTAACATTGAAACTTTCAAAGTATGGGGTGACAGAAAAGCACTTATCAGTGTTACAAAGTTCATGCAAAAAAGACACATCAGATCATACATCTCTTACCTCTGATAGCAACCATCCAACCAGCTTTTGCAAATTTCCCTAACTGTGAGAGCCAATTTATTGAGAAAACGACAGATAGATATTCCTGCAAGCAATGCCGTTGTTTGGTCTTTCCCTGAGGCATGTTCCCTGGATTAAAGGAAAATGGTTTGGATTTCATAACTGCTTATACTTTTGACCTATCTGTCCTGTGGTTCCAGCTTTTTTTCAAATCCCATTTTTGCTCCAGGTCTCACTGTACAGAAGATGTATGGCTCCCGGTTAGGGGCCTCAGTAAAATATTTCAATCAGACTGATTTAATGTTTTATCAGTTGAAGTTTTGCCCCCTGTTGACCCTTTGAAGGGATTTGCCTTCTGTCTCCATGGCTGTCTTTCAATGAACTGGGGACCAAATGTTTCCAATCCTATCGATGGCAATGAGATTTATGTTTGGTTTTAAATTTAACAGGGAAGTCTTAAACTTGTTGTCTCTCTATTGTCCAGGTTACATTTATTGCTGTTCTCCATTAAGATGTATAAAACAAATGAACAGCAGCATGCATCTTCTCCTCTAGTCTTTCACACATTTGGACATACAGAGAGAGAAGTATCATTGACCATCTCATTTCTATTTGGATTGTCTCTTTAGATAATCCACGGTCCTCTTTGATGCTCTTGTCTTCACGAATGATGAGGCCATGGAAATGTTGATTTTGTGCCTCATGAACCATGAACTTAGCCAGATATTTTTATGATTATGCTGCTGAAAGAGTCAGTTTTAAATAAAATCTCCAATGATTTTAGAGTTCATGTTGCCATGCAGTATGATTAGGTGTCCAGGGGCTTTTGGAGAGAAAACAACCCACAGCATCACAGGTCATCCACTCTAATAAATATTAGAACATCTGGTGCTTTTCCACATATTCGTGCTTGTTTTCACACCAAACACAACTGGAGCATTGTTTGCGGAAGCACTCAATCTTAGTCTTTATCTGACATCTGCTTACATAAACCCTTGTTTACATATCATGTAGGGTTAAAACAAAGTAAATCCCCAACAGAAATGAAATGTTTGACCATAAAAGCATTAACTTCTGATTTGTTGGGTGGACTGCCTCATGGAAGATTTTGCTACATGAACAGATATTGATTTAGTCAAAGCATGAACAAACGATTCCAGTCAAAACATTTGCGAAGAACCGGGAGATTGGATTCAAAGAAAATATTTGCTCCTGCACTCAAGATATGCCAGGCTGTACTGGCTGGCGAAGATAAGGGAGCTTTGGATTAACATACAAAGCGACCCACTAGTCCAGGCCTCCTGTGGTGAAATCCTGGAATGATTTCCTGACCTTTGTCCAGTTGAGACTCGGCTTCAAAAAATGATACACAGTGGGTTTCAGAGGTGTACACACTCCTGTTAAAGTGACGGGTTTGGGGGAAGTAAAATACAAAATAAAATCATTTTAAAAAATCTTTGAAAAACTTTTTACATATTTAATGTTTAACATTTTTAGCTAAAAATAAAACTAATCTGGCAGAGAAGAACACATAAAGCATAGACCTAAATGCATAGGTATATACACAATAAAGGTAACACCATGATTAAGCATCTGTACATCCTCCGGGAGGTCATGTTTCCGTGCCTGTCTGTCTGTTTGTCTGTCTGTTAGCAAGATCATTAAAAAAGTTATGGATCGATTTTGAGGAAATGTTCAGGAAATGTCCGCCATTGGACCAGGAACAACTGATTTAATTTTGGGGTTGGTCCGACATGAAACGCGAATCTACCCACCAACCAGCGGTGCTAACCTTCATTCCTCTCCCGTTTCAGAGAGCTCACAAGGGGCTCCCCTCGCACAGCAGCCCCGCTACCGTTTGACCATATGCACTGCAAATTCATGATGCGTGCACGAATCTCCCCTCTCTGCTGGAAGAACACAGCGACAGCCCGAACACAGCTATGCGTATTGTTAACAGACATTTTATTGGAAAAGTACTGAAAGTTAGAATTAGATAACAACATGGGGATGGGGGTGGAGCAATGAGTGGACTTCGCGGAGGTCTGCGTTCTCTGAGTGCTGTTCCATTTTTTTCTGCTTTGGCACTTTTTTGACAGTTTTTGTGAGTTCAGTCCAATCATCAATTAAAATCTGATGAACTTGAAATAAAGTTCATGCTGTCCAAGTAGGATTTTCCTGACATTTTGTTTCACTTAGGATTTAACTAAAGTTTGCAGAGAGGTAACTCTTACACAGAGAGGTGTAGATTGGAAAACAGGAGTCATGACACTGACTTGGTTGAACGGCAAAAGAAGTCAGTTTATTTTCTTCTGGTCATCAAACAAAGCAGCAGCTTTCAAAATGGCAACCCATGTCTCTCCCATCCTATCTCTGCCACATTCAACACTTCTCCCGTACACACACACACACACATACATATATATATATATATATATATATATATATATATATATATATATATATATATATATATATATATATATATATATACCTTAGGCTTTCAAAGAAGAACCTTACACTTCACCATCAACAATTATCTTTCATTGATGAAATTTCAAACATGTGTACCACATACAAAATTTAAGTCCTTTATTCTTTTCATTTCTTTGAGTTTCATCACATTGATAACACCAATTCGTATATAAGAGCAGCATTTGAGGCAGGCTTGCTCTTTAGTTGCAATGAGATGGCTGCTACAGAGGACACAGCTATATGGTAAAAAACAAACTTTTTAAATTTGGCTCACAGAATGTTGACAATGCATCTACATTCTAGAACTAATATAGTGCAGTTTAAGAATAACTCAGTTCTTCTTGACAGGTACAAAGGATCAAATGTATCTAGGTATCAAAGACATCAGTCATTCATTCATTCATTTCACTTTTATTCAGGAGAAAAACAATCTACAGCAATAACTCTACCATGGCACCGTAAAGGCAGTCAACAAGGTTTGGAGGACAAATAGGACAACAGGGATTGTATAGAAACTGAATGGTTCTTCAAATGTGATGGAAATTGCAGGATGGAAACTGGTCAGGGAGGCTGCCAAGAGGCTGACAGCATGACTGAAGGAGGAACATCTGGTTTCTACTGGTTCTGTTCTAAATATGGCAACAATCTCATGTATTCTTCATTTGTCTGGAATAAGGAGTAAAATACAGCATACTGCCCTTCCAAATGAAACATCTAGGCCTGGCAAAAAATTCTCAAAAAATTAAGAGAGAATGTGTGATGGTCTGAGGAAACAAAACTTTAACTTTCAAACTTCAATAACTTCAAAAAGGCAAATTTGCAACAAAAGGGCAATGTATGGTTAAGAACATCAGGAAGGATTTTGTTTTTTGACATCACAGTGACTCTAAATGAAAATTAAAATAAAAAAAACATTACTTCACCAGAAGAAAATGACATTTCTGAAATGGTGTAGTTAACATGTGTCAAACTTAAGGCTCGTGGCCAAATCCAACCCACCATAACCCTTTATTGGGCCACATAAAAGGAACCTTCAAGATAAATTCCATCCATCCATCCATTTTCCATACCCGTCCATCCTATGTAGGGTTGCGGGGCGGCTGGTGCCTATCTCCAGCAGTCAAGGGGCGAGAGGCAGGGTACACCCTGGACAGGTCGCCAGTCCATCGCAGGACTGTCAAGATAAATTGTGTGCTTAAATATATAAATCAAATCAAATCTGTTTCATTTGAATTGTTACAAATTACATTAATGTGAAACGATGTTCAGTATTATTTAATTTAATGAACTATTGATCAAATGCAGAGACAGCTAGTTATTTATATATTTAACAGTTTTTTAATGGGCAGTTTTATCAATACATTCTGCCACAACCAGCCCTTCTTAGGACATTGATCTTGATATGGCCTGAAATGAAAATGAGTTTGACACCCCTAGCCAGAGCCCAGATCTGAATCTGACAGAAATTGAACGGGTTCATTTAAAAATGCCTGTGGACAAGAGATGTCCTCAAAATCTGGTATACATGGAGAACCTTTACATGGCAAAGTGGATAAATATTGCCAAGATCCGATGGAGCACTCATACAGACTTCTACCAAAAAAGACTTAAGGTTAGAACTATATGAAGAAGTTCCTCAAGAATGTATTAGTTCAGGGTTTCCACACTTATGAACCAGGTTAAGGCAACTTTTTTCTTGATTTTTCTTTTCTCCAAACAGACTTCTTTGTTTTCATATTAAATATTAAATCAAAGATTAATAAACATGTAGAATTTTTTTCTTTTGGTCTCATTTTTTATGTTTAAAAACTTCTGTTGTAATGGTGTTTTGACAGCATTGTCAATACTTGATCATAGTCCTGCAGCTCTTGGGCTTATTTTCCATAACAGGCAATGAATACAAATTATGATGATCCAATATATAAGGATTAACATAAGATGCTTACCAAAAATTTGGATAAACTGTTACTAAACTTTGTGTGCTATATGCCACTGTGTGTTTGTAACACTATAGACCATAATTGATTAACTTCTGTATGTTGTCACCATGTCAACAGCTTTAGGGTTGCTGGTTGTTGTTTTATTCAAAGAATGTGAATCAAAATTTATTTTTGTTTATACCAATAAAACACCAAAAAGCCGAGCAGGATAAATTATGGTTTTAACGACCCCCGATATTTTTTGTAGAGGGGGGAAACCGATTAAGCAATCTAAATAATCGTTAACAGTATTATCTTTTTGAGAAACGCAACGAAAGCACAAGTTTCACTTTACTTATGAGCACATTGCAAGTTTTCAGAAGGAGGGAGAAATATGAATACAGCCTGACAAATGAACGTTGGCTCCTTGAAGTCTACCCCGCACCGTTTAACGTGCATGTTAATCATTATGTCACTGTTCTGTGTACAAAACACTGCTGCTCACTTCAAACCAGTAGGAGAACCTTGTTTCTTATAGGCAAGAGAAGGGCGTGCTTGACTTATTTTACCAAAGGAGGAGAAAAAAAAAACTTTTGCTGTAATAGTAGTTTATGCAAGAAACAGCACAGCATGCTGTACAGGCTTGACCTTGAGGCTATCAGGCTACAGCTCAGGAAGAAGCTGGGATAAAGTTTGTTAGAATCACTGAATCAGCCATATTAGTTGTCAGTTCCTGTAAAAATTGCTGACTGTTGGTTTGACTGTTATAGAGTAGTAGTATAATTTAAGAAAAAGCACCTTTATACATGGAGCATACTTAAAAGGTGAAGGAACCTTTCCCACAATGAGTGTTTATTGCACATATGGTAAAACAGTTAATTTTCCTGTCACTTTGATCTGTAGTAAATGCACCGTCAGCCCAAGTATGAGGTTATAAGCAGAATTTCAATGGGGGGCCCACTTCAACTATAATGTGTTCTCTTTATAATCAGTAGTGAGATTTGTCAAGTTCCTAGTTGGAAATGCAATGAGGACGCCCCCTGAATACAGCGAAAGTTACCAGCAGATTTTCGTGATTCCATGTTGGCTAAATGAAGAAAATATTAAGGAAAGTTTTTCTGTCATCTTTCACTTATCAAAATTACAGTATTCTAGTGTTGTAATAACTAGAAATGTGTTGATAAGATCCTGGAGCCTGTACTTGCAGTTTGACTTATTCAAGCATGTACTTCTGACTGCAGGCTACTTGGCAAACTACAGATGAACCAACAAGGCAGAAAAACAAATCTTAGTTCAACTAATCTTGCCAAGTTTCTGTAATCTTCAGTTAAAACATTAAGACCACTGTCAACATATTCATTACTGTATAAATAAAACTAGAATAACCCACAGTTCCTTGAAAAAGCATAGATGCCCTTTTTCGCATGTTTTACAATTTGTGAAGTAACAGCTATAAGCGTCAACCTATTTTATTTGGATTTTATTTGGCAGCCCAAATCAGAGTAAAGTGCATAATTGGGAGGAGAAAAGAAAGTGATGATAGCATCATGGGGCAGTGATGCTGTTCTTTAGCAAGGACCGGACGTATTGTTTTACAAATAAAAACGACTACAACAAAAACTTTAAAATGTGATGTGCATTTGATTTAAGCCCCAACACCCCCCTCTACCAGCTCAACACTTAACTGAGTTTTGCAAAATAGACTCTGACCAGTCAGATTGGATACACAACATCTGTGGAGTAGAGAACAATTTCCAAGGCTTGTCACCCTCATATTATATTTAGCCCAAAGCCCAAAGTCAAAGATGGGGGCTGGTGCATTCTAGGCCAGTTCAAACGTGAAAAAGAGGTCTTGATCTCAATGGGTTTTTATCTGGTTAAATAAAGGTTAAGAAGAATATTCAGGTGAATAATTTTGCAACAGGTTTTCTTCCTAGACTGCCCTGTGTTTTGCTCCATCCATCTTCCCATCCACTCTCCTCCAGCTTTCATGTTCCTGCTGAAGAAAAGTGTCAGCACTGCATGGTGCAGACACTACCATGTTTCACTGTAGGGATATTGTGCACAGGGTGTTGGTGTTTATGCCACTCACAAGCAAAATGCATCAATAATGTCTGTAGTTATTTGGGGTCTAAAAATGAAAAGTGAGGTTGAAAGTGAGGATGACGTATGGCCAGCTATTTTCCAAATTTCCATTTATTAAAAGTCATTTTGACCGTTTCTAGATAGAGTGGTTTGAAATTTGCATTTTTTCCACTAAGGTTACTTTCCTCATATGAAACTTGACCCTTGATAAGAACTTGTCCACACCTGCTGCTTTGCCTAATGGACCTTAACCCTAACAGAAGCTGTTGATGGTGTTGACTCATCAGAAGAGGAGGAAGGTGAAGTGATAACATTTCCAGGTTGGTTTCAACAGATTGCATATAGACCTGGATTCATAACTTTGAGACTCAGACAATAACATTGGTCCTGTAACAAACATTTTGGAAAAGCTTTCATTAATTTTCAAATACAAGGAAAAATACTTCAACTACAAGAAACATACTAGTAGTACACATTTCAGCTGTAGTCTTAGTGTCACTGATTACTTTGATTAAATAGTACCAGAGAACATTTTAGAACCTCCATGTAATGTTTATACTAGACTTAGTATAATAACTAACAACTAAGTATCTACAGCTGCTGTCCACACCCTGTGGAACTCCCTCAAACTCTTTGCTTCACGCTTCTCTTCAGGCTGATCTTTTTCTACCACATTTGAAAAGCCAGCATCTTTAGTAATAATGTTTTGTTTCTCACCCTCCTTGTGGAAGGTCTTAGTGTCTGTCTAGTGGACAACCTTGGTTTTCTCCATACCAGTATAGGCGATAACAAGCCCATAACAGTATTTCTGTATTTAAAATATTTTTTTATATGTTTCATTTTATGTCATCCATCCGTTATCTATACCATCTATCCTATGCAGAGTTGCAGAGGGGGGCTGCCTGGTGCCTATCTCCAGCAATTATCGGGCAACCAGGACCTTCTTGCTGCAAAGCAACAGGGCTACACTGTGCAGCCCGATCATATGTCATACATTTTTATACTTTAATTAAATTTTTTATGAACTATATATCATGATCATCAAAATTAAGAATAAACACTTGAAATATGTAACTAAATAACTTATAAAAATGTAACTTTTTTACGATATTTTGGTTCATTGAGATCTATCTATAGGAAACTGTTATTCACTTAAGAACTTAGCTCCATACTTTGACCACAAATATTTAAAGTTTGCTCAACGGTTTCTTGCTTCATACAAAATGTGTACACCACAATGTTGTAATACATAAATAGGGTGAACTTCTCATTTTTATTGAGTATGATTATGGAATTAGTTGTCTTTCTCTGTTATAAAAGACTATGTATAAACAAAAGACACATTTTATCCAGCTTTCTCCAGCTTCATGTATTAGTTTGTTCTGATGAATCATATTTTCATAAACTGAGTTGAGCTAAAACAGGCAAAGATTTCAGTCCTTGATCAAATAAAAGTGATTTAGCTTCTGTACATCATCCCACTGACATTAGTCAAAGATTACAGGATACAAAGGCTCATTGATGAAAGCCATGCAACAAATGTACTTCCAGGACAATGACTATGATCCTTTTTGATTACCAAATGTAATGACTTCCAGTGGAAACCATCCATTTATCCATCATCTATACCTGTTTATCCTTGTAGGGTCATAGGAGGGACTAGACACCAATTAACCTAACCTAATCCAAAACTCGGCCCGATCCGTGAATGGGCGGACCCAGCCCACCCAGGTCCGTCCATGGTGAGTCTGGCCTTCAAAGCCCATGCTTTCCAGCCTGTGTTTCATTGCTTCACAGAGTGGAGCACAGGACCGATATGAGCAAAGACTTACACCCCCCCCCACACACACACACACACAGACACTCCCCTCTCTCTCTCTCACACACACACACACACAGAAGTGATGAGGTGTGAGTGTTTTTTAAGTTATTAGTCATAACTATTGATGTTGAATTAAAGCAGACATTAAACTGCTCGTACTCTGTGCCTTATCAATCACAACATATATATATTAGTGAATCATGTATATTAAAATTTCATTTAATTTCTGTGGATTAGGACATGATATGCTTTCCAACAAAAATCACAAAAGCAATAAATAATTTGAATCTGCATCTCTGCCAAACCACATAACCAGTTTTTTTAATTAGTGAAAGTGATCAAAATTAGATTTTTCTTCCAATAATTCACATCACCATCCAGTGTTAGCACATTAATCTTGTTATTTTGGTGCAAAGACAAAGAGCAGTGGAGGAGCAAAGATCTCATTCCAGCTAGCCCTCTCACTGCAGCTGAAATGTTGACTAACCAGAACACCCTCCTACAAAATGATAGGCTGCAGAAGGAGCTGGTTGATATTTTAAGAAAATTTTGCTAGACATGACTTTCTTAGTAATTGCTCTAAAGATGAAAGTACCTGATAGCTGACATAAAAAAGAAACTGATAAAAACATTCTCATATATTTAAAAGTGAAAATATCTATTGTTTTAAGCTGAACTATGCTGAATACGTAAGCAAAACAGTTAACAATTAAGTCCGAAGTAGTTACTTGGGTGCAATTAGTAGGCAGTAATATTTATATTTTATTTATACATTAAAATTTTACAGAACATTAGTTGAATTGAATATTCTGTCTCCCCAAAAAATCAGCTCTTAACCGAAATCGCCTTTTATCAAGTAGCTGGAAAAGTCTGACCTTGAAACCTTGAAAGCAGGCCCTGTGTCCTGTGAAGGGAGTCGAGGCTGATCCTTCACCTATGTGGCACCAAATGGAAACATCTAGGAACAGTGCAATCCAGGTAAACTGTTTTATCAAGATTTCAAATATATACTTATGAAATCCATCCATTGTCTTCCACTTATCAAGGGTCGGGTCGCAGGGGCAGCAGCTTAAGCAGAGAGACCCAGACTTCCCTCTCCCCAGCCACTTGTTCCAGCTCCTCGGGAGGAACCCCAAGGCGCTCCCAGGCCAGCCGAGAAACATAGTCCCTCCAGCGTGTCCTGGGCCTTCCCCTGGGCCTCCTCCCGGTGAGACGTGCCTGAAACACCTCACCAGGGAGGCGTCCAGGAGGCATCCTGACCAGATGCCCGAGCCACCTCAACTGACTCCTCTCGATGTGGAGAAGCAGCGGCTCTCCTCTGAGCCCCCTCCGGATGACTGAGCTTCTCACCCTATCTCTAAGGGAGAGCCCAGACACCCTGCAGTGGAAACTCGTTTCAGCCGCTTGTATCTGTGATCTCGTTCTTTCGGTCACTACCCAGAGCTCGTGACCATAGATTAGGGTAGGAATGTAGACCGACCAGTAAATCTAAAAATTCGCCTTTTGGCTCATCTCTCTCTTCACCACGACAGACCGATACAGCACCCGCATAATTGCAGATGCCGCACCAATCCGTCTATCGATCTCCCACTCCATTTTTCCCTCACTCGTGAACAACATCCCCAGGTACTTAAATAAATGTTTAACCTTAAGCTCTGGTTGTATGTTTAGGGTTGTTATACTTGATGGTGGACCTCCACCCCAGTCTCCAGTTTTTTGCAACCTCCAACAGCTTTTCCTCCAGAATTGCGCTGTATTTATTTCCATCCATCTTCGCATCAACTTGGACCACCTTCCTTGTTCCCATAATGCTGTCACTGCCATGTTTCAAACAGCAGGACTGTTTATGAATTAGGTGTCTTCTAAAGGCCATTATTTGCTACAGATTATATTTTTGGGCTTGAAAAAAATGACACACTTTTTAGATTATTTATGTATTGTACTTCAAATGTTAAAAGTCCGTAATTTTCTTTCCATTTCATATTTCTGTGCTTTTTTAACTGTAGTTTCGATAGTCATCCACTAGATGGAGCCAAGTCATCACTTTTTTACGCATCATTCCTATGTTGGCTGAGCTAACTGTAAATTATTTTCAGTTCTGAGTGTCTAAGCTAACAGACAGAGCACTGAGCTTTAGCTCCTCATGCTAATTATATCATCGCAGTAACTCCATGTTTCACCTCTGTAAAAAAAAAAAAAAATACTTGTATACATAATTTAAGCTCCGTCGGTTCGACATGGACGAGCCGGACACGGCAGCGATCCTCCCAGGAGACCACCTTAGCGCCTCCGATTCTGTGGACCCCAAAGAGGAAGCAGATATACCGACCGCCACCGGCTCTGTGCCGTCGCCGTGTAGGTGTCCTGTCCCTGTGTCCGTGGAGCCGGTGCTCTTCCTCTCAATGTTTTCCCTGGCTCTCCAGGCTCCTCTGTCCACGCAGTACCTGTGGGACCGAATCAGCGAGGACCTCGGCTACAACGGCTCCAAGAGGTCGGCGTGTAGCAACAGCTCAGTGGACCCAGACCCGCTGCAAAAGGTAAAAACTTTAACTATTTACAACAAATACTGATACATTGGGTCCTGTAGCTTCACTTATAGGTATGGAAAGGAAAGGAAAATAACTTTTTATTTTGAAATAAGTGGTGGACGACTTGTTTAACCTTTGAATTGCTCGCAAGATGCGAAGTATCTTGATGTAAACTAGTGATGATAATCGTGCAATTCTTCTTTCTACTTTAACATGGAGCTTTCACTTTACAGGGGGGTTAAGTACAATTAATCTTAATTATTAATATTCTAAATTAAACGATACATATTTAAAATATTATTATTAATAATGGTAATAATTTATAGAGATACCTATATTTTGAGTCAAATCAAATTATGTATTTATAACTATATTATTACTATTATTATTATTATTATTATTAACATATATAACAATCTTAATACTTACATGAAATGTATATATATTTTATGACTTTGAAATATTATTATTATTATTATTAAACTATTGGAAAAAATAATGTTGTAAAATAATGTTAAAATACAAATAATCCTATTCTGAACTAAAGTTCAATATATGTGTATGGCCTTTAATTATTATTAAATTATTATACATATTTTTTCATGTATAAACAAATGGGTTTAGTTAAGTAAACAAAATACCAGATTTCTGTCTATTCAGATTATAAATATTAGGTTATTCATATAATAATAATAATAATAATGATAATGATAATAATAATCTGAGGTCTAACCTGCTGGCTCCGGAAGGCCTACAACACGCTTAAACTCTTTTTCATTAATGTCTTTTTGATTTAATAATTAAATGTGTAACAAAGATTAACTGTCAGGTGAAAATATTCTTCAAAGAGTTTGTGGTAAAACAAAGTGCACCAAAGGACACTGTTGCTGCGGTAAGTGACCAAAAAAGTGGACATTTTTAGTTATGATGCATTAAATCAATAGGAAAGAAAATATTCCACTTTCTTTTATCATTTTACCTGCTAATCGTCGGTCAGAGCCGGTCAAGTAAAGTCAATGAAAAACAAAAACATTTGGTTTCTTTATAAACAATTGAAAATCTAAAATAAAATTTATAAATCAATGTTGAGAAACAACAAAAAATACAAACAAATGCGGATGGTCAGACTTTCTTTTAGATGTCTTTTTAGATCAAATGTAATGTTTTAAAAAAAGTTTGCAACAAACGGAATATTTATCTATATAGTGCCAATTCAAGGCACTTTACAACTCATTTCAATTAAATCATGCATACATTCCAATCACTTTAAAAGTTTTCTAATATCAATACTTATGAGCAATTGTGGTTAAAGGGTTAAAGTGACTGCTGCAAAAGCTGTTCAGCAAAGAGGAACAGCATCACATGGTTAGGCTAAGTTAGAGGGATTTGATGAGCATGCACAATTTGAAAAGTTCATCATTGTTACTGCTATATGCATTCAATTAGGTAATTAATAAAAGTTGCACTAAAAAGCGGACAGCTGCATCCCGTTGATTGAATTGTTTTTGCTGTCTATGTTCAGGAAGTTGAAACTTTGACAGCCCACTGGAACCTGTACATCAGCCTGGGGGGCTTTTCTGTCGGGCTCGTGGTGGTCCCTTTCCTAGGCGCGTGGAGCGACGGAGCAGGTCGCAGACCTGTCCTCATGCTCCCTAACTTCGGCCTGGCCCTGCAGGCCGTGGTCTACCTGGTGGTGATGTACCTCAAGCTGCCTGTGGTCTACTTTCTGGTGGGTCGGCTACTCAGTGGCCTCTCAGGAGATTTTAACGCCATCCTGGCCGGCTGCTTTGCATACGTGGCAGACATCAGTGATAAGAAGTCCCGCACCTTCAGGGTGGCGGTTTTGGAAGCTTGTCTGGGCGTTTCGGGGATGTTGGCCAGCATCATTGGAGGCCAGTGGCGGAGGGCCCAAGGGTAAGAATTGTTTGCTGTGTGCATTTCTGCTTTGAAAAAGAAAGATCATTTATATAAAAACTGTTTTTTTTGTTGGGTTTTTTTTTCAGTTACATCAATCCTTTTTGGCTTGTCCTGGCCACCAACTTGGCCTCTGCTCTCTACGCCTACTTGTTTGTCCGAGAGTCTGTCCATCCGGACCCCAGCACTAGGTTTCTCACCACTCGGCACCATAAAGCTGTCTGGCACCTCTACTCCACAGGAGGTGTCAGCAGCGGAGGCGGTGGATCTCTTCACAGGAGCAAGCTGTGGCTCTACACGCTGTGCTTCTTCCTGGTGGTGGCCATTCACTTCGGCACCAGAGAGCTGTACGTCCTGTACGAGCTGAGCTCCCCGCTGTGCTGGGACTCGGCTCTCATTGGCTACGGATCAGCAGCTCAGAACCTGGCCTACCTGAGCAGCCTGCTGGGGCTGAAGATCATGCAGCGCTGCCTGCAGGACTCCTGGGTGGCTCTGGTGGGTCTGGCTTCGAATTTAACTGGGCTGGTGGTGTTCTCTGTAGCAGACACCACCCAGCTTATGTTCACAGGTGAGAAGCTCGAGAAGTTTGTAAGCAAGTTCTAAAACTATGTGTCATTCATCTTATTTTAGATAATGAAAAGTTGCAAAAAATAATAAATTTGTGGCGTTCATAACTAGGGATTAAATATGCCATCAGACATTATACAACTGCTTTGGAAAAATTAAAGGCGGTTAGTTCGGGCAATATGGATTGCAAATAAAATCTTAAAATGTCATTTTTTATATTTTTCGATTTTCTTTCTGTCTTTCCATTTTTAAAAAAAATTACAAATGACAGAAAACATTTTTTTATTGCTTTTATTTCAATCATTCCTTCCAGGAAGTCCAACTAAAACACATGCTTGTAAAGCAAGATGGTGCGTCTAACCAGGCTTACATCATTTTGAACTATAGAAACACAAGAGGTGTGTTGCTGAAATTTTTTTTTCATTTGTCCAAAAATTTATATTCATAAAAAGAAAATTTGATATATCAATTTTGCTGTCCCAGCATGTTTGTGTTAACCTCAAGAAGACCTCAGCTTTTAATTCCAGGGAAGAGTTCAAATACTAGCACTTCACAATAAAACTGAATATTGTTGAGAAGAAAATGTATTTCAGTAAATGAATTCAATAAGAAAAGCGCATATTTCACAGAGATATATATTTCCTTTTATTCTGATTATCCTGGCTAATACAGGTACTTCTTAAAAGTTTATATTTCTTGCGAAAAGGTTGAATATCGTTTGTCACTCATTTCAGAAAGCGAAGCTCATTTATCTATAGATTCATTGCCAATAGAGTGAAATGCTTATTTCTTGTAATTTTGATGATTATGGTTTACAGATCACGAAAACCCAATATTCTGTATAAAAAAATCTGAATATTGTGAAAAAGTTAAATATTGGAAACTCATGGTGTCACATCCTAATCAGCTAATTAACTCAAAACACCTGCAAAGTTTTGCTGATTCTCTTAATGGGGAGCCTAAGTCTCCTCCCCTTCCTGTTGGCCCATGGGTCCTCTGGCCGAAAAAAAAATATGGATGGAAGTCAATGGAGCGGTAAAAGTTATTTTCTGGTCCACTTTGTCTTACGTCCTGAATCACACATATGATGTACCTCAGTTTAAATGACAACTAATGATGTGTGTTTCGACTGTGTTTGTCAAGTGATTTGGGATTTATTTGATTGTAAAAATTTGCAATTAAAATACCTACAAATCAGAAGTCGCATATATGACGTCACGGAGCTAATGCTAGCTAGCATTTAACTCACCGAGACCTTGTGGGGCTGCATGCTGGCTCTCACTCAACCGACTATTTCCCCCTCAGCATATTTATGGTAGTTTTCTCCACGTTTAATGCTCCTTCCTTCGTCCTGGAGGAAGGAAGCAAAGCCGGCTAATCTCACGGCCATTTTTCTCCTTCTTCTTCTTCAGTTGTAGTCCACAAGTGTTTTTACACAAAACCTAAAGTAACCTTTGCCGCCGGTCGAAAATTAGCCTTTTCTCTGCATCAAAATGTGTCTTTAAAATTCACGGACATCATATGTTCAAACCATGGCGCATTTCAAACGGGATCAGAAAATAACTTTTATCGCTCAATTGACTCTCATTCATTTTTTTGGGCAGTAGGGGACCCATGGACCGGAAGTAGAAGGGTGTGACTTAGGCTCCCCATCGTCTCTCAGTCTGGGTCTGTAGGCAGATGTCCAGTAGCCTGTTACTGACACCCTCATCAAGGAGGGGAACAACAAAAGGACATTGAAGCTGGTTGTTCAGAGTGCTGAATCTAAGCATGCTAATGGAAAGTTACGTGGAACGAAAAAGTGGGTTAGGAAAAGGTGCAAAAGAAACAGGGATAAATGCATCCTAGATGGTTTTGAAGCAAAGCCTATTCAGGAGTTTGGGGGAGATTCACAAGGCTGGAGTCAAAGATTCAAGAGCCACAATGCACAGACTTATCCAGGACATGGCCTACAACTGTTGAATTCCTTGTATTGAGCAACTCCAGAACCAGAGACATACCAAGCAGCTTACATGGGCTAAAGAGAAAAAAAGACTATGGCTCAGTGGATTAAACTTCCCTTTCAGATTAAAGTAAATGTTGCTCTTCCTTTAGAAGTCAGGGTCCCAGAGTCTGGAGTTATGAGCAGAGAGGCTCAGAACCAGTACCAATACCTGCTTTAATGAACGTGGTTTCATTGTGCTGCTGGGTTGGTCAGTAAACCAATCTGACCTTAACCTCATAAAGAGTCTACAGAGTATTGTCAAGAGGAAAATAAAGGCTCCTATTGAAGCAACCGCTGCAGACAAGTATTGCATCCATACACTGTATAGTAGATGTACATACCTTTCAGCCAGCTTACATTTCTTAATATTAGTTGTTTTTGGTCTTGTGTAACAAAAAACTTCTCAGAAACGGAATTTCGGGTTTTCATTGGTTCTTATCCATATTAATCAATATAAATAAAGGTAAGGAGTTGAAACTTGACGGTAGCTGAAGGCTGTCCTGCGGTAAAACACTTGTTTTTTTGTGTCCAGGTTACGGCCTGTGTTTCCTCTTCATGGCTTCGACTCCTGTCCTCAGGTCAAAGCTATCCAAGCTGGTTGACGCTTCAGAGCAAGGTGAGCAAGCTGCTGATCCTGTGCATGTGGTGTTTTAGTCATGCAGATGTTTAACATCTGGGTCTCAGAGCGAGCTCAGAGATAATAGGACGAGTAACGCAGCAGTGCAGTTTGATTTCACAGGAGCCAGCTTTCAGGTGCTGCAAGGCATGCTGGTTTCTATACATTTAAACGTGTGTGTCTTCTGTCTCAGGGACCCTGTTTGCCTGTGTTGCCTGTGTGGAGAGCTTATGTTTCCTTGTGGGCAGCAGCCTCTTCAACTCCCTCTATCCAGCCTCGCTGCATTTCATGAAGGGCTTCCCATTCCTGTTTGCTGCCATCATCCTCCTCATCCCTGCTGGAATAATTGGGTGAGTTGCTGTTTTAATTGTAGGGTTCCTTAGCTGCCTGGTAAACATCAGTCAATCCATCTGTTATTACATTATCCCTATAAATCCTGCCATTTGAGCGTCATTCTTCCATCCATCCAACACTCTAGCCATCTTTTTGTAAATTATCCTTCTATTCACCATCCATATACCCATATTTCCATCCATCCACTCATCATTCATCAGTTTGTATATTATCCCTACTTCCATTTTTTGTCCAACAATTCATCATCCATCTGTTCTTTCACCATCCCTCAATCTTTCCATCTATTCATCTGTTTGAATGTCACCCATTTCTCCATCCATTTCTACATCATCCTTCCATGTATCCGTCCATCTAATTTTCCATCATCAATCCAACAATTCATCCATCTGTTCTTCCATCCATCCATCCATCCATCCATCCATCCATCCATCCATCCCTACCGTATGGAAATTTGACATGGAAAGTATGTTGGAACCTTGTTTTTATTTTCTGTATATCTAGGGGGGGTTGTTGGCTACTGTTATGGATAAAAATAGCCTCTTTTTGAACAAAGATGAGACCAAGTCCTTCAGGCCTTCGTTAGACTTTAATATGACATGTTGGCCAAACATGGAGGGATAGAGTGAACCAAAAGGACAGGTCCATTCTCACATTCCCTACCCAACCCATCTTATCCAAACTCTTAAATAGTGTTCAGCAATCAATGTTTATCTTCTAACAGCACGAGCTCAGTTTCAGTGTCCAGAGTGTCTTCTTCACCCCAGCCTGTAGCGTGTCACCTCTGATAGCCCGATAGCAAACCAGGCATTCGTCTAACAAGGTCCGAGCATATGGTTGATATCTGCTGCTTGCTGAAATCTGCCCTGGAAGTCTGATACATTACTTATCAGAACATTACACTCAGAAGGCCTTTGTTTGTCTACATCAGTGGTCCCCAACCACGGACCAGTTTAACATCAGACAATATTGACACGGACCAGCAGATAAATGCAACAAAATAAAAGGAAACGACCAGCATAAAAACTGGGTTATTTTTAAATATTATAATAAATGTAAATCAAATGTGTGTTCCTAACTTTATCATCCTTTCTGTAACATTGTGGCAATAACACAACTTGACTGATATCCTCTCTGTCCCCGCTCGCTGGTCACTATGGTAACATTTAAACATGCCCTTTAAAAAAGATTTACCACAAAAACAAATATAAACTGCATGAAAAATCCAACTCACCACAACGCTGAATCAGTGGTAGCCATGTAGCTGTTTCTCTTTAACGAAACGGTCCGTCTTGGGCAGTTTTAAAGCTTCATCGCCTCATTGCCACATTTTAAGCAGAGCAGAGCGAGGTTTGGTGCATGGGAATCGCCTGTCATGAAAAATCCATATTTTTAAGTAGGAACTTTGCTATTGTCTGCAAAATGAAGCCTTCTTTTTCTTGGAGGTCATAAGCTCTTATGTCTCTTTATCGCGCATTTTCCTTGTCATAAAAGAAACATCTCAGACCTCTTTTTTTATCATTTTGCTAGTTTAGTTTTTTGCGGTTAAGTATCACGTGACCCAGGCAAGCATCTTTACATGCGGATTATAGCCGGATATAACAGCAAATATTCCCTAACAGCTACCAACAGCTTCAAATCAAAATCAACATATTTGTCTTTCTTTGTAGAGCTCTGCAGTGTTTTGACCAGCGGAGGGACCGCAGGGACTCAACATCGTCCTAAGTGTGAAGAGACGGTCCTGATGCAAGTCAGGGAGGGAAACAGCTCAGAGAAAGAGGTACTCCTCTTGTCTGCGATACTGTTACAAACTGTAATCCTAACATGATGGCTGCTATTCAGCGAAGGGACTCTACCATCAGGTGAGTGTCAAGACCCAAGAGTGAAGAAATTACCATATTGGAGATATTGCACCTTAACTTCCTCAACTTGTGAACCAAGGGAGCATCATATGAGGAGGGTTTAAAGTCTTACATCATTTCATCAGGACGTTCATACATTTGAACATAAATGAAGATTTTATATATTGATTTTAAATATCTTTTTTTCAGCTATGTATCTGATTTTCTTCTTAGTTTATTAACTTTAATAGCTACAGTAGCACAGTACACACACGTTTCTGATTACATTAGTAATCAAATCAGGAGATGGCATTGTCTTCAAGTTAAAGCTGTCTTTTAGAAGAAATTCTGGAAATTTTGCTAAACCTTTTTCAAAAAATAAAATTCAAACTAGCTTTAGATCAGGAAACCCTTTTTATATAAAGGGAAACTTGAGTCCTTGTTGATAGTTTTTACATCTATGTGACGTTTTGTCATGTTTAAATGCAATTTTGCCAAAAACTGTGAAGGAAATGAACAATGTGGCATTCATATAATTGTTTGTTTTAAATTTGAGTTTTTTAAGCCAAAGGACAACAATAAGCTTGAGTATTATTATGGTAATGTTTTTATTCTGATCTTAATAATTTCTGTGGTTATTGGGGATGTAAGAAAATATTGATATGCAAAAGTTTATGTCATGAATGATAGTGTATCAATATTCAAAAGCAATGTATCAATTTTTAGTTTTAGTTTTTTGAATTTGAATGGAACCATTAATGATGACAGTCATTTTTGTAGTAAAATTAAATGAATCACCGTTAGTTGGTGGCTGTTTTCACCTTCTTTGTTCCAGTGGATCAACTAGATCTAGTAATAAAACTGAATGTGTTAAAGAATGAAACAGGTTGGAGTGTTTAAAATGCTGTGATAGTTTTTATAAAGTTAAATTCAGTTTTAAAATTCACAATATATAGTCTCACTCATCTTATCACAATATGTTGTATCGTCTCCTTGTATTCGTATAACCGTATTCTTGCCAATACACATCCCTAGTTGTTACGGTTTTTCATTCTGTAATAATGTAACACTGATTTTGATTTGACACTTGGATGAAAAATAAACTCTTCCTGATGAAAATATTAAACTTTGAATCAGTTATCTAATTTGAAATAATCTTAACATTTCTCATTTTGGTTCATTTGTTTTTTTTGTTCATGACATAAATATCCAAGAGCCCTGTTTATCTTTAATATATTTTAATGAATTTATCTAGAGGAAGTTCTTTTTGTTCATCATCGAAAAACTCCTAAAAAAAACTGTATGGGAAGGTAAGGAATTACTGGTCTGGATAAGTATAGAAAACAAAAATAGAGTATGGAAAAAAAAATTTTTTTATGGAAGTTATTCCTTATCCTAATTGTTTAAAAGGTGTATCCATCTGCTCATCTTTCATTTATCAATCAGTTTGTTGATCGATCCATCCCAGTCTATGGTTTTCGCTGGTTCCATAGAAAGCCTAATCCACTGTGTTATTTTTCAGCATTTTTGCCACAGTTTGCCATCCACATTTTTGGGTTTAAAAAAAGGAATGCAAATTCTGGATCAATGACAGTGGAAAATTTTGTTATGACATTACATAATGAACCCTGATGTGAATTACATCTATAATTAATTTTGTTATGACATCACGTAATGAACCCTGATGTGAATTACATCTATAATTTTTTTTAAATCTATGAACTCATATGATACTCAGCATATCAAAAAGACATTAGATATTGAGTACAACATGAAAAGATGCACGAAGCTTAAGTTCGCTTTCAATTCGTAGAAGGTCTAAAGTGTTATCCACCTAATTTCTTACAAATCACAAAGTAGGTTTTAAATACTCTGCAATTAGTGTGGAATAATCTTGTCCAGCTTGGGAGAGTCTAAGTGTTGTACTTTTTAAACTAGAATAGATTCAAGATGTTCAGGGTTGTGAGAAATTAGGTGGAATTGCCCTTTTTCCTGAATCAGAAGCTGGAATTGGAAGCCAACTTCAGCTTCGTGAAAGATGCATGGTCTACAACACTCCTGGTCACAAATTCAATTGTGTTGAGGTATTTTAAATGGTAATTGTTATTTCAGAGTTCACCCAGCACATTCTTGTTTATCATGAAGAAATGTTGAAGTCAAACAGGCAACCACATCCACATCTTCTGGTTATGTCCCTGAAGGGATATTTTTGATGTTCCTAAAAAGGATTTTTTTCCACAAAATATCCCTCAAGATACTACAGTAGCAATGTTAGGAGCAGTACCCAAAAATCTAAACTTGCAGGTTAAAATTTACCTCCTGTTATTATTACTTACAGCAGCTATAAAGTGTTATTCTTAGATGTTTAAGGCAGCTGTCCACTATTAACAAAATGGATCCAAAATGTATGGGAAATCACCTGAACCAAGGAAATCACTAATTTATTAACACAACCCAAAGATTTTTATAATTAAAATCAACAATGGTAAAATGGATTAAGAGCATCTATAGCGCCTATTGCAGTAGCATTTTTACCTATTCAGCTTTTCCAGATTTGGAGAATTACCAAGTTAAACCTCCAAGTGTTTTAAGGTTTGTCTCAAGCCACGGCTAGGGAGAGTTTATTTTATTTTTGCTCCACACTGCTTTTATTTTTCATTCATTTAAAGTTTTCATTCTTTATTTTATTTAGGATGTTCATACAAAAAACAGAAGAAATAAATGTTTTATTTTTGTTAAAAATTAAATGTAAATTAATCTGACAAGTTTCTACAAAAATGTAGGTAAATGATCAATTGAGATTAAATAAACCTGCTTTTACAAAGAGGGCGCTAGAGGTTAATAATATTACTGCAAGATCAGAAAACAAGATATCAAGTTTTAATTGCAAAGCCCACAAGAGGATACAGATAGTGCTGATTGAAAATGTTATTGAAGGTTAACTTCTGTTTATGGAGACTTTGCCCCTAAACTCTGACGGCTGGTCTGAATATTTCAGAGTAATTACAGAAGTTATCTCAATACCATCCTGCCTGCATCATCAGAGGAGGATTGTTGTCTTGAAATGAACTGCTGGAAAAACACCTCCATGTTTAATGTGTACAGATTCAGTGAGGTTGTAAAATTTGCCTGTGCTAAATTGCAGAGTTACTACATGTTAGTTATCATAAATTTAACAGCTTTCACTGCACAGCCGTCTACTGTTGTGTTCGATACTACATGTATTTTTCACCTTTTTTTAAGCTTTTTAATATTAAGTTTTGTTTAGGTTGGTGACTGCTTTCCCCCCTGCGGTAAATATGTCTCTTACATCAAACCACCTGAAGTCGCTTCTATCAAAATCAAAAGCTTTCTTTTTAATTACAGCATAAAAGCTACAACAGCAGAGTCACATCAGAGGCCTGGGCTAATTTATTATTTTATATACATGTAACAGAAAGAATAACTGCATACACAATAACCGTGATTGAGACTAAAGGGTTGGTGGAGCCTTCAGAAGTTGCTATTGATGATGATGTTGCTGTGTGCCAGTGACAGCTGGTCTATCGCTTATTTTCCTGAGATATAGAAGGCATATACTGAATATGGTTATACCAATACAGCAGGTAGTGAGGAATGACATTAAAGACTTAAACGTAGATACAGTATGGAATTCCCTTTTTAAATCTTATCGTTTAAGGATTAAATCTGTTCATGAGGCATTTGTGTAAGCGGACTAAACATATACTACATGCTGTTGGGCAGAGCAGGGAAAGCTGTCTTTACATCTGTTCACTGGACATGTGGAAGATGGCATCACAAACAGTCTCATAGGCGCGTTTGGATCGGCTTATTTCTTATTCTGTCCTTTAGTTTCGTCTGGGGCGTCAGTTGTGTCATTGCGCCCTTTGAGAAAGCGGATGATCTTCTCGATTGTGGCTTCCTGGTATTCATGGGACCATCTGTGACAAGACGCAGCACAAGCAAACTGATCAGGTTCATTCATAGAGAAAACATGTAGTGGGTGTTTTCTAGCTGTAAAAAAACACCATACATAGATTATGTTCATTGTGGGGAACTAAAATGAACATCTTTAATAGAAACAAATGGACTGAGAGATAAGTTTAATAATACTCACTTAATGCCATTGAAGTTGAGAATAGCTCTCATATCCTCTGGTAGTGACGTGGGGTCAGGCCACATGAAGTTATCTGTGACTGGTACGATGTTCTTTTTACCAATCAAGGCCGTAGCTATTTCCTGCAATACAAATTCAGATCTAAGTGTTACAATCGAACGTGTAAAAGCGAAAAGGAGTGGAATCACCGACATGTTCAGTACAGCATCACATGAGCCTGATTGATAAGGCATTATTTCAACGGAATAACTCAAGTAGAACAGGTGTCGGGAGGAGGAACCTGAGGTGCAAAACACAACTTTGGTCACTGTACAGTGAAATAAAACTAATTGCGTGTATGTTGCCTTACAAATGTATTTAAACCCCTTTTTTACAACCAACTTCAATTGATATTATTGGAATTGTATAGTAGTGCATCTGTCTTTGCATCCACTGTTCCTGCAAAGAAATAGGGTTCTGACAGCATCACCATTATGATGTTTCACATTGGAAATTGTGTGTTTAAGGTCATACGCAGCATTACAGCATTTTACATGTAAGCCAAAAAAGTTCAATTTTGATCTCGTCTGACCTGAATTACCTTCTTCCACATGTTGCAAACTGAAAATCCTTTTAACACAGTCTTCTTCCTGAGCTGTGGATGTGCAGCTTCTCTAAAGTTACTTTGGCAAAGATACCCAAATATAGTAGCAATGAAAAAGTAACAACACCCCTTAACATCCCTAATTTCACTATGTTTTGAAACGATTCTCTCAGCTCGGCATGCTCATTCCTTAATATGGAAAAAGTTAAACAAGACAGTGATGTTGAATAAAAATCATTATGCAGCCTAACACTACTCCCACTGATCTCAATATACGAGTTCATTTCAGAAAGGGAACACATTAAAAGAGACACACGTAATCCTGAAACAGGACAGGTTTTGTTCTTTAACAAAATCCTCTTCATTTCCACACATATAGAACAACATAACATGCTTTTTAAAGGCACAGCAGAGCAACCAGTTTGTCTGGAGCCCTGTTTCAGGTAAGCTTGCCAATGAGCTGCCAATGGATGTTTTTCTCTTCAACATTTCCTCGAAGTCTTAGTCTCGACTTGATATGCCTTTGTCTCCGTCTTGACACGGTCTCAGGTTACGTGGCCTCGACTACAACTGAACTAGAGTTTATATAACTGAATAAATTAGACCTGTTTGTCTTATACAGTCCCTTGAGATGACATCTGGGATTTTTGCTCAAAATAACCTGAATTGAACTAAACTGAATTTAACTTAAAGACTGAAATAAAATAAAAACAGACATAAAGCTTCAAAACAAGAAATGGCATTAATATTTTACATCGCAGGGTCACGGCAGATATGCTTGGACAAACATCTTGAACTTCCTGAAAAAGATAATGTGTCTTTGCTCGCAATTTTAAAAACAAAACTCTGACAGCTCATTATCACACATCAAATGTTTCTCCAATAATTGCTCCATATTTGATACTTTGAAAATGTGTCTCCGTTTAGGTTAAACTGTATATTTAGAAAATATGGATAATATCTAACATATGTTGTAAGAGACTGGATAAATCGCCTGACCTTATGCACCCAGTCCTTCATGCCAATGTCGCCCATGCACTTGTCGAGAGCGTTGGAGGACAGGACCAGGATGAAGTTGCGTGCCCTCTGTACGCTCTGAATCAGTTTGTCTTCAAATTTACCAGCCTCCAGCTTCTCCACATCTATAAAGACACTGTATCCTCTGACCTGCAGGTGCACCTTCAGAAGGCTGCAGGATAAGGAAAACAAATGATTTTAATGTGTTTACAGTGCTTTATTTTATTATGGGAGTATATTTTTCTAAATTCCCTGACAGTCTATACCTGGCCAATTGGGACCCGGTGGTCCGGCGGTAGCTGATGAACACGTCGGGCCCTGGAGGCTGGGCGTCTGTGTGGCACGGCTTTAACGGCCGGCAGACGGCGGACAGTATCTTTGCTCGGTGGACTCCGTTGTCAATGTGGCAGTCGTGCTGCAGCTGCTGGTCAGTCAGGTTCTCGACGTTGTTGCGGTCAACTCCTGACTGGACAAGGCCATAGGTGTACTGTCGAAAACGGGGATCCACCTCAGACAACCAGTCAGCCATGTTGTTGGGGTCACATGTGGAGTAGTCGGCATAGGTCTTCAGCACACGTAGGTCTCTCAGAAACCTAGATGAAGACACAAAGCATGTTTGTCCTTCAGACCAGTGTCGTTTTACCTCAGGTTTGTTTTGTGAAGGGGTGAAGCTACTTGCCTCTTGCGGGTGAGACCTGCAGCAATGCTGAGATCAGAGCTTAAATCTTGATCTGTGATGTTGAGCAGGAGATCTCCATCCACCTGAAGCTCCTATAAGACACATCAGAACAGAGGTGTTCAGGGTGATTTTAATGTGTTTACAGTGCCTTACAAAAGTACTCATACAAAAGAAAGTTTTTCATATCATGTCACCTCGCATCAAAAAACGTCTATGTATTTTATTGGATTATATGTGATAGATTGACACAGGATTGCATACTTCTGAAATGCAAGGAGAGGATACACCGTTTGGAAGTTTGTTTTTTTACAAAATGAGACATTTGTATTTGAGTCTAAAATTTGTAGAAGGGGGATGTAAAAAAGGAGAGACCTGTGAAGGTGATCACGACTTGGCAAAAAAGGACTAGCATCAGACATTTAATGAAGCAGCATTTTTTCCCAGTGAAGGAGACTGTATCTTTCTGAAGTTCTTGGTGTCTGATCTTAGACCTACCTGAAAACGGTCACTGTAGGCACTGAAGCCAACCTGCTGCAGCCATGTCTGAACCTCGCAGGTCTTCCAGTTGGGCACACAAGACAAGATACGTTTTGGGACTTCCTCTCCCATCATGCTCAGGGCCCGCTTGGCGAGACTGGAGGCCGTCCCATTACTGGAGTACATGACGATTCTTTTAAGGCTCTGCACTGCACCGATCTCTTGAAATATCTTAAAAAGGAAGAAAACATTTTTTGGTGATAAACCAAAACTAGGCCCCTCCACATGTGTACTGCTTGAAGATTGTGGCAGCTGAAGTGATTGTACCTTGGTGTTGCGCTGGCGGGACTTGATACTGGTCTCGACACAAAGATAAAAGGCCGCAATACACTTTCCCTCCACTCTCGTGCCATCTAGTAATGGCAAAAGGTGCTGAAGGTCTGATGCTGTCTTTCCCTGCATGCAGTCTGCACTGTCCAGTAAGCAGCGGGCAAAATCATCCGGATCCAAAGAGGCGATGAAGGGCTCCACCAGCTCCAATGTTCCAGACCTCACTACCTCTTTCTCAATCTCCCTGTTGGCGGCCAACACCGTCACTGCCAGGCAGGCATGGAAGCGGATGAGCTCGTCCTCTTTGGAAAAAGCCAGAGGGAAGAGCCACTCAGCTGCCTGCTTCTCGATCATCCAGCGCTGACAGCGGTGGCCCCCATACATTGCGCAGTTAGCCAACGCCACGGCGCAGTGACGCAGCACGGTGGGGTCCGTGCCCCGGCACCAGAAGAGGAGCGCGTCCAGGGCACCGTTGGAGATGAGCTGGACGGACGTCTCCTCCGTGTGTTTGAACATGTGCTCCAGGATGCCAGAGACGCTGCGAGCCAGCTGGGCATCGTCCTGCTGTCGAGTCAGGTTAAGGATGACCCCCAGACCAATGCGTGCGACATAGTCCCTGTGAACAGAAGGATGAGATAATGATCAATTAAAACAGGGGAGGCACTAACAAGAAGACTTTAACAGATCTAATTGTGAACTATGTTTTTTTTTCTTAAATATACAGTTCCCATCAGAGATTTACATCCACACATCATGGGCATTACTTTTATATAAACTTTTGATTTTTAATGATCCATTTGAACCACGGTGGCCGGATGATACAAGAAACAAATTCAAGGACCACTCCTTGAATGTTTAATAGGTCAGAGGTCCAGAAACATCCCATTAACCAGCTGTAATCCTTCTAAAACAGGTTGGAGTTTGTCTTTGGGATTATAGCCATAGTGAAACATCTGTATTCAAGAATCAATCCTCTGTTATCTTTACATGAAGGAAAATGAATAATGATGTTCAGGAACAGCCAAGGAACCAGACGGCTCAGGCATGCAATGAACTGGAAACTTTAGGAGCAGCAAGATAACTGTCCACAGCCAGTTTAGCATCATCATGGACTGAGATGGTCCTGACCAAAAAATAAGCCTCTGCGCCACAAATCGACACCTTCAAGTGTTAAATATGTGGGGGAGGGATGGGAATGTAGTTTTATGTGGAGTCATTTTAATCTGTAAAGCACTTTGTTATGCAATTTCTTGTATGAAAAGCGCTTTATTTTTTTTATTTTTTTACGTGTCGTGTTTGGCAGTGTGGAGCTCAGAACTGGTGTCTGAGTACCAAGTAGAAGCCCAACAGTTTTACTTTCACAAGCGGAGCAGTACAGCTTTTGCTATTGTACTCCACTTGATATATGTGTGAAAAATCTTTATTATGAATTGTTGGGGGTTTTATTTCCTGATGTTATGGACACGGAGATGGAAAATTAAGGGGAAGAAAGAAGATGAAGAAGAGAGGTAGTGTTGAGGCTATGGCCTTTACTGAACGAACTGGATCTCCCAGCATCCTTCCACTGAATGAACTGCATCTCCCAGCACCCATTGCGCTGCCCTCGACCCATTCTCATTGGTCTGTGGCCAGTGATCACATCACAGAGTTGATAAAAACAGCGCGAATATTGAAATCAGCGTCTCTTTTAGTCCCAGAGCAGTGCCTGTGAGGAGACGCTTTAATCCACTGCTAGCATTTTCCCCTTTTTCCGTTCAAACCTGCTGGACCAGGAAGAACTTCCCTTTTAAACTTCGAAGTGAATTGGCCGATCAAACAGACTCCTTGTCAGCGTAACCAAGCAGTCATCTGGCCATCTGAGCTCTATTGACAACAGGCCTTAGTCCCTCAGTGCCTAAAAGTCGGACGTCCGCTTTTCTGACCTCGGTTTTGCGCAAAACCGCTCCTTTAAACTGGACACTTTCTACGTTCTTTGTCGTGGACTGTGGAGAGCTGCCCCACCAAGTAGGATTAAATTGATTTATTTCTCTCGGTCTGGGTAGAGGAAAAAGGTCTTGATGGTTAATATCCGTTTTCTGTTGGTTAAAATAAGTTTGCTAACTGGTTAACCACTGTTATTCTTGGTCGTCTTTCGCCGTACACCGACCCTGAATGTGCATGCCTTTTGTGTTTTATTATGTGACTTTGGTTGCAACCAGAAGCAGTATATTATATTGTATTATTTCCTTGTTTGTTTATTGTCCGCAGCGGTCGGCGCGTGTCTGTTTAGACAGGTGGCGTGGACTCAGTAGATCTCCTTTCTCCGTCGCCCCCGTTTCCTTTGTCCAAGCCACCATTGCTAATGAAACTAGCCTTTGTTGAATCGCCACGCGGTCTTCCTTTGTCTTCCTTTGTGAACCGATCGCGCCAATTGATAAGACTTGAGTTATTTATCGCATTGAGTGTGCTAAACTGAACCCCCCTCATCCGCTCGCTGTCTCCCACACACACACACAGCCGCACACACACGCCCCCTTCCCTCTACGTTAACTTTGTTCTATATTTTTGCATGCGTTAGAATAGATGGAAATTATGAATGAAATGTAATCTGTAAGGTTGACCTATTTCATTAATAAATTCCCTTAAGTAACGAGAAGTTTCCTGTGCTATTTCAGTGTGTGCTGTGAAGTTTGTTTTAACCCTGCAGACGAACTCTACGCCTTTTCAGAGAGACTGACTGTCTGGTTTAATTAAAATTATCTCATTTATGAGATTGGTGCCCCGAAATCTTTAATAAACAGGTTTAACTCGAACATCATCAATAATTATATTAATATAAAATTATTGATTATAATTATTGATGCTCAGAAAACCAGACAACAAATATTTATTATTAATAGTTACAACAGTAGGAAACAAAAAGTCATGAGAGAGGGTGAGTTGAAAATACAAGAGAGGAAAGCGAACAAAGAAAACACAGGAAGACATTGAAGTCTGCCTCCATACCCACAAGACGGCAGAGAGAGGGGGAAAAACAAAACAAAACACGAAAAAGGAACATCGACAAAACAAAACAAACATCGTGAACAAAGAACTACACAACCACATCACACAAAAATGGATATAAAAATACAACAACAATGTCACAGAAAAACTCATGGTACCGATTAATCAAGCTCAAGTAATGATTACCTCAGCCCAAGAATGTATCTGTAAACACCAGAGACCCCACATCTATGTGTGTGTGTTAGCATGCTGGTGCATATAAGGTTTCTCCATAAGAGTGTTCGATAGCTGGTGTGAGCAGCCGTCAATCCGTCTCCCAGGAATCGATGCAGACATGAAGGAGATCGGAGCCAAGACGTCCAAAGGACCCCCAGAGCCGCAGGCGGATCCGGGCGGGGCCGACCCCATCCCTCAAGAGAGGAGCAAAGGAGAACCCAAGGGGAACGTCCAGCGGCTACTATGCAGGGACCCGGGGGGCAGCAGTGACGAGCCCACGGGCCCCGCCGGCAACCAGCGGCGCCAGGGCGGGCCGGTCCATGGACCGGGAGAGCCGGGGCCCAGGGGCGCCCCACCCCCCAGCAGCGACCCGACAAGGGACCGGCCGACAAGGGATCCCCGGCACCGCAGGGGCCACGGTCGGCCGCCACGCGCCACCACAACCCCGGGCCAATCCCCACCGCCAACATCCCAGCGCCCCACCCCTTCCCCACGTCGGGCGCCCCACCGATAGCCGCAGCGGACGGACAGCATCCCCAGGCCAAGCTCAGCCAGCACCTGGACACCAAGTTATACCAGCTCCCGAGTCCAACAAAGGCCAGGGCCGGTCCAACCCGCCAATGAACCGACCACGCACGGTGCGCACAGAACAGGTGATCGAACGAGCATAGACGCTGGATCCGTATCCCGCCAAGCCACCGAGCAGGCCCCACCCAACAATCCCAAACCTGGCACCCCTAAAAGAGGTGCCCCAACCAAACAAAGGAAGAAATCGGCCCAGCACATCGGCCGACCGACACACCGCCCCCCAGGCCCGGCAAGGCACACACCAGGTCCGAACCGGATTGACCACCAACGCACCAGTAGGCAGGGGCATCAGTCACTGGCGGGGAATGACGGAGGGGAAATAGGCCCCCCATTAAATATAAGGCCTGAGGTGCGCCAGGCGAGAGGGCAGCCCAAGACCCAACCTGACAGGCAGACAAAGACATACAGACTGTCATACGTTCCCTCCCTCTTAAACACATACATTGTCACTAACTCACCAAGACACCCAAGAAATGACGCTGTACCCTCACTCACACACCCCATACACACTTCATGCTCCCAGGTCCAGGTACCGATGCCCCAGTAGAGCCACCAGCCCCCGGACCAGGGAGATGGACCCCTACCTTCTAGGATGGAGACAAGCAGACCGCCAGGGGCCCCACAGTGGTGAAGCAGCCCGACAGCCCAGGACCCCGACCAGACCACCTGTTCCTCCTCTGGACCCCAACCCCCGATGGCCCGTAGCGAACAGGGGTGTGAGAAGACCCCTAGCCTCTATCCTCCTGCTCGAGTATGGTGTTGATGCGTGTTGTTATAATGTGCATTTAAAACAGAGGGGTGGGATGTGGGGAAGGCAGCCACACATCCCCCAACCCCACCCCGAGCCCATATAGTGTCTATATGTGGTTTAACAGTGGGCACCGGCACCAGAGGTGAAGCTGATTGAACTGCTCCCCCTCTGGATGCCGAAAAGTCTGCCCACCCCAAAGTCCCTACATGTGTGTCGCATGAAAATGTTATAAGTGGGAGTGTCTAAGTTGTATATTAAAATTGGGACCCAGGCGGCCACTGGATGGCGAGGATGGAAACCCCTCTTCGCACCCCAGTGATGTGCCCATGCCCCAAGACCCTATATGAGTGGTAAAGTGATGGAGCGGGTGGACAGAGGTGTTCGGGGATGGGGAGGGAAAACTGGGAGACAAAATGTCTTCCCAGGGAGCCAGCTCCCCCACTGACCCCAATAGGCACCGCTGTTCACCGGGATCCACCAGGGGAGGGAGGCCATGGCACGTTCAACCCAGGGCCCACGGCCACAGCACCACCAACCCCCACGAACCCCAAGGCAGTCCCTCCAGCCCCATCCCAGAAGGATAACTAAACCCACCCTGACATTCGCTCTCCTATCAGAACACAAAAGACACTAGACACCCAGGTTGAGTTCGCACCCCAACCAGCAAACAAGGCGAGACGCCATACAGGGACCAGCGATGACAATCGGCCCAGAGAAAAAGAGAGAGGCGGCTGAACATGCTGGCCCCCGGCCGGCCCCAACCCCCTCAGGCAACAGAGACCCCACGCCGGCCAACCCCCGGCCAGGACCACAGCTAGGGGGCGCGGCGCCCCAGAGCCCCGAATCCCCAGGCCCACCCCAGACCCTACCCAGGCGCAGCACGGCCACCAGGCCAGTAACCCATGTCCGTCAGTGCAACCCCCCTAAGGCACCGCATGCAGCCATCAGGCGTTACCACCCAAAGCCACCAAAGCCCAACCCCAAGTTGGGGCCACGACATCCAGTGCCCTGTCCGCCCAGTAATCCCACCCCCAGGGGTCCCCCCCAGACACCTCCAACCCCAAAAACCCCCACATCAGCAGCAGTATCCCAAACGACAAAACCAAGTGGCCCCCACCCCTACTAGGTGATGGAGCCGATCAAAGGAGCCCAGAGAGATTGATCAGATATGGAGCCAGAGGCCGTCTCAAGACCAATGTGGTCCAACAAGAGATTTCTATACTGATCAATATTAAGAGCCTTTTTATTTTTCCAGTTCAGGAGGATAGTTTTCTTAGCGATGCATAAGGCAATGTGAACCATTAGAACTGACTTTGTGTCCATTGTGACATAATTTAAATCTCCTAACAGGCAAATTGAGGGAGATCGTGGAATGTTACATTTCAGACACTTTGATAAATCCTCACATATCTGGCACCAACATTTCTTAACAGGTGGACAGAACCAAAGCGCATGAATATAAGTATCCGGTATATTGCTTGTGCATTGTAAGCAGGTATTAGACGACGTAAAACCCATCCTTAACATCCGTTGACCTGTATAGTGTACTCTATGAAGGATTTTGTATTGTATTAATTGCAAAATAGGATTTTTTGTTATTTTAAAGGTTCTTAAACATATCTGAGACCAGACGTTTTGGTCAAAGCTGGCTGATAAATCCACCTCCCATTTTGAAATAGGGATGGCTATTGATTCATCTAATGTAGATAAAGTTTTGTATATTTTAGACAGCAATTTGGGGGGATTGAGATTAAGAAAATCTAAAACTCTTGCTGGAATTTTTAATTCAACTGTATTGAGCCTAAATTTACCTTTAATAATAGATTTAATTTGTTGATATTCTAAGAATTTGTTTTTATCAATACCATATTGTGTAATTAATGTATTAAATGGGATAAAGTCTGTTCCTTCAAATATGTGTTCCAGGTATTCAATTCCATTACACCTCCAGTCTGGAAAACTTATCATACTTGATGTCGGGGTTATTCCAGATGGGCGTACGTCTGCATGGGATTATTGTGGACTCTGTCATTTTTAGAAACTCCCACCATGCTGTCAGAGAGGAACTGACATTTATGCTTTTAAAGCATTCATGTCATTTTATATTTGAGCTAATTAATGGTAGGTCTCAAAGTTTTATCTTATTGCATAGTGTCTGTGCTACATCTATCTATGTCTATCTAGGTAACTATGTTTTAACCATCTTGATATGTATTGGAGCCTGTTGGCTAAGAAATAATGATGGAAGTTTGGTAGATCTAGACCTCCTTTTTCTTTGGTCTTCTGTAGTGTTTTTAAGCTGTTACGTGGGGGTTTATCTTTCCAAAGAAATTTAGAGACAGAGGAGTCCAGAGATCTAAACCAGCGCTTTATAAATAAAGTTTGATTTGATTCAAGCACCACTGGTACTAGCAGCTGCCCACACGGACAAGAAAAATGCCTTCTGGTGAAACGTTTGTGGTGACAAACATTGAAATGTATGTTTGGAAGAGACAAGGTAAGAATTTCATACCAAAAGGAGCACTTTAGAAACTGTCAAGCATGGTGATGGTTACAATATGCTTTGTGACGACTAGTGCTTCTGGTGCAATGCACAAAGAAGTGTTTGGAATACTAAAGAAGGGGGAATACCTCAAACCACAGATTAATGGTTGAAACTTGGGAGACACATGGATGCTACAGCAGGACAATGACCTCTAACACACATAAAAACCTGGATTTAAATGCATAAAGCAGACTACATTAAGATTCTGGAATGGCTAAGCCAAAACACTGACCTCAAGCCATTAAATAGTTATAAACTATGGTTACAAACCAGATCTGTTCCAGGAAAATACAACCACTTTTAGATCAACTCAAAAAATGTTTGATTTTCCGTTCACTTATTCGACTTTGAGCGGTTATAACACCTGTATTAAAACCTATCAGCACAAGCTCAAGGCTGAAGATAGATAAATGTAGCTTTTATCCTAAACAAAGCTCAATTTACAGCGACTTTATCGTCAGTCTACAGTTGTACAATAACACTGCTGTAATGTAAGGAATGTGCAGACTTTGTTGCATCAGACGTCACAGAGCCAGTACCTGTTTTCTGAGATCAGGATCTGCTCCAGCAGCTTTGCAGACTCATAGATGATCTCCACGGCTGATGTCTGCTGCAGCTGAAGCAGCAGCTCCAGGCCTCCGTCCAGCCGGATCCTGTTGCAGATCTCCTCGGCCACCTGACGGCCCACGGTGGGCAGCACCCAGGCCTCCTCCACCAGCTGATAGATCTCCGCGATGGCCCTGCGCGTCTCGTCCGAATCAGAGGTTTCCTTGGCCGCCTTGAGGCTCCTGATGGCTTCGCGCAGGGCGGGGAGGGAGTCCTTGAGGACAGCCTGGACATCGGCGCTGAGACCCGGGGAGACGGGCTTGGGCTCGCAGCCGGAGCCGCTCCTGCCTCTCTGCAGCCGGCTGACATAGTCCGGGACAGTGAGTCTGTCTGAGCTGAACATGAAGCAGAGATGTCGATGGAGCCTGAACAGGAAGAGCGTCAGAGACAAGAGCATCTACTGACTGAGAAACAGAGGAAGGTCCTGGCCTGCAGCTGTTTACGGAGGCCTGCGGCTCAGGCTGAGACAGAAGGCATTGCAGAGAACCACATTAAAACTAATTACTGAGTTATAGAAAAATACCACAGATACCACCTGACAGCTTTCACCACATTGCACCACCTGCACTCTGCTGTTTTCTAAAGCAGATGTTGAACTCAGCGGATGTTTAGTCTACAGCTCTGTCCTCCGGTGACATTTCTTTGCTTTTTCTTCAAACAAGTAAAAACTGAAGGTCAGTGGACCAAAAAAAAACTTCTAGGAAGAAAAAGACCCGTCTTTTCTTACGAAGAAATAACTATTGCGTTTCCTCATTCAGTGAAGACAAAGGATGGCAGTAGTTGTCATAGTCCTCGTTTCTACAGCAACCACAGCTCTGTAACGTCCTAATGGAGCATAAATATGAACAATAACGCTTCTTTAGAGTAACTCAAGAAGAATCGTATCATTCGGTTAATTTTAGACCGTCACTCTACCGAGAGATTGGAGATACATAAACGCTCATCCGCTTAGTCTCCATCCTCCTTTCCTCCACCTATATTATGACCGGTCAGAGCATGCGCACTACGAACGGAGTCTTCTATGTTGGGAACACTTCCGGCCCCCTGCTGGGGGAACAGAGAAAAATCCCATCTAAACTTAAGAAAAGATTTATAAGGAATAAATGTAGTTAAATATATCTAAAAATTGTTAAAAACCTAGACTAACAATTACAATAAAAATAATTGAAAATAAACGTAGATACATAAAGGAAAAAAATATTATTAACATTATTATTATTATCACTATTAATAATAATAATATTGATATTTTTTAAGTTAAAATATTTTTAATAAAATAATATTAAGACAGTTACATATAAAATTAAGGAATAATCATAATAAACAAACATAATAATTAGGTAAAAATATAATTAGATTAAATAAAAAACGTAAAATAAATCAACGATTAAAATTAAATGACAAAAAACAAAAATTAATTTACTTTAAATATAAACTAGATTTTAGATTAATAATTTAATTTAATTGAACCGAAAACGTTTTTAAATTAATCAAAGATAACAAATAATTTACTTAAAATAAATAGTTATGTTCAATTATTTAAAATGGTAATTAAATTCAATTAATATTTAAAATAGACAGACTTAACCTAATTTAAATGAAATTGTTACAAAACTATGTTTATATTAATTCAATAACTATAAAACTAAAAGTAATACAATTAAATGAATGCTTGAAGTAAAATATTACACAACAAAGAATATAAAAATAGAAAACGTGAAATTACACTAGATTAATTAAATTTGCTAAATAAATAAATCACATTATTATTATTATTATTATATATTATTATTATTATATAAATATAATTTTAAAAATTAATGAACTTATTAAAACATTTGAATTGCATTTAAATAAATCAGATCACAGCTTGTCTTTTGTTTTCAGTAAAAGGTCAGCTCTTTTGTCATGGAAAAAAAAAATTCTAATTACTACCATGAATAATAAGTTTGACTGATATTTAAACATTTCAGGCCATTTTATGCTTTTGATAGACTTTGTTTTTTCTTCTTTATTTCTTTGTTGTTGTGATTTATTTATCACTCACCTTTGCAAAACAAGATGCTTTACTACAGGGATAAATAACATAATTACCACCAAACCTACTGTACGTTTGATTAATTGAACAGGAAAGGTGCAAAAAATATATAAAGTAGAGATTTGCTTGAATTTTCCAGACTGTCTCACTTTTATTCAAATTTTCCGTTTGTAATTCATCAATGAATTTTATCTAAATCCAGTTACTCAGTCAACAACTTCTTTTCTTTTTTTGCCATGTAGATATTACTTAACTATGCTTTATGTAGATATCTAAATCCACTTTCCTTCCCCTGCTTGATACAGTTTAGTCCAATGCTATGCTTCCTGTTTTAGGGATTTTGTTCCCTATTTCTGTTGCTGTGAATGTCATTGTTTCAACCACATTACTTTTATTTTTCTGACTGGATGCTTAGACTTTTATTGTTTTCCCTGACATGACCATCCCAATTTGTTCATAAGTGCTTTAACTTCCAGATACAGTTGACTGAGAATAGCCAACATATGTTACTTGTTATTGATAACAAACTTATTCAGTTTGGAGTTTAGTCATTGTTAACAGCTCTCTTGAATTATTTTTTCTGTTTAAACAATCAGGTGCAAAAAAAGGAGCCTTAATCTACAAACTCAGCTACCCTCCAATAATAAACACATGATCTACAGGACAATTTATCAGTATCATGTGTAAGACAAATAAAATAAAATAAAAAATAAAAAATTCCTTTATTGTCATTGTAACCTGTGCAACGAAATTAAAAAAGTGCCAGAAAGTTAGTGCCTCAATCAAATACAACATTAATAAATAAATAATCAACACATCCTTCCCATACTACCAAAAATACACAGATACACAAATTAATTCTGTTATTGCACAATCCCATTCTATAGTGTAGTGTTAAGTTTAAAAGTCAATTACACTGCCAGAGAAAATACAGTTGATCCCATATGAAGAAAACTGATCAAATGTGTTTTACTAGATAATGAAGACTGTATTATTGTTATAGTTAATTACATATGCCACCCATTTTTAACCTATATGTTAAGAAAACATTTTAAAGTGTAATTAAGTGTAATTAATTTCACTTTAGAATGTGTTCCCTTCAACCCTTTCAAGTCAGAAAAGCTTTCCTCTATTAGTTGAAGAAACATATACCCACAGCGTGATGATGGCGCCTCCATAGGTACGGTGCATTCAGGGTGATGTGCAGGGTTCATTTTCTGAAACGTGACGTTTTGCATGTAGGCCAGAAATATCAGTTTTAGTCAGTACCTGCACCTTCTTTCACATGTGCTGCTGTGTCGTCTATAAGGCTGCAAGCATTATCATAGGATTGTACCATCTGAGCTGTGGATCTCTGCAGGTACCTCAGGTTTAACCTGGACCTCTTGGCTTATCCGATTATTGCTTTCCTTGCCCTGACCTGTTAGTTTAGGTTGATGGATCTTTTTTGGATTGCTCCAGAGTCACAATGCTCTCATTTTCAGATGATGGATTCTACAGTTCTTTATGAGATGCAAAAAGCTCAGAAAATTATATAATATTCTAATCATGCTCTAAACTTCTGCCCAGAGGTTAAAGAGTTTTTTTGGAGGTTGATTTTTTTTAAAAATTGTAATCATTTTCTTGAGGGCAGTATTTTGAAAGGGAATTATGTGTTTGATGTGTGTCTGTTTCTCTCTAAAAGCATTTATGTGTTCCATTTCCTGCACAATATGTAAGACAGAGCTGTCCACTTGTCCTGAGACAGTTAGGAGGCGCCAAAACTGAAACATGACTTCAACATAATATCCATTATAATTTAATCTATATCAAATATACCACAGATTTCAATATCCATAAACTGCACCAAAAACAGAGCAAATGGTTCCTTCAGGCCTGAGCAGATGGTCACATGGATCCAGCTTTGTGTTTCTTATTGATTCCTTTCTTCTTTTTTTTTTTTTTTGTCCAGGTTTGGTTGCTTGTGAACAAACGACTTTTAGGTAAACAGAAGGAAGAGGGGTGACTGACACATGTTTCCAATAACCCAGAGCGCATGGCTTATCATTACCTCCACAGTCTGTCTGCTGACAGAACAGAGACAGCATGAAGCTGTGTTTCGTCCTTCTGCTCGCTCTGAGTGCCAAGGCCTTCACTGAGGGGATCTTCAGTGGTGAGTGATAAAATACAAATTTAGTTAAGGTATTTTTTACTTCAACAGCAACTTATTTTTACCATATTTAACCAATAGGAGCTGTTATTCTGGGTGTCAAAATCCTTTGCCTGTTGCTACTAACTTTTTTATATGTCCTGGTAGGGGAAAATATAATATCTTAGATTTAATCTGTTTATTCTGAATTTGGTAGACTAATTGATTCCCTTTGATCAATGTTTTAAATGTATACATGGCAGGACACTGCAGGTAAATTAATAAAATCCTACAATAGGGAATAATTTGTATAGGTGGGTGTCATTTAAAGATCTCAGTGTAGAAATACTTTACTGAAAAAAAACACTCCTTTACAGATATGGATCTTACATTTACAATAACAAGTAACCATTTCACATTGAACTTGCATGAGATCATTATATACCTGAAAAAACAAAATTGCAGTAAAATAACTTACAGAACCTTGCAAAAAATATTTATGACTTGATTCTTTTTCACATTTTGTCACGTTAAAATGATTAACTTATTTTTATGTGAAACACATAAAGTGAAGGAAATGTGGTTTTCAAAATGCTTCATTGACTAAATGTGTGGTGTGCATTTTTGTTTAGCTATATATACAATATATACTGTGTAGAACCTGCTACAGCTGCAAGGATTTCATTCAGAGACTGAAATTCTTCTTTTTAAAATACTTACACAGTTAAAATGGATGAAGAACATCTGTAGACATCAGTTTCCAAGTCTTCCCTCAGATTCTCAGGATTCTGGACTTTGACTGGTCCATTCTAACACATGGACATGCTTTGGTCTAAACCGCATTGTGGCTCTGGCTGCTTAAGTTTTTTGTTGGCAGCTATTTTTCTGTTTGAATGTTTTGCATACATCACACACACATGTATCCACACACAGCGTGATGCTGCCACCATCATGTTTCACTATGGAAATTGTGTGATGTATCGTGCTAGTTTTTCATAATGCAAAGTGCTTTACATTCCATCCTGGACTCAAACTCCTTGACACGGCTGTCGGATTTTTGATTCCTGACCCAGGGATCCCCGCTGAATGTTTCCCCCTCTTCTCTTTCTTTCCATTTTCTGTCTGATCACTGTCAACAAAAGCCATTAGAACAACAAAATCTTAAACTTCTGAAGACATCTCTTTGCACTGAATTTAATTTAGCAGATTCTGATTAAAAGGAAAGAAATGCACGCAACACTTTTCATATTTTGAAAACCACAAATCCCTTTTCTTTCAATTACCAATGATCCAGTTATTTGTTGTTGCTCTATCATTTAAACCCCCAAAACATTGAAGTCTGTGGTTCTAACATTGTGCGAAGCACTGATAAAGGGCAGTTTTTATTTATTTTGTTGCTTAACATCCAGTGAGCCGATAATTTTCCCTTGGTGTTTTTGCCATGAATAATTGTTTGTTTGAAAAGAAATCTTAAAGCTGCAGTGTCTCAAAAAGTTGCCTGGTCGCAATCATAAATCCCTGTACAATGAAAAAGATGCCCTCGTGTAATTAATCAACAAAGGACCTTCTAACTTATCAGGGTACAGCTTGGAATAATTGGGAAAACCTGAATTCTGCTCCTGGTGTTATTTCACAGTGTCATGGGACCTATTATCAAATACAATTTAATCAACAGGAGGAAATTAATTTGTCTGGGAGTGTGACTAACGAACAGAGTCAGCTCAGAGAGAGAAAGTGAATTAAATGCATCGTTTTATCCAAAGAGTCCTGTCTGGACCGATGTGCAAATGGCTTTCAGGCTCAGAGGAAGTGCCAGTGTGACTCCATGTGCAAGTATTACAAAAGTTGCTGCTCTGACTATGAGCCCATCTGTGGCATGACGAGTAAGAAACCTCACCACCCATTTTCTCCAAACTATAGTCAGAATATTTTTTAACAATCTTGGCTCCAAAGCCACAGACAAGCACTGCTGTTAACATTACTTTTGTCCCCCCATCAGCTCGTGGCGACACGTTTGTATTTGCAGAGGATGATGATGACGATTTATTTGCAACCACCACTCCCTCTTCTGAAGGCCTCACAGGTGTTGCAGCTACCAAGCCCCCTGTCCCAGACTTTAACCAAAGACTGTATCCACCTCCAGAGACCAATCTGAAAATGACAAAACCACCAAGACTTGTGAATCAAAGAGTGACCCCCAAAAGTGAGCTTGGCACCACGACTGAAGTTCCTCAGACTCGATCAGACGCCACCACTGCTCCCAACACAACAGTAGCTACCACCGCAGCCACCACAGTAGCTCCTGACCCAGATGCTGAGGTCTGCAGTGGGAGGTCCTTTGACTCCTTCATGCAGCTTAAAAATGGCTCCATCTATGCCTTCAGAGGTGACACACATTTAATCTTAACTCCAGCAGCATTTCACTGATTGTCATGCTCTTTTTTGGTTGTTATGAAAACTTTAAAGTGAGCTTTCTGTTTTCCAGGGAAGTACTTCTTCGAGATGGACCAGAAGTCGGTTCTTCCAGGTTATCCAAAGCTGATAAAAGATGTGTGGGGCATCAGCGGGCCAATTGATGCTGCATTCACTCGCGTCAACTGTCAAGGGAAGACCTACATCTTTAAGGTGGTGGCATGGAGACAGTATTGCCTGTTAACTATTATTCTCCTCTGCTGTCTAACATTTGTTATAATCAAAACCTTCCCTAGGGAAACAAGTACTGGAGGTTTGACGACGGCGTGCTGGATGATGACTATCCACGCGATATCAGCGTTGGCTTTGACAAGATTCCTGATCACGTGGATGCAGCATTTGCCCTTCCTGCTCACAGCCACCATGGAAAAGAGAAGGTTTACTTTTTCAAAGGTACTTCCAGAACTTATTGATATATTTTAGATTTTTGTTTTAATATTAAGGGTGATCAGTAGTTTGTTAATGATCCCTAGATGCCTGATAGTTTTTATCCTGTGGTTTCATCCAGCTGACCAGTACTATGTGTATGAGTTTTTGCACCAACCCTCCCACGAGGAGTGCGCCACCATGTCTGAGAGGTCTCCATCCACACTGTTCAGGCGCTACACAGATCTGTACTACAGCAACTATGAGCGTTTCTTCAGCGAACTGTTCTCTGACTGTAAGTTTAGCAAATGGATTCATGCAGCTTGCACTTTTTCACATTTTATCACTTTACAACCATAAACGTGCCAGTGTGACTCTAATTCCATGTTCTCTTAGTATTGTGAAGTAGAACGAAAGAAATGAAAGTTTTTTATTTTTTTACAAGTAAAAATCTGAGAGATATGTTCAACCCCTTTACTCTAATACTTTTATTGGAAAGAGCATCAACTTGAGAACAACATTAATCACAGAAACAATCAAGAGGCCCATGATAACTCCTGAGGAGCTGCAGAGATCCACAGCTCAGGTGGGAGAATCTGTCAATAGTACATCTTTTAGTCAGGCACTCTCCAGATCTAACTTTTATGGAAGAGTAGCAAGAAGAAAGTTGTCCTGTTAATCACAAACCATGTAGGGGGACTCAGCAAACATGTGAAAGAAGTTGCTTTGGTCAGATGAGAGTAGAACTGAACTTTCTGGCCTTCATGCTGGAAAACAAACACTCTGAACACATCATGCACATGGAGAAATATGCTGGTGGCTGTATTTAGCTGTTAGGATGCTTTTCCTTAGCAGGGACGGGGTCAGAATTGTTAAAAATGTGGATTAGAGTCTGCATAAGAGTCAAGACAGGGGCGGAAAAATAAAAGCGTGTCTCCTTCCTGAAGGACAACAACTCAAAACATACATTTAAAAAATAATGCTTTCAAACACTCTACATCCAATCTGACAAAACGTGAGTTATTTTGCAAAGAACACTGGGAAAGATGTCCGTCTTTACTTGTGCTGCTGGAGATTTACCCAAAAAGAGTTGTAGTTTTATTTGCAGCAAAAGATGTTCCACAAAGTATTCACTCAAGGGGCCTGAATACAAATGCTCTTGTCCTTTTCAGCTTTTCATTTTAATAAAGGAAAACCATGGATCTTTTTTTACTTCATAACTATGTGCTACTGTTTATTTTTCTATTTAATGGCTGTAACGTGATAAACTGTGGAAAAGTTCAAAGGATGTGAATACTATTGCAAGGCACTATATACCCTTTGTAGAGGAAGAAGCATGTCTGTATGTTGATGACTCTGATATTCTGCAGTGCCTCAGCATCATGACAAGCATCACTTCATCAACAAAGACTGGAAAGGCCTCAGGTCTCCAGTGGATGCTGCCATGGCCGGGAGAATCTATGTCGCTCCTTTGAGGTCATCATCCCGGCCTGACCAGCAGTGGGGCCAGCAGTACCAGCAGGATGGATGGCTAAGAAGTCAAAGGCGGCGTAACCGGTCTCCCTCCTGGGAGTCCATGGCCAAGGAGGGGATGAGCCTGGGCCAGATGGGGATGGAAATGGGTCTGAGACTAGCAGAGAGGAGGATGGAGATGGAAGAGAGACTGGGCCGAGACTGGGACAGGCGGCGGGATTGGGACCAGGACAGACGATGGAATCAGGACTGGGACCAGAACAGAAGGTGGGATCGGGACTGGGACCGTTACAACCAGAACAACAGAGGCAACTACGACACCAGAAATGATCGATTCTTGCAGAGGGAAATGCCCATCCAGAGTGTGTACTTCTTTAAAGCAGGTAAATAGTATTATTTAATCACTAAGACCTCCTTTAGATTTATGAATTATATTCCTAATTAACATTTTCACATATATTATATTAAAAAGTTTTCATACCCCTTCAACATTTTCCACCTTTAGCAGCACTAAAACAAAACCAAAAACAACGATTTTACATGATCAATTTTATATTTTAGACCAACAAAAAAATGGCATATCGTTCATATCATAAGTGGAATAAAATTATACAAGGTATGATACTTAAAAGTGTGGAATGCGTGCATATGTGGTCACCTACCTTTAATATATGTAGTGAAAACCCCTGCGAAACCAATCAGCATTACATTGAAGCAAAAATGAATTTGGCATCTTGTCTTCAACTGTCTATCAGGCAGGTTTTCTAAGCATCATGGGAGCTCTCATCCAGTTAAATACTTTTTTAACATTATTACACAATGGAAGGAATTAAGTTGGGCAAAAACAAAACATATGTAACAGAAATCCAAAGAGCTGTTGCCATCTTTTATAAATCATAATAGTTTTCTGATCCAAAAGTAAAGGCTAAATAGCTTATTTATTGTCAAAATGTGCTTGAAGCAGGTCACATGTTGCCAGTTTCAGATCAACTATTTTATTTAGGCTAAACCAATTTAAAAAAGAAACCTTTAACAGTAGAAAGATGCAAAGATTTTGCAGATTTTCATACAAACAGATGGAAAGTCTAAGTTTAACTGCAGATTTAGAGGAGAATCTAATTTGATAATTCTTCCAGCTCTGTCTGGAAGACTTATTATAGTAACCAGCTTCACATGCTCTGTATTTGTCCTCATGACAAGAAATGAAATGGCTTAAATCACAGCACTTCCTCTTTAAACTCTCACCACATATCTATGCAGGGTTGTAATCAAAGCTTTTCTCTTACTTGTTTTTATGACATATCCCAACAAAATAGAAAAGGTCAAGTCCTATAACACCTCTTTAAAATATCTACAAATATTGTGGTCCTTGGAGCAATGATGTCCCTATAAAAAAATAGTTTCTGGTTTAATAGAAGACGGCCTTTGTTTTTGTTTTCTAGATAAATACTACAGAGTGGACCTTAGGACCAAGAGAGTTGATCCTGCTATGCCTCCATACCCCAGATCCATCGCCAAGTACTGGCTGGGCTGTCCAGACACAACTGGAGCAGAGAAGAAATAGTTTGACACTTCCTTTTTTGGTTTGTGTGTGTTGTGTTAGTTTCAAATAATATGTGATGGATGAGTCATTTTCACAGAAGCTTTCTATGCTGGTTGTGAAAGGTTCACCAAACATTGGCAGCGTAAATCATAAAGATCAGCAAACGGCAGCAATCAGAGAAAGTCCAAAAGGTCAAAGTTCAGATGGCTGATTTTCTGAGTAGCTATTTTGTGTGTTCGCAACATCAGCTGACTGACTTTATCAAACACAACACAGACAGTAAAAGATGGAAAAGACCTAACACTGCATTCTGACTTAAAACAACTAAAAACTTGTACTAAATCTCTTTTATTACATGTTTACCATATGTAACTTTAACTTTGTTGAGTGAATAAAACACAATAATCTGCAGTGATATTATTACTAAACAGCAGCACCTCATACCAGGTGGTTTCCTGTTTGAGGAAATGTTGATACTGCAGCTGTGGATTTGAAAACGTACTCACAAGTTCAGCTTTCTCTCTTCTGTTTCATTACACAACGGAAGAAATCGACAAGAAATCTGCTGTGAAAAAATTTGGATCAACATTTAACATTTGTTTTAAGACACTTTAATCACCAAAAACAAATGTCATCATGTAAACTGTACTTCTGTACATGTTTCTACTAAAGCACCTTCATACAAAAAGCTGTAGTTTCTGTCTGAAATGTCACTGCAGAGGAATAAACAGGTTGCATCAAGATCAGACCTGCTGACTGAGTGTCTCTGAGTTATGGCTGCGTAAGTAAGACGTTCTCATAGCAGGGTTCATCGCTTGCTGCTCCCTGAGAGGCCTCTCCTGCGGGTCCCACTGTCAGATAGCTGCTCTCTGTTAGTCCTGCAGCTGCAACCACAGCCTGCATGGCTCCTCCTTCAGCTCTAGGACCTGACCCACAGTCTGCGGCGCCCAGCTCTGGAGCGCTCTTCAGGATCGATGACAGAGGCCGTTTTGGAGTGTTTCCCTCTGATGGAGGAGCCTCAGAATCGGCATTCGAGGCGTTCTTCCGTCTGACTGGCTTAGCCTCCCCTCCTGATGGCCCTCCCTGCTCCCACACGGCAGCCCGAGCTCCCAGCTTCCTTCTTGGGGGTTTTGTGATCCCCTCAGCTGGCTTTGACTTCGACCTTCCGCCACCCTGCTCTTTTTGTCTCTGCAGGCTGCCGAGTCGGCGCAGCATGGCCTGGACGGGTCCTTCAGAGCTCGACTCTGTTTTCATTACAGGCCTCCCAGCTTTACCAACTGTCACATATACTGTGGTAACTTTATGAGAAGCCCCCACCTCCCCATCAGATGTGAGTGGTGGGGTTCCTTTATAAGCAGCTGTGTTGGACATGGTCCGTCTTCGTCCTGACGTCCCAGGAACTTGTAAATTTGTATAAGTTGGGGTTCTTTCTCCTTCCTGCTCAACAACTTCACTGCTTGAGTCTTGATCCTCTGTTGTTTGACCCTCTTCCCCATCTTCCCTCTCCTCCTCCCCAGTCCTAGCTGTGCCGCCCTGACTTTGGAGGGCCGACAGCATAAGAACCCCCCAGGGGGTCTTAGGTTTGCTGCGTGAAAGAGCACCAGGGTCTTGACCGGATCCACGCCTCTCTTTAGGACTAAAGCGGGTGCCCTCGGCAAACGACACAGACGGTCGCTTGGACTTAGCAATGCTGGAGGTACGAGGGATGTTAAAGGACGAAGTGATGTCCTCGCTGCTAAAACCGGACGGGTCTAGGAACATGTTACACTTTGAGCTCATCTCCTGGAACTCCCCACCCGCCACGGCCGGGATATCTGCAGAGCAGACACCGAGAGGACGTTTATAGAAGACATTCCAGTAAAACTCCTGCTCCACTGCAGTATTTGTGCTCCTACCTTCTCTTGGAGGAACACAGTAGAGAGCTTCTCCCTCCTCTTCATCACTGTCGAAGGACGACCCCTCAGTGGCCCAGCCAGAGGAGGGAGGCTCGATGAAGCTGTGGTTAAAAGTCACCTCTGGGTCATGGTGAGACACTGTGTGTAAATGAAGCAGGAATACATCAATACAAGTCCAAAAACAAAATACCCGAAACAATTCAAGACACCAAGCTTGTCAAGTTATGGGAAATAAATTAAGCTTTAAATATACACTGTTTTAAAAAGGTATTCATACTCCTTGAACTTTCACACATTTTGCTATGTTAAAACCCCTAACTGTAATTTCTTTTATTGGGATTTTATGTGATACAATATAAAGTAGTGAATAATTGTCAGTTGGAAGGAAAATTATACAAATACTTTAATCTGCCCCAGGTGCCTTCAGAAGTCATATAATTAATAAATCGAATACTCCGGTGTGTCATTTAATCTCAGTGTAAATCCAAATGTTCTGTGAGAGCCTCAGGGGTTTGTTAGACAACATTAGGGAACAACCAGCATCATTAAAAGCAAAGGATGCAGCAGACAGATCAGGGAGAACGTTGCGAAGACATTGAAAGCGGATGTCAGACTCACTCCCTTACTCAGCTCACTCTCTGTCTAATTATTGTCTGCACCTGTCTCCAATCCCAGTCATCACCTCATCCCAATCCTTCGGTTCATACTGTTTCTAACCCTGTTCGTGTCTCAGACAGGTGTCCTCCCAACTAGTCATTCTCTGCCTCAACATTACTCTAATAAATCATCATCATCATCATCGTTCACCTGCGTCTGGGTTCATGCTGCATCCTGGGACACATGCCCTGGCAGTGAGTTTAGGATATAAAACAACTCTAGAAGCTTTGAACATACAGGTGAAACTCAAAAAATTAGAATGTTATGCAAAAGTTCATTTATTTCTGTATTCAACTTAAAATGTGAAACTAATATATGATATAGACTTATTATATGCAAAACGAGATATTTCAAGCCTTTATTTCTTATAATTTGGATGATTATGGTTTACAGCTTATGAAAACCCAAAATTCAAAATCTCAGGAAAATTAGAAAATTCTGAAAAGCTTAAATATTTTAGGCTCAAAGTGTCTCAATCTAATCACTTAATTAATTCAAAACACCTACAAAGGCTTCCTGAGCCTTTAAATGGTCTCTCAGTATGGTTCAGTAGGAATCACATTCATGGGGAATACTGCTGACCTTACTGTTGTGCAGGAAACCATCATTGACACCCTCCATAAGGAAGAAAAGCCTCAAAAGGTAATGGCAAAAGAAGTTGGATGTTCCCAAAGTGCTGTATCAAAGCACATTAATAGAAAGTTATGTGGAAGGGAAAGGTGTGGGTGCAAAAGGTGCCCAAGCAGCAGGGATGACCACAGCCTGGAGAAGATTGTCAGCAAAAGGCCATATAAAAGTGTTGGGGAACTTCACAACGAGTGGACTGAGACTGGAGTTAGTGCATCAAGAGCCGCCACACACAGAAGGATCCTGGACATGTGCTTCAAATGTTTTATTCCTCTTCTCAAGCTACTCCTGAACAACAAACGTCAAAAGCGTCTCACCTTGGCTAAAGAAAAAAAGAACTGCACATTTTTCATCTCATTTGGAAACCAAGGTCCCAGAGTCTGGAGGAAGAATGAAGAGGCACACGATCCAAGATGCTTGAAGTCCAGTGTGAAGTTTCCAAAGTCTGTGTTGATTTGTGGAGCCATGTCATCTGCTGGTGTTGATTCATTGTGCTTTATTAAGTCCAGAGTCAACACAGCCATGGACATTTTAGAGCTCTTCATGCTTTCTTCGCCAGACGAGCTTTATGGAGATGCTGACTTCAATTTATCAGCAGGACTTGGCACCTGCCCACACTGCCAAAAGTACCAAAACCTGGTTTAATGACCATGAGATTACTGTGCTTGACTGGCCAGCAAACTCACCTGACCGGAACCTCATAGAGAATCTATGGAGCATTGCCAAGAGAAACATGAGAGACATGAGACAGAATAATGCAGAAGAGCTGAAAGCTGCTATTGAAGCATCCTGGTCTTCCATAACACCTCAGCAGTGCCACAGGCTGATTGCATCCATTGCATTGAGGCAGTTATCGATGCAAAAGGGGCCAAACCAAGTACTGAGTACATATGCATGATTATACTTTTCAGACCTCTGACATTTCTCTATTTAAAATCCTTGTTTCATTGATTTCATGTAATATTTAAATTTTCTGAGAATTTGAATTTTGGGTTTTCAAACTATAAGCCATAATCATCAAAATTATCAAAAATAAAGGCTTGAAATATCTCGCTTTGAATGTAAAAGTAAATGAGTAAAATAAATTAACATTTGCACGGTATTCTAATTTTTCGAGTTTCACCTGTACCACAAAGCACTGTCTAATAATGGAAAGAGTAAAGTAAAGCTGAAAGCAAGCCTGCATTATATGAGTAAAATGTGTGGGTGTGATACTATAGCTGCCGTGATCAATCATGAATAATCCAATTATTTTCTTGGTTTTCCTTCACTTCCTTGATCCTATTCTCTTCACCACTATTTGTGAGCCCTCAGCCATTAAACATATACTTCAAGTGTGGGTATCGACATCAGTAAACGTCTAATCAACAGCTTCAAGCGGACTTTGTGAGAACAATTGATTCAAGAAAAACACGCTGTGGTGGTACAGACCCGTGACTCGAGGTAGGCCGGAGGACCAGTCGGACATACAGGGGAGGGCAGCACCAATGTTTGCCAGGACACTGTAGACGTGATATTTCATCCTGACCAACAGACCTCCATCAGCTACAGTCGCACTGCCTCATAGAAGGGAAAAAAGAGCAGGTGGTTTAAATAAAAGGGTTAAGGAGCTTTTATACTATTTTCACCCTGCACATGTAGGAGTTTATAGCTTTGTAATTGTAGAACTTTGTAATTGTATTAGTTTCCCAATATGACTTATAGGTTAATTATCAATCAAATGTAATTTAACTTAATGTCATCAAAGGAAAGCAACAACTTGAGTGAGAAAATGTGTGCAATTATTTTTACTGCCAGAAGGGGGAGACAACATTTTTTTTACCAAAAAAGAGGAAAAAGTTAAATGTAATAAATTAGAATTATAAATATTAAAGGCATTGAACTTTTTTTAAACATACACTACGTTATGGAGTTAAATCATACTACGTAACACTTTGTTTAATTTCTTTTAACTAGTAAATGAACATAATAAACTATATTTTTGAAGGATCCAAGGAAAATAAATATTGTATCTGATAGTGTTCCTTTGAAGTGTTAGTCTGAAATACACCCCATACAGCTATTTAAACCTGTAATATTTATGAATGTAAGTAGAACAGACCTGTTCTTGCTATCAGCAGGACCTCCTCCACAACACAGGCAACAACACAGTACAGCAAAAAACAGCAAGAACAAGGGAACCAACACGCCTGCAAGAACAGCACCTCTCCCACCTGGCGGACACACAACATAAGAGGTATCCTTTAGGCTTAAAAGCAAAAACTTGCATAAAGATAGAACGATCATGTAAGTGGGTGTACATACTGTAGGGGCAAGCACCAGTGACGGGGTCGCAGCTGACTCCTTCACCACAGTCACAGATGGACGAACAATTGAGACCAAACAGGGGAGCGGGACAGGTGCTGTTACAGCTGGAAATCAGAGTGACATTCAGAGCACTGCTTTAAACAAGAAACTGCTTATTGACATTAACTCATTGGGTAATTTAATGCTTGCTGAACAAGAAACAAAAAGATCTGGAATAAAACTGATTAAAGAGATTAAAACCAAGTACTTGTTATTTTCTTGATGAGCCCCCACCCAGTTTCTAACTGTTACCATGAGCTGTTGCTTCCTTCTAAGAATAATTAATTGGTATTTTGTCTTTGCCCAATCATAATAATTATTATAGGTAGATATGGAGACAATCACATCTAATTTATTGCTGACTGTACCCTGGAAGTTCAAGCATTGAGCAAAAATATTTATTGCACATTTAGATGAGAAAATACATTGTAATCTAATAAAATATGTATAAAGAGATGTTTCATATATAAACATTGATTTTCCATATAATATTAAGTTTATAATATTGTTGTGGTTATCTCCTGTCAGGAATTGTGCAGTTCTGTACATTTCCAAAGTTATTTCTGATTGTTACACTAATAGTAACTGAGGAGATATCTTGCCGCCCCACAGGGGTGCAACTTGAAGCTGTAGAAGCAAAAGGAAGACTAACTGATTTATAGAAAGTTGCTTTACTATATTATTACTTAGCTTTTTAACCATTATCCTATTGGTAAATGTAGGATTTGGAAATGTTGTTAAATATCGGTTAACTAACTTATAATAGTCCCTTTATTCAGGCAAAAGTCCCTGTCCATTACTCTAGAACATTACATACAACAACAGAGCGTGTTCAGTCGGAGGCTTCTTCAGTTTCGCTGCAATACAGACCGCTACAGGAAATCCTTCCTGCCCACAGCCATCATCATCTACAACAACTCCTTAAAGTATTAATTATATGAGCTATACCAACACTTAATTTCCCTCTGGGATCAATAAAGTATTTTTGAATTGAATTGAATTGAATTTGTATAATTCACACAGTGACAGAGAATATTCTGCCTTGAGACAAAAAGAATTGAATCTTCCATTGTTTTTCTTGTTAAATATTACATTTAAATCCTGAAATTAAGATAAAAATAATTTTACATTTCTGATGGAAAGTGGACCTTGTGTGAAAATATTGATAGGAAATATTAAGTATGTGCCTAATAGCAGGGATTGAGTTTTATGGGGAATATTGGCAACATGGGCAATCACCCATCGCACCATTAGAAAGGGCTAAGCACAATTGCCAGATTATAATTTATAACTGTGCCCTAAATAAATTTTGAGCTGTTGAGTTGAAAAAGTTCCCAGAATCTCAGGTAATTTCTTGGATTTTAACTGTCTGGTGGGGCTTACCCAGGGCTCCACTACTGATCAAATTAGTTGACTTTTGGAAAACATGTATGTATATATAGATGGAGTAATTGAATTTAAATAAAATCTGCTTGCCTTTAGGTAAATCAAACATAGTTTTATTATACAAAATTGTTCAGCAACAAACCCAAGGTATGTTTATAACAGATGGAAAAATAAATATGAATGATATTCTAGGTATATTTGATTTATGTCATCAACCTGCAAAAGCAAATAAAAAACGTAAGGTTTTCTCGTAAATGTTCTATAAATATTTTGAGGGCAGCCAGTTTAACAATACATGACATAAATATGTATTTGTAATGTGACAGTATTAGTTAGATGATTGGCATTCAGTGTGGCTGGTTGTGTTATATGTCTGTGTGAAGTCATAACTTGAAAAAAAAACAATCTATATCCAGAGTGTGGGCCTGACAGTTTACCTTTCTCCTTGAAAACCTAACTGACAGACACATCTTCCTGTCACATGATGGCAGTTACCATGAAAACAGGGACTACACAGGAAGTGGCAGGCTTCCCCATATGTCCCGTTGGAGCAGGGCTCCTCACACCTGGACCAGCACACAAAACAGCACAACTTTAGCAACTAAAATCTCAGTCTCACTTCTTACACTTGCATATGATTTAATTGTATGTCCATTAGGGCTGCACGATATATCACTAATTTATGGTTATCACAAATTGCTGGGCACAATAATGCTAGAACTGCTTGAACTGCAGTAAATGTTTGCTAGTTTTATTAGTACCATGCATTCAGACTGTTGTTCAGAACTTGTTCTATAAAACCATTCTGTTGAAGTGGAATTTTTTTTCCAACAGTTTGATAGACTAATCACTGTCTTGGTCTATGTTGATGTTATGATGTCAGTTTTTTTACAGTTCTTGGAGTTAATAGAAATATCAGAACAATCAACATTATTTCCAATAAAATTGTAGGAACTATATGAGTATTTAATCCCCTTAAGTTGTTTTTTCACATTCTGTAACATTACAACCACAAACTTCAACATATGTTATTGTTATTTTAAATTACAAATAACAAACCTAACTTAAAAACCATTAAAAGAACCTTAAAATCGATCTTAAAACATACGGGGAGCCAATGCAATGAATTTAAGACTGGTGTAATGTGCTCCCGCCTCCTGGTCTTCGTCAGGACACGTGCTGCATTGTAGAACGGATATACTCTTTTTGGGAAGACCAGAAAGCAGGGCATTACAGTAATCAATCAAACTGGAGATAAAAGCATGCATTAATGTCTCCGTATTGTGGCTGAGAGAGAATGGGGTGGACTCTGGTAATGTACTTTAGTTGATAAAAACCTATTTTAGGGATATTTTTAATGTGAGGGATACAAGTCAGCTCGGAGTCAAAAATCATCAGCTATGCGCCCCCCCCCCCCCCCCCCCCCCAAAAAAAAAACCTGTAAGACTTGAGATTTGGACAGATGCTTACCTTCCAGCTGGATAATGACCCTAATCACACAGCCAGAATGGAATGGTTTACATCAGTGTTTCTTATCCCTGGTCCTCATGGCCCCCTGTCCTTCATGTTTTAGATGCATCTCTGCTCCAGCACACCTAATTCAAATGATGGCATCAGCTCCTGCATGCCATCAAGTGTGGTGGAAGCCTGTCTTTCACCCAGTTATTCAGGTCAGGTGTGTGGCAGAAGGGAAACACCTAAAAGATTCAGGACAGTGGGTGCAGAGGACCAGGGTTAAGAAACTCTGGTTTAGATCAAAGCATATTTATGTGTTAGAAAAGATGTGAACACATGCTCTCCATCCAATCTGACTGAATTGGAGCAATTTTCCAAAGAAAAATTGGCAAAACTTATAGTGTTTTGATGTATTAAGCAGGCAAAGACAAATCATAGAATACTTGCAGCCATCATTGCAGCAAAAAGTGATTTTACATGCCACTGTTCAGATTTTTATTGGTAAAATGCCCCAATAGAGCATCAATAGTTTGTGCTGGTCTATCACATAAAATCAAACAGACACAACAAAACTCAATCCATTCATGTTTGTGGTTGTAATGTGATGGTGAAAAGGGGGTGAATACTTCTACGGCGGCATTGTATTTGTCAAGCTCAATATGATGCAATTTGTATATCTTGAATTTCTAGATAATAGCCTACTTTCTATTGTTGCTGTTATTTCCCTTTTTTTATTTGCTCAAAAACTCTTGCACACCTGGGTCCAGTCAATCCAGGGTCACATCTCCGACATTTCCCGGTTTCTGGATCACATGGTTCGTTATTCCTGCACCTTGGACAGTTATCCTTACAGCCATCGCCATAAAAGCCAGACGCACAAGGGCTGTCACATCGGGTGCCATTCCAGCCGGGAGCACAGGCAGCACAGGCACCATCAGTGGACGAGCACAGCTGGTCGTCTTTACAGTAATTACATCTAGAGACAGGAGTTGGAGTCAGGGAAACAGAATGTAAAATTTTAACATGGAAACAAACATCTAAATGAATCTTTTACCTCATTTTACAGCCGCTGCCATAGTTCCCAGCTTTACAAGGGTAGTTGCATGAAGCACCCATGTAGCCTGGTTGGCAGAGGCACTGCCCAGAGGCCGGGTCACAGCTGCTGTGTGAGAGGTCACAGTTACATTTCTCGGCACAGCTGGATCCCCAGGAGCCTGCCTCACACTCACACACGCCTGTCCTCTCATTACAAGGAGAGTGGTTGCAGTTACACCGGGTCGTGCATCTCATCCCCCAGTATCCCCTGTGGCACTGGCAGCGGCCTGTTAGTGGGTCACAGCTGGAGTCCACGGATCCCCCACCGGAGCACTGGCAAGGTTTGGAGCAGGTCGGGGACCACCAGCCTTCATCGCAGATGCAGTTTCCATTGACAGGGTGGCAGTGGCCATTGGGAGTGCACTTGCAGGTGTTCTGGCAAAGGCGACCCCAGCGGGTGGGGTTGCATGTACACTCGCCAGTGACAGGATTACAGTGGCCATGAGGGTAGCAGGGACACACCTGGCGGCAGTCTGCGGCCCAGAACTCGGGAGGACAGCCTCATGTTTAAAAAAAAAGAAAAAAAGACAGAGATTATTTAAAAAGCTGATGGACGGCGTTGTCCCACTATGTCTTTTAGACTGTTAAGTAGTTTGTTGTAGGATATGGCTCAAATCTGAGCATTCATTATCCCACTATTTTGATACTAGAAGCCACATGTAAAAAAGCAATCTTTTAGTTTCTATATAAAATCTGCTAAAAAAAAATATATATTTTTTAAATATGAAATGTTAAATTTTCTTTAAGTAAGCAGCCTCAGACAAACAATGCTCTAGCATTGCCTTTCTACTCTTCTACAGCAGCAAATGCCTTTTAATTGTCCCAATATTACAGCAATTACCTGATAATAACATTACTCAATATCACACTACCTTGTTTTTCTTGTTTTTGCTTTGATAACAGTTAAATGTTCAAACACGTTTTAATATCAGACAAACATGACTAATGCATAATCACAAAAGGCCAGTTTCAACCCATGATTTCATTTATTAAGGGTGAAAAGCTATTCAAATAAATCTGGTCCTATTTAAAAAAGTAATCAACCCCTTAAGCTTGATAATTACTTTTGTCCTTCGCTGGCAACAACTGGCTAGGAGTCTTTTACATTGCTGTAGATCAATTTTGACCCACTCTTTTTATGAGAACTATTTTAATAGGGCCACAATAAAGGGTTTTAAAACATGAACACCCTATTTAAGATCATATAACTGCATCTCAATCAGATTTAAATCCAGACTTTGACTAGGCCCCTCCGTCATTCTAGGTTTCTTTTTACTTTTTGAGACATTGAAAGGTGTACTTGTTCTTGTTTACTTTATTTGTTAGAGAATGGTTCTAATTGGAAATTGCTTTGTAACCCTTTCCAAACTCATATATATCAGTGCCTTTGATCATGGCATATTATGATGCAACTTTTAGCCTACATCATATTGTCAAACAGTTTTTATTTAAGTGATTTTTTGATTGTACAGGTGTGGGTGTGATCACTAATCAAAACAATTCATCCACAGTCATGTAAAAGAGCCAATGGCAATCAATACAAAGACTTGATGGCACAACCAGTTGTTAGGTTCAGGGGGCAATCACATGGGGTCAGCATAGCTTTTCCAAATTTAATAAAACACCATTTAAAATTTGTTTTTTGCATTTACTCAAGTTATCTTTGTCTGATGATAAAACATGTGTGATGATCTGAAGCATTTAGGTCTGACAAAAAACATAAGAGAAGAAATCTGTAAGGGGGCAAATAATTTTTTTACCACATTGTATCTTAACAGTACAATAGAAAGTAGTTGTTACTACTTAACTCCACCAAAGAGAAACATCAAATAATGGATGATGCAGCACATCTATTCTGTAGTTGCAGAATGCAGTTTTTGTATTATAATTTTTTTTTACATCCAACTGTGTTTCTGCTGATTTTGATCGGTGCTGCTCTGGTCATTTAAGATATTCCACCCTTGATTTAAATCAGGAAAACTACTTTCTCTGTTACATATCTTATAATTTTTGAAATCATCTGTCCTGTTGATCTCTGTCATATTGCTAAAAATATCCCAAACGTCGTGTAATGGAAAAGCTGATGTAGCTGTGTGCTATTTCTCCTGGTTACCCAGTAATCCGGTGAGAGTGATTCCTTTCAAAATTAAATCAAGTAAGGATATCTCAAGAGAGGATAGAGGTCTGTGGATAGGAGGGAAGTGTGTGAAAGATGCCCACTGGATTACCCTAGATTACTAGGTGAGAATTTTATATTTTCACTGGCCTTTCTCCTTTTTCAAAAGGGAAAAGGGTTTGTTTGTTTTTTCACTTGAAGGATAATTACAAGGTGAAGGGGACGCCCTTCCCAGGTAACTGTGCACAGGGTAGATTATGGGATCTACTGAGGTAAAGGCAGGCTTTTCTCTTCCTGCCAGTTCCATCTGTAGTTAAATTAAAAAGAAATATGGGCCCAAAAAATTGGAATATGTAAATCATTAGGTAAAAGAAAGGGGTTTTGTTTTGGGATGTTTTATTTTTCTTAAAGGGGTATTTTAAGTGTCACACTGGTGCAGTCAGAACGAACTGGAGCTTAACCCACTCGAGACTGTGAAGATAATGACTGGCTTCCAGAGGAGTCAAGCAATTACATAAAACACATGGAAAAAAATAGAGAATGAGTGGAAAAACCTAGAAAACAGAGTAAAACTATAAAAGTAAAACATCTAAAAGATATAAATAGTACAAGCAGGGTTGTCAGTGTGTCAGTAGAGTGAACTGATGACTCCACTATCATATAAGAGCTCTTCATGCTTCACCTCACTTTCTCTATGTTCCACTGAAGGCTGAAATTTAGGCTCTAACCTTGATCAAACTTCATCCTGACCCGGACTGGGTCCGCCCCAGGTGGGTCCACCACCATCATAGCCCTGCTCTGGGCTCAGAAGCCCAACCAGACTCTTTCTCTGACCCATAATCATCGTCTGCAGCCCCCTTACAGTCATCTGACGTTTAAACATTGGTTCTTGTTTTCCCAGAATTTTCTGGTAAATTTGTTGGGAAGAGATTTGATGTGCAAACTTAGTGTTTCTCCTATCTCCTCGCCAGCATTGAACATGCCCTGAACAAGACTAGGAACAGCTGACTTCAATAACACAAAAAGGAAGACAACAGGAAAGGAACAAACAGAAAACAATCCTAAAAGAAGAAACCAGAAACTAAACTGAGGATAAGAAATCTAAAAGGAACAAAGACTGATAAACCAGGGAAGCAAAATTAAAAGGTAAAACATCAAAACAAAGAAGATCTAAGGACAAGAAAGGGGAAAATATAGAAATAAAAAAATGCCAAAATAACAGAATGTCAAGAAATAAACTAAAATGATAATTCAAACTAAATAAGGAAGTTGAATTATCAAACTCAAAACACAAACAACTAAGGAACCTAACAGTCTCCCGATGACACACGGCCAATGGATCCACTTTTTAACTGCATCTTAGACATCAAATCCTGGATGACAGAAAACTTTCTCCAGCTGAACCAGGACAAAACTGAAGTTTTAGTCATCGGTCCTGAGGCTCAGAGAGAAAAACTTTTAACAAAACTACGATCACTGTCTTTTAATCCTTCTTCACAAGCGAAGAACCTGGGCACATTAAAAACATTACTAAAATAGGTTTTAATCATCTAAAGAACATTGCCAGAGTCCGCCCCATTCTCTTTTGGGCCAATGCGGAGACACTGATGCATGCTTTTATCATCATCAGAATTTATTACTTTAATGCCCTGCTTTTTGGTCTTCCTAAGAAGACTATATCCGGTTCAACTTCTACAAAATTCAGCAGCACATGTCCTGACGAAGACTGGGAGGCGGGAGCACATTACACCCGTCTTAAATTCATTGCATTGGCTCCTCGTATGTTTTAGGATCCCTTTTAAGGTTCTTTTAATGGTTTTAAAGCGTCTTAATTATCTTGGGCCTTCTTCTTTTTCAGAACTGCGTTTACCATATGAGCCTTCATGGTCTCCCCTGGCAGCCGTCTCCTTTCATCCCTAAAGTCAGGACACACACTCACGGCATGGCCTCCTTCCAGTACTATGGCCCTCACCCTTAGAACAGGCTGCCAGAGGCCCTCGGGGTCGCAGAAAAAAATCCCTAAAAGTGCCACATATCTTTCTGTGGTTGATCTACCTTTCCTGTCCTGTTTATTGAGATAGTCGGCTGTGGATTGCTTTTGAATTAAGGTAAACCTTGAAAGTTGCAGTTTGAAAACTAAAATGTACTTTTGTGGCACATGTGATCTTTAAATGATCAAAACCCATGTTTACAACTACAAAAGCTCTTGGAGAGCACAGATCTCCGCCAAGGCACCTCAGTCCCCGAACCCCCCGCCAACCCAACTCTGGTGCACCGAAGATTAGTACATAATAATACTACTTATGTTTATGTTTTCTTAACAGGTACTTTTTGGTCTGTGTAAGAAACAGGCAGACACCCCAATGATTGCATAGCTTGGGTCGTTGAAACATTTCTGGTACCAATTTGCAAATTATTCTGCATATGTGTATGGGTAAAACTGTATCCCAGTTTTATGCTCCCATCCTGTTTGAAAAGCATTTAGTTTAGGATGGAGGAACTTTATAATTTCAGTTTTTGTGGTTCTAATTTCTGTTATGACAGCTTTGGCCCTCTGTGGCTGTTGCATCAAGGTAATCTTGAACCCAATCATCTAGCGTTATTCTGCTTCTTTAAATGAGCTCATATGTTTGGAGATGCATGGTCTTTTAACACCTAACCACTCAGCTCCTGAAGTGTCACTAACACCTGAGCCTTGGGAGGCTCTCAGAAATGATCCCGTACCTGAGGTTATTGGAGACTTATGACCTTGGCTGAAGCTGTGAAGCTGCACCCACAAACTAAGGGAAGAGTACATTTCGATGCAAGATCCTTTGGATTGTCCTTAAAGATGCTACATATTTGTCTTTAATGTTTCCTTAGAACTGATAGATGACGAGACATGTGGAAGTTGCCTCGAGGGGCCGTGGGACAGTCGGAATACTTTTCCCACATAATAAATGAATAGTGAATGACAAAAGTCCCCATAATCATTAAATGGTTGGTATCTAGCAGCCCTGGTGTTTTTCTTTTTATTCCAATGCACTATGTCTTGATTTCCATCTGGAAGTATCATTGTTTGTTTATTTTAATTTTTTTGGGACACTCAAATTTAGGAGGTTATGTGAAAAACTTTTTTATGAACCTCACAGTGAAGATCTTTTGAAGTCTATAGTGTGGGAATGCATGAGCTAACTCCATCATGGATTCATGTGAAATTCAATTGTTGATTGAACATGATTTGTTGTTTCTTATCAAGTTAATGTATAACATGTAATATGCTGTGTGTTTTGTTTGATGCTCATCTACTATACGTATATTCTGGAAAAGAGTTATTAGTATTAGTAAACTTTGGGGTGGGCAGACTTTTCGCCATCCAGAGGAGGAGTTGTTCAATCAGTTCCCCACATCCCACCCCTCCTTTTTAAATGCACACTATGACAACATGCATCAACACCATACTCGAGCGGGAGGATGGAGGCTAGGGGCCTTTCCATACCCCTGTTTGCTATTGGCCATCAGGTGTTGGGGTCCGGGCTGGTGGGCTCCTTCCCCACTGTGTGGGCTTCGGCGGTCTGCTTGTCTCCATCCTAGAGGGTTAGGGGGCCCACCTCCTGGTTCCTCTGCTGGGGTATCGGTACCTGGACCTGGGAGTATAGAGTGCCCTTCTCGCCGGGCACATCTCAGGCCCCCCACCAAATGAGGGTCCTATTTCCCCTCCATCCCTCCCTGCAGGGGACTGATGCCTCTGCCCCCTGGTGCGTTGGCGGCTCTCGATGTCCAGGGCAGGGTGCTTGGAGTGGGCATGCGGGTTCATCCCTGGGCCTGCCTGGCTGGGTCTGGGTGGACCGGGGTATTGGTCGGCCAGTCCCTGGTCGAGTCCCTGCTGGGGGTGGGGGGCCCTGAGGGTAGCCGTTTGCCGGCAGAGCCTGTGGGCTCATCACTGTGGCCCCTGGGCCCCTGCATTGTAGCTGATGGATGTTCCCCCCGGTGCTCTTCTCTGCTCCTCTCTTGGGGTGTGCGGTGAGTCCTGCGTTGGTCTGCCTGGGGCTCATGTGCTCTGGGGGTGCTTTGGATGTCTATGTCTCCGATCTCCTTCGTGTCTGCGTCGATTCCTGGGAGGCGGATCGGCTCCTCACACCAGAAATTGAAAACTCAGATGGAGAAACCAGCATGTTCATAAACACACACACACACAGGTGTGGGGATTCCTGTTTTTTCAGAGGCAATCTTGGGCTTAGGTTACCATTACTAAATCTTGTAATAATCGTTACCATGAGCTTTTTAGTGACGCTGTCATTTTACTTATATATCTATTTGTGGGTTGTGGTTGTTTAGTTCTCGGTTTGCATTGTTTGATTCGTTTTGTCTTTGTTTTTTTCCTTCTCACTGCCATCCTGTGGGTGTGGAGGCAGACTGGGATGTTTTCTTTGTTCCCCTTCCTCTCTTGTATCTTCAACTTACCCTCTCCCTCTTAACTTTTTTTCCTACTTCTCATCATCTTTCTGTCTCCCCCTTTATTTTCTGTCTCCGTGTCCATAACATCAGAAAAAAAAACAGCAAAACCACAGCAATTTCTAATAAAGTTGTCTTACACATATATTTCAAGTGGAGTACTATAGCAAAAGCCGCAATGCCCCACTTGTCAAAGTAAATCTGTTGGGCTTCTATTTGCTACTCGGACACCAATTCTGAGCGCCACACTGCCGGACAAGACACATAAAAAAAAAAGGTATTAGTAAATGTGTTATAATTAGTAGAAAATGTTGTTTTTTTTCTTTTCTAAGAGGTTTCTTAAAATGTTCATTTTTATGTGTGATCAAAATATAATCAAAAGGGTAAAAATGTTGTGGAACTTTTAAGAATATTAATAAAGTGATGAGAAAACTGATCCCCAAGTCTAAGAGTTTATTACTGGTTAAACAGGAGAAATAACACAGCATCAAACAGCAAGTGCCAATCCATTTCTAAACCAGACATGCAGTTACCTATCCACTTATACACACTCAAACCCCCCCCCCCCCCGCTCAAATCCTGTTCCCAACAGTTCCTGCCACTCTTTGCACATTCTTATCTTTGTCAGCTCCCCAAAAACAGTCTTGTCGTCTCAACCTCTGCAACCGATTCTTCTTGGAATCGTTTGCCGTAAACAACTTTTAGAACTCTGCAACTTTTACTTCTGCATTCTTTCTTTTCAGTACATCAGCTCAAAGTGTTCCATTAGAGTCTGCTGTTGTGTGAAGCAACTCACGTGTTTTACACTGAGCTCCGTAGTAGCCAGGTGGGCAGCGACACACTCCAGGAAATATACAGATCTCATTTTCAAGACACTGCAGTTCATCTTCACAGACAGCTACAAACATAAACACACAACATGAGAGTAAATAACAATCCAGCACAACCTAAAACCTTCAGAGCGAACTTTAGATTACTTAAACTCACGTATAGTGCACTCTTTTCCCTGCTGACGCCATCCAGTGCAACACACCAGAGTGGAGTCCCTGGATGTTTGAGACATGATCAAATAGAGCCTCAGAAAATCTAAAACTGCATACTGGTACATAAAACAGAAAATGCCAAAAATAGGGCATTCTCATGCTACATATTGCTTAATAGCTTTTATTGCTCTAAAATGACTTACATATGCATTTATTTGGATTAGGTCAGTAATACTAAAAACATGTAAGTCAAACAGCCAGGTGTGTATGTGATGCTACTGGGTAAAAGAAAAAGGAAACACCAGGTGAAGCGTACCTTGAATCCTTGCAAACATTTTTCCCACCAGGATCCAGTGTCTGTGCAGAGGACAGCGAGCAGCAGAGCAGAGCGCTCAGAGCTCTGAGGAACCTCATCTTCACTCAGAACCCACCGCAGAAATGTCTTACTCCTGGAACCTAGCACAATGAAAGGCAGTGTTTGTCTTCTCTATCCACCCTCCACCCTTCCTCCCTTCCTCCCTCCCTCCCTCCCTCGGTCCGGTGAGTCTTCTTGTGGCTCCGGTGCAGCCAGAGCGGTCAAAGCCCCGTGAGTTTCCTCTCGACATTTCCTCGGGAAGTCGGAGTCACTTCCTCCTATTCATGCCAGATGCAGGGCTTTTTAAAAGAATGATGCACACACACACACACACAAACAAAGAGCACGTACAAACACTACCGCACACGTGGTGGGGTTCACCTTTTTCCCAGAATCTATAGTCTTCCTGGAGGTGATGGGGAAAGTGTTCGTCATTCCTTATAAGTCGAAAAAGTCAGAACACATGACTACTAAGTTTCATGCCACATCCTCTACATGACAGTCTTCAGAAAGGACCAAAAACGCAGTAAAAGGGATTTCGTCTTTTCAGTGTGTGTTTGATGTTTTATTGAAAATGGAAATTTTGAAGATCTTTAACATCTAAAGAATTCATTCCTCCAGCAAACTGTTACAAACATGCTCACAAAAATAAACTTCAAACGTTCTTTTCAGATGACAGTCTCTTTGGGTGTTCCCTTATTGCCCCTCAATAACATAAACCACTGGCCTGTCTGAGTAGTGCATTTAGAGGTGGGGCCAGACAAAGTAAAAGTGGTGATGTCATCCCTGCATGGCAGCTGGAAGTAGTGGGTTTGAAAACATGCACAAAATGAAGTCATCACAGTGCAGAGGCATGGACAACAGCCAATTATGGCACCAAATATCAAATACACAGTAGCCAATACCATTGCTCTGTTCAAATAACTATTGACTTAACAGCAGGAAAATACATCTTCAACAATATAAACAGTAGGTTAAGGCATAAGGGGTAAAAATGCTGTTGTAACCAGAAGAAACTGCCTCTGTGGCAAAAACGCATCTTTTTTCCTGTGGATAAAAGTGCCTAAAATCATGAAAAGTATCAAAGTAAACTCAAGAATTAACTATGGAGGTATATGTTAAGAAAAATATATTCACTTGAAATAAAATGCCACCATGTGGAACAGATGAGAACTTCCTATGGCAAACTTCTACCACACAATATAGGTAAATCCCTCAATTGAACAGTTTACACATTCTAGAGCAAAACAATAAAACAGGTAATATATATTTTTAAATGTACGTCTCCGCTATTCATTAATCTTCCAATTGCAAAAAAATGAGAAAAATTAAACAATCTTTCTCTGTCTTTGGTCTTAGCAAAAAATATTTGAGGATAAATATAAAAATATATACTATGGTAGAATTCTCTAAAAGTATTTAAATGTTTCTTACGCATATGTATACCGTATATACAGTTGATTGCTTTAGTTACTTAACCATACAAAATAAGTATTTTAAAAGTGTTCCTCCTGCTGCGTTTACTTTGTACCATCTATACAATAGTGCTGAGCAAAAGTCATGATTGAAACAGAACTGAAAAGTTAGAGTAAATGGGTTGGAATAAAATCACTGACATATTATGTCTTCTACCTATTACATAGTCTTGTGTTACCCAAGCATGGGATGCATTAAAAAATGCCTTTCGGTGAAGCAACAACCACATGCTCTGCTATTAGCTCCAGAATGAGGAGGAGTGGCTGACCGGCATAAAGAAATCTCACAGCAGACTTAAGAAGTCAGCTGTTGCTCAGTCTCCTCGCTGGCCTCTGTTTCTCCCAGGATTTCCCAGCTGGAGGCAGAGTTGCTCATGTGGGTGGGACTCCTGGTGCTGCCCGAGCGAGTCAGAAAGCCGAAGCTGCAGTCGACAGAGTGAAAGAGACAGGCCTCGGGTCAGACATGTAGTCAGGGATTACAGCTAAATATAGACAAGGATTGGCAAATCATCAGGACGGTGACCGAGGCAGCGGAGTGGAAGTCGTGTTCCTGTGTTTCTCCTTCATATCTTTAAGTGGTTTGGTTCTTACTGTTGCAAAGCCAAATAAATACAGAAGCCTTACAAAAATATTCACTTAGACTTTGTCACTATTTGTCATGTTACAGCCATAAACCTCAATGTATATTTAGTGGCATTTCCTGTGACAGACCAACACAAAGTAGTTCATAATTGTAAAGTGGAAGCAACATTTTATCTTTTACAAATAAAAATCTGAAAAGTGTGGAGTGCATTTGTATCAATCCCCTGTGCTAAATCCTTTGATGAATGCCCTGTCACTGCAAATACAGCTGCCAGTCTTTTAGGGAACGTCTCTACCAGTTTTGTACTTGAAGAGATTTAAGTTTTTGCCAATTCTGTCATGTTTTGCGATGCAGACTCGGATGCAGGGAGGCGTAGATGATAAAACAGAGACTGTCGGTCAGGGTTCACAACTGAGGAGTACAGGAACAAAGGACTGACGAGGACAGGCTATGACATACGGTGCGGTACGACAACATACAACGACTAACCAGCCAAGACATGAGAACACAGAGGGGTATAAACACACGGGGAAGGTAATCAGGGAAACAATCAAGGAAACTCGGGGCAGCTGGGAACAATCAAGGACGCAGAGACAAGGAAAGACACCACAATGTGACAAATTCTTATTAACAAAATAGATCACAGTCAGATTGGATAGCCAGCATCTGTGAGCAGCAATTCTCAAATCTAGCAACAAATTCTCAACTGGATTCAGGTCTGGAAATCGCATGGTCTACTTTGTATATGTTTTTGATCTCAACCATTTAGCTCTGACTGTGTGTTTAAGGTCAGTATTGTACTAGAAGGTTGACCTCTGCCCCAGCAACAATTCTTTCGCAGCCTCAAACAGGTTTTACTCTAGATCGCCCGCTATTAACCTCTATTCAATGTTGACCTTCCCTGTTCCCGTTGATGGACATAATGCTGGCAACACCTTATTTCACAGTGGATACGGTACGTTCAGGATGGTGCGCAGTATATATAGTGTTTTGCATGTAAAAGTTAACTTTTTGTCTCATTTGACCAGAGCAGATTGTTCCACGTGTTTTCTGTGTCCCGTTTCAGACTTCTGGCAAACCGGAAACAATGGCTTTCTTCTTACTACTCTTCCATGAAACCCAGATTTGTGGAGTGGACAGCTAACAGTCAACCTGAGCAATGGATCTCTGCAGCTCCTCCAGAGTTACCATGAGTTACAATGCTCTCCTGAACCAACATGTCACTTTGGGGGAATGGCCAAATCTTGGTAGGTTTGGACTCTGCAGAGCCAACCCTGCTTTACAACTAACTACAGCATTCTCCCTGACCTGTCTGCTGTGTTCCTTGGTCTTCATGATGCTGCTTGTTCACCAATGTTCTCTAACAATGTTCTCACAGAACAGGTGGATTTATACTAAGTTTTTATTACTGCATTTAGTAATTAGGTGACTCTGATAGTAGATGGTTATAGTATTTTGCTTAGGAGTATCAGAGTTCATGGTGTTTAATCCACATACATGTTATGGTTAAAGTAGGTGTGAATACTCTAGCAACGCACTATAAGCACAAAACGATACTGAGGAAAGTTTTTTTTTGCCAGCAACTGTCATGTTTTTAGTCTGAACAGTGTAGTGTCTCAGTGGAGATGAACTTACAGGTGTCGAATGCGTGATTCGGCTGGTTTGCTTGGCCCGTCCACTTCTGAGCTGTCCACTTCTGTCTGCCCGTACAGAGAACTCGTCTCTTCCTCATCGCTGAAGGAAACACATGGCTATATTCTTCACCTCCTTCACACGTTTCTTCATCAAGATTTAATTTCTGAGTGAATTTATGCGTATGAGGAATGTATTTTGTGTCTAAGGGATACCTGATGTTGCAGTCGTTCAGCGGAATCCCAAGCATCTTTGCCTTTATCAGTCTTCTTCGTTTTTTGATTGCCGACCGCACAGCTTCCAAAAGGAAACCTGGACATCTCTCCTCATTCAAAATCTCCCTGCAAAAATAAGATGATGAAAAACAAGTAGGAAACTTTAAAAACTACATGGTAGAAAAAGTGCACCTCAGGTGTAAGACCTACCTCCAAAGGTGTCAAGTAATGAAGTACAAATACTTCGTTACCTTACTTAAGTAGAAATTTTGGGGATTTATACTTTACTGAAGTAATTATCTATGGGCCTACTTTTTACTTCTACTCCTTACATTTTAACGCAATTATCTGTACTTTCTACTCCTTACATTTTAAAAATAGCCTCGTTACTCCTGTTTCATTTTTCATGTTTTACTGCGAGAAGTGGAAAGTCTCGCCAGTATCTACACCTCTCTTCAGCTTGTTCGAGCATTTGGTCTGTGCACTCTCTGGTCCAATTCCAACCATCATTGCCAGTGTTTACTGCCCACCCAAACCCAACTGTAACTTTTTAGATGACTTTGCTAGTTTTCTCACCTACTTAACTACTCTATCATCTAATATAATATTGCTGGCTGATTTCAATATCCATATGGACAATCCCAATCTGCCTCTCACTAAAGACTTTACCTCCTGTCTGGACAGTTTCGGTTTTCTACAGCATATAACTGTTCCCACTCACTCTAAAGGCCATACTCTAGACTTGATCTGCTGCACTGGTGTCACCCCCTTCAATATTGCAGTAGATGAACTCCCCATAACGGATCACTTTTTCATCTCATTTACAGTTGAACTTTCCCTCTCAACCACTAAGACGCCACGTCTTATCGCTTTTCACAATTTAAATTGTGTGCAGGAAATGGGCTACAGGTGCCGCATTCCCCAGGTCAAGCCACTTTTGAACCAGAAACAGCGGCAGAAGCGCCTGACCTGGGCTACAGAGAAGCAGCACTGGACTGTTGCTCAGTGGTCCAAAGTACTTTTTTCGGATGAAAGCAAATTTTGCATGTCATTCGGAAATCAAGGTGCCAGACTCTGGAGGAAGACTGGGGAGAAGGAAATGCCAAAATGCCTGAAGTCCAGTGTCAAGTACCCACAGTCAGTGATGGTCTGGGGTGCCATGTCAGCTGCTGGTGTTGGTCCACTGTGTTTTATCAAGGGCAGGGTCAATGCAGCTAGCTATCAGGAGATTTTGGAGCACTTCATGCTTCCATCTGCTGAAAAGCTTTATGGAGATGAAGATTTCATTTTTCAGCACGACCTGGCACCTGCTCACAGTGCCAAAACCACTGGTAAATGGTTTACTGACCATGGTATTACTGTGCTCAATTGGCCTGCCAACTCTCCTGACCTGAACCCCATAGAGAATCTGTGGGATATTGTGAAGAGGAAGTTGAGAGACGCAAGACCCAACACTCTGGATGAGCTTAAGGCCGCTATCAAAGCATCCTGGGCCTCCATAACACCTCAGCAGTGCCACAGGCTGATTGCCTCCATGCCACGCCGCATTGAAGCAGTCATTTCTGCAAAAGGATTCCCAACCAAGTATTGAGTGCATAACTGAACATAATTATTTGAAGGTTGACTTTTTTTGTATTAAAAACACTTATCTTTTATTGGTCGGATGAAATATGCTAATTTTTTGAGATAGGAATTTTGGGTTTTCATGAGCTGTATGCCAAAATCATCAGTTTTAAAACAATAAAAGACCTGAAATATTTCAGTTGGTGTGCAATGAATCTAAAATATATGAAAGTTTAATTTTTATCATTACATTATGGAAAAGAATGAACTTTATCACAATATGCTAATTTTTTGAGAAGGACCTGTATATCTGTAGCAGCTTTTCTTAGGACTGGTTAGTGCCAGTATGATTCCATTTTCAGATTTGTCCAAACGACACATAAATTTAAACATTAATTGCCTTAATAAGGCTCCACAGGTGGGAACACCAGAGTTCACAAAAAGCTGACTAGCACTGTGCCATCTTGGGACACGAAGGAGGAGCCTCATGGCATCATTGTAGGCTACAGAGAGCCTACTGTTCTTATATCGTCACCACAAATGTGCTGTGTACATAAGGAGTACAGTAGGATCTAAATAAAAAACATTTAACATTAGGTGAGCACATGCTAAATTTTCGCAGCAACATGGCTTAGGCATATAATTTGCAGCACTGTCTGTACAGATCTCTGTCGTCACTCATTTCATCAGTTATGATATGGCCCAGATATTTTATTTCTTTACACGTCTTCAGAGGCTGATCACTCAAGTAGAAATCAGGAAAATTGTGTCTCCTGTCCTCCTTGCTTCTGACAATCATGATATTACTCTTGCTGGAATTGTATCTGATGTCAAAATCATTACCATACTATGAACACACCTTTAATAATTGCTGCAACCCAGCACTGTGCGGGCTTAGCACTGCCAGATCATCGGCATCCATTAGGTGGTTGACGACAGAGTCTCCCACAAGACAGCCCGTCTTACAAACATTCAACAATTTGGACAAATCATCCAAAATAGACATTAAAAAGGTATATATATACATATAATATATATATATATATATATATATATATATATATATATATATATATATATATATATATATATATATATATATATAAATACTTATTAATGCTCAGTAGTCCACATATGGTTCTGTAATGTAATTGCATTGCACTAAAATTAAGACATTTTAATGGGCATATCTGCAGCTGAAACAGGTAGCCTAGTGTGTCCCAAATGTTTCAAAATTAACATTTTTATATAACATTATAATAATTATGGCCTTTCTTTGGGGGGGGCGGCTTAAGCTTTATTCTTTAATGTCATTTTTTAAAATACATTACTTTTACTTTTATACTTTAAGTAGTTTTGAATCAAGTCCTTTCTACTTTTACTTGAGTAAAAAACTTGACTTGATACTTCAACTTCTACAGAAGTCTTTTTAAACCCTAGTATCTATACTTTTACTTGAGTATTGAATGTGAATACGTTTGACACCTCTGCCTACCTCTGATAGTAGTTGAGCTCCTCCTGCACTAGGAAGAGGTTGGTTTTCAGCTCGTTCCTCTCAAACAGAATGTCTCGTACCTCTTTCTTTGTGAAGCATGGCTGATCATGGTCGTTCTGCTCAGCGGTCGGCTTTTGGGTCAACTCTTTTACTGTTTGATTTGGACTGGACTGATGGGAGAACAGAGACTAATTAGTCTATACGATAACAAACAGCTCATAACCTCCTAAAAAGCAACCAAACCAAACAGCTTTGAGGAATTAAACAGGCGAGTTACTGTGGTTGAAAGGCTAAAAGTTTCCTACTCCTCCTGGGTTGTTCAACTCAACTGTTGAGAACCCTCCTTTATGAAGTAAACTTTTTAATTGACATGTTTGTATTGTGGAAGGTCAGTTTTTAACTCTCTTATCACCACCCAGTCAGTGGAGATTGGATTTGCCATGTTTATTTATTTCTGCACATGTCTACCTGATACTAAAAGTTTAACTTGTCTTGGAAAAATGAACAGAAGCACTCACTGATTGCACAATTTCTTTCATTACACAGCCATATACGGGTACATCTCAGAAAATTATGTATTCTGATGAGATTAGCTTGTCAGATTAAAATTTGCTTCCCTGATGTTTTGATTTTAAATAAAGAAAGCATTCTTTACAATACATGTATGGAAATAAAAGATGTTATAAGGACTTTAAAGTTTTTCAAACACAGTGCTATCATTTTGAAACAGTTGTAGATGTAAGTACACCACTTAATGATTATTTTTACTGTAAAACCTATAACAAATGAAGTATTATGTGTAACAAGACTACATACAGGGCTGTTTCCGTTGGCATTGTTTAGCTGTGTTTGGAGCCGCTCTATCTCTTTGTTTTTCTCCTTCAGGTCGGTCTCAACGTCGGCCTTCCTCTCCACGATGCTCTTCAGCTGCGTCTGCATCACGTTCTGCTTGTGCCGCAACTCTCCGTTCATCTTCATGAAACGGTCCAACTGCTCCTGGAGCTGCACAGACATGAACACACACACAGAAATTTGTAATGGCATCACAGACAGTGGCACAGATGTCCTCACAGTGGTTAAAAACAGAGCTACAACCAATATGCCACTGATGAACATAAAGATAGGCTGGAAGGACAACATTTAGACAAAAGAAAAATAGATTTTTTTCCCCCATAACTTTATTCTGTTTCAATACTAATCCCAGTGTGGAAACTACTGAAATCTGATTTTAAAATATTCCTGACCTTTGACTGACTGCATGGGAACTAACATGAATTAACTATATGCATGAAAATTGAACAGAAACTGCTTAAAGCAAATGTTGAACAAACCACACACTGTCAAAACAGATGCATTCAGTTTAAGAGACAAATATTTTAAAAACCAATCCAGAGATAAAATCATAAGAAAACGCCACCAACTAACTATGTCAGTTGGCATTTAAGTTTTTTCTTCTTCTAATCCTTTAAATTGACTGATTGGGAGCAACAAGTTAGGCATTAACAAACACACCCAGATTTGGCCGCTGTATAAATCATGTGATGTGCGTGCCCTGACAGACACAGAGACACATGCAAGCAATCATTCCAGACCACGTGTGTACACGTACACACTCACACGCGCACATACACACACACAGAAGCTGTGTGGCCAAAAACAACGCCCAGACTTGCTTGAAATCTGTAACCAGAGACAATTAGATTAATCTCTTCACTTTCTTTTTTTTACCAACCATTAACTGACTCTCCATTTTCCTTATTCAGGTTGTTTACAAGCTCTAATTTCTCCTTCTGTGCCTCCATAAAACGCTTCTGACTACTACATGACGGTCTGGCTCCCAAGAAGCCAGATCTTCATGTAGTATTTTAAAGTGATCTTCCTCATTAGATCTCCAGACTTTCTGATAGTCTTTCAAAGTTTTTCTTTGGACTCAAGCTGCTTTTTCAAGACTTCTGTCCAGTTGTTTCTGACCATGGCATCATATGATGTAGTGAGTGCTCAAGACCTTCAGATGACACCTACAGTATCATTACTATCTTCTGTTTGTTGTCCCTACTATCCTTCACAGTGTTTTACCAGACTGATGTTATAAGAGTGGATGGTAAGGATGAATGTCTCTGCTCCTCCTTACCGCTTCCACCTCTTTGGAGATGGTGGCGATCTCCTGGACTTTAGCCCTCAGCTCATCCCTCTGCTTGTCTACCACCTCCTTCAGCTTCAGCATCACCTCCCGCTCCTGCTTCTGGGTGCGATCTAAAAACAACAAATATGCTCATTGTAGGCAGAAGAAAACAAAGGTACAAATTGGGCACAGTTTTACATTTATTTTCCTTCATTCTTTGCTGTCATTACAAAACGTCTTGCTTGAGGTCCTGATATTAAAGACTGAAACTAATGCAAGAAAGTAGAAATAAATACAACTCTAATTGTGTTATACTACTATAAAATATCATAAAACATCAGATTAATAAAGACCAAAGGGCAACTGCGGACAATCCCAAAACTCTATCTGTAAGTGGAGAGTTCCTATCCAACCTAACAAGAATACTGTGTTAAGGAAACATTTCACCACTAAGCTAACACAAACATACGACAAATAACTTTCTATTCATCCCTATTGTACTGTATGGAGTCCAAACTAAAACATCTTGGTAAACCTGAGCACTGAAAGATAGATACAGCACACAGATACCATTCAAGTAAGATATTTTCATCATATTTGAGTAAACTGACCCTGACTTAGACATGATGGGACTGCACTAAGGGAAGAAACAAAGTGCATGTTGTAAAACCCAGCCATCGAGGTGCTGTGGAAATGAAGGTTTGGTTCAGCAGCTACATGGCCTCTTGTCAAATCAATTCAAATCGGAAAGAGACTAAATGTTTTTCTGTTTAATTACATGAAAATAAGCCAGGATTGACTCAACCATCTGCGTGACATTACTGCTGTGAGATCTGGATATGCTTGAATTTGAAATGATAAAACATCATAGATTTTATCTTTCCGTTTCCCTTTTAGGGTGGAGAACTTATGAAGAGTATTGCCTTGCAGCAAGAAGGTGCTGGGAGGTATTTCTGCTTGGAGTATACAACGTCTCCCTGTACTGATCCTCCAGCCTCCTCCAAAATAATGCATGTTGGATAATTGGTGAGCTTTCCACGGTGTACCCCACTTTTCTCCCAGTGGAAAATGGGGAGATTGAGGTGTCATCAAAAAAGGAGAAATGTAAAACCTGGTAATTTTAGTCCAATAAACACAAAGTTTGATATTTGAACTTAGCTGCATCAAACACAGAAGCCTCTTAGTTTTTACTTTCACAGAAAATATGAGATTCCACTTCCATTTTCTTCAACATAAAAAACAAGAGTCAGCATAACTCCGAGTTCATTTTAGGGTTTGAATTTTTCATCATGAATACATGACAAATTTAGATTTTTGTTGTTTTATCCAGTCCCTCCAGGATTTTGTGATGTTGCAATCACAACTATTAACACAAATACAGCCAATCCTCGCAAATTCTGCACGTCTTGCAATTTTATCCAACTGTCGCAACTTTAACGCATGTTTGACCAGTTGCGACCAGTTGCGTCTCATATCACGTACACTTCCTGCCTCTTATGTGAAAGGGAGCAAAAATAAAATATGTTGCTTTTACCAACAAAAATCACTGCCAAGGATGGTGCTATAGGCAACAGTTTCCTCATTCTCTACATGAAAGTGGAGGAAAATTGTTTTGTAACTAATGCAATATTGTGGTCGAACACAAACAGAAGTTATCAATTGACAAACATTTTTTACAGCAAAAAATAACTTTTGACAGAATACAATTCACATCATTCCCTGACCACTTGATGCAAACGCGCAGACACTTTCAAATTTACGCACGTAAAGTACAGTTAATTAAAACAATATTAATAATAAAAATAAAGATTCCCATGAGAACCTCTAAGTGTCGTCTCAGACCTGGACACCATATTCGATGCATCGACGCCGCTGACCACAGACAAGCTCCAAAGAGCCCGGTGTTGTGCCAACTATAGTGCAAAAGCGGGAGGCCGCAGGATGCAAGCTACCTCCTTCTTAAGCGATAGCTTGCAGGTCAGGAAACAACTCGTTCAGAGAGTCTTTATGACTTATGATCTCTTCAATTGGAGAAATTTTCTCTCTTTTCAAAACTTTGGTGTAAGTGGTGCTTCTCTAGTTGGGCAGCAGAGCCCATAATAAAGTTACTGAGGCCACAGTTACAATTTTTTTCTCTGCAGGGAAAAAGTTACGTGTATTCACCTTGTTGATGTGGCAGCACGGTGTGGATTCTCTGTTCAGCTTATTCTGGTTACATTTAAATTTAAATGAATAAAAATAAATACTACTGAATTTCTCATTATCATCTAAAAATTGACAGATAAAAATAGATTTTTTTTCACCCTTTAGGTCAACAAAAAGACACTGAGCCTTAATCAGCTTACAGTATTTTTTTTATTCTTTTTCTACGTTTATTATTTATACCTGTATCATTTCATTTTGTATATGGATGCTCAGAATACAGTGTTGAAATCAATAAGAAGTATACACAAATGACTGGGTTTATGAGAGGATGGAAGCCTGAGAGTTCAGTTTGGGTTTATTGTTCATTTTCTGTTGAATGGGATAAGAGCTGAAGTAAGGTAGTAAGCAGCTCAAAAATACTGTCAACCTGAACTTTTGAATTTCACCTGTTAAGTTCATGATTTTTTTTTTCATTTTATAATGTTTACATTCTTAAAAGAAACCAAACTTTTCTTTTATTGGCACCTTTCATCTTAGACAATTGTTTACTGTAAGCATTTATGCACTAAGATTTTTGTATGCACAATTATATTTATATTTTTTTATTCAAACTTTGGAGAACAGGATTGAATTTACTGTTGTATCAGCTCAAGTTTAATGACACAATTTTATTCTGTATATACTGAGTTATTTGTCAAAGACTCAGAAAAGAACCACTTTTATTATTTTTGTATTCCAGAGTTCTATGAACCTGACATTGTTGCTCTGTTCTTTTTGCGTTCAAGAAGAAGCTACAACTTGAAGAGTGTTCTGCTGGATGGTCAAGCGACCGCCTGACCCACGCACCGCCCCCTCAACAGAGCCTGCTGATCAAATCTGCATGAAAAAGTGTTGAAATGGCAAAAAAGGGCAGCTTTCAAACAAAATGGCCGACTTCCTGTAGGGTATGGGCCCTGGCTTCAAAATAAATTAATATGTCTTCATAAACTATAAACAGTCAGAAAATTTCACAATCCTGGTTGAAAGCAGTGCTTATTACTGATTATTTTAATGATACTAGGGGGTGCTCAGGAGGAAATAGGCCACGCCCACTAAATATTTGAATAACTATCTGTTAGGGGTTGAACTAATATCCATGCTGCTGAATTTGGAGCAGATTTGATGATCTATGTGGAAATTAGAGGCAACCGTATTTCCATATCGTGACGCCATGATTCGCCATGCTACCACAGCCACACCCTCTTTCAGCCACCCTCCGTACTGGCCAACAAATTACCCCATCCTGTTTTCGGTCACTGATCACAGACAGATGTTAATTAGGTAAAAGGAGGCAAAAACTGATTTTTCTATGTAAAACATTGCACTTCCTGTTCTCAGGGGGCGTGGCTAAAGTAACATCAGCAAATGAGCCTATAAATATGTTGAATGGTGGTATCTGATGAGAAACAATAAGTGTGGAACAGCTGTGGCTTTGTATGTGGAAGGTAATACACCATGTCCTTTGATGGCAAGAAGGCTTACTTTGAGGCTTAGCCACGCCCACATGCTTTGATGCAGCATAATTCTTTTGATAACTTTTGATCCCCAATGTCTTAAGTCCCTCCTCAGTCATTTTGAAGTCTCTAAGTGAAAAGCTCTAGGAGGAGTTCGTTCAAGTACGACAATTTATCCATAGCAGATAATGGTGGGTTAGATTCAAAATGGCCGACTTCATGTGAGGTTTGGAACATGGCTCCAAGAGGCTTTTTTGTAGATCCTGAGTTGAGTGGTAATATGCTATGGTAATCAGAAGGTTTGATACAGTTTTGACCTTGTAAATTGAAGTTAATACACCATGTCCTTCTATGGAGAGAAGCCTGACTTTGAGGCTTAGCCACGCCCACATGCTTTGATGCAGAAAAAATATTTGGATAACTTTTGATCCCCAATGTCTTAAGTCTGTCCTCGCTCATTTTGAAGTCTGCAAGTGAAAAGCTCTAGGAGGAGTTCGTTCAAATACGACTTATATGCATGGAACAATATGATTGGGCTGGATTCAAAATGGGCGACTTCCTGTGGGGTTTGGACCATGGCTCCAAGAGGCTTTTTTGTAGGTCCTGAGCCACTCTATTGGTATCCCGGATTTCATAGCCCTATGATGAAATATGGCTGGGGGCTGGCTGTTTTAGTGATTCTAGGGGGATTACTAACCCTCATTTGAGGCTAAGCCACACCCAACCACTTTGATGCAGCAAAATTCTTTTGATAATTTTTGATCTCTCCTCATGCGTTTTGAAGTCTGTAAGTGAAAAGCTCTAGGAGGAGTTCGTTCAAATACGAGGTATACAAATGGGACAAAATGGTGGGTTGGATTCAACATGGCCGACTTCCTGTGGGGTTTGGAGCATGGCTTCAAGAGACTTTTTTGTAGGTCCTGAGACACTCTATTGGTATTCGGGAATTCATAATCCTCGCATAAAATATGGCTGGGGGCTGGGGTTTTTTAAGGTTTCTAGGGGGCGCTGTGGATTAATTAAGCAACGCCCACCATATTTTACCATATAGGTCTCTCCGGGGATGGACTAATATTAATCATGGTGAATCTGGTCCAGATCAGTTGATTTTTCTGGAAGCCAGAGCCAAATGTATGGCTACGGCGTGACGCCGCACTTCGCCATGCTGGCACACCCCCACCCTCTTTCGTAGCCTCTCAGTAGAAGAGACATTGTTACCCCAACTTGTTTACAGTCACTGTGCACCGTTTCATTTTGATTAAGTCAATGGTGTAAAATTGGGACCTTTCACGGCAAAACATAACACTTCCTGTTCTGAGGGGTCGGGGCTTAAGTGATGTTAGGATCTGACCATCAGGATTCGTCCAGTATCTGATGACCATCGACCTCAGCAGTTTTCATCTCTGTGCCTTTTTGAACAGGAGATATTACTACATTAATATTTTTGTTTTTTAGTCAAACTTTGAGGCCTAGCCCCGCCCCCTCAAGATATACGAAAAGTCAATTTTTTGATAACTTTTAATCCCCCATGCCTGAAGGCCAATTCTGACCACTTTTCAAGCTGATTTGTCAAAAATTCAAGGAGGAGTTCATCAAAGTTCGACATGTGTGAAATGCAAAAATTGACCCTTTGACCCAAAATGGCCGCCTTCCTGTACATATTCTTTCAGGACATTGATATATTTTTTTGTTCGTTTTGGAGAGTTCTAACAGTGTAACAAAGCATATACCTCTACGTTAAACCATAGGGAATAGGTAATCTATAGGGGGCGCTGTCGAGCCATTTTTCCCTGCCCCTTTTAAATTCCTTTAAAATATTACATTTTCACGCACACTTGACGCCTCCGCCAATTTTGGTGAGTTTTGGGGTATGTTAAGGCCCCCCAAAAGGCAGTTCATTGCGGAAAAGAAAAATAAGAAACAGGAGGGTTACAATAGTCCCTTGCAGCTGCAAGCTGCTCGGGCCTAAAAAGTGCTGGAAAATGCTGATGGTACTATTTATCATTCACCGAGTGTGTTTAAATGAGATCATAAATACTATTTTTCACACCGCCTAAGGATTTTTTGTATTAATATAATACACACTCATGCTTCTGTCTTAACCAAATGCTTATTTTTAATGTTTCCAGGTAAAACCCAATGTTCTGGTTTGTAAGCTTCTCCTAACTGTGGGTAGACATAAGTCTCATTTCATCATAAAGCTTTTCTCCAGAAGCCGTTTAGCTTGTTCTCATTGTGGGCAGCAACAAATTTCAGTTTGAAGCAGGAGCTTCCAAATCCAATTTATGTACATTTATAAAAACAACAACCAAGTATCTTTTTGTGAGGCAAAGTCTCAGTTCATGTTTATGTAAAACTACCCCCCGTGTACAGTGACCATGGTGTTTATAAGAGCCTTGGAGGTTCCAGTATTGTTCTAGAATATTCTAACATTCATACATTCGAGTTTTGCATTGATTCAACCTGAACTGTGTTGAAAATTTGCAAACTGTGCTTTTAAACTGTGACTGTGTCAAGAAACCAAATAATCCAAATGAGCTCTACCGGTTCTACTGAGCACAGTGGTCAAATGTCCAACCAGAAATGCTGCAGAAGCTTGTTGATGGCTGCAAAGTGTGGTGTAACTTACCAAGTATAATTTAATCAAATACTATTTATAATTCTGACACAGTGGATGTTTTTTGTTGAAAACTATTCCTTCCTGAAAATGAACATTTCAAATAAATTAGAGTCCAAAATAAATATGGCATTGATACCCATGAGTAGGACTGAAGTTAAATGTCTCTCCAGCTAAGAAGACAACATGCTTTGAACACGATCATATCTTCAATCAGCCTGTGCCTCCTCTTTATGTTGACAAAGTAAACATATTTTACAGAGCCTTTTCATACTTGGAGAAGAACAAAGCAGAGTATGTGCATTGTGAAGACTGCGTCGACCAGTTGGACTACTTTTAAGTTTAGCATGCTTGCCTTACAGTTAAACCACTGTTTTAAATGTGAGCTGTAAGTATCTGTCAGATTTCCATAAAGCTGAATCTTTTACATACACCAGCATGACTGAATATGAGGATAAAAACAGAATAACCACAAGGCCTGGAGGTGGGTTTACTTGGTTGGAGCAAAGCAAAAACACGATTAAGCAAGTATTAGCAAATTCAAAAATTGGATGTATTTCTCTGTGTATATAATCCAATACATGATGTTGCATGTTTTCACAATTCAGATCCAAACATATCTTATTTAAAATTCTATTACATGTAACATTTTTGAAAGTTTTATAGTGTAAGAAATCACCTTAAAATCCGATTTAAAATTAAAATGGAAGCAACAGTATCAAGAACAGAACTAAAAACAACATACCTTCCTGAGCATAGGTACCCTCCAGCCTGCTCTGCAGCTCCTTCTTGTCCTCCTGGAGCTGCTGCATCTGGACCTGCAGCTCCTCACATCTCCTCTTCCACTGTTCCTCCTTTTGCTGCAGCTCCTGCTCCCAAATGAAGAGAAAATGAGAAAATCATGACCCTGAAAGAAGCAGCTTTGTTGTTCTGATGCAATTGACCTTGCAGAGTAGAAACTCTCGTCAACATTTAGGAACTTGGACCAGTTTTATTTTTTCTATTTTTCACAGTGGGGGTGTCGTCTTGTTACGAAGCTATCAAAGATGGCATGTATAGTATTGCCAAGAAATCTCATCTGCCAAGTAAAAACCACACCTCATAGCTCTCCCAGTAATTATTTGGTTGAGTGTTTTGTTTGGAACTCATTACTACTCACTAAAGTGAGAGTGACTTCAGACACTCGTAAGTCAGGTTAAAATCTGAAAAGCATCTACTATGATAGATCTGGTTAATAGGTCATAAAACAGCATAAACACCAAGAGTAAGAGTCCTTTGAAGGGACATAAAACTATGATGTGATCCATCGCCTAAACCCTTTTAGTGAAATGTTATGTATAAAAACATAGAACCTAGATTTTTAAGTGTTTGTCATTTTTCCTGTACTCTGTCCATCATCACAATTTGGTAAGCAAACTGAGATACCTTCATTGAGTTAAGATTTAGCGATCTAAATTTGGTACATTTCTGACTATTTCTTATTAATACACAGGATACTATCTCATAATATGACTGTATTATGACTTAGCTATCTCAATCTTATAATCAGGATTTATTATGAGATACCATTTCATAACTATCACTTTATAATCATGACTTAATATGAAATAGCTGTCATACTTAAAGTCATTAGATTCTATTGTATGTCATATTCATGACTTAGTTATTTCTATCTTATAATCAACAATTATTGAGATACTATCTTGTAATTATGAAATAGCATCTAATAGGGTAAGATCTCATGAGTCATGATTGGAAAGTCACAATTATGAGATGTTTCTCATTAGTATGACACGGTTATATTATAGTTATGACTTAGGCATTGCATAATAAGTCAGAACAAAAACTGACAGTACGTCATATTTATGACTTAGCTATGCCATAATTGATACTATTTCATAATAAATCTGAATTATAAGATACAGATAGTTAACGGAAATATGAAGGATCTATCTTACCTATTTTCTAATTGTGATTTATTATGAGAGACTCATAACTATGACTTTGCAGTCATGGCTCACTATGAAATAGCTACGTCATGATCCTAAAATAGTATTTTGTAATGATGAGATTTCTAACATGCAGTTGTGTGATACCATAACAAAATGATGAGAGATGAGATAAATCATAAGCATAAGATGGAAATACCTATTACATACACCATTGTATCTCATTATATCATATTTATGATTATGACTGAAATATGCAATTATTATGACCTAGGTATCTCATAAGTATGACATACTATCTCAAAATGATGATACAACTAATTCTATCTTATAATTGTGATTTTTTTTATATATACTATCTTATGTAGTGGCGGTTCTAACATGAATGGAGCCCTGTGTGAGTCCCTCCTGCTACCCTGCAATTAAAAGGCGAGAAATCAATTGAGATTTTGGGGCAGAATAAAATACAGCACTGTCCTTGAGAAATAACACAACCTTGTCTCCCAGTTCTCAGCAGCAATCAGTGCACAAACAAATTGGACATGCAGGAAAGGTGTAGAAATTTCTTCAGGGGACAGCTGACAGAGAACTTAAATTCTATCGGCACGTTTCCACTATAGGAACTTCAGGGTAATTTGACCAGACCTTCCTGACATACGGTCCACTATATCGGACTGGGCCGACAGGCCCGTTTTCGGGGCCATTTCCACAACCAGTACCTGTAAGGGGGTATGTACTCGGAATGGCCCGATCGAGTTGCTCAGCGGGAGCTGTGGTTACGTCGTGCTGATTGGTTGTAATTCAGATGGAAATGAGCAGACATCGCCAAACAACAGCTTTGTAAAAGAAGAGTTGCTGGCGAAGCAGTTTATAACAACAGCAAACAGAAACATGGCAACAATCCCTTCTTCTTCCATGTCGATCTCGTGTTATTTCTGCTGCTCTGGGCGCCTTTTTGCACTGGTCAGTGACGTTGCTTGCTGCTGAAACAGTCCTGATATGCAGATATCTTTAGCTGATTCCTTAAAGGGCCGATTGTGTATGGAAACACTGAGAGGCTGAGAGGAGAGGGCCAACAGATTACCCTGTCAGAAATAGATCTGGTTAAATTACCCTAAAGTTCCGATAGTGGAAACGTGCCTTATGATCTTGCACTCCTGCAACCCCTTTTCTATAATGCCACCCTGGGCAGCTGCCCATGTGGGCCAAATCAAAAACTGCAACCAATCACAAAATCACGATTTAACTGTGTCATAACAATGAGGATTTTGTAAGAGAACTTTTTGATAATCAGTACTTTATCGTTATGACTTATGAGATATGTAACTTATAATTATAAAATAAAATCTAAATATATGAGATACGTATGAAATACTACCTTAGAATAGTAATTTTCTAATTATGACTTAGAATGCTAAAGTAAACTCATAATCAGGGCTTTCTAATTATTACATTATCACATAAGTGAGATTTTATCTCATATGATTACTAAATATTCATCTATCCTTTATCTATACCAACTTAACTGTGGAGGTTACAGAGATTGTGAGACACGTATCCCATTATTATGATAGTAGTGAAATAATGTGGAAGCATTTTATTTTTATCTCATATAGTAAAACAGTTGTTATGAATATGAGATGCATTTTCTTTCTTCACAGCGATTAAAATAGGTTGTTTTTTATATAAACCGGTTGCCTATGTGTGAACAATAAAGTTATTCAGTATTTTTAATGTTCAACCAAGACATTATAACTGTAAAGATGCCTATTCAGAAAAAGGTTATTTTTAAAAATGGCAAACAAAAAAACCCAACTTAAAATAAAAAATAAATATGTCTTGCAGTCGCACTCAACTTTAATTTCATTATTTATTATTACGTATTATGTTATTTAATACACTTTAAAGTGGAAATAAGCGTGTTTTAGTAACATTGAGAGGAGGTCGGCCATGCAAACCTGACAGGGAGCTGTTTGTTACACCATATGTTACTATTTCATGGCTAAAACAACGTTATAAGAGAAATAAAACAAAGTCGACAAAATGGTGGCTGTATTTAAAGCTCACCCGTATTTCATGACTTGTGTCGTTGCCCTCGTCGCTGTCCTTCCCTCCGCGCTTCCTCTGCTGCTGTAGCTGGATCTGCTCGAAGGTCTTCAGCAGCTCCTCCTCCCTCAGTCCGAGCGCTTGGTTACTGGAGGCGAAGCTCTCCAGCAGCTCCAGCACCTTCACTATCTTCGGAACCAGACCCTCGACGCTCTCTTTGCCGTAGCCGTCGATGAGCTTCTCCACCTCGGCGCCGATCAGCTTGGCTATTCGGTACACATCATCGACGGTAAGGGCGGAGAAGGTCCCGTTGAAGCAGCAGGACTCCTGCGGGACTCTGGTCTCCGTCTCCATGATGTTTCCTCTGAGGTCAGCAGCAGCAGGAGTTCGCTTCACATGCTCCGCCGCCTAAAGCTGGCTCGTTTGCTCGATTTGAAAGCGAAACAGAGAAAGTGAATTCTTCTAACCCTCGCCTGCTTTGGCGTGCACTTTAAAGCGCATACCCTGAACCCACGCTACCGACATGCCTGCTCATGTTCGCAGCTCTTAATTATTTACTGCTACGTCTCCTGCCAGACCTTACAAAGAAGCGGAGCGTGGTGGTGGGACGGGGCTGGGCAGGACCCTCCTCCTCTCTGACAAATACAAGCACCAACTCGCTGCCAGCTCCTGCAAACAGAAGCACCCAGCAGAGCGTGAACACTGGGCTTCCTCTCTGCAGCCAAAGCCACCAATGCCATCTGCAAATGCATGCAGTTATATAAAACTAACTGTGGCAGGAAAGTCGATGAACAGTCACTGTGAGTTGCAAACGTATTCATGCGCGTTCATCTGTTTCATATGGCGTTGCAAACTTTGATGCATTAAAGACAAATCTTAAACATCGTGACGTGCATTTGCGTTCACCCCTCCAACAAGCAAATAGTTTGTGAAACCACGTCTCTCTGCGTTTACAGCTGCAAGGATTTTACGGGGTATCTCTCTACCAGCTTCATACGTCTTCATTTTGCTCATTCATCTGTGACAAATTTCTCAAACATATTTAAATAGGAAGCAGAGAGTCTAGGAACATGAATCTTTTTAACCCTCACCACAGATTCTCAGTTGGATTCAGCTCTAGATTCAGAGCCAGACCAAGGCACAAGCAAATTAAGCATACAACCTTGGGCCAACCCTGTCTGGACTTTGACTGGGCCACTCCAACGCACGAAAGTGGTTTTATCTGAACCATTCTAATGCAGCTCTGACTCTGGAGTTGTTGTTCTGGTGATGAATCCCTGAATAAGTCTCAGGTTTATTCCCTCAGGATGTTCCTGTATTTAGCTTCATCCGTATCTTTTCTTTGAAACCGACCGGCTACTATGTTCCTGCAGAGGAAAATAATTCCCATGAAATTATGTTGCGTTTAGGGAGAAAAGTAGTTTCATATGACTAGAGCATCTCCTAAAACCCATTTAGTCTCCAATATGGATAGTGGCGGCTTTTAAATGGGACGTCTTACCTCTTGCCATACTTCCATTAATTCCATATTTGCAGAGTGCACGGCTAAATACCAGAATTTGTCCTATCAACCAATTCTCCCTCTTCAGCTGGGAATCTCTGCAGTTCCTCTATAGTTGGGCCTCTTTGCCGCTTCTCTAATAGACACACGACTTGAACAGCCCCAGTTTATGTTGATGGCCATGTCTTAGTTGTCAAATAAGTTGTATTTTCAGATCGTGGACTTAATATGGATCAACAAATGTCCCCTCTTCAGCTGGGACTTAACAGTTTAAGTGAGAAGTTTGGGATGTTTTTAACCTTTCCCCCTGACCTGTCCACTGTGTCCGCTGGTCTTCATGATGCTGTTTGTTCACCAATGTTCTGAGACCTTCACAGCCTGGAACTGTTGTTTATTCAGATGAGTGACAGGTGGAGTCTACTTACTAGGGCTGATCAAATTAATCTTCTAATTGATGCAATGTGGATAAATGATTCTGTATCGCTGCAGAAGCCATTAATTGTAATGTAACTTCATTTGTTTTCTGACAGATTTTAGCCTTAGATAACATTTTTTCCCTTCAGCCACAAACGTCACAGTGGAGCAACAAGTGCAGCTTCACCTTTGCTGATACATTGCAGTCGTGGCAGAAGGCTTTGAACCTTCAACTTTCCTAATGTTGACTAATTGTTATGATTTATGGCTTTTCAGAAAGTTCCCAGTATCAAAGATTTAGTTTGCGTCTGCAGAGCATGTTTTTACCACAGCCTAAGATGCCACAGCAGAACGAAGAAAGTTTATCTTAAATGCTTACGTTTTGCACCTTTGCATTGTCCCAAGGACTGCTGTGAGGTGTTAGAAAGCTGTTTCAGGGGTGCCATGTTATGGTCAGACAAATTCATGATAAAAAAAAGTGTCTGACATTTTCTATTTGTTAATGACAACAAACCCAAACAAAATACTCATAATGCATCGATACCAAATCGTTGACAATCGTAATTGAATCGAGACTTGTGAAGATTCAGATCTCTACAATTGACTGAGTTCTGAATGCAAGTGTTGATCCTATTTTTGCATCTTTCTTCTGTTTGTGGTTGGTCCACTTAAACATGTGCTGTAGTGCCTGACCTTTGGCCTGAAGCAGTGTTTACTAGTATAGCCATAGTAAATCTAGATGCACAACTTCCTCTTTAGTCACAACTCTTGTAAATTTCAGAGCACACAACAGAAGGAAATTATCCAAACAACTTCTATAAAAACTGATCTTTATTTAAACCCAGCATACAACATCACAGGATGTACAGTTGGAACATGTTAACCGGGTATATCTGGTATGAAAATGCAACTTTCAATTTCATTTCTCAAAGGGAGAAGAAGAAGTGGTGTTTAACCTTCTGAAATAATGCCAAAAGTTACACTGCATTTTATGTCCTGGAAAATACTAGTTCACATGTAAGATTTATGAGAAGCTACAAGAACAAAGACTTACCAAGGGGTTTACTGCAATGTGACAGCAGAAAAAACAAGACATTCATGGGAAATAATGAACAAAACTAATTCTTAAAAGCTCCTCAAGCCTTCACATAAAAAAAAAACCCAACCAAAATATCACAATTACATGTACTGAGAAGAAATATTACAGAGACATATCCAGACTGGCTCTTCATGATTCTGGCAGATCTATCTACAAAGATTTGAAGAGCAGAACGGTGGCGCTCAGCCGAACATGTCCTCTCTGTCAGCGTTGTAAATCTCGCCCTCCTGCAGCGAGGCGAAGTTCAGGAAGTGCGAAGGCCGATGGACTTCATGGTAGAACTCTTTGGGGTTGGAAAGCTGCAGGTCGTACTTCATGTTGGGATCGTGGCGCACACCTGTTGGCAAAAATCATCATTTTTACCAGTTCTGGAAGAGATTTTTAAATAAGCATGAAAAACAAAGCTAAAGTAAGGCTACTGACCCATGAAGTTGTAGTTCCAGGAGACTTGCCCGGGAACCATGAAAAAGCCCAGGAAGCGATCAGAGAGCAGCATTTGGACTCTTTCATAGTGGGATGGTAGGTAACCTTTAGGGTTGTTGCCTTTATCGGTGTTCTGGCGACCCCATTCATAGCCGCTGGGCGTCAGCTTGTAGGCAGTGAGTGTGCATGAACCAGGCGTGAAACTGAAACGAAATGTAACAGTATTCAAATCAGTAAACTAGTTTATTACATTGTTACAACCTCTAACAGGGTACCATCACATTTTCATATCTAAACCCATATTTTCGCATAATTTTCAGTCCTTTTTAGAGATGTCCCGATCAGCCTTTTGTGCCTCCGATCCCGATCCTTTAATCACAAATCCGATCCAATTTCGAGTCCCGATCCAATATTTTGACTTTAGTATTGAAATTTATTAAACTGAAATATATTTTTAGCAAGTAACTCAGCTTCACTTCTTTATAAGACTAATTTCATCAATAAGCATTAACCATTATTGTTGTAAATCCCATGAAATCAAAATCTTACAGAGAATTAAAGGTCAACTTCAGTTTAATATTTCAGACAAAAGTAAAAAGTAAAACTCTTACTTGGTACAGTATTATATAAAACAAAAACAAAAAAGGTTTTTCTGGCTGGTTATATGCTGGCATGCACAGGGCTGCCCTCCATTTCATGGGATCGGATCCACTCTCCATTTGAGTAAATACGTGTTAGAAAGCCCACATTGTTCTAACTTTGTAAGTTGCAGTATTATTACTGGTATTTTCACTATAAGCTGAAATATCCTATGCTCCTAAACTCAGCATAGATTTCCGACGCTACTTGAATGCACCACAGGTGCTTTTCAGCCTCTGCCTTTTTTTCCTCCTCCTTGCTGCTGAGCAAGAATGTTTTCTCTGATTATTCCGTTTTTTTGTTGCGTGCAAATGCCAGGTGAGTTTCTGTGCCTTTACTATATAGTTTAAAGTACGGTTAAGCATATTTGTTTAAGTTTACCCATGTTAGAACTGTGTTTAATCTGCTATGCTGATTTGTGGTAACTAAGAGTCATTGCTTGTACCGCTATGGAGGTTTGAATTATTGCGCAATCACCGTCAAAGGTAACTAGGAGGTACTTTCATAAAAACCGGCAAAACTCCTCAGCTAATATAGCGGATTTCCGAAAAATGTGAAAATATCGGGTCGATCCGATCTTGAGATTGGGACATCCCTAGTCCTTTTTTGCTCTTTTTGAAAGAATACTATCCAGTAGTATTAGTAGTATCAGATTCACAGAAAATAAGCTGAATTGAAACCTACCTGCAAGTGATTATGATGGTCTTTTCTCCATCCCATGACGGGTTATCAGCCATGATCTTGGCATGGGTTGTAACATCCTGTGGCGACAGCTGTGGTGACTCGTTCGGCTGTGTGTGGACCCAGCCAAGGGGCTCCATTTCCTGATCAAGCACAATAAGTACGTTTACAGCTCACCAACACACATGCGCCATACATTTGGGAGAACAAAATGTGCTCTTACTACAGTGGTCTTACTTTAATACAGAAAATACAGGTCTTACTTTAAGGTATTCATGAGAAGGTAACTGGTTGGGGAGGTGGACAGTCTGATGTGTCCCCCACTGAGGTACCATGACGATACAACGGATCTCCTTCACCTGAGGGTTGTCTGGTGGGCTGGTGCCATACAGGTAGCCTGCAATCTGGAGCAACAACAAGGTCAATATCAACATAAGACAGCGGAGGAGCAATAGGATTATGGAGCAAGAGGCGTTTAATTATTTTGTAGTTTATTTAATGTGGGGGGGAGGTCATACCTGAGCCCGCAGATCTGAGATGCAGATGAACTTCTTGAGAACGTTCTTGGGCAGGATGTAGGTGTAACCCGTCTCCTTGATGTCATCAGAAGACACATAGATGTGGTTGGTTCGGAGATGGAGGTTGGCAGCAGATATGGCCCTGACCAGGAAAAAAAGAGAAGGGGAGAATTAAAGCCAACTGATAATAAATACATCAACAGGGTATTACAGTAAGCCAATAGGGACAATTCCAGCTAATACCTTCACAAATTAAACTAAGTTTCTGTATACCTGACTCTCCACTCGGTCTTCGAGGAGAAGGTCTGTGTCTCATAGTTGGAGGTGGTGGAGGTGATGATCTCATCTCCATGTTTGTTGACTGTGCGGGTCTGTGTGGCCGTGAGCTGCGACTGCTCCTTCGTCTGTTTCTCTATCTCAGCGATCTGCTGTCGCTGCTGAGATGGGGCGGAGATCTCCATACCCAGGATGATGTCACGGATCTCAGATTGGGTCAGTGATGCCACGTTAACGCTGCATACAACCAAAAAAACCTTTCATTACAAAATGTAAGCACTGCTTTAATCCGCCCTACAAACATCGATTGAGGCCCATCCTGAATGAATGAACAAATCAACTCTTACTTGTTCTTTTTTCCATAATCTGCCAGAATGAGATCCTTAAGTTGAACTTCCACCTTGATCCACTCCTCGTCAGTGAGTGTGGGCCAGATGTGATGGGGCTCAGTTATGGTGGTTTTATCAGGCTTCAGGATCACCTTGGCGCGGTCATTGTTGACGTGGAGCGCTCTTAGGATCAGGATGAGACGGGAGAAGGCCTGGAAGCAGAGGGGAGAACAATGCAGGCTTTTTACACAGGGAAGGTCAGTTTGTTGCCAAAAATCTAAATCTCCAAAAGTGTTTATTGGAAAATCATCTTGGGTCAACCTGGAAGCGAAGCTTAAGAGTCAACTAAATACACAAAAAAGTATTGCACATCTTCAAAGATACTAAACTCACAGTGTAAGATGAGATGGTCTTCAACCAATCATCGTAGAGGTTGAAAAGCACCATCTGCGGCTCTGTAGCCTTCAAGATCAGGTCTCCAAACTTTTCCACCTTCAAACAAGCCTGGAAGGGTAGCTGTAACTCTGAGCCCTTGATCACAATGTTGGGGAAGTCGAGCAAGTGGACCTAAACAGAGACAGCGGGCACTACAACTGTAAAAAAAAACTGTCCTCATATATTACATTTTCCATCTATAGAGGTTGATTCTTAAAGAACCGGTTAAAGCAGAGGAAAGTCTTACCTCCAGAGGGTCCAGCATCCCCTTTCTGGTCACAATGATCTGCTTTGGCTGCTCCTCCACAGGGAGGGAGCGGATCAGGGCAGCAACTTCTTCAGCTGTTTTCCATTTGGCCAGCTGCAAAGAAAAAATAATTATATTAAAACGTGTTTCGCAATAAACAGACAAACACCAACAAACAACCCAAAAGATTGAGGTTGCGATACAGAGAAAACCAGTACTTATCAACCAAATTCTGAAATCCAAGTCCCATTTTTACTTTATGCTTTAAAGTACAGTATACATTTATAAATAAATAGAAAACAATATTTTAGAATCAAACATGAACTAGAAGACTAAATTTGTTCCTGAAAGCTAACTGGTTTTCACCTGTCCCAGACGTTTCTGTCCAGCCCACACAGATGTGTGGATGATCTTGAGGAATAGTTGACCTGTCCTTGGGTTGAAGATGAAAATGGCTCCATTGATGGGCTTTGTGGTCAAGTTTCCTTCAAAAGTCTGTGTGCACAAATGTAATTATAATTTTTCTAAATTCAGGTGTAAAAATCATGCATCCTGACATGTTTTTCCTTCACAACAACAATTCTGACCTTGTGGATGGTGACTCTGTACACATTCGTGTCATCCACAAACCAGATGATCTGGTTGGAGAACAGTTCACCGTAGTTCTGAGAGGACAGGTACGGCTCAGTGGGCTCTGAGGAGTAAAGCTGCAGACCCTTGCGGATGCGCTCTCGGAGCACATACAGAGCCGGGTTGGCCTTCATGATCTTGGCCATGGCCTGCTGGATCAGAGGCTTGCTCCCAGGGAACCAGTTACCATAGGCACTAAATGAAAAGCACACAAAGGGCATGGTTAAATACACCATGTTCCCAACAAAATAAATATGAAAATAATAATAATAAATTAATAATCCAATAACCCTAAACTGGTCTTCGTAAATCTTATATAGTTCACAGTATGGTGACTGAAACTGGTCGCCATTTTGGATGACTTGACTATTTCCAAACACTCCCCAAAATAGCTACATCTTAAAGCAAGTTCAAGGGAGAAGACCACCAATCACAGACCACGATCTCCTGGTTTACAGCATCATTTGTGAATGAACCCAACACTACATTTTATAAAGATAAACCAGTGTGAGCCCTAGAAAGAAAAAAACATCCTAAGAGGCTACAGGACAGAGATCGATTTTTAGTAATAATGAATCAAAGGACACCTGTGCAGGTTGTAAGCCAGGTCGATGGCAATGAGGACTCCGGTGGGGGAGGGGTAGATGCTCATGTTGTCTGTGGTGTAGTCAAGGAACTTTGCTCTGGCGTAGCGCTCAATGTCGTGAGAGTCGTAGTCGCCCCATCTGAGCTGGATGTCAATCCAGTATTTCTGTGTGGTGGTGCTGTCCATCACATCCCTGCAGAAGAAGGTAAAAGGTCAGATTTACTTACACGTAGAGTAGGATCTCGATTCACATTTATATAAGTTCTTCTTCATAAGGCTTACTTTGAGTCGGCAAGCAGAGACGGACGGGACACGTTCCACTTGTAAGACGCAAACAGGAGGATGTCTGCACAGGAGGAATTCATCTTGTAGGACTTCCTGGGGTGGATGGTCTCCTTCTGCACAGTTTCGATCTCCAGAGCATCGAGCTCCTGGTCAAAAACCTGAGATCCAAAAAGAAAAACTTATTAAATCTTCTGGAGTGGAGAAGACTTTTGTTCTGTCATTTCCTTTGTTGACACAAGACTCCTTCACTAATGGTAAAAAGTAAGTCAATAGAACCCACCTGACAGAGATCCATGACGATGCTCTCATGAATCTTCTGCCACAAGTGAGCCCTGAAGATCTGAATGAGGGAGATCTTCAGCGTGGGGATCTTGCCATGCATAAAGATTCCCGTCAAGTCAAGCTGTACTTGGAAACCCACATACACCTGGAGACAAGACAGAAAACCAACTTAAGAGCAGACATTCCCAGCTAGAAGATGCGTTCATTTAGCAATGGATAACTGGACTAACATTAGCTCGGTTGATGGTGGGTGACCACCACAGTGTGAAGCGACGGTTCGGGATTTGGTTCAGACCAGACCTCTGGGCATTTGTCAGCTTCTTCCACTTCATCGACTCCTCAAAACCACTGGCCTTTTCCCTAAAGCAAAGAATAACTTCAAATGAAAAACTTCTTATACGGCTGAAAATGATGTGATAGAACACAGTAATCATCACTCTTAGTGGTAAGGTGTACATACCAGAAGAGACCCTCCCAGGTGGGGAAGTAAGTGCCTTTGAAGAGCGTGTGCTCCAGGATGCCCTCCACACCGCCCAGAGCCTGGATCATGTCTGTGCGGTAGTTGTTCAGATTCCACAGCTTACCGTCGTGCCTCTGGTGGGTCCACCAGAATGGGTTCTGTTTCAGCACCTGAAGGAGACATCGAAATGATCAAAGGAACCATCTCTTACACTCAATGTAGGCTAATATTTCCAATTATAATGTTCTTGAGCTGGGAATCTCATCAAAATGTGCTCAAGGAGAATCCTGTATCCAAAACATTTAATCAAGTAACAATTCCCCCCCCATTTCCTAATGAACTCTATTATACCTGATACTGTTTGAAGTCTGTCCTGACTCTCCAGCCCTTGTCATAGGCCAGTGTGTGTCTGTCCTTCTGGAAAAGTGTGTTGATCCGAGGTATTCCTCTATCCCAGGAGTCCTCCAGATCCTCCAGAGTGAGACGCCTGGAACAAACAAATATTTTAGCAGAGGTAAAGGTCATAGACCGTGCCTGGCAAAAGTTTTGATGGCCCGAAAGCCTTTTCACATTTTGTTCTTTTAAAACCACAAGCCGTAATTTACTCTAAATTCAAAAGTCCCCTTTTGAACAAAGAATTTTATTAATTAATTTTAAGCATTAAGAAGCTGTTCTGTGAAAACCCCTCAGAACATGTAGCATCATGAAGACCAAGGAACAACCTGCAGATGGTCCAATCTAACTGAACCAGATCTAATCTACAAAGAATGTTAGGCAATGAAATTTAATTAAAAAATATTTGAGGGGTTTGTATACTTTTTCACGGCACAGCAAGATCTGTACAAAATAACTGGTAGAATTAAGTTAACTTGTCGATTAAGCGCATACCTGTTCTGGGCAATGGCCTCCTGTCTCTTGAGGGCATATTCGGCCCAGACTCTCTGAGAGTCGATGAACTCACTCTCCCACGGCTGAATGTACCGGTACAAGTTAGGAATGAGCTGATCTTCTTCGTGACTCATTCCAGACCTGAAGTGGGTGATACCCACATCTGTCTGCTTGGACCACCTGGCAACCAAAGACAAGCAAATGAGTCATTTGTTTGGACACAACAAACAATCTGATAAGAGATGATCTCATGTTATCATCGACTCCTTACCGTAGGTCTGACTGCGGGATGAGCACGTGACCCATGGACAACATGCCAAGACCGCCCAGCTCTTTAGGAGTGTAGAAGACCACAGGAGGGAAACGGCTAGGCATTTTAGAGTTTAGGCCGATCTTGATACGGGTCTGAATCTTGTTCTCGCATTTCACTAGAAGGTCCAGGAGCTCCTGTGTGTTGACCACAGCCTCACGGAAGTACGTCATCAGACCGATCAGAGCAGTGTTCCACTTGTTCACAATCTGAACACAAAAGCAATATATAGAGAGAGATGATTCTTACATTATAATGAACTGTGTGTTTCCACAGTAGCTTATGACTGTAAAGACTGTTTTCTAACCTTGGTGAAAGTGGTGGATCCAGAAGCCATGAGAATCTGACGCACTCTGTTATGGAAACGCTGCATGGATTCATCATCCACACGCAGGAAACACTGTGCTGTCCTCTCTTTAGTGACCTGCATCAGAATGCACGACAAGACACATTCAAATTAATTTGAAAAAGAAAATTTAGTACTGCTGAGTTTTTGACCTCTTCATTTCATTTTTTTACTCGTCAGTTGCTTCTTTCCCACCTCATTCTGCAGGTTCCAGACTCCATCTTTGTGAGTGAACTCCTCATAGCTGGTGCGGCACTTGGGGAGGATGCGGCACTCAAAGCCACACATGTTGAAGAGCAGGTTGGGGTTGTCCTTACTGTAGACCGACACAAAGCTGTTCTCCCACTGGACTGTTGTCACAGACCTCGGCAGGCGATTCTTGATGTCCCAGAACACTGCTCGTCCACTGGGGGCATTAAGAGGAGACTTCAAATCTACAGCCGCCTCGTCAAATAAGTCGACTCTTTTACAAAGTTTAGTCTAACAAGCGTCTGGCCGATTATTTTGGGATAAACTTACAGGTTGACATCGTGCTTCATCAGCCTCATGCGGGCATCACGAGGCCAGCACTTCTTGTTGTTGTATCCCACGATGTTCTCGTTGTTGGGGTCTGGGTGCTCCGTCAGATACCGCTGAATCAGGTCTCTGGCCTCATCAGCAGAAAATCTGCAGCATCAATAAAACAATTAAGGCTATTTAAAGGTTCTTACTGGGAAAAATCCATCACGTAAATCAAAACGACCCGAACAAAAAGCGACCGTCCTGTGGTGTTGTTTTAATCCTACCTGAAGAAGATGTGAATGCGGTCGATGTAGCGACAGTACAGCCTGATGGGATGGGCCGACTCTGTGTTAGTGTCCTGGAAACTCAGGAAGTCATTAGGCATCTGGGGAGGCCCGGCCATCTCGCTGGCACGATGCAAACCGAGCACCAGTAGGTCCATCACAAGGCCGTAGTACTGTACTATAAAAGAGGCAAACTGGAGCCCCCTGATGATGCCGTAGGAGTTGGTGTGGTTCATGTCCTACAGGATCGGTAAAGGCATTTAAACTCATCTTCCAGAACCCAATTGGCAAATACGTCCTAAAAGAATAAGCGAACATGATTACCTTGTAGTTTATCACCACGTTGTTCTTGGCCGTCATGTAATCAGCGATGTTATGGTCAACAATAAGCCGCAGCAGCCTGTTGAGCAAAGTCAGATCGATCTTCTCGTACATCTTCTCATAGCGAGACTCCAGCATCACGTTGCACTCTCCTTCTGCCGTTTCCCACACATCCTGCAAATTGTTGATGCCTGAGGAATAATCAGATTTGTTAGAAAGAGCTTGCGTTTACAGAAATATTTATAAACTATTACAGAGTTCTACAATTTTATAATTATTACTTTGACACTTTGTCCCCATCTATAAACTGCAAAAAATTTTATTTTAGCAGTTTTTGCAACATCACAGCAGAAAACATGATTTATGATCTTTATGTTCCAGAAATCACAAAGATGGGTTTAGATTTTGCCCTTTGGTAAAGCACTATGTCATTTTTTGGTAGTTGGACAAACTTGGATAAGAATCATTTTAAAACTAATATTTTGAGAAATGCCAAATGTATTTATCTTGCATTAAAATCAGATTCTTTAAAGTGTGTCATCTCTCATCCCTATATTTGGTTTGTAAAAAACTTTCCTGAATGTATTATTGCAATCCTGTACCAGCCATCTAATCCAGGCCCAGTGTAAGAAGCTCAGGACAAGTTTAAAAATATAATCAGAGACAACAACAAAATCTTTAGGTAATGAAACATGGAAAGTATGAACATTTCCTAATTTGAGATTATTGGTGCTATATAAATAAATTGAATTGAATTACTTTTCCAAATTTATAAAAAAGGTTTAAGACTGCATAAAAATCCTGCCAAAATGAAATACTAGGCTCTGTTGTTCTAAAATGTTTTCCAATAGCACAAAGCCAAGTGTGAAGGTCACCTTGGCACCACTTGTAGACCAGAAGCGGTGGTGGTTCGGTGTCAGCAGGTTTGATCCAGGGGGGGAAAAGACGTCTCTTGTCTGCCTCATACCACAGGTACTGGTCCAGGTAGGCATCAGTGATCTTCTCCAAGGGTTCCACGTCGTACACAGGCACAAGGTGGCTGTACAAGTCCATGAACTCGATACCAACCTGCAAAAGTAGAATAAATACACCTAATTACAAATAAATCACACCTGCTGGGTAAGAAAACCGACAAAAAATGCATAAATAAATACATAAGCTTTGGTCTAGAAAGATATCAGGACTGACTTTAAAACCATTTTAGAAGAAACTATTTTTTCCTACCGTTCTCAAACTGACCAGAACTAATTTAAAGAAATTTATAAGAACTTTCTCACAATGTTCTGAATTTGAAACTTTTCTAAACAGCAGGTAAAAATCTCTGGCTGACCTCTTTAAAAGCTCTTTGAGTGAGCAAGTGACGTTTGATTCTAGAAAGGGCTTCATGAGGGTTGTCGTAGGCCTGCTCTATCAGTCCCAGCTCCTCCCTCTGACTCTGATTCAGACGAGACTTTACGCTATCAGACACAGAAACATACATGGAAAAAATATTAAATTTTGAGGCAGAAAACATTTGATTAAATAGTTGATGACTGCCACAGGATGTAATTACCTGTAGGCCTCTTTGAGCCTCTCCAGAGCCAGGATCAGCAGCTTGGTGTCGTGTTTATAAGACAGTGGGGGGAAAGGTATAGGAGAGAACCGCCGACTCTCCAGCCAGTGCACAGTGGTGGTGTAAATGGCCACGGCTTCCTCGGCAGTGATGTATGGTCCATCCTGGAGGCAGAAAATAAAATCAAGAATAATTTTTGTGAAAAAAACTTTTCAGTGAAATGTTTTGGACGTTTTGGCGCTTTATGCTTTGGATTGAAGCAAGTATCTGAACAGTGAAGAAGCCAACTGCTCATGCAGCCAGCTATAGAAAATCCACCATTCATTTTTATATTCCTCCAGTTCTTACGCACAGGCAAGCTGGCCAATGCAAGTGCGCCTTTGTAGGAGGACTTCAAATTAAGGAAATCAAGTTGTTTTGATGAATTATTATGTTTTCTAACTGATGAGTCAAATAGAAAGTCACTCACCTAATAAGTTAAAAATGTGACAAAGTTTCACACTGCTGAGGGTTTAAATGAGAAGGTTAGTCCTGTGTTACCTTCAGGTAGTTGTGCTGTCTTTCCTGCTCAGCTTTCAGGTACAGACGAGTCAGCCTGCCCAGGTTCTTCTTGCACACCGTTTTGTCCACGGTGGCTCCGCGGCGAATTCGTTCTCTGTTGTAGTGAGCCGTGTTGGTCCACCAGTCAGCTTTGGCTTTCACGTACCGCAGGATCATGTTCTCAATAGGAGTAGGGAGTCCAGGCACCTAATTAACGGTTGGGAGAAGAAAAAAAAATCTTGATTAATTGTTGAAGTAAGTAAAAATCATGTAGTTTTACTTACTACATGATTCTGTAGTAAGTAAAACCAGTTAATTCAGGCTACGGGAGATTGTTCAGATTATTGGCAGTTTATTCAACTTGATTAAATCATAAAGCTATAATAAGAAACTGCTTGTATTATGAAGGGAATGAGTATGAAGGCTGATTAGTAATGCTAGTTGCCCTAATAAAACAACCATTATGGCTACATTTTAAAACAGTAAACACCTTTTTTACAGTGATTGCTAATATAAATTAATGACCACTAACACATATATGATGGTCATCCTAAATCCTGCTAATCATAGTTCCTGAGAGTGATCTGTAACACACAGAAATCAGTAACAGCAGGCCAAAGCTCAACAAAAACCGGACCTCCATGCAAGCCATCTCTCTGAAGCACTGACCTTCCATGGGATGTTGGCTTTCCAGCACCTCCAGGACTCACTGAGGTGCTGCAGGATGGTTCTGGCCTTGTTTTGTTTGATACCTTCAGGCATCATATCCAGGATGTCATGCATCACTGCAGCACGCAGCTCCAGGTCAAAGTGAGACTCCACTCGCTGCTTGGTCACCGTCTTGGCCACGCCCTTGGAATGACGTCCTGTTGAGGAAATGTAACAGCACGTTGGTGTTTGTTTGCACATTGTCCCTCCTATAATATCTGAATGTGAGCACAACAGCAACCATTGGATTAACATGACTGCCTTACCTTCGAACTGCCTTGCCAGCAGATTCCCGAGCCACCTCTCCAACAGTGGAGTGATCCCCCGCATGAAGAAGAGCCACACTCTCCAGCCAGCAGCCCAGAAGCCACAACCTGGTCCCTTGCCCACAGGACCCTGATCAAACACAAATGAGACAACTTAAAAAGTCTAAAAGATCTCAACAGCTGGGATTCTTTAAATGGGTCTTGAAATCACCTTGTGTTCAGAAAGAATTGTGTTACATGGTGTGTTTACTCACAGTGTTGAACCGGTAGTAGACGAGATGCTTCAGGTCTTTGCACATGCGGATTTGTCTCATCAGCTTGTACTTGTAGCGGTACATGCCCGTCAGCTGTCCCACGTGAGCAAAGATGTACTGCAGCCCATCGGACAGCTACAAGATCAAGAAACACAATCAAGTCAAGGATCACCATGTCAGAAAATCAAAAATGCCAAACCCAATGGGGCATAGCCTGGATCCTCATATCAGGGCATGCCAACGTTTTAAGAAGTTACCATTTTAAAACTGCTACAATGAACAATCAAAACCCACCTGAAAAGCATCAACATTCCCCAGTCTGTACTGTACGTGGCTGTCCACCACCAGCTTGCTCAGACGTAGCACCTCTCTGCACAGATGGAAGGCGTTGCCGAATCTGGATTTCTTTCTCTCCTGAAGGGAAAACATGTACAATGCCAGTTTACACAAAAATAATGTAGAATATAACAAATTTCGGGAGTTTTAAGCACCAGATCTCTTTACTCTCCAAGCTTGTCATTAAATACATTTAAAACAGATGCATCTGTGCAGGAAGTTGTACCTTTGTGGTGAGAGTCTTGACCGGCTTCAGGTTGAAGTTGTAGTCCAGATGTAGGTAGTTGAGGTTCTTGCGGTGAATGAGCAGATTGAGCATGTTGTAACCCTGTCTGCAGACCTGCAGGCCAACCTCCACCCAGTCCAGCTTGGTTGACTGAAAGAACTTTGTTGCTTTGAAGGAGCGGAACAGGTATCTGAAAGGCAGCAGAAGCAGAAACTTTACAAAAAACATTGACAAATTGTGATTGAACTGCTTTAAATTACAATTTTAAAAAAAAGGAACAGGAAAACAAAACTATAGCAGCTGATGGTCACCTTTTCTTCTGAGCCTTGGGGGGTCTGTGTTTGAGAGCATTTAGCACGTAGTACTTCAGTAGTTTCTGGTACGACACGCGAACCTTCACCGGCTGCCCAGCTGGGCAATGCTCCCGGTACCTGGAGAGTAATTCACACCATTTAAAAGTTTCTCAAAATGCATCTTATCAGAGCTGAATAAACTTTTTTTTGTCTTTTTTAAAACATAATGGCTGTTAGCTCACCAGTTTTTGACCAGCGGGATATCAATGGCGCGCCTTGTGCGACCAGAACGCAGGTTGAAGGGTCTCGGGGCCCAAAGCAGAGCGATGCCATTGGCTGTATTGTCAGTGTAGAGCGGCGTCTCTTTAAGGAACGGCTCCACAAACTCTGGAAGCTCAAACTCCTCATCATCATCGGGGAGTGGCTCCTGGCTCTGAGGGAGAACAGGAAATTAAGAAAAGTACAATAAGAGTTTCTGGCTTTTAAAGAAAAAAGCCAAAAAAAGGAGAAATTATAATTAGAAGGAATATCTGGACAGTAAGGAGTACTCTGCAGCTGCAGACAGGCATAGGATAAAAAGTCACCGTTCATGTTATTATTCCTCTTGTTCTTACCCACGTGCAAGCAGAACAATACAAGTGCGCCTTTGTAAGAGGACCTTTTAATAAAGCACTGGTTCATTTGTCATCAGCAGGAAAATAAAGATGAATAACCACAAACCTTGACTGAATGTCTGTGAGAAATGGGGTTGATCAGCGGATCAAAGTAGAACGCTGGAAGATCTGGGTCCTCAGTCTTGATAAATACCACATTGGGTGTATGGTACCTACAGAAAACCAGCTATAAGAGCCCAACTCGCACAAAGAATGCATCATGGAGAAATGTATGTTCCTAAAGAAATGGGGAATGCTATAAAACATGTCTGTTTAAAAAAATAGTCCCTTGTTTACTTCTCACCAGGTAAGGTGCACATGATGTGGCAAGTTATTGTACAAGTAGGGGAAAGCAATCTTGTACTCTGTCCTGATGGGCTGCCGGATGATGATTTTGTTGATGTCGTTGAACTCGTTCCAGTCTTCATCCCTGCAGAACAAACATCAGTCAGCTAAAATTAGGGAAGAAGGTCTCTATAGGTTTTAAATGTCATTTTTTCAAAGATTTTCCAGAACATTTCAACAAAGACATGTTTCGCCTGGTTGGGTTTCATGTTCTATAAACTAGGGATGGGCATTCGATTAAACTGTCTTCATCGATCATCGGGAGAATTAATGATCGATTTTCGATTAATCATTTATATTTTATATTAAAATTCATTGTTCATAAGCTATATTAAAATGCAGTGAGAATAGAAAAATAGCGTGTTTCCTCATTGAGATCTTCATTACAAGAGGGACACCTCGTGGCAGTTAATTCACGGTAGTTGCACAAAGAAAATATGCGCTATAAGCAGCGGAGCCGACAGCTAAAAGACGCTACTCATTAACACAACTGACGCTCATATATTTTTCTTCTCCAAAAAAGTTTTTTTTAAAAAGTCATGTTAAACAATAACTTAATTAAAAAAATATAATACTTATAGGTCTGATAGTTTTGTGTTACATTTGGCAAAAAGAGCCGAGAAAGAGGATGAGAGAGATTAGCGTGTCTAACAATAAATTAGGCTCATTAACAGAGTAAAAAAAGACAGAAAAAAGGAAACGTTACTTACATACAACTTTAGCACCAGTCTACTGATTTTTTTTTTAGAAAGATGAGCATGTTAACATGCTGCTGGGGTCAGAAGCGAAAGCAGCTGCTGTCGCGTCTGACCTGCAGTGCCGAGATCACCTGCTGTGAGGGGACAGACGTCGCTGTGATACACATACCTCCGTGCTAACCAGGCAAGCCTCTGGAATATTGTTTCATTCATTTTCCACCAGTTTGTAGGGGTGCAATCCAGGGGTGGCGGAGCCCCCCTCAGAAAGTAATCGGTGAGGAAGTTTCTCTGCTCGTTGTGCATCTCGGCTCCACCGTGCTAACACCTACTTTATGCTAGGTTGAGACCAAGAGCAGGATGCTCCGCTTCTAACCAGGGTAGGAAGTGCGTTCAAGTAATTATACACAGCTTAGCAATGTTGGCAGTGAACCGAGACTTTTTTGTTTGTTTATTTTTTTAGTCAAAGTGGTCCCACGCCACACTTTGCTGCGACTTCTTCATGACAATGCTACTTTTGAAATACACATAAACTGGCAAGAAACTGAGTCGGCCTGTCGATTTTATTTTCAATCATCGCCCTCGTGTGGTAAAGTGTTTAATTACTGCCACATAGCAAAATTAATTGCATTCCTTCAAAACTCACACTACGCAACAGAACATGCGTTAATTAATCGGTTAAAAAAAAGTAATTGATGAAATTCTTAATGATCAACTAATCAATCGTCGATTAATTATGCCCATCCTTACTATAAACCCTAAAAAACCACAATGCTGATGCTGGCTTTTAATCTGGCTGTGTGCTAAAAGGCGCTTGTTAGGACAAGTCCACTTTAAAATAAATAAAACTTAATTTAGTGCAATTCTCCTACATGATATACAGATGCTTTCAAGTACATTGTTCACATATCGGATACCTTAATCATTAGTTTGACACCCCCATCTCACATATGTCCAACCTAAAGCTCTGATCTAAGGTCTACAAACCAAAATAGTAGGGAGTTTTACTGTTTACCAATGGTTTACCTCACTAACTCTATTTAATAAAAAGATTGGACAAAAATTCAAGTTAAGATGTGGCAATTCAAAGATGATGGATGTAAATAGAAATAAACCACAAGAAGAATCACCCAATTCTTTACTGTTTTCATTTTTTGGATAACAGAAAAGAGTAAAGTCTGGAAACTCAGTTTTTCTTTTCTTTTCCAGAACTAGAAAACGCTTTGAATGCTTTGATTTCCTGTATCAAAGGCAAATACTGTAAAACTTAAGACTCGTCTGTGAAACCGTTCTTCCTCCATCCACATGAGATGTTGAAAGAAAATTGTAATTTCCACACTTGGCTTCAGATGAAGCAAACAGCGATTAAACAATTTCACTCAAGTGTTTCTGATCAATTAATGATGTTTGATTAGAAATGTTGCTAAAAATACAGTCTAGACAGAGTAGAATGTACTTACTGTAGGTTAATGTCTCTGACCAGGGGCTCAAACTTTGGTCCTCCAGGGATGGCCATGTTCAAGGCTTTTGAAGTAAAGAAGGCCTTCAGGTCAAACAGATAAAAGTAATTAAAATCCACCAGATCTGTTAGAAGCTGATTGGCCAGACGATACAGCGTCGACATCATGGGGAGTGTGAACTGCCAGCGACGGTAAGTGGTGCCATTCACAAACCTGGAAGATAAACATAAAAATATTTAAGATTTCCAATCAGGTTATTGTTGAATTTGACATTTTAAATAACTGAAGACTCACTTGGAATTATCTTTGAGGGGTTGGTGCTCATAGAGCCACTCCACACATGAAGAGTCTTCCTCGGGATCAAGCTCCATCTGAATGGCCTCCAGAGGCTCCACATCCAGGATGTTGTCAGCGTAGTCCAGTGGCGGCTCCTCGTCATCAAACGGCGGAAAGCGCATCCTTTTGAAGTGTCGTCGGTCACGCTTCTCACGACGCATCATGATCCACATGGTGCTAAGATTTTGTAGGAAATAAGACAATTCTTTTTTTTTTAAAGGACACGATAACACATCTGGCACTATATTTTAGGTAAACAATAAAATAAAGAGACAACAAAATAGAATCTCTCACCCCCACTGGGCAATGTAGACGGGTTCTATGACCCAAGGGATTTCATTTACAAAGGAAATGGCTCCGGTGATGTGGTAGAGCACAGGGACATCTCTGATCTGCTCCCAGGGCATCGGCATGTTTTCCAGAAGCTTCAGGACTGCGTGTGGCATGTACTTCAGAGCACTGCTCAACAAGAAGAGAATACACATGATGAGATCGAACGAAGCAAACGTCATAGTGGTTAAAACTAAGGTTCCAACTAACTGAAATATCGTGCAAGCAAGTCGTTATAAATTTTGATATCAGTACATTAGAAAAACAATTCCAAAACCCGCCACACTGTCAAAGAACAAAATTCAGTTTTACCCAAGATAGACTCTTTTGTCATGGCGGAACTTTCTATTGGTCATGTCTCCATGGTCCCTTATGATCTTGCGGACGTGCTCAGGGGGCATGTCTTCCTTCTGGGCATCCACAAAGCCAAACTTCCTTTTCTCTGCATAGCGTTTGGCCTGCAGCTGCTGCCATTTCCTCGCTGGAAACAACATTAATTATCAAACATTTTTTAAATTATATTACAAATGCTCAACAAGTAAAACCAGCCTATATTTGACACAATATTTTCAGATTGAAACCTAAAGTCATACCTTTTTCCTGCAGTTTTTCCTCAGACATGTAATCTGGAACCGGCACAGGAGGAGGGACAACTGGAGGAACGCCTGGTGGAACACCAGGGGGGACAACCGGAGATAAACCTGGAGGCAGACCTGGTGGCATCCCTGGAGGGACTCCTCTATAGGGAAAGGCAGCTGCCATGGTGCCTCACTGATCAAAACAAAAGGTTGAGAGCACTCAGAAGTGGGTTCCGATTATTACTATGTAAATAAAAACATCCCATACATTAAAGCTGCTGTCCGGAGTATTTGAGGGCGAAAGAGATTTTTTGAATTCTACTACCAAGGCCTGTGACAAAACATCCCTCTCGCCCCACCTCAACAATTATGCATGCGCAACACCTGTGTTGTCACAGCGGGTAACGAGGAAAGCAGCAAGTGCTATCGATCATCACCCGATTAAATTTTGTTATGAACATTTCAGAGGGAGCGACGCTCTCTTCCAATATGGCGACTGTAAACAGGAACGACCTGTGTGAACGGCCTCATCACAGGTTTGCGTGATGCACATTTAAGTTAATTGACAGCTGACAAGGCGGAAAGTGAATTCTATTGGCTAATAAAGTTTGGTGGTCAGTGTGAAATGCATAGCGGTCTGTGGGAGAAAGACGGGCCTTAGGAAGAATAATTGTTGTGAAGCATTAGCCTTTTATCATAGTGTTGAACCCCACTATCATTTGAAAGATTTTTAAAACTTTGATAAATAAATATATTCTCCAGACAGCAGCTTAAAGCTAAGCTCTATTAAATAACAGGCAAATGCATATGGTTTTATTTTCTAGGGCACTGCAAAGATCAACTAAGAGGTAATAGAGAAAACGCCATGAGTCCATCAGACTGTTATCTTTCCTTTAAAGCTAGTCGTGTACACAAAACGCAGGAAAAGAAAAATAAATCTGCAAAGTCACAACTCATATGTACGTTACTATCCGCATTTCTGCAGCTGCAGTTTTTCCCTTCTATCACTCTACAGTTATATTTCAGTACCTATATTGTCTATTTTCGGAAAGAATGTAAGCCATATCTGTTTTTCCTTCAAGGCAGAATGTTCTCTGTTACTGTTATTAAACAACACAAATTTTAGTCTACAGCAATACAGTAAACATGGCTGTAAAAGGGACTGTTGTGAATCTGACATTTACTACGACTAATGAAAAGGCAGAAGAATCATGAAACATTCACAGGCTGTTGTAATTCTTAAATTACACGCATTAAGCATCAGTTGAACGTTTTTTAAATATTTCAATGCAATGACATACAACTTTTGAAAATGTTGCCAACACCGCTCATTTTAAATGAATCCAGTACTTATACGTGAAAACAAACACCTCTATTCTAATCGTTTTACATGCGTCTTTGTGTCTGCATTTTCCTCGATTAAATTAGCATTCCTCTAAAACTTACAACTAATTTAAAGACAGACACTGCATTGCTCAGGTTAAAGACAACATGCGTTTACAGAAAACTACACTTTACTATGAATTTATGTTAAAGGCAAATATGTTTAGCAACAACTCGAAGCGAAGAGCAGCAGCTTCTTGTTTGCGGACCTTGCTAACTTAGCTAGCTCAACACGGCTTCATCAGGCGGCGCACACAGAAGCCACGTATAAAACCAGAAATAAAACTGGAACATCACCAGGTAAAACTGTACAAAACCGTGACAATGTAACGTTATCAATCTAAAAAAAGGGTAAACATCCACTTTGCTGCAGATCAGTATCGGTATTTAAATTACTAACTGCAGGCCTAACACGGTGCAAGTTGAACGCTAGCCTAATGCTAACGTTCGGACATGGGCTAACTGGTGCGTGTTAAGTAACAACAACAAAGCACGTTAAAGATTTACACACCTCGATACCTTCGCACCAAGGGCAGTATTTGCGTTAGAACAGCTTCTGACCACTCAATAACAGCTTCTACAACATATCTCCCCACTCGTGCGACCGTATCGTGCTTTTTTCCGCTTCAGCGTTGCGTCGAGCAGTTCCAGCGCACGACGGTAACCACACGATTAACGCAGCAGAGAGAGATTCACAGATAACACTTACGCCAAACTGAAGACTCCGGCGAGCACGTTGATGTGTTCTCTGCGCCAAAAATAAAGCGCAAACTTAGAAGAAGCGCTGCTTTGTGAATACAGATTTCATTTCCGGCACACTACCTCCCCCTGCTGTTTTGGAGTGCATATTGCAGGGGGCGGTAGGGGGTTAAATCGCATTTTAAACGGAGACAGTCAAAGCAGTTAAACGCTTTGCTTTGTCATATTAGGTAGTTATATTCCTCAACCACCTTCACTTCTGTTTCCATCATGGGAGAAGAAGTGGAGGTGGATGAGGAGTATAAATACCTCAGAGTTCACCTGCACAACATAGCTGAACTGGAGACTGAACAGTGATGCCATCTACAAGAAGGGACAGAGCAGACTGTACTTCTTGAGAAAGCTTCGTTCCTTGAAGGTTTGCAGCAAAGTGCTGAAAATCTTTTACAAGTCTGCTGTGGAGAGTGTAATCTCTTCAGCCATCATCTGTTGGGGTAGCAGCATCAGAGCCAGGGACTTAGTAAGGCTGAACAACCTGATAAAAAGGGCTGGTTCTGTTCTTGGCACTACTGTGGAACCACTGGAGATGATGATGCATAGAAGGATTCTTCATAAAATCCCAAAAGATTATGGACAACCCTTAACATCCTCTTCATGAGACTATCCTGCAACAACATTGTCTTCAGTCGGAGGCTTCTTCAGTTTCGCTGGAGCCATCTGCCACGACCGTCTGGGGGTTTGAGAAGACAGAGCAGAAACACAGAAGGAACAGAAGATCTGATATAAGAGAACTTTCTATGTTACAGAAAGTAAAAAGTTGATAACAGGACACAGTGGATGTTCAGTTATTGGGAGGATCATCCCAGTCGATGCCCCCCGTCCAACAGGGCATTGCAGCCAAGCAGGATACCAGACCAGGTGTATCTTCTATGGAGAGAAAAACACTGAGAGAAACAAAGTTAACAGTCGAAATAACAGAATGTACTGTAATACAACTGGAGAGTCGTAGGAGAAAAGGAAGTAGCAGAGTGAAGGAAATTGGTAAGTCTGTCCTCCAGCAGTCTAAGCCTATAGCAGCATAACTACAGAGATAGCTCAGGATGACCTAAGCCACTCTAACTATAAGCTTTATCAAAAAGGAAAGTTTTAAGCCTGGCCTTAAAAGTAAACAGAGTGTCTGCCTCACGGACTAAAGCTGGGAGCTGGTTCCACAGGAGAGGAGCCTGATAACTGAAAGATCTGCCTCCCATTCTACTTTTAGAAATCCTAGGAACTACAAGTAAACCTGCAGTCTGAGAGCGAAGTGCTCTGTTAGGAACATATGGAACAATTACATCTCTGATGTATGATGCAGCTTGATTATTAAGGGCTTTGTATGTAAGAAGAAGGATCTTAAATTCTATTCTGGATTTAACAGGGAGCCAATGAAGGGAAGCTAAAACAGGAGAAATGTGATCTCTCTTTTTAATATTCATCAGAACTCTTGCTGCCGCATTTTGGATCAACTGAAGGCTTTTAATGGCATTTTGTGGACTACCTGATAGTAAAGAATTACAGTAGTCCAGCCTTGAAGTAACAAATGCATGGACTAGTTTCTCAACATCACTCCTGGACAGGATTTTTCTAATTTTAGCAATATTCTGGAGGTGAAAGAAAGAAATCCTAGAAACCTGTTTAATATGGGATTTAAATAAATAAGATCAAGCTTTTATTCTGAAAGGCTAACGCGGAAAAGGCGCTGCTCTGACCCTAGTGTGTTGTTTTATTGCCCAATGTTGGTGTTCTTTCTAGTAGTTCGTGATTGTGAAGCAGAATGTCGAAAAGTGTCGAGGTGCGGGAGAATGTGAAGGTACTTTAGTGTTTATTGCAGATCAAACTTCGAGCAGCTTTGTGCTTATTTCATGGGAACGTTTTCCAAAGGTTTTGCGGATATTTCATAATGGCCGCTTGTTACCGTTTGATCCTTATTACAGGCGAGCTTTGTTTTCTTTTAAAGTTGTACTTTGTGAATCTGAACTCAAATTAAAATTGTTCCCCCAGACACGTTTATTTATTTTACTATTTCAATTTTTTTTTACTAATGAGATTTCTTTGTGATCATTTAAAATAAAATCACAACTACAACATTAAATAAATCTGTATATCTCTAACTTTGATGCAACTTTACATTCAGTAACATATAGATAACAAGCAATAGGATGTCTAAAACAGTTCACCTACTAAGATTTGTATGTTACCAATTCAGAAGTACTATGGCAGTCGACTGGAGTCTTCCTGTGACTTGCAAACTAGTGCTGCTTCCTGCAGTTTGCCCTGCAACCTGCCAAGGAGTGTAACAGAGGCCCTAAATCTGGTTCATCCTGAAGTCATCAAAAGGTACTCCTGCTTAAATCCAAATAGTGACAACAATACCATTGTGTTTCCTAATTCTTTCTTAAAACAGCAGACAATAACGAACACATTCTTTTTTTATGGGAGTATTCTGTGATAAGCCTTCAAATTTATTATATAATTCCTTTCCCTGAACATATTGTGGAATGTTTGCATGCACCTGGAGTATACCTACATGTTTTCTTTTTACAAAACATAATATATTGTGCCCCTGTTCATGCTTTGTCACGTTACAAACACAAACTTCAATGCATTTTGTGGGGATTTATGCACTAAACCAACTCAATGTAGTGTATATGTGTAAAACAGAAGACAAATGATGAAAAGTCTAGCATGCAGTTTTATTCAGCCCTCTTTATGCATTTATGTAAATAAAATCCCATTCAGGTAATTGTCTTCATAAGTCAGCCAGTTAGTAAAAAGACTCTACCTGTGTATAATTTAATCTCTGTATAAATGCAGCTGTCCTGTGAAGAAGGCTAGATAACCTTAACAGTCAAACACCATCATGATGACCAAGGAATACAATAGACAGGTGAGAGATAAGGTTGTGGAGAAGTTTCAACCATGATTAGGTAGTGAAACGATATCACAAGCTTTGGACATTTCACTGGGAACTGTTCGAGCCATTAATGGCACAACAGCACACCTATTATCTATCAACACCTACCGACATGGTTAACCCCATAAACCGAAAGCCTGGGAAAGTAGAGCCCAGACCTAAATTGTTAAAAATCTATGGCTAGACTTAAAAACTTTTGTTCACAAATGCGCTTCATCCAACCTGACTAACCTTGAGCTATTCACACTTAGGAATGGGAAACAATCAGTCTCTAGATGTAGCAACAAACCCTAGAGAACTTGCAGCTGTAATTCTGTAAATGCAGCAGCAGGCCATTCTACAAAGCATTGAGTCAGATTAAGGTGACCCCACATAACAACCCCCCCCCAGAAAGAAAAACATGATCACAGTTATACCCCGACATCCCAACCTGTCTCCCATGCAAGGAGGGTTGAATACAATTTTACACCAGACCTTTCAGACTTTCAAAAGTTAGAAAACCATATTTTCAATTCCACTTCACCCATATGCGCTACTTTTTATTGGTCTATAAAAAAAATAATTCTATAAAATACATGGAAGTTTGTGATTTTGAAGGGGAAAATGTAGAAAGGTTCAAGGGATTAAATGATATAGCAAGGCACTGTATGGTTTTATCACTGATGCGCTTTTCCAGATTCTTTGGATGCGGCCTTCCATTTCCAGCGAAGCTTGAGGGCTGCAGAGTTCTGGACCTCGGCAGCGGATCAGGACGGGACTGTTTTGCATTCAGTAAACTTGTCGGACTGAGTGGACACGTAACAGGCATCGATATGACAGAGCAGCTGGTAAGATACTCTTATTTGAGCAGATCGCACTTCCTCCCTGTACTTTTCCGCTGCTGATCCAGTCATGCTTCTCTAGATCACAGCATCTCGCCAGTTTGTTGAGTATCACCAGAGGAAGTTCGGCTACGAGGAGCCCAATGTCACATTTATCCAGGGATACATGGAAAAGCTCTGTGAAACAGGGATACCGAAGGGCTCGATGGATGTTCTGATGTAGGTTAAGATTTTAGTTTTGGTCCTTTAGCCAGTTAAAGTGATTTGATTGATAAAGGAGGATAACCTATCTTTTTCAGTTCCAACTGTGTGATATGTCTCTGTCCTGATAAAAGAGCAGTGCTACGACAAGCCTACGATGTTCTGAAGGTTAGTTTGAGGTGTTACTGCATTAATGTGTAAAACCTCACACTTTTGTTTTTTTTAACACTTCCTCATTTTAAACAGGATGGGGGAGAGCTGTACTTCAGTGACATGTATGCCAACAGTGTTGTTCCAGATCAAGTGAAACAGGATCCAGTCCTGTGGGGTAACCTTTCAACACTTTAGAGGTACCAAACGAAATCCTCACATACAAAACTCCCATGGTTAGAATCTCCTTTGATTTGCCTTTCATAGGTGAGGGAATGGGTGGCTCTCTGTTCTGGAAAGATCTCATCTCTCTGGCCCACAGTGTGGGCTTCACCACACCACTTCTGGTCTCAGCAAGCCATATCGAGGTTCACAACATCCAACTCAAAGCAAAAGCAGGTAGCAAAAGGAAACTTCAGGCTAAACCATATAACTCAACAACTCCTCTAAGCTTTTTGTCTTCCAGGAGACATCAGGTATGCTTCAGGAACATACAGGCTCTTTAAGTTGCCTCAGCAACAAGGGAGGTCAGGTGCTGCTGTGATTTATAAGGGAACCATTCCGGAGTTTCCAGATCAGCTGGACTTTGATTCTTCACACTGTTTCAAGGTAAGTAGGCCAATCGGACGAAAGCTGTCTTATCGATATTTTTACTTAGGAACATTTATTAACAGGATATTAATTAGTCTGACAAAACAAAGATAGGTATCCAAGTCTGCATTAGTCACCATGGTTTGTTTGTTGTTTTTTGCTTTTCTGTGCAGAAAGATGTGGAAGTGGAGGTAGATGCAGAGATGGCAATGATCCTCCAGATTTCCAGATTCTCCTCTGATTTTACAGTCCGGATATTGGATAAACACAAGTGTGATTCCGAGTCACCACCACAGGTAGCTCATACTGCGAGTTGGCTTTGGTTAAATGCTTTAAATCTATGATGCTTCTTTTCTACCAGGGTTGGCTCGACTCGGGCTGTCTTGGCTCAGCCTGGCCTGGTTGTGTTTCCATTGCCATCTCAGAAAAGTGGCAACGGGGGAAGACATGGGCGGGCTCATCGTAGCAAATTTCCAGTAAAAATCATTCATCACTCACCGTTTTCCGACATTACAGATGCCGATGCTGGAGCCGGTATCTTGCCCACTCTCTCTCCCGTTGCTCGTCGGTCTTTACCATAAATGCCTTCCATTTCTGCAAAGCATTTCCAGTGCCTGCGGTCTGCCCCACTCCGGCCGTTGTGGTCCTTCAAAGCCCGATATTCGTACCTACATTTTTTTAGTTTCCCCCAGCAATGTCTTGAACTCCACTGGAAGCCATGCATCGCCATTTTCTGTGACATCACTTCACAAGCACACCGCCAGGCCAATCAGTGGTTACCACTACTTAGGTAGGAGTGAGAGTGACATCGCTTTACCAGACCAATCAGTTCACAGGTGGGCATGTTGGGTCTCCTCGGCCAGCTTCAGACTGAGACAGAGGTAGTCCGGAAAAGGGGTCGGCTCGGCCCAGAAAAAGGTAGTGGAAATGCGCTAAATACGGGCTGAGTTGGGCCAGGCCGAGCCGACCCTAGTGGAAATGGGGCATATAATTTGAGCTTTACGTTACATGAAGGTAACATATGTTGCACATTTTTGTATAAATGTAAAGTTTGTTTGTATTACTGAACACCATTGTGGTGGAATTTCATCCCATTGGCCTTTGCAGAGCTGTTTTAATTCAGTCATATGCAACTTTCCAAGCATCAGCAGCCTGTTTGAGGTCATGCCACAGCATTTCAGTTGGATTCTGACTTTTACAAGGCCTTTCCAAAACATTTATTTATTTTTGAGTCATTCACAGGTAGATTTGCTGGAGTGTTTTGAATTATTGTCCAGCAGCATAATCCTTAAAAATCAAGAATTATCCTTGGGACTTCCTCGATGAGTGTGAATTTCCAAGTAATTTTGAAAAGCCAACCACTCCTGGGAAGGTTCACCACTAAAGTTTTCCCTATCTCCAAATGATAGTTATTTCTCATGCTTGTCAGACCTGTTCTATTTAAGTGAATTATTTGACTCTGCAGGTCAGGGAATAATTAGGCCTTGGTGTGGCTGGTGGCTGAAACTCAGCTTTACAAAAAATGTGGTTAATCACAGTGAAATCATAACTTAAAAATTGTGATGATTTTATTTTTCTCATAGGGTCATATTTTAAAAATCGTATGTATTCACTCAGGTTCTTCTTATATAAAAAAACGTGTTTCATGATTTAAAATATTTAAATGTGACAAAAACAAGCAAAAACATTCTATGGGCAGCATATATGTGACCACAGTTATTAATTATTTTTTGCAGTACTGCCACCTCAACCCATTCCTGCTGGCTGACAGACGGGGCTCCTCGGTGAAACAGTGCTCCAAAACTTCCATATATACCGAGCAGGCAGCTGCAACCAGCTGAAAGGAAAATACTTAACACATGTTTAATTTTTTTTACCTTACAATGTTTAATTCATATTGTAAATGTAATTTCATTTGTGCCTGTAACTACTGATGTCTGAAGAAATGCATGAATTTTATTTAGTTGGGTTTGGGTTTTCTAACTAGACGCCATAACACAATGTAAAGATGCAGAAACTATAATAAATTATTAACATTCAAAGAAATGTAATAGATTTTGTGATAGTGAGTAATCAGAGGACTATTGTCGAGAGAAAATCCGATCTGACAGATGAGGAAAAAAAGAATAGGAATCTTAATACTCATAGGGAATTTGAAATGTGACAAGTTGTTTTTAAAACCTGAAAATGCAGTTTACATTTTTTTGGACACTCACCTCGACCATTGCTGCAAGGTAATCTTTTGTTTTTATTAGTGTACAACTTTGATGCAGAACTGTGATTGGGTTTCTGTGTTGGGGTTTCTTCCAGGTTTTCACTAATCCACACAAGGTCAGATTCACACATCTCCAATTTTTCCAATTACTTTGTGCAATGCCTGAAAGGACACGACAGGACAAGGCCACCACGCCACAGTTGGAGGAGCAACACACAGAAACAGCAATCTGGCTCCAAAGCGGCCAAATCCGCCTAGCAATCAGTGCCACGCCATGCGCAACTCCTGCAAAGTGGACAGGGTGAAAAGACGATATCGTGACGTGATTTGTGATTCTTTCTTGCTCTTTTTTCCTTATGATTTTTTCATTGGTCCTTTCCCTTTTTCTCCGCTTATGGACGTAATTACAGGGTTGCTTCCCTGCGGTTTAATGATGAGCTGCGCATGTGTAGCACAGACAGTCAGTACACTTGTTCGTTCCCAACACAGATTGGAACAGCAATGAGGAGAAAGGGGCCGAAACTGCTTGTACAGACAGCTTTAATTAAAATTTCTTTTAAATATATTTTTTTAAATGTCTCTATATTGATGTCCCCTCCGTGGACATGTGACTTTTAAGGTTCGTGCGGAGGACACGAACTAGAAAAGAGACAGAGAATCAACCCTGAGCATCTTCTTCATAAGACTATCCTACAATAGCAGAGTGTCTTAAGTAGGACGCTTCTTCAGTTTTGCTGCAACACAGGCGGCTATAGGAAACCCGTCCTGTCCACAGCCATCATGATCTACAACAACTGCTTAAATAATGAATTACTATGAGCTACAACAATTAATTTCCCTCTGGGATCAATAAAGTATTTTTGAATGGAATTTTGTAATCTTGTCTTTATGGGGATTATTATTATTAAGGATTATTCTATTCTATAAATGCAGTTGGAGTCCAGCCGTTGCAAGACAACTCTCCTCCTTTATGCTCATCTCTACTAAAGCAGTCATACTTTTCAAAACCAAAGGCAAAAAAGGAGGATATTTCGAACACAAAACTTTAAATAAGACAGGAGCAGACATGACAGCAGAGCGTCCCTGTACGCCGCAGTTTTACGCACGGCAGATCCCCCTGCAGGCATCCTTTGGGAACATACTCAGTAACTCAGGTCTGAATACAGAAAACACCAGCACCAGATCTACATGGTAGGCGTCTTGCTGGGGAGCTGATACCCAGTCTCAAAGGGGAGAGAGCGGACCACCAGGAAACAACACAGGTGTAAGACGCGTGCCCTCACAGCTCCAACAGCAGCCGGAAAATGCAGAAAGACAGAAGGCATGTAAAAGCGCAGATGTAACACCTAAAGACCCCAAAGCCCCAGACATGCAAAGGGTAAAGATGAAACTCACGATGTCGCACCTAACGTGCATTTGGAGGAGCAACACACTGATGCAGCAATCTGCCTCCAAAGCGGCCAAATCTGCCCAGCAATCAGTGCCGCGCGATGCGCTACACTCTCAGAAATAGGGGTACAGTACGAGTCCTTTTTTGTCCCCCAAGGTACAATCTACACGAATGTACCCCCTAGGGCTAATCATTGGACCTTAAGGTAACTATATGTACATTTTTGAGGCCCCAAAAGGTACATATATGTACCCAAGTGGTAAAAGGTACATATATGTACCTTTTCTTCTACATGGGGTACAAAGTCTGTGTTAGGCTGATGAGGCTCTACAAATGGCAGTAGCCTAAATATTAATATGTTTAATACTTATATAAGTCTTTCTTCAGTAGTAGTTATATTTTTTAAATGTGAAGGTTTCACTGTTTCCTTAAGTATTCAATTAAGATTTTAACTTCTAAGCAATTTTTGAGTAGCCTTGAAATAAAATATTTTTTTTATGAGCAGATATGCAGGTATGAAAAATTACTAATAATCCAGTCAACATTGTATGTTACGATATTCACACACGGCCAACCATGCACAGTAAAATCAGCTACCTCCAGCCTGGCAGACGAAGCGTAGGGAACCCTAAACGTTAATTTCACTTGAGCCCCACTACCTGACAGACCATGCGCAGGTGAAAACGCACGGGATAGCCGCTGGCCAGTCAGACACATTTTGCTGACACTGATGCCGTGGATGTACATGTTTGCCTCTCCTGAGATTTGTTCATCAATTTGACAGCTTTACTCCCATGTAAGTATGCTTTTACTCCGCTTTTCATTAACACTTTCTTTCTGTGAAATTAAACAGGACAAAGTAAGCTTGTTTAACCGTTTGTCTCAAATTCGAGGTTACAATGACATGACGTTGCCATGTTCGGGTTTCATGGATGAGTCACGGTTATTAGCAAGAAACTTATTTTAAAGAACTCCGTTCTAAACATCATACATGTTATTTATGCTTTCTCTACCCCGTTATTTAGCGGTCAAACATGTAATAATATCCAATCATAACATATGTCAGTTGCCAGGTCGTAAATGCTAGCTATTGCTGTTGCCAGCCTGTTGCTGACGTAATTTAGCCAGCTCTGCTTTTGATTGGTGCATTTCACATGTAGCGCAAACATGATTGGTTGTTGTACTACCCACATGAGAAAACCATCTGTTTCCAGAAATTTCTCGTCTTTGGTCCACCATGGGACATAATACGGGACATGGCGCTCGTTGGCCTGTCAACCGAGGACCTGCTAATGAAGATAGGTGAGGCAGGTGTAGAGGTGACTGAAGTCAGAGATTCAGAGATAAATTCACATTCAAGCCCCAGTGTAATGTTAGTTGACAAAATGTTAAGGTTTTTAAAGTTAGCGCGCTAGCTAATTCAAAAATGATTACCAATCAGAGCAGAGCAGTCAACCATTGGCCAAACCGTATATCCTATAATTGAACCGGCTTCACCGTGAGCATCCTGAGCTCTTCCTGAATGTTGACATATATATTTTATGTAGCTAAAGTTAAGACATTGGACATTTAGAGTGATTGAAAGATACTCGTATCTCTGCTTTCCTCCATAAATGTTCCCGCCTTTTTAACATGGTGGTCAATGAGGCTGTGGATGGGGATTATTTTGAAAGTCTCTTGTCTTGTGTGTGTGTGTGTGTGTGTGTGTGTGTGTGTGTGTGTGTGTGTGTGTGTGCAGCAAACCTTTGCATGGTAGCAAACCTTTGCATGGCAGCAAAAGGAGATAGAAGGTGGCATGACTGTGGAGGAAATCGTCAAGAAGTAGCCTACCCTTTCTTAAGGACACCGGCTATGGTAAGTCAAAATGCATCATAAAGTGATAGCTGGGATTTTTATCCATATAATGTAATTCAGTAATGACAGTTAATTTAAATGGTTTTAAGCTTGAAAAGTTACATGTAGCTTTGACTCTGATACTAAATAAATCTCATAAATTTTTCACTTGTAGTTGTACAATGAGTTGGAATGGATCCATCCAGCAATAGGAAATGTGTGTCAGCGATTCAATGAAGGCTTCAGCTGTATTGTGTCAAAAGTTCTCTATCTGGCTCGAGGGAAATCCCCACCGTCTAAACTCTACCTGGAAGCAAGACAAGAGGCTCTCATGGAGGATCTACCAGGTACTGATTAAATAATAAAAATAAATAGAATTAAACTTGTTTGTACAAATACTATTAACATTATTTCTTTTTAAATGTGTTTTTTAACATTATTGGATGGATACTAAACTTGTTTGCTATCTTGATGAATAACAGTTTTAACTCATTTTTGGGATTTTTTCTTCATGTTTGCATTATGTTGACTATTAAGTTGCAGAATTTGGAAGATACATTTCCAGAAAAAATTTTGGAAATAGAATAAATGCTGTTATTTTGAAGTATATCTTATGTCTTGCAGATATTGACTTCAGAGCTGCCCTCAACTTTCTGCCACACATCCTCAAGGAGAACATTGATTGCTTTATTACTCTTGGAGAGGTATGTCTGTCCTGCATAACATTTTTAAAACAAAACATCTCAAATTAAAGGGATGCTTTATTCACTTCAAATATTTAATTTCATGTATGGACCCATTATAGTAGCAAAATAGCAAATGTGTATCTCAATCTTTGTGTGCATAATCAGATTTATAAAAATGGTTGCAAATGCACATCTCAAACTGTTTGTGTAATCAGCTTTGTAAATGCATAACAAAATTTGTGAATCTGTGCAAGGATCTGCAAATGTGTTTAGAATCTGTGTAATCAAATTTGAAAATGTGTAAGAAAATATCAACAAATCTGTATTCAGTTTTGTAAGTGCATTGCGATCTGTAAATGCATACACAGATCTGAAAATGTATACAAACATTTGTAAATGTGTACATCAATCTGTAAACCTGTGAAAACATCAGCAAGTACATACCCAGATACTTCTGACAGATCTGCAAAAATGTGCAAGGATTTATGTCTTTAACCAAACATTTTCTTGGCCCCGAACACAGCCTAACAGACTAAACCTGCTGTGATTTATTTATTAGTTTTTATTCAGAATATTTTGCCCTGATTAGACTCACAGGCCTGTGTTGTATGGTCTGCCTCAAAAGCAATACAACCCATAGACATAATTACATAGACGGGTTACAGAAAAATCCTCACGCTTTTGCAGATCTGTAGCAAAAACCATGTTTGAAAAGAAGGCCAATTGAGACACCCGCCTCAGATGTACCTGAAGACTGTTGTATTCTGCTTTTTTGAGGCTATTTTTTATTATGCAGTACATATGTTTTAACTATATCTTTTTTAAGCGTTTAGAAGTAATAGGCCTGTTTATATTATTCAGGGTAGTAAAACATGACTCTTTACCAGTATTTTATGGGGTTAAGGTTTTAAGTAAATAAACTCTTGGGTAAAGATATGAACTGAAAGTAGGGAGGATCGGTTATAACTCTAGTTCATGGTACGGCTATAAAATCAGGTCAGGAGACCTGGAGAAAATGTATGACCTGTCAAGATGTAGAAGGAGGAGAGAGGAGTCATGTGATATGTTCTTTGTTCTTCTGTAATAAAAATGGTACACCCTTGTAGAGAAGGGAGTCAGATCTTTTCTGGCTCCCATCTGCAGGTGCGTCCACTGTGAAACAGATATCTGTTTGTGTGTGTTGTTTTACTCTCTGTCTCTCAGTTCTGGGTCTTATTTTGAAACAGTTCCCGCCGGGGTTTTGGAGTTCGGCGCCCCCACCTCTCTGAGTAGAAAGTGAGTTGCAGAGCATATTATGGTAGGAAGCCGACAAAATGGTGGAGGATGCGGGCATTAATTTGGTTTTGAGTTTTCTCAGGGCTGGGAGAGATTGAGTGTGAGTAATGAGTGTGGCATAACTGATTGATACATGTGTTTGTGGCAATTATAGTAATTTTGTGTTTTTTCTTTGAGTTCAACAGAGAATCGGAGAGCGACTGGATTGATCCTTGCTAATCAACACCCGGGTGGTTTTGTATCAATCTGGAAAAGCGCTAACACCAAATTAATAGGTATTGATCGATTTAAACGTTCTCCATTTAATGTTGACGTGTTCTTTCGGTTGAGGGCCGACCAAAGTACGGACCAGGGCTTGAGGGTTGGCCGCCTCGCCTCCGGTAGGACGCTGTCGGAATTCTCCAAGGCTGGCAAACGGAAAAAGTAGACAGCAGCAGGGCCTGTGTGCTCTCTGTGTCGAGACGGATTCCCTTGGAGAGGCCGGCGTATCTTCCAAACGCACGTTTGAGCCACGTGAATTGGATTGTGTTTAAAGGTCCGGCTTTAGGTGGCTCCGGTAGAGGTTAGTGTTTGATGAAATTGTAAAATTGTTGTACTTTCTTTCTTTCTAGTGTGAATGTGTGTGTGATTGGAGAAAGTGGAGGAAACGGAAAAGAGCTACCAAGTAGCTCTGTGCACACCGGCCTCATATAAACTTCTCATTTAGGGGAACTAACCGACCGAATCTAAAACCATAATTCCTCTGCGAATCTTAAACGCCTAGACAATGCCCGCGCTTCTTGTATAGACAATAAGCGTAGAAGCTTGACATTGTAGAGGAATAAGGGAATATCATTTTCAGTCAGCTAAAGTACCACCATAAACTAGCTTACGGCTAACATACAGTTTGGATGAGTCTCGCCTGGAATAAAGGCGTTCAACCTTGTGCAACTACGTAAACACGTCTAAAGCATTGTCTAACACATATATATAGGACTGTTATTATGGATAACTGGTAGTAAACTCTTTAGAATATATATAAAATAACTTTTTTATTGTAACAGAGCGGTCACGTTTGGCTTCCGGTTGAGCTAGGTTGCTCATGATGACAGCTAATCTCTGGTAGCTTAGCTTCCGAACTGTATTTATTTGGCTCGGTTAAACAGTCATTCGAGTATTGATGGCGAAGTGTGGTTTTGTTGGAGGCATTTTGTTCTTGTCTTTGGTTGGTTTACTTATGAGTACGGTTTGTTAAGTTTAGCATCGTAGTGAAGAATTAGCCATCTGTGCACCGGCGTATTCATTCCGCGGTGTGACCCGGAAGTTTTATTGGGCCGGACTTGATCTGTCAGTCCGGCGGAGTTTTTTTTTTGGAGCAAACTGTTGACGATTTTGTGTTGCAAAGCGAGTTTTAAATGTATTTCTTTCGGTATATGTTTTAATGATAAATAAAAATTGCTTTATATTGGGAGAATTCTATTTCTTCGTGTGTTTTGCCGAAGTGCGCGTCCCGAGCTTTGGCGCAGGCCGGACTCTATTAGGAATTCTTTGATTTTTAGACGAAACGGCAATAATCTCCGTATATAAATAAATTAATGATAAGATAAACAGTGCGTTATAAACCTTTATAGCTTTCCTTTGTTTCGGCTTTGCCTAAAACATTAAGGTTAATGTTGCATGACAAAATAATACATAAACCCCTTCACTATAAAAAGAAATAAATGAAAATTAAATAAATAAAAGCTGTGCCTGCCTTTACTGTTAACTGCATTAATATTGGGATAAATTTGGGCCTATGAATTGATAGTTTATCAATTAAAATAAATAATTTATAGAGTTAATACAAATAACCTACTTTGTTAAATTTTAATCCATTTTGGATTTTTGTTACGAATTTTCAATGGCAGCCGAATATAAATTACTCCCTGCTCCACAGGGACAAGAGTGGCGCACTTTAGATGCCCAATTGTTAGTATACATTTCTAAATTATATTCTGTTTTAGTTGATAAGCCCGGTAAAAAAGATAAAAACCAGTTCCAGGGCCTTATGACGGCCATGTGGGCTCGTCATGGTGCCCGAGGGGATGAGAAAAGGAGTCTTTCACAGATGTGTTTTGAGGAAGGAAAACGTTTTGCAGATAAAGCTAAAACAGCAAAGAGCATCGCTGGTGCTAAAATGAGACACTTAAAAGCTGAGAAAATGTGGAAAACATGGGGTTTAACAGGACAGGGTATTGATCATTTGTGTGTTACTGCAGAAAATAGTTTTTCGGCAGACCATACTCCTCCCCCGTATCAACCTATGTACCCCATGTTGACGACCTCTGGTCAAACACATATTTCATGGGGCTTGGAGACAGACAATGGCCAGATTGTACTTCAAAACACGCAGGGTGACGCACAGAGTTCACCATCTCTATGTGAGCCACCCCCGGTGGGCATTACTCCCCCCCTTCCTTCAAGCAGTGCAGTGTTGCACTGGAGTGGCCTCCCACAGAGGTCTGTAGCCCATGAACCATTGACTAATAAACCACAGGGTGATCTAAAGGTAAAAGATGATGGACAAGATTATAAATTGTGTTTTGAAGTCACCGGTAAAGGGATTGTAGAACACACTGGGGAGGAAAAGCAACAGCTACTAAAATTAGTTAGCAACAAAGTAGAACAGGACACCGATAAATTGTTCTTGGCGTATAATGCTAAATTAGAATGGGACATACCAGCTGAGGAGGCATTTATTAAGTTGAAACAGGCTCTAGCACAAGCAGCTGATTTAGCCACTCCTGACTATACATGTCCATTTTTTCTTAACACATCAGAAACAGATGGGGTGGTTAATGGGATTTTGTTTCAGAAAAAAGGTGGTCAGAGACACATTCTTATGTATCTTAGCATAAAGCTGCAAGCTATTGAAATGAGACAGCCGCCTTGCACGAGACATGCAGCAGGAATTGCACATCTAGTGGAAAAAACATCACACATTGTCAGGGGTTATCCACTTAATATTTTGACATCTCATGGAGTCATGACATTGGTTAATTCTGAGACGTTTACTCTTTCTACTTTGCGTCAGCAGCGGATTAGCAGAGTTTTGGAGGCACCAAACATTATTTTTACGCATGAAGGAATAAACATGGCTGACCAAATCACCGCCTCTGGGGAGCAGCATGACTGTGTCAGGCTGAATTCTGTTGCTCAAAAAATACGTCCTGATTTACGGTCTGATCCCTTACCTACAGGTTTTGTGCTCTATACCGATGGTTGTTGTTTTAGAGATGGACAGGGCCAGTTGAGATCAGGTTTTGCAGTTGTTGAGCAAAATGGGGATTCACTACAGACTGTCGTTTCAAGGAAGCTGGACGGCAAGCAGAGCGCACAGTGTGCTGAGATAAGGGCTCTTATTGAAGCTTGCAAATGGGGAAGAGATAAAGACGTCACGATTTACACTGAACCGAACTACGGGTTTTCTGTTATACATTATGAATAACCACAGTGGAAAAGAGCAGGTTTTGTTACTGCTACTGGTAAGCCTGTACACCATCATGCAGATATTATGGAGCTTTTGGATGTTGTACAGTTACCAGCTAACCTCGCTGTTCTTAAGTGTAAGGGTCACAGCAAGGCTGACACTGTTGACGCGTGGGGAAATAGTGCAGCAGATTTGGCGGCGAAAGGAGCAGCAGGTTACCTGTCACATGTCCACACGCAGCTGATTGTAACGTCAGCACAGGAAATGTCAGACAGTTTTGCTGAGGAAGTAAAGTTGGCACAGCAGGCTGCTGCGTCGCAGGAGATAACTGTGTGGAAGGATAGAGGTGCGATTTTTTCCGATGGCTTTTGGCGTGGGCCTGATGGCCGTTTGGTTTTACCTGCCGCGTTAAAACCCACCCTTTTTCAGGAGGCTCATGGTGCGGCACATGTGTCATACACTCAGATGAAACGTAATCTTTGTTTTTGGTGGCATCCCTTCCTGCCACATTTAATTAAGCGTTTTTTGAGTGAATGTGTGGTGTGTGGTCAATTTAATCCTAAGCCTACTATCAAGCCAGAAATGGGCGCCTTCCAGGACTTGTGCAGGCCTGGCGAGGAGGTCGTTATCGATTATACAGATATGGTGACCCCTGTTAGAGGTTTCCGTTACCTGTTAGTGATGATTGATCCACTGACCTCGTGGATTTCAGCTTTTCCTGCTAGACGGGAGGATGCTCAGACAGTGGTGAAATCTTTGATTAACCACTGGAATCCGTGCCATGGCTTTCCGACTAGGATCAGGTCTGACAATGGCACACATTTTAAAAATAAACATCTCCGACAGGTTGAGGAACAGATGGGAATAACCCACAAGTTCGGCACTGTTTACCATCCGCAATCCCAGGGCGTCATCGAGCGGTCTAATTCAACTTTAAAGTTAAAGCTGGCAGAGAACCACAGGTTTCACCGCACCCTGACCCGGACCCTCGCAGTGATCATCAGCATCTGAAGGGCCTGGTCTCCTCCTTCCTTCCGACCCCCCTCCTGTCCCTCACGCTGCAGCAGCTCTCTGCTGACCTGGGAGAATCTCTTTGCAGTGGGTGGTGTCGGTTCTGACTAGGCGGTGTCGACTGCCGAAGCCAGGAGGCGGGGCCTGGCCCACCCAGAAGATTGGTTGGAGTTGCTGTAATCATCCAGTGTAATCTATATGTGCAAAAATTGGGCGAGATAAGCAATTTGGACTTGCTTTTCTCGAAGAGGGATTATACCGAAGAGAAAAGATCGCAAGAAATCAAACACATTTCACAGCAGGTTTTGACCACCTCACAATCGGTGGGGGAAGCTATTGGAGGCGGGGCCTGTCTGTGCATTTGTGTTTATTGGGGGAAATGTTCAGTTAATGAAGTAACTGTCATTTCAGTGAGGGCGATCTGCATAAAAGACAGTAACATTGGGAAAAATAAAGAGTCCACTGTACTGAATCATTTCATCACTCTGGTAGCCACCTGCTGCCAGAGAAATAAACAAGAGCGAAGACTAGAGAACAAAATAATAAAGACTGAACACTTATTAATCATTTTTCTTGTATTTTATAGGTTGTTTAACCAATTTTTATTTACAGGTGCAGATTGTTAGACACTGCCTAAGAGGGTGTCAAAGAATTTTTAAGTAGTTAATTTGTAGGATTTTTTCTTAATATTCAGTTTTTACGGTTTTATAAAACTTTTTAGTAATAAGCTAAAACATTTAAAGTATAATCAGGTTGACTGACTACTAATTTTTGTTTTACTTATTCTTTTTTCATTATGATGTGGTTTTTGTAGGATGCTTTTGGGGTTGGTGACAATTGCTAGAGTTTGCTTTTTACTAAAAGAATATTGAGAATTAGGTTAAAACATAAAAAACAATAATAATAAATTAGAAAAAAAAATATATATATATATTGCTTAAAGGTAAAGATAAAGAAAAAAACAGAGACTCTCCTCATTTTGAATAATCATGTTAGAAAGAGGGACGATTTGTTAAATAATATGTTTGGTAAATGGAAGACTCTGGCAATGTCTATAATGGTTTCTTTAGCAGTATTTGTGTCAACTATGGTGTTATGTGGATGTTGCTGTATTCCTTGTATACGTTCATTGCTCACAAAGTGTATTGAAAAAGCTGTTGGTGATAATATGCAAGGTCAATATCTGTTACTCCCTCACATGGAGCCTGAAGGAGAAGTACAGAGGAGTGATCAATCTATTTGAAAATAGATTGAAAGAGGGATTTGTTGTATTCTACTTTTTTGAGGCTATTTTTTATTATGCAGTACATATGTTTTAACTATATCTTTTTTAAGCGTTTAGAAGTAATAGGCCTGTTTATATTATTCAGGGTAGTAAAACATGACTCTTTACCAGTATTTTATGGGGTTAAGGTTTTAAGTAAATAAACTCTTGGGTAAAGATATGAACTGAAAGTAGGGAGGATCGGTTATAACTCTAGTTCATGGTACGGCTATAAAATCAGGTCAGGAGACCTGGAGAAAATGTATGACTTGTTAAGATGTAGGAGGAGGAGAGAGGAGTCATGTGATATGTTCTTTGTTCTTCTGTAATAAAAATGGTACACCCTTGTAGAGAAGGGAGTCAGATCTTTTCTGGCTCCCATCTGCAGGTGCGTCCACTGTGAAACAGATATCTGTTTGTGTGTGTTGTTTTACTCTCTGTCTCGCAGTTCTGGGTCTTATTTTGAAACAGTTCCCGCCGGGGTTTTGGAGTTTGGCGCCCCTACCTCTCTGAGTAGAAAGTGAGTTGCAGAGCATATTATGGTACGAAGCCGACAAGACATAGGCACATAAAGATCTGGATATGTATTTGCAGATGTTTTATAGGTTCTACAAATCTGTGTACACATTTATAGATCGCAGTACACTTGAAAATCTCAATACAGATTTGTAGATTTTTTTACACATTATCAAATTTCATTACACACACACAGATTCTAAATACACATTTGCAGATTCTTGTACCGTTCACAAATTTCATTACGCATTTATGAATTTTGTCACACATTTACAAATGTGATTACGCTCACACCGATTGAGATCCACATGTGCAGCTGTTTTGCTACCATAATGGCTCCATACATACTGTAAATGGCAAGTAAGGTGATAATGAGGCTGTTCTGAATACTGTCTGGATAGTCCCAAATAACTGTTAGCCTTCAACCTTTATTCATTTTCCCAGTAAATTACTTCTTCAATACTAACAAACTCAATTTGAAAACGATATATTTTTAAATGCTCTTGTTTGAAAGGATAAGTACAGTTTTGTTTTGTTGTTTATCAAGTGCATTTGTGCACAATAATATTTTAAAATCTTACACTTACATTGTCAGACCTGAACTCCACATCAGAGCAGTCACATTCTAATCTTAACCAACTATTTCAGCAATACAATGTATAATTAAAGACAGAATATTCAATAAAAGTTAAGCAAGGTAGATAATAAATGTGCTTATTATTCCATATAGTGTAAAATTACATTTTATAGTGGAAAGGCTATCATGTTAATCTGATTTGCTTGTCTTTTTTCCTTTTGGTTTTGAATAGAGTGATCCTGCCACTCCATGCCAAACTATCCAAATGACGGATCGAGACTGGAAAATGGCCTTCACCAGGAGAGCTCAGAACGTTGTGAAAGTGGACGTCATTCTAACATTTTTATTTTCATATATGCCGTTTTAAGGTTGGCCTACAATGGAAAATTTTACATTGTTCAAAGTTAAATGAAATTTAAATGTGAAAATAAAAAATACATTCTCATAATGTTAAAATTTGTCTTTTGTATAATGTAGACACACAAAAATATATGAAATAAATAATGGAATTATATAATTATTTCAAATAATAATGTCTATGGGTTATACTGTACCCTATAAAGGCCAGTTTTGTAACCTTTTTAAAGGTCCCTTTTTGTACTTCAAAATAAGGGTACAAAATTGCCACCAGAGGTACAAGGTTGGCCTTTGTAAGGTAAAAACCACAAGGGGTACAAATAAGTACCCTATGTCAAGGGTACAAAACTACCTTCCGAGGGTACTGCCCCAGTGACAAGCCATTGTACCCCTAAAGGTACAATTCTGTACTTTATTTTCTGAGAGTGTACACCTGCAAACTGGAGAGGTTGAAAACAGCATCTCACCGCCGATGACACACCCAAGCAGGTGAAGTATTTGCAACAAATACTCTGATTGGAGGAGAGACACCTATGAGTGTCTCTGGTTTACTGACATTTACAAGTTCACATGTGGAGTAAAAAAGAGAGAGATTAGTGAGGAAATGAGGCCAGAGGGCCTACATTCAAGAACTCAGCTGCGTCATCATGTGGCTTTGATTTAGCCGAGACTCAGTGACGTGGTTCATGATTCTTATTGGTCCTTTTTTCCTTTCTTTTTTTTTTTTTACAGCAGTTGGTGGTAAGAAACCCGGGGTGTTTCTCAATGTCACGGCGCCTCGCCTACCCAAGCAATGCCTCGGTAGGCGAGGCGCCTTGCTTACGAGGACACTGTCCTTCCTTGGCAGTGTTGCAAACTGTCTGACAGAAAGTAGCTGAAGTTGCCCCAGAAAGTCGCTAGATGTCGCCAGATGACGTCATACGCTAATTTGCATAATGATGATGTCATCACGTGATGACGATTGAAACAAAGGAGAAAAAATTATATTTAGATTAGGATTTGATCATACAGGTTAAATAATACATTATTTAAACAAATATTTAAATAATACATTATTTAAACAGGGGAAACATGCTACAGGGAAATGTGACTTCTGTCTTCAAGAAGAGACTGTGGAACATGTTATTTTATTTTGCCTGAAGTAAACTGTTCAGAGAACTGGTAGCCTACAAAATTGACAAGATATCAAATTGCAACTGGACATCAAAGACCTTTAAAAAAAATGTAAGTTCTGAAACATACATTTTCTGAGATATCTCAAGAAGATGAAATTAATAGAGAGAATATAGATGTTGTTTGTTTGTTTTTTAGTACTTTGTAAAAATAAGTAGGGCATATTTAGCATGCAGCAAATGTTTCTTGCCAACCGCCATTAAACAGAAGTTTATTGCCTATGATATTTTCAGTGTTTTTTTTTTTTTTTGTCATAAGTTTTAAATATCCTACGTTCTTGAACTCACCATACATTTCGAACGTTCCTTAAATGCACCACAGGTGTGTACGAGATAACCAATAAGATCCACACCATTTCTTTTACCCTAACAAAGTTACATAGTCCCTAAGGCGCAGTCATTGACTGTATATATAAGTTGTGGAAACCATGGTAACATGCCACGCCCCTGCGCCAGCAAGTAGCGCTCCGCTGACCGTCACCGGACAGTAGGAGTAGTCCTAAGAGAATCTAAAATGAGCGAAAAAAGGCGGTTTCTATAAATGAAAGAGAGAAAGATGAGAAGAAGACATGTTTATAAGAAGTCTGTCATCTACGGACACGTTCTTTGTAAAACCTAAGGAGGAAAATCAGGAAAAGAAGACATCGTGGATGATGGTGATTCAATGAACCTGTTCGGAGGGGACTGCGTTAGCTACACAACATGAGGCTAGCTGTATCAGCAGCAGCTCAGACTGGGTTTATCCGCTGTGGGACGCAGCATTGTGGGGGACAGTTAACGTAAATGCTTATGCTGTTGTTATCGATGGTGGAGCTGCTGCTTTTAATAATCGGGCGACCAGATATCCAGATTCATCCCGTGATCGAGGTTTGGGCGGTAAAGTGACCCAAACCTAATGATCTGCTGTCACTTCCTAAGTGGAGAAAAAGTTTCTTCAGACTGGATCACATGTTCACCGACCACTACAGGTAGGCTAATATCTTTTGTTTCCCCCGCATCTTATTTGGAGCAAATAAAACCAGTACATTAGTGGTTTCTCTGACTGGAAACACTCGGAATGTGTGTGTGACCATGAGGAAAGCTCTAATCATTGCATCAGTGCTGCTAGCATCAGCCACTGGTAGCAGGACAGAAAGCTAAACTGGACCAGCTGGAGGGAGAGACGCGGTACTGGTGGAGGTTCTGCTCAGGCGGGTCGTTGCTGTCAGTCAGTTTTTAGGTGACAGTAGAGGAGGATAGAGAAACAGGAGTTTAGAGATATAAATACAGGTTTATTACACATTATCATGTAAAAGGAAAATCATTTGTTTTTACTTTGCATTCATTTTCCATTTATGATCAAATGCTTTAAAGTATGAGTCAAGTTTACTTAAACTGATTCCACTATTTTTTATCAATAAAAGATAAAGGAAAAATAGTGAGAAGACAGACAGACACAGAGGGGCAGCATTGAAGAGGTGAGAAGCAAAAGAACTGAAGGAGCGCTTTGAGAGAGAAGAGGAGAAACAGGAAAGAAAAATTAACGAGTATCAGTGAGTTTATGTGATTAAGTTATGGAACAATCTGAATTGTAGTCCTGGCCCGGTGGAGGTGAGATCAAGCAGGATGTGTTTACATAGACAAGGGAGTTACACCACGGTGTTGTTTTGATATTGTTGCCCTCAGATGAGCAATGTAGTTTTACAAGACTGTGGTGAAAATCCTATTCAAATTATATTATTTTTTGGGTGGCGAGGGGGCCCTTTGAACATTTTTCCAGGGGCCCCTGCTAACATAATCCGGCCCTGTTCCTCGGTGCATGCTGTATTTGTAAACACATTGTCTATACTGGAGTAATTAAATTGGTTGATGACAATAGTGGTGGTAGATAATCAACTGCTATATATATGTAATATGCAATAACTAACTTAGCAGAGAATTTCAGGCCTGCATTCAATAACTAAGAGGTGGAATTTTAATTTAATTATTGACAATCTGTTGTTTGATAGTGCATGTGGTGCAAATGTATAGGCTACCTCCCCTTAGCAGTTAGCTTGTGTAGCTAGCCAACAACTGGATTTTAGATATCTCAACATAAACCATTGGAGCGTCTTACCAGATATATTTTCAGATGCTGTGGTTTCTCCTTCGGTAGATGCCACTTCAATTGTCTTGGTGAGACGTTTTTTTAAGCGAGTGGAACGCTCATGAGTAGGTTGCGCCATCCCGGCTTCACTTTCTTTCTGCTTACCCTGGCGTTAGTTACGTAAAGGGCGGGTCCATCTGGTCCCAGCCAGTAACAGTTAAGATCATTTTAAATTACAATAATATAAATAAAAAAATATACTGTGTGGTTGTGAATAATAATTAAATATAAATAATTCGATTCTCTAATTCGATTTAATATTTTAAATTAGTTTTTTTATACTATTATTTTACTTTGAAAATATGATGTTAGTCATTGAACTTCCTTCTTGTTTGAATTGAGGTGGCGGGCTCGCGCAGGATGAGAGAACTAGCAGGAAGAGAGGTACCAAGATGGCGGCGGAGTAGACAGCCGCGTTTTTGAGAGCTCTCGGCAAAACCGCAGAATTCCATGATTTAAACTTATTTTACACCAACCAAAATGAAACGATGAATATACAGCAGATACTTAAACCAGCAAATCTGCAGCCGCCGACTTCTTCGAATCCTAAAATATTAGAAAAGCCAATAGACAATGGCGGTGAACATGACTACTGTGCAATGGATGTAAATCTGCAATCCAAACGTGACCACGGACCAGACTCGACGCCGCCAACTCCAAGTAAGCCTTCAAAAGAAAAAAAATCTAAGCCAAACAATGACAGTGTAATTGGACAAGCTTCAAATAATGATATTTTGGAAGCAATACTGGAATTGGGAAAACGTGGGACTGGAATTAGATGACATCAAAGAACAAAACCGACAGAACACCGCGATGATTGCTAACTTAACTGTGCAGTTCAACTCGGAAGAACTAAACAGGATGAAGAAGAAAGTTTTGGAGTTGGAGAGGGTCAAAAAGGCATTTAGTGGAGGAAAACAAAGAGTTGAAGAAGAAAGTGATTGAACAGAAAAGGTACAGCATGAGGCCATGTCTCTGAATGAGGGGTCTTAAAGAGAAGAAAGATGAAAACCTCAGAGCGACCATCATTCCCATACTGAAGAAAATTGCCCCAGAATATGCAGCAGATATGGAGCGTGCAGTAGATGTTGTACATAGACTGGGCAAACGAGAAGATAACCGCACCAGACAAGTCATTATATTATTTCCATTGAGGCATGTGAAGGAAGAAATATCGCTAAAAACCAAAGATTCGCCAGTATGCAGTATGGAAGGTATTAGCTTTGTGGAGATGTTACCCAAAGAGGATTTGGAGGCACGAGAGCGCTTATGGCCGTTAGTTGACCAAGCAAGAAAGGCGGGGAAGCAAGCCTTCAAGCCTTTTTCCGAGAGCCAGAAGTGTACATCATTGGACGTCGTGTTGTGGACAACGGACAACAGACTCCTTCAGGATGACAAAACTTTGAAAGCTGACCTTTTATCCAGGTGCCTTACGTGTTTTTGATTGACGTTGTGACAACGAACTACATAGACTCTTTCAGGAAGACCTCAAAAGTGAAGTTTTTATGAGCGGTTTGAGAGCTCTTTCATATACCATTTTACTAGCACAGTCTAAGCACTTTTTTCTACAGATTGCAGTTTTTATTCATCTTTATTTATTTATTTTTTTTAGTTCATGTTTAATGTGAAAATTTCTTTTGGTTCTTTAAATGTTCTGGGCTTGAGAGAAGTGGTTAAACGGAAAGCACCGTTTTTATTTTGCAAAGGGCAGAAATCTCACTGTTTATTTCTTCAAGAAACTCATTCCACAGAAGCTGATGCATCGTTCTGGTCAAATCAATGGGGCGAAAAAATTCTGTTCAGTCATGGCTCTTCAAGATCCGGAGGAGTAGCGATCTGCTTTCACAACTTTCCTGGAGAATTTGTCACACATCGAACCGATACAGAGGGGCATTGTTTGACAGCCGTAATGAAAATTGAAGGTTCTTTCTTAATTTTACTCAACGTATACGGTTATAATAATGATCATCAAAATAAGGCATTGCTAGATGATATAACAAATGTGATTTCTGAATTTAAGGGTCGATATCCTACAGATTATATTTTATGTGGAGGAGATTGGAACATGACTCCAAATGAATGGCTTGATAGGTGGCCTGCAAGAGTTGGAAAACTTCAATATAATACCATAATTAATAACTTTATGGCTAAGAATAATTTTAGTGACATTTGGAGAAATTTTTTTCCAGGTACATCAATGTCAAATTCACCGTTATCAGATCACTGTTTTATAGAACTAGTTTTAGAACCTATTAATAAAAAAACATATAGAAAAGGCTTTTGGAAATGTAATGCCAAATTATTACAAAATGAGGAATATTGCAGTAAAATCAAAGAAGTACTTACTGAAATTAAAAATTATAACGCAATTATTGGTCATATTAACAAATGGGAATTCATCAAATTTAGAATTCGAGAAATCAGCATTCAGTTTAGTAAAATACTAGCCAGAAAAAATGATGACGTGGAAAGCAAATTATTACAAGAAATACATACATGTTGTAGCAACACTAATCTAAATTCTGAAGGAAAAAGCAGGCTAGTTCAATAACAGAACAAGTTAGATCAACATTATCTTCATAAAACACAAGGTGCTTTTGTCAGATCGCGAGCAAGGTGGATCGAATCAGGTGGAAAAAACTCGTATTTTTTCAATCTGGAAAAAGCCGACAACAAAAAAATTTCATCTGTTGTCTTTTAGTAAATGGAGAAGAAAAGAAGGATTCTAAAATCATACAGAAGGAAGTTTTCATGTTTTATTCTAAATTATACTCTTCTCAATTCTCAAAAGATGACTGTAATAATCTATTTCAAAATATTCATCAACTAATCCCACTGATTGATTTATCTTTTAAAGAATTCTGTGACTCTGAACTTAGAATTGATGAACTGGATGAAGTTCTTAAGAAAATGGCCTCAAATAAATCCCCGGGCTCAGATGGCCTTTCAGTTAACTTTTATAAACATTTTTGGGAAGACTTGAGAATCATATTATTTGAAGCACTAAAAGAATGTATAGTTAAACAAGAATTGATGACCAGCATGAAACAGGGAGTAATTACTTTGATTCCAAAGCCCGGGAAAGACAAAAGACAATTAAACAATTTAAGACCTATTACACTATTAAACACAGATTATACATTTTTTTTCAGGATCCATTGCAACTAGACTTAAAAAAGGGATAGCAAGCATAATAAGTGAGACACAGTCAGGCTTTATAAAAGGAAGATCCATTCATAATAACATCAGACTTGTTATAGATTTATTAGACTATAGTGATTTAATTGATGATCATGGATTCATACTCTGCCTTGATTTTTATAAGGCCTTTGACTCTGTTGAGCATGAATTTATCATGCAAACACTTTATTATTTTGGTTTTGGTGATCAATTTAAAAATATTATACATATGCTCCTCTCTGATATAAATAGCTGTGTGTCTTTGGGACATGGGACTTGTAAAAGATTTGATATTAGGAGAGGAATAAGACAAGGATGTGGAAGCTCCCCCTTGTTGTTTATAATGATTGCAGAAATTTTGTCTATTTTGATTAAGAATAGCGTGATAGAGGGTCTAGATTTAATGGGCAATCAATTAATTATAAGTCAGTTAGCTGACGATACAACTCTATTTCTTAAGAATGAACTCCAAACTCCCATTGCACTGCAAGCTATTAATATTTTCTCAAGAGCCTCTGGACTTCAGTTAAATTTAAATAAATGTGAGTTATTGCCATTAAAAGACCAATCCATGCAATAATTATACAATATAAAAGGTTAAAAAAGAAGTCAAATAGTTGGGTATTGTGGTGACTAAAGACAAAATATTTTCTGAAAATAGAAACATAAAAGACAATATCGTAAATTGCAAATCATTCCTAAATAGATGGCTACAAAGAGATCTCTCCATATTTGGCAGAATATTAACTAAAATGGACAGTTTATCTAGATTAATATATCCAGCTTACTCCCTTCCAATAGCTTCTCAAATAGTCAAAACTATCAACAAACTACATTTTGATTTCATATGACGAAATAAATATCATTATATAGCCAAACAGGATTTAATTAGAACCTATGAGGATGGAGGTGGTAATGCAATAGATTTTGATTGTATGAATGGTATGCTGAAAATTAGATGTTTGAAAAATTATGTTCACAATCCAAACTCTTTGTGGTCCTACATTCCCAATCTGATTTTTGAAAAAGTAGGAGGAATAAGTTTTTTTCTAAAGTGCGATTTTGATCTTAAAAAACTTTAGACTGTCCTTCTATATTGGAAACTTATCTTCAAGCACAATTTCACACCACATAATACACCAGTGTGGAACAATAGATATATATTGGTTAATAGAAAATCTCTTTTTATCTCTGAATGGTTCTTAAAAGGTGTCTGGGCTATTGCCCACTTCATGGATGAGGAAGGAAATGTTTTACAACATGTTGATTTGTGTGACAAATATCAAATTAGATGCACCCAAAAGAAATATAATCAGGTTGTGAAAGCTCTCCCGCTATCCCTTGTTACTATGATTAAGCAGGATATAATATATACAAAAGTCACCCCTACCTTAAGACAGCTTTACATTAATGGTATTGACTTTCGAAATTACAAATGTAACAACAGATTTATAAGAGTTTACTTAATTGTCAAATGAGTTCACTCAGAAGAGACTATATTCTCTAAGATTTTGGAAAGGAGATAATAAAAAAGATTAGATGTATATACTTAAAATACCCAGTCCCACCAAAAACTAAAGAAATTCATTTTAAAATTATCAATAAGATTTATCCAACAAATGAATTCTTGAAACAGAGATTTAAATTGGATGTAGACAACTGTAGCTTCTGTGAAAGTGAACCTGAAGATTTGGACCACCTTTTTAGTCTTTGTGATGTTGTACAGAGGTTCTGGCTGGACTTTCAACAATGGCTTGTCTCCAAAGGAATTCAAATGATTAATCTAACAATTAATGACATTAAATTTGGAATTCATCGTAATAATTGCAATGATTTTGGAATTAACAATTTAATTTTACTAGCTAAACATTACATTCATAAATGTCGTTTTTTCAAGACCAAACCAAATATCACTCGTTGGAGGAAGGAGTTGAAACTGCATTATAAATCTTTATTATTGATTAACTCTAAGAATGCAGAGACATTGGCTTCCTTTATAGACAATCTTATATGACTACCCTTTTGCTTGAATGTGTTATTTTATATACATTTTTTAATTTTAATGCCCCATGTTCCTTTGTTCCTTGTGCAGTCCTTTTGTGAGATTTATACTGTACCTAATTTTGTTTGTATTTGATGATTTAATAATAATAATAAAAAAATTTAAAAAAAGAACTAGCAGGAAGATGGCAGGTTTAGCGTTCAAATTGACAGAACTCACTGAGGGAAAGGCAAATCATTTAAAACTTATCAAATGGATGCAGAAAAATAAGCTACTGAAAAGAAAGATGAAATTAAATCATGTGGTCATAAAATGAAGATTAAGCAAAATGACTCAATTGATCATTTTGAATGGTGAGTGGCTCTTATAAATGTATTTTTTATCTATGCACTGCCACTAACAATTATTACTTATTATTATTGTTCTTGATAGTATTAGTAGATAGTAGTAGTAGTAGTAGTGGTATTTACAATATTAAAATTTTATTACTACTAATAATGAATTATCATAATTTTGGCTGCGTTAAATCTGTTACATTTGCCCCATTTTGTGATGAATTTCACATATCAGATAAACTCTTAATTCCAGAACTGTAACATTTTATGTACTTTTGTTGTCAAACAAATAGGTCAAGATTATGTATCAAAATATATTTATGAAATGGGCTGATTATGATCTGGCTGATGAAAACTACACTAACTGATAGGGCTTTTACTCCATATATTTGCCTGTGCTTTCACTCAGGAGATGCCATCGGAACAGTCACAGAGGTAAATTAAGAAGGATTTCCGTCAGGCATAAGTCCATTTTTAGTCATTCCAAGATCTCTCTCTTCAACTGGATGAAATGTAAGTACAGGTTTGTTTTACACTCTTTTTTTTATTATATGTTAAAAAAAGTTATTTAATTAAAAACATTTTTTTTTTTGATTTGGCCAAGGACTTCGTTTACGTCAAATCAACATGATGGAAAACGATTTTGCAAAAAGTTCAAAACGCTATCAAGGATGGCCAAAAAACTAAGAGAGGCTTGCTCAGTCGCAATGGAAAGATTAAGAAGGAAAAGAAGGCAGCGTTTAGGGGGACAGTTCATCGTAATAGATGAAAGTCACTTTCGACATAAGAGAAAGCCAAGTACTACTATTAAATCGAGCTCTCATTAATGGTTAGATATTCTAATAAATCACTTCTCATGCCTAAAAATCTGTTTGTTTCCTTCTTTTAATTTTCATAGTGCTGACGAGGTAGAATGGCCGGAGGATGGAAAAGAAAGAAGTGGGTGTTTGGTATGTTGGGAGTGAAATGCAGTGGAGCCTCACGTGCAAAACCAGTATTACGTTTAGTTGAAAGAAGAACCAGAAGAGAACTAATTCCACTTATAGCCCGTCATGCAAAGCGAGGGTCTATTATTATCAGCGATGAGTGGCGGGCTTACAGACGGGCTCTGCCTCAGCTGGGCTACAGGCATTATACTGTAAACCCCAGTGTAGCATTTGGCTGTCCATTTGGCTGTCATAGATGGAGATACACTCCACATCTCTGAATTTGCTTCAGTAAGAAGTGTTGTAACCTTTATTTTTAATGTCCTCTCCTTTTCTGTGTATTTGCTGCCTCTAGTACGAATGTACAAATTTACTGTAAGAGATTAAATGGTTTATTGTCAAACACTATTAGTATTTAGTGCCATTTGTATAATGTTTTCTGTTTATTTGTAATATGTTCCACCTGAATACCCTTTGTAAAAAGTTTTGTGGAACTACAAGTGATTCTTAAAACATGTACAAGTAATGAGGAGTTCACACTTTACATTAGGGGAAGCAAAAAAGTCTTGATAGATCATTTGTAAATGCAGAAATGTCATTTATTAATGTTTTTGAAGGCTACAAGTGATTCTTAAAACATTTACAAGTAATGAGGTGTAGCCAAACCTTTAATAATATGTGAGTTGGGACAGGTGAGAATCAGGAGGTTTACAGTGAATGGCTGTAGATGCTGACCAGTTTTTACCAGGTCTGATCATACGACAGACATCTTAACACATGATGGAATGACCCTTTGATCTGTGAGATGTTTCCTGGTAAGTGTTACATGGCTGAAAGGTTCACATTTACATCAGATCATGGATTTCGTACAAAGGTTCCAAACTTTCATATAACCACTTTCTTTGACACACTGATGGTTTATAAAAAAAAGTTTCAGAGTCCCTCTTGTATTCCAAACAACACATCAAAAAATGCAGCAGCTTCAGCAAAGAGACCCAGACTTCCCTCTCCCCAGCCACCCAGTACAGCTCCTAAGGAGGAATCCCAAGGCGTTCCCAGGCCAGCCGAGAGACATAGTCCCTCCAGCGTGTCCTGGGTCTTCCCCTTGGCCTCCTCCCGGTGGGACGTGCCCGGAACACCTCAGCAGGGAGGCGTCCAGGAGGCATCCTGGCCAGGCTCAAGTCATCTCAACGGACTCCTATTGATGTGGAGGAGCAGCGGCTCTACTCTGAGCCGCTCTCGGATGACTGAGCTTCTCACCCTGTCTCTAAGGGAGAGCCCAGACAAAGGTGTCCATGATCATTTATAAATGTTTAGTTAATCATTTATAAATCACTGATGCATCATAATCTTGGATCTAACGATGACGACTTAGACTTTAGACAGTTATACATCATCTGTAAGCCATTTCCAAATATGTTAATGTTCATTTTGAAATGTGTAGTTGATAATTACTTAAGCATTTGTAAACATCTTCACAAGCCTTTATAAATGAATAGTATATCATTATCTCATACCTCACAAATGATCTGTTAATGACATACTAAACACTTATAAATATTTAATAACAAAACATTATAAAGTGTTACCAACATATCTTTTCAAATCTGCTTTTAATTTGATTTAGCGGTTTTATTCACCTATCTAATGTTCTTATTCTCTGTTGTGAAGCACTTTGTGATTTTTTATCTTGAAAGGTGCCATATAAATAAAGTTTTACTTACTTACTATATAAAAATGTAAATATTGAAGATTTTGGGATAGGCTACACTAGGCTACCTGTTGGTGTTTTTGCTTGAATCTCTGCCATCGCCATTGAACCTTGCAACATTTGTCTGCTACGTGCTGGCTGGAATATGAATTGGAAACAATGACGTGAACGCTTCCAGCAGCTGAGGCCGGATTGAGTTTTTGAATGCAGGCTCTCTGTGCTCGTTGGGGTGACTGTTTGTTTCTTTTCTTGTTCGTGTCCTCCTCACAAACCTTAAAAGCTACATGTCCATGGGGAAAGCAATATAAAGAAACCATTTCTTAAAATAAAATATTCATTTTTTTCTTTAAAATAAATCTTAATTAGGGCTGTTGTTAAAGCCAGCATCGGTCCTTCTCTCCTCACTGCTGCTCCAGTGTGTGTCGTGAACGAACAAGTGTACTGAGCTGCACATGCGCAGACCGATCAGAACGCCATAGGGAAGCAAATCTGCATCCACACCATGTCACAAAGCGGTCCACCAGCTCTCTGTATTCAGCATCTTGTCCATCTCTGATACACCCGACAATTGCAGAGTCATCTGAGTATTTCTGCAGATGACAGGTCTCTGATTTGTACTGGAAGTCTGAGGTGTACAGAGTGAAAAGGAATGGTGAGAGTACGGTCCCCTGTGGTGCTCCTATGCTGCTGACCACCTGGTTTGACACACAATTCTTCAGTCTCACAAATTGTGGTCTGTTGGTCAGGTAGTCATTGATCCAGGCGATTGTTGAGGGCTCCACCTGTGTCTTCAGGAGTTTCTGACAAAGCAAATCAGGCTGAATTGTGTTAAATGCACTGGAGAAATCAAAGAACATGATCCTCACAGTGCTGCCCGCTTTGTCCAGATGACAGTGGGTTGGTTGAAGTAGGTGGATGATGGCATCTTCAACTCCAACTCCACAGCGATAAGCAAACTGCAGTGGGTCCTGATACGTTCTTCTTTGCTAAATCAGGGGTGCCAACATGAGTCTCTCCAGGACCTTCATGATGTGGGATGTCAGGGCAACAGGTCTATAGTCATTGATGACTTATGGGTGAGTTCTTTTTGGTACTGGAACAAGGCAGGATGTCTTCCACAACACTGGAACCTTCTCCTGAGTTAGGCTAAGGTTGAAGAGGTGCTGCAGAATCCCACAGAGCTGCTCTGCACAGGCCTTCAGGACTCTGGGGCTGACACCATCTGGACCTGCAGCCTTGTTCCGGTTCAGTTTCTCCAGCGGCCTCTTCGCCTGACTTTTGGAGACAGAGAAGTGGGAGGGGGAGGCAAAGGGGGTAGCAGCATTTCCTGACTTGGTTGAAGTCAAACTTGTGGAATCAGAAGAGTCCATGGCTGAGGTGAAGGATAAAACATCTGAGGTGTAACAGGAAAGCTGTTGATCAGAGGAGAGTGGGATGTCTGTTTGGCTGGGAACAGGAGAGGGGAATGCTGAGCTAGTTCCTGAACTGAACCTGTTGAAGAATGTGTTCAGTTCATTGGCTCTGTCCAGACTTCCATCTATCCAATCCTTCCTGCCCTTAAAGCCTGTGATCTTTCTCATTCCTGACCAGACATCTCAGATATTGTTCCTCTGTAGTTTGTTCTCCAGCTTCTTCCTGTATGCCTCCTTGCTGTCTCTGATCTTGACCTTAAGTTGCTTCTGTATACTCCTCAGTAATTCCCTGTCTCCCTCCCTGAAGGCTCTTTTTTTTCTTGTTTAGCAGTTCCTTCAGGTCACTGGTGATCCAGGGTTTGTTATTAGGGAAGCATCTCACTGTTCTAGTGGGGATGATGTTGTCCACACAGAAGTTTATATAGTCAGTCACACACTCAGTCATGGCATTGATGTCCTCTCCATGTGCTTGGCAAAGAGTCATCCAGTCAAATGTTTCCTTGGGGAGGTGTGGTAGTGCTGTGGTGCAGTTTAAGCTTTAGTCCTTAATTGCATTTTGTTATACATTACTTTTATTTAGATACTTTAAGTAGTTTTGAAACCATTACTTTTTTTTACTTTTACTTAAGTGAAAAACTTTACTTACTACTTCAACTTCTACAGAAGTCTTATTAAACCTTAGTATCTATACTTCTACTTGAGTAATGAATGTGTATATATGTAACACCTCTGGTTGGGGTAGCAACATCAGAGCCAGTGACTTAATAAGGCTAAACAACCTGATAAAGAAGGCTGGTTCTGTTCTGTGGACAACTGTAGAACATCTGGAGATGATGAAAAGAAGGATTCTTCATAAAATCATAAAAAGTATGGACAACCCTGAGCATCTTCTTCATGAGACTATCCTAAAACAGAAAGAGTGTCTTCACTAGGAGGCTTCTTCAGTTTTGCTGCAACACAGACGGCTAGGAAATCCTTCCTGTTTAAAGCCATCATGATCTAAAAAAACTTATTTAAGAATTAATTAGTATGAGCAACAACAACACTTAATTTGCCTCTAGGATTTGTAAAGTATTTTTGAAATTTCATTGGATTTTGTAATTTTGTCCTCAGTGTACATATATTATTCTTGTCTTTAACTCGATTATTTTCTACTTTTCTTCTGTGAATCTAAATGCCTCCATTACGTTTCACTTTGCTGTTGTTACAGCTGAATTTCCCCTTTATGTGATAATAAAGGATTATTCTATTCTGTTCTATAAATGCAGTTGGAGTCCAGCCGTTGCAAGACAACTCTCCTCCTTTATGCTCATCTACAATAAAGCAGCCAGACATGCAAAGGGTAAAGATGAAACTCACGATGTCGCACCTAACGTGCATTTGGAGGAGCAACACACTGATGCAGCAATCTGCCTCCAAAGCGGCCAGTTTGCAGGTGTAGCGCATCGCGCGGCACTGATTGCTGGGCAGATTTGGCCGCTTTGGAGGCAGATTGCTGCATCAGTGTGTTGCTCCTCCAAATGCACGTTAGGTGCGACATCGTGAGTTTCATCTTTACCCTTTGCATGTCTGGGGCTTTGGGGTCTTTAGGTGTTACATCTGCGCTTTTACATGCCTTCTGTCTTTCTGCATTTTCCGGCTGCTGTTGGAGCTGTGAGGGCACGCGTCTTACACCTGTGTTGTTTCCTGGTGGTCCGCTCTCTCCCCTTTGAGACTGGGTATCAGCTCCCCAGCAAGACGCCTACCATGTAGATCTGGTGCTGGTGTTTTCTGTATTCAGACCTGAGTTACTGAGTATGTTCCCAAAGGATGCCTGCAGGGGGATCTGCCGTGCGTAAAACTGCGGCGTACAGGGACGCTCTGCTGTCATGTCTGGGTCTTGTCTGCTCCTGTCTTATTTAAAGTTTTGTGTTCGAAATATCCTCCTTTTTTGCCTTTGGTTTTGAAAAGTATGACTGCTTTAGTAGAGATGAGCATAAAGGAGAGTTTTCCTGCAACGTTTTGCCTACAACTACATTTAGAGAATAGAATAGAATAGAATAATCCTTTCTTGTCCCATAAAGAGGAAATTCAGCTGTAACAACAGCAAAGTGAAACGTAATGGAGGCATTTAGATTCACACAAGAAAAGTAGAAAACAACAGAGTTAAAGCTAAGAATAATATATGTACATTAGGGACAAGATTACAAAATTCAATTCAAAAATACTTTATTGATCCCAGAGGGAAATTAATTGTTGTTGTAGCTCATAGTAATTCATTATTTAAGGAGTTGTTGTAGATCATGATGGCTGTGGACAGGACAGGTTTCCTATAGCCGCCTGTGTTGCAGCAAAACTCAAGAAGCGTCCTACTTAAGACACTCTGCTATTGTAGGATAGTCTTATGAAGAAGATGCTCAGGGTTGTCCATACTTTTTATGATTTTATGAAGAATCCTTCTTTGCATCATCTCCAGATGTTCTACAGTTGTCCACAGAACAGAACCAGCCTTCTTTATCAGGTTGTTTAGCCTTATTAAGTCACTGGCTCTGATGTTGCTACCCCAACCAGAGGTGTTAAAAGTATTCACATTCACTCAAAGGTGACTGTTTGTCTCTTTTAAGGTTCGTGTCCTCCGCACGAACCTTAAAAGCTACTAGTCCACGGCAGGGGACATCAAAGAGATATATTTTTATTTTATTTAAAAGACATGTTAATTAATGCTGTTGGTACAAACAGCGTTGGCCCCTCTCTCCTCACTTCTGCTCCAGTGTGTGTCGGGAACGAACAGGTGTACTGAGCTGCACATGCGCAGATCGATCAGAACGTCGCAGGGAATCAAGCCTGTAATAATTACGTCCATAAGCGGAGAAAAGGGAAAGGACCAATAAAATAAAGCAAAAACAAAACGACCAAGATAGAATCAAAAATCACGTGACTAAGTCTCGGCCTAATCAAAGCCACTTGATGACGTAAGGATGACGTTACTTTTCCACCAGCCGAGGTTTTGAATGTAGGCCATCTGGCCTCTTTTGTTCACTAATCTCTCTCCTTTTTCTCCACAGGCAAACTTGTAAATGTCAATAAACCAGAGACACTCAGAGGTCTCTCTATCCTCCAATCAGAGTATTTCTTGCAAATATTGCACTTGGTTGGGTGAAAATCAAAATACGGCCCCAAGAGGCAGAAACAAGGTTTACACCTCTCAGGGGCTGGAAGAAATTAATCTCGAAAAAAGGGCAAAAACTAATATTTTACACTTTACATAGTAACTCAAAATATGTGAAATATAACCTAAAATGCCCAAGCATACTCGTATCCTTGGCTAAAAGATTCTAGTATTTATTGTTGTCACATTTTGGGACCAGGTGTCCTGATCAATACATGTAAATGAAAAAGAGACCAAAATAAAATACAGAAAAAACAAAAGGAACAATAAGAATCATGAACCACGTCACTGAGTCTCGGCCTGATCAAAGCCACATGATGACGCAGCTGAGTTCTTGAATGTAGGCCCTCTGGCCTCATTTCCTCACTAATCTCTCTCTTTTTTACTCCACATGTGAACTTGTAAATGTCAGTAAACCAGAGACACTCATAGGTGTCTCTCCTCCAATCAGAGTATTTGTTGCAAATACTGCACCTGCTTGGGTGTGTCATCGGCGGTGAGATGGTGTTTTCAACCTCTCCAGTTTGCAGGTGTAGCGCATCGCGCGGCACTGATTGCTGGGCAGATTTGGCCGCTTTGCAAATATCCTCCTTTTTTGCCTTTGGTTTTGAAAAGTATGACTGCTTTAGTAGAGATGAGCATAAAGGAGAGTTTTCCTGCAACGTTTTGCCTACAACTACATTTAGAGAATAGAATAGAATAGAATAATCCTTTCTTGTCCCATAAAGAGGAAATTCAGCTGTAACAACAGCAAAGTGAAACGTAATGGAGGCATTTAGATTCACACAAGAAAAGTTGAAAACAACAGAGTTAAAGCTAAGAATAATATATGTACATTAGGGACAAGATTACAAAATTCAATTCAAAAATACTTTATTGATCCCAGAGGGAAATTAATTGTTGTTGTAGCTCATAGTAATTCATTATTTAAGGAGTTGTTGTAGATCATGATGGCTGTGGACAGGACAGGTTTCCTATAGCCGCCTGTGTTGCAGCAAAACTCAAGAAGCGTCCTACTTAAGACACTCTGCTATTGTAGGATAGTCTTATGAAGAAGATGCTCAGGGTTGTCCATACTTTTTATGATTTTATGAAGAATCCTTCTTTGCATCATCTCCAGATGTTCTACAGTTGTCCACAGAACAGAACCAGCCTTCTTTATCAGGTTGTTTAGCCTTATTAAGTCACTGGCTCTGATGTTGCTACCCCAACCAGAGGTGTTAAAAGTATTCACATTCACTCAAAGGTGACTGTTTGTCTCTTTTAAGGTTCGTGTCCTCCGCACGAACCTTAAAAGCTACTAGTCCACGGCAGGGGACATCAAAGAGATATATTTTTATTTTATTTAAAAGACATGTTAATTAATGCTGTTGGTACAAACAGCGTTGGCCCCTCTCTCCTCACTTCTGCTCCAGTGTGTGTCGGGAACGAACAGGTGTACTGAGCTGCACATGCGCAGATCGATCAGAACGTCGCAGGGAATCAAGCCTGTAATAATTACGTCCATAAGCGGAGAAAAGGGAAAGGACCAATAAAATAAAGCAAAAACAAAACGACCAAGATAGAATCAAAAACCACGTGACTAAGTCTCGGCCTAATCAAAGCCACTTGATGACGTAAGGATGACGTTACTTTTCCACCAGCCGAGGTTTTGAATGTAGGCCATCTGGCCTCTTTTGTTCACTAATCTCTCTCCTTTTTCTCCACAGGCAAACTTGTAAATGTCAATAAACCAGAGACACTCAGAGGTCTCTCTATCCTCCAATCAGAGTATTTCTTGCAAATATTGCACTTGGTTGGGTGTAAATCAAAATACGGCCCCAAGAGGCAGAAACAAGGTTTACACCTCTCAGGGGCTGGAAGAAATTAATCTCGAAAAAAGGGCAAAAACTAATATTTTACACTTTACATAGTAACTCAAAATATGTGAAATATAACCTAAAATGCCCAAGCATACTCGTATCCTTGGCTAAAAGATTCTAGTATTTATTTGTGTCACATTTTGGGACCAGGTGTCCTGATCAATACATGTAAATGAAAAAGAGACCAAAATAAAATACAGAAAAAACAAAAGGACCAATAAGAATCATGAACCACGTCACTGAGTCTCGGCCTAATCAAAGCCACTTGATGACGCAGGTTGACGTAAGGATGACGTTACTTTTCCACCAGCCGAGGTTTTGAATGTAGGCCATCTGGCCTCTTTTGTTTACTAATCTCTCTCCTTTTTCTCCACAGGCAAACTTGTAAATGTCAATAAACCAGAGACACTCAGAGGTCTCTCTATCCTCCAATCAGAGTATTTCTTGCAAATATTGCACTTGGTTGGGTGTAAATCAAAATACGCCCCCAAGAGGCAGAAACAAAGTCTACACCTCTCAGGGGCTGGAAGAAATTAATCTCGAAAAAGGGGCAAAAAATATTATTTTGCACTTTACATAGTAACTCAAAATATGTGAAATATAACCTAAAATGCCCAAGCATACTCGTATCCTTGGCTAAAAGATTCTAGTATTTATTTGTGTCACATTTTGGGACCAGGTGTCCTGATCAATACATGTAAATGAAAAAGAGACCAAAATAAAATACAGAAAAAACAAAAGGACCAATAAGAATCATGAACCACGTCACTGAGTCTCGGCTAAATCAAAGCCACATGATGACGCAGCTGAGTTCTTGAATGTAGGCCCTCTGGCCTCATTTCCTCACTAATCTCTCTCTTTTTTACTCCACATGTGAACTTGTAAATGTCAGTAAACCAGAGACACTCATAGGTGTCTCTCCTCCAATCAGAGTATTTGTTGCAAATATTGCACTTGGTTGGGTGTAAATCAAAATACGGCCCCAAGAGGCAGAAACAAAGTTCACACCTCTCAGGGGCTGGAAGGAATTAATCTCGAAAAAGGGGCAAAAAATATTATTTTGCACTTTACATAGTAACTCAAAATATGTTAAATATAACCTAAAATGCCCAAGCATACTCGTATCCTTGGCTAAAAGATTCTAGTATTTATTGTTGTCACATTTTGGGACCAGGTGTCCTGATCAATACATGTAAATGAAAAAGAGACCAAAATAAAATACAGAAAAAACAAAAGGACCAGTAAGAATCATGAAAAACGTCACTGAGTCTCGGCCTAATCAAAGCCACTTGATGACGCAGGTTGACGTAAGGATGACGTTACTTTTCCACCAGCCGAGGTTTTGAATGTAGGCCATCTGGCCTCTTTTGTTTACTAATCTCTCTCCTTTTTCTCCACAGGCAAACTTGTAAATGTCAATAAACCAGAGACACTCAGAGGTCTCTCTATCCTCCAATCAGAGTATTTCTTGCAAATATTGCACTTGGTTGGGTGTAAAAACCACCAGCAAATCAAAATACGGCCCCAAGAGGCAGAAACAAAGTTTACACCTCTCAGGGGCTGGAAGAAATTAATCTCGAAAAAGGGGCAAAAAATATTATTTTGCACTTTACATAGTAACTCAAAATATGTGAAATATAACCTAAAATGCCCAAGCATACTCGTATCCTTGGCTAAAAGATTCTAGTATTTATTTGTGTCACATTTTGGGACCAGGTGTCCTGATCAATACATGTAAATGAAAAAGAGACCAAAATAAAATACAGAAAAAACAAAAGGAACAATAAGAATCATGAACCACGTCACTGAGTCTCGGCCTGATCAAAGCCACATGATGACGCAGCTGAGTTCTTGAATGTAGGCCCTCTGGCCTCATTTCCTCACTAATCTCTCTCTTTTTTACTCCACATGTGAACTTGTAAATGTCAGTAAACCAGAGACACTCATAGGTGTCTCTCCTCCAATCAGAGTATTTGTTGCAAATACTGCACCTGCTTGGGTGTGTCATCGGCGGTGAGATGGTGTTTTCAACCTCTCCAGTTTGCAGGTGTAGCGCATCGCGCGGCACTGATTGCTGGGCAGATTTGGCCGCTTTGCAAATATCCTCCTTTTTTGCCTTTGGTTTTGAAAAGTATGACTGCTTTAGTAGAGATGAGCATAAAGGAGAGTTTTCCTGCAACGTTTTGCCTACAACTACATTTAGAGAATAGAATAGAATAGAATAATCCTTTCTTGTCCCATAAAGAGGAAATTCAGCTGTAACAACAGCAAAGTGAAACGTAATGGAGGCATTTAGATTCACACAAGAAAAGTTGAAAACAACAGAGTTAAAGCTAAGAATAATATATGTACATTAGGGACAAGATTACAAAATTCAATTCAAAAATACTTTATTGATCCCAGAGGGAAATTAATTGTTGTTGTAGCTCATAGTAATTCATTATTTAAGGAGTTGTTGTAGATCATGATGGCTGTGGACAGGACAGGTTTCCTATAGCCGCCTGTGTTGCAGCAAAACTCAAGAAGCGTCCTACTTAAGACACTCTGCTATTGTAGGATAGTCTTATGAAGAAGATGCTCAGGGTTGTCCATACTTTTTATGATTTTATGAAGAATCCTTCTTTGCATCATCTCCAGATGTTCTACAGTTGTCCACAGAACAGAACCAGCCTTCTTTATCAGGTTGTTTAGCCTTATTAAGTCACTGGCTCTGATGTTGCTACCCCAACCAGAGGTGTTAAAAGTATTCACATTCACTCAAAGGTGACTGTTTGTCTCTTTTAAGGTTCGTGTCCTCCGCACGAACCTTAAAAGCTACTAGTCCACGGCAGGGGACATCAAAGAGATATATTTTTATTTTATTTAAAAGACATGTTAATTAATGCTGTTGGTACAAACAGCGTTGGCCCCTCTCTCCTCACTTCTGCTCCAGTGTGTGTCGGGAACGAACAGGTGTACTGAGCTGCACATGCGCAGATCGATCAGAACGTCGCAGGGAATCAAGCCTGTAATAATTACGTCCATAAGCGGAGAAAAGGGAAAGGACCAATAAAATAAAGCAAAAACAAAACGACCAAGATAGAATCAAAAATCACGTGACTAAGTCTCGGCCTAATCAAAGCCACTTGATGACGTAAGGATGACGTTACTTTTCCACCAGCCGAGGTTTTGAATGTAGGCCATCTGGCCTCTTTTGTTCACTAATCTCTCTCCTTTTTCTCCACAGGCAAACTTGTAAATGTCAATAAACCAGAGACACTCAGAGGTCTCTCTATCCTCCAATCAGAGTATTTCTTGCAAATATTGCACTTGGTTGGGTGAAAATCAAAATACGGCCCCAAGAGGCAGAAACAAGGTTTACACCTCTCAGGGGCTGGAAGAAATTAATCTCGAAAAAAGGGCAACAACTAATATTTTACACTTTACATAGTAACTCAAAATATGTGAAATATAACCTAAAATGCCCAAGCATACTCGTATCCTTGGCTAAAAGATTCTAGTATTTATTGTTGTCACATTTTGGGACCAGGTGTCCTGATCAATACATGTAAATGAAAAAGAGACCAAAATAAAATACAGAAAAAACAAAAGGACCAATAAGAATCATGAACCACGTCACTGAGTCTCGGCCTGATCAAAGCCACATGATGACGCAGCTGAGTTCTTGAATGTAGGCCCTCTGGCCTCATTTCCTCACTAATCTCTCTCTTTTTTACTCCACATGTGAACTTGTAAATGTCAGTAAACCAGAGACACTCATAGGTGTCTCTCCTCCAATCAGAGTATTTGTTGCAAATACTGCACCTGCTTGGGTGTGTCATCGGCGGTGAGATGGTGTTTTCAACCTCTCCAGTTTGCAGGTGTAGCGCATCGCGCGGCACTGATTGCTGGGCAGATTTGGCCGCTTTGGAGGCAGATTGCTGCATCAGTGTGTTGCTCCTCCAAATGCACGTTAGGTGCGACATCGTGAGTTTCATCTTTACCCTTTGCATGTCTGGGGCTTTGGGGTCTTTAGGTGTTACATCTGCGCTTTTACATGCCTTCTGTCTTTCTGCATTTTCCGGCTGCTGTTGGAGCTGTGAGGGCACGCGTCTTACACCTGTGTTGTTTCCTGGTGGTCCGCTCTCTCCCCTTTGAGACTGGGTATAAGCTCCCCAGCAAGACGCCTACCATGTAGATCTGGTGCTGGTGTTTTCTGTATTCAGACCTGAGTTACTGAGTATGTTCCCAAAGGATGCCTGCAGGGGGATCTGCCGTGCGTAAAACTGCGGCGTACAGGGACGCTCTGCTGTCATGTCTGGGTCTTGTCTGCTCCTGTCTTATTTAAAGTTTTGTGTTCGAAATATCCTCCTTTTTTGCCTTTGGTTTTGAAAAGTATGACTGCTTTAGTAGAGATGAGCATAAAGGAGAGTTTTCCTGCAACGTTTTGCCTACAACTACATTTAGAGAATAGAATAGAATAGAATAATCCTTTCTTGTCCCATAAAGAGGAAATTCAGCTGTAACAACAGCAAAGTGAAACGTAATGGAGGCATTTAGATTCACACAAGAAAAGTTGAAAACAACAGAGTTAAAGCTAAGAATAATATATGTACATTAGGGACAAGATTACAAAATTCAATTCAAAAATACTTTATTGATCCCAGAGGGAAATTAATTGTTGTTGTAGCTCATAGTAATTCATTATTTAAGGAGTTGTTGTAGATCATGATGGCTGTGGACAGGACAGGTTTCCTATAGCCGCCTGTGTTGCAGCAAAACTCAAGAAGCGTCCTACTTAAGACACTCTGCTATTGTAGGATAGTCTTATGAAGAAGATGCTCAGGGTTGTCCATACTTTTTATGATTTTATGAAGAATCCTTCTTTGCATCATCTCCAGATGTTCTACAGTTGTCCACAGAACAGAACCAGCCTTCTTTATCAGGTTGTTTAGCCTTATTAAGTCACTGGCTCTGATGTTGCTACCCCAACCAGAGGTGTTAAAAGTATTCACATTCACTCAAAGGTGACTGTTTGTCTCTTTTAAGGTTCGTGTCCTCCGCACGAACCTTAAAAGCTACTAGTCCACGGCAGGGGACATCAAAGAGATATATTTTTATTTTATTTAAAAGACATGTTAATTAATGCTGTTGGTACAAACAGCGTTGGCCCCTCTCTCCTCACTTCTGCTCCAGTGTGTGTCGGGAACGAACAGGTGTACTGAGCTGCACATGCGCAGATCGATCAGAACGTCGCAGGGAATCAAGCCTGTAATAATTACGTCCATAAGCGGAGAAAAGGGAAAGGACCAATAAAATAAAGCAAAAACAAAACGACCAAGATAGAATCAAAAACCACGTGACTAAGTCTCGGCCTAATCAAAGCCACTTGATGACGTAAGGATGACGTTACTTTTCCACCAGCCGAGGTTTTGAATGTAGGCCATCTGGCCTCTTTTGTTCACTAATCTCTCTCTTTTTTACTCCACATGTGAACTTGTAAATGTCAGTAAACCAGAGACACTCATAGGTGTCTCTCCTCCAATCAGAGTATTTGTTGCAAATATTGCACTTGGTTGGGTGTAAATCAAAATACGGCCCCAAGAGGCAGAAACAAAGTTCACACCTCTCAGGGGCTGGAAGGAATTAATCTCGAAAAAGGGGCAAAAAATATTATTTTGCACTTTACATAGTAACTCAAAATATGTTAAATATAACCTAAAATGCCCAAGCATACTCGTATCCTTGGCTAAAAGATTCTAGTATTTATTGTTGTCACATTTTGGGACCAGGTGTCCTGATCAATACATGTAAATGAAAAAGAGACCAAAATAAAATACAGAAAAAACAAAAGGACCAGTAAGAATCATGAAAAACGTCACTGAGTCTCGGCCTAATCAAAGCCACTTGATGACGCAGGTTGACGTAAGGATGACGTTACTTTTCCACCAGCCGAGGTTTTGAATGTAGGCCATCTGGCCTCTTTTGTTTACTAATCTCTCTCCTTTTTCTCCACAGGCAAACTTGTAAATGTCAATAAACCAGAGACACTCAGAGGTCTCTCTATCCTCCAATCAGAGTATTTCTTGCAAATATTGCACTTGGTTGGGTGTAAAAACCACCAGCAAATCAAAATACGGCCCCAAGAGGCAGAAACAAAGTTTACACCTCTCAGGGGCTGGAAGAAATTAATCTCGAAAAAGGGGCAAAAAATATTATTTTGCACTTTACATAGTAACTCAAAATATGTGAAATATAACCTAAAATGCCCAAGCATACTCGTATCCTTGGCTAAAAGATTCTAGTATTTATTGTTGTCACATTTTGGGACCAGGTGTCCTGATCAATACATGTAAATGAAAAAGAGACCAAAATAAAATACAGAAAAAACAAAAGGACCAGTAAGAATCATGAAAAACGTCACTGAGTCTCGGCCTAATCAAAGCCACTTGATGACGCAGGTTGACGTAAGGATGACGTTACTTTTCCACCAGCCGAGGTTTTGAATGTAGGCCATCTGGCCTCTTTTGTTTACTAATCTCTCTCCTTTTTCTCCACAGGCAAACTTGTAAATGTCAATAAACCAGAGACACTCAGAGGTCTCTCTATCCTCCAATCAGAGTATTTCTTGCAAATATTGCACTTGGTTGGGTGTAAAAACCACCAGCAAATCAAAATACGGCCCCAAGAGGCAGAAACAAAGTTTACACCTCTCAGGGGCTGGAAGAAATTAATCTCGAAAAAGGGGCAAAAAATATTATTTTGCACTTTACATAGTAACTCAAAATATGTGAAATATAACCTAAAATGCCCAAGCATACTCGTATCCTTGGCTAAAAGATTCTAGTATTTATTGTTGTCACATTTTGGGACCAGGTGTCCTGATCAATACATGTAAATGAAAAAGAGACCAAAATAAAATACAGAAAAAACAAAAGGACCAGTAAGAATCATGAAAAACGTCACTGAGTCTCGGCCTAATCAAAGCCACTTGATGACGCAGGTTGACGTAAGGATGACGTTACTTTTCCACCAGCCGAGGTTTTGAATGTAGGCCATCTGGCCTCTTTTGTTTACTAATCTCTCTCCTTTTTCTCCACAGGCAAACTTGTAAATGTCAATAAACCAGAGACACTCAGAGGTCTCTCTATCCTCCAATCAGAGTATTTCTTGCAAATATTGCACTTGGTTGGGTGAAAATCAAAATACGGCCCCAAGAGGCAGAAACAAGGTTTACACCTCTCAGGGGCTGGAAGAAATTAATCTCGAAAAAAGGGCAAAAACTAATATTTTACACTTTACATAGTAACTCAAAATATGTGAAATATAACCTAAAATGCCCAAGCATACTCGTATCCTTGGCTAAAAGATTCTAGTATTTATTGTTGTCACATTTTGGGACCAGGTGTCCTGATCAATACATGTAAATGAAAAAGAGACCAAAATAAAATACAGAAAAAACAAAAGGAACAATAAGAATCATGAACCACGTCACTGAGTCTCGGCCTGATCAAAGCCACATGATGACGCAGCTGAGTTCTTGAATGTAGGCCCTCTGGCCTCATTTCCTCACTAATCTCTCTCTTTTTTACTCCACATGTGAACTTGTAAATGTCAGTAAACCAGAGACACTCATAGGTGTCTCTCCTCCAATCAGAGTATTTGTTGCAAATACTGCACCTGCTTGGGTGTGTCATCGGCGGTGAGATGGTGTTTTCAACCTCTCCAGTTTGCAGGTGTAGCGCATCGCGCGGCGCTGATTGCTGGGCAGATTTGGCCGCTTTGGAGGCAGATTGCTGCATCAGTGTGTTGCTCCTCCAAATGCACGTTAGGTGCGACATCGTGAGTTTCATCTTTACCCTTTGCATGTCTGGGGCTTTGGGGTCTTTAGGTGTTACATCTGCGCTTTTACATGCCTTCTGTCTTTCTGCATTTTCCGGCTGCTGTTGGAGCTGTGAGGGCACGCGTCTTACACCTGTGTTGTTTCCTGGTGGTCCGCTCTCTCCCCTTTGAGACTGGGTATCAGCTCCCCAGCAAGACGCCTACCATGTAGATCTGGTGCTGGTGTTTTCTGTATTCAGACCTGAGTTACTGAGTATGTTCCCAAAGGATGCCTGCAGGGGGATCTGCCGTGCGTAAAACTGCGGCGTACAGGGACGCTCTGCTGTCATGTCTGGGTCTTGTCTGCTCCTGTCTTATTTAAAGTTTTGTGTTCGAAATATCCTCCTTTTTTGCCTTTGGTTTTGAAAAGTATGACTGCTTTAGTAGAGATGAGCATAAAGGAGAGTTTTCCTGCAACGTTTTGCCTACAACTACATTTAGAGAATAGAATAGAATAGAATAATCCTTTCTTGTCCCATAAAGAGGAAATTCAGCTGTAACAACAGCAAAGTGAAACGTAATGGAGGCATTTAGATTCACACAAGAAAAGTTGAAAACAACAGAGTTAAAGCTAAGAATAATATATGTACATTAGGGACAAGATTACAAAATTCAATTCAAAAATACTTTATTGATCCCAGAGGGAAATTAATTGTTGTTTTAGCTCATAGTAATTCATTATTTAAGGAGTTGTTGTAGATCATGATGGCTGTGGACAGGACAGGTTTCCTATAGCCGCCTGTGTTGCAGCAAAACTCAAGAAGCGTCCTACTTAAGACACTCTGCTATTGTAGGATAGTCTTATGAAGAAGATGCTCAGGGTTGTCCATACTTTTTATGATTTTATGAAGAATCCTTCTTTGCATCATCTCCAGATGTTCTACAGTTGTCCACAGAACAGAACCAGCCTTCTTTATCAGGTTGTTTAGCCTTATTAAGTCACTGGCTCTGATGTTGCTACCCCAACCAGAGGTGTTAAAATTATTCACATTCACTCAAAGGTGACTGTTTGTCTCTTTTAAGGTTCGTGTCCTCCGCACGAACCTTAAAAGCTACTAGTCCACGGCAGGGGACATCAAAGAGATATATTTTTATTTTCTTTAAAAGACATGTTAATTAATGCTGTTGGTACAAACAGCGTTGGCCCCTCTCTCCTCACTTCTGCTCCAGTGTGTGTCGGGAACGAACAGGTGTACTGAGCTGCACATGCGCAGATCGATCAGAACGTCGCAGGGAATCAAGCCTGTAATAATTACGTCCATAAGCGGAGAAAAGGGAAAGGACCAATAAAATAAAGCAAAAACAAAACGACCAAGATAGAATCAAAAATCACGTGACTAAGTCTCGGCCTAATCAAAGCCACTTGATGACGTAAGGATGACGTTACTTTTCCACCAGCCGAGGTTTTGAATGTAGGCCATCTGGCCTCTTTTGTTCACTAATCTCTCTCCTTTTTCTCCACAGGCAAACTTGTAAATGTCAATAAACCAGAGACACTCAGAGGTCTCTCTATCCTCCAATCAGAGTATTTCTTGCAAATATTGCACTTGGTTGGGTGTAAATCAAAATACGCCCCCAAGAGGCAGAAACAAGGTTTACACCTCTCAGGGGCTGGAAGAAATTAATCTCGAAAAAAGGGCAAAAACTAATATTTTACACTTTACATAGTAACTCAAAATATGTGAAATATAACCTAAAATGCCCAAGCATACTCGTATCCTTGGCTAAAAGATTCTAGTATTTATTTGTGTCACATTTTGGGACCAGGTGTCCTGATCAATACATGTAAATGAAAAAGAGACCAAAATAAAATACAGAAAAAACAAAAGGACCAATAAGAATCAGGAACCACGTCACTGAGTCTCGGCCTAATCAAAGCCACTTGATGACGCAGGTTGACGTAAGGATGACGTTACTTTTCCACCAGCCGAGGTTTTGAATGTAGGCCATCTGGCCTCTTTTGTTCACTAATCTCTCTCCTTTTTCTCCACAGGCAAACTTGTAAATGTCAATAAAACAGAGACACTCAGAGGTCTCTCTATCCTCCAATCAGAGTATTTCTTGCAAATATTGCACTTGGTTGGGTGTAAAAACCACCAGCAAATCAAAATACGGCCCCAAGAGGCAGATACAAAGTCTACACCTCTCAGGGGCTGGAAGAAATTAATCTCGAAAAAGGGGCAAAAATTATTATTTTGCACTTTACATAGTAACTCAAAATATGTGAAATATAACCTAAAATGCCCAAGCATACTCGTATCCTTGGCTAAAAGATTCTAGTATTTATTTGTGTCACATTTTGGGACCAGGTGTCCTGATCAATACATGTAAATGAAAAAGAGACCAAAATAAAATACAGAAAAAACAAAAGGAACAATAAGAATCATGAACCACGTCACTGAGTCTCGGCCTGATCAAAGCCACATGATGACGCAGCTGAGTTCTTGAATGTAGGCCCTCTGGCCTCATTTCCTCACTAATCTCTCTCTTTTTTACTCCACATGTGAACTTGTAAATGTCAGTAAACCAGAGACACTCATAGGTGTCTCTCCTCCAATCAGAGTATTTGTTGCAAATACTGCACCTGCTTGGGTGTGTCATCGGCGGTGAGATGGTGTTTTCAACCTCTCCAGTTTGCAGGTGTAGCGCATCGCGCGGCACTGATTGCTGGGCAGATTTGGCCGCTTTGGAGGCAGATTGCTGCATCAGTGTGTTGCTCCTCCAAATGCACGTTAGGTGCGACATCGTGAGTTTCATCTTTACCCTTTGCATGTCTGGGGCTTTGGGGTCTTTAGGTGTTACATCTGCGCTTTTACATGCCTTCTGTCTTTCTGCATTTTCCGGCTGCTGTTGGAGCTGTGAGGGCACGCGTCTTACACCTGTGTTGTTTCCTGGTGGTCCGCTCTCTCCCCTTTGAGACTGGGTATCAGCTCCCCAGCAAGACGCCTACCATGTAGATCTGGTGCTGGTGTTTTCTGTATTCAGACCTGAGTTACTGAGTATGTTCCCAAAGGATGCCTGCAGGGGGATCTGCCGTGCGTAAAACTGCGGCGTACAGGGACGCTCTGCTGTCATGTCTGGGTCTTGTCTGCTCCTGTCTTATTTAAAGTTTTGTGTTCGAAATATCCTCCTTTTTTGCCTTTGGTTTTGAAAAGTATGACTGCTTTAGTAGAGATGAGCATAAAGGAGAGTTTTCCTGCAACGTTTTGCCTACAACTACATTTAGAGAATAGAATAGAATAGAATAATCCTTTCTTGTCCCATAAAGAGGAAATTCAGCTGTAACAACAGCAAAGTGAAACGTAATGGAGGCATTTAGATTCACACAAGAAAAGTAGAAAACAACAGAGTTAAAGCTAAGAATAATATATGTACATTAGGGACAAGATTACAAAATTCAATTCAAAAATACTTTATTGATCCCAGAGGGAAATTAATTGTTGTTTTAGCTCATAGTAATTCATTATTTAAGGAGTTGTTGTAGATCATGATGGCTGTGGACAGGACAGGTTTCCTATAGCCGCCTGTGTTGCAGCAAAACTCAAGAAGCGTCCTACTTAAGACACTCTGCTATTGTAGGATAGTCTTATGAAGAAGATGCTCAGGGTTGTCCATACTTTTTATGATTTTATGAAGAATCCTTCTTTGCATCATCTCCAGATGTTCTACAGTTGTCCACAGAACAGAACCAGCCTTCTTTATCAGGTTGTTTAGCCTTATTAAGTCACTGGCTCTGATGTTGCTACCCCAACCAGAGGTGTTAAAAGTATTCACATTCACTCAAAGGTGACTGTTTGTCTCTTTTAAGGTTCGTGTCCTCCGCACGAACCTTAAAAGCTACTAGTCCACGGCAGGGGACATCAAAGAGATATATTTTTATTTTATTTAAAAGACATGTTAATTAATGCTGTTGGTACAAACAGCGTTGGCCCCTCTCTCCTCACTTCTGCTCCAGTGTGTGTCGGGAACGAACAGGTGTACTGAGCTGCACATGCGCAGATCGATCAGAACGTCGCAGGGAATCAAGCCTGTAATAATTACGTCCATAAGCGGAGAAAAGGGAAAGGACCAATAAAATAAAGCAAAAACAAAACGACCAAGATAGAATCAAAAATCACGTGACTAAGTCTCGGCCTAATCAAAGCCACTTGATGACGTAAGGATGACGTTACTTTTCCACCAGCCGAGGTTTTGAATGTAGGCCATCTGGCCTCTTTTGTTCACTAATCTCTCTCCTTTTTCTCCACAGGCAAACTTGTAAATGTCAATAAACCAGAGACACTCAGAGGTCTCTCTATCCTCCAATCAGAGTATTTCTTGCAAATATTGCACTTGGTTGGGTGTAAATCAAAATACGCCCCCAAGAGGCAGAAACAAGGTTTACACCTCTCAGGGGCTGGAAAAAATTAATCTCGAAAAAAGGGCAAAAACTAATATTTTACACTTTACATAGTAACTCAAAATATGTGAAATATAACCTAAAATGCCCAAGCATACTCGTATCCTTGGCTAAAAGATTCTAGTATTTATTTGTGTCACATTTTGGGACCAGGTGTCCTGATCAATACATGTAAATGAAAAAGAGACCAAAATAAAATACAGAAAAAACAAAAGGACCAATAAGAATCATGAACCACGTCACTGAGTCTCGGCCTAATCAAAGCCACTTGATGACGCAGGTTGACGTAAGGATGACGTTACTTTTCCACCAGCCGAGGTTTTGAATGTAGGCCATCTGGCCTCTTTTGTTTACTAATCTCTCTCCTTTTTCTCCACAGGCAAACTTGTAAATGTCAATAAAACAGAGACACTCAGAGGTCTCTCTATCCTCCAATCAGAGTATTTCTTGCAAATATTGCACTTGGTTGGGTGTAAAAACCACCAGCAAATCAAAAAACGGCCCCAAGAGGCAGAAACAAAGTTTACACCTCTCAAGGGCTGGAAGAAATTAATCTCGAAAAAGGGGCAAAAAATATTATTTTGCACTTTACATAGTAACTCAAAATATGTTAAATATAACCTAAAATGCCCAAGCATACTCGTATCCTTGGCTAAAAGATTCTAGTATTTATTTGTGTCACATTTTGGGACCAGGTGTCCTGATCAATACATGTAAATGAAAAAGAGACCAAAATAAAATACAGAAAAAACAAAAGGACCAATAAGAATCATGAACCACGTCACTGAGTCTCGGCCTGATCAAAGCCACATGATGACGCAGCTGAGTTCTTGAATGTAGGCCCTCTGGCCTCATTTCCTCACTAATCTCTCTCTTTTTTACTCCACATGTGAACTTGTAAATGTCAGTAAACCAGAGACACTCATAGGTGTCTCTCCTCCAATCAGAGTATTTGTTGCAAATACTGCACCTGCTTGGGTGTGTCATCGGCGGTGAGATGGTGTTTTCAACCTCTCCAGTTTGCAGGTGTAGCGCATCGCGCGGCACTGATTGCTGGGCAGATTTGGCCGCTTTGCAAATATCCTCCTTTTTTGCCTTTGGTTTTGAAAAGTATGACTGCTTTAGTAGAGATGAGCATAAAGGAGAGTTTTCCTGCAACGTTTTGCCTACAACTACATTTAGAGAATAGAATAGAATAGAATAATCCTTTCTTGTCCCATAAAGAGGAAATTCAGCTGTAACAACAGCAAAGTGAAACGTAATGGAGGCATTTAGATTCACACAAGAAAAGTAGAAAACAACAGAGTTAAAGCTAAGAATAATATATGTACATTAGGGACAAGATTACAAAATTCAATTCAAAAATACTTTATTGATCCCAGAGGGAAATTAATTGTTGTTGTAGCTCATAGTAATTCATTATTTAAGGAGTTGTTGTAGATCATGATGGCTGTGGACAGGACAGGTTTCCTATAGCCGCCTGTGTTGCAGCAAAACTCAAGAAGCGTCCTACTTAAGACACTCTGCTATTGTAGGATAGTCTTATGAAGAAGATGCTCAGGGTTGTCCATACTTTTTATGATTTTATGAAGAATCCTTCTTTGCATCATCTCCAGATGTTCTACAGTTGTCCACAGAACAGAACCAGCCTTCTTTATCAGGTTGTTTAGCCTTATTAAGTCACTGGCTCTGATGTTGCTACCCCAACCAGAGGTGTTAAAAGTATTCACATTCACTCAAAGGTGACTGTTTGTCTCTTTTAAGGTTCGTGTCCTCCGCACGAACCTTAAAAGCTACTAGTCCACGGCAGGGGACATCAAAGAGATATATTTTTATTTTCTTTAAAAGACATGTTAATTAATGCTGTTGGTACAAACAGCGTTGGCCCCTCTCTCCTCACTTCTGCTCCAGTGTGTGTCGGGAACGAACAGGTGTACTGAGCTGCACATGCGCAGATCGATCAGAACGTCGCAGGGAATCAAGCCTGTAATAATTACGTCCATAAGCGGAGAAAAGGGAAAGGACCAATAAAATAAAGCAAAAACAAAACGACCAAGATAGAATCAAAAATCACGTGACTAAGTCTCGGCCTAATCAAAGCCACTTGATGACGTAAGGATGACGTTACTTTTCCACCAGCCGAGGTTTTGAATGTAGGCCATCTGGCCTCTTTTGTTCACTAATCTCTCTCCTTTTTCTCCACAGGCAAACTTGTAAATGTCAATAAACCAGAGACACTCAGAGGTCTCTCTATCCTCCAATCAGAGTATTTCTTGCAAATATTGCACTTGGTTGGGTGTAAATCAAAATACGGCCCCAAGAGGCAGAAACAAGGTTTACACCTCTCAGGGGCTGGAAGAAATTAATCTCGAAAAAAGGGCAACAACTAATATTTTACACTTTACATAGTAACTCAAAATATGTGAAATATAACCTAAAATGCCCAAGCATACTCGTATCCTTGGCTAAAAGATTCTAGTATTTATTGTTGTCACATTTTGGGACCAGGTGTCCTGATCAATACATGTAAATGAAAAAGAGACCAAAATAAAATACAGAAAAAACAAAAGGACCAATAAGAATCATGAACCACGTCACTGAGTCTCGGCCTAATCAAAGCCACTTGATGACGCAGGTTGACGTAAGGATGACGTTACTTTTCCACCAGCCGAGGTTTTGAATGTAGGCCATCTGGCCTCTTTTGTTTACTAATCTCTCTCCTTTTTCTCCACAGGCAAACTTGTAAATGTCAATAAACCAGAGACACTCAGAGGTCTCTCTATCCTCCAATCAGAGTATTTCTTGCAAATATTGCACTTGGTTGGGTGTAAAAACCACCAGCAAATCAAAATACGGCCCCAAGAGGCAGAAACAAAGTTTACACCTCTCAGGGGCTGGAAGAAATTAATCTCGAAAAAGGGGCAAAAACTATTATTTTGCACTTTACATAGTAACTCAAAATATGTGAAATATAACCTAAAATGCCCAAGCATACTCGTATCCTTGGCTAAAAGATTCTAGTATTTATTGTTGTCACATTTTGGGACCAGGTGTCCTGATCAATACATGTAAATGAAAAAGAGACCAAAATAAAATACAGAAAAAACAAAAGGACCAATAAGAATCATGAACCACGTCACTGAGTCTCGGCCTGATCAAAGCCACATGATGACGCAGCTGAGTTCTTGAATGTAGGCCCTCTGGCCTCATTTCCTCACTAATCTCTCTCTTTTTTACTCCACATGTTAACTTGTAAATGTCAGTAAACCAGAGACACTCATAGGTGTCTCTCCTCCAATCAGAGTATTTGTTGCAAATACTGCACCTGCTTGGGTGTGTCATCGGCGGTGAGATGGTGTTTTCAACCTCTCCAGTTTGCAGGTGTAGCGCATCGCGCGGCACTGATTGCTGGGCAGATTTGGCCGCTTTGGAGGCAGATTGCTGCATCAGTGTGTTGCTCCTCCAAATGCACGTTAGGTGCGACATCGTGAGTTTCATCTTTACCCTTTGCATGTCTGGGGCTTTGGGGTCTTTAGGTGTTACATCTGCGCTTTTACATGCCTTCTGTCTTTCTGCATTTTCCGGCTGCTGTTGGAGCTGTGAGGGCACGCGTCTTACACCTGTGTTGTTTCCTGGTGGTCCGCTCTCTCCCCTTTGAGACTGGGTATCAGCTCCCCAGCAACACGCCTACCATGTAGATCTGGTGCTGGTGTTTTCTGTATTCAGACCTGAGTTACTGAGTATGTTCCCAAAGGATGCCTGCAGGGGGATCTGCCGTGCGTAAAACTGCGGCGTACAGGGACGCTCTGCTGTCATGTCTGGGTCTTGTCTGCTCCTGTCTTATTTAAAGTTTTGTGTTCGAAATATCCTCCTTTTTTGCCTTTGGTTTTGAAAAGTATGACTGCTTTAGTAGAGATGAGCATAAAGGAGAGTTTTCCTGCAACGTTTTGCCTACAACTACATTTAGAGAATAGAATAGAATAGAATAATCCTTTCTTGTCCCATAAAGAGGAAATTCAGCTGTAACAACAGCAAAGTGAAACGTAATGGAGGCATTTAGATTCACACAAGAAAAGTTGAAAACAACAGAGTTAAAGCTAAGAATAATATATGTACATTAGGGACAAGATTACAAAATTCAATTCAAAAATACTTTATTGATCCCAGAGGGAAATTAATTGTTGTTTTAGCTCATAGTAATTCATTATTTAAGGAGTTGTTGTAGATCATGATGGCTGTGGACAGGACAGGTTTCCTATAGCCGCCTGTGTTGCAGCAAAACTCAAGAAGCGTCCTACTTAAGACACTCTGCTATTGTAGGATAGTCTTATGAAGAAGATGCTCAGGGTTGTCCATACTTTTTATGATTTTATGAAGAATCCTTCTTTGCATCATCTCCAGATGTTCTACAGTTGTCCACAGAACAGAACCAGCCTTCTTTATCAGGTTGTTTAGCCTTATTAAGTCACTGGCTCTGATGTTGCTACCCCAACCAGAGGTGTTAAAAGTATTCACATTCACTCAAAGGTGACTGTTTGTCTCTTTTAAGGTTCGTGTCCTCCGCACGAACCTTAAAAGCTACTAGTCCACGGCAGGGGACATCAAAGAGATATATTTTTATTTTCTTTAAAAGACATGTTAATTAATGCTGTTGGTACAAACAGCGTTGGCCCCTTTCTCCTCACTTCTGCTCCAGTGTGTGTCGGGAACGAACAGGTGTACTGAGCTGCACATGCGCAGATCGATCAGAACGTCGCAGGGAATCAAGCCTGTAATAATTACGTCCATAAGCGGAGAAAAGGGAAAGGACCAATAAAATAAAGCAAAAACAAAACGACCAGGATAGAATCAAAAACCACGTGACTAAGTCTCGGCCTAATCAAAGCCACTTGATGACGTAAGGATGACGTTACTTTTCCACCAGCCGAGGTTTTGAATGTAGGCCATCTGGCCTCTTTTGTTCACTAATCTCTCTCCTTTTTCTCCACAGGCAAACTTGTAAATGTCAATAAACCAGAGACACTCAGAGGTCTCTCTATCCTCCAATCAGAGTATTTCTTGCAAATATTGCACTTGGTTGGGTGTAAATCAAAATACGGCCCCAAGAGGCAGAAACAAGGTTTACACCTCTCAGGGGCTGGAAGAAATTAATCTCGAAAAAAGGGCAACAACTAATATTTTACACTTTACATAGTAACTCAAAATATGTTAAATATAACCTAAAATGCCCAAGCATACTCGTATCCTTGGCTAAAAGATTCTAGTATTTATTGTTGTCACATTTTGGGACCAGGTGTCCTGATCAATACATGTAAATGAAAAAGAGACCAAAATAAAATACAGAAAAAACAAAAGGACCAATAAGAATCATGAACCACGTCACTGAGTCTCGGCCTAATCAAAGCCACTTGATGACGCAGGTTGACGTAAGGATGACGTTACTTTTCCACCAGCCGAGGTTTTGAATGTAGGCCATCTGGCCTCTTTTGTTTACTAATCTCTCTCCTTTTTCTCCACAGGCAAACTTGTAAATGTCAATAAACCAGAGACACTCAGAGGTCTCTCTATCCTCCAATCAGAGTATTTCTTGCAAATATTGCACTTGGTTGGGTGTAAAAACCACCAGCAAATCAAAATACGGCCCCAAGAGGCAGAAACAAAGTTTACACCTCTCAGGGGCTGGAAGAAATTAATCTCGAAAAAGGGGCAAAAAATATTATTTTGCACTTTACATAGTAACTCAAAATATGTGAAATATAACCTAAAATGCCCAAGCATACTCGTATCCTTGGCTAAAAGATTCTAGTATTTATTTTTGTCATATTTTGGGACCAGGTGTCCTGATCAATACATGTAAATGAAAAAGAGACCAAAATAAAATACAGAAAAAACAAAAGGACCAATAAGAATCATGAACCACGTCACTGAGTCTCGGCCTGATCAAAGCCACATGATGACGCAGCTGAGTTCTTGAATGTAGGCCCTCTGGCCTCATTTCCTCACTAATCTCTCTCTTTTTTACTCCACATGTGAACTTGTAAATGTCAGTAAACCAGAGACACTCATAGGTGTCTCTCCTCCAATCAGAGTATTTGTTGCAAATACTGCACCTGCTTGGGTGTGTCATCGGCGGTGAGATGGTGTTTTCAACCTCTCCAGTTTGCAGGTGTAGCGCATCGCGCGGCACTGATTGCTGGGCAGATTTGGCCGCTTTGCAAATATCCTCCTTTTTTGCCTTTGGTTTTGAAAAGTATGACTGCTTTAGTAGAGATGAGCATAAAGGAGGGTTTTCCTGCAACGTTTTGCCTACAACTACATTTAGAGAATAGAATAGAATAGAATAATCCTTTCTTGTCCCATAAAGAGGAAATTCAGCTGTAACAACAGCAAAGTGAAACGTAATGGAGGCATTTAGATTCACACAAGAAAAGTTGAAAACAACAGAGTTAAAGCTAAGAATAATATATGTACATTAGGGACAAGATTACAAAATTCAATTCAAAAATACTTTATTGATCCCAGAGGGAAATTAATTGTTGTTGTAGCTCATAGTAATTCATTATTTAAGGAGTTGTTGTAGATCATGATGGCTGTGGACAGGACAGGTTTCCTATAGCCGCCTGTGTTGCAGCAAAACTCAAGAAGCGTCCTACTTAAGACACTCTGCTATTGTAGGATAGTCTTATGAAGAAGATGCTCAGGGTTGTCCATACTTTTTATGATTTTATGAAGAATCCTTCTTTGCATCATCTCCAGATGTTCTACAGTTGTCCACAGAACAGAACCAGCCTTCTTTATCAGGTTGTTTAGCCTTATTAAGTCACTGGCTCTGATGTTGCTACCCCAACCAGAGGTGTTAAAAGTATTCACATTCACTCAAAGGTGACTGTTTGTCTCTTTTAAGGTTCGTGTCCTCCGCACGAACCTTAAAAGCTACTAGTCCACGGCAGGGGACATCAAAGAGATATATTTTTATTTTCTTTAAAAGACATGTTAATTAATGCTGTTGGTACAAACAGCGTTGGCCCCTCTCTCCTCACTTCTGCTCCAGTGTGTGTCGGGAACGAACAGGTGTACTGAGCTGCACATGCGCAGATCGATCAGAACGTCGCAGGGAATCAAGCCTGTAATAATTACGTCCATAAGCGGAGAAAAGGGAAAGGACCAATAAAATAAAGCAAAAACAAAACGACCAAGATAGAATCAAAAACCACGTGACTAAGTCTCGGCCTAATCAAAGCCACTTGATGACGTAAGGATGACGTTACTTTTCCACCAGCCGAGGTTTTGAATGTAGGCCATCTGGCCTCTTTTGTTCACTAATCTCTCTCCTTTTTCTCCACAGGCAAACTTGTAAATGTCAATAAACCAGAGACACTCAGAGGTCTCTCTATCCTCCAATCAGAGTATTTCTTGCAAATATTGCACTTGGTTGGGTGTAAATCAAAATACGGCCCCAAGAGGCAGAAACAAGGTTTACACCTCTCAGGGGCTGGAAGAAATTAATCTCGAAAAAAGGGCAACAACTAATATTTTACACTTTACATAGTAACTCAAAATATGTGAAATATAACCTAAAATGCCCAAGCATACTCGTATCCTTGGCTAAAAGATTCTAGTATTTATTGTTGTCACATTTTGGGACCAGGTGTCCTGATCAATACATGTAAATGAAAAAGAGACCAAAATAAAATACAGAAAAAACAAAAGGACCAATAAGAATCATGAACCACGTCACTGAGTCTCGGCCTAATCAAAGCCACTTGATGACGCAGGTTGACGTAAGGATGACGTTACTTTTCCACCAGCCGAGGTTTTGAATGTAGGCCATCTGGCCTCTTTTTTTTACTAATCTCTCTCCTTTTTCTCCACAGGCAAACTTGTAAATGTCAATAAACCAGAGACACTCAGAGGTCTCTCTATCCTCCAATCAGAGTATTTCTTGCAAATATTGCACTTGGTTGGGTGTAAAAACCACCAGCAAATCAAAATACGGCCCCAAGAGGCAGAAACAAAGTTTACACCTCTCAGGGGCTGGAAGAAATTAATCTCGAAAAAGGGGCAAAAACTATTATTTTGCACTTTACATAGTAACTCAAAATATGTTAAATATAACCTAAAATGCCCAAGCATACTCGTATCCTTGGCTAAAAGATTCTATTATTTATTTTTGTCACATTTTGGGACCAGGTGTCCTGATCAATACATGTAAATGAAAAAGAGACCAAAATAAAATACAGAAAAAACAAAAGGACCAATAAGAATCATGAACCACGTCACTGAGTCTCGGCCTAATCAAAGCCACATGATGACGCAGCTGAGTTCTTGAATGTAGGCCCTCTGGCCTCATTTCCTCACTAATCTCTCTCTTTTTTACTCCACATGTGAACTTGTAAATGTCAGTAAACCAGAGACACTCATAGGTGTCTCTCCTCCAATCAGAGTATTTGTTGCAAATACTGCACCTGCTTGGGTGTGTCATCGGCGGTGAGATGGTGTTTTCAACCTCTCCAGTTTGCAGGTGTAGCGCATCGCGCGGCACTGATTGCTGGGCAGATTTGGCCGCTTTGCAAATATCCTCCTTTTTTGCCTTTGGTTTTGAAAAGTATGACTGCTTTAGTAGAGATGAGCATAAAGGAGAGTTTTCCTGCAACGTTTTGCCTACAACTACATTTAGAGAATAGAATAGAATAGAATAATCCTTTCTTGTCCCATAAAGAGGAAATTCAGCTGTAACAACAGCAAAGTGAAACGTAATGGAGGCATTTAGATTCACACAAGAAAAGTTGAAAACAACAGAGTTAAAGCTAAGAATAATATATGTACATTAGGGACAAGATTACAAAATTCAATTCAAAAATACTTTATTGATCCCAGAGGGAAATTAATTGTTGTTGTAGCTCATAGTAATTCATTATTTAAGGAGTTGTTGTAGATCATGATGGCTGTGGACAGGACAGGTTTCCTATAGCCGCCTGTGTTGCAGCAAAACTCAAGAAGCGTCCTACTTAAGACACTCTGCTATTGTAGGATAGTCTTATGAAGAAGATGCTCAGGGTTGTCCATACTTTTTATGATTTTATGAAGAATCCTTCTTTGCATCATCTCCAGATGTTCTACAGTTGTCCACAGAACAGAACCAGCCTTCTTTATCAGGTTGTTTAGCCTTATTAAGTCACTGGCTCTGATGTTGCTACCCCAACCAGAGGTGTTAAAAGTATTCACATTCACTCAAAGGTGACTGTTTGTCTCTTTTAAGGTTCGTGTCCTCCGCACGAACCTTAAAAGCTACTAGTCCACGGCAGGGGACATCAAAGAGATATATTTTTATTTTCTTTAAAAGACATGTTAATTAATGCTGTTGGTACAAACAGCGTTGGCCCCTCTCTCCTCACTTCTGCTCCAGTGTGTGTCGGGAACGAACAGGTGTACTGAGCTGCACATGCGCAGATCGATCAGAACGTCGCAGGGAATCAAGCCTGTAATAATTACGTCCATAAGCGGAGAAAAGGGAAAGGACCAATAAAATAAAGCAAAAACAAAACGACCAAGATAGAATCAAAAACCACGTGACTAAGTCTCGGCCTAATCAAAGCCACTTGATGACGTAAGGATGACGTTACTTTTCCACCAGCCGAGGTTTTGAATGTAGGCCATCTGGCCTCTTTTGTTCACTAATCTCTCTCCTTTTTCTCCACAGGCAAACTTGTAAATGTCAATAAACCAGAGACACTCAGAGGTCTCTCTATCCTCCAATCAGAGTATTTCTTGCAAATATTGCACTTGGTTGGGTGTAAATCAAAATACGGCCCCAAGAGGCAGAAACAAGGTTTACACCTCTCAGGGGCTGGAAGAAATTAATCTCGAAAAAAGGGCAACAACTAATATTTTACACTTTACATAGTAACTCAAAATATGTGAAATATAACCTAAAATGCCCAAGCATACTCGTATCCTTGGCTAAAAGATTCTAGTATTTATTTGTGTCACATTTTGGGACCAGGTGTCCTGATCAATACATGTAAATGAAAAAGAGACCAAAATAAAATACAGAAAAAACAAAAGGACCAATAAGAATCATGAACCACGTCACTGAGTCTCGGCCTAATCAAAGCCACTTGATGACGCAGGTTGACGTAAGGATGACGTTACTTTTCCACCAGCCGAGGTTTTGAATGTAGGCCATCTGGCCTCTTTTGTTTACTAATCTCTCTCCTTTTTCTCCACAGGCAAACTTGTAAATGTCAATAAACCAGAGACACTCAGAGGTCTCTCTATCCTCCAATCAGAGTATTTCTTGCAAATATTGCACTTGGTTGGGTGTAAAAACCACCAGCAAATCAAAAAACGGCCCCAAGAGGCAGAAACAAAGTTTACACCTCTCAAGGGCTGGAAGAAATTAATCTCGAAAAAGGGGCAAAAAATATTATTTTGCACTTTACATAGTAACTCAAAATATGTTAAATATAACCTAAAATGCCCAAGCATACTCGTATCCTTGGCTAAAAGATTCTAGTATTTATTTGTGTCACATTTTGGGACCAGGTGTCCTGATCAATACATGTAAATGAAAAAGAGACCAAAATAAAATACAGAAAAAACAAAAGGACCAATAAGAATCATGAACCACGTCACTGAGTCTCGGCCTGATCAAAGCCACATGATGACGCAGCTGAGTTCTTGAATGTAGGCCCTCTGGCCTCATTTCCTCACTAATCTCTCTCTTTTTTACTCCACATGTGAACTTGTAAATGTCAGTAAACCAGAGACACTCATAGGTGTCTCTCCTCCAATCAGAGTATTTGTTGCAAATACTGCACCTGCTTGGGTGTGTCATCGGCGGTGAGATGGTGTTTTCAACCTCTCCAGTTTGCAGGTGTAGCGCATCGCGCGGCACTGATTGCTGGGCAGATTTGGCCGCTTTGGAGGCAGATTGCTGCATCAGTGTGTTGCTCCTCCAAATGCACGTTAGGTGCGACATCGTGAGTTTCATCTTTACCCTTTGCATGTCTGGGGCTTTGGGGTCTTTAGGTGTTACATCTGCGCTTTTACATGCCTTCTGTCTTTCTGCATTTTCCGGCTGCTGTTGGAGCTGTGAGGGCACGCGTCTTACACCTGTGTTGTTTCCTGGTGGTCCGCTCTCTCCCCTTCGAGACTGGGTATCAGCTCCCCAGCAAGACGCCTACCATGTAGATCTGGTGCTGGTGTTTTCTGTATTCAGACCTGAGTTACTGAGTATGTTCCCAAAGGATGCCTGCAGGGGGATCTGCCGTGCGTAAAACTGCGGCGTACAGGGACGCTCTGCTGTCATGTCTGGGTCTTGTCTGCTCCTGTCTTATTTAAAGTTTTGTGTTCGAAATATCCTCCTTTTTTGCCTTTGGTTTTGAAAAGTATGACTGCTTTAGTAGAGATGAGCATAAAGGAGAGTTTTCCTGCAACGTTTTGCCTACAACTACATTTAGAGAATAGAATAGAATAGAATAATCCTTTCTTGTCCCATAAAGAGGAAATTCAGCTGTAACAACAGCAAAGTGAAACGTAATGGAGGCATTTAGATTCACACAAGAAAAGTTGAAAACAACAGAGTTAAAGCTAAGAATAATATATGTACATTAGGGACAAGATTACAAAATTCAATTCAAAAATACTTTATTGATCCCAGAGGGAAATTAATTGTTGTTGTAGCTCATAGTAATTCATTATTTAAGGAGTTGTTGTAGATCATGATGGCTGTGGACAGGACAGGTTTCCTATAGCCGCCTGTGTTGCAGCAAAACTCAAGAAGCGTCCTACTTAAGACACTCTGCTATTGTAGGATAGTCTTATGAAGAAGATGCTCAGGGTTGTCCATACTTTTTATGATTTTATGAAGAATCCTTCTTTGCATCATCTCCAGATGTTCTACAGTTGTCCACAGAACAGAACCAGCCTTCTTTATCAGGTTGTTTAGCCTTATTAAGTCACTGGCTCTGATGTTGCTACCCCAACCAGAGGTGTTAAAAGTATTCACATTCACTCAAAGGTGACTGTTTGTCTCTTTTAAGGTTCGTGTCCTCCGCACGAACCTTAAAAGCTACTAGTCCACGGCAGGGGACATCAAAGAGATATATTTTTATTTTCTTTAAAAGACATGTTAATTAATGCTGTTGGTACAAACAGCGTTGGCCCCTCTCTCCTCACTTCTGCTCCAGTGTGTGTCGGGAACGAACAGGTGTACTGAGCTGCACATGCGCAGATCGATCAGAACGTCGCAGGGAATCAAGCCTGTAATAATTACGTCCATAAGCGGAGAAAAGGGAAAGGACCAATAAAATAAAGCAAAAACAAAACGACCAAGATAGAATATAAAAATCACGTGACTAAGTCTCGGCCTAATCAAAGCCACTTGATGACGTAAGGATGACGTTACTTTTCCACCAGCCGAGGTTTTGAATGTAGGCCATCTGGCCTCTTTTGTTCACTAATCTCTCTCCTTTTTCTCCACAGGCAAACTTGTAAATGTCAATAAACCAGAGACACTCAGAGGTCTCTCTATCCTCCAATCAGAGTATTTCTTGCAAATATTGCACTTGGTTGGGTGTAAATCAAAATACGGCCCCAAGAGGCAGAAACAAGGTTTACACCTCTCAGGGGCTGGAAGAAATTAATCTCGAAAAAAGGGGCAAAAAATATTATTTTGCACTTTACATAGTAACTCAAAATATGTGAAATATAACCTAAAATGCCCAAGCATACTCGTATCCTTGGCTAAAAGATTCTAGTATTTATTGTTGTCACATTTTGGGACCAGGTGTCCTGATCAATACATGTAAATGAAAAAGAGACCAAAATAAAATACAGAAAAAACAAAAGGACCAATAAGAATCATGAACCACGTCACTGAGTCTCGGCCTAATCAAAGCCACTTGATGACGCAGGTTGACGTAAGGATGACGTTACTTTTCCACCAGCCGAGGTTTTGAATGTAGGCCATCTGGCCTCTTTTGTTCACTAATCTCTCTCCTTTTTCTCCACAGGCAAACTTGTAAATGTCAATAAAACAGAGACACTCAGAGGTCTCTCTATCCTCCAATCAGAGTATTTCTTGCAAATATTGCACTTGGTTGGGTGTAAAAACCACCAGCAAATCAAAATACGGCCCCAAGCGGCAGAAACAAAGTTTACACCTCTCAGGGGCTGGAAGAAATTAATCTCGAAAAAGGGGCAAAAAATATTATTTTGCACTTTACATAGTAACTCAAAATATGTGAAATATAACCTAAAATGCCCAAGCATACTCGTATCCTTGGCTAAAAGATTCTAGTATTTATTTGTGTCACATTTTGGGACCAGGTGTCCTGATCAATACATGTAAATGAAAAAGAGACCAAAATAAAATACAGAAAAAACAAAAGGAACAATAAGAATCATGAACCACGTCACTGAGTCTCGGCCTGATCAAAGCCACATGATGACGCAGCTGAGTTCTTGAATGTAGGCCCTCTGGCCTCATTTCCTCACTAATCTCTCTCTTTTTTACTCCACATGTGAACTTGTAAATGTCAGTAAACCAGAGACACTCATAGGTGTCTCTCCTCCAATCAGAGTATTTGTTGCAAATACTGCACCTGCTTGGGTGTGTCATCGGCGGTGAGATGGTGTTTTCAACCTCTCCAGTTTGCAGGTGTAGCGCATCGCGCGGCACTGATTGCTGGGCAGATTTGGCCGCTTTGCAAATATCCTCCTTTTTTGCCTTTGGTTTTGAAAAGTATGACTGCTTTAGTAGAGATGAGCATAAAGGAGAGTTTTCCTGCAACGTTTTGCCTACAACTACATTTAGAGAATAGAATAGAATAATCCTTTCTTGTCCCATAAAGAGGAAATTCAGCTGTAACAACAGCAAAGTGAAACGTAATGGAGGCATTTAGATTCACACAAGAAAAGTTGAAAACAACAGAGTTAAAGCTAAGAATAATATATGTACATTAGGGACAAGATTACAAAATTCAATTCAAAAATACTTTATTGATCCCAGAGGGAAATTAATTGTTGTTGTAGCTCATAGTAATTCATTATTTAAGGAGTTGTTGTAGATCATGATGGCTGTGGACAGGACAGGTTTCCTATAGCCGCCTGTGTTGCAGCACAACTGAAGAAGCGTCCTACTTAAGACACTCTGCTATTGTAGGATAGTCTTATGAAGAAGATGCTCAGGGTTGTCCATACTTTTTATGATTTTATGAAGAATCCTTCTTTGCATCATCTCCAGATGTTCTACAGTTGTCCACAGAACAGAACCAGCCTTCTTTATCAGGTTGTTTAGCCTTATTAAGTCACTGGCTCTGATGTTGCTACCCCAACCAGAGGTGTTAAAAGTATTCACATTCACTCAAAGGTGACTGTTTGTCTCTTTTAAGGTTCGTGTCCTCCGCACGAACCTTAAAAGCTACTAGTCCACGGCAGGGGACATCAAAGAGATATATTTTTATTTTCTTTAAAAGACATGTTAATTAATGCTGTTGGTACAAACAGCGTTGGCCCCTCTCTCCTCACTTCTGCTCCAGTGTGTGTCGGGAACGAACAGGTGTACTGAGCTGCACATGCGCAGATCGATCAGAACGTCGCAGGGAATCAAGCCTGTAATAATTACGTCCATAAGCGGAGAAAAGGGAAAGGACCAATAAAATAAAGCAAAAACAAAACGACCAAGATAGAATCAAAAACCACGTGACTAAGTCTCGGCCTAATCAAAGCCACTTGATGACGTAAGGATGACGTTACTTTTCCACCAGCCGAGGTTTTGAATGTAGGCCATCTGGCCTCTTTTGTTCACTAATCTCTCTCCTTTTTCTCCACAGGCAAACTTGTAAATGTCAATAAACCAGAGACACTCAGAGGTCTCTCTATCCTCCAATCAGAGTATTTCTTGCAAATATTGCACTTGGTTGGGTGTAAATCAAAATACGGCCCCAAGAGGCAGAAACAAGGTTTACACCTCTCAGGGGCTGGAAGAAATTAATCTCGAAAAAAGGGCAAAAACTAATATTTTACACTTTACATAGTAACTCAAAATATGTGAAATATAACCTAAAATGCCCAAGCATACTCGTATCCTTGGCTAAAAGATTCTAGTATTTATTTGTGTCACATTTTGGGACCAGGTGTCCTGATCAATACATGTAAATGAAAAAGAGACCAAAATAAAATACAGAAAAAACAAAAGGACCAATAAGAATCATGAACCACGTCACTGAGTCTCGGCCTGATCAAAGCCACATGATGACGCAGCTGAGTTCTTGAATGTAGGCCCTCTGGCCTCATTTCCTCACTAATCTCTCTCTTTTTTACTCCACATGTGAACTTGTAAATGTCAGTAAACCAGAGACACTCATAGGTGTCTCTCCTCCAATCAGAGTATTTGTTGCAAATACTGCACCTGCTTGGGTGTGTCATCGGCGGTGAGATGGTGTTTTCAACCTCTCCAGTTTGCAGGTGTAGCGCATCGCGCGGCACTGATTGCTGGGCAGATTTGGCCGCTTTGGAGGCAGATTGCTGCATCAGTGTGTTGCTCCTCCAAATGCACGTTAGGTGCGACATCGTGAGTTTCATCTTTACCCTTTGCATGTCTGGGGCTTTGGGGTCTTTAGGTGTTACATCTGCGCTTTTACATGCCTTCTGTTTTTACACCTCTCAGGGGCTGGAAGAAATTAATCCCGAAAAAGGGCAAAAAACATTATTTTACACTTGGAAAAGATGGCCCTCCCCTTTTCAGATGCTTTCTGCTGGAGCATTTCCTGATCCACGTGTAGACACTCGGCGGGGCTACACATACGTCTGGCTTTTGCCAGGTTACATTGTTATCACATTATTTAAACGTTAATATTAATTTCTATCAGTTTGGATTAAATATCATTTTAGAGGATATTGCAGTTTCCCATAGACTATAAGGTTAGGCTATGAACAAAATGAAGAAATATTTGCGACACAGAGAAAACCCACAGACTTTGAAAATAAAGTCATAAATCCGTGAGAATACAGTGGTAATATTGGAACACGTAGGCTGGTTTTGGTTGTATGAGCTCTAAATAAGCCATCGGGGAATACGTCACACGGCAAGGCCACAGAAATGCGAATCACACGCATCTTCACCATTTTTCATCATGATTCTTTTCCCGACAAAAGAAAAGCTGTAGGACGACTGAAATGTGTGATCCCAGCTTTATGGTGATGATGAAGAGGAGAGTTGTTTAAATGAGGGCTGTGTCTATGAGCACAAGAATACACATTCAAAGGTCTGAATATAATATTTCATATATAATAATATTTCAGTGTGCCTGTCTGCACACTGAAATACATGCAGGACAAAAACTATACACATCAAATGAATCGATAAATGAATGGAAGCAGTAGCCTCCCTTCAAGCTTGAATACACACAGTACAGCACAAACATAAGAGGCTAAATCAATTTAAATAAAAATAAAAATAATTCATCTGCAGGACCTGTTTAACTGAAATTTAAAGCATGCATATTAACTAAAATAATAGAACACATATTTAACAGGTTCCTCCTTGCCAGAATCACTGCTAAAACTGTAGAAACAATGTGTGAACAGGAACCTGCAGGAACCAGAATGTTCTTGTTCTTGATTTTGACTTGCTGCCATGTCCGTTTTGAACAGGTGTCATGTCCAGAAATGCAGGCCCGCCGAAAATTGCATCCCCTGCCGCGGGAACGCGCATCGTTCAAAACTCCCTGATAACGAAAAACGGATTAAAATATCAGCGACTCGGCAGCTTTTAGTATATATTCGTAATATTACCATGTTTCTTATGCATGTCCGTCCTGAAAATGTACTGTTTTATGGCAGATAAATGTAAAAAAAAAAAAAAAAAAAAAGGACGGCTTTGACACCTTTACGTTTAACTTTACTGTTTTAACGTCAGTGTCTCAGGAGTATCTTTTGGTCCCCCGCTTTTTCTACCAACAGCGTGATAGTTTAAGTATTGTATAACATCTAAACCTTTTGAATCAACGATTAAAGGCTGATAGGGGTGCAAACAGGACACAATGTACATAAGAAAACGTTTTATCTGCTGTTAATGGCAGAGTGCACAATTTTGTTATCGGTCGGTCTAATAACTCTTTATTAATTGCCTACATAAATTATGTAAAATACACCCTATGCCCCCTAAATGTCCGTTGTGGAAGACAAGAAAATCATGTTATGAAGTTCATTATTTTATCAATAAAGTACAAAAAAAACTCCTCCCTGGTTGTTTGTTTGTGTATACCCTTCTTCAAAAACTCTATAGAACACAAATATTCAACTTTGCCTATATTGTACCATTTCCTTTAACCCTAAAATACGTGGCACAGGTTTGAAAAATCACACAAGCAGCCCAAAGAACATGCATTGTTTCATAAAAAAAGATTTATCCCACACATACATCTCTAAAATAGCAGGGCACCTTTTGGCAATGGAGATTTAAAGGTTGCCACAGTATGCACCTCCTCTCTTTTTAACCCAACAATTGTCCTGTAGAGCTGGAGTTCCCACCAGTGGCTCATAAAGAAATCATTCATAGCAGTCTTATTAACTGATATAGCAGGGGATGCATTTCTTGGCAGGGCAAATTATGAGGTATAAGACTGCTGTGAGTGATTGACCATTTTCTATATAATTCCAAAATAATTCAATAATAATAATAAATAATTCAAAATAATCTCTGTGATGTTAAAACAGTAAAGTTAAACGTATTCAGATAAAAGGTATCAAAGCCGTCCTTTTTTACATTTATCTGCCATAAAACCGGACGTACATGCATAAGAAACCTGTTTCGAGTGTTATCATCCTATTAAATGGCCGTTATTAGCAGTCATCACTCATATCTTCAGAATGTTCCTCCTCTACGTCCTGCTCGGTAGGTCCGTAATATTACGGGTATACTAAAAGCTGCCGCGTCGCTGATATTTTAATCCGTTTTCGTTGTCAGGGAGTTTTGAACGATGCGGCATAACACCGGCCATGTTTAATATACACGCGCGCACACACAAACACACATACACTTAACACAGCAGAGCAAACATAAAAAAAAAATTTAAAAAAACTTTATTTATCCCAAAAGGAAATTCCATGAAGTCCGTGAGGGAGCCACCGTGGGTCCTTTGAAAGGTGCTATATAAATTTAAGTTATTATTCCTATTATTATCTAATCTATTTATCAGAGCTATAGTCTGATGGAGTTGCATTTATACAATTTCACACATTTCTGCAGTCCATTTCAATAAAAATGTTCAACTAATTATTAATCAGAGTACAACTGTGTCTTTGGAGATGTGAATGAACTATTTGGATTGTACTTGTGATGTTTCAGCCCAGCGGTGAGTGTTTAATTGTGCACTTCTTACTCATTCAGTTGATCAGCAATACTTTGCCACTCTTTTTCTTTGCTTCATCAGCGTGGCGGTGTTGCCTTTCTTTTTAACTATGAGGATTTGCTGCAGCAGCAAAAGAGAGAACGTTGGCTTGCGTGAGTTTAACAGATATAACTCTGAGCACTCTTGATTTTAATTATTCATTTCATTCATTTTTTTAGCCCTTATTCCCACTTGAGGACGGGAATTTAACATTTGTTCCAATTTGTTAGGGGTACAAAAAAGTACTTCTTGTTTAATTAGATGCAATCCTTCTGGAGCCAGAAGAACTCTGTCCCAAGTCAAGATGAAACACAAAAACATTCTACAAAAAGGTAAGATTGAAATCAAATAATTCCTGCAGATTTATTGGCCTATTAAGTAATTTTTGTTTATTCTTCCTATCATGCAGCTAATCAAAAGAAGGCTGAGCCCCGTCTAACTAGTGAGGGAGCCACCACCATATCCCCTCACCCTTTGTCTTTGTCCTGTAGCTTCCAGTGGACGCATGGTCTTATTGGACCCTCCAGAAAACCCCCAGTCTGTCACAGTCATAAATGATTGTCACGTAATATTAGATGCTTTTGTATAAGTTTCTCCTTTTTGGTCATATTAAATAGACGTACATACTTCTACTGTAGGATGAAGACGATGACACCATTTCTGCTGTGACAGAACTGGACAATACTGGGGGACCCGAGGTATGTATATTACATAATACACATCCCCTTTAACATCCCTTACAGAAAAACCACATGTCTGCACATGTGGTTCACATGAATTTCACATGTGCAAACATGTGGTTTTGGAAATGTTTTTTCGTGTGCTTCACATGTGGATCACATGTGATTCACATGTGCAAACATGTGGATCACATGTGCAAACATGTGGTTTTGGAAATGTTTTTTCGTGTGCTTCACATGTGATTCACATGTGATTCACATGTGCAAACATGTGGATCACATGTGCAAACACGTGCTTCATAAGTGGATCACATGTGCTTCCCATGTGATTCACACGTGGATCACATGTGATTCACACGTGGATCACATGTGCTTCACATGTGATTCACATGTAATTCACATGTGATTCACACGTGGATCACACGTGCATCACATGTGATTCACATGTGATTCACACGTGGATCACATGTGCTTCACACGTGGATCACATGTGCATCACATGTGAAGCACATGTGAAGCACATGTGGTTCAATTTATCCACATGTGAACCACATGAAAATATTCCAAAACCACATGTCTGGACACACGGATCTTGATGCACGATGTTAAGCACATATGATATTCCAAAATCACATTTTCTCATGTATGGAAATGTAGCTAATGCTGCAGTGCTTAATGTAAACTGTTCATCCATATTGGTAGATTTTAAACCAGGGTCACTATTTCTTTGAGAACTCATGTACTTTGCACCATTAATCATGTCCCATGAAAGTAAGTCTGAAAACACATTTTAAAGACAGAAAGTCAAATAGTGGTTCCAAAGGCTGATGGGCACTTTTCCACATTAAATAAGTTCACAAGAACTTAAATTAACACAGTACAAACAGTAAAACAAATAAAACTAAATTAATGTGTGTGTTTGATTTAGTCCTCTTGTACTGGTCCAACAGGCTCTTTAACAGACTAAATCCTCAAATTCAGATATTTCTACTTGCTTATAACTTGTAACAGAATAATTAGTACAAAGAATGAACGGTAATAACAGGTTACCATGTTTCCTTGCCACACCTCCTGACATATTTTAATTTTTTAGCCATGCAGGCCTTGATATCAGTGTCGCTGATGTCTCTGTGGACTTTTCTAATGTGAACTGTAGAAAATAAAGCACAAATTTCAGTAATCACATAAATAGGTTTGGGTTCAGCCTTGTGTTGACTCATGTCATCTCTTCCACTGTTCATTTCTCTTTTTCTTTTCTCCTCTGATAATGTGAGCTCAGATTTCTCTGATATCAACCACGGTACACATCCACACCACTGGTGTGTTGACATCAAGGTAGCAATGGTGGAGGGTCTACTTCCAGTATTTGCCTGGATTCAACTTCAGAAGCAGCAGAAGTGTGCTGTCTTTAGGAACATCTGACAAAATAGCAGAGTGTATTAAGACAAAATAAGCACTGTTTTTTTTAGCTAAAATCAACATTCTATATGTTGCACAGGTGCACTCTACTTTGCTTTGTCATGGTTCCTTGTTCACTCGTTCAGCTGAGCTCCACTGTGTTTGCCTCAGACTTCCAATAACTCTGAGTCCTGTCATCTGCAAACCTACTCTGATTACCCTGCAGCTGTGGGTATTATCAGTGATGGAGAAGAAGTACAGTAGCAATCACCTCATCTTAAACACCAGCAAAACTAAACAGATGATTATTGACTTCAAGAGGAACAAGAGTAAACAAAGCACTGTTTACATCCTGGGAGAAGAGGTGGAGGTGGTGGAGGAATACACGTACCTTGGAGTTCAGCTAGTCTAGAAATGCAACACTGAAGCATCTAGAAGAAACGACAGTGCAGACTTTACTTCTGGAGGAAGCTGAGATCATTCAATGTCTGTTGCATTTCAGAAAGCACAGCTCAATTATTAGAACATCAACATTCCCGCCTCACTCCAAAGCCCCACCCCCCCATTCCCCCTGGACGTAATGCGAAATCAAACGTCTGACAAGTCCCTCGGCTAATCCTAGGCGAGGGGTCACACTGCAAGGATTGGTTGGAGTTTTCTTTGAAAATGAGAATGGAATAATAGTTTATTTTAATTCCTGGGGGGTCTGTTTTGTATTTCAGAGTTCCATTACCTTATTAACCGCATTTTAACCTATTCCAAAAAAAGTGTGACAATGCAACATCAGTAAGGGTAGCTTTAAAGAGACTAAACAAACTGATCTAGAGGAGCTGGTTCTGTGCTGGAGATAACTCTGGAACCGCTGAAGCTGATTTTCCTGAGAAGATGCTGCACAAGCTGCTGAACATAAAGGACGATTCTTTACATCCTCTACACAACACAGTGAAGAAACAACAAAGTGAGTTCAATTAGAGGCTTCTTCAAGTCCGGTGTAGGACAGAAAGGTAGTGAAGATCATTCATGCTGGCAGCTGTCACAGTCTAGAACAAGTCTTATCTTTTTCATCTTCTAATTCATTATATTGATTTGATCAAAACAAAACAAACAGACAAACCCCACTACAACATTGAAGTTTCCCTTTGGGATAAATAAAGTATTTTCATTTCATTTAATCTAAACCAGGTAAAATTTGTCAGTCAACATTCTGGATTGAAACGTCACAGTGGCTTTACACTTTGGTTTAAACCTTTATGTATAGTGCTACTTTAATATAGGTGTAAATGGTTGACACAATAACTTTATAATATTGGTTTATGACCTCTTTTTTTACACTACCCATTTCCATGAAAAATTTTCAAGTATTTTTTTATTAATTAATAAGTTTATACAGTATTATTCTGGCCACTCCAAACAATATTCTCATACTTACCAATCAGTGACGGCCTTATGTCGCCGAGGATGCCCTTCCTGTTACTGAAGAGGATGCCATTTCCTCCTCAGTGAATATGGCATCCATCACGGCCCTAGTCAATTTTATGAACCCGTCACACTTTTTGGCCATATTTATGGCCAAAGGGTTCATAAGATGATTGACAGAGTTCTGCAAATATGAGAGACATCATTATATATTCATGCCATTCTAAAGTGCCCAAATCCCCAATTATCAGAGGAGTGTCACTGTGTGGTAAGACACCTGATTTGTCAACAAAGTGTCAATGTTATCCCAAGTTGTTCAATGTTTTTACTCCTCAAGTAACAAGAATGTTAATAATGTATAGGGAAATCTCAAATAACTCCAGAAGGTTTTAAATAAATAAAAAAATTACAGATATAGATACTTAAAGTGCAAAGCACACCTCACTGAATGCAATAGCATAAAGGTAATGCAAATGAAGGCTACATCATAACAAAGAAAAAGACATTCACAACCTGATGCACAAATCTTTCAATCTACAGTAACAATGATCACATTTTCTTACAATTTAAAGGTAAGCTTTATATTTATGATATATTTTAGTTCCTTGTTATCTGATTGAGGAAATTCATACCAACAACTGACAGATCAGGTTAAGTTACATAAATGTAATGCTGAAAGTTTACTTGATAAGCCTTAAAAGGTTTTGTTTTTGAAAGGTATGTGATCATTATGTTTAATAGCAGAGAATCCACATTCCAAAGGTAAAAGGACAAAGTATACAACCATCGGCGGAGCAGGGGTTGTGGGGTTTAAGCCCAGGTTGTTTTGTCAGAAGCCCCGGGTCTTTTGTAGTGTTTAAAAAAAAAAGTTTCATAGTAAGATGTCTGACTGACAACTATGTAAAACAAAAACTACACACAATATTAGAAGCACATACCACACAGTCGTAAATTCCCCCTTATTTTGGTATGATCCGAGTTCAGGCACTAGAGCCACTGCATGTTTTTGTGCGCAGCATTTGCGCATGTGAGGGAGGGGGGAGACACGCTGCTCGCGAATTTGCTGTAGGAGAAGTGCAGGCAGACAGAGGAGCTCAAGTTTGACCAGGTACCAAAGCAAATCACTCATATTGTATGATAATGTAAATATGATGATGTATCACAAAGACTGACGTCACGCTGCTCATCTGGCGCATATTATGTTACTTGCTCTTCCTATTTTTACTAGCTCTGTCAGGACTGATCAACCAATAGCGAAATGAAAAGCCAAACAACAATGCTGTTTTTCTTGTTGTTTTAACTTACATGTGTTTATTTCATATTTTCAGTTGCTATCCCCCATTGCTAAATAAAGCACTCTCTAAATTGGTTTCAGTTAAGTACTGATGTACAAAACAATGGACATACAGTATGGGGCTTCTTTTAAAGAAAAATCTCAGGTGCATTTCTTTATATTATACCTTATATGCCGTTCATTATATTTCTATGCAAAACAAGAGGAATTTCAATACAGCAGTATATTCACATTTTAAACCAGATACTTACATATAGGCTATTTCAGAAAAAAAAAAAAAAAATTTTCTTTACTATCAAACCACAAATTAGAGTAAACTTTTTTTTGTTTTAGCTAAATAAATATTGACATATGTTTTGAATTAGTTAAATGTCATAATAAAGAGAGAGATAGTTATGTATTTATTTTTTAGCACTTTAATCAAAGTCAGGAGTATATATACGCTAAGTTTACTGCATCTTAAATCAAAAAGGAATCTCCAGATTATTCCATTCTGAGTTTAAGAAGCTTCTGATTGGTTAACAGAGTCCATTTGAGTTAATTAGTGGCACACCTGTGGATGCATATTAAGGCAGCCCCAAAACACAGAGTCTCATTCTTTGACATGGGAAAATCAAGAGTAATCAACCAAGACATTAGGAAAAGAATTGTGAACCCCCACAAGTGTGGCTCAATTTTAAATACAATTTGGGTTCAATTTGCCATTAAAAATACATAAAAATACTATCTGTATACTTATATTTAACAAATACAATTGTGTTATATTTATTAATCCAAAAAAAATAAACGTTTAGTCTGATTTGATGTTTGACAGTAAAAAGTGTTTTCTATCTGAAGTGTATGTAAATATCTGGTTTCAAATGTATATTTGATGTTCTTGATGTTTGGCTTGATTGCTAGCAGAAAGAGGGAGAGAGAGAGGAGAATGAGGACAGAACAGAGATGGAACAAGATCCAGGTGAGAAAGACATGTTAGTCACAGACAGTTGTTTGCCAAAACTCGCTAGAACATGTTCACAAGTGTATCTTGTTAGGTTTGTAATTTTTCTAATTCTATATTTAATAAGTCATGAAGGCTTTTTTGCACAGCTAGGCTAAATAGTTATATAAATAGTGTAGTTATTTGACAGAATTAAAAAATAATATGCTACAAACTAGTAACTCAGAGAGACAAATGTAGAGGTATCATTAAATACTAATGACTCTCTTTCTGATCATTTAGATAGGTCAGGGGAAATCAGGAAAGACAGAGAACACCAAAACACACCTCAAAAGGAATACTTTATTAATATTGACCCTGAAAATGATAGGTTTGCAAAACTCAAGCCTCAAAGATACAGTCTCATGCGACCACAAGAGGAATTAATTTTCAGTGCTACTATCATTTAGTTTTGATTCTGGTTCTGTCTTGGTTCAGTCCTGAAGTAGTCCTGATTTAGATCTGTTAGTCGTTGTAATCCCGGATCAGTTTTGGGTTTAGTCCTGGACTGGAGTGCAGCAGCTGGTCCTAACTTAAGCCAGTCCTAAGCCCTACGCCAGACTTAGCTAAATCAGACGTAATAACTGGAGTTAGAACCGAGTGCACCGACTCGGACTAGGACCAGTCGCAGCTGCGCCTGGTCGTATCGTGCGCGCTCACGAGGATACAAGCGTCGCTGTGCTCGTTGCCTGGCAACGCATCAACCCCAGGCGCAGCAATGATGGAAGAGGGGGGCACTTTTCTTCAGAAAAAGAGAAAAGGTAATTTTACCGATGGTGAAATTGCAATTGTCTTGCGAGCAAAGGTAGCAGCTCATGCAACCTGGCACTTGGAGCGTCGACTACAAAGAGGCTGCTGCCCTGCTGGGTTTATTTTTACAAAGTCACAAAAAAGTCACACAACAATGTGGGCGTTATATTCACACAGTTGAGGGCAGCTTCAACAGATGTTTCTTATAGATAGATTATGTGAAATAGGGTATGAGATAGTACAGAGTTCTTCAGAGGGTGAGAACAGTAGAAGAGCAAGTATATTTAGAGAGAGACAGAGAAGAAGTCATACTCTGAGCTTATATGTAAGGCAGGTCATTTTGGTTATAGGATAGAACGTAAGCACTATATGATAACAGTAGCCAAGTAAATAAAAATCCTTCTAACAATACTAATAAACAAACAAAAACTATATTTTAATAATTTCATCTTCTTGAGGTATTTCAGCAATTCTTTTTTTTTCAGAACAAAAACTTTAGTTTAAAAGGTCTTGGACGTCAAGTTGCAATTGATATCTTGTAAATTCTGTACCAGTTCTCTGAACAGTTTACTTCAGGCAAAATAATATAAGAGGTTCCACAGTCTCTTCTTAAAGACAAAAATCCCATTTCTCTGTAGCATGTTTCCCCTGTTTAAATCGTTTATTTTTTAACCCTGTATGACCAAATCCTAATCTAGATATAATTATGTCATCCTTTCTGTTTTGTTCTGTTTTCCTCATTATACCAACTTTACTTTGCATATATAGGCCACCTACCAGTTATTTCATCTTCTCATTGTTTCTGCCATCTTTTTTTTGACCTTGACACTGACATGTCATGTGTTTCATGGAGTCTTGGACAGTTAGGAAATTAAAAAAAAAAATGTCCTAATCATTATAGAAGTTAGAACGAGGATTTACTGTTTCTAGGTCTCTTTATTAGTCATTTTTTAATGTGGAGTTCAACTAAATTACTTATCAATGGAGATTTTCTTTTATGAAATATGAAAAATATAAGATTCTTTGTTTTGGACATAATGTTTTAGTTCTTTTTAAGGGAATTGCTTGAACCCCAGCACAGTTATTTGGGAAAATATTTGTGAATAACAGTAAATGTGCTTCTCTTTAGCTATTGATTTCCTAAATTATTTTCATTCACTACATAATTATACACTTTTTGGTTAATAAATATGGTCAGAATGGGGGAAAAAAATTTGAAAAGTGGAATTTTGGAGAAAAAATAAAACAGAATTGGGAAACTATTGAAAGGGATTTAATAATAAAATTATATATATATATATATATATATATATATATATATATATATATATATATATAAGTAATAAGCTGGTGAAGCTGACAAGTAATCAATGTTTCCAGTTTTATACAGTTTTGAATGTTACTGTTTAGTCTAAAAAGGCCCTTCCCAGTCAGAGGCGGAGTGGCAATCGGGATGACCGGGACTTTTCCCAGTCGGCCGGCTGAAGGATTTACACAGCGGATCACATTTTAAGCAGCCTGCTTCTGAGCTTATCAAATACATTGCTATTATTAAATTAACCGCAAATAGCGGCCATTTACTCCCAATAAAGCTATCTAAAACGTCCAACCAGGATTTATATCCGTTGTTCACTCTCTATATCTTAGTCATGGTTTTATCTTGCAGAACATTCATGGTCACAGATAATTAAAAAAAACTATTTGATTTGCTTGTTTGTTCTTGAATTTCCCCTTGGGGATCAATAAAGTATCTATCTATATATCTAATGTAGAACGGAGCAAAGCCTCTTGGGAATTGGGAATGCGTTTATCCAATGAACCGATTGCAGGTCAAGTCTGAAGGTCTCACTTAGACAGCTAGTTGCAGCAAGTTCGAGGAAAACTAAGTAAATTGTTTGGCAGTGGACTGCGTGGTTTTTTGTTAACGTTTTACCCATGGACGGCAAGAAGAGAAAGGAGAAAGGAGGGGCCGAAAAGGCCAGAATTAAGAAGAAGCGGATGCTGGAGGAGGATGCATCAAAGTGCTCGAAAATTACGGATTTATTCCGAAATCAGGCATCAACGAGCTGCAGGTGAATTGACGTTATTGCTAACTAGGAGTGAACTAGCACAAGCTAGTCAAATATTGGTATGGTAATGACTTAGTGCCCCACTACTCTCCCAAAGCTGAATTTCAGACGAATTAATGACTTTGTCATAATAATCGTTCAATGCCTCTTGAATTCGACCATTTGTTTGTCAGCGACTAATGAGTGTTCAGTTTTCTTTATAGCCTTGTTACTAATGAATAGGCTAGAAGCTGTTTGACCAATAGCCTTCACTAGCAGAAGTTAAGTAATGTTAGCAGATGTAAGTGAGCAGGGTTCATGTTGTAGACTCATATTAAATAATCGTTTCCCAAAATGTATTTAACATGTTCTATCCAAATTGGCGTGTTTATGTCATTGTGTGGATGTCGATTGTGGTATAGCCCTGTGAGTGAGACTCTTTCACCCTGATTAGGTTGAATGCACTGCACAGAATGATCGTGGAGACAGGGCCAGCTCTACGGGTGGGCAAGGGTAGGCAGTGCCCACCAAAACAGAGCGCCTTCCCACCCAATAAAAATACAAGGAAATGAACGTGATGTAGCTTAGTCTTCCAATTAAATGGTATAAAACATAGCAGGACATAATCTACACTTTTGATTGGACGTGCTGTAGATATATACAGTGACTTGCAAAAGTATTCAGCCCCCTTAAACTTTTCCACATTTTGTCACATTACAGCCACAAACATGAATCAATTTTATTGGAATTCCACGTGAAAGACCAATACAAAGTGGTGTACACGTGAGAAGTGGAGCGAAAATCATACATGATTCCAAACATTTTTTACAAATAAATAACTGAAAAGTGGGGTGTGCGTAATTATTCAGCCCCCTTTGGTCTGAGTGCAGTCAGTTGCCCATAGACATTGCCTGATGAGTGCTAATGACTAAATAGAGTGCACCTGTGTGTAATCTAATGTCAGTACAAATACAGCTGCCCTGTGACGGCCTCAGAGGTTGTCTAAGAGAATGTTGGGAGCAACAACACCATGAAGTCCAAAGAACACACCAGACAGGTCAGGGATAAAGGTATTGAGAAATTTAAAGCAGGCTTAGGCTACAAAAAGATTTCCCAAGCCTTGAACATCCCACGGAGCACTGTTCAAGCGATCATTCAAAATGGAAGGAGTATGGCACAACTGTAAACCTACCAAGACAAGGTCGTCCACCTAAACTCACAGGCCGAACAAGGAGAGCGCTGATCAGAAATGCAGCCAAGAGGCCCATAGTGACTCTGGACGAGCTGCAGAGATCTACAGCTCAGGTGGGGGAATCTGTCCATAGGACAACTATTAGTCATGCACTGCACAAAGTTGGCCTTTATGGAAGAGTGGCAAGAAGAAAGCCATTGTTAAAGGAAAACCATAAGAAGTCCCGTTTGCAGTTTGCCACAAGCCATGTGGGGGACACAGCAAACATGTGGAAGAAGGTGCTCTGGTCAGATGAGACCAAAATGGAACTTTTTGGCCAAAATGCAAAACGCTATGTGTGGCGGAAAACTAACACTGCACATCACTCTGAACACACCATCCCCACTGTCAAATATGGTGGTGGCAGCATCATGCTCTGGGGGTGCTTCTCTTCAGCAGGGACAGGGAAGCTGGTCAGAGTTGATGGGAAGATGGATGGAGCCAAATACAGGGCAATCTTGGAAGAAAACCTCTTGGAGTCTGCAAAAGACTTGAGACTGGGGCGGAGGTTCACCTTCCAGCAGGACAACGACCCTAAACATAAAGCCAGGGCAACATGTCTGGAAGACATAAAAACATGGATGACCCTAAACCTTTTGCTTTTAAATTCTGACAAAACAGAAGTTGCTTTCTTTGGACCAGAAGTTCTTAAACAGAAACTGATTAGTCAATCACTTCACCTGGATGGCATTAAATTGGCCCCCAGTAATAACGTAAAGAACCTCGGCGTTATTTTTGACCGAGACTTGACATTTAAATCCCATATTAAACAGGTTTCTAGGATTTCTTTCTTTCACCTCCGGAGTATTGCTAAAATTAGAAACATCCTGTCCAGGAGTGATGCTGAGAAACTAGTCCATGCATTTGTTACCTCAAGGCTGGACTACTGTAATTCTTTACTATCAGGTAGTACACAAAATGCCATTAAAAGCCTTCAGTTGATCCAAAATGCGGCAGCAAGAGTTCTGATGAATATTAAAAAGAGAGATCACATTTCTCCTGTTTTAGCTTCCCTTCATTGGCTCCCTGTTAAATCCAGAATAGAATTTAAGATCATCCTTCTTACATACAAAGCCCTTAATAATCAAGCTCCATCATACATCAGAGATGTAATTGTTCCATATGTTCCCAACAGAGCACTTCGCTCTCAGACTGCAAGTTTACTTGAGTTCCTAGGATTTCTAAAAGTAGAATGGGAGGCAGATCTTTCAGTTATCAGGCTCCTCTCCTGTGGAACCAGCTCCCAGCTTTAGTCCGTGAGGCAGACACTCTGTTTACTTTTAAGGCCAGGCTTAAAATGTTCCTTTTTGATAAAGCTTATAGTTAGAGTGGCTTAGGTCATCCTGAGCTATCCCTGTAGTTATGCTGCTATAGGCTTAGACTGCTGGAGGACAGACTTACCAATTTTCTTCACTCTGCTACTTCCTTTTCTCCTACTACTCTCCAGTTGTATTACAGTACATTCTGTTATTTCGACTGTTAACTTTGTTTTCTCTCAGTGTTTTTCTCTCCATAGAAGATATACCTGGTCTGGTATCCTGCTTGGCTGGAATGCCCTGTTGGACGGGGGGCATCGACTGGGATGATCCTCTCAGTAACTGAACATCCACTGTGTCCTGTTATCAACTTTTTACTTTCTGTAACATAGAAAGTTCTCTTATATCAGATCTTCTGATATACGGTCGTGGCAGATGGCCGCTCCTACTGAGCCAGGTTCTGTTGGAGGTTTCTTCCAGTTAAAGGGGAGTTTTTCCTTTCCACCGTCGCTACATGCTTGCTCAGTATGAGGGATTGCTGAAGGATTGCTGTGGTTGGAAAGTCTGCATCAACGGGGCCCAACCTCACGCCAATGACTGACGCAATCTGCTGGGATTCCTTAAATAGGAAACTTTTTAACTGATTGGAATGTTGGTATAAATGTATTGAAATGACTTCTTGTTAAGTGCCTTGAGATGACATCTGTTGTGAATTGGCGCTATATAAATAAACTGAATTGAAAACTGAATTGAATTTAAAACAAAACATATCCATGTGTTAGAATGGCCCAGTCAAAGTCCAGATCTAAATCCAATCGAGAATATGTGGCAAGATCTGAAAGCTGCTGTTCACAAACGCTGTCCATCTAATCTGACTGAGCTGGAGCTGTTTTGCAAAGAAGAATGGGCAAGAATTTCAGTCTCTAGATGTGCAAAGCTGGTAGAGACCTACCCTAAAAGACTGGCAGCTGTAATTGCAGCAAAAGGTGGTTCTACAACGTATTGACTCAGGGGGCTGAATAATATAATTACGCACACCCCACTTTTCAGTTATTTATTTGTAAAAAATGTTTGGAATCATGTATGATTTTTGCTCCACTTCTCACGTGTACACCACTTTGTATTGGTCTTTCAAGTGGAATTCCAATAAAATTGATTCATGTTTGTGGCTGTAATGTGACAAAATGTGGAAAAGTTCAAGGGGCCGAATAGTTTTGCAAGCCACTGTAAATAGCAAAAGCCTAATACTGAATATAATATAACTATAATATAACTTACATCGAATATCATATAGCCTAAGCCTAATATAGAATAGAGTGTAACTATAAAGTATAGCCTAATGTTATTTAACAATATATTATATAGCTAAAGCCTAATACTGAATATTATGTGACTATAATGCAGGCCCGGCCCTAACCAATTTGGTGCCCTAGGCAAGATTTTAACTGACGCCCCCTTGCATCGTAGTACAGTACTTGCACTGCTAGAGTACATATACTCACAAGAAACTTAATAGCTTTGTTTTTGACATTCTTTTATTTAAATAAAAGAATTGCACATTCAAAGCCAGTCAGCTGGGACTATTGGAGCAACAGAAGGTCCGCTTGATGCTGCTACATACCTGCTGGTTTGTGCTGCTGAGTTGGAGGCAACAGAGGGATTGGCAAGGGTGGGACTGAGAAACCTCAGCAGCGCAGCTGAAGACAGAAGAGGAGTATGTGACACCAGTCTCATAATGAACACATGATTTAAAAAATACAATAAAATGAAATCATATAAATGAGAAACCTAGAGATAAATACATGATGTAGATTATAGTGTATAATATACAATGTATTTCTTCAGATACAAATTATATTAGTCATTCATATTAGTAATAATTTAAATTTTGTCATTACAATGAAATTCTAATAAGCAGAATGCACAAGAATCAGCATTCCCACATGCAATATTATACTGCAGTTTACTAAGTTATGCTCTAACATTAATGATGTAAACTTTAACACAGGTGTAAAGTTTAACATGATAAACACACTTTCTAGACGATATGAGCTGTAACACAGTTAACAGCTGGCATTACAACTATGGAATTATTATTATGATTATTAATGGTATTTTGATTGATTATTACAAGCTGGGAAAACGTTAGATAATGATGCCAATGAAATTAACATTAATACACCTGCTGATTAGATCTAATATTTACACATTTGTCTGAGAAAGGTACTCATATTACTATTTTTCATAATTATAGCGCTAGGCTTATCTGTTAGAACCATTGACTGTTAATATTTTGGTTAGCTAATCTATAAATAGCCAGCACCATCTGCTAGTTCTAACCATGTATGCTAATGGCATTATTGATCATCATTCTGTAACATCAAAATAATATCAACATCATCTTTACTGTAACATTACCTTTGTCGTTGTCTCGTTTTTCCTCCCCTGGGCACCAGATAATTTGGGACGCTTTGACATATTAACTTCTTTTGACGCAATAAAAACGAAAACCAAATGGCAGGTAAAAGAAGACTGATTGGTGGAGGTGGTTTCCCATCCTGATTGGTGGCGCCTCATGTAAGGTTCTGCACCGTGAGCTAAAAGTATGTGTGATCCCTTCAAGTCCCCCCGGTCGCATTAAAGTAATACAGAGAATCAATGCCATGTAAACACCTTTATTGTTCCACTTGTTGCAGTGTCAATGAAGCTTGAGAAAGTGGAACGTTTCTTACCTGACTCTTGCGCCCCCAGAGTATATGGTGTCCTTAGCAATTGCCTATACTGCCTATGCCACGGGCCGGCCCTGCTATAATGTAATATATATGATATAACAGTAGTAGAATACCCGATACATTTACTGACCCATAATATATATTTAGATTAGATAGATAGATAGATAGATAGATAGATAGATAGATAGATAGATAGATAGATAGATAGATAGATAGATAGATAGATAGATAGATAGATAGATAGATAGATAGATAGATAGATAGATAGATAGATAGATAGATAGATACTTTATTGATCCCAAAAGGGAAATTCATCCAACTATCTATAGTTCCTTTCCCCAAATGTATACAAATGTTATATTTCAGCTTCTGTTTATTAATGGAAAACCCATAAAAGCTTTAAACTTACAATTTATTGTCAATAATGTGCATTTGTCTAGTGCTATCTAGTGGTCAGGGTTCATATATCCGATAAGTCCTTCCAGAATGCGTAGTCACAAAGAAATAAAAAGAAACGCAACATAATTCCCCCCAGCTCATTTTATTAATCTGTTTCAATCGGGAGATTATATGCAGAATGCTGGTGCCAGTGGTTTTTACGGATAATTCAATATTATCTGGTTCTGAATAGTATTTCAATTCGGGGGGCGTGAAGAAATGTATGTTCTCTAGGGGGGGCATGACAGAAAATTGAGAACCACTGCATTAAAGGTTTATCTGCAGCAATGGTAACAGCACTGTTTAGTAAGAAAAGACAAGCGGTCTGATTAGTTTACTGCAAAGCCTGAGACAGTAAATGGACAGATCAATGTTGGCACTGCAGGGGAAGACTGAAACCAAAAAAAATGAGAGACATCAACTATCGCAGGGAATTTTCTGCTCCTGATGACACCCGGTTACATCTGCAGCCAGCTTAGGTCTTCGGTTCTGCAGAGATCAACAAGTTACCGTAGTTATTACACAGAACATTACTGTCAATAACTAGGTTTTTATTTTACATTTTTATGCAGACTTTGAACTGTTTAAACTTGCCAGAAGTAACCCGTTATTGCCATTAAGACTTAACAAGCTCCAGAAGAAATTTTACCTGTCTTCCTATCTTTTAAAGTTACTCACCTGTGAATTATTTCCTTCATGTTTTCTTAAACCTCTACTGTTTAGGCTAGTGGTGCCAAACCAATCATATTTAATGTTTTAATTGCATTTAGTTTATATATGAATTATTAAGGTTGTGGCTAATTGTAGTATTTGCGATTTAGTAACAATTTGATCTGAATAGGTTTTTCCCCACTGAATAAATCAAATGAAAGAGTTTTTTCAAAATGTTCCAATTTAAAAGAATCCCTCTGCAACAAAATATTTTATTTAAAAACTTTTACCACATTTTGAGGAGAGTGCTGCATTTACTGTTTAGCATACATTCTAGTTTGTATAGATGCAAACGATGACTCACTGAGCCTGTGCCTTTGTTATGACTGTGCCTTTAGCCATTAGCTCTGCAATGTGAGCCACGGCAGGATCAAACATCAGGCTGGCCGCAGCTACCACCACCTCATCCCTGTCAGATACACAAACAAGAGACGTTTCAACAGGACCAGTCCAAATTCATCCCCACCTGTACAAACAGTCACTCCACAACTGCTCACTTTATGTAGAAGGCCAGAAATTTCCGTTCTTCCACTTTGCCTTTAAATACGATTTCTGTGTAGCCCTCACCATAACCTAAAGAGAGCAAATTTAAGTGAAATGGGCATTACATTCAAATTGGTATAATTAAAATTAAGAACATTTGCACTTTAAAAAAAATTTGTCATAAAAATATTTGCACACAAAATCATGAACTAAAATAGGTTTTTGAGACTTGACATTAACTACTCTACCTGTGTATCTGATGCTCTTTCCAGCCAACACAGACCAGAAGAAAGGAACTGACTCTATTATGGTTGGTTTATTCAGCATGTTCAGAGCTGCTACCCTTCCTGGTGTCAGAAAGTTAAAAGTTCATGGCAGAGTAATACATGCGTGATAAAAATATAGTTTAAAAATATGAAACAAAGATTTATATATATATATATATAAAAGTTTCTAACCGTGCGCATGGGACATCTGCCAGTGACCGATATTGACCAGCTGGTCCCCACGAATGGTCAGAGGGAAGGAGGAGACGTCTCCAGCACTAAAAATATCTGCTACATTAGTCCTCATGAACTAAGAGAATAGATGGAACAGATGAGTCTAATGCAAATGTCTGGCTTTCACCACAGTCAAATTACCTCTGAAAAATAAAAACTGCACTGCTTTCATGTAAGGTCAAACTAGTTTTAAAACGAAGATGCAGACACCAGTCCGTCAAAAATATGCTGTAAAGTTTTCTTCAACTCTCTGTCCCTGTCCTGCTAAACAGAAAGTTAGTTTTTTAACACCTTTTCCTACTATTCCCCACTTTTATAATGTTTTAGCCTATGTGAATGCTGCCTTAGTTTGCTTTTCTGTTTGCCTTAAGCCTTACATCACAAAGAGACATCCAGCTCAACATTTAGAGCCAGCTGGAAACTAATGTGTGAAATTGAAACACCGAACAGTTCTTCTACGAATAAGCTTTGAGGGTCTCTTTTTTTTGGGGGGGGGGGTAGATTTAGAGGAGGTCTTGTTTTTTTTAAATATTTTCAATAAAAATATTCTTGATTTTTAAAAATGTATGTTTCCATCAAAGAGATCCCAGTTTGTCAGATTCTCTTCTTTGTTTTGGATGTTACCTTATCAACAATAACCGCTTTTCTTGAATCCAATGCCACGTCACTTCCTGCTAGGAAGTCTGAATTGGGAATTACACCTAAAAAACCAAACAAAAGAGATGAAAAATATCTATTTAATAATCAACATTTTCTTTAGGAAAACAACTTTCTGGAGCCTAACAAGTAGCAGGAAATTGGGACTTCTTGATGAGAGTTATAAGGAATTAATCAAGAAAGTAAATGTTTTTCCCCTTCATTTTCTATAAAAATAAAATCCAGGAAAATATATTTCACCTCTTGGAAGTAATGTTTTTCTTAAAAACTGAAGCAAAAATTAAAGTGTGGTTCTTTCATTTAATCAAAAACAAATTGTGAGATGTACAGTAGTTATTTAAAAAATACATTAAAAGATCAAATTAAAAAAATTAAGAAGATACGTTTTTTGAAACCTCATGTAGGTCTTCTCTATACAAATTTTATTTTCTAGGACCAATACCAAAAAAAGCCCTTTTTGGATTGTAAAGACTGCCCCCTCATATTAGGCTGAATGCTGTTTTAACAACAGTATTTGCTGAAATACATAGATCTATAAAACCTAATGTATTAATCAGGCATTTCCTCAAATCTGAGGTCAGATTTTTAAAACAGATATTAATACAAATATTTGGTTTTAAAGATCATTTTCTTTTAATTCCAGGTAATTTCCATTTGGTTCTACATAATAAAACTAATGTCCAAGTTGAACTTAGTTCAGCTTTGTTGCACTTCCCTTTTTAAATAAATACCCTTAACATCCCAAGTTTATGGTATAAAATAAAAAAGTACCAATTCCCGCAATCACCACATCAGCTTCCAGGACAGTACCATCATTCAGCACCACCTCCTTCACCTAAACAAAGGCAAAATAAAACAAAACACACAATACATTTCAGAGGTTATGTGAGAATATAACTGGAGACTAAACAAATATTTTTCTTTAAACAATTTATTTCAGTGGTAAAAAATTTAAGTTGAAACACTGACAATAATTTGATCTCATTAGCAGGTTTTAGAATTTCCTAAGGTTGTCAGAGCTGACTGGAGATTTGGTTACCAGAATGCATCATAAAAGGGCAATCGATGGGAAAGCCTCCGTTATTAGATGGACTCCTGGTCTGCAAAAACTCACATTGCATTTGGTACTGGTTGAATGGCAACAGCCAGCTGGATTCAGTGATAGTTAAAATCTGCTTGTTGTTGGAAGTGAGTAATTAAGTTATAGTGGGGCAAATAAGCATTTGGGAGCCACTGATTGGCAAGTGCAAGTTGCCCCACTTGGAAAGATGAGAGGTTTGTAATTTTCATCATAGATACATTTAAACTGTGAGAGACGGAATGTAAAGAAAAATCCAGACAATCAAATTGTATGATTGTAAAATAATTTATTTGTATAATGGTTCAGAAAATAATTATTTGTTCAATAACAAATGTTCAACTCAATACTTTGTAATGTAACGTTGGTTGACAACAGAGGTCAAACACTTCCTGCAGGTCTCCACCAGGTTTTCACACACTGCGCTGGAATTTTGGCCCATTCCTCCATGCAGATCTTCTCTAGAGCTCTGATGTTTTGGGGCTGTCGCTGGGCAACACAGACTTTCAACTCCCTCCACAGATTCACTATTGGATTGAAGTCTGGAGACTGGCTAGGGCACTCCTTCAAGATGGGCAGCTCTCTTCAGGTCACTGACCAGTTCCCCTCGTGTAGTTGTGGGCTGTTTCCTCACCGTTCTCAAGATCCCACAAGTTGAGATCTTGCATGGAGCCCCAAGTCGAGAGAGATTGTCAGTGATCTTGTATTTATTCAATTTTCTAATGAATGCTCCAATAGTTGATCTTTTCTCACCAAGCTGCATGCTTGTTCTAGATTGGCTCATCCCTGTAAGTGCTTATTTCTTATCACTGTTGAAAAGTGCAGATATGAAGCTTTGGGTCAGTCCACCTTTCTTTCTTCATTATCACTGTAGCTGAAAAACCCTCAAAAACAGACTTTGATGGTAGCTGGGAGTAACGTTTTGTTTCCAATGCTGTTCCAGGGCATATTTAGGTTGGAGCTTTAATTTTGCAAATTTTTTGATGGTTCTGCTTCTCTTTTTCTCACCATTTCTCCATTTTTTTTTCTGCAGCTGCACCGATACAGCTGTTTTACTGTAAAGCACCATGTATTTACAGAGCTATTGGTAATCTTTAACAGAGAGGTAGCATTGGCTGGCTTGATCCCATATTTTCAAGCATGGGCTCACATGACTACACTTGTTCCACATGTGTTCAGCTTTTAAGCAATGCTTTGTTCGTTCTGTACACGTACATGCCAAACTAAAACAGCCAAAAACTTTTGGCATGAATACATGTAACGTTACCCCACTAGTACAAAAGCCTTGAAATGAATTGTGGATATAGAACCTTGGTGATCCCAAGATGCAACTCCTTGCTGCAAGACTTGAGATGCCCTTACTATTGTCCTTCCAGTTGTAGGTTTTACTTTTTTGTTTGATAGTAAATATGGACAAGTTTAGAAAGTAAGATACTTTCCTGTAACCATTTCATGCCATGCTTGAATGACACCTTCTCTTGTCTGTCCCATTTTGAAGAGTAGGTTAAAGAAATTGGATCTTTTGTTGCATCATGTCATTATGCCTCAGAGAAACAGAAAGTCACTGATTACCAAGAGTGAGCTAAGCAAGTTTTTTGCCACCCTGCTTACACAGAAGAATGCAAAATTAACTTGCTTGTCACACTTTTACTGTTTTAAATGTTCTGATTATTGCTCCTACTTTAGATATGTAGGTAAGTAGCAATTTTATAATCTTCTTGGATGACATCTTTTTCTGTCTTTTCTCCTTTGAAGGGAAACTGAGGAGGATGGTAACAGAAGTTAAAATATCTCTCACTGTGTGGTGAAAAGAAAAAATTGGGACCATGTCCGGCCTTATTTGCTTCTGCTTGTTTAAAAAGTTCCAATTAATATACTGAAAATTTGAGCAAGTTTAGATTAATAGATTTTTACTTGTAGCAATTCCGTGACTGACAAAGATCAACACACATTTGCCTTATTTAAACAGCATGTTCTCTTGTGTTTATCATTTTGAAGAGGGAATGAGAAATAGCAGGCTGTTTAAATGTCATATCTATACCCAGGGAAACAGGAGGTGATGGATTACCAATTCAAAGTTTTAAGAAACTCAGATTAAATAAAAAAAGTAAAGTAAAAATGTGTTTTATAAGAAAAGTAAAGTAATTTGTTAAAAACAATTTCTTATTATGGAATTTCCCCCCTACAGAATGAATGTCCTCAAACTAAAATAATTTTTTATTTTAAAGCTTCTTACAGATCTTTAGCAATGGAGCCAATAAGTGTAAAAACCCGCAGGAGTGTTTAGAACAGGGCAAACAATAAAAACAAAGTTACCTTTTTGTTCTCCCCTCTGATCTCCGTCACCTTGTTGTTCATGAAGAACTTCACATTTTTTTCCTCCAACATCTTGCAATGAGAAAAAAAAAACTAAAGCTGATGAGATGAATTAAAAACATATATCACAGTATTTAGTAGCTAAAATTAGTTTTTAGCTCCAGACTTTTGGTAAGCAAATGGCGCGCTCCTGAGCACATGCGTGACACATAGCTCCCATGTAATATCCATAGAATGGCAATAGAGTTGTCCTTCTGAATACCACAAGTGATACAGTTTGTTTCTAACTGGAGCACGGACAAAAAATGCATTCAAAACCACCACCCAAAGCTCCAAAATAAAAAAAAACTATCGATGGAGGTCCCTTGTAGCCCAGTGAAGCTAACAGAAGGTAGTGCTACTGCTACTGCTGGTGAAGCAGCCACTTCAGCTAACCCAGACAGAATCATTGGCGCTATTAACACTTAAAAAAAATATTTTGGTTATACTAGATGGGTTGCTGGAAGCTGTCAGGGGAGTGAGTACGAGAGGACTTCAACACATTGATTACCCAACTAACCGAGGCGGAACACCGGATAAATACAAATGAGTATGACGTAGCATCTTTGGAAGCCCAAATTAGCGAAATGAAAGGTACTGTGATTTTAAATTATGCGGACAAAGCACATGCAATAAAAGCGGCCAGGGCAAAGGGGAAGATACTTGTTAACGGCAAGAAAGTAATTTTTCCCTGACTTTTCCGCTGATCTCCTCAACCGGAGGAAAGCTTTTAATTTTGCATAAAAGCTGTTTCTTTTTATTACTGATATGCGCTATGGAATAATTCACCCGGCTACACTGCTATATGTCAGGGGAAGGCAACCCACGTTCAACAGGGCATCAGAAGCAGAGGCTTTTGTGTGGGGACTAAAATCTCACACTCAGGCCGCAGAGGAAAGCGTGCTTACGCCGGACAGTGACTAATGATCAGCAACGTGGTCATGGAGAGTTTTTCCTTTTCCCTGGACTGATCGGGTAATGTGGACAATTATGCAGGATTTTGAGATTCGTGCTTTGTTATTTTGTAACTACAGTTATAGTTATTTTACTTTTGTTTAAAATGTGTTTCCAATCAAATCTCTAACAGTAGTCTTACAAAATGTCTTCTGAACTTCAGTTCATCTCTTGAAATGTAGGCGGTTTAAATTAGCTGGTCAAGCTAAAAACAGGTAATGAGTAGGATTAAGCAACTACAGGCTAAGATAGTTCTTCAGCAGACACGTCTCACTCCTGAGGATGGAGTGGAGGTGAAGAAGAGACGAGCGGGTCGAATGTTTTCAGCCTCATTTAGTTCACACTCACATGGTGTCATAAAATGAATACATAATTCATTACCCTTTAGTCTCATTGATGTTAATGCAGACCGATTTGGGAGGTACCATATGGTCCTATGATGATGACCCCCTCTTTTTTCAATACTCTTTTTCTTTCATTGGCTAATTTGCCTGCCAGTTTCATTACAGCTGGATAGTTTAACTGCACTCTCCAACCTGAGATAGACAGATCTACAGGGGTAGACACCTCCCATGCCAAAACGAGAAAATAATTTTTGCAATGTATTAAATAGTTTAACGTGGTTGATATATAGAAACCAGGGAAACAATCTACTTTGTGTGAGCTGTACAGGCCCTTCTCAATACCGATTTTAAAATTCCTTGCAAAACACTAGCTATACGGTTGGATAGGATCTTACTACAAATGCTCCATTCAGACCAGAACGGCTTTGTTTCAGGCCGACATGGATTTCCTAACATCAGATGGGTATTTAATATTGTTTTCGAAAAGTTTGGTAGTACAGACACCGCTGTTTTATCATTGGACGCTGAGAAAGCCTTTGATAAAGTTAAATAACACTATTTGTTTGAGGTACTTCAAAGAGATGGCATAAAAAATAAACATATTCCTCAGTTGGATTAGGCTTCTCTATTGCAATCCCCAGACTATGGTCTTAACTAATGGATTGACTTCATCACCCTTTAAGTTGTATCGAGGCTCGATACAGGGCTGCTCGCTGTCTCCTTTGCTGTTCACATTGGCAATTGAGCCACTGGAAATGGCAATTCGGGTATATGTATAGGAGATGAAGAACATCATATAGCCCGTTATGCTGACTATGTGATTTTTGTTTTTTTTAATTTACAACAAACACTATCTGCTCTACTTGACCTAACAAACTAATTTAGTAGCTTTTCTGGCTACAAAATTAATTATGTCAAATCTGAGATTATGATTTTAGACAAAAAGGAGAGACTAAGACAGCCAATTCCCACCCCATGGAAAATCTCTGTAAATGGCTTTACTTACTTAGGTGTCATTATTACCCGTAACACAGATGAAACTGTTTCCACTAATTATAATCCTTTGACAGATACGGTTACCCAATTTATAAATAGATGGAATAATCTCCCAATTTTTATGATTGGACGGATAAAAGTCTTGAAAATGTCTATTTTACCTAAATATTTATACCTATTTCAGTCCATCCCACCTGCTCCTCCATCTACTCTTTTAGTTTACTTAAAAAGCTATTTTCAAATTTCATTCATATGGAACAACAAACATCCCAGCCTCAAACTCTCTTTGCTTGATTTGCCATTTGATAGAGGAGGATTAAATTTGCCAAACATGGAATGTTTTGAGGAAATTCATCCTCAAGCTTGGGTCTTAATAGAATCTCATTATATTAACATTAATTTAAACCTGTATATACACATTCTGTGACCAAGCAGACTAGTTAAGAAAACCAATAATCCATTCCTCAAGAATAACTTGGTGGTTTGGCATAATGTACTTGCAGAAGATTTGATTTAGGGTTTAAGCAATGAGCATCAAAAAGCATAGGCAAAGTAATTGGTCTTTACAATAAAGACATGATGGTTCTGATGGCGTTTGAAGAACTTCAGACAAGGTATGGGATTCCTCCTAAGCACTTTTTCAAGTATTTGCAACTTAGGAGCTTCCTCCTATCCAAACAGAACAAGTGTTTAAATCTTCCTCCCCAGTCCACTCTAGAAGATTACTCTGTGACTTTTACAGTCCAGGGCCATATATCATTGTTGTATAGGATGTTAGTTGGCAAGTTGAAACAATCCTCACATCGCTTATTACAGGCATGGAGAACTGATTTGGTTGAGAATTTAACAGAGGAGGAATGGTCTGAAGTATGTTCTCATGCTCAGACTCAATCCATTAATACGAATTATACAACCGTATAAGTGGGTAAGCAGGTTATATATAAGTCCAGCAAAGTTACATCATTTCCACCCCAATATTCCCGATACTTGTTTTAAAATGTAAACTTCAGAAAGGCACCTTATTTCATTGCATGTAGGAGTGTCCACGTATATATATTTTTTTTGGCAGAGGGTGGTTGATCTGGCTAGTCAAACTGTAGACATGGAGGTGCCTCTTAGTCCAAAATTATATTTATTGAATATTTACCCTGTCAATTTTGCAACCTCCAAAGATGTAAGAATTTCCCTGAATATTTGTTTTCTGGAGGCAAAACGTTGTATTGGCTGGCCATGGAAATCCGACAAGCCGTGTGTCAAAGTTGAAGGGAATGGCTTTTATTTTGCGTTAGAGAAAATAAATTATTCCACGGGAAACAAGCTTGACAAATTTTAGACTATATGTACAAATTTAGCTGTAGGTAGTTAGATGAACAAGACATTTGAATAATTTTTTGCTCTGCGTTTTGTATTAAGTATTTTAATATGTTGTATAGTTTTCTGGTGGAATATGAAAATCTATAATAAATATGTTTTGTTTTTTAAATAAAATATGTTTTCAGCTCTATTTTACCTCCTTGGTCATCTTGCCGATCTCCGGGCCCAGAGACTTCTGAAAAGGGTATTTGGTGGGACCCACCAGAGTCACACTGGTAGCTTTGTCCGAAAGGTATGAAGCTGCCTCCATGCCTGTTTTACAATTGAAAAACAATCCAGTCGTCTGCAAATTTACAGCGCAAGACATCTGCCTACATATGGGAATAAACTTAATGATTAAAGTCTTAATAATAACCTATGAAGGATGCTCCGATTACAACAACTCTCTTGCCAAGAGAAGATGCATGAATCTCTTTGGCGTCTTCGTAGGTCTGCAGCAGATACACCCCCTTTGAATCTGCTCCAGGACACCTGAGAGGACACGCTCTGCCGACATAAAAAAATACTTTCATTTGTGTTTGTTGTTTGCATTTAAATGGCACAAAGAGTCTGCTTTGATGATGCTGACACACCTGCAGCCTGTTGAGACGAGGAGCTGGTCATAACGCTCTGAGGTGCCATTGCTCATCGTCACGACTTTATCAGCCGGGTTCACAGAAGCCACCTGTAACATGGAGCGCAAAAGAACAGCTGAATCCAACATGATTGCAAATCAAATCAATGCATATGTAGCTGGGTGGTACTGGCTTTCACCTCTTTCCCTGTCCACATTTCTATTCCGTGCTGTTGAAAGAAGTCGTGTGGCCGCAGGAGGATGCTGCTGCTCTCCACGTTCATAGCCTTCAAGACAACAAAAACAAACTTAAAATGTACTTGCACTGTTCTTAAAGCGACTTTGACTTTACGTTAAAAGTAGTTTATGGGTTATTCTCCCTTGTTGGATTAAGTTTCTCACTTTGCTTAGTTTGGGTTTGTCAAACGGAGGCAGGTTATCTTTGGTCACGATGATGATGCGACCCTGGTAGGAGTTCTGACGAAGAGTCTCGGCACAAACCAGCGAGGCAGGGCCTGAAACGTACAACCTTTCTGCTCAAGATGTGACGCAATCCAAACTTTTCAAACTGTTTGCATATTGGCTACTAATTTGGGAAAAGTTGACCCTAAAAAGAGCTACTAACTACCCCAAACTTGCCTCCTCCCACTAGCAGAATGCTGTGTTTGACATCAGGTTGAACTGTGCACATCTCCCTCACCCTCTTGGTCAACTTCATAGACTGAGGGCAACAAGTTATAAATGATTTACCACTAAAAGAAATGACATTGTATTAATTTAAGGCACCTGTAACTTATGTGGCTTACCTTTTTATCAATAGAAACATAAACATTGCCATCTTTGACCTTCACCTGTAAAAAAAAAAAAAAAAAAAAAAAAAAAAAGATTTGCATGTAAGAGCCGAGTTCTGTTTTTAAAAATAAAATGTTCCCCACAGCACCTGCTCTAAATAGAGGAACTATTTTTAGAGAGATGGGAGTCAGCATGAACTACAGGTGCATTTCTATCTAGGTGGACTCTTTTACAGCAACTGACAAAAGTTCCCATTTGATTTGATTTGTTTCTAGATCAAAATATACTGTATGAGCTTTAACAAACAACATGGAGAAAAAAGTAATAATAAAATACAACAACAAACATTATTTAAACATGATTTATATTTTTATTTAAAAATGCCATCAACAAAATGTTTTTTTTTCCTTTTCTGACACACTCAAATGTTTCATTTGTTAAGAGAAGATGCACATCCAAACCAGCTGGCATTGTGGGTAAAAGCTTAGCATAAACAATGTAAGTGAATGGTAACAGCTAGCATTTCGTGGACAAAAGTCATGAAAATGACTCAATAATGATTCTAATTGTTCCTGGTGACCTCAATAGTCATATCTCTTGCAAATGAAAATAATAAGTAATACGAAGGAATTACAGGAGCCTATTTAGAGTTGGAGCTACATTAAGACAAAGCATCGCTGTAAGCCGCTGCTACAAGGTGTAAGGACATGATACAGCACCTGCAAAGAACACCTACTTCTGTAAACACAAATGTGGGAGCTGCACTAAATTTTTACTGCCGTAGTTTGAGTATGTTATAAATCTAATGCAAGAAAATGGTTCTTGCTTAAGTAGCAAAGGGCTGCGAAAACAACCCAAAGGCATACAATACAGCAACACGATGTTTCACAGAATTCCATCTAATGTGGAACGAAGAAGACAATGTCTTGCTGCCCTGGGAATTTCTCCAACACCTGTGGAGAAAATTAATTAATATCTGATTTGCAAGGAGCATTTCCCACCAGAGGACAATGAAGAAAAAATGCTATATTCTACCAGAAAGATGGCACTGCGTCTGAAGAATGACAGTCCCATCCATTTTTTGTAAGATAGTGAACAAAGTGCATTATCAATGGTTGTAAGTAATGTTCAATATACTCTAATTCCTTGGGTGTTGCTAGGCTATTATGAATTACTATAATTGTGACGTATGGCTGACATTGTCACCTCCAGGTTTACTGTATAACATTTACAACATTTCAACCCAATGACTTTAAACGACAAGTTTTGTAGAGTAAATCACTTTTAGCCATATTTTGGTGGCGCTGCATCATGTTCTTGTGCCTTGTAGCGGCGGGTTACAGGGGTGCTTTGTTGTAATGTAGTCCCAAGTCTAAATCGGCTCCTGTAATTCCTTTGTCAAGGTAAATTTTATTTATATAGCACATTTACAAAATGCTTTTTCTCACTTGCCTAACTCTGAGGAATATAGCAACAGACTAAATTTCACTGAGGGGTGGAATATCACTTTAATGACCATTGCTTTCTGCCACTTTCTCTCCTTTTAAAAATTGTTTAATGATTTGAAACATGCAAGTCTGACAAAACACCAAAGTCAAAAAATCTGTAAGTGAACAAACCCTTTTTCAGAGCAGTTTATTAAAGAAGTTTCATCCATCATCAGGAGACTCCTTCAGGTCATGTGATTAGAGTCTGCTGACTCTTGCAAACAATGCTAAAAACTAAAGCAGACAGACTATAGCCCTGGTGTGTGGAACCTTCTTCCTCTAAGCTTCAGATCTGTGCTGGTTTCTTTTTTAAAGTACCTGAAGGCTTCTCTCTTGTTTCTCGGTGAATCTTTACTGATTTTGTCTTGTTCTGAAGCATTTTGTGATGTTTATCTTGTAAGGTACTTTATAAGTGATATTTTACTTTTTTTTACCTCAAGTACACACTTGTAAAAGGAGATTAATTTTGCAGTTAAATTTTGTTTTTTAATAGTGCTCTACCTTGTAGGTTGGTAAACAGTCCAGGCCTGGATACTCCTCGATGTCTCCAGTTCTCACATTGAAGCAGGCACCATGAAAAGGACACCTCACTCTCTCTCCAACCAGCGTTCCTGGGAATTTATTCACCACTATTTGGTCACATTTTACATATATAGATTAAGAGTAGTAACATTATCTGGAATTAAATGGCTGTACCTTTAATGAGAGGGGCATTATAATGGGAACACCTGCTTCCAACTGCACTGTACTGACCCTTGGTTCGGACCAACAGCACCTTCTGGCCCTCCACAGTTACCTCCTTCATTCTGCAAGGGCAGTTGTGTTACTGAAAGATGAGATTTGCTCTAAAGTTGGATCTTTTCTCCTTCAGTTGAAGGTGACAAGTTGTTACTCACTGTCCATCAAGCAGATCGGACTCCTGACAAACCAGTCCTGTCACCTCCTCCTGCTCTCCACTTTGCCCCACTCCTTGGTGCATATTCATTACTGCAAGCGGATAAGCAAGCATGTCCATTGTTGCAGCAGTTGCATGTGATTATCAATGGATCTTGTACACATATAGGCTGAATGGAACATGCTCAGTCATGCAAATTATTAAGAAAACACACCTATTGTTGCAACAGTGGCTGCAGCTACAGATGAGTTATGGAGTGCCCTTTTGCACACTTAGAGAACATATAGCATACAAAAAGAGTTTGTTGTTTCGACTTCATATTTACTGGGAAAAGAACTAAGGAGCAGTGGTAATTCTTTTCTTTACGGTCTTCTGAACCACCATAAATTAAATATGTTACTGTATGTATTCCCTGTTTAAGGAATGTAACCTCTTATCATATTTCTGCAGCACATTTCCTGCTTTGATTTGTACCACTCATTTATTGACATTTATTATCTAATAAACAGATAGTGACAGGTAATCATTAAACTACCAAAAAGGACAACTTGAAGCCAGTTAAATGCATTTTTATTGATGCGAGATGGATAACAAAAATTCAAACAATCTTGAGCAGTTTTTACAAATTATTACCCTAAAAGCAGTTAATGTTACCTGAAATATGATCGTACAACAAAATTTATTTTTGCATCGGAAGGCCTGACAGACAATTTGGTTCAAAATTATTACCAAAGTTATCTAACTGTTTCCTAGCGATGACCAAAACGATAAGTTACTATCATTTTTCAAACAGAAATTAGGGCAACCATAGCAAGTGTCGCAGACATTTGTCTGCATTAAAGCTGTGCTCACCTGAGTTGTTTTGCCGAACAGCAGTCAGAGGTGCAGTAGCCGCTCCAACAAACTGGCTCCCTGCCTTTCTGTGTAACCTTATATTATAGAACAATTGCCTGACAACCCGCATGACGCTCAGCAGAGATCAAGCAGTGAGCTCCTCCCGCAGACACCACAGGGTCTGCGCCATTTACGCACCGGCGAACTTGGCATTGCACAGAGGAGGCGGGGGTTTTAGGAGGTGTTTCTCAGGGAACAACTTAATCTGGAGAGTTGCGGTGCCAACTTCAAAATGTTGTTAGAATTAATATAACGTATAATAAAAGGCTAATTCACTAAATATCACGAATATTCACCTTTGGATGACTCTGGTTAGAGATTAACAATATTAGGAGTGCTCAAAGTTAAAATAGATTATGAAATATTTTATATTCTCAATAACTTTAAATAAATTTCTGAAGTTCTTAAATTGTAATTAGTTATTCTTTGCTAAAGACGGACAAAAGACAAACTCTATAAAACTTTTTTTTTCAATTTCGATCTTGAAGGGTATGTTGATGCTGTTTTTGCTCCAGACCACCATATGGGCTAAGCTTCCTACTCCAAGCTGTGCATAATTATTTTACAATGAAGCCACAGTGGTTTCTAAAGGATATTCTTTTTATCTTGTATGAAAAGTCAAAGAGACTTTAGGCCCTTTCTTTGCTTCATATTCTTAACATGGAAAACTACATTCAACAGACAGGAACAACCTGGCCAGAAATATCTAAACTAATGACATACACATGTTTGAGAGTTGATAGTTGATTCAATTTTATTTGTAGGCTATAGCACACTTTCAACACAAGCTGGGCAAGCCTAATTCAAGCTGATGGGGCATCCATGCTGTACATTAACGAACGAGACGTTTCCAGTTTATAATATTTCTGTTGCATAGGCCTATGTATGTTATGGATAATTATTTACTACAGTAAACTATGTCAAACTCTGACAGATCATCCCCCTCCCCGATCCAAACGATCTTTTCCTGTGGTCGCACGACGGCTGACTGGTAGGGAGCAGACAAACACACGAGGGAATGACGCTGTGTCATATCCTCACAAAGCGTGTAACACGCATGCGCTAACTCCGCTTAGCAACCACATTTATGACCATCTCTGCAGATAACTGCCTAATTAGTGTGCTTCCCTTTGAACCTACTCCTAACCTTTTCTCAATTTTTCTTTGATGATAATGAAATACTTGATATTAATAGTTTCTGATAGTGGATCAATGCTCCTATTTATAAATGGTTATTTTGCTTATTAGGACAATTGGAACCACCTACGTGTTTTAAATGGTCAAGGCGTATCACTCTGACTAAAAAATATTTACTTAATAATAAAATAAAACACAAGTAAAAGTATCCGTTAGTATGCACAGCGTGTATAGTGAAAATAAATGTAGGCTACCAAAAAATACAAGCTGACAGTATAGATAGATAGATAGATAGATAGATAGATAGATAGATAGATAGATAGATAGATAGATAGATAGATAGATAGATAGATAGATAGATAGATAGATAGATAGATAGATAGATAGATAGATAGATAGATAGATAGATAGATAGATAGATAGATAGATAGATAGATAGATAGATAGATAGTCCTATACACACACACACATACAGTGGGGCAAAAAAGTATTTGGCAGCCACCGATTTGTGCAAGTTGTCCCACTTAAAAAGATGAGGTCTGCAACTTTCACCAGAGGTAGCCTACATTTCAACTGTGAGAGAGAATGTAAAACAAAAAGAAAGGAAATCAATTTGGATGATTTTTAAAGAATTTATTTGTATAATGGTGCCGAAAATAAGTATTTGGCCTATAACAAAAGTTTACTTCATTCCTTTGTAAAATAACCTTGGTTGGCAATGACAGAGGCCAAACGTCTCCTGTAGGTCTCCACCAGGTTTGCACACACTGTAGCTGCTATTTTGGCCCATTCTTCCATGCAGATCTTCTCTAGACCTGTGATATTTTGGGGCTGTCGATGGGCAACACAGACTTTCAACTCCCTCCACAGATTCTCTACTGGATTGAGGTCTGGAGACGAGACTGGCTAGGCCACTCGAGAACATTGAAATGCTTCTTACATAGCCCCGCCTTTGTTGCGGTTTCAAACATTTGCCATCAATACAGGTAATGAGTGGAGGATAGAAGAGCTTTTTAAAGAAGAAGTAACAGGTCTGTTAAAGCCAGAATGCTTACTTGGTTGTAGGTGCTAATTACTTATTTTCTGCTCCAAATAAATACTTTAAAAATCATACTATGTGATTTCCTGGATTTTTCCTGAAGTGTAGGCCTACCTTTGATAAAAATTACAGACCTCTCTCATCTTTTTAAGTGGGACAACTCGCACAATCGATGTCTGCAAAATTCTTTATTTATTATATATATATATATATATATATATATATGGGTCATATATATATATATGTATATATACATGTATATATATATATATATATATATATATATATGGGTCATTCCATGTTATCGGTGCCTTTTCAATTTTTAAAGTTTAAACTATATTTAATTTTTATTTTTTTAAGTAGTCAGGAATCAAGGAATGTTTAAAATGACAGGAAATTATATCATGCCATCTCAGGCTGTATTTCATATTTTATAACTGTTTTATCCCTTACTTTTTTCATAAACTTCTCAACCCTGTTACTGACATAATCTTAACAAAATACAATATTTCTAATTATAAATATGCAATATATGGTACACCTATTAGCAGTACTTTAGTCTCTGTTTCCATTTAGATTATGTTTAATTGTGGATTTTTTTTCTCCAATTACATATTTGTCATGCAAAATATCAAATGCATCCTTATTTTGCATGGTGTTCACATGTTTAAACATACGTAAGATATTTTCTAGAAGATATATATATATATATATATATATATATATATATATATATATATATATATATATATATATATATATATATATATATATATATATATATATATATATATATATATATATATATATAAGCTCGTGTCCCTGTTGTAGCGCTATACTTTTCCTGACCAAAAGGTGTCGCACTATCTCCAAAAATCACTGCGATCATTCATGTCTCCTGACAGGCGCTTTCGTGAATGAAAGGGGCGCCTAATGAAGACGCAGTGAAACCTCTCCAAGATTCAGCCTTCAGGCGAAGCATGATCAGTGCATGCATATATAGAACTGTAGCAATACGATCTCACAGAAGTGTTTGTTCTTTGAGAGTCACACATGTAACAGCCAATAAACCCACGGTGGCGTCTGAGCACCACATGGGGGATGCGTTTAAGAGCTCTATGTAATTTACACCTCCAAGTAGAAAGTGGTGTTTTCTAAGATTTTTTGGTTCCTCCTAATCTAATAAACAGCTCTTGATTCAACATAATCAAACACTGCCTATATTATTATTATTGTTTTTATTGTTATTATTTACTCTTTCTATTTTGACTAATTATCGATAACCCTTCAGACTATTTTTAGTCATTTTTTTAGTCATTTATTTTTAGTCATGTTTATTTATGTCGTGTCTGATTTTACTATGTTGCCTTATCCATATCTTATGTACAAATTTGAAATTGTACTTCTTCAATTTCATTACAACCTTTTATTTACATCCCTTTTAATGTGCCTTTTTGTTAGGTAATGTTGTTTTCTAAACAGCCTCAGATCTCATGACGTGTAAAATTTGAAATTGCAGACAGCTTCTATAAAAATATATATTTGTGTGTAAGTAATTAAACAATATACTGTGTTTGCTTCAAAACATCGTCTAGTTATGTTACCATGATTAATTCTTTAGTCCAAGGAGCTGATTATCAAATAAATAACAAATAGAAAGAACTTAGCAAGAAGCAAAAGATAGCCAGATAATATATTCAGAAATACTTTGCTAATGTTCTATACTTTGAAATTCAAAGTGCATAAAGCTGAAAGAAAATGGCAGAATTCACCACAGAAACACTCAAACTTTGATTTTTATCATATAGTTATTAAATGGGTATTGTAACCATAACCCACAAATACAAACAGCAAATGATGGGTTTTGGAAAATTGTCATCCATTGACCAAAACCAATTTGATTAAGTTATTATTACTTTACTATTTAATCATTTTAATGGGCAGTATCAGAGGTCGAATGAGGTACAACAGACACAAGATCCTCTTACTTGATAAAGACGATATCAGATAAGCAGCAGGGTGAATACATTTTCTCACAGTTCAAGGACAACCTTTTCATTCTGAAAAAAAATGCTTTCTGTGATATCAGCATGCAAAGATGCTTTGATTCACAAATAGAAAATAATCATAAATTCTTAGCTGTGCTTTAAGGAATCTCAATTCAGTGTAGAATAAATGACTGACAAATAGAGATGCTTTTATTTTTTAACTTGAGATCATAAAAAATGAAACCCATGGTCTAATGAAATAGTTCTCTGATTTAGCACCAAACACAAATCTTTAACTAGATGAACTTCAACCTGTCGTATTTTCCTACACTGCACAGCTCACCTTGGTGACTAAAGAAAATAATGTACAGAACAACCATTTATTAGGATAGGAATGATGTCAAGTAACTCTTTGTTTTTGTTATTTTTGAACAGTGTTGCCACCCCCTGATACAGTGCGGCCCTGTGCAACGAGCCACTTCGCCCACATGAAAACCTACGGTGAACATCTCAATTACAGGTTGAAGGGGAATCTAATTAACTCCTATTATGTTGCTTGTTACTGCAAACCCAGGGGTTCAGTTTGTGTAACTGATTTGATTTCCCCCAACTGTAAGTGAACGCATCACGACACGTGAACACGCGCTGGTAGCCACGCCCCTTTATAGTAGGGCGGGGAGCTGTTTGGTTTCTGTTGATGTCAAAAAGTTACACAAGCTGACAGGAGGAGAAAGGTTTTTCAAAAGAGCGGTTTCACAACACAGTACGAGGCCTCACACCTCACCGGTCCTACCTGTGAGCAGGGAGCGTCTCTTCAGAGCAAGGCAGCGGGGAATCATCTTCATCTCACCCACTCCTCCACGTTTTCTCCCGGTTGGACGATAACCGTGTGATTTGTGGTAAACCCTCCGCTGTGTATTCCCAGTGATCGGTACATATTTTTGGAACAAGCGGCATGTTAACGTGTTCTCCTCGGCTCCGGGTCTCCAAACATCTCTCTCTCTCTCTCTCTCTGTCGTCCGTCCGTCCGTCTGTCTGGCCCGCGGATTTGTGGTTTGCTTCAGCGCCCTTCACGCCGCTCTCACTCGCCGTGGCCTGTTGAATCCTCAATCCACACATCCATCCATCTAGCGACATCTCAGCCATGGAGCTCAGCTCAGTGATCTTAACCACCGGGAGCTCGGTGGCCCTTTTCAGGCTGTTGAACGCAGGGGTCGGTAGGCTTCACATCCCGGAGTCAGCCTGCAGGAATTCCTGGAAATGGAGAAACATCTCCACGTCGTTCGTGCACAGCTTCATCACGGCGCTCTGGGCTGTGCTTTGGTAAGTTTTTCCACGTATCTTTTAAACCTTTTTTTTTTAATAGTTTAGTATCGCTGCCATTCGTGTCACCAAATCAGTTTTGCTACTCCAGATATTCCCGTTATTCCACTTAAAGAGACTGACGTGGTGCAGAAGGAATTTTTTTGTATGCATAAAACAGAAAACCCATCAAATGGTTGAAATATCTTGTTTCTCAAAGTTTTCTGAAGTTCTTTTTCTGTATCTTTATTTGGCTTATTAGAAAATGTGTATATCTTTTCAGCTTTTTCCGGCATCCACAGATGGCTGAGGATCTGATAGAAACTCACTCTGTGTTTTCACATGCATTGGTGTCTTTTTCTATCGGTGAGTAGCTTCTTAAATGTGATTAAATGAGGTTATGGGGGGGGGGGTAGAGTACTCAAACACAGTACTCAGGTAAGTGGAGGTTACGAACGGTGGCCATCCAGAACACTGCTCCACTAAGACAAAAAAAAAAAGTATTTGGTAAAATGGCTACGAGTAACTAATCAGAACATCTGATTTATTATTTGAAAATTTTGTAATCCGACACACAAAAATGCAAAGTTATGTGCAAATTCTTATATTTTTAAGACAAAATAGATACAATACATAACCACAATTGCAGAAATCAAAAGTTCAGGCAAAATCAATGTTTTCAACATAAAACTTATTAAACCAATATTCACAGTAGGTAATAGCTGTGTTAGAAAAGGGTTAGGAACCTCCAGTGATGATAGGCTGTACATGATTGACTGTTTATTCCCTCGATCTCAAAATGGCACATCAGCAGAAGCAAAAATAACATTAAAATAAAACGACGAAGCTTGTCTATAAACAGGAGGTCTCACTTAAACATAAATTGTAGGTGTGTGTTTGGTGTATTTTTGGTAAAAACAAGCTTGTTCTTCATTCAGTAACTTTACTTACCATTGTAAGAGGAGTCAGAAATTTTACTCAAGTAGAAGTAGTGTTACTTCATAATGATACTGAAGTACAGAGGTGGGTAGTAAATAGTTACATTCACTGCATTACATTTACTTGAGTAACTTTTTTTGGGGGGGGAAATACTTTTAGTATTTTTACTGCACTGTACTTTTTACTTTTATTTGAGTAATATTATGAAGTATCCAGTATATTTCTGGATACTCTAGCCAATGTGAGTAACTTCACTGAATTAAGATCAAACACGTTTTAACCATAAATGCACCAGGTTCAGACCTACAGTTTATGTTCAAGTGAGACCTCCTGTTTGTTCACCAGCTATGTCCTGAGCCTGTTGAGACACTTGGAGCTAGTGACCAGTTGTCTCTATTAATTTTATAAATTTCATGTTGAGAATTTGATTTGGAAAAGTTTTTCTTCTGCCCAGATTTGTGATTATGTTATTTATGAGTATTTATTTATTTATTGTAGTCCTTAAAATAGCAATGTTTGTACATAACTTGATGTTTTTGTCTGTCTGATTACATCATTTCTAGATAATTACTCAGTACTTCATTAGCCTGTTTACCAAATAGTATTTTACTTTTACTTGAGTAATTTCTTGGATGGCTACCTTTTTACTTTTTCTTGAATAAAAATATGTGGAAGTAGTGCTACTTTTACTTGAGTACAGTTTTTCAGTGCTCTACCCACCTCTGTTCAAGTAAGACTAAAACATACTGTTAAGTAAAACTACCCTTAAAAGTAAAAAAAATTCTTCCAAAAAGTTTATTGGGTAAATGTAACTAATTATTACCCCGGTTCTGCCCTCCTGCTACATCTGAATCCTTAACGATGCAAATGCTGCAACTGTTACACATTTGTCTTTAAAAGGTGGATGAAGAGGTGGATTGCTTGTAATCCAGTGAGGGTGTATTTTTATTGCACAAAATAAGTGACTGATAAATTGCTTCTTAAGTGGTGCTTTTGAAGATGGTTAGATAAAAGAAGTGAGTGGGGAATTAAAAGGCAGCCAATCTTTAAATAATACTTTTTAAAGAGGTTTTGCCCAAGAACTGCATGAAAATGCAAGAGTAAGTGAAAGCAACATATGAAGAGTTGAGGTGTGACTCAGTGCACAGTGCTGAATGTAAAAACGTGGATAGATTATCAGAAGTGTGGAAAACCTTTAGGAACATTCTTAATAATTTCAGCCCCCTTGAAAACAGAATAAAATTGCCTTATGGTCTAGAGCAGTGGTCCCCAACCTTTTTATCGCCACGGACCGGTTTAATATCAGACAATATTTTCACGACCGGCCTTTAAGGTGTGGCGGATAAATGATAACGGACGGTATAAAACGGGGTCTTTTTTAAATTATAACAATAGACGTAAATCCAATGTGTATTCGCAGCTTTATTAACAGCGTCCTCCTAACATCGAGCAGACAACTTAACAAGAGTAACACCCCTAACGATCTCTGGTCGCCATGGTAACATGTAAACGTTTAATAATTCAAGATTTACCACAAAAACAAATACAAAGTGCATGAAAAATCTAACTCACCACAACGCTGAATCAGTGAGAGCCTTGGGCCTTTTCCCCTTTCCAAAGAAACGTTTGTTTTCTATCCATCTTGCTACCTTGTGGGATTACGTGTCAAGACGGAGCTATGTAACGGGGATATCCGGTTATTTTTCAAAATAAAACAGCGGTCACCCTCAGATAATAAATAAAACGGAAAACTGGAAGTTATTTATTCTTTATGTGTGGCTCGCGGCCCGGTACTACATGACCCACGGCCCGGTACGCGGCCCGGGGGTTGGGGACCACTGATCTAGAGGATCTCCAAGAATGTTTCGAATGTCAACAGATCGCAGCAAATTTATAATATCTAATTTCAGCATAAAGGGAAGCTTTTACTCTGTCTTATTGCAGTCTTTCACCTGGCATTTAGCATCCTCTGTTTGTCTAGGTTGAGCTTCGTGCTCATCTCCAGCAGTCTTTAGGAAAGAGATGGATTAGACCCTGAATGGTCATCAGACCATTACAGGGCAGAAAAGTAAAATCTCTAACATAACCTAATTTCCTTTGTTTGAAAAAATCTAAATATTTAATCCAATTTGTCTTTATTACTAATGAGGACAAGATGTAGTGGTAGTCTTTGAGCCTTCTGATTGGCAGTTCTTAGCAACAGGTAGGGGAGTCTTTGTTGCTTTGTACTCTACACAGCCAAGATAACTCTGCTACTCTGGTGCTCTTAAACAGTGCGTTACAACAAATTATGCTACCTATGAGGCTGTAGTCTTTGTATGAGGCTTCCTGGCCATTCCTTCACATCCTCTGGCCTACCTATGCATCCATGCAGCACCTACATATCCTTCCACCAATTGACCTTTTGTGCTTGTTCTAAGCAGGTTACACACACTCCGTCATGCATAATTAGGAGCTTCCCCAAGGCCCTGCAGAGACCATGCACTTTCTGGCTGTTGTGTGATCTTGATCTGGTGCAGAGAGGGCCCAGAAGAAATAATGTTAGGGAGTCAAACTTGCTTCTTGAAGGTATTCTTTTGAATAATTGGCTTTTCCCAATGTAAGTAGGCAAATTGTGTTTTTTCTGCAAGATGACATTGAGTGTTTTATTTTGTTTTTGTAACGTAGTAACTCTGTTACTATGTTTTTGATACATTTTGTACTTATACTTTAAATACTTCTTGTCCTGTAACCAGAAAATAATTTGTCTGTAATGACTCATTTAATTTGTACTTGGAAACGGTAGCTTCTTCACTTCAAGTCAGAAAAACTAAACAGAATATGCACTAAAGTTAAAATTTTATCTTGGGAAGTTAAAGTTTCAAGCACGCCCTGAGTTTAGTATCCAATATGGATACTATACTTTACTATACTTTAGTCAAAACTGCATTAGAAAACTTCTCTATTAGTGCTAGCGTATCAAGTTTCACATTAAACCAGATTCAAAAATAGTATTGGACTATCTCTATTTGCGATTGTATTCCTTTAGTATTTCGATACATCGCTTTTATCAACATGTTACTAACAGCAGTCACCGGTGCTATTACTTTTGGCAAATCTCACTAGTTTCCAACTTAGAACCAGGCCTGGCTCAGTTTCAGCGTGATGTTTCTGAATCTGAGGAAAAAATCCTTAAAGCAGTGACAGGTTATAAGAGCTATCGGTGCTTTTTGTGCCAACAGTCTTTGACAGAAGAAATACCTAACAAAAGTAAAAAATAACCAACAGTCACATGCTGTTTACTGCTCAGCCATAAATACATTTGCATCAGCGCACTGACTTTATTCATTCAGTATCGACTGCATCACTGCATGGCACCAAAACAACCCTGTTAAATTTGTATTAGATGTCTAATCAAGGTGAGCACATGCAGCGTTCACTGCTGAATCTAAGCAAGGCGTCCAGCTGATGGTTTGTCTAAATTATATGCAAATATAATTTGCTTGGAGGCCCCGTTAAATATGCTGGCCCTTAACAGGCCTAATCACTGATGCCTATATATAGTGACTGCACAGGGAAGTGTGTCGTCACATAGCGATTTCAAGGAGGCTTCTGCTTCAAAGTACAGTTCCTCACAAAAGTATTCACACACCTGGACACGTTTTTTCCTATTACAACCATAACCTTCATCTTGATGTGATAGAACAACACAAGGTAGAATGTGAAAGGTATTTATTAAGCGCAAGTTCACAAAAAATGTCGTCTCTGGGCACTTAACAAAAGTAGATTGTATTCAATCATAAAGACAAAGTCTAATAAAATTACATGTGCTCCAATTGATCCTAGTTATCATAAATGCTTCCAGGTTCAGTTTCGTATTCAAGTTGGTTAAAAAGGAAAATCTAAGGAAACCAAGCTGATTGGTTCCAGTCAGTCACTATGTTTACATGCAATAAAGGAAAACCGAATTATTGCCTTAGTCTGACTGAATTTGACTTTGAATTTGATTTGACTTTTGAAATGCATGTATACACATTAGTGCGGCTGAAGTCGAACTGAACTGGCCTACTCTTAATTGAGCTAAAACACCCAGATAATGTGGTTAGAAAGCCACATTTTCCTGCAGCCATTCTGGTTAAGGTGTTAGCTCGATTTTTGCCAAAATCTCGATTTAAAGGTGCATGTAAACGGCCTGACTGACTTGCAGCATTTACTCCTCCTGGTTGAGCTTGTAGTGACAGTGGACAGTGGCTTGCATTGTGTGGTTGACCTTGCAGTTATTCCTCATACTGATCATGTATGTGGCGACAATGGAGAGGAAAACTACTTTTTAACAGGAAGAAACCTCACACACACACTTACACACACACACACACACACACAAACACAGAAGCACTGATCTAGGTGTGGGGGAGACCGGGGTTGGTTGTCAAATGTTTTGCTCTGGTATATATTGCTCATCATCCAAACATATTTCAAGAGACATTTGTAGATTAAATAAAAGCCTGGGATCCTGGCTTGAATTGAACCCACCTTTCTTTTTTTTCTTCTTGTTATACAACTTATTGTGATAAAAGGTTATTATTACATGTCAAAGACACTCTGACCCACTGTGACAACCTGCCCCATGTTGGGGTTGGTTGTCACTATTATTTTTATGGAGTTTTTGTTTAATAATCAAATTTTAATGAAATTGTGTAACTTTTTGGTCTTTCTTATTTAAACTACAAAAAATTTGATCTGGTTTAGGAATAAATAATCAATGTTTTGTGTGTTCGGTCCCTAAAATTGAGCAATGTAATTTATTATTCTTATGAGTGGTAAAGTGGAGGATTATATAGTGCTGAACAATATAGCCTTGAACAAAGCAATTATGGTAGCTTTATTTAATATAAACACAAACAACGTTATCCCAACATTGTTCCTAATGCCCAAAATGCATGCATATATTGGGTCTTTAAAATCTTTCTCCTGTTGATTTTCTAAACTATTATTTCAACTATTTAGCCCTAAGCCAAAGTACAAAAAGCGAGAAGAACATGAACCTTCATAGACAACATTTCTATTTAGCTTAAAACTCCTAACAATTCTGCCAGCTAAAGAAACAGAAAAAAACGACAACTTCAACACTGACTGATACAAACATTTGATATGAGCACTGAGACAACTAGCCCCAATGTCTTCTTGACAAAAATATTCAGCTAGCTTAATAAATGTTAGCTCAGATCAAAGCTCTCATCTTTGACTTTTTGATTAATTATTGTGTTTTTAAAAGCTAATAACTTACAACGTTTTTTTAAAGGTTTTGTGGCCACAGTGGCCTTTATTTGAAAGTGGATAGTACATAGAAGCGGAGTGAGAAGTGGGGGAAGACATGCGGTAAAGGTCCAACGGGATAGGACTAAACCTGGGATGACTGCGTCGAGGACTGAGGCCTCCGTACATGGGGCGTCTGCACTGACCGCTACGTGACTCCCCTAACTCACAAACTTTTAATACAAAAATAACACCAAAATGAAACATTACTCTGACACAAAAATGACATTTATCCTCACATGAATGTTCTGTGTTCAAATCAAAAGATGAATAATGCAAAATGATTAGATTAATAAGACAAATGTTTCATATCAAAACAAACCACAGTGCCCTCTTGTATGGCTATAATAAGCAATGTGGCAACCAACCCAGGGGACAACCAGCCCCAGTCTCCCGTACTTTCTATGTTAAATAAAACGTACAGGCTTCATCTAGGAGAGAAACACATTTAAGCAGATCATCTCTGAGCCAGTTTTCAAGCCTATAGGTTGAAAAGGAACACATACAGCTGGTCTCAGTAAAATTTCAGCCAATGCCTATTTCTTTGAAATAGAGACATGTCTAAAAGTTTCCGGACACCAGCCCTTGAGGACTGGAGCTTGACATGTGCTCACGGAAACAAATGGCATCATGAAGACCAAGAAACATACCAGACAGGTCAGGAAGAAAGCGTTGGAGAAGCTTAGATCAGGATTAGATCATGAAACAACACCCCAAGCATACACAGCATATATGCTGAAGGATTTGCTTTGATCAGATGAAAAAGAAACGCTTTATAGCATAGTTTAAAAACTAAACCAAAGACTGCACATCACTTTAAATACACAATTTCCAACGTGAAACACGGTGGTGGCCCTATCATGCTGTGGGAATACGGCACCAATTCCAGCAAAAAAATTGTTCTACCCTGCTACTTTGTGTTGGTCTATCACATGAAATCCCATTAAAACAAACACTGAGGCTTGTGTTTCAAGAGAAATAGAAACATTTGCGAGGTGCTATAAGAAAATTCTTTTTGAAACATCAATATATGAAAACTTATACATCCATCCATCATCTGTGCCCGTCCATCCTATGCAGGGTTGCAGGGGGGCTGGTGCCTATCTCCAGCTGTCACAAGGGGATAGGCGGAGTACACCCTGGACAGGTCGCCTGTCTATCGCAGGAAAACGTATACAGTGACTTCTGGTGTTGAAAAAAATCATAAAATTGATTCTGAATCAATTCTCATAAAAATTCTAAGAATCAAATCAATTCACAAGTTCAGAATTTGGTTTAATTGTTTGACATTGTTTGCCCCTTTTTTACGCTAAAATAGGAAGGAAAAGTCCAAGCAGCCATTTTAAGGCTTAGGTTTTTCCCGGTGAACTGTTACCCACCCAGTGTTGCGTCATTGCATTACAGCAATATACTTCAGGTACCAGTTCAAAAAAGGTTTTTCATAGCACTGACCCGTATCAATATCGATTTGGAAGAGATTGGGTCACATCAGATCGTGATAATCGATTCTAACTCTTGAGAATCGGAATTGAATCGATTCTTGAAATTTGAATCAAAACCCAGCTCTTGTGACTTCTAAATAAACTATGAGTCTGTAATGAGCAATACTATCTTTAAATGTAAATGCCTTTGGAGTCTGCCTAGAAGGACATTTAGTAAGTAGTCTTCAAAAGAAAGGAATCTGGATCTGGATTTGATAATGCTCCTTAGAACCAAAATCGTTTTCCAAATGTCCCTGGTTTTTTGGATAACAGTGAGCATTACCACCTGCTCTCTAAATACTCCTTTACAAAAGTCTACAATAAAATTTTGCCACATTTCATCATAATTTCTTAAACCTAGCAGCACTTTCTCACACCTTCCTAAAATAGCAACTTGCCCTGTTTTTCTCTTTTTCTCAATATTACTCCTCTCAGTGCAAATATTTGTTCCAATTTTTCCTCTGTAAATTTTTTTTTTTTTTTTTTAGAGGATTCATCTTGTGTGGAAAGTGCTCTTGAGGATTTCCCAGATGCTTGACATCCCTTTTGGAAGTTAAGCCCTGCAAGCTGGAACCAGGAGCAACAGGAAGCAGTATTGTTACTGCGTAAACACCTACACCCATGATGTCACAGAGGCTCTGATGCAAAAAAGTCAGCCCAACAATGCCGGCTGTCTGCATCAGATGTCCGTGGTAACAGAATAGGGGTGTTTCCCACACGCACAAGTGCTTCTCCTGACACGTCCCTTCAGAAATGTGGCATGATTCTGAGACCTCTGGAGGTTTTTGTTTTTACATCGTCGCCTAAATGTTTTTACAAAGGTGCAAACTTCTCTTTCACAAACAATAAATGCTTCTTCTCTTGGAGAAGCAAGACAATATATCCCAACCATAGGTGATTGGAGATTTTCTGTCCGATTACCGATCACCAATTTATAATTTTTATTTATTTATTTGAGGCTCTGAGCTGCTGATTCCTGTTTTTCGTTGATTCCAGGTTCTCTTTAAAAACTATAATAAGGGAATTCTTTTGTTTAATTTTTAAAACACATCAACAGTGATCTATTAAAACAATGATTTTCTGAGAAACAGTCAAGTTACAGAGCTTTCTCTCTCTGTATCACAGAAAAGTATATTTAAATGAAAAGCAGGTTTAATTTTTGGTCTCCATCCAGCCAATTATTGATCAGGGTCCATCAAGCATAAGATCTCTTACTCTTTCATTATTATTTATTTGTTTATTTATTTATTTAATCTTTTATTTATTTATTCCAGAATAATAAATGGATGGTAATGAATTTTGATGGTTTATAATCTTAGCAAATCTTAAATCTGGTCTTTATTTAATTGTATATCATTCCTTGAGGCTTTTATTTTACTGCGTATTTCTATTGATTGTGACCCTAATCCCCCTTTTGATCGATCCATTTTTATGATAAATGAGACCCCCCCACACCAAAATGACTGTCTCTAGGTAGATTATATTTATTTAAGACACACTGCCACATTTTCATTCAGTAAATAATGAGCAACCTGAAGCTGGTAGATATTAATTGGAATCACATAACTAGTTTTCTTTGCAGTACACCTTTAATGGATTATTATTGCATTACTTCAAACTATTGATTGTCAAAGCTGGTTAGACAAATCTTGGCGCCTGATTTGCACAGACTGCTGGGGTGTTTTTTTTTTTTGGTTTTTTTACTCCAGTGGGTCGGGAGCAAAACAAGCCAGACTAACAAAGTACAACATGGAGAATGTTCTAAATTTATGCCAGAAGAATCACATGGTGGGAATGAATGTATTGTATAAATAGGTTAAGTTAAAGTACATGTAATGTGGTAAAGGTCGACTTCATTTTGGCTTGGAGCAACAAAAAAGGCCATGGTTGCGCAGTTGGTGAAAGGCAGATGTCCTAATCAGATTTTCCCAGTCATTCCAACAGTCATCATAAGTCATTTATCCGCCTGTGCACATGTGGTTTTGACTAACCTCTTTAAGGAAGGAAAGCCCCGATCATGTGCACGTGGTGCTTGTGTAAATATATTGCCTACTATAGAGAATTCAAGTCTCATGAAAAGAAAAAAAGTTGCTTCATTTATCTATTTTTACACATTTTTACACCTTAACTGTGACATGCCTGGTTTCCACTGTGTAGGGTGTAGACTATGGTTCGACATCAATTTCAGGTTGCTGAAACAGAAATGCTCGCCTAAAAAACAAAAAAGATTACTTTTTGTTTTCCTTTCTCAATCGTACATAGTCACGAGTGCATGCTTTGATTGAACACAGATCATATTTGAGTAATTATTTAGAATAAAAAACACAAGTGAAATACTTGTGGCTCGCTATACGATTCAGACAGTATGATGATCATGAACATAAATATGGCTTTATTGATTCGGTATTAAAAAAAGATGTTAAACAGTGTTAAACATTAAAAATACGAGACAGAGGAAAGGTATGATTGTTGGCAATCTTTGTTTAAAATCAAATTTTCTTTATAAATGTAAGATTTATCCTCATTAGTTGTAGATATTTTTAAGATCAAGGTTGTAGTCCAAATTGAAGCCTAAGTGTTAAATTCCATGGTTAGAATAAATAAATACTATTTAAATTGCACTGTTATAAAGTGTACAAAATTATCTGCCCTTCTTTGAAAAGTAATGTTGGATATTTGACAGGCTAATGTTAGCCTGTTAATTAGCCAGGTTGTTTGCCCCGGGTAGTGAGTCTGCCGTAGGCAATTATTTTACCAGAACACACGGTTGTTTTTTAGCTTTTTGCTTTATCAAAACAAGGTAATCTTTAGCTGTTGTGCCACCGTCTTCTATCCTGTCATGCATGTGGCTGTTTCATGGGTTTTAATATAAGGAAATTAGGGAGTTTTGTGGAAAAGCAAACCCTGCTACGCCTTTGAAGTAAGCGTGTTGCATTTGTTGCACTCCTGTTTTGTAAAGCGACTGGGTATTGCCATCAATGTTGTAGAATTCCGATTAGATGACCATCTGGCGAGTACATTTCAATAATCTATAAGTACCTGCAAGTCATTAAATTATTTTTAGCCAAATTTATCAGACTGGAAGAAATACTGTAACATTCACTTAACATTTCAAGCATCCAGCATCCTGGGGTAAGGTAAGCATCTGCCTAGCATAGTGTGATAGCGCCTGTATGTGGTTTACATCAATAGGAAAATTTGTGCTGATATCAATATGTGATATTAATATTGCTATTATGGCTGATAACTGATATTTAGCAATGTTATTTATATTGTCCTTCCCGTATTCGACACGTAAAAAGTGACCACACCCCTGACTATGCTTCAGCTAAGCACATATTTTTATTTTGTGGTTGTTCAGTCCACATAGACAACAGAGTTACAGCTCACAGCAACAGATGGGAAGCAGGATGTGTTGCTATAGCTGCAGCGGTTATTTAACTTAAATCTAACCAGAAGAAGTTTAAACCAGACGAACATTTTGGTGGTTTTAAAAATATACATTTTAAACCACGGTATACCTTGAAACCATAAACTGACTCACGCCTAGCTGTAACAGCCAGTCAGGCAAAATAGTCAGGCAAAACCTGACCCAAACAAATATCTAAAGATAGTTGAAATATAGGATCTCTGTGGCATCAGGTGGCTGTGGGTTTTTTTCCCTAACCTTTTGTGTCACATCAACCTTAAAGTGTCAAATTTCCCCTCTCACCAAAGCCTCTGGTTCCTTCATACCTCTCTGCCAACACCGATTCCTCTTTTCTTATTTCTCCCAGTATAGCTAAAAGCTGTCTCCATGGATACAGTTGGTGGCGAAAAGCGGGTGGTGGATATGAATAGCCTCTCTCTAGGAAAGCCTCATGGTTGCCATCGCTGCCGTCATGAAAGCAGCCCCCCCCCCTCCCCCCCCCCTCCCCCCCAACAGCCCACTGATGCACTCGATTAGCTCAAAGCTGCCTGTGTCAAAACAACCTGTCATGTTTTTGGTTTGCTAATGAATTACTTGACTGTCCCAAAAGATGGCATTAACCTTGGCCAAACTTTCTCTGTCCCAACAGGTTACTTCATCTATGATTTCCTTGACATGCTGAGCAACCAGAAGCTGAGTCAGTCCTGGGAGCTTCTCTTTCATCACATCGTGGTAGGTCTCTCGACCATAGAGAAACATGCTTAGCTAAAATGCCTCATACTACTAAAATATATGTATTACTGGTCACCCTTACAGTTTCAAAATAGTGCAATTACCCAATGTGTAAATTAGATGTTGCTGCACTTGATGGAAGCAATGTGAAGAAATCTTGTTGTTCTAAATGAAGGAACAAAAAGACAATCACTCCACTGTGTGACCGTCCCACAACCCCACAAATTCAATCTCTTTTCACACCCTCAGAACAATAAACTCCGCCCACCAGTTTCTTGCTATTGCTCCAACGGCTCTTCGGTTATCATCAGATTCCAGTGAAAGTGAGTCGATATTGTCACACGCCGGCCCCTCAGCACGCTGCCATGTTGACACATATTTTCCTGGTGGAGGAGTTGGGTTACACTGATGAAAATATCCGTGGAAATATCCTGAGGCTAAGATTCTGACCGAATTATTTTCACTTTTTGGTTTGGTGACCTACATCCAAGAGCCATGCTAATCTTGATTCTATTGTTGCGTGTAGTTCTTATCACTCAAAAATGTTTGTTGAAGGGAATGAATATACAGTGGCTTGCAAAAGTATTCAGCCCCTTGAACTTTTCCACATTTTGTCACATTACAGCCACAAACATTGATCAATTTTATTGGAATTCCACGTGAAAGACCAATACAAAGTGGTGTACACGTGAGAAGTGGAACGAAAATCATACATGATTCCAAACATTTTTTACAAATAAATAACTGAAAAGTGGGGTGTGCGTAATTATTAAGCCCCCTGAGTCAATACTTTGTAGAACCACCTTTTGCTTCAATTCCAGCTGCCAGTCTTTTAGGGTATGTCTCTACCAGCTTTGCACATCTAGAGACTGAAATTGTTGCCCATTCTTCTTTGCAAAACAGCTCCAGCTCAGTCAGATTAGATGGACAGCGTTTGTGAACAGCAGCTTTCAGATCTTGCCACAGATTCTCGATTGGATTTAGATCTGGACTTTGACTGGGCCATTCTAACACATGGAAATGTTTTGTTTTAAACCATTCCATTGTTACCCTGGCTTTATGTTTAGGGTCGTTGTCCTGCTGGAAGGTGAACATCCGCCCCAGTCTCAAGTCTTTTGCAGATTCCAAGAGGTTTTCTTCCAAGATTGCACTGTATTTGGCTCCATCCATCTTCCCATCAACTCTGACCAGCTTCCCTGTCCGTGCTGAAGAGAAGCACCCGCAGAGCATGATGCTGCCACCACCATATTTGAAAGAGGGGATGGTGTGTTCAGAGTGATGTGCAGTGTTAGTTTTCCGCCACACATAGCGTTTTGCGTTTTGACCAAAAAGTTCCATTTTGGTCTCATCTGACCAGAGCACCTTCTTCCACATGTTTGCTGTGTCCCCCACATGGCTTGTGGTAAACTGCAAACGGGACTTATTATGGTTTTCTTTTAACAATGGCTTTCTTCTTGCCACTCTTCCATAAAGGCCAACTTTGTGCAGTGCACCACTAATAGTTGTCCTATGGACAGATTCCCCCACCTGAGCTGTAGATCTCTGCAGCTCATCCAGAGTCACCATGGGCCTCTTGGCTGCATTTCTGATCAGCGCTCTCCTTGTTCGCCCTGTGAGTTTAGGTGGACGGCCTTGTCTTGGTAGGTTTACAGTTGTGCCATACTCCTTCCATTTCTGAATGATCGCTTGAACAGTGCTCCGTGGGATGTTTAAGGCTTGGGAAATCTTTTTGTAGCCTAAGCCTGCTTTAAATTTCTCAATAACTTTATCCCTGACCTGTCTGGTGTGTTCTTTGGACTTCATGGTGTTGTTGCTCCCAACATTCTCTTAGACAACCTCTGAGGCCGTCACAGGGCAGCTGTATTTGTACTGACATTAGATTACACACAGGTGCACTATTTAGTCATTAGCACTCATCAGACAATGTCTATGGGCAACTGACTGCACTCAGACCAAAGGGGGCTGAATAATTACGCACACCCCACTTTTCAGTTATTTATTTGTAAAAAATGTTTGGAATCATGTATGATCTTCGTTCCACTTCTCTCGTGTACACCACTTTGTATTGGTCTTTCACGTGGAATTCCAATAAAATTGATTCATGCTTGTGGCTGTAATGTGACAAAATGTGGAAAAGTTCAAGGGGGCCGAATACTTTTGCAAGACACTGTACATTGCAGACAGCATTTATCCTTATGTTTAAGTAGTAGTAAGTTTATTTTCTTCTTCACATGAAATACGAGTGGAGTATTTTTCAAAATGAAATATTGGATAATAAAACATAAAAACATAGAGGTTTTCCTTCCATCCTTACTTCCTTATATCTTCACCCTTCTCCGTTTTTTCTTTCCTTATTTGTGTGTGTATTCTTCTGTCTGAGCTTTCTTTCTTCATTTCCTTCCTTCCTTCTTTGTCCCCTTCTTTATTATGTCTTCCTTTCCTCCCTACGTTTTGCTCTCTTTCTAGGTTGTATATTTAAAGCTTATACACTCTCAAAAGAGCTGTCATCTATTCATTGTGAACTTTACTATTTTGTGTTTTAAAAACAATCCAAAGCACGAAGAACTCTGTAGAGTTGAGTTGATGGCTATGAATCCTGAGAGAAGTCGCTCATAGCTTGCCAACTGCATTTAGAACCAGTGGTGAATCTAGACCAAATTTACCGGAGGAGCCAGTGTTTTTTCATAAGTGCAAAAAAGAAAACAGGACAATATTTCATCATTTAATACATTAAGTTAATATGTTAGGCAGGGGTGAAAGTAAGCCGGTATGGTCCGGTACTGCGTACCGTCAAAAGATTCTGTGGTGGTACGCAGTACCAGGAAGATGGGAGAGCGGCTGCCTGTCTTAAAGTCCTCATTCAGAACCAGCCTATTTAAAAATTCCTTTTAACTCATACCGAATTGTTTCTGAATTGTTATTTTGTTTTTTAACCATACAGAACAGCTCAGAAAAGAAACTTCTAATGAGCTAATGCCGGTGTCGTGCAAAGGTAGTTATCTCCGTCAGAAATTGCATCCCCCTGAGTCGGGAGCGCGCACCTAGAAGGAAGCGCTGTTTCACTCAGAAATAGCGACAAAGTCGCTAAGTTGGCAACACTAACGACTTTTCAGACCCCCTTAATGACTTTTTTTCTGCCCACCCTCAGCTACTTTCTGTGAAACTTCAGAGTCTGGAGGAAGACTGGGGAGAAGGAAATGCCAAAATGGCTGAAGTCCAGTGTCAAGTACCCACAGTCAGTGATGGTCTGGGGTGCCATGTCAGCTGCTGGTGTTGGTCCACTGTGTTTTATCAAGGGCAGGGTCAATGCAGCTAGCTATCAGGAGATTTTGGAGCACTTCATGCTTCCATCTGCTGAAAAGCTTTATGGAGATGAAGATTTCTTTTTTCAGCACGACCTGGCACCTGCTCACAGTGCCAAAACCACTGGTAAATGGTTTACTGACCATGGTATTACTGTGCTCAATTGGCCTGCCAACTCTCCTGACCTGAACCCCATAGAGAATCTGTGGGATATTGTGAAGAGGAAGTTGACCCAACACTCTGGATGAGCTTAAGGCTGCTATCGAAGCATCCTGGGCCTCCATAACACCTCAGGTTTTGACTATTTGCTATTTTAAAATGCATGAAGTGAGAGAGAGATGAAGGTTTTGGTAATGGTACCGGCAAGAATTTAAAACTACTTTCACCCCTGATGTTAGATGAGCCAAAGAGCCACTTGTGGCTCTGGAGCTGCAGGTTGCCGACTTCTAATCTAGCAGATGAAAACTGTGATCCCATCTCAATGCGGCTGAAGCTAAAAGTGTAACACCTTAATTTTTAATCTATTAAAGAAAACTGTGAAAGTAAAGATAAAAAAATAGTCCTAAGGACCAATTACTTACCGTTTCTGTGCCAGCTTGTTTCACCATAAGAAATCGATTCAGTATTGCCTCTTCAAAACAGGGGCCAGGACCAGTTCTACAGAGGCCCTTACCTCTGTTGGTCCCGGTCTAGAAGAGCCCATGCTTAAGACAGCTTTACCTTTAATTAAAGTGACTGTTGGCTGTCCTTTATATACCACATCATGGCTGTCTGTGTTTGGTGACAGAGAGAAATTTCCAACAGACAAATTAGTTTTTCTTGTAAGCATCAGAAAATTGTAGTAGATGTCTATTAGCCAGATCCCAGGCAGGCCACAGGAATAGGTGGGGGAGGGTCAGGACTCTGTTACTCTGTTTCATGCAAGCAACAAAATATCCAGTTACTCCACTACTTTCTTTGGCATCTCATGAAAAGTACTGAAAACTATAGGATCAGTATGAAGAAAAATAACCATAACTTTGTATACTTTAATACCAGTTACTCGTGTCTAAAATAACTATAGATTATATATTGGTAAAACAGGTATATCAAGGTGTGTAAAAACTGACCCACAGTTGGTTGAAAACATCTTGTGGATCGCCACCTTTTAGAACCAAAAGTGAGGTGTGACAACAGCTAAACCGCTAAAGGATGTCTCCTTTGGTGAATCTGGTTTTTCCTCCTCACATATTAATATTCACTATCCTTCCTTTTTCCCCAAAGTCTGATATTAAACAGACTAAACCTTTCCCGTTTAAGGTCCGTTAAGAATACCAAACATATTAATATTTGCTAAATGCCAAAATTAAGTGGTTTTTTAAAAATATTTAGCTGTTACTTTCTTCAAAATTACAAAGTTTACATACACCTAGATTACTATGTCTTTAAGCATTTTGGAAAAGCCCAGGTAATGTCATGTTTATAAGCTCCTATTCACAGGTTTTGAGTCAAATGGAGCCTGACCTGTAGATGTATTTTAAGGCAACTCCTCAAACACATTGCCTTCTTGTGTGTCATCATGGAGAAATCAAATGAAATCAACCCAGATATTGGGAAGGAATAGTTGGGTTATACTTAGGTACATGTATTTCTAAACCGCTGACTTTGGTGGAAGTATAAAGAGCATAGGAATGTCCAGCCATCACAGAGTTCAGGTGGGAGACGAGTCCCGCATCCCAGATATGAAAGTGTTTGGTGTGACATCTGCAACTTTCTGCCATCAAAATATATGCATTATGGTTTTGCTTTAAGTTCCGTTTGAATGCATCTTAATTGGATATGCAAAACCCCTACCAGCTAACTTGTGTGAGGTTAGCTGTTTTTCATTTCAAGACTTTGGAAAACTGTCCTAGCATTGCCCTTGTAAAATCTGACAGATTCACAGAGAATATTGCTCTTTTTGTTTTTCTCTGAAAGTCTTGTCCTTTCTCGAATAGACTTCCGGTGAGACTTGTGAATGGGCTTTTTTAGCGTGGCCAGCTGGCTTCGGATTGTCATTAGAGCGTGGGAGGGATGGAGACCCGTCTCTCATGGCTCTGTGTTATTCTCAGAGAGCTCCCTCTGTTCCTCTTTAACCTCTTTGTTGCCCTTTTGTACCATCTCTCATTCAGACTTTCCTGCAAGGTCATTTGCTGGATTTCAATGTGAATTTCCACGACTGTTCCGCATGTTTAGATTTATACTGACTTCTTTCTTGTATGCTTAAAAGCAAAACTTTTTTTGCTGTCCATGCATTTGTCATAAATTTAGTAATTTACTCACACTCAAGTGTGACATCCTTTCCTTTCCTATAGTTTTGCACCAAAACAAATAAGACCGCCTTGTCATGAAGTCAGCAGCCAAGTTGACCTGGAAAATTTGGTGGTGAAATAAAAATGTTAGAATCTGTGTCAGCAGTGGAAAAAAAGGGTATTTTCTTTTTAGTAAATTGACTCTGCTGACATATAAACAAAAAGCAAAGGCTGCAAAGGTTTGCTCCCACTACCGTTTAACACTCTTTAATATTGGAACATTATGTCTCATTGAGGTATATTGTATATAAAGTTCCAGCTGCATTGTGAAGGCAGCAACATTAGTACCTTAAACCTAATTTATGCTCATGGCCTCTCCTAGTTTAAACCGCATCTCCTCACTATAATCCTATAATGCATATTATTGCCCTTGTAACTCAATGTTCAGGTTGTTTGCTATAATCTGCATATAAAGATAGCTGTGCTGAATCTTCATGTCTGAAATCTACACCAAGGGTTTGGCTTGTTTTACAAGCAAACACTGAACCAGCATGCGGTCTGAGGTGAGTTTTGCTGATCGCTGTTGTTGCAGGCCAGGAGAAATAACAGTCAAATATTCCATGGAAAGTTTTTTTCCTTTTTCTTTTTTTGTCTGTGTGTCAGAAGTTTGGGTTCTGTCAGAGTTACTCACTCATGTTTAACTCCTGTGTAGCATAATATTGTGGTTCATTTAGGAAATAGGAAGACCTGAAAATACTGACAGAAATAGGGTTACTTCTTCTTGTGACCTTCCCTCCTATACTGGAAAGGATATGTTTAGGTTAGGGACATGACAGATTTATAACGTAGTGTAAAATGACACCACAATCAGACTTGCATAGAGCGACAATATTAAGTGTAAGATTACAAAGATGTATAGGTAACATAAATAATGCAAAAATAAAACACAGTTGCAATAAAAAACATGTATGAATCCTACTGTGATTTGTGACTTTGGGCTCAGTTATATAATAAATACAAGACATGAATCAAAGCTAAAGTCTGGACCTAAAGCTGAAGTGACCATATACTCCGCCATCTTGGATCCAATTTTGCAAATGGCCTGTACTTTTACAGCGCTTTTTTTAGTCTCTGAGGACCCCAAAGCGCTTCACACTCCATTTACACACACATTCACACACTGGTGATGGCAAGCTACACAAATCTCAATATATTTCACAGCAATTTCAATGCAATAGGCCAATCCAAAGAATTGTGAACATTGTGAAATACACATGTGCCATGTTTTGCTATAATTACAGCTACAAGTCTTGTTTGGCAAGTCTCTACCAGATTTGCACATCTGAAGCTTGAAATGTGTGTCCATTGTTCTTTGCAAGAAAAGTTGAGGTTTAGTCAGCTTGGATGGCGAGTCTCTATCAATGTGAGCTTTTAATTCTTGCCTCAGATTTTCTGTTGTATTTAAATCTGGATTTTGATTGGGTCGTTTTGACACATGAAGATACTTTCAACTAGTGTGTCAAAACGTTTTGTCAAGTGGGCCAAAATCATCAAGTCAAAAGTAACTGTAAGCAAAAACAAAACTAAAATCAAGAAGCTATACCCTGTTATGTTTCTTTTACCTGCTCAACAATAAATTAAGCATATAATATTTTAACTAAACAGATACTCAGATTTCTTTGGAAACTGGTGTCCAAAGCGTACTCTAGATAAAAAATAAGGCATCCAGTTGCAAATTCTTTAGACTATTTTCAGTAATAAGAATAGGATTTTGGTCACTCTTTATTTGAAAACACTTGCTGTATTTGGCCAAGTTTAATAATTTAAAATAAAAGCAGATTTGAATGCACCCAGGTATTGAACTATGAAATAACAGCTGCTATGGCAAATCTGCAAGACAAGCTAGCTTAAAACCCTTTTTCATGCCTCTTAACAGCGTCCTAACATAGTTTAAACTATAAATATTTTGTGAAGATAAAAAAAAAAGGGAAATGAAAAATTAAGTGGTTCTGTCGCATTTGTCTAAAAACCTCAGCCAATAACATGGCTCAGTACGAAAGCAACGATTGGACCATCTGGTTGTCTGTCTTACCGGACAAACGCAGTTCCACATTTACCTGGGTCCTCCACTCATTACGCGCTCCTGCATTTTTGCAACAGAACACCACTGGTGTGAGAGGTTCACCGCTCATTAATGTCAGAGAAGGAGAAACAGTCGGCTGCTACCAAAATGAATGATTTATGTTAGTTGTTCAGTTTTGGTTTTATCTGACTAGAGCACCTTGTTCCACGTTTGCTGTCTCTGTCGCATGGCTTGAGGCAAAAACTATACAACTAAATTAATTTAGAATTACACACAGTTGGTCTGTTTTACTAATTAAATCGCTTCTGAATATGTTGCACAAATTTTTATTTAGTGGAATTAGAGTAAATGGGACTTAATAGGAATGTATACTAAGCCTGTGTAAGCCTATGTTTGATTTTCTTTCCATCTCACAATTATGCACTACTTTCTTTTGGTTTATCACAATAAAATCCCAATTGAACACACAAATGTTTGGCGTGGTAAAGTGAGAATCTGTGAAAAAGTGCAAGGGGTGTGAATACTTTCTCGGAGCACTGCAGCACAATAAAATGTGGTTGTTTTTTTTATAGCACAGTGGGTAAAAAAAATGGCACTCTGTTTACTTTAGTTTCACGTTCTGGTGACTCCTGGAAATACGGAGCTTGTAAATAAAAACCAAAAAGTAAGAAGAGTGATTCCATGCGGAGGTCAAGTACAGAGAGGTTTTTCCATGAAGGAGGAAAGCATGCGAGTAGCAGCAGCAGCGATATCTAATGTTCTTATTTTTGAAAATTGAATCATGTAGAAACGTTACAAATCAGTTTCATCCCTCTGCGCTCTGTTTGCCTGCTAACAGGCAGCAATTCGACATTTTACAGCAACATCCATATTAAGCAGTTATGTTGTGTCTTTGCAGGTGTGTTGCTTAAGCAGCTATATCTGGGCTCTGCGGTTCGATTAGGTCAATGGCCTCTCATGCCTGCCTCATCTACTCTGGAGCTAAAGCAGTTTGCAGGAAGTAAAATAGTGATTACCACTCTTTTAAGATTTCTTCATTATTTATAATTACATTAGTTTTGGGGACTGGTTGCACAAGTAGCTTTTTTTAACTCCATTAAAAATTTTTTTTGAAATATCCGAGGGAAGTGAGTAATTTCTGAATAGTCATCTATTTCCAGAGCAATGTGTAATATTCAACTAAGTGGGAATTGTGACGTACTTTGGAGAGGTTCTGATCAGTCCCGCTGTTCTCTTAAATCTTGTTTCGCTACTCAAAGGCGCCACCATCATTACATTTTTAGATGTTTTTGTGTTAACTCCCTCATACAGGTAGATTCATTCATTCATTCAGTCATGTCATAGAAAATATGTTTAAGAAATCCAGCTGATGGAACCACTCTTAGCTGTGTTTTAACCTTTAATCACAGGTTCATCATCTTGGTCTTCTCTCCACCAGCCTCAGATACGAAGGGATCTTGTTTCTGTTTAGGGAACAAAGTAGATAATTTTGTGGGAAGAGTGTGACGATGTCCCACATAGATGTTAGGCATTTGGAAACACCTTCCTATTGGTTGGTTTATGGAATTCAGATCCTGCTCATCAGATTAACGAGAATGGGTTCATATTCGTTATCACCTCATGTATGGCTGAGGGTCTGTGCTGCCGCGGGGCTGCTTTGCCTCCTCTGACACTGGAAACCTACAGAGGAATAATACTATTGATGAACTGGAGACCTTTGTCCATGAGGAGTGGGTTAAGATTTCTCACGAACCAAAAGTTGCTCTGTGGTTATGAAACGCATTTGCAGCAGGCCATAACAGCTAATGGGGGCTTTGCCAAGCACTAAAGATGCCTGTCATGAAGGGGTTGAATAATTTTTAGACTACAGTAGTCATTAAAAGTACATGTTTGCATTTCATTTTGGAGAAATCATTGTAGCATTAGATGTGGTGAGCTGCTATTAAGAATATTTTACAATAAACTTACTTTGGAGAATGGGTTGGATTATTTAAGGTGCAACTGTAAACACCCTGATATTGTGCAAAAAACTTGAATCACCTTATCACTACGTTTTGCTCTCAAGCAGCCATAATTTTGTAATCTCGTGTTTTAAATAATAGTTTTTCTACTTGTCTTTGCACTGTGCTCTGCATCATTTTTAATAGATCCAAGCAGCTGCTCATTTAGTATTAATATCTTTGTTTTTGCTATCCTATGCATCAATACAATTCCAGCTGTCTGCATACTGTGGGAATTGTAGCTCCTCCTTGTTGACCCACATTGTGGTTGACACACCTCTTGGAATGAAGATTTCTTCACCGCTTCTCCAGTGTCAACACAAAACGCGCTCTGGAGAGCTCCTTTTTGTCGTTCTAGTTGAAAAACAGGACTAAAACAAGCGGCAGATTGAGCTGTATGAAAATTGTATTGGTCTTAAAAACCTTAAAACATGGAATGGCAAAAACCAAGGGTTTACACTTCTTCAAAGCAATTTAGGTCTGAAAAGAGGGGAGAAACAATTCTTTAAAATTCTTATAAATACCGAAAAAATCACAAGGTGACTGTTTTCAGAAAGTTTAAACATAGGAGGGAAAAAAGCCCTTAACAGCTGTCTTATGTATCACTTCAAGGATCTTAAATGAAGATAAAGGGAAATGTTTTCTTCTGTTTGGGTGACTTGCTCCATCTTTACATTTCTGTCCCCCATAGATTGTCTTCACACAAAGCTTCATAAAACAAGGGTAGATAACAGATGCACGTCTTTAAATATTAACCTGGCTACACACCAGAAGCATTACTACCCTCCTCCACAAAATGTGAGCTTGTGAACATGCAGATCGCTTAACGTTGACTGAAATCTCTAATAAGGATTCATATGTATGCAGAAATTTGTATCAGCTGAAAACAATGCATATTTCTGCCTCTCACACTCCAACAAAGCAACTTAAGAGATCTAACATGTGCCTCACCCACCCCTATACCACCATATATAACACATGCTGTATTGTTCTCCACCCTCAGATGATGGTTGGGTCTCCAAACATTTTCTCTCCTTCTTACCCAAACACCTACTCTGCAGCTTTTCCCATCCCTATAAATGCTACATACATCTGTGCATCTGGTTTTTAAGGAAACTTGAGAGTGGAGGGGGGTCGATTTGCTTGTTCAGTGTTTTGTGGGATAAGAAATATTTCACTGTTGTCTAAGGAGCAAAAATAAGAATAACCACAGATTTATGCATGGCATTGTTTCGGCTGAAGGTTATGCTTTTATAGGCTTATGATGTGACTTTCTTTGAGTTGCTTTGTTTTGGGCAATTAAAACTATAACCATAAAGTACCCAAACGGTACATTTTACCATGAAAAGGCTTCTATGATCAAATGAACACAATCGGTGATCAGATGTACAGGAAACATAAAGAGCTGCTTAGGAATTTGAAATTCAAAAACCATACAAAATCATTTTAAACTCTAAATATATAATTTGTAAGACTGTAAAATGCAAGTGTCACTGCCTCTAACTTTAAATTTGCTCTCATTTACACAAAAGTGCATAGACCATGCATCCTAAAAGTCTCTTGAGTCCATTTGTAATTTCGTACTTAAATTTTAGACCTGTGCATTGCCATTTCATCTCAGCCTACTTCCATTTTGTACTTGTAATCAAACAATGTTGTACCCACGTACTTAACCATTGACAACCAGTTTATTTCATTTGGAACCTGAGGAATTATGGAGATAAAAATTCTCAAATGTCACTTACAGTATAGTTTAATTTGATAGTATTTTGGCAGATTTTATTTGAAGCCCTATGTTCATTGCCAAATGTTCTGATCCCATATATAGATTAGTTGAGTCTTGTAACATAGGAGTGATTATGACCCCAAACAAACCAAAATAAATCTTAGTGACGTCCTGCTAAGAGATGTTTCTGCAATTAGCAGATGACAAAGGATTACTTTAAATCATTGTTTTTCAAAGTAGACATGAAATGCCCTCAAGGCGGGTAATAACTGATGCACTGTAAGGTACAGAATGTCCCAGAGAAGACTACTCCTTCTCATATATGGAAAAACTCTGGTACAAAACAAAAATGCAAAAGAAAAAAAAATGGCGAGGAGGCAGAATGAGCGAAACCAGATCCAAAGAAGGTGCAAACCAGAGACCACACCAGCCTAAAAGCCAACAAAAAGATAAAGAAAGGAGGTTTTATTTGTAATGGTTGGCATAACAACCAGGAAAGCTGATTGTTTGGAGGAATGGCCCTATTAGTGAGATTGGAAAACTGTGGGTGAGTAAGCTGTGAACTTCACTGTGGCACCACACCTGATGACGGAATACCAAAGCGGGAAAGAGATGTTGAACAAACTTGAATGAAATCCAGCTGCTGTGGGAAAACCAGCGTCACCGTACGTAGTTTTAAGGAGTGTCGATGGGTGTGCCAGTAAGTCGGAGCACAATGCAGCAATACCCTCACACTCAAGTTATGTAGCTGGCAGAGAAAAATCTTCCACTGTTTATTCGTATCCTAACAAACCTAATTTAGCCAGTTGGATTTATGGTTTTCAAATGTAGGCAGGTTGGGCGGTGTAAGGGTTAAAAACTTAATTCCTTCTTAAAAAGTGTTGTGGTGTATCATGTTACCATCCGCATACTCAGAACTGTAATGTTGTAATATTGCACGCAATTTAGGACTTTTTAAAGCTTTTTTAACTGATGGCCAAACACTTTTTTCATTAAATTAAAGATAAAACAAATAGCTGTTTCAGTCACTGAAATTACGTCATTGAACAAAGTGATCGAAGCAACAGATAAACAGTCTAACAGGAATTTCCTCACGGTAATGAATCAGCATGTCCCCTGTACGGGTTGATCTTGTTAGAGGTTGAGTCATAAGTAAGTTACCAAAAGAAGAAAAACAACCGAGTTGGGTGGTAACGACCAAGTTACCACCCAACTCGGTTGTTTTTTGACATCGCGGTATAGCCCAGGACCAACTGGGCTATACCGCGATGTCAAAAAATACAAATGGCATTTAACACAGTACCGTCCTAAGAAATCTGCTGCAAATATAGATGTTGGCAATCAGGTTGGTGCTTCTGCTCATTGCATTTGATTAAAACAAGTTTAACATCAATTATATAGAAGTGCTATACATCAGTCTCTTTGTTCGTCAGTCCTTAGTGGTCACACGTCAAGAAAATCACACAATACACCACTATGACAGTAAAATGTAAGTATCTAAAAATTAAGAAATGTGATGATGCATTCATTCACCTTGGTGGGAAAACTGCAACAAATGGCAGTGTTTTCCATCTTGATCTGAGTCTTGAGCGTGTGCACATCTCTGGTTTTCAGGGAGTTTTTTCAGGGAGCTGAGGAACTCTGGGAATTTGAGTCTGGAAATGTCTGGAATGTTAACATTAAAAATGTGTGGGAAGCATGTGAGTTGCAGGTCAGATGAGCCACATCTGGTGTCAGGAGCTTCGTTGTTCCGCTTATTACGAGTCATGGTTCAGATCCATCTCTCAGCTTTCATAAGAAGTGATGAAATATTTGATGCATATGTTTTACTGTAAGATCTAATTGACCGTGTTAATCATAGCAGTTGTGTTTTTGTGTACATCTGTTGCGCTTCTGATCAGATGTGTGTGACGGAGAGGCTCTGAAGGGGCCTGTTGTGCAGCAGTCAGCTGACTGGGCTCATGATAACATTTAAGACCCTAAGATAACTTCATGTCTCTTCTGAAACTTTGGACTTGCTCTGTGTGCGATCTTTGCCATCTTGTGTTTCATACCTCCTCCTCTTTATTTTTCTCTTGTAGAGCTTTTTGGTCAGACCCCTCCACCTGCCTGTCACCCCATTGTTCACCTACTGTCACCATATGGTTGACATCGCTGTACTGAGTGCTTTTCTTTTTATTAACTTCACTGGTCCATTTCCTGTGTGTTTATGGCATCGTTGTAAAGAAGCGTTTCCTTTCCTGTAAGTGTAGTGTGCTGAAGACAACCAGGCGGAAAGTGCATTAGTGCCCTAAATAATCAATTCATTCATCGTATGCAAACGCAAATGTAAATCCAAGTCACTGATTCACATTGAAGTTCACAGTTTTATCATTCCCAGCTGTGATGTATGTGTATTTTGATTCCCTGCACCATGTTAAACCCTACCTTGCCTTTTACATCATTTAAATGAATCAGAAAAAACTTTTTGGCCTACATGTAAAATGCTTTGTTTGGCAGAAAAGTGACCGTCTGAACACACCATACCCACCATGAGACATGGTGGCGGCAGCATCATGCTGTGGACTGGGTTTACTTGAGCAGGGACAGGGAAGCTGGTTAGAGTTTGTGGGAAGATTGATGGAGCTAAACACAGGGCAAACTTAGGACGGAACATATAGCCACAGCTACAGTACAACGGTCTTTATAGATGCTCTCCCTCTAATCTGTATGAGTTTGATCCGTTTTTAAAAAGAAGATTGGGTTAAAAATTCAATCTCTAGATCCACAAACGTGTAGGAACTTAACCTAACTTAACCTAAAAGGGTTGCAGCATCCACACAGGACTGTTCAAATTGGTTTGTTTCCTTTCACTTCATAATCATGCACTGCTTGTGTTGCTCTTGAAAATATGATACATTAATATACATGGTTGCATTCCTGTTTGAAGCAGGGAGAGGCAGCATGCTCAGACTTCAGCTCCACCCCACCCACCTGTTTGAAGCATGTCTGCCCACACCCTGACACCTCTGACCTCTGCTCCTATTACAACTTTAAGAGGCAGCCTATGCTATTTCTTTCCTTTTTTCCATTAGGTTATAAGAACTTGTAATAAAGGCTAAATTTAAACCTTATTTTTATCCTGCAAAGTGTCGTCCAACACTATTGTTCTGTCAAACAAAAGGCTTGTGGCTCGTAACAAACCTGAAAATCTCCACTGACTGGGGCAAAGGCCCATTTTCACTTGGGGACTAGTGGAACTGGTTTGACTTCCTAAATATTTATTGAATTCCTTGTTACTGTTTAAAGAGTAAGAGACGAGTAACAAAGGGACACACATGAGATGTGACTGTTGCATCAATGATTAGTGATTTTGTCTGGAAAGCACTAAAAAAGTGTTCAACAGACTTCGACATGAGAATGATGAATGGTCGGGTGGAGTAGCAGTGGCTGAACGGGTGCAACCACAAGAACTTAACCTTCGGGCTTCACTGTAGGTTGACTGGCAAAAAATCTAACTAAGACTACGATAAGACTTCAGTTGTCCCCATACAGTCAATACAACATGTAAAAAATTAAATACACTCCATGATTTAATAGTTTGGAGAAGCACCTAGCATCAGCTATATGGGGAGGAATTTAGAGTCTAATATTAATTCACTTCACTCAGTTTTGCAGACAATTTCTGCACAGAGCTTATGATATCGAGACGCAGCATTTCAGTGAAGTTGAGATCTGAACATGGACCTGGCCTTTGCAACACATTGAGTCTTTTCTTCCTCAGCCGTTTTGTTGAAGATTTGTTTTTGTTTTGGACCATTTTCCTGTTGATGACCCAGTTTTAGTTCGAGAAAAGTTTGCTGTGCGGAGGAATTTTTGCTCAACTCAATGTCTACAAGGTGCCCAGATCACCACCCCTTCACTGCCGTACTTAATAGCTGGTAAGCTGAAATGCTGTGTTTAGTCTTTGTCAAACATGGTATTGTGGACCATAGTCCCAAAGCTCTACTTTATTCAGTGTTTCAGAAGCCATGAAGGTCATTCACATGCAACTTTGCAAACCCGAGTCATACTGCCAAATTCCTTTCAGAGAGGGGAGGTTTTCTCCTGGCAACCTTTGAAAATGAGCCATACTTGTTCCTCTGTTTTCTGTTTGTATTGTCATGCACTTTAACTGCTAACAAACCCACTGAGGCCTACAGAGTCTGCAGGGTCTTTAAACTTTAGATTCCCTCAGATTATGATTGTTTGGAGGACTGCCAATTGTCCACTGTAGTGGAGATCAGATAGCTTGGAAATAGTTTTATAACCCTTACCAGATTGAGGAGCAGCTGTAATCGCTTCCCTAAAGTCACTTCGAATGCCTTTCCCTCTTGGCTGTGTGCTAAAGCTCACCTGTTTGCCACAGACCAACAAAACCCCTGCTTTCAGTGAAGTGATCACACCTGATCAAATGGAAGAAGCAAGGTTTACTTGGTTTTTTCCACAGATGCACTGACAGATGCAGGACATTTTTGACTGTATTTGTAGAGTGTGCATATGTAGAGTGGGTTTGGTTCCTGAGCAATTTAAAAATCAAACAAAGAGGTATTTGTGTCTAAGTGCTTGGACAAAGGGATTTTGTTGTACATTCCAGGTATCACCTTTCTTTGCAAAGATGTCTCTGCTAATCTGTTAATGTGTTTGTGAGGAAAAGCTGTTGCTGGTAAGAATTGTTCTCTTCTGTGTTGCTGAAAGTTTAAGATTGTTCTTTCTTCGCTGTATTGTCATTTACTCACCCACCCAGTTCACACCCAGTGTTTTCTCTATGAAAGTGGTCCCTCACCAGGGTTTAAAGGAGGACTAATTGAGCCCATGGGGAGGAAGATGCAGGGAACAAACATGCTGCTTTGTTTTTCAGGAGTAGAATTATAGGGGCTTATTTAAAATTTTACTGTAAACAGATTGTATAGTACTGCATTCCTTCTGACAAGCAAAACAAAGATGTAAAGTTTTTTTTTTTTTGGTTGAAATATGAAAAAAAGTAATATTTTTCTAGCAGCAATAGGAAGGTTTTTGGTTTCTTTTGCTTTAACTGGATTTCTCCATAATGGCAAATTAATATCAATATAATTACAATAGCTTTATTACAATAATAATAAAAAACGATTGCAATATGGAATTATAGAATTAGATTTAAATCTTTTCTCCCTTTTTTTCTCATTTTTTTTAACGCTTTTATCAACATGGTGCTATACATACCAATAGCATAAATCCATCTTGCACTTTATCACATTTTGTTTTGTCACAACCACCAACTTCATTTATTAATAGAAGATAATAGAATCATCCTTTATTGTCCCACAGAGGGAAATTCAGCTGTAACAGCAGCAAAGTGACAGATGATAGAGGCATTTAGATTCACAGGAGAAAAATCTTTAAAAAAAACAGAATTAAGAATAATGTATGTACAGTAAGGACAAAATTACAAAACTTAAGTGCTGTGCAGTAAATAAAAATAAAAATGACATACTCAAGTTTGAGGAATGTTACTATGTGTTATGTTATTATGTGAGGTTTTCCTAATTTAATCTCAGTGTAAATGCAGCTGCTCATTCAGTCTTTGTTAGAGTGCATTAGTTCATGGAGAGAACATGGCACAGATGCAGACCTACCATGACGGAGCCATTCACATAATCTGATAGGAAAGTAGTAATAATTTCCCACCTGAGTTGTGGATCACTTCACTTCCTCTAGACTTACAGTGGGCTTCTTGGCTGCTTCTGTTATTCATGCACTCAACAATAATGTAACCTTTATGGATGAGTGGAGTGGAGAGGAGAAAGGCTTTGTTGAAACAAAGTAATAAAATGTGGCATATGCAGTTTACCACAAGACAGGTAGGTGCTCCAGCCTACAGATGACACAATGTGTGTGACAAAAATCAAACAGCACATCACCCTGAACACCCCATGTGCAAGTTTAAACATGGCGGTGTCAGCACCATGCTGTGGGGATACTTTTCTTCTGCAGGGACAGGGCACCTGGTCAGATGTGATGAACTGAACTAAGTACAGGGCACTACTGGGAGAAAATGACAGAAAACATGATGATATATGATTATTCATTAGTTAGAATGGCCCAATCAAAGTCTAAATCTAAATCATTTTGAGAACTTGTGGCATAATTCTCCATCTGATCTCACTGAATTTAAACAGGAATCAACAAAATATCCTTAAGTAGGTGTGTAACGCTGCTGGAGACATACCCCAAAAGACCTGCAGCTGTTACTGCAGCAAAAGGTGAATTTAAAACCAATTCAATGGGGCTGAATGCAAACGAATGTCACTCTCTGCAGCTGTGCCTTTATGAAAAATGTTTAAAACCCATTCACTTTCTTTTAACTTCCCATTTATTCTCTGACTTGTGTTTGCCCAGTTTATTTATGCTACAGGGCTTTTGCATACTGCTGAATGTGAAAGTCATGCATCAGCAGAGCTTTATGCTTCAAAATCCACCTAATGCTGAATCAAGCCCATCATGATAGATCCAGAGGCTGGTGGGGGGATTATTGTAAGCCCCCTTTAGTGGACAGTGCTGACATCGGGGGGAGCAGGTCTCTGTTTCCCCCCCCCCCCCCCCACAATGGTGGACTAACAGAGGTCCTGACCATTCTCGGAGAACACCAGGATCAGTTTTTAAGATCATTCTCTCTTAGTTTTTCTGCACGTGAAGGTTTATGGTTCTCCTTGTGGACATTGTCTGGTGGAGACCTGTGACATATTACTTAAGCAATCTCTGTGGGTTATCTGTGTTTATTGGGAGTCGTTGAATAATAAAACATCCATAGCTTCAATGTTATGTAGCCTTTTCAAGAAACCACGGGAAGTGCATTATATACTACTGCTGAAGGGCTGTGATTGATATGAACGTCTTTCACTGAATTATATAGTAACTCAGTCTGTTATCAAATCGTCTTATCTCTGGATTGTATAAGGGTTTGTTTTGACCTTTACAGTCCTGTGTTCTGTCTTGTTTTATCTCTGTTGATCAGATTAGACCTTAGATGGGCCAGCTTAAAGGAACCACTGTTTTTTGTGGTTGGAGATGTTGTCTAAGCTCCTCTGTGTGTGTATTTGCGACCAAATGGAACAGACTGCACGCCCCGAGGTTCATTTATATGCCCTTCACGTTTGCTTCGGTCCTGTCCGCACGTGGATGTGTTGTTTTCGTAACCGGATCCACACCCCTCCATCGCATGATGTTTTTATTGTAAGTGTGTTGGGTTTGGTCTCATCACATCTGTCTGATCTCTGAGGTCAACCTTCTATAAATGGGAGTCTGAACCTGCTTGCTGAGACACATTTTTCTCACTGAGATGGTGTTGGTGCATTTAGGGTATTAAAAATAACCTGTTATTCTGCTACAGTGTTTGTTGCCCGTTACCAAAGTAACATGCTGCTGGGTGTTATCTTTTCATCTGCATCTCTGTGTTGCCTGGAGTTGTTCCTGATGGTCATATCTGCTTGAGGAAAGCGCTTCAGATGTTTTCCCACGTTAAACCAAAACATTTTGGGGGACATTTTACTTCCAGGGTTTTGTTTCATATTAGTTACACTGCTTTAAGTATTTAAAATCAGTATAAAGCAAAAGATTTGTAAACTTCTTAGTCTGAAGTCCAAATCGGACTTCTAGTAGATGAGGTCTGGAACAAGCAGTAATGAGCAAATCCCTTTTATTAAATCTGCTTGCATAAGGTGCTTTTTGTTACTTCAATTCAAATTCAATTCAAAATTCAAAATTACTTTATTAATCCCAACGGGAAATTAAATGTTGTTGTAACTCATTATGCAAGTTCCTTCAAAGATTTGTTGTAGATGCTGATGGCTGTGGGTAGGGATGATCTCTTGTAGCGTTCTGCAGATCTGAAGAAGCCTCTGACTGAAGACGCTCTGTAGTTGTATGACAGTCTGATGTAGAGGATGCTCTGGATCTATGGCGTCTTCTTTTCAACTCATCAGGGTTTTGTGGCTGTAGTTGAGGTATTATTTGAGCTTTTGTGATGTTAATCAGCTGCTGCCAGTTGTAAACCACCTTGTTGCCATGGTTATGCATCATAACAAATGTCCAAAAATAAAAAGTATCAGCAAAAATCCTTCCAGCTGCACAGCATTCAAAACCAGAGAGAACAGTTGTCCACAAAAACAATGTTTCTACCAGAAATGGAAGAATTAAGTTTTAAAACAGAAAAAAATATGAACCAAAGTAACAGAGCTACTCCAACATGCTGCCACCTTGAGCGGCGCAAATCCGGAATCGAATCTTAAATGTTTCAGAAAATCTAATTTTAATATCAGAAAAAGAAATCTTGAGCAAATACAATGGTTTTTCAGATGATTGTGTTGTCATCTATTGGGGGAAATGAAGTTTTCAGAAACCAACCTGGTCCAATAACGGTCTATACCTGCTTCAGGATGTGGACGACTTGCTGTAATTGATAGAGCCATGAATCCTCCCTAAAATGCTCCCTAAAAAGGTTTAGGTTTAGAAAATAAATGTCTCGCTTTGCACAAAGAATAAAAAGAGTAAAATGAACTTAAAATGCATAAACAGTAAAACTGAGGAAAAACGTACAGATACCCACAGACAGTTATAAGAAATGTTACAAATACCAAGTGTAAATAAAATGGCACTGTCTGTCTATTAGTGAGCCATCTAAATGTAGAACCCTATTGGTTATTTAGTTGGATTTTTTTTTTCTTCTAATTCCACTACATTTCCAAAAAGAAACATTTCCCTTCATCTTGCTGTATCAACCCTGCTTTAAAGCAGCAACTCAAATGATAAACATATTGTTTCTGGTCTGTGATGATTTGTTTGGTCACTAAGCCAACAGATGACTAAAGCTGCCGTCGAATTCCTCACCGACTTTGATAACAGGACTTTCTTGGTATAAAACAGATCAGTTTGAAGGAATGTTTAAATATAATCCACTTATATTTTTGTCATTGTGTCACATAATAACCACAAGCCTCTGTGTGTTTTATTTGGATTTTATGTGAAACATCAACATAAAGTTGCTAATTTATTGGATGGACTGTGTCTGATCAATATTTAGGTTGCCACAAAGTTTTTATTGGAATTCAGCCAGGACTTTGATTTGTCCTGCTGGAAGGTGAACTTGTTAGAGATGATGTCATTGGCATGATGTACATCCTTAGTTTTCTTTGACACTTATAATTTAGGATGTTGGTCAGAGCAGTTTCAAAGACTTTACTGTGCCCCCCTCATGGCAGCAAATGGGAATACTGAAAGCTTTCGATTTGCAACTCTTCAATAAAGACCAGATTAGTGAAGGGCATAACTTGTAGTTTGTTTTCTAATAGTTAAAATGGACAGCCATGTTTTGGTAAGATTGCAGTTGTGCCATACTCTTTCCACCTTCAGGTTAAAGAGATGTGAAAATATCAAGATGCTGTTTTTATAATCCAAAGTATGCCATAAACAATTTGATGCCACACTTTTAGGATTTTTAAATGCAAAAAACATGTTAGAAACCATGTGTAATTTCCTACCACTTCACAATTATTTACTCCTTTGTCTGCATTTAATACGTAAAATCCCAATGAGGTTTTTGCTGGAAAGATAGTGTGCGTGGTAGAGGAAACCTTTGAACCATAATGTAACATGCAGTGAGAGATACTGCTTACTGCTCCTCACATGTCCTGTTGCTTAACCAACAACATGCAGCATGTAACGTCACACAGGATCCACATGCATAAACACAAGTGGCCCTTTCAGCTGATGGTAAAGGGCATTCTGTATGTCACAGTTTGTACTCTCCAGTGAAAGGCCTGAATCGATGCTTTTATCCCTCCTGTAAACCTCCCACTTAAGGGGGTTAAGATGTCTGAAAACACAGAGTAGGCGCCGGGTGAATGAAGCTGTCCCCTGTGGAGAGCTGGCCGAACAGTGTTTTCATATAAACACACACCTGTCATGTCGATTTATAGCCGCAGCACAGCCGCTGTGACTGCCTTAGGTAAGGGTTTGGTCTCAGACAAGTTCAATAATCCGTTTCTCTCCAACTTTTCAGCATTGAGGCAGCAGATGGGGATATCAGTCATTCGTTTTTAGGACTTTGGTGCCACCTCGTGGAGTTTGTCTGTCTGTTACATCACAGACTTTCATAAGCACAGTTCAGCTGAAAGGAGTGATTGGAGCTTTGACCTTCCAAAGGAATCACAATGGATTTCAATACATAACCATAAAAAGCAAAGTCGCCTCCTCCACATCATTGGGATCATTTCACAGGGTCATAGTTTGCAAATTGATCACAATACGTTTTCTTTAAGATGTGCGCTGTCCACTCATATTTATTGGAGTAGTTTTGCAGAGCAAGCTTTTTCTTAATTAAGTTACATCTTTTTATAAGACTTTAATAATTTTATTTCGTTGTATTCCAGCTGTAAGAGTCAGTCAGCTCTTTGTTTTGTAACAGCGTTTTCCTCACTTCACAGGGGTTCTCTTTATTACAGGATTTATTTTAAAAATCTTTTATTAAGCAGATTCTAAAGTTCTTAGCTATAGTCTGGCTCAGTCTTTATGTACAGAGTCATGTTACATGAGTAGTTAGGGGTCAGCAACCTTTGCTATCCAAAGAACCATCTTTGTCCTCACAAAATGATTGCCTAGAGTTGCAAAACCTACTTTCCTTTGGAAAATCGATAATTTTATCCAGTTTTTAAATATACAATACAGAAGCAGTGATCAGATTCTGTTCTTTTTAAGCTCTCTGCTGCCAGTATTTCTGCTGATTCGGGATTTCTTCAAGAGCTAAAACTAACTGCATTCATAATGTTTCTTTCTAGCTGTCCTGCCTCAAGAGTTCATTAATTATTTATATTAGGAGCAAAGGTGACATTACAGTGTGTGTGGAAAGAGGAGTCTCTGTAAAACAGCCTTTTTACTGTTATTGCCAAGGGTGTCCACGAGGCGGCCAACATTTCCAAATTTAGCAGGATAAAGAGAAGAAATTTACTGTTAAACTTTCCTACTATCTGTTATAGTCTAACTCCCTGTTTAAAAGCAGCCTGAATGAAAGACTTTACAGGTACCACAACATTAGTACCTAAGAATGGTGCGTTCACTGATTGGAAACATTTTGGGGGGTTTTTAGTCAATGAGCAAGACCCCCGTTAGGCCTGGTCAAACTGAAATATGCTCAATTCCAGGCACAAAAACATTTCCTCAATGCATTTCTAATATAGATGCAATCTAAAATATGCATTTGATAACAAATAGATTAAAAGTCAGTTTCTTAAAAAAATAAAAAGTACATGATTTTATGTTTTACAAGGAGAAATACAACCCTGGAGCAACAACATACTGTTATTCGTTGCTGTGAAAAAGCATTTAGTGGAGAGCAGAATTCAAGCGGTCCAGGACCTCAAGCAGCAAAGCGACAGCGGACTATCGCTGCTACCACCGGGTCTGGCAGTAATCTGGTATTGGCCTAGCTAATGAAATTAAAACAAGTTTGGTTAATCACAGGTAACTCATAATTTAACAATGGTGGATAGTTACTTTTCCACGGACAGTTTAATTTTGATAGCTTTTTTTCTTCCCTAAAAAAGTTACATTATCAGTTTAATATGTCTTTTTGTTTTCAGTATTTGTGTTTACTGAGTTTATTTACAAAGGTCGAGGTCATTGTGTCATTTTTCTGTTCAGTACTTCAGTCCAACATTTCTTAGTTTGGTCAATAGAGCTGACATTGAGTGGGGAAAGAACAGCAATGACTGCAGGATGTTAACAGGAACTTACAAATATTTTTGTTATAATTCTGTAGTAAAACCAGTGTACCTCTGATTTCCTCCCCGTATGTAGGTGATCACCTGCTTCGGCCTCTCCGTGGTGTCGTGCCGCTACGTGGGATTCGCCGTGGTGGCCTTGCTGGTGGAGATAAACTCCGTGTTCCTCCACCTCCGCCAGATCCTGCGCATGGCCTGCATGGCGGCGAGCACGCTCTACCGCGTCAACAGCATCATCAACCTGGGCACGTACGTGGTTTTCCGCATCAACACGCTGGCTTGGATGACCCGCTGGCTGGTGCTCAACAGGGACAAGATTCCCCTGCTGGCCTACACACTGGGCAGCGTGGGGATGGCCATCATGACCGTCATGAACATCATCCTTTTCTGTCGGCTGCTCAGGAGCGACTTTTTAAAGAGCAGCACCCGGGAGGCCAAGAAGGAGATGTAGAACTCTGCGTTAACACCTAGTGGCTTGGATCCAGTACCATTTTTGCCCCTGTTTAACATCCTCATAGCTGGGAGATGGAGATGAAGCTGTAAGTGAAATCAGACGGCCTCACTTTAAAAAGTGACCTCGCTCACCTGGCCGAAAACTTCTTCCCATCAGCTGCAGTTTTGGCATCGGAGCTTGTGTGCTTCTTCTAATGAAGAACACCAGTCCTTTAAACATGTCACCAAATGCCTTAACGTCCAAATCCGAGTTTCATCCTAAAATGTAGCTGGGGATAAGTGAGGGCACGCCACCCATAAAAAGGGTCCAGCCACTGGGAACAGAAAATCTAAAATATCTTTAGTAACATTGTAAATATATCACTTAGTTAATCCAGTTTATGCTATATACACATGATGCTGTTGATTTGTGTTATTGCCTACTGAGTAAACAAATCAGTGACGCCCTCTTATGGTTTGACTATGGCACTGCAGAGGTGAATGTGTTTTCCCACCAAATCTCCTCAACTAAAGACCGCCTGCTACCTCAGAACTGGTTGCTAACTCCTGCTTTGCTGACAGTGTTCATCACAAAATTTACAAATGACTTGAAACAAAAATGTATGTAAAGCGCCTGCACCCCCCAGGTCGTGTTAAACCTTTCAAAAATGTGTAAAGGCCACAAAATAACGTCCTCTTGTCTTTGCTGCATTTATCTAACCGGAAGCTTTGGTTGGTCGTTGTTTCTTTTCTCATTTCCAGTTGTTTTAAGCCTTATTTTTACTCTGACTCTAAATATGGGCAAGTTCAGGCAGGCACTGATTTTCTTGTAGTAGTTTCCTGACTTGTAGAACATAAATATGCATTTGCCTTTCTTGAATGGCCTGTTTCCCATTCTGAAGAGTAGCTGAGACAAATGGACCTTTCTGCCATCTTTATACCCCAGAGATAAAAGAAGTCAAGGCTTACTATATAATAGATGAAAGTCTCTAATTTTAACCATAGACTGAAAAAAAATAATGAAACAACACTTCAATAAAATTACCTTTTGATTGTTTATTATGGTATGGAGCAGAGTTTGCTAACTTTATTTCGGTACCTTTATTTGTTTTGTAAAATCTCCAGTTTAAGCTGTTTAAGATACACAAATAGTAAAAAAATTCTTTTTTATTATTATTATTATTTTGTATTTAGACTGTAGATCTAAAACTAAATACCGATCAGTTAAATATTTAAAACAAGGTGTGATGTGGCAACATTAAAGCTTGATATGCATTTAGAAAACAATGTAAAAACCCCTGCAGATGTCAAGCATTAGTATATTTGTGTTTGGAAAATCACCTTTTTTTTCAAACTCAATATATATTTTTTCCATATATGTCCAAATTATAGAAGCAAATTTGTGACTTTTCCAGACTACTCAGGAACCCAGTTGTTTCTTAGTTTGGGATTTTTTCCCCTCCTCTATTATTGTATTAAATGAAGGTTGGACCTTTCCATGTGAGCTAACCCAGTGCAATACAGGGGTTCCAGTAAATGTGCAGGGCGCTGTATATAACTTTAAAGTAGACATAGAGCTTCTAGAACAGGAATGGTTACAGGAGTTTGATAAATAGTTCAAACAATAAATTAAATTCCAATTCTTTCTTGAAAAATTGAATTACTGGATTTTGGTGGATAGAAAGCATGGCACATGCTAGCCAAAAAGTCACTGTGATGTTTTACGCTTTTAAATAAAGAAAATAAATGTAGAAAGGAAAACTGACCGCAGAATTTAAATAAAAAAAATAATGCAACATTGCTCTGAAGAATTAAACCAATATCAATCAGATTCAAACTGAAGGGTCTCAGTGGGACTCTTTCAGTGATAGTCACTGGAGACCAGAAAAAGTATAAAATAAGCTTCCAGAACAAGAATGACTTCATGAAACTTTGATCACTTTAAAGACTAATTTAAATGGGACATATTTTAACAGAACTTTGTGGATTAGAGCATGATACACATTAGCAAAATTTTTACAGCTTTTGTTTATGGATTTTTTTTACTAATTATGAATATTTAGGAAAAAATAGAAGGAGTTGTATATTATTGCCCGACAAATTAGCACTAAATAAATCAATTTTAACAAACAGCACACTGCTGAGATTCTGACGCGACGCTCTCGCTGGATTATCCCTAACGATCATCACTGGTGACTCATATCTCCTGTTTTTGTCTGAAAACACTTGAACCCAGTAAAATAGGAGCAAACAGGTCTGAGATCTGTGAATACAGCAAACTGAGCTGCCTACTCTAATCATTGCATTATAATTCTTTATCAAAATTTAAAAGAATCTATTTTTTTTATTTTGTGAATCATCAGTGTTTGTTTAATTGTATACGTTTGTAATTTATTTGTGCTAAGAACAAGTTATGGATTAAAACTGTATGTAATATGGTATATCAGGTTTCCTGTTGTTAAAAGAAAAGTTTATTACAATGAAGCTTTTTTTTTTTACTGACTGTAACGTTTTTTTTACTGACTGTAACGTTGATTTTCAGATCAGATTTGTAAAAGTAAAGAAAAAAAATCTCCATATGACAAACACAGCAGCATGTCCAGATTTTAAGATGAACATATCTGGAATGGAATGGGCTAAAATTTAAACTGAGCTCATAAGGTCATTGCTGATGAAGAAGCATAAACGCGTCTCGAGTGTGGTTCCGTGTTTGTGACAACCATCTCATAAAATAGAAAAAATATTGTTAGTGTTTTTGTCTCAGCTCTTGGTTTGCTCTTTTTTTTAATTGTGCAAATATAATCTTTCAGGGCAGCTTTTGTGGTTGTAGTGAAGACCGTTGGTGACCTTTGAAGTTCTTTTTGAAAAGTTGAGATTACATCTGTGTGTCTTGTAAAGCTGCGCTGATACTGTTGTTTATCTGTGCTTTAATGAGTTGTGATGAAACGTAGCTGATAACTTGAGATTTGGTCTTATTTTAATGACATTAGCCAAAATTAGCTGTTTTCCTGCTCCTTCCTTTGCTCCATTAACTTTTCTCTTGGCGTTAATTTTCCAAATGCAACTCCGAGGCTGCAAGATTATGCTCTGTTTTCAGATTTACCGCTGACATATACAAAGGGTGATACTTATAATTCCAAAACAGCCTCATGTTCCTTGTAACGCACAATAAACATTGCAGCTGACCGCATTAATCCTCATCTGAGTTTTTTTTCTTTTTTTAAAGCTCCATTATTTAAGATCTTGAAGAGACCAGTTTTATTTTTCCCACAGTACTATCTTCTTGATTTATCCTTACATTTATTTTTTAGAGCTTAATGAAAATACAGAGCCGGCTATTGACACTGTGCAGCTTTTTCTGTGATTTCTGACCCTTTTCTTTAAAAGGTAAACTCCGAAAACTGTAGAAATCAAGACCAAGCTCTGAAAGCAGCATCACTCGCCTTCAGATCTCTCCCATTATACTCCGGCGTTTAACTGTAACTGTGTAAAAATAACATTTTTATTTTTTCATGTTTGGTAAAAATTGTTTTGTAACTGAATTTCCTGTTTATATATACAATATGTTTCTAAAATTTAATTGTTTAATATGACAATAAAGATGAGATTAAAAAAAGTTGGCCCAGATTTTCTTGTTTGTTTGCAGTACATTTTGAACCTATAAAATAAAATACAGTACTGTGCAAATGTTTTAGGCAGGTGTGAAATAAATGCTGTAAACAAAGAATGCTTTCAGAAAGATGATGATGAGGATGATGATGATGGGAAGTCTGGCCAGAAGTGGTCTTCATGGAAGAGTTGCAGCCAAAAAGCCATACCTCTGATGTGGAAACAAGGCCAAGCGACTCAAGTATGCACGAAAACATAGGAACTTGGGTGCAGAACAATGACAGCAGGTGCTCTGGACTGATGAGTCACAATTTGAAATATTTGACTGCAGCAGAAGGTAGTTTGTTCGTCAAAGGGCTGGAGAGCGATACGATAATGAGTTTCTGCAGGCAACAGTGAAACATGGTGGAGGTTCCTTGAATGTTTGGGGCTGCATTTCTGCAAATGGACTTGGAGATTTAGGTCAGGTTAATGGTGTTTTCAAAACTGAGAAATAAAGACAGATACTTAGGAATCATGCAATACCATCAGGGAGACATATGATTGGCCCCAAACTTATCCTGCAAAAGGACAACGACCCCAAACATACAGCCGAAGTCATTAAGAACTATCGTCAGCCTAAAGAAATACAAGAACTTAAAAGTGGTGCTTGACATCCCTGAGACGGTAAAAATGGTAATAAACAGAGAGATTAAGGAATAAGACCACATTGAAAAATGTACTTATCTGGCTTTAAGCCACTTTGTAAATATTTTAGGGTTATTGTCCATTGGTAAGACCCATTTAGAATAGAATAGAATAGAAACCCTGTGAATTGTTCCTTATTGGGGACATTTTGGGTGTAACAGCAGCAAAGTAGATGCAAGAATAATAAGACACTGTACAATAAATAAAATATAAGATTTAAATTTACATTAGTAAATTAGAAAAATGTTCTGTCACACGTACGTATAGCACCCTACTCAGATTTGAAATAACTGTGCAACTCAGCGAACATTTTTAAAGTGTAAAGTGTCTCATAGCATTTGTATATTTGTGAAATATGGGTCCAAATGCAATTAACACAGTGCAACCAGCAAAAGCAGCAGGGATACAAAAACTATTCACTGGGTTTGTTGGGAGCAGTGATGGTTATAGAGTCTAACAGCTGATGAGAGGAAGGACCTATGATAACGTTCCTTCATGCACCTTTGACGCATTTCTGTCCAAACTTAAACTTCCTGTTGCTTCAACATTTTTTAATAATTTCCTTTCCTCATGATGCCATAATCTAATTTGTGAAGTGCATCAGTCCCTCCTGCTGCAGAACACCCACACATGAGGCTGCCACCCCTTTACTTCACAGCTGGGATAGTGTTCCCAGGCTGGAAAGTTCCCTGTTTTTCCTCAAACGTAAAAATGGTCATTGTTGCCAAACACATCAATTTTTGGTTCATCAGACCACAGAACATGTCCTCAAAAATGATGGTAGTTTTTTTTCTCTGAGTGCATTAACACATTTTAACCTGGCTTTTTATCCTCCTCTTGGAGAAAAGGCTTCTTTCTTACGGAGTGATCTTAAAGCCCATGATAATATAGGACTTTTTCCAGTGTGGATAATGACATTTTTTCCCCGCGTCATCTTTCCTTTTGTTTTGGGATTGATACGCATTTTGCAGCAAAACACATTCTTCTCTAGGACTCAGAAATCCTTCCTGAACAACTTGATGCTGGATATTCCCATGTTGTTTATACTTGCATATAAGGCAGACATGTAAAATATACCCAATGATAAACCAGACTTGATGAGGTCCACATTGTCATCCTCCAGACATCTTGATAAACTTACAAAACCATCTCATCATCATCGCGGCAGAGTAATCTCATTGTACATGAATGTCTCAGTTTAAAGATAGTAAGTACAGTAAATGTAAATATTTTGTTTCAGAATAAAGGTTGAAATGATTTTTAAATAATCTGCCATATTTAATATTTACAATACAAAAATCTGCCATATTTACATGGGTATGTAGACCTTTTTTTCCACTGGCATGCAATCTTACCTTTTAAACTAATGTGAGAAACATAATATTTGATATCAAAAGTTATGCATAAGAATAGACCAAACTTAGACAATCAGATCTTTCGTTGCTGTGACAAGATTGTATTTTTAACAGAAAAATACAGTAAATACAATAAATCTATTTCGACTACTTCTTGTTGAAGAAGAATTGACAATCATACCAAACAAAACACATTAGCATACATTAAATTCTGCATTAGAATGGGACAAATGAATTATTTTAATTAAGAAATAAAGCTGCATTTCTGGTAATTTAATGTTTTATTGAGGATAATTGTAGATGATTCCAATGCACTGAAAACCTCAAGTCGACACTACAGTCTAATACTGTTCTAATTTTTTTTTTTTTTTTATGAGATCTAGTTCCTCTTGACAAGTAGATGGAAAACACAAGGTCAGGCTCTGAATAAATGGGGAAGGAGAAGTGAAATATGATTTGGCCAGTTTGTTGCGGTAAATGCAAGATAAAACTCCAAAACCATGCAAAGATGGAAGCACAGAGATGTTGCGACCAGAGCTTGATTTAAAAAATGGTCTTAGATGAAGTGCAAATAATCCTGACAACTGAAAATTACATTGTTAATACTTCACAAATTGCATAATTATTGAAGTGGGCTATCTTATATACATGACAGAAAATTTATCGGAAAAATCTATGGCTTCTTATGGCACCAAAACGATGTCCTAAATGAAGACAAAAACAATGTTTTGCATGTCTAGTCTGCCCTCTAAAGGGAGCATCATTTTATAACACTTGTTTCTCAAGTTCAGGAATGTTACAGTTACAACAGGACCAAGGGGCAAACTCCGCCGCTCAGAATTGAAGCCATCCAGGAAGTAACAAAAATTGCAGTTCACCCCTCATCCACTGGGGGCTGGCTCCAGAAAGGAGCAAGTTCCCATTGACTTATATACAGTCTATGAACAGGACAAACAAAAATTCATTTTCAGAAGTCTCAGTGATTAAAATCTAACCGAAAGATTTTTTTAAATAAAAATTTAACATAAAAACATTTAAAACATAAAAAGTTCATAATTTTTCTGCCATACATATATTAATTGTATTTGGGAGGAAGGGGTGGTGGCCAGGGAATGACACAAAGTGGACGCAACATTGATTTTTTTTAACCTGTTTATTTTAGGCAATTTCATTTTACAAAACCATTCATTATCTATGCCATAACATACAAAACAAAAAATGATTATTTGATTTAACTTTTAACTCTCAAGTTTATGCTTTAATAATTAAAGTATCCTTTTTTACAGAAAAAAATACAAATCAAAAAGTAGATTTTATCCCCAACCCATTCGAACAGATTTATTGTGCATATTAAAAAAACAAACCTTACCTACTTGAAAACCATTAAAGATGTTTGAAAAGTTATGAAAAATCTGTTTAGCCCAAATGACACAACCTAGTGTGAGTGTATTCCATCTGCCTTTAAAAAAAATCCCAGTTATGCACAAATAAAATTCAAACAACACATAAACAAGTCCATGGACCCAAAAGGGATTGACACACAAGTCTATCAGCTTTGTGTGTGGATGGCAGAAAAGTCCTCTTTCGCTGTTAGAAATTGTGTTGCTTTGTATTGCGCGCACCCTCCTATATTGATCCTGATGCGTGTTGACGCGCCGGGGAGGAGCAAGATGGCGGAGTGAGCAGTCGCAAAAGTGCAGGGTGTGTCAGAAAAAGTGACTTTGACATCGAATGTAGTTATTTTTGAATCAACAGTCATCCCTAAAGTCACTGTGAGTTTGTTAACACTCTTAAAAGACTTCTGTGAGATATATTTTTATAAAGGTGCACAAAAGAGAAAGACTTTAAAAAAATGGCTAACATCCAGAATCAAGCTAGCTTCAACGAACATGACTACAGCATGGACGGGCTACGTGAGGCATGTTTTGACGATAGTGTTGAAGAGGAGATACAGATGGCAAAACAACTGAACGACCACACTCCGTTACAGAGCCCAAATCCCAAAAAACTAAAGAAGAGAGAAAAATTAGGAGAAGTAAGCATGGATAAATTATACGATGCTATCCATACTCTGTCACAAAGATTTGAGGAAAGACTGGATGTGCTCGAAAAAAAAGTTTGAATACTTCGAACAGCGCATTCAGAACAATGAGAAAGGGGTAACAGATAATAAAAACGAAATAATTCAACTCAAGGCGAAAGTGGATATGCTGACAAAAGACAACGAGGTGTCGAAGGAAAGATGCCGGGAAATAGAGCGTTACGGAAGACGGATCGGGCTACCAGAGAAAGAAGACGAGGATATTAGAGAAACGGTGATAGGTATTCTCACAAGAGTGATACCGATGTCAGTAGATAAAATACGAGACAAGGTTGATACTGTCCATTGTCTGGGGAAGAAGGATAATCCCACCTTCAACACAAGACCACGACCGATCATCGTGCAGTTTGGCATGAGGACGACGAGGGACGAGATCTGGAGGAATTCGAGGGAGGCCAGAGTCTGCAAGGAGATGCACATCCATTTTAGACAAGACTGGTCAAAAGAAGATCGTGAAGCCCGGGCAAAACTGTATCCAAAGGTTCAGGAGGCCAGGCGCAACGGGAAGAAAGCTTACTTGAAAGACGGATACGCCATTATAGACGGTAAAAGAGTCGAGGCACCTTACACAGGTTAAATATAGTGTCATGCAGTTGTTCATCAGAGTGATACAGACATTTTATTAAAGGGGTCTATAACTGTTAATGTCAAAGTAATAATTCAGGATAGATTGTTCATTCCTGCATAGTTTCCTATTTTCTGTTTTTCTCTTAAGAGCATCTAAAAAAACGTGTATTTTGTTTCACTGTTATGTCTATTGTTTTTGGTTCCTTAAATGTTCGAGGTTTAAAAAACAACATTAAGCGTAAGGCCATGTTTTTATTTTGTAAGGAAGTCAAAGCCAACCTTATTTTCTTACAAGAGACACATTCTATTAAGGACGATGAAAAATTCTGGAAGCAACAATGGGGAGACAATGTTTTGTTCTCACATGGAACTTCTCATTCTGCAGGAGTGATGATTTTATTTTCTAGGTTTATAGGGAAAATTTTGGACTATAAAAGTGATCAAGAAGGCCACTGGCAGATGGTTGTGGTGGAGATATTCGATTTCAAAATAATTTTGATTAATGTATATGGGTATAATAACAGGTCTCTTAATAGACATATGATGTTTAAGTTATCTCAAGCTATCAGGGTCTGGAGCGCAGCTTATGGCACAGACAATATATTAACAGGAGGTGATTTCAACATGGCACCTAATTCCTGGCTTGACAGAAAACCTCCCAAGGGCTTACAACCAGAATATGATGACACATTTAACAATTTCTGTTTATACAATAACTTGATAGATTATTGGAGAGTGATGAACCCTAACATAATGCAATTTACATGGATCAGCCAAGCAGATGCTAACCTATGTTCAAGGATAGATTATTGGCTTTTGTCTCCAAATATCACTAATCTTACACCAAAATGTGAAATACACTCATCTCCTCTCACGGATCATTGTCTCATTAGTCTGTCACTCTCATTAATTAAGCAAAAACACAAATCAAACAATATTTGGAAATTTAATAATACCCTGTTGCTAAACAAAGAATTTTGTAATCAGATTAGAATAATATGCTTCGAAACCAATGACATGGATTTGTCAGATATAGGTAAATGGGAGTGGTATAAATTTTGGGTGAAGCAAATAGCTATTGAATTTGGAAAGAATGTAGCCTTTAATCATAAACTCAAACAAAAGGAAATAGTGAAAAAGATGAATTTATTATGTGGAAAACCCATCATAACTGTAGAAGAGACAGAAGAGTTACACATACTCCAGAACCAATTAGATGATATTTACTTGGAGAAGGCGAAAGGCGCCTATGTAAGATCAAAAGCCAAATGGATCGAGCAGGGGGAAAAAAACTCTTCATAATTTCATAGCCTTGAAAAACAAAGACAGACTAAAAAATGCATAACAAAATTAAACCAAAATGGAATTGTTATTCAGGACACTAACCAAATAACAGAGGAAGTATGGCAATTTTATAGCAATTTATTTAAAAGTAAACTTCAGAGTGATGATTGTGATGCTTTTATGAAAAGGGTAAACAAAAATATAATAAAACTAACAGAGGAAGATAACCTTTTATTAGAAAGAGATATAACCTTAATTGAAATTGAAACGGCTTTAAAGAAAATGAAAAATGCTAAATCACCAGGCATTGACGGGTTATCTATAGAATTTCTCAAGACCTTTTGGTCAGATATAAAGAATTTATTATTTAACGCATATCTTGATTGTATTAGAAATGGTCAGTTATCCCCAACAATGAAAACTGGTCTGATAACCTTGTTGCCGAAACCTAATAAAGATTTATTACTATTAGATAATTGGAGACCTATAACTCTAATGATTATAAATTATTAGCGTTGGTCTATGCTAACAGATTAAAAACTGTCTTAAATAAATTAATTGATGAATGTCAGTCAGCTTTTATTAAAGGCAGACATATTCATAACAATGTGAGACTAATTACGGATATGTTAGATTACCAAAGCCTTATCAATACAGAAAGCCTAATATTGTTTATTGATTTTTTTAAGGCATTCGATTCTGTCGAACATGACTTTTTATTGAAGTCACTTCAACTTTTTGGTTTTGGCAACAAATTTTGTAAAGTAATTAAAATGTTCTATGACCAAATATACAGTTATATTGCACTTTCAACAGGAATCACTCCAAGAATCAAAGTCTCTTGTGGAATTAGACAAGGATGCCCTATTTCACCAAAAATATTCATTCTATGCACGCAGCTTTTGGCTTATTTTGTAGTAAACAATTAGACATTGAGGGGGTAACAATTTGTGACAAAGAATTGAAAATTAGCCAATTTGCTGACGATACAGTTTTATTTCTAAAGGACAAATCAATTCTTCAGAAGGCTTTAAATGTGATTTCTGTTTTTTCCAGGGCATCAGGCCTTTGCCTAAATCTTAAAAAATGTGAAATATTACCGTTGTATAATTGCACTGAGACCGAGTTGGAGCTGATACCAGTGAAAAGTGAAGTAAAATATTTGGGCATTTACTTATCTAAAAACATGGAAATAAGAGAATCAAAAAATATCATAGAAAAATTAGAAGATATAAAAAGAAACCTAAACCATTGGTTAACAAGAGACTTAACTATTTTAGGGCGTAACATCTTATCCAAATCAGAAGGAATTTCTAAATTAATTTATCCAAGTTACTCTCTGTTTATTAGTCCACAGAATATAAGAAAAGCTAATACTATAATTTACCAATTTATCTGGCGCAATAAAACGCACTATATCAAAAAATCACAACTTATTAAGGATGAAAACAAAGGGGGGTTAAAAACAATTGATTTTGAATCTATGGTCGGAGTTTTTCGAGTTAACTGGTTAAAAGCCTTGTTAGAGAAACCTGATTCTATATGGTATCATATTCCCCAAAATTATTTTGCTAAAGTGGGAGGCTTGGACTTTCTTTTGAAATGTGATTTCGAGGTATCCAAATTGCCTGTGAAGCTATCTGAATATCATAAGCAAGTTCTTCATTACTGGAAGATGGTATTTGTCCATAATTTTACACCACATGGCTCCACCTTGTGGAACAACAGAGCAATAACAATAAATGGTAAAACACTTTTCTTCAAAAGTTGGTTTGAAAACGAAATCGTTTTTATAATAGATATACTAGATGAACAAGGTAATTTTCTTAGATATACGGATTTTAAAACAAAATTTCATATTCAGTGTTCAATAAGGGATTACAATAAGGTGTGTAAAGCAATACCAACGGCTTTATTAAATATGATACAAAATTATTTACACTATTCCAAAAGACAAATAAATTTGCCTAAATTACATTTAAACCAAATTCCCTTAAATAGCAAAAAATGCAACAATAACTATATCTGTAAATTATTTAAATCCAAGCTATTTCATAATTTCAAACAAAATGAAAAAATAAGACACTATAGTGATAAAATAACTAACAAATATATTAAGTTTATGAAATGGCCAATACCTCCTAAAATCAAAGAATTGCAGTTCAAAATAATAAATGGTTACTATCCATCAGCAGCAATGCTCAAAAAACGATTTGGCTTTGTGGTGGAGCCATGTGTGTTCTGTACCAAGGAAGAAGAGACCACTGAACATTTGTTTTTCTCTTGTTCAGTGATAAAAGCTTTCTGGCAAGATGTTGTTAATTGGCTGAAAACAAAAATGAAGAACATTACACATCAAAACTTACAGCAAATTCTATTTGGTAATGATGACCTTCCGAAAGAAATTTTCAGACTTTGCAATATAATAATAATTATGGGCAAATACTATATTCATAAAAGTAAATGGCAAAACAAATATCCATCCCTATTAGTGTTTAAAATTGAATTGAGGGAATTTTTTGCTTCTCTGAAACTACTAAAAGACTCAAGTAATATTTACTCTCTATGTGAAGATGTCTCTGAATATTTGTCATTCTGATTTGTAAAGCTTCCAAGTAACTTTACTATAAGAATATGAAGACTGAAGAAAATTTATGCTATTCGCTTTGGCTTAACTGATGGACCGAAGTGCCTTTTTATTTATCTATTTGTATTATTATTTTCTTTGTCAGAACGTTGTTTTTATCGAACTGCTGTTTGTTTCTTCATTTATATCTCCCTTCGAGAGATTTTGTATATTCTTTGCTGTAAAAAATTTGTTAAATAAAAAAAAAAAAAAAAGATCCTGATGCGTGTTGACGCGCACCTGTCAGACCCTCTCTCCTCCAATCAGCTGGCCCTCTGACTCTGTCGTACGATGCTCTGATCGCCGTGGCTTGTTTTCATCCCTTTCCAGCTCCATCCAGCAGCTCTATGCTTCCGTCAGAGGGTGAGGAAGGAGCAAGAGGCATCCTGGGAAATAATAATGGACTGCGCACTTCCAGGCTCCCTTACATCCCATCAGTGATCGATGCTCTTCCCTGTAAGGCTCGCCGCGGAGATTGCTGGGAGGAGCGGTGTTTAGTCGGAGGACCGATGGGGCCGTGCAGCCTCGCAGCTTTTCTCTCCTCTAAATAAACAGCGTCGCATGCAGCTGGGAAGCGCTGTATCGCTTCAGATGAGATGTGTTTTGGTGAATGTCGCCTGCAGGATTTGGAGCAGCACCGGAGAGCAGCATGCCCACACCACAGGACGTTTTATAACCCTCCTGTGCCGTCTTCTCTTGAATCAACCTAGTTAGCCCTATTATAAAGGTGAGCAACTGTCTTTCTTGGCAACTGCCTGCAACCTTTGTTGATTTTTTTATTCATTACCAGCAGCGCCTCTAGAAAGTTTTACAAAGGGGTGGACGTGTCCAGATGGGGCGCACTCATCTTGGTTGACCAACAAAACTAAAGCAATAACAGAATTTCAACAGTGTTCCTATGCTGTTGTCATGTTTAGGAAAGGCAATGAGAGAATGAAAGATAATTCAAAAGTGGCTACTGGCTATGAAGGACAAAATAGCAGATGCATAAATAAACATCTGACCAGATAACCTTGTTCCACAGCTCTATATGGTTGTTGGCAAATTTCAAATTGAACTTTTTATAGCTTTCATTCAACAACTGCATTCTTTTGCCCTTATTACTTAAAGGCCAGATTTGTTGATGGATCGACTGGTATTTGTCCTGTTAGCAGATTTTCCCATTGTTAACATTGGACTCTGAGCTGATTTTCTGTCAGTCATGTCTTGCTGGATTTGTTGTACAAAACCAAAGTAGATTGGAATGAAAGGCCTGTGGGTGGGTACAAACCAGACCAGAGGTCGTTTTCCTCACACACCAAATTAAACATCCACCATTAACAAACCTAAATGTGCACAACCCCCAACTAAAACAATGTTTGGCTTGCATTTCTTAAATTCATATAAAAATATATACTTTGCATGTAAGTGCAAATGTCTAGGGGAGGTCAGTGCCCCCCTTGATGCATCACTGGTCATTACTACCTTTATTTGTAGCATCACCGTGGCCTCGATTGAACAGATTATCTTCTGTTGAAACAATTATATTTAGCAGCTGGATCTTGACAGAGTGGTACGTCATGAAAGTCAAGCTCTTATCTGCCCTCCCTCTGTCCCTGCAGACTCCTGCACCCATGGGTGAGGAAAGCCACCTCTCTCAGCAGATCCAGAGCGTGGAGAGGAGCGTGGCGTTCCTCAGGCAGGAGCACCTTACTTTGCTCCATGGCCTCCACCTGGAGATCCTCTCGCTGCAGAAACGCTGCTCAGGTGAGGGAGGCGTACATCTGCTTGTGTTGCTTAGCAACTCCTGGAATATCCGACACTGTTTCATTCTGAACATTTAGTCTTTAAACTGTTTTTTAAATACTTCTTCTGTGTTTCTATGATAAAAATTTAATAATTTTGAAAAGATGTATAAGTTTATTTGTATTAATGTGTATTAGATTTAGGCTTAGTTTCAGTGCACATCTTCATGTCACTGCAGAATATAGCAGTTAACCTGAAGAGGAGAAAACATGGTGTAAATGGAGACATATAGCCTGTTTTCATAGGTCAAACAGAGTTGTCAAAACGTGTGTAAAAATCTAAATAAAATGTTAACTTTACTGACATATTTAAGGAAATTTTGAAACTAAAAGCGTTGTTTTCGACACAATGTTCTTTCTTTTCTAAAATACGTTCCAATCTGTCTCAGTTTGTCTCCCAGGCACAATTGTTAGTGTTAAAGCAAGATCATTTTTAAAAGAAAGTATTATTTACATTTTAATTTGTATTAAATTGCCCATTGAAGATTTTTTATACCTTTCTCAATATTTAGCTATCCAACACCTCTTGTAATGGCTGATCAGGCCTTTCAAGGTTTCAGCTGGTATTTTGATATATGTCTTTGGTGCCATGCTCCAAGTCTTTGAGGTTGTAAAATCTCCTTACCATCACTCTAATCTTTAGCTCCCACCACAGTTTCTGTATTAGATTAACTCTGGGATCTGGCTGGGCCGCTCCAATGCGTTAACAAGGCTTTCCAGAGGAAAACATGTTGGTAAAAAAATAAAATATCACTTTAAAACTACATTTGTCAGGGGTATGAATAATTTTGGGCTTAACTATAATGTGTTGCTCCAGTATAAATGATTAATTTATTATGAATTCACCAGAAATCTACTCAAATTGATTAGACCAAACGATAACTGTATTGTTGCTGTGTGAATGCTGTGGTTGTTACGTAGAGTTTACATCCCAGTGACATTAATATGGCAGGAACTACGCCCTATCTCAGATACAGTAGACTAATACGCCCGGTGAAGAGATAGCTACCAATATACTGCTATGAATGCATTTTATTACTTTAGATTTATTAATTATTTAGATATTTTAGGAAACATGTTTGGCAAGTGATTTTTTTGTTTTTGTGCTTGAAATTTAATTTAATTGTGATTTAATTTTGTATTTAATTAATTGTGTTGATCCCACCCTCAAGTCAAGGATTTATTTTGTTAATCCTCTTTAAGTATCCCTTGTATATTATTCTTAGTGGCCACAGCTCTTTATTAATCAAGAAGGGCCCCACTTATTAATCCTTTCTCCTCCAGACAGGATTTGGACAGTAGAACTCCTAATTTTTTTTCTCTTTTTAGTATTTTGTAATAAATCATCGAGCTTCTGACTCTAATCTAATAGAAAAAGCTGTCATTGTTTAACTAGAGTGTCAACATCACTATGAGTCATCTTCAGACAATGGCTGCATGATGACATCATGCTGCTTTCCTGTTTGGAGATTAATGGATTTGTCTTCCATGTAGCTGTGCTTACAAATCCATATGATTTACGCTGCTTTCATGGAGATATTATTCCTTTTAGACGTCACTTGAAATACATTTTTCTTGGTTTTATCACCACACAGCACTTTACCCTACAGTAAATTTGTCAGGAAACTCAGTTTTAACCCTTTTAGAAATTAAAGAAACAGATTTTTGTCCCTTCATGGAAAAAAAGCACCTTGCAGAATATTTTATTGGCAGACACACAGTGCGTCCCTCAAAAGATGTCTGCAGACATGTGGGTAATTGTTTTTCCATTAATCACATAGCTCCAGTAATCCATATTAAAAGGGTTGTGGTGCACAGATCCAGGGAGGAGCAGAGGGGGGAAGGGTTTGTGTGTTTGCGTGAGGGAGATGGAGATGAAGATGGATGGCTGTGTGCCAGGGTGACCAGTTGTGCTGAAAACGACCCACTTCATCACTCAGCAGCTCGGCGAGCACACATCTGGTCACTTCAGCTGGAGCGGTAAAAACAAAAACATTCCCACCTACTGTTTCATTGTCTCCTCTTTCTTTATTTCTTTTTGTCTGTAAGCTATCTTCCACTGTAAATACAGATGCTATGATAGATTATTTACAGCTTTAGGCACACGCTCATGCTTAAGTTTTCTATATTTAGTCCAGCAAGATAAAAGTGTTTAAACTAACAAGAGACGAAGACGAGCTTTCTTAACAGTCTTGGGAAGTCTGGAAAGCTCAAGAGCTTAAATCTCGATGATAATAATAATAATAATAATAAACTGCCATTAGAAAAGTACAAGCTAGAGATCGTTGTATCCCAGTATAACAATATAAAGAAATAAGATATCATGAGAAAACTCTCAATATAGTAAGAAAATCAAGTTTTTATAACATCAAAATTACCTTAATAGCTTGTTATATTGGTAAACTGTCATCACAGCAAAACAAGCCATACATCATGGTTTTCAGAAGAACAAGATAATTGAACGTTCATCAAGACAAAACAAATGATAAAGAACTCATCTCAATACATTTCCATGCATGAACAATTTCAGCTTTCATGCAAGCATGAGTATAGTCATCATGATGTCTTGGTTTAAGCCTTCAGTTACTGATAACCCGCCATCCACCTCCATCCTTACACAGCTTCATCTGAATCATTGAAAGCTGTGCGACAAATAATAAAACAGCACAGTTTTGGAGCATACCTACCCTATTCAATAGGTTTTATGAAGGGGATGTTATCTAATGTCTGCAGATGGGATAAGTGTGTTAAGTCCGCTCACTAATGCATTCTCTTGAAGGTTGCTGCAAGGTTGAGCTGAGCATGTTGTTGTGATCATCAGCTGTGTCTTTGTGCTGCTGACCTTTTATTGCTTCCTGAATTTCCTCATCAGCATAAAGGCCTCTGTGCTGCTCTCTCCTTCAGCTACAAGCTAATTCACTTTTTTGAATTAGGTCTTTTTTCCCCCCTGCTACAGTGCCGTTTATTGTGCGTGTCAGTGGGTTCGTCCTTCAGGATATCTTTGCAGCATTCAAGGCCGAATCGATGAAACAGAAAACCTCTAATGCTCAGTTATGGGCTGCAGGAGATGAGGCTGACCTATAAAATATTGCTGGACGCTCTTCTCTATTGACATGCTGTTAATGAGTTGGTTACAGAAATGCTTTATGCTGATGATGCATAAGGAAAACAAGAAATTAAGAGTTTTTGAATTATTTCAGCAGTCCTCTTTACTATAACACTTGCTACTAGACCATTTTCTGTTCTCTTTTTGCTGCCATGTTCCCTAGTTTCTTCCCCTTCTGTCTCTATTTCTCTGTTCATGCCAGCTGCATGTATGGGTGTGTTGTAGCGACTAAAAAGGGGAGCAAAAACGGTGTGACAGGGAGGGCATAAAGATAGGAAAGGCTGTCAAATGACTAACAAATGCAATGATTTAAAGTTGGAAATAACCTAAAAATCCTTTCTTATCATGTAATAAAGAAATTTAACAGTTTACCATTTTTGTAACTGAAAATATCCACTTTTATAAATCACTTTTTTTTTGTAAATGCATTAAAAAAACTCTATACATTCAGTCATGTCTGGCTTCCAGAGAATTTAACAAGCCAATTGTCATCCCACTGTTGAACTGAAGTGTGTGACAAATTCGCTGGCTGAGCAGATGTTGTTGATACTGACTCCCTGAATCATCACTGTCTGGTCTGATTGAAAGGCCAGACACCAGCAGCAATCCTCCTACGACTTCTTACTTCAATCCGTATTGCTGGAAGAGTGGCAATTAATGACTAAACCCCATAAACACATTAGTCGGATTATTATTATATTATTTTTTTTAAAGCATAGTAAATATGAGCTTGTTATAATAATACGTATATTTTTATGCTTAATATTACAGAGATGAAAAAGTGTTTGCACCCCTGGATTAGCAAATGGAAATACAAAACATCAATGAGGGGATTTTCAAAGATCTGAATTGTTGGTTGACAGAGCATGCTGCATTCATATGAACTTCAACAATGACAGAGAAACCCCGAGAGCTATCCCAAAGTAGATTTGTTTCCTCACATAACCCACAGTCATGTTCAGAGCTTTGGGAATTAAATAATTAATACGTTTTTATAACCATTCAGACATAATCTCTCATACTCTGCTCTAATCAGGGCTGAAAAAAAAACATTTTTTATATCCTGCAGCTTTCTAATAAAAAACTGGCTTTTTAATTTTTCTTTGTATTCGTGCAGTTCTTATGTTTTAATGTCATGCTTTTGCTGTAGATTTAATTTTACACCTTTTTTTGCAAATTGCTTCGAATTACCTTGTGTAAGATAGAAGATATAAAAGTACAAATGTCTTGTCAAGATTCAGATTAAAGACGCATCAATCAGAGATTTCTTTGACCTCCCGATACCAAACAATACTCTCTAACAGCAACATATTTTTTTTTTTACTTTCTGGATACATTTAATATTTTAACTGTCTTCACAATACAAATCCTGTAGTAATAATAATAGACCCTTACCTGAAGTGTGGGATTTCTTAAAGGTCCAACGACCCACTGAATCATGTGTTCTCATTGCCCCATTGGTGTCCTAAATGGGCCTTTTAGATCAAAGCGAAACATCACCTAGAAGCAAAAAAAAGTCCTGTTGCCCTCTCCTTAAGCACGTAAGATTTCATAAAAGGCTGCCAAAATTTTCTAATACAGCTTAATGTTAGGGAAGCCTAACCTAAATCTGGTAGCTTTTATTTGTAGTTCATTTACTGATTGGAAAAATATCAGGGGTCTCATTTATAAAAGTTTGCGTAGAATCCTTACTTAAACAGTACTTAAGCTCAGCAAAAAAAAAAATCCTTATGCCTAGTAAGTTTTAGCTCTATTAAAGTGCTGCATGCAATTTCCGCTTTATAAATCAGACTCTCCCTAGAAATTTGCTCAGGTGATTTTGGATCATATCCTGCCCACTACACACCCACTTTCTGCCTTAAATGGTCAATGCAAACTGCCTTGTGAATACTCTGCATGGACTTAAGACGGCTGATATGGGGCATTTCACGGGTAACCGGCAACCGAGAGGCAGAAAAAGTGCAACGTGGAGGCACGGAATTTTTTATTTATTTCAATCAATCAGCGTTTTACTATATAGCGCTTTACTCAGCTAAAAGGCAGCCAAAGGGCTTCACATTAAAAGACAAAAATATAGTTAGCAATAAGAAAATGTGTAACAAGACAACAGTAAAAAGATTAACATTTAAAAAACCAGCAGCAGAAGCAATAAAACAAATAAGGACAATAAAGATAAAGTTTGAATTATATAATTGCTTCTTGTAGCAACTATAAAATTGAAAAAAAAGCAAATAAAAACTAAATTACAGCAGAACATAATTAGTTTCAGCACTCCTACACAGTGGCGATCCTAGACCATTTGGTGCCCTAGGCGAGCTTGACTGATGGCGCCCCCTTGTCCACGAAAAAAGAAGTCATTTCCTAAGAATTGCACATTTATTTAGATAATGATAGTATAATAGCAATATAACAAACATGTGCAAAAGAATATAGCTGTTCAATAATAAATATACAAAAAAAAGTTTAACTTGAACAGTAGTGCAACATATGAAAACAAAAAGTGCCCACCAAAGAATCCAAACAAAAAATAAACGTTTAACTTGAACAGTAGTGCAACATATGAAAACAAAAAGTGCCCACCAAAGAATCCAAACAAAAAATAAACGTTTAACTTGAACAGTAGTGCAACATGCCGTTTCATTTTCAGTAAGCTGTCGACACACAGCCAACCATCAGACCGCTCGTCAGTGTGTGCGGCCCGCGCAAGCATGTTGTGACCCTGACTTATGACAGCTAAAGGTCCCGTCAGAATTGTCATTTATTTTTATTTAAGTTTAATTTATTTTTATGTCAAAGTATTGTTATAGATAGAGGGATGGCAAAAACTGTTGAAAAAAATAAATAGACATAATTTCTTTTTCTCGCCGCATATTTGGCGCCCCTCTCTAGATGGCGCCCTAGGCAAGCGCCTATGTCGCCTGTAGGAAGGACCGCCACTGCTCCTACATATTTACAGCCTGGCAAAAACATATGTTTTAAGTGTACTTTAAAAAATATCATCCATGCAAAAAAAATTATTTGGGGGGGGGGTCACAAACAAATGGAAGAGCTGCGAGTATCATAGCGTTGATGCAGCAGCGTGCCTGACATGAAAAAGAGGCAAAGAGGGGGATGGCATGCCACAGCCAGAATGTGCTGCATGGGAGTGCACAGTTCCAGCAGGTCGGTAGATCTAACACCGGGCCCAGTTCAGCACATGGATCAATAGGACTGCTTTAGGGAATCTACATTGACTCCCCCCATCCAGATGCTGCCAGTGGCTGATCTTCAATGAGCGCCATCGCATCCATTGTGCAGCATTATGCAGGAGTGTCACTGCAGTATTTACAATTGTACTTCACACAATTATTACACCAATAAGTGGAATTGCTGTATAGTCTGAAGACATACATATGAACATACTGTGATATGATTCCTAAATGCTACATATTTTCATTCAGATTCTCATTTTAATTCTCAGTTCAGAGACGGGAGTGGGGGGCTGAATGTTGGTTGTCTGTCAGTGTTTGTGCGAAGTTCTACAAGTCTGAAAATGTGGCTTAAATTCACTATTTTGCCATCTCACCAGCTGCGCTGCCAGTGTTCTCCATGTACAAAATGTGCATAGGCAAGGTCCTTAGTGTGCTTAAAGTTGTGCACATTTTCCCGCCACGTTTTTTTCTATAAATCCTAAACTTGTTGTAGAAAGTGACTTACGCAATTTTCAGACCCCGTTTTGTGCGTAAGCAAGCTTTATAAATGAGACCACAGATCTTAAGTTTCAATCCGGGTTATACGGATCTGGGCTGACCAAGCTAAAAATCGCCCAATCCCGTTCATTTGTGTTCTGTCCTAGTGCCATCTCTTGTTAAGATCCCTTCTCCCACTGATTAAACTGACCCCTGGCCTTTTTTATAAAGGCACAACTAAGACAGAAAAGGTTCTTCATAAATAAACAACTTGCCTTTTGATGATCCAAATGGTCCCAAACCATTTCAGTAAAATGCTCTAAATAGGAAAAGGGATCCCCCACATTCATGCTTTTCCTTTTATTCACCTGTTGCTAGTGTATAGCTTGTTTAAAATGCAGGTTTATTTTGAGACTTTAATTGTTTAGGAAATAATCCCAGCGAGTGTAATAAACTGTGCCGCCTCATCAGCTGTTTTGTTAAATGTTTGCGGAGCAGAAAGCCAAATGCTGAGCCTGTGGATGGTGTCTGTTTCTTTATATCTTGTCTTGAACCTGAGCTGCCAGTTTTTACTTAAATATATATTGATTTTAATGAGGAGCGATAATACATGTAAAGGAACCCTACAGAGCCTTTTTAATAGTCTGTGTCGGGACAGTTTCACCACGTTTTTGGCATACAGTTTTTGATTATTTCACATTTTGTTTTTTATGGTTTTGCTGAGAATATGCTATAAGCTGTAACAAGTACATGGTATGTTAACTGGCAAGTGTAAACAGAATAAATAAAACAAGATACGATTCATCTCTGTGATGCTTGTTTTTGTTTTTTCTCTTTCCAGAGCTGACAAGTGAGATGAAGTCAAAGCCTCCAGGCAGGACCCAGATAGGTATGCATTCCTGAAAAGTCTGGGCAAACTCTGTAATTTGATTTAATCATTTTACAAGTTTGGATAAGCACATAAGGGTTAACAAATGGAAAAAATGTGAGCTTCAACACTCTTTCTTATCTAAAAGACAAAAATCAAAACATTGATAGTCATTTTTGTTCACCCCTTGACTATCCAATTCACTGATGTTTATGGCTTCTGTCTTACTAACACACTTATTCAATAATAAAAAGGGGCTTTTCACAGCTTCCTTGGCCTCTAGTTTCTTTTTAGTGCCTTTGAACTGGACTTTTTCAGTTGTTAAATTGTTTGGTTTAGATGCAAACAAAGCAGGGAAATTCATATTTTTGTTAAAAGAGGGTACCACTGATCCCAGTCATTTATAGGATGTGTATTTTACTCTTGATAATCCAGTCCAGTGTTTAAGTGTTATAGATTCTAATTGTTAAAGTTTCCCCTTTACTACATCACTGAATCATAAGCTTCAACACTGAGCAGTTTCATATTTTATCAGAAGAAACAGTAGATTATAAAAGCAAGCTAACTAAACTATGCATATGTTTTGTAGTTAAGCGTATATAATCCCCTCAAAACTGACGAAAAACTCTAGAAAATGAGGTATTGAAATGGAAATCCTTAAATCCACTGGTTTTGAAGGCATTTCTCTACTTTACCTTCCTTAGTCCAACAGTGCCATTCATAAATTTCAATAGTCCCTAAAATAACATTAAGAGATTGTCAACCTAAAATAACAAACTCTATTGTATTTTATTGAGATTTTATGTGACAGACCAAAAGAAAGTAGTGTATAACTGTGACGAATGCATTCATTTCAACTTTTTTTTGTTTAAAAATAAAAATCTGAAATCTTACCTGCATTTTTATTCATCCACCTGAACAGATAGTACAGAATAGAGTTGGCAGGATCATGCTGGTAAGAACCTTATTTTATTTCTACCTTTTATTTAACAAGGGAAGTCCCATTGAAATCAAAGATCTCTTTTAAAAGATAGACCTGGCTAGGAGGGCAGCACCAAATCCCAAGAAACGACACATGAGCAACAACAATACTTGTTTATTTTAAATAGAGACATACGAGGTGGATTGCAGTGATTTTTCCACAGCTTTGAACGTATTGAGGCTTCATTTCCCTCTGGGATCAACTGAATTGAATTCATAGTGACCAGAGTTTGAAGCTGATGTTCAAAGTGTAATTTCTATCTAAGCATTTGGTGCCGAAAACCTAAATCTCTCCCAGTCCAGTTCTTAAATTTGGGATGTGAAACAGGGTATTCAGTCATCATAGATCGTAACTTTTATGATTTCTTGTTTAGCTACAAGTCAAATGAGAAGAGATGAAATCCAAAATGGCTCTGTGTCTAGACACAGACCAGTGAGGATCTCAAGGCAAAGGGTTCCAACTTACCTCACTTTAAAGTACACAATAGTGAGGCAGAGCGAGGCCAAAGTTTGTCCAATTTGGTCAGTTCTCCGCACAATCATGCACTACTTGGCTTTGTTCTGTCACATAAAATCTCAATAAAAAGTGCTAAAGTTTGTTTCTGTAACGAGCACAATGTGGAAAAACTGCTGCCTCTTGGATTTTTATTCGATCCTTTGCGCTGAGGCCACAAAGACTGTACGTCTACATCCCCCTGAGCCTGGTTCTCCTCCCTGCACTCAGTATCAATCCCCAGCTGACCACCCCTCTGTCCTTCTATTCCTCCCAGCCCTCAAGGGAACAGATCCATGTCAGCCAGCCTCATCCTTCATCCCAGCCAAGAGAGAAAATCCTCTGACAAAGCATCCACAGGCCATGGATGTTTTATTCATTTCATCATATGTGCAGTTTTGCTGTGCGAAAGAATTTGCAACAGCTCTGCCAGGGTGAGAGATTCACATACAGCTGCAGAGGTTACATGCTCCAACAGCTTCGCCTCGTGGCTGATGTCCAGTTGTGGCTGCAGAGAAAGGCTCCATTTTGTCACATCGAATTAGACACAGAGAGGAGAAAGAGGAGTCAAAAGGCGAGGGAGTGTGGCTGCTTAGTGTAAGAAATGGGTTTTTGCTTAGGTGCATTACTCAGCTACTAGATCCCTTTTTTTCCAGTGCAGGTTATCCCCCAATCCATCAATACAGCATGGCCTTACAAATTGATCCATTCCCTGTTTTCTTCCTCTGCTCCAGTTTCTACTGGAGGTCCCAGCGGGAGTGTCTTCTTACAGACTTTGCTCAGATGTAGGGCCTGGAAAAGAGAGAGGAAGAAGTGGGAGGAGAGAGGTAACATGAGGAGAGGGATGAGGAGTTAAGATAAGGTCTGTGAGGATGAAGATGGGCAGATAACATTACAGCCATGGCAAAAAGAAATCACATCATCTCTAATTTCCAGGGATTTAGGTATCAGGTCATATTCATCGAGTTGTAAAATTATTTGGTTCTGCAACAACCCCCAATAGATTACTGCTGATTCTTCAGTATCTTTATTAGAAAATGTCACCATCAAATCCACTTGATTATTTGAAAGCAGGTCTTGTTGCTCTGGAGCATGCAGTTCTGTGAAAAAACCCCACTTACAGATTTCTTCTGTTTTTGTCACCCTAAAATGACCCTCAAACACATTTGTCAGACAAAGAGTAAAAACTGTTTGGGGTTTACTACACTTGCTGATTTGATTTATAATGGGGCCTTTGGGGAAAAAGGCCTTGACCCCTTGTTATGTCATTAATTTTAAAATTTCTTAGAAATCTGAGTTCAATTTTACTAACCACTTCAAGCCATGACTACAGCATAAGCTGTAAAATCAAGCAATCACTTAAATAAAACCTGCCTGACAACTTGAAGCAGGCTACTGGATCTCATAAGGAATCATACAAACACACAAACATTTGTAGATGTATATGGGTTTCCATCTGTTCCACTGCCTAACGTTGACTCAACAGGGGCCTTACAAGCAAATAAAGGATTGTTTTACATAGAGGAGCAAGCCAAAATACCTCCACAACAATGTGATAGATTATTAAATCAATGCAGCAAACAACTACTTGGATGTTTTGGTGCCACATGTGGTCCTAGAAGCAATTGAATGGGGTGTATTTAGTTTTGTACAGAGCTGTTCTTGTTTAGCTTGGTTTTTGTTTGGTGTCAGGTATCTGTTTGGTGTTTTTCTACACTTGAGGTAAGGTTTACAACATTTTGGAATCCAATAAAAACCAAATCATTGTTATTGTGTCCTGAACCAGAAAACCTTAGAAATCATAAAAAGAGGGTGCACTTTCTTTTTGGGATAGCTGTGGGACGTTTCTATTCAGCAGAGGTCTTATGGGTCACAGACAATTTCGTACTTTCCTGTCCTCAGATCTGGGAGAAGGAAAAAGCATAGAACAAACATTAAATGTGATAAAGATTTAAAGAAACTCATATATGCTAAGGAGTGATGCAATGATTTTTAAGGTCAGAGGTGTCAGCGCCAGCCTCTGTGAATATAATCCTCTGCTCCTCCAGCTTTGTCAGCTGAGAGGTAACCTCACTGACTCAGGGCTTTTCGCCTGAACCTCCCCTACCTTTTGGTGCTAAAAGAGGCCAAAGGTTGTCTGCAGAAATTAAAAGACAACTAAAAATTAAGCAGCAAAATGTGTTAGACCTAACCGTGGCAGGAAACCGACAGCAGATTAGTCTAGCTTTGGGACTCTGTTGGGAATAATAGACTTACATAGCTGATCTGAACACAGAAAAGGGGTTTTTCAAGGGTGAACTGCGAGGATATTAAAGACTGGCTGTGCAGTGTTTGCAGTTTCTCAATATTAATGATGTGAAACAGTCTGCTATTACAGCAGAGGAAAAAGGCAAGTGAACAACAAATTAAACTGTGTTCATAAAGACAGAACTATGATCGACTAATTATTCACCAACTATATTTGCTTAGTGACAAAAGAAGGAAAGCAACCAATAGGAAGGATCCGATTTAGACATTATCTACAACATGCAGAAAGTTATTTGTGGGGTAAATCGAACCCTGGACATCAATGTGAATACGTCATTCGCACTGTGAAATATGGTGGTGGCAGCATTATGCTCTGGGATTGTCTTTCGTTGTTCAGCAGAAAACAAGGACGCTGTTTAAAGTTAATGTGCAGTTGAATGGAGCAGAATACAGGGGAACCAGGAAGAAGACCTTTTATAGTCTGCAAAAGACTTGAGACCAGAGGGGAGTTTTATCTTCCAGCTGGGACAAGTGCCCTAAACAGCACAACCAGATTTACAAGGGATTAGTTTGGATTGACTTAGACTCATGTAAGAATGGCTCAGTCAATATACAAACCTAAATCAAATTCAGAATCTGTCCCAATAATTAAAAATGTATGTTCACAGATGAAAAAGGGGTAAAAACATTTTACTTTCACGTCATGTTTATACTTTAAATCCCCCCCCCCCAACAAATACATTGAAGTTTTGGGTTGTAATTTAACAAAATTTGAAAAGGTCAAAGGGTATAAATACTTTTTCAAGGAACAGTAATTATGTAATTGGATTTGCAACAAGCTGGCACGTCAACAGCACCAGAGCTGACGTAAGTGGTGGTTTATGTGGGGTCATTTTAATCTGTAAAGCACTTTGAGATGCTATTTTGTATGAAAAGCACTTTATAAATAAAGTTTGATTTGATCAAACATGGAGCAATAGTGAAGTTCTCTTCAAGTACGGAAGATTCTTTGTAGACACAATAGATGGCTTACCAGCCTTTGATAGAGCTTTCTACGGGTCACTGTTTTGGTTTGTGTGATGGAGACTGGTTGTATCGTCCAGTTACCTGTCTTTTGGGAATAAAAAATGTCTCCTAGGCTGGAACCTGTGGGTAAAAATCAGAGCTCTTACATCCATTGAGGACCTTCTGGTCACCCCAGACAGACCTTATCAAGAGAGAATCAGACTTTTGAAATGCATTTATACACCATAGTCCAACTGAAGTCAAACCGAACTAGAGTTAGAGTAATCAAGCTAAGGCGCCCAGATAATGCGATTGGAAAATCAAATTTCACAAAAAAAACTGAAAAGTTGACTTTAATTAAATTTATTTTGTCAACATGTTCCACAAAATTGAGTTAGGTTACTTAAAAGTAAAATTGTTCAGTCAATCTAACATAATAAACTTTTTTTTTTACTTTTGACTAACCTAATTCAATTTTGTGGAACCTGTTGACAAAATAAATTTAATTAAAGTCAACATTTAAATTTTTCCAGTGATCTCTGCATGAAAACCAACATTGCAGCTAAATCAGACTATTATCTGCCTGGACACTGCCCCTTTGGCAAATGACGAGACCACGGAAGAAGGAAAAACAACACCCATACGACAACAACACTGCAGCAACGACGAGTGTAGCACAATCAAACAGTACAGTACTTACTAAATGTACTGTGCTGCAGCGTTGTTGTCGTCCATTTCTTCAGTCATTGTGCATATCGTGCTTTTATTCCTTCTGCTTCACTGCTGTCTGCATTTGTTTACTATCTGTGTGACTCTCAAGGCAAATGGAAAAATCCAACATGAAAGGGTGCAGCTAGTCACCTAGTGTTACAGTGGCGAACGCATTTGTTTCAATAATTCGATTTTCTGAGTGACATTTAAACTGGGATAAAGGCTCCCATTGTGGTGAAGCTTTTTGTCTGATTTTTGCCTAAAGCTCAATTTTAGATGTGCCTGTAAACGTACTCAGTGATTGGCTTCAGCTTGATTGCAGCTTCATTACCTGTTTCGATGTTACCACTGAAGCAGAGAAGCTGCTTTTCTTATGGTGTCATTACAACGTTATATGCTGTCATGACAAATGATGTTTCATCCCTAGCTGTTCTCCTTTTAACTTCTGGTCGCCTTTGGTAGTGATTTGAGGATCCGTGATTGCACACCTCTACAACAGTAACATCCTGCATCTGCATCAACCTTTTAAAAACTAACGGGGAATTGCAGGTCATGGAGTAGAATCAGATGAATGGATAAAGAAAACTGATGTAAGAATCCAGCGAAGAACATTCAGAATCGATTAGCTTACAAACTTGAAGCAGAGGTGAAAATGACAAAGCAACCAGAAGAGCCAATTAGAGGCAAACAATGAGCAGCTGAAGCTGAGTGCAGGCAGGGGAAACTGAGGGAAGGAGACTAATTAACCAAGAGGAGCTGAATCAAAACTCAAAGATACTACAAATCAAGGGAGGTGAAAATACCACTGATAAAAAAAGACTAAGTCAAATTGCATTAAGATCAAAACACAAGAATTTGAACACAAATGAAGAAACACATGGGGCAACACCTAAATGGCAATAATGAACACAGAGGAAAGACCAATACAGATATAAATAAACCACAAGGAATTGATCAAAACACAGAAAAAACATCCCAGGATCATGACACCTTGTTAGACACCATCCTCCTGTGGTCTGCCACGTTCATTGAGCCTGATTAGAACATGTGTGGAACCACCTTGGATGTAAACCCCAACACAGTGCCTACATCCTGGACCTTGAAGACCAGCTACAAAAGCTGTGCGGTCAACTTACAACAGGAGGGACTTCAGGAACCAGTTTCCCACTCTGCACCAAATCACTGCTTGTAAGGCAGGAGGGGGCAGATATGAAACCCTCAGTAGGCCAGTACTGCTAACTCTGTTGTCTGTTTTATCGGATTGGGTAGTCAGTACAGACTAGATCATTCTAACACATGGATATGTTTTGACCTAAACCAATGGAATGTAGTTCAGGCTGTTAATATAGTTTTTTGTGTTATCTGACCAAACCACCCCTTGTTTGCTGTATCCCACAAATGACTTTTCGCCAACTTTAAACAGGACCTCCTCTGCCTTTTTCCCCAAAGTATATTTCCTTTGGCCACTCTCCCATAACGGCCAGATTTGTGGAGTTTACAATAGGTGTCCTGTCCTGCACTTGATTAGATTTTTAGAGTAAAAGGGCCCTGTATACATGCCACACAATTATTAGATATTCATAAGATCTCTCCTCTGTTCCTCTGACAGAATTGCTGGAGGAAGAGGAGATGCTGGAGGCCCGCTGTAAGGAGCTGGAGACCTGTCTGGACGAGCAGGAGTACACTCTGGGAGAGCTTCGAAAGGAGCTGGGTCACAAAGGGGCTTTGGTGGGAGCCCTCAGAGCCAACCTGAAGGAAAAGGAGCGTCACTTCCTGGAGGAGCTTAAACGGCGCAGCCACTGTTCCACCGTCCTGAACACGGAGCTTCAGAAGCAAACTGAGGCAGCAGCATACCTCTCCTTCCAGCTACACGCTGCCAAACAGAAACTACATCACCAGAGGATGCAGCAGAGGCAGGGAATCCTCGCCAGAGCCAACAGCCAGGGGGTCCAGCATGGAGCTGAGCAAAACTTCCCTCTCTTGGGAGCCTCCCCATCCTCTCCTGTGGTCAAACCCAAGCGTAAGAATATCAGGGTGTCTTCAAGGGTGGAGCGTGCTCGGGAGTGTGTCCCCATAGAGAAGGTGCTGGGCCCAGCGGAGCCCACAGCCATGCCGGACCCAGCGCTCTTCCTGCAGCCTCGCAGGCACAGAGCCCGCTCCAGACACACTGTGGCACAAAGACAGCCTCCTCTGGGCCTGGAGAGGGAAGAGCAGGAGGAAGGAGGCGGGGAGGGGCCGGTGGAGGTCCACAATGAAGGAGCCAGAATGATGTCTTCGGCATCAGCGCCCCCTGCTGCTCAGACCAATGCAGATTAGTGTCTGAGCATTTCTGCTTTTACCTACAGTGTGATCACTGTATCTTATCAGACTGTTAATGCTATTAACTGCTGGTCTGCACATTGACTGTATTATTACTGTGACTGGTTTTAGCTATTTAATTACCTTACAACTACTCCTAATACTTTTCTAATATGTACTTTGATATAACCTTAAATAACTTGCATAGCAAATGTCAGTAAGTCTCAGAAATTATGTTTGCACTGCTGTAAGATGCTCTGCATACTGTGGAGCCTTAATGCTAAAGCTTTGATTTGTAAAGACAGTGAGTTTGACCTTGGCTCAGCTGTGCGATCCAATCAGCTGAGATCTTCCAAGGCCGACTATAAATCAGGCTGCGTGTCCAAGTGTTTGTGTGTCCTCAACTGAGTCACAGCTGAAAATACCTAAGTGGGAGCAGAGCATGTATGGCCAAATATTAATCTTTCAATCACAATAAGCAGAAAATAGCTGATTAAAAATTGCAATTTATATTTTGTTTACAATTTGATGTGGAAACCAGTATTTTGTTCCACCTTAGAACTTGTGAGGCCTTTTTAGGATACTCCACTACATGTACCAATTTTACAACCCTGTCTCCAGAATACCATTTACTTAAAATAGCTCAAAAGCAAAGATTTTTAAACTCATTTTGAATCTGATGGAAAAACAGAATTCAAAAGTAATGGCTTGCATTTATGTAGCGCTTTTCAAGACTCTCAAAGCACTTTACAACATTATTCATTCACTCTCACAAGCAAGCTATGATTATAGCCACAGCTGCCCTGGGCAGAAGCCAGGCTGCCATATTGCGCCATCAGCCCCTCTGGCCAACACCAGTAGGCAAAGTAGGTTAAGTGTCTTGCCCAAGGACACAACGACATGTAGCAGGTGGAAGCTAGAATCAAACCCACAATTTCTGGGTTACAGGCTGACAACTCTACCACTGAGCTACAGCCGCCCTAGAGTAAATACTCTAGAAAGGGCATATATCATCCTTTTTACAACGTTTTGTTTGTTCAGGCTTGTACCACAGGATAGTTACATTAAATTTCCATGTCCAAGGTCAGAAAATACAATACAGAAAAAAACTCAACGCTGAACTTTACCATTATTGTGTAGCACAATGGCCACCCAAGACAAAAGCAGTTATGGCAAATTTTCCAGCTCTTTCAGGAGTTCATAAAGTAAAAATTTATGTTATTTTCCAGTGAGGAGAAAATGAAAAATGTTGCAGCAGTTGCTGGAAATCTAACAAATCGGCACCCAACCCTGGAATTGTGTGGTGCTCTTATGCTGACTGCATTCTGCCTGTAATTTGCTACAAACAAAAATGTATTAAAAAATAATTTTGGTAGTATTCAGATAGATATAATAACCTCTTCTGCAGTTCTTACCAGCATTACTACTTTGATGCACACAGCTCTCCCTTTTCACCCTGCAGCTGCGTCACCAAAATACTTAAGTAGTGAGCCACGTAGTGTTTGTCTAAAACATAGAAGTGAATGGAAGCAGCTAAAAGGCTCAATTCTCTACAAAGAATCAGCTCATGTTTTACTGCTTATGTTGCACTGCAGTAATGTAGTTGTCTAATGGTTTGTCTGAAACCCTGTCTGTCACTCTACTCAAACATCTGCACTTTTTTCCAACAAGTATTCATCTGATTTTTCTTTATCACTTCAAGCAACTCAGGTGGTGTTGGAAAGGCAGGTAAAATGCTGACATACAATTTGTGATTAATTTGGCTCAGACACTGAAAAAGAAGCACTGCTGTTTCAGATCATTTTTGTGGGTAAACATGTAGGACGAATGTTTGAGAGAGCGTTTATTCATTTGAACAATCCACAGACGTCCGCAAGCATTTTGTACTAGCAAAAGATGGATAAAAAATCTAAACCACTGAACTTCCAAAGTCGATATATATTACTTTAAAATGTGTCTGAAATCTTTTATACGTGCTTTAGGTAGTTTGATTGGTTGTCTGCTGAGTTTTCCTCCTAGTTTTTCATCCACAGACAAAATATCCTTTAAAGTAAACAGAACTTTAAAGACGAAAAAATGGATATAGATGAAATGTTTGCAACCAGGATCACAAAAATTTACATTTTAAATTAGGCAAGTTACTCTTCCAGCTTTAGTAATAATTTCTGTCTATGGGAACTATTTCAGTTTTTAGGTTTTAAACTAGAACGTGTGCCGCAGTGCCTGTCTTAACTGATGATCTTCAGGGTTTTCCTTTGGATTGAAGCTTTACAGAACAAGGCCACATTCAGGTGATCCTCAGCTGTGACTCATTGGACCATGTGTTTTTCTTGGCTCCGGGTCAGTTTGACCCTCGTCAGTTCATACCTCCATTTTATATACACATGTTGCCATTTTGTGTCAAACTCTGTGGCTGTCGCCCACCAAGGAATAGCCGGAGGAGGCCAATGGCCAACTCTGTGACTGACTCTATGTGGTCAGGCAATCTTATGTCATATAAGATTGCCTGACCACATAGTCAGTCACAAACTTATATCTCTAAAAAATATGATGCATATAACTTATATGCATCATATTTTTTAGAGATACAAGTTTAAAAGAGGAATTATAAACATATATATTAATGTCATTTTCTGGTGTTCCACCCCAGGTTTGTCAGTGAATCCCTTTGTAAACTCTCTGGAGGCACCGCTGCCCTACTCCTTTCAAATTCCGTACCCATTTACAAATCATTTAGTTCCCATGGTCTTAGCTAAATTGATTTTTAGTTAATTTTTATTGCTTATAACAGCTAATGGCTGAAACGTCAAAGGGGGAAAAATGACCAGCACCCAGTCTTCCTCAGGTGTGGTTTGTGTGCTGAACTGTTGCATTTCTTGTTGTGTGGAAGTTTCTTTTGACCTCAGGAGAACAAACAAAAGTGACTGTAGAGTTTCGTATTTAAGGAGTGTGAGTTTTAAAGGCTGGTCTTCTCACTTGTCTCTTTACTGTTAGAAATCTGCACAAAGACAGTAAATGTCCAGGAAGACAGGAGTCATCTGTGTCTGAAAACGAGAAGGTGGTGACCTCTAGTGTTATACTGCTAAAATATGAAATAAGTTAAAACCTTAACTCTTTTTTTAATCTCATGTAGGGGGAAAAAAAATTCTGCTGATGCTACGACTTGAAGGCAATATCTTAAAAGTAACTATGCCCCAGTAGTTACTACCTTATAGCAGAGGATCTGTGAGGATCTGCACAAAGAAATAAGCAGTAAAGAATGGAAAAACTAATTTCTTCTCTCAGTTTGGGATTTATATATACATATATCAAGTTTTACTGTGTGTTATTCTCAGTGTTATACTCTGAATTTTCAGTATTACTGACGTCAAACGTGATTTTGCTGCTGTTCTGATTTACTTATTCCTTAATCTATTTAAATGTTTAGCACTAGGTTTCACAAATATACAGCAATATGTTACTATATTATTAATTATTTGTATTTATAATTTAGGTTAAAATTTTTGAAACGCTAAAGAGGAATTACCTTTATATTTTTGTAATAATCTAACCTTCTGAGTTTGCTTAGTAGTTTTTGTCTGATAGATTTTTTTCTTTGCTTCCACTCACTAAGCAAACAGTAATATTATTGCATCTCCTTAGTTAAAATTATTTATTTTGTTGTGTTTTTTTTGTATTTTTGCCCACCCTGTATTTTTTTTGTTTATTAGATTTGTTGAACTGAAAATAGGATGTCTGGACTTTAGACTGTTAGACTCTCTTACTGCATCATTCTTCATACATATGAGCTAGACTTTGGCACTAAGTAATCTCAAAACACTTCTTTTTTTTCAACACACGCATTTGATATTTATTTTCCTTAAGATTCCAGCTGGAGTGACTCAGGATGGATTGGTCATTTTCAACTTTTTACAACATACTACCATAAATCTTACTTGACAGAGGCATAAAAACATTTTAAATATTTTATTTACTTTCCTCTATTAAACAGAAGAGAAAGCATCAGCAGCAGTGACCCCTATTTTTCTTATTGTTTTGGTCTCAAGTTGATTTTGGATCATTAAAACATTTCTCTGGACTGTATTTGGCTCCATTAAGCCTCGTCTTGGACATGTTTTCTTGTTTCTTTCTAGCAATAATGCTACAAACATAAATGAAGAAAAGTGTCCCTTTAGGTTCTTGTTCTGGTTTGGCCTGTGGCTGAGCATGAGATACTGACTGATTACCGCATATACTGTGCTGGAAAAATACGGTGAAACTGTATGCAAAAATTGAATAAAATGGAGGACTGTTGAGTGTGCCGACTACTTTGTTGTTGTTGCTGAAAGTTAATCTTAGAGCTTGATTTCAAGAAATTTTGCAAGTGTATTGATGAATTCACAGGAGGAATGTTATGTTGAATTCTTTTTATATTCAGTAATACTATTATTGAAAATGTAAACAAACAAACAAAAAACGGTTTAACCTGATCCAACCAATCCAAACGATAGGGCCTCCTAAGGACGTACAAGTAAAAGCAGAGGTTTTGTGTAGAAATCTCTCTCCATCTGACATTAAATTTGACAAAACTTTTCCTGATTTAGGTTAATTGGATTTTTAAAAAAATCATTTATATTTCTTTAATGCCAGGATAATTTAAAAAAATGTTGGATTGTTTTTGTTGCTTCCTTAAAATTCAGAAGTTTACCTATAGGTAAACTTCTGAATAGTAATAGTAATCCATAGTAATCTTAGTGTATACACTAAGATTACTATGCAGGTCAACAATTTGGGGAAGCTCACAAGTTGTATTGCTTGACTTTGAAAGCTTCAAATGGGTTAAGACACAAGTCAAATTGAGATAACACCTCAAACTCTTCCTTGTGTGACATGGAAAAAATCAAAGGAAATCAGGCAAAATATTAGGAAGCGGACTGTGGTCCAGTCATCATACTGTCCAGGAAGGAGATTGTTTCTTTGAGGCAAGGCAAGGGAATTTTATTTGTATAGCACGCTTTCAAAAAGGTAATTCAAGGTGCTTTACATGATTAGGGGATAAAGTAAAAACAGCAATAAAAGCATGAAACACACACAGAGCATATGACACGTAAAAATATAACTCAAAAACAGACATGAATTAAGGATAAAGTAAAAACGGCAATAAAGCATGAAGCACACACAAAACATGATACATGAAAATATCACTTAAAGGTAGCTCTAAACAGATGGGTTTTTAGCCATGATTTAAAAGAACTCAGTGTTTCAGCAGCTTTGCAGTTGTCTGGAAGTTTGTTCCAGATTAGAGGAGCATAGAAACTGAAAGCTGCTTCTCCATGTTTGGTTCAAATACGAGGGATGTTGAGTAGACTGGAGTTTGAGGACCTGAGTGGTCTGGGGGGTTGGTATAGTAACAGTAGATCTTCAAGATACTTTGGCGCTAAGCCATTCAATGATTTGTAAACTAGTAAAAGGATTTTGAAGTCTATTCTCTGAGCTACTGAGAGCCAGTATAAGGACTTAAGAACTGGGGTGATGTGCTCTACTTTCCTGGTCCTAGTGAGTAAGCGAGCAACAGCTTTCTGGATCAGCTGCAGCTGTTTAACCGACTTTTTGGGCAGACCTGTGAATATGCTGTTGCAGTAATCAATCCGACTAAAGATAAACGCATGGATGAGTTTTTTGAGGTCCCGTTGCGACATCAGTCCTATAATCCTCTAAATGTTCTTCAGGTGATAAAAGGCTGACCTTGTTATTGCCTTTATGTGACCCTGGAGGTTCAGGTCTGAGTCCATAACTACACCTAGGTTTCTGGCCTGATAAGTAGTTTGATCAGATCAGAAGTTTCTAGCTGTATTAACTGAAGTGGTGTGCTGACTCTAGATCGTTCCTCTGTCCAAAAATAAGTACTTCTGCTTTGTTTATGTTCAGCTGGGGAGAGTTATTGCACATCAATCCATTGATTTGCTTAATGGATTTACTTAGGGTTCGGATGGGTTCAAAGTCACCTGGTGACATTGTAATGTAGAGCTGAGTATCATCTGCATAGTTATTGTAGCTAATCTTATTGGTTGTTATTATCTGGGCTGGTGGGAGCATGTAGATATTAAATAAGAGGGACCCCGGGATGGAGCCCTGCCCCACATGTGATTTCTGTTCTGATTAAAAATGTCCTATTGAAACAAAGAAGTCCCTGTTCTTTAAGTAAGACTCAAACCAGCCAAGTACTGTACCAGAGAGTCTGACCCAGCTTTCCAGTCATTCCAATAGTATATCATGATCATTAACCTTGGAGACATGTCCTATGGTCGGATGAAACTAATATTGAAGACTGTCTTTAACTATACCCTGCCATTGTCACATTTGGAGGGCAAAAGGGGAAGCTTGCAAGCCAGACATAACCATCCAACTTGTGAAGTACAGGCATCGTGTTGTATGTGTGTTTTGATGCAGGAGGAACTGGTGCACTTCACAAAATAGATTACATTACAAGGAAAGAACCATATGTTGAAACATTGAAGCAACATCTCAAGTCATCAAGCTTGGGCAAAAATTTGTTTTTCGAATGGCAAAGACCCTGATCATCAATGATCATGTGCGTATAACCAAACCCAAATTGTCATCAAAGAGGAAAATGAAAAGTCTAATCTTAAATACACATGAGAGGATCAAAAAAACGTCTATTATATCAATATAATCCCTGAGTACGAATAATTTATTTTTAGTTTGGATATTATTTTAAACTATTGATGAATACATTTTGTTAGATTAAATCCCATTCATACATCCATTATCTATACCGTCCATCCTCTGCTGGGTTGTGAGGGAGGGGGGGGGGCAATCTAGCAATCATCGGGCGAGAGGCAGGGTACAACCTGGACAGGTTACCAGTCCATCCATCACAAATTGAAGTTGTTAATTTTATTATTGGTAAACAAATACATGTACAGATAGCTAAAACTAGAAAAAAAACGTCATTAAGAAGATCTGGATAAGGCAAAAATACTTATTGATGTATGAAAATATATAAATGTATAAACCTATTATTATTATTATTATTGTCCTTGTTTTGTTGTTGATTTTTTATTATTGAGGGAGGGTGTATATTTATTTATGTTGGCTAATACCTGGTGATTTGTTTCTGTGTTATTGTTTAGCATTTTCCAGAATAAAGTTTATTTTAATGACTGTATATTCATTCCTTCATACTAACCTTCATTTTATACTAATTACAGTGGGGCAAAAATGTATTTGGCAGCCACCAGTTGTGCAAGTTGTCCCTCTTAAAAAGATGAGAGGTTTGTAATTTTCATCATAGGTACACTTCAACTGTGAGAGACAGAATGTAAAAGAAAAATCCAGAAAATAACATTGCATGATTTTTTTAAAGAATTTATTTGTATAATGGTGTAGAAAATAATTATTTAGCACCTACAACCAAGTAATAATTCTGGCCCTTACAGACCTGTTATTTCTTCTTTAAAAAGCTCTTCTATCGTCCACTCATTACCTGTATTAATGGCACCTGTTTGAACTCGTTATCTGTATAAAAGACACCCATCCACACGTTCAAACAGTCAGACTCCAACCTCCACCATGGCCAAGACCAGAGAGCTGTCCAAGGACACCGGGGACAAGATTGTACACCTGCACAAGACTGTGATGAGCCAATCTACAATAGGCAAGCAGGTTGGTGAGAAGAGATAACTGTTGGAGCAATTATTACAAAATGGAATAAATAGAAGATCACTGACAATCTCCCTCGACCTTGGGCTCCATGCAAGATCTCACCTCGTGGGGTACAAATGATCTTGAGAATGATGAAGAAACAGCCCAGAACTACACAAGGTACACTGGTCAATGACCTGAAGAGAGCTGGGACCACAGTAACAATAGTTACTATTAGCAACACACTTCGTCGTCATGGATTAAAATCCTGCTGCTCTCGAAAGGTCCCCCTGCTTAAGCCAGCTCCTGGATGATCCACAGGAGGAATGGAAGAATGTCATATGGTTAGATGAGACATAAAATAGAACTCTTTGATATAAACGCCACTCGCCGTGTTTGAAGGGGGGAGAATGCTGAGTGGCATCCCAAAAACACCATACCCACTGTGAAGCATGGGGGGGGGGAACATTATGCTTTGAGGCTGCTTTTCCCCCAAAGCATAATAACAGGACAACTGAGCCGTATTAAGGAAAGGATTAATGGGGTCAGGTATCGTGAGAGTTTGTTCAAAAACCTTCCATCAGTGAGGGTATTGAAGATGAAACATAGCTGGATCTTTCAGCATGACAATAATCCCAAACACATCGCCTGGGCAACAAAGGAGTGGGTACATAAAAAGTATGTCAAGATTTTGGACTCAATCCAATAAAGAATCTGTGGAGGGAGTTGAAAGTCCGTGTTGCCTAGCAACAGCCCCAAAATATCACAGCTCTAGAGAAGATCTGCATGGAAGAATGGGCCAAAATAGCAGCTACAGTGTGCAAACCTGGAGAAGACCTACAGGAAATGTGTGACCTCTGTCATTGCCAACCAAGGTAACTTTACAAAGGATTGAAATTAACTTTTGTTGTTGGTCAAATACCTATCTTTTGCACCATTATACAAATAAATTCTTTAAAAATCATCCAATGTAATTTCCTGTAATATGTTGTTCACATTCTCTCGTGGTTCAAGTGTACCTGTGTTGAAAATTGCAGACCTCTTTCATCTTTAAGTGGGAAAACTTGCACAATCTGTGGCTGCCAAATACTTTTTTGCCCCACTGTAAATTATGTTAATGTTCCTTATTCTTAGTTCTCATCAATATCAAGAGTGTTTTATGGATATTTCAGTTAAATGAACATTGATCTGGTGTAAAGAATGACACTGCTTCCCTGACAGTTTCTGTTAAAAAACGGTAAGCCTGTCATCATGACTTCTAATTTAAAAAGCTCATTTTCACCACTTTGCCGCTGCTTCTAAGTATATCTGGCTCACTGCAGCAAGAAACGACGGAAATTCCCATTCCTTTCCAGGATTCGGATAATTTAGATCACATGTGTCAAACTCAAGGCAGGCGTGGCCAAATCGGCCTGCCATAGTCATTTACTTGGCCCTCTGAACTCTATAGAGGAAAATATAAATAGAACTTTTAAGTTCTCTTTATGTGCACCTAAATGCTATCTTATCAGTCAAATGAAATCAGCGTTTATTTGAATAGTCCTAAATCACATCATTGTGAGAAGATGTTCAGCATTATTTAATTTCAAGAAGTACTTGTCAAATGTGGAGACAGATATTCCTTAATATTTTAATGGTTTGTTATAGATAGTTTGGTCAACATTTTCTGCCACAACTAGCCCTTTAAGAACATTCATGATCTTGATGTGGCTCAAAATAGAAATAAGTTTGACACCCCTGATTTAGATGAAACCGGATGGCTCTTTGGTTTCGTAAATGACTCTTCACTTGGTGGATACCTTTCAAAACAGGAGGCTTGTATTTTGGATGTGAACATCCGTGCATTATGATGTGAGAAGTTGCACAGCTAAAAATCCAAACTTGTACAACAAGATTTTTACCCTGAATCAAATAGTCACATACATACGATTCATTTTGAGCATGTGTGTAAAAATTTCACCTGTGAAAAATTCACACACAAACTTGCTTGGAATGTGAAGTTGTAGAAAATAAATTAGAAATGCTTAAATGGGTTTTGCACGTGTCAATTTCCCCCCACAACATGATGCTGCCACCCCCATGCTTCACAGTTGGGATGGTGTTCTGAGGCTTCAAAGCTTTCCCCTTTTCCCTCCAAATATACCGTTTATCCTTATGGCCAAACAGTTACATTTTTGTTTTGACAAACCACAGGAAAATGTTGATTGTTGTCCCTTTGTGCAGTTGCAAACTGTTGTCTGGCTTTTTTATGGTGTTCATGAAGTAATGGTTTCTCCTCCCTGAGTAACTGTTCAGCTCATAGTGATACAGAACGCGTTTTACTGTGGATAGTGGCACTGTCTGATCATTTTCAGCCAGCATATCACGAGTTCTTTTGCTGTTGTCCTGGGGTTGATTCGCACATTTCGCACACCAAAACAAATTTATCTCTAGGATTCAGAATTCTTATATCTTGTAGGAATATTTTGTTGTTAAAAAGACTGGGGATGCAGATTTTGGCTGGGTCAGGGTTTGCCTTGCCGAAAATGTATGCCCTGCTATTTCAAAAGATTGAATAGTTATGGGTGATGTAACATTTTCTACATAATCACACAAGTTCTCTGGGCTACTGGTGTGGGTTGAAAAGGAACATTTCTGGGTTGAAAAGAGAAGCGGTGCAGATTTAGGCAGCCTCTAAATCTCCACTGCCAAAAGAGCATGCCCTGCTATTTTAAAGGAAAAGAGTCTTATGTGGGACTCAACATTTTCCACAACATAATGCATGTTATTTGGGCTGCTGCTGTGAGTTTCATACCTGTGTCATCTATTTTAGGGTTAAAGGAGATGGGATGCCAGAGGGAGAATTTAATAATTTTGGGTCTATTTAGATTTTTTGAAGAGGGTTACACAAACAACCAGGGTGGAGGTTTTTATTTTTTTTATTTTTTTACTTTACTGATAATTAAAGTACTGCATTAATATAATGACCTTTCAGGTGATTCATAATACCAAAATTTGATTGTCTGTTCACTAATCAAAAGATTACTCAAACAAAAACAAAACATGAATATATTTCTTCCATAACAGACACTAGGGAGCGTACTGTGTATTCTACATATTCTTTAATTTATGTATTTGAGAGTTTTTAGACCAACTGATAACTAAAGTGTGGACTTTACAATCAAAAGCGGACGAAAGGTATTCTCACATTGAGTCCTGTCTGCACCCATACTAGTCTTTAACCGCTAGTTTAAAAAGTTTGGATGTTATGCAAACTATTATGCTGTTGGTACAAAATGCGGGGAATGTGACCAGCACAAAAAATAGTCTTTAGACACTCTGACTTTAACACAATAGACTCAAACATGTTCAGAAAAAAACATTACTTTTTCAGGACGTGCATGCATAAGAAACATGGTAATATTACGAACATTTTTTAAAAGTGGGCTCCTCATATTTCACTGTTTTCTCATCGATATGCAGGAGTTTTGAACGATGCGCATTCCCGCGTCAAGGCATGCGCTTTTTTGCATAAACATATGAGAATCATAGATTGTATATAAACAGAACCCATGCTAAACTGGAGCTCGTATTCCCATTGGTTGAGCCCGTAGCTCTGACAACACCTCTCCTCCATGCATTCCCCCACCACCCCGCTCCAGCGTTTGGGTGATTTTGTCGCATATGGCTTTCCGTAGCGCCACGCTCAGTAGGCGGAGATCGTCCACGCAAAGGCAAAGAGGTCAAGAGGAGGGGAGAAGGAAACCACGTGTGTTCAGCACCACCACCATGTACAGCGCTGTCCTTCCTCTGTAGCCTTGTTTTTGTAAGCCTCTCTTACCCTTCGCATATAGACTCCGGGCCCCGTGTGAGCCTCAGAAGTAGACCGGTTCTGATTCTCGTTTTCTACTTCAACGACAGACGAGCCGCACACTGCTGAGAGCCGAAGGCTGCAAAGGGGGGGAGTGTTTCTGCAGCCACACACTGACTGCCGACCATGGTAAGCAAGACAGATGACATCCCGGCATCAGTGCCTGACTGTAATCCGGCCGATCTCCAGCGGGATGGAGCTCAGGAGGGGACGGGGACCAAAAAGAGCAGCGTGAAGGAGTCCTGCGGCTGTGGTGAGTCCTGCTGCAGATCCACCGAGGTCATCAGGCATGCAGTAACAACACAGTGTTCTCAGAAACGGTGCAACACGGAATTCCTCCTTGACTGTGTTTAGTCACATTTGCATGCATAATCCTACTCCTTAAATGCCTTTGACTCCGTTCATATTGCACACTTCAAAGTGTAGGGAATCAGAGTTAAGGGTAAATTTGCTGTCCCGTCATTCTGAATGAGAAGCATCTCACCCCCTTAGTGATGCCTAAACTTTTGCATGACCGTTTTTAACATGTCGGTCTAATGTGATTTAAAAAAACAAGTATTATTTACTAACATGGGCGTGCTGTGTTTCAATATCGCTTTCAGACGTTTTGCTGACTTAGGCCAGGGCACTTTCCTGACATCTCCTGACCTAAATAACTACTTTGCGGTGTCTTGCATCCAAAATACAAAGCGTCTAGCGTCCAGATTTATGACCGTAAATAAAGTCTGTGATGTTCTGTGGGATAACAGTCATACTGCAGTTTTGCGTTGTAACTGTCATGCACTTTAGCCCGACATTTCCATTACACCATGCTAACCCAAGCAGCTCTGGCTGCACACTCTTAGCTCCCCGGGCTAACCAGCTAGCATGCTCATATAGCCACCGCTCCTGCTGCTCTGTCCGGAGCCTTTTCAGGCCTAAAACCCTGAAAGACTAGCGCTGGGAAAGCCGGATATCGGTGTTCAGGCTTGAGTCGATAGCGCAGCACATGACAGTGTGAGCCAGCTCACCCCGACGCACATGTTCGGTAACAGCGTGTCAGAGGAGCCGACTGAAGGTCACCTTCACTAGAGCCTCTCTCTGCCCGCAGACACGCGGAGAGCGCTCGGCCACACTCACAGTTTTGCACTAAAGGGGCCGTGTGTTGGACAGTGTAAGTGACAAGTGTAGTCCATCGTTATAACTTGGCTTAAAGTCGGGTTTTCTGCTGTGACGCCGGCGAGCCGCTCAGCGGCTCTGACCGGTGTTGTGTCGCAAAAAGCGCCTTTGCCGTAAAAAGACGCTCTTCACAGAAAACACGCTTAAAAAGATTTTTGTAAAGCAGTTGTTACTTCTGATGACCTAACCGTTGTATTTATTATTAATAGCGAAACTGTGAATAGTTAGTTTATGATTTGCGATATATTCATGCTAGGTTTAGGCTGAAGTTGGTTTACGATTCGACACTCCACTAAAGGGCTATTACACTGTTTTTATTGACTCAGCCCAACTTAAAAGTCTAAAACACTTCTGGCAAACTTTGTTTGTTTGTTTTTGTGTGCACCGCTTAAAGATCATTTTAAACCGCATTTGTTATGTTGTGGTTCTTTACTCTGTTCAAATGGACAAAAAGTGTGTTTTGGAAGCATTTTTGTTTAATCCACCTTGGCAATGCTAAAATGGTACTAAGATGCTAAAATGGTACTAAATATGGCCCCCAGCACAGATAGTTGATATAGATGGACACCTAAAAATAAAAAAGCTTAATAGTGGATCTTTGAAACTATAAAATCTTCTTAAAATGGAAAATAGATTGAAAACTATATAAAAAAAATGTTAGTACATTTTATAGATCAAACATTTAGCCAATTAATCATTAATAATAAATAATTTAAAGCCAGCTGGTATTTTTAACTTGACTATTTAGTTAATTACTGACCTTATGTTTTAATTTAACCTGTTTACAAACACAAATGGCTTTTTTTGTATTTAGAGCATATTAGATTGTCTCCCTCTTGTAAACAGCAGCTTTCACACAATTCAAACCTGGATGATATGATTTAGCACCACTATCATAGTCTTCGGAACAGTTTATTTATAAGTACTTTTTTGTTCAGGAAAAGTCGTTTTTAGTAAGAGTCATGGAGCGTATAGAGCGTATAGCTTTTGTGATTCACAACGTTGATGAAGGTTCTAAAAATTGAACACTGTGTTTTAAATAATCTGGAAGCAGTGCAGAGTCATTCTGTCTATGTTTGATCTTTCAAACTAATTTAGATTTTAAACCAGAGCTGATCAAAGGTCGTCCAGGGTCCTTAAAAGCGGCGTAATAGCCCTTTAATGAAGCTACAAATCGGACACCAACTTCAGCGCCGACGCACAGGCTGCCGCTGACGGCAGGGTTGCGCTTTACGGCACAACACCTGGAAGCGGAAGCTCGCTGTGGCAGGAGTCACGATGAGCGGCGAGGGGAGGAAAGGTTACACTAAAAACACAGCGGGAGTCGCGCAAGAAGAGGTGAGTGAGGTGGAGGTTAAAGATGGTTGTGTCGGCAGACGGAACCGATCTGGGCTCCGTCAGGTCAGACCTGGGAGTTTAAAGGCTGCAGAGCTTCAGAAGACTCTGCAGCAGGTGGTTCTACATGTGGAGAGGACATTGAGTTGTCCCTGTGGCGTTGCGGCTGCATAGAGGGGACCAAGAGATGTGTGGGTTTTATTTTGGGACTGGATGATGAGTTGTCACTCACTGAGCTGCAGATTCATCTTAAAGATACTAAAATCAACAGAAGACAACACTTGCATTTATTAAGTTTCCTCTTTCTTGGTTGTTGGGATTTCCTTGATCTATGTTTGGTATTTTTTGTCTAATTCAAAAACAATATGCACTCTAGTTATGACTCCTTGTATTTGTGAACAAATATCTCTTCTGCTTTCTAACTGCCCTGCAGACTGTATTTGTTTGCATGATACTTTAATAAGATTGATGGCCTAATCGTGTGTCAGAGGAGTTGTAACAGGAGCAGCCTCTCAGCGGGTGGCACTGCGGACACATTAAGGTGAGGGTCACTTTCAGTGGCTTTAAAGAGCTTAATGCTCTCGTGAGTGGAAGAGCAGCCTTGGTTAATCCAGGAATCACTGACACTGTTGGCACTGCTGCTCAATGCAAATAGATCTATAATTTCTAGTATGTTTTAGGCATGGCGTGGTAGGTAAAAACACAAAGGTTTCACGCTGTAATCTAATAATCATAAAAGCAACAATCATTGTGACTGCTGCTAAAATATTCCTTATCAAAGTTTGATAGTACTAGTACTTAAATAACATTTATTTATTTCTGTAAAGAATTAATTAAGCAAAAACTTAGAATAAACACCTGTTTAAATGTAGGTTTGCATATATTAAACTGATATGAGCTGGGTAATTATGGTAATTTTCTGACTATTGAGCGCACCTAACTAAGCTGCAGCAGGTACATTTTTAAAAGAAAATACATTTCTTTACATATATAGGCCGCACCTGAATAAAAGCCGCACGTTTTCATGTTGTAACATGGGATATTTACCGTACCTAGATTGACAGTACACAGAATAGTTTTTTGTTTTGTTTAATTTAAGACGTTTTTTTTGTTTTTCCCAAACTCTACCTGAAAATCGGCAGTACAGCATCAACACAACATGACAGTAAGATGCCTGGTTAGAAAATATAACATACCTTAGCCAACCAGAAAAGTAATTGGTCGCTATCTTCATCTTCCTCACTAAAGCCACTGAAGTCATCTTCTTCAGTGTCTTCATGTCCTCTGAAAGCTTTTGTCATCTTTTTACGCTAACTCAGTTCTTCCCGCTGCCTCTACCAAAGTCTCATCATCGATTCCTTGATGTCAACCACACATGCAGTAGCTATTTTCTTCTTTGACGGCCAGCTTGATTGCCTTTAACTTAAAGCTACATTTCTTCATGTGTGCATGAAAACTACTGGTAGTGTCTTCTTCGGAGCATAATCTTTCCCCACGTCTCTCACTTTTGCACTTCCTGCTACAGTGCCCCCCAGAGGCCGTTAGCTAGTAAAGAATCTATAAATTCCCCAGCAGCAGTGTTGTATAGGCCGCAGGGTCCAAAGCATGTGAAAAAAGTAGCGGCTTATAGTCTGAAAATTACAGTAGTCAGGCTATCTGCTCAGTTAGTGAGCCCACAATTGGCTGCTTAACAAACATACTATTGGTAGCTTGCTGATTGTAGATTTAAAACAGCAGTTCCTTAATATGAAAGATGGGTGGTACTTCTTTCAGCCATCTGACCAACAGTGCACAGCCGCAGGCAGCGAAGAGGGAGACCGGCTGGAGAAAACTCCAGACCCTCCTCCACTTTCTCTGGATCTAATTGAAAGAATCTTGAAAGTAGGGAAACACTTTGTAACTTCCTAAAATCTCCACACAAGAATCTAACTCATGTCTTGTACTTTTTTTATTTTGTGACCCAGTTCAATTAGAAAAGTAATATTTTTCATACCTTGGAATTAAGTTAAAATCCTTCATTAATCATAAACATTTAGGTATTTATTAATTTTAGTTATGTAAAAAAATGTGAGCTGCAGTCGGTCTATCCACCTGCAGGCCTCCTAAAGTCTTGAAAAAGATGGAATATACTTTTAATAATTTTCTCTGTGCCTTTAATATGTTAAAGAAGCGTTTGCGTTTCCAGACGTTGCTACTCATTCCAGTTTTTCAAAGAATGGAAATTCAGTTTCTAGAAGTTAATTACTCTTTTATATAGATTTACATTTAAATGGCTGCCTTTCACTGTTTCAGCAATGTTATTTGGGTTTGGGTGTGAGAACCCACACAAAAAAAAAAAAAAAAAAAAGAAATTAACCCCTGGCCCACTTTAAACCAGAGTTTATAGGTGGAGTTATGTTTCCTAAACTTGGCATGATTAGGGGTGAGGCAGAGAGTTATTGTTTATTTCTACTTTTCAAACTGAATAAAGCTATTAAAGTTTACCATTTGTCATTTTTAAGGACCAGTCACAATTGGAGAAATCCAAGCATCATAGATTTTGAAATGGAACCGATCTAAGTTAGTTTAGATGCCCAAAATGCTGTGAAATAAACCCAACTGCAGTGTTGCTTTTCATGATTTCATCATGAATCCTCACTGATGCCTGAACATTTCCAGGTTAACCATTGTGTATTCTAATTGTAAAGAATGGTACTGAAGCTGAAGTCTGGGTCTTGAAGAAGTGTAGAAGGTTTTTTTATGATGGAAAATGTTTAGTAGCCCCGTAACTATGTTCCCGTAAGCAGAATTGCAGAGAGGCCTTGTGTGATGTTTTTGTTTTCGGGGTTGTCAGGCTGGTTAATTTCGCTCTGGCAGCAGCCATGGTCCTAAAGTCAAGGGAACCATTACTGTGAGCCTGTTGTTGTTGTGATTTGACATTGTGTCGAATACAAATTCCTGTTTCATGCATTTTTTACCTTGACCTCGGAGAACCCTTCCTTAGCGTTTAACTTTATGGCTTCTGGTAAGGTTAGTGTTCGCCTGGCAGTTCACTGTTTTTGCACCAAAGAGACTCTAAAAGGAGATGTTATTCTGGGGTAGGACTTTGAATCACTGTTTAATTCAGTGTAATTATGGTGTTTTCCTTATCTGTGTCGCAAAGAGATACACAGACATCCCTTTAGAAACAGTGTTGGATCTTGTCCCTTGATTTAGCTAGATACTAACCTCATGCTTTAACTCTGTTGGCACATATTTGCTCTTGTTTTCCACAGTTATTAATCAACTTTATTCCATTATTGTGGAGCTTATTGAACTCAGCTTTACAGGGCGTAGTCTTTTGGAATTTGTCATGATTTGTAGACCTTGTTGCCTTTAGATACAATAAATATGGCTACTGCTAACAAAATAAAACACGTTATGTTATATGAACAAATCATCTGGCAGGGAGTGGTATAAAATAATTATATAATTTGTGAACAACAAACAGGTTTAAAAACAAAATCCTCCTGTTGTGTAACATCTATATTGTGTCAGAAAATGAATTAAAAAGCTCTTGAATCTTGATATTTTGAGAGGTGCTATACTTAATCTGGACATGTACAAGCCCGAAGCTGAGGGCAGGTCAGCCTGAGGATTTTTTTTCTCCTCAGACATGAGACTCCTCATTAAACCCTTTTTTTTTGTTTTTGGTGGCCAGTTCAGATCAGACAGTGATAGATGCAGTTAGAATAGATTGCAGATTAAGTCTATTGTCTTCTCCAATTTGGGTGGTAAATTTAGCATTTTAATCTTTAAAAGAACCAACTGCATGAACATTCTTCTGTCTTGTATAGAGGTAGGAAAGCAGTGGGCTGAGAACACATCCCTGAGGTACACCTGTACACAGTTTGTGGATTACGTTAAATACATAGATTTTGTGATACTGGAGTTCAACTCACTTGACTAAAGCTCCCAAACCCATTTTTTTATATCTTATGCTGAAACATTGTTTTAAAATGTTGTTGAGACGATGTTCTGCTCGGGTAAGAAATGAAATGCATGAGAACGGATCAAGCTACACTGTAACACTCGACACCAAGCCCGCCGCTGCCTCTAACCTATTAACTGGAGTGACCTCTCTCAAGCTGTTGTACTTGTTATTCAGAGCGTGCCTTCATCCACCGTTTCAGTGCATTCGTAGTCAGCTGGGGTCACCGTTCAGCTGTGAAGCCCCCCCTCCTTTCTGCCTTTAGTAACCCTGACACTGTTAAACTCAGAAACCAGCAAGGACACATTTGCAGCAGTTGTGTCCCTGTGAGGGGAAAAAAGTTGTCTGACAGACGCATAGTTGGCCCAATCTTTGTTCAAATTAACCAGTCTTATGTTTATACTTGGTATTTGCACTTTTCCTTGACTCTGGGAGAACCACAATTTGTGTATTTAGAAACAATGTCTTGAGCTCGGATGTTTAACAAAATGTTAAAGTTGTAGCTGATTTAAATACTGACACCTCCTTTTTTCCCAAGGCTTCCTCGCTGTACTGCTAACAGTGTTGCAACAGTGTGTGTCTCAACATACTTTTAGCTGGAAATGCAGTTTCTAAATGAGTTGGTTACTTATTATTGAATTTCTCATACAATCATTTGGAGATTCTTCCTTTTTTTCTGTTGGATTGTTACAGTTTATGATTAAAAGTGAAATAAATAGTATCCATTTTGTTTTACTGTAACTGCCCAGAGGTAAAATACTGTAGCTGTGCAGCGTTCCTCTCGTTTGTTGGCCCTTTCATGCATTTTTTATTTATAAGGGTAACAGTGAGATTATCCAGAGCCAGACAGTTTGTGAGCTAAGATGGTGTCCTTCTGTCTCTGATCAGCATAATGAAAGCACTATATTAGTTGAGCATAAGTAAAAAAAGAAATTGAGATGGATGAAGGATAAGAAATGTCCACCTGAAGCAAATGCTAGGAAAAACCTGAGCTAAAAGAGTCTGAAGTTCACCATGCAAGAACAGGCATAAGTTTTTGTGGAAAACAGGGTTCCTACACACACGCACAAAGGGTGGAATTTTATTTCACTGTTTTCCAAATATGGAAAAAAATGAGTATTTCCATACTTAATTTGCTATCCCATTGTCTAAAGATTACGTGTTTGAAACCTGCCCCCTGTACAAGTATTTGCCATAAATTTATTGTGAAGTTTTTAATTAATATTTCAAGGTGAACACAAGGAACTGGGAAGTCTAGAAAAGTACAAAATGTTTCCTTAAAAAGTGTGTAGAAATCTCGGAATAAGTATGTTTGGTGACGGGACTTGTACATCCATTAAAAGAATAATAGCTTTCAACATGGTGTAGCAACGTTTTTCCCTATCTGGGCTCTGAGAACCTGTACGTTTCTTCAACAGCAGGTCACAGCGCAGATACAGCCATGGTGAACGGTGACGGTGCTCACACAGAGGAGGGAGAGTCGAAGCAGGATGGGAACAGCGAGGGGGATGACGGCGAGGACTCCAACGAACAGGAAGTGATAGTGATCCAGGACACTGGCTTCACCGTTAAGATCCAGGCACCTGGAACGGAGCCGTTCGACCTGCAGGTACAGATTAACTCCTCGGATAGATAAACCAGCAACAGTTGTGTGTTGGCCAAGAAAGGCAGCTTATTAAGGGAGTCTGAGCGGGTTCTAAGTAAAATACCCTTTCACAAACAACAGACGAAATGATTAAACCTACTTACACATGCATCTCCTAATCTCTGTTGTTCGCCAGGTGTCCCCCCAGGAAATGGTGCAGGAAATCCACCAGGTGTTGATGGACCGCGAGGACACCTGCCACCGCACCTGCTTCTCCCTGCAGCTGGATGGAAACGTGCTGGACAACTTTGCAGAGCTCAAGTCCATCGAGGGTCTGCAGGAGGGCTCGCTGCTCAAAGTGGTTGAAGGTCATCTCTCTTGTGTTATTATGCTACACTAACACTGCAGGAGGCTCTCACTGATTAAATACAGCTACATTAATTAGAGCCTCAAGCTTTTCTTAATCTAACCACATATTGTGAACAAAAAATATACTTTTTGTGGGTTAATATTAGTATTGGTTCCCCACAAACATCTGCTGGATTTGATCCCCCTTTGTGCAGAACCCTACACTGTGCGTGAAGCCCGCATTCATGTGCGGCACATCAGAGACCTGCTGAAAAGCCTGGACCCCTCAGATGCCTATAATGGTGTGGACTGTAACTCCCTCTCCTTCCTCAGCATCTTCACTGACGGAGACCTTGGAGGTATGATATTTGGAAGTGTTAGATAAAACTGTCTCACCCACAGAAGGCTGCCGGTTTGACTCTTGTTCCGTTGGGGTCTCGCCAGTTTCGCATGTGGCAGATTAAAGGGCGGGGTTCCTCTCCACTGTTGCCGTAGGCTTGTTCAGGACAAAGGATTGCTCCAAACTCAGCAACTCATTGTAATCAGTTGAGATTACATCTATTGACTATGATTGTACTGTTCTAAAGTTAGGATTATGATAAATTGTCTGTATTTAAATCTGAAAGTGACTATGTGATTTAATTATGTTGGAATTGACAAAATATAAGTTGATTTCGTTTGACTTGCATAGGGGCTTGAGATGACATTTTTGCAGTTTTACACGACGTATATTAATAAACTGATTTGAATTCAGTTAACACAGCAGGGAGGATAAAAATCCATGTACAGCATCCTAACGTATGGAGGTTTCACTTAGGTCTTCGTTGTGTCTTCAGATAGTGGCAAGCGAAAGAAGAAAGGCACAGAGCTGGAGCAAATCGACTGCACCCCTCCAGAACACATCTTGCCTGGCAGCAAAGAGCGCCCCCTGGTGCCCCTCCAGCCACAGAACAAAGACTGGAAGGTGAAAATATACCTATGCTCGGCTTCATCTCTAGACATTATGTGATGATATAACCGGAGAGTGTGTCTCATTTGTCAAAAACCAACCATGGGTTAATGTGACTTCATTAACAGCCCATGCAGTGCCTGAAGATCCTGACCATGAGTGGCTGGAATCCTCCACCTGGAAACAGAAAGATGCACGGCGACCTCATGTACCTGTACATCGTGACTGTGGAGGAGCGCCATGTCAGCATCACGGCCTCGACACGAGGCTTCTACCTCAATCAGTAAGTCTGCATTTAACTTTTTCAGTTCCTTGTACAGCTCTACTGACCAAGTGGTGCCAAGTCTATTGATTGTCAGGATTTTATAAGTCACCATCTTGAAGAGTTTTGATTGCTTTATTTGCGTCAAACAATAAGGAAAGGCATCGTTCATAAAGGTGTAGAAATATATTTCCAGGACACAGATTTAGATGGCAACAAAGCAAAATACAGAACGGCTGTTGACTGGACTATGAAGAAGGACTGCATCATCGCTTTGTATTATTCTTGATCTGCCATAATTTGTTCCAACCATTTTCCATAAAACCTTGGTTGTAAACGTTTCAAATGGATTTGGATATGGATTTTCTTCAGGTGATTTAGAACCAGTTCAGGTTTCTTTCATGTGTAGGTGTTTTGAGACTGCTCTACCTCATTGTTAATGACTTATTATTAGATAACGATGGTAATGCATGCATTTCAGATCGACAACCTACACCTTCAACCCAAAACCAGCCAACCCCAGCTTCCTGAGCCACTCTCTAGTGGAGCTGCTGAGCCAGATCAGCCCTGCCTTCAAGAAAAACTTCACCTCGCTGCAAAAGAAAAGGTTATAACATAGTTACTGTCGAACCTTTTTAATGTCCCCACATTTGTTTTATGCTTTAATAGTAATTGCTTTTTTTGTGTGTATTTTGCAATCTGTGTTACTAGTAAAAAAAGTTATGGTGCATTTGTAGTCAGAACTCGGAAAGTCTGAGATTTTTTCTAGCTCAGACTTTGACTTTCAATATGCCCACTCATTGCATCAACAGTAAGTTGTATTGGAAATATGTTTATTTTATAAGACACTTGTAAGAAGGTGTCTAAAATCAGGGTTACATGTAGAGCCTGCAGCTCTAAACTTAACAAATTAAAAGGGGTGTTTGTATATGGAAAGTACAGCTTATAACCATGTTTATAGTGCCTTGTCCACACATAGCCGGGTATCTCACAAAACGAAGGTATTTTTCTACGGTTTGGCCTGTCATCCACACGAAAACACAGATTTATGGCACCAAAAAAGTAACTTTTTGAAAATTTCGGCCAAAGTGAAGATCTGCACTTTCTCCGTTTTAAGCCTTTGCAAGTGGACAGAAATAACCGGAGTATTCGACTCCGCAGTGTCACTTTCCGCGACAAAAATGCTCCGAAATCACTTGTGCGACCTGTGTTTACACTCAGAAACAGCATTTATGCCCTCAGAGATGTGTTGGCATTATCGATTGTTCAAGCGCTTTTTGCTTGCTTGTTTTTACAAGTTCTATTACTGCTGTATGTAGAAGTTAAAACATAGAAAGTAACTTTGAGTGGATAGGATTTGGGGGAACTACTGCCCCCTACAGGTTTGGCATGTCTATGAATGTGCTTAACAACACACTTGATGCGGTAATTCCCTGGCTACGTGTGTACATGGTCTAAGAGGTACTACCAACAATGGCAACCTGGGTGACGCCATATTGGAATGCTGACTTTTCTGACTGTGTTAACTGGAACGATGTTTACTCGGGTGTGACATCAAAAACAGCTCTGAGTTCTGACTTCGGGGTAAATGGAACACACCATTAACCTTTGGTCAAAACAGCTGAGACGTTTCACTGGTTTTTCCACTGCAGAGTCCAGAGACATCCGTTTGAGAGAATAGCCACGCCTTTCCAGGTGTACAGCTGGACGGCTCCGCAGGTCGATCATGCCATGGACTGTGTCAGAGCTGAGGATGCCTACACCTCCCGCCTTGGTTATGAGGAGCACATACCGGGACAGGTGGGTGCAGCTAAATCTAGTTGTGGATGATAATGTTAGGAGCTTCCAGAGCATACATGTGTGTTCCTTTCGCCTTCAGACCAGAGACTGGAATGAGGAATTGCAGACCACGAGAGAGCTGCCGCGGAAGAACTTACCTGAACGACTACTGCGGGAGAGAGCCATTTTCAAGGTACTGTGGAAACTCTCAGGTCTTGTAAGTATACGTAGGAATAGAGTGTTTATTTTAATGTTTGTTATCTCATATAGGTCCACAGTGACTTTGCAGCTGCTGCCACACGTGGGGCCATGGCAGTAATTGATGGTAATGTTATGGCAATCAACCCTGGCGAAGAAACACGCATGCAGATGTTCATATGGAACAACATCTTCTTCAGTCTGGGCTTTGATGTGCGGGACCACTATCGCGAGCTCGGTGGCGACGCTGCCGCCCATGCTGCACCAACTAATGACTTGAACGGAGTACGTGCTTATGGGGCGGTGGATGTGGAGGGTCTCTACACCCTGGGAACAGTGGTAGTGGACTACAGAGGCTATAGAGTAACTGCACAGTCCATCATCCCAGGGATCCTGGAGCGGGAGCAGGAGCAGAGCGTCATCTATGGCTCCATTGATTTTGGAAAGACTGTGGTGTCTCATGGGAAATATCTGGAGCTGCTTGATAAGACCAGCAGGCCATTAAAGGTCAGAAACTATTGTATTTATTCTATTCAGTGTTATAGGGTGACTGAATAAATTTTCCAAATTGTACATGCAGTTCCTTAAATGTTTTTTTTAATATCAATGTTTGGTTTTTTTTATCATAAAAAGGCCGGTTATTAAAAAAAACAGGGTTTGTTGATTTAGGTATTGAGCTCTTGTTCCTTATTCAGATCAGTACCCATTCTTCCCTGTGCTGTAGTTTACTGAAGGCTCATCGTTAAGGCCATTACATTCTCCGCAAGAACAGAGAAACTTTTTCTTTTACTCAAAAATCTTCTTTCTCCCTGGGGACATTTCACACTTCACAAGAACTCAAATGCAGAACCCCTATGAAGTGTTAATGGGCTTCCCACATTAGCACAGCACTTTCATACATCATGGACAAAGCAGAAAACTTTCTGCCAGAATGTTCATCAAGAACAAGCTGCCAGAACTCCCAAATCAGAAGGAATATAATTATGTATGCAAGTTCTTGCTCCCCTTTGAGAGAGAACAAAGGTTTCAAGTCTTGTGGAGTATGTACAGGCCTTTAATGCACTTTGAAGAAGAGTTATGTTGTCGGTCTACCAGTTGCACTTTCTGGCTAGTTGTCTATCACCTACTTTTTCAACCAGGTACCTACCTGTTGCTTTTCCAGGTTGGTTAACTACCACCTGCCTTTTCGGCTGGCTAGTTACCACCTGCTTTTTAGGGTTAGCTAGCTAACACTTGGCTATCAAAACCTTGATAGCCAAAAACTGTCAGTGTGGCACCCTCTTCAGGTTAAAACTCTACAATGCACTTGAATTTGAATCAGACATTGCCGTTTCCTTGCTAACTATCTATCACCCTTTGAAACACTACTTCCTTTTTACCCCATGACTGACACAGCTTTTAGAAAATGTTCCCTAATATTTGGTAATCTTCCTTTAGAGCCTGTCTGTTAACTAAAAAGGTCCCTTGCTGTGAGAAGGACCCTGTTGTGAGAAACGCAGTGTCAAATGTAAAGGCACTGTTCCTGCTTTTTCAGTTGTATGCTCACGCCAGAGTTCAGTTACTTTAAAAAAGGGAAATGAATATCTGTAACTAAAAGTCTGTTTTTGTATTGCCTCATTAACTTTCCAACCTATATACTTAAAGAGCAACTCGACAAGTCTTATTCCACCGACATTTCCAATTTGAAAAATCCAGCTAAAGGAGGTGTTTCCTTGGCGCCAACACTTCCTTGCTATTCCAACTCCAAATCGCTATGGAGGTGTGGCCGAGACTCTGCTACTGTTATACTCCACAGCGGGAGGATGGCTGACTGCTGACGTCAGCCATCATCGCAGAGGAAACGGCAATGTCTGATTCAAATTCAAGTGCATTGTAGAGTTTTAACCTGAAGAGGGTGCCACACTGACAGTTTTTGGTAGAAAATTAATATTTTTGAAGGTCAGAAACTAATATTTCTACTAAAATACGGGGGGAAAAATGGTTTATCAGCAAGAAATTTTTTTTGATTTGGGGGTGAGTTGCTCTTTAACATGAGGATCAGGGGCTCATTAACATGTTTTTGTATGCTATACATTCCAGGTCCAGCAGCACAAAGTGCTGAATGAGAAGGATGAATCAGTGGAGTTGTGCTCCTCCGTTGAATGCAAAGGCATCATTGGTAATGATGGCAGACACTACATCCTGGACCTTCTTCGAACCTTCCCTCCTGACCTGAACTTCCTGCCTGTGGACGGAGAGGAGCTGTCTGCAGAAAGCCAGCGCCAAGGTTTCCCCCGTCAGCATCGTCATCGTTTGGCTTGTCTTCGCCAAGAGCTCATTGAGGCCTTTGTTGAGCATAGGTCGGCGTTGAGCTGTTTTTCTTGAGGTTTTGTGTTCCTACTACTGAGTTTCTAATGAAACTATTCATGTTGTTCCTCTTTAGGTATCTTCTTTTTATGAAGATGGCAGCATTACAGCTAATGCAGCAAAAGGCAAACAAGGACTCTAAGAAAACAGACATGCCTGCCATTACGGAGACCTCAGAGGCAGCGACAGATGGCAACATTGATACCACACAGACCACTGCTGCAGAAGTCTCAACAGAAAGCACAGACCCAACAGACAACAGCACCTCTGCTGTCCCACAAATGGCAACTGAAAGTGAAGAAAACTCTTCAAAGCCCACAACAAATGGGCCTCTAGACCCCACAGGCACGCAGAACGGAGAATGCAAAAGCCCACTGGAGGGTAAGGAGCTTGAGGAAAGTATTCCAGGATTAGCGCAGGCCAAAGAGCTGGCGGAGACCTTAGTGTCCGAAGATGGATCTGGTATTGGTACGTCCAGAATTATCCAAAACAAATTAGGGCCAGGACAATGGAGGGAGAGCTACTCTGGTGGATGATTGCATCAACTATAAGCAGTGAGAAATCCTAGAGAGGTGGACCAGACTATAATTTAGTGGATGCAATTTTAGCGGATTTATTTGTGACAATAGCAGCAGAACATTCAAGTAACGAATAAATGTAAACATAATGCTGCTCTCCACCTGATTAACTGTCCCTGCTAATTGTCTGCCTACAGTTGGAGAAAAGTTGGCTGCTGATTTCCCCCCCCTCCCAGCATGTGATCCCTGTGCAGTGCAATTTGACCCTAATACTATGGATAATCACTGGTTGTGGTGTTTAACCCAAATAGTCTTTTGTTGAGTGATTTGTGTGCTGTTCAGTTGGGGTTTTATAAGCATTTTTAAAACGGCCTGAACTAATCAATGGTGTGTGTGTGTAGTGTAGATCAGATGGTGGTGGTCCAGGACTTAGGCCATGTCTATAGGAAACTGCAATGGATGGATATGGTTAATGTTTGCAATCTAAATTTCATACTGGATTGTTGCAGTAACATAAAAAAAATTGCAGAATAGCCACTGCTTCAAAAAAGAAACAAAGAAGTTATGTTAAAGCGGCTATTTTAAACGTTATATAAACATGGTGTAAGATTTAGCTATTTTTTAATCATTTGTCAACTTTTTTTAAATTTTAATGAATATAAATCTGCTGACCAATAGATCCCAAAAGCCGGGAGGTGGTCCTCAATGCCTGCAAGGCCGTTGGCTCCATCAGCAACACTTCATTTGATATTCGCTTCAACCCTGACATCTTCTCCCCAGGTAAGCATGAAAACAAAGATTTAACTGGTTAGAAAGGCGGTTGCATCGGGAGGGTTACTCCTTGGCGGGTCATCTGACCTTTCTAGTTTATGCATCAGTTATAAGGAAACAAAATGTTGTTCCGATTTATGGGTCGTTGGACTTCCAATCCTGTATATAAACTAAAAAAAGCCTTGGAACATCTTGCAACAAAAGGAGTCTGACTAGACCACCTCACGTTTCAGTAATCTTCACACCCTTTTCATTACATAAAAAAAACAACTGACATGTGTTTCTTCTGTTGAATCAGGGGTGCATTTTCCAGAGGACACCTTAGAAGATGTCCAGAAGCAAAAGCAGCTCCTCAAAGATGCAGCTGCCTTCCTGGTGACCTGTCAGATCCCGTCTCTGGTCAGTGAGGTGTTACTGGTTTCCTACGCATTCTTGGAAAAGCGTGGCATTTATTTTGGTCAATTTTTGGGGGAAATGTTTGAGCTACTAGACTTGTTTCATAAAGCTATTATCGAAAAATCTGTTGTTTCCAGTTTTGATTTATATCTAGGTCACATCCTTTAAAGTTGCCAACCTAACGTTTTTGATCTTTTGGGTTTTGAGCTACTGATGGAGCCCACAGACAAGTAAATAGTAATTTTCCACCCTGCAGAATTGAAAGATAACTTCAGCCTCATGATCTTTTATGAACAATAGAACATGCAGATAATAAAACCCAACTTGGTGAAAGTTTTCTTCTGAAATGATCAGAAAGTTTCAGACAAATCTAGAAATTAGAGTCTGGAATGTTATGGAAATAAAGAATGTGTCAGAACCTTAATTTGAGCTGGATTTTTATCCAAATGTAAACTTAAATCCACCTGTGTGTGTATGTCAACCAGGTTAAAGACTGTTTGGACCATAGCACTCTGCCCATGGACGGAGCCACACTAACGGAGGCCTTGCACCAGAGAGGCATCAATGTCCGTTATTTAGGGACCGTTTTGGAGTTTGTGGACAAGACCCCAGCCAAAGCCCAGCTCGAGCACTTTTACGTGAGCCTGATTCCACAATTATGGAAGTTTTCATCTTACATGCAGCCGTTGTAGAGAATATCCAGTTAACTTTTAATACTTTTTCCCTCCCATCACAGAGAATAGGAATCATTGAGCTGATCACAAGGTGTGCAAAACATATCTTCAGGACATACCTCCAGGTTTGTAACTTTACACTGCTCAACACAGTTTAGTGAATTTCCCTATGAAGCAAACTAAAATTCAAAATTATTTGCATAAATGAAACAAAAATGCTATTCTAATTCAGCTGTAGAAACTGCTACAGTTATGATTGGTTTTTTTTTTCTTTTAAGAAACTGAATTTTCAGACTAGTATCTAAGCTGATCGATTTAGTATCGTGTCACTGCCTTCTACAAATGGCAGCACTTCCTATGGGAGGAAAGTTGACTATGGTTGGAACGAGAGTCTATCCAACATCTGGGCTGCTCTGCGCAATAAAAGCCCAGAATGATCAGATAGATGTGCTCAAATATCATGCCAGAGAAGACAAGCAAATATGATATAGTCACCGGTTTGCAACTTTAAAGAAAGGGACCTTCAATAAAAAGTGTCTGGAGTGACTTTTTCTCCTGTTACTTCCATGTTTTTCATTATGTTAAAATTCAACGTTTTGAATTAACGTCCTAGTATTGTTTAACATGTCTAACATGACATCCAAGCTCACAAAACACATCTGTTTGCTTATTTTATGTTTTTACAGTGAAAAAAACCTCCAGACGTTTCATTGACTCCTAATCAAACCATAGATCCTTCTTTCTCCCAAAGAGGGGGCATAAACACTGCACAAGGGCCAAGTACCTGGATCTTTGAACCCATGTACTAGAGTTTAACTTCTTTCAAAGGTGGTCGGTCTCCTAGAAGTTTACTAATGTGGGCTCGGAATCTGAGTTTTGAGTTATAACACTCAATGTTAATTTGATGGGAAAGTTTGGGAGAGGAAGAATAAAGGAGGTAGAAATGAAACCTTCTCATATTTCAGCTTTCAGTACCAGAGCTGCAATAATAGGAAAAGATCAGCTTCTGAATCACACCAGGTTTGCAATGACTCTTGGTTCTTGGTTCTGATCGAAAGTTCACCCCGACTGAACGGTTCTCTGTTCTGGCTCAGTTCGTTTAACTTCTTGGCAGTTACTCACTTTGGATGTAGAAGAGGATAATATGGAGGAAAAACAAAATCAATGTCTGGCAGGACTTTTACACCAAATTAGGTGGACTTGGGATAACATGAAGGATATCTCACGTTAGACAGTTAATATTTAAAACGGATTCTTTTTTTCTTCTTTTTTTCACGTTCTTTACACAAGAGGAAGATGGGGTAAAAAACTTAAATGCAGGGAAAGGCCAGATCTGAAACGTCAAATGCACATAATGTTTCTTTTAATGTCTCAAATGCTTTGTCTTCATGCAGGGTGTGGAATTATCAGCTCTTTCTGCTGCCGTGAGCCATTTCCTGAACTGCTTCCTGAGCTCCTTCCCCGACGCCGTCGCACACTTGCCTCCCGACGAGCTAGTGTCGCGTCGTAAAAGCCGCAAGCGTCGGAACAGGGTCCCCGGCGGCGGCGACAACACGGCGTGGGCCAGCCTGACGCCCAGCGAGCTGTGGAAGAACATCGCCGCTGAGGCTCAGAGCTATTATCACTTCAAAATCCAGTGGTGAGTCTCCTCTGTCCGGCCACCAGCTCCATCACAGACTTGGTGTTTGGAAGCTGACTTATCAATGCGTTTTCTTACAGTGAGAGTGTTGACCAGGTTGTGGAGAAATACAGCCTTCAGAAAACCACCCTGCTCAGAGAAATTTCAGTCAAAACTGGCATCCAGGTAACAATCTTACACTGTATGGGAAAGTATTTGGTTTCAGTTGTTTCCAGGTCTGGATGAGTATGGAAAAGGGTTTCCAGACTTTCCCCCCCTCTTCTATTGTCTAAACTTGGTGTCCTTCCTCCCTTCTGGTATTTCCAGGACATATAAAGCCTTCCCACTGTAGAAATGCAATAAATTCATGGTGAATGTCTTACTTTTTCACATAAACCTTTAAAGCTGAGAAATAGATTGAGCCTTAAGAAGTCAGATATTTTTAACCAGAACAGATCCAGTCTACTTAACTTGACCTTTACAATTTTCACTCCTATTCATTTAATTAAAGAATTGGTTTTATTTGATTTCTAGATCTTGTTGAAGGAGTATAATTTCGACAGCCGTCACAAGCCGGCCTTTACCGAGGAGGACATCCTGAATATTTTCCCTGTTGTGAAGCACGTAAACCCCAAAGCCTCAGACGCCTTCCACTTCTTCCAGAGCGGCCAGGCTAAAGTGCAGCAAGGTGGTGCTCTCCTGGTTCCCCTTCAAATAGTCGAACATTACGTTTTCTGAAACAAAGAAGATAAACCCAGCTTCATTTATGTAGACTTTTTAGTTAAGTTATATTTTTTTTCCTTTGCAGGTTTTCTGAAAGAGGGCTGTGAACTGATCAACGAGGCTCTGAACCTCTTCAACAATGTCTACGGAGCCATGCACGTGGAGATCTGCGCCTGTCTTCGCCTGCTGGCCCGCCTTAACTATATCATGGGAGACCACCCTGAGGTCAGTAAATAAAGTCTGTGTTAATTTATAGTTTTGTTTCCTTTAGACCATAATTTACATGTTTCTTTCACGTTGTAGGCTCTCAGCAACCAGCAAAAGGCAGTTCTGATGAGTGAAAGAGTCCTGGGCATTGAGCATCCCAACACAATCCAAGAATATGTGAGTTGTCAGAAAATCAGCCCTCGTTCGTGTTGCACTCAATAAAGTGAGATTCTGAACTGGATGCTTGTTGTCCCTTCTGTCAGATGCACTTGGCTCTTTACTGCTTTGCCAACGGCCAGCTTTCAACCGCCCTGAAGCTGCTTTATCGGGCTCGTTACCTCATGTTGTTGGCTTGCGGGGAGGACCACCCAGAGATGGCGCTAATAGATGTAAGTGCTGTCTGTTACATGCATTTGTTGCTAAATATCAAGAGCCTGATAAACCCTTAAATTTTTCCACATTGCACAAGATTACAACCACAATCCTCAATGTATTTTATTGGCATTCAGGCGATAAACCAACACAAAGTAGAACTGTGAAGTGGAAGGAAATGAATGGCTTTTCAAAATTATAAATCTGAGTCTGGTGAGCAGAAACATCCAGCTCCCTCTTACTCCAATACTTCTAAATAAAATCTGTTGCAACCCATTGCCTTCACAGGTCAACTGCTTAATAGAGTAAATTAGTGTTTTATTTTAATCTCAGTATAAATCCAGCTGTTCTGTGAAGGCCTCAGAGCTTTATTAAAGAACAGGATAAGGAAGACCAAAGAGCACACCAGACATGTCAGAGATGAAGATGTGGAGACTTTTAAAGCAGCGTTTGATTATAAAACAATCTTTGAACATCTCTCAGAGCACTTTCAGTCTGTTATCCAAAAATAGAAGGGGTATGGCTTAGGTGTTGGAAGAAAGCCATAAGAAATCCTCTTTTTAGTTTGACAAACTAGAAGTAAAAAAACATTTTCGTGGACTGAAATAAAAATGAAAACGAGACTTTGCAACTAAACGGAAACTGACTAAAACTGTAATAAGTCTTCATAAACCTAACTAAAATGAACTGAATTTATTGAGAAAATTTGCTTAGTTTTTCGTTTCTGTCTCTCATCCGTTAGTATAAAACTTAGAGGGATTATCTGTCTGTGTCTCTCCCTGCTCTACTGCGTATGTTGTCTGCAGAAAGACACGATCATACCTTGTCGTGCTGTTGGTTGCACAAATCGCTTTGATTTAAAACAAAGTTCAATACAATTCCATTGACTCGCACCTCTTTCAAGGCAAACAAAAGACGTCCTTGGTTGTGAGCAATCAGAAGAAGCAATGGAACAATGATCAAAAATGCAACAATCTGCAGTGATTACATCATATCATGTAAGCCTTGGCTAACAAACTACCTAACATCGCAAACCAACATTGCAACTGCAAGAGAACTGCAAATGATAATCGTAAGAACCGGAGCTATGTAAAGAGCTGGTGTAGGCTGCGTGCACATTCCGTTGTGTTGATGAACAAATAATCCCTGTTTTTTGTTGGTTTTTTTTACTACTCACTGCACCGCATTATGCCAACATATGGCAGTTATGTCAGTCAAGTTGCCTGTGTTGCCGCGGTCCATCCACATCTAGCGTCATGTCAGCAAAGTTTGGGAGAAAGCGCCAGAGTCCAATTTGGGTTATTTACCATCTGAATATGTGCAGAAATAAACAAAAGCATAAGTGTACTCATAATGGATTGGCTTTTGTTTTGTAGTGTTGGCAGTTAGTTTCAGTGTTTGTTTGTTTTTCAGAACTGTAGCACTTGCATTTATTGTTAGGCTTTCTAATGCACAGATGCTGTCATTTTGTTTAAAGAATTTTTGATAATTACTCTTGCCATATATCTTTTATACTTGCCTGATATCTATGGTTGTTCATCTGCCAGAAGCCAATACATTTTTTAAAACTAATAATTTTCTGAGATTTTGTTACACTTTTTTTTTTTTGTCTTTCCCCTGGTATGCAACTTGTTTTCCAAAAAAACTATAACGTAAATTAATAAAACCTAAGCTGAAACTAAGCATTTTCAAAAAATTTAAACTAAAACAAATTGTAAAAAAAACAACTAATTAAACTTAAAACTAATAAAAATTTTAACTAATGAAAATTTAAAAAGTATCAATCTTGGTCACAACCAATGTGCTACATGCTAAGCATTAATGTGGTGGAAAACCAACAGTCTATATTGTGAAAAATGGTAATGGCAGCATCATGCTGTGGGTACGTTGGCCAGAGTTGATGGGAAGACAGATGGATGAAAACTGAGGGGGGAAACAGTTGGAGGGTTGGATTTTCATGTGTTAGAAAGGCCCAGTCAAAGTCCGGATCCACAGTAAATCTATTCAACAATCTGTGCCAAGAGTTAAAAATTGATGCTTACAGACTCTCTCCATCCAGTCTGAATTATTGAATTGAGTGATTGTGCCAAAAAGAATGAACAGAACTTTATTTTTCCAGATGTCCAAGTCTGTAGAGGCTAACCCCAAAAGGTTTGGGGATGAATATAACTGCACATTACACTTTTCAGACTTGTAATAAAGATCTGTAAAAGCAGGTATCCTTTTTGTTTCCACTATATATATCTGCAGTACTTTGTGTTGGTCTGATGCACAAAACCCCAATAAAATACACCGAAGTCTGCAGTTCTAATGTTAATGAATGTAAAAAACAAAACAAAAAACAATGTATGACGTTTTTGAGATACTGTAAATCCTAATATATCTCTTGTTGTTCTTGGCTTCCACAGAGTAATATTGGGCTTGTGCTTCATGGAGTGATGGAGTATGATTTATCACTGAGGTTTTTGGAGAATGCCTTGACCATCAACACAAAGTATCACGGAGCTCGTTCACTCAAAGTAGCCCTCAGGTGAGCAGAGATTTATCTTAGCAGTGCATGCAACAAAAAAATAAAAATACGTTCTTACTTTATGGTTTACTTCGCCTCGTTTTTCAGCCATCATCTGGTTGCGAGGGTGTATGAGAGTAAGGCAGAGTTTCGCTCTGCTTTACAACACGAAAAAGAGGGTTACACCATTTACAAGAACCAGGTAGGCCCGGCAGTGGTTCACACACTGGTCTTTATCCTTCCTGCCAAAACAAACCTCTTAATTCTGCTACTGTTTCCCCATTCCAGATGGGTGAGGCTCATGAAAAAACCAAGGAGAGCTCAGAGTATCTGAAGTATCTGACCCAGCAGGCTGTAGCTCTGCAGAGAACCATGAATGAGATCTACAAGAACGGCTCTAACGCCAGCATCATGCCTCTCAAGGTGAATGCTCCGACTCCAACATGTTCTCTCTCTCTCTCTCTCTCTGTGGTTAGAGAAAATCCTAATTACTGAAGTACTTATGTCACCCTGTTTTCCAGTTCACTGCTCCCAGCATGGCCAGCATCCTGGAACAGCTCAACATCATCAATGGCATCATCTTTATTCCACTCAGGTAAAGTCAGAGAAGAGCAGCCAAGATTACAAGAGTCTGTGTCTCAGGAGGAAAATAATAGAGATGAGGGATAAATAAAATGTTTTATTGAAAATATGTGACTATCAAGTCAAAGCTTTTTAATATGTCCTGTTTCTATATTAAACATCAAATAGTAAGTCTTATTTCATGTGGGCTAAGAGTGGAGGCCCCAGTGAACACTTTTTGTCCCCAAACCTGATCCGACTCATCTAAGAATAGACTGATACGACTCCTCCTGTTTTAATATTAAATTAGTGTTATTAAAATCACCGGTACGTATATTCTTAAACATTCAGGAGCACCAATATAGCACACATTTCATCAGTCCCACTCATAGTTTAACGAAGACTCCTTAAAACGCTGCTCCTGCTGGCAGTGTTTACATCCAGAGCAGCTTGCTGAAGTGCTAGATTAACATTGGCGTGTTAATGCTCGTTTTTGACATCACTTGTTTATATTTAAGTTTTTAATGCATTTCAGCGCCGTTTCACTTAATTGTAAGGACAAAACTAAGAAAAAGCGGCAGTAGCCAGTACCGTCTCTCTTTAACTCTAAGCTTTTCTGTTATTTATGTATTCTAATTCCCAGTCTTAACAGACATTCACTGCAATCGTCAAGTGTTTTTGAGACCTCACAGAATAGAAACATGTTTATGATGTCTGAGTTAAAAGATTTTATGTTTAATACTCATATGTATGTATCATCCTACTCACTTGTGGTGCTTATTTTGCAATTTCTTTCCACATAATTATCTTATTAAACCTGGTTAAGATCAAAGGAACAGTACATGCAGAAATAGGATATGATGCTGTGTTGGTGCTCTTTAGAACTGGCATTTGGTTGAACACCTCATTAGGAATCATTTTGATAAATAACGTGAAAACAAAACAGGGGATGGATGTAAAATAAATCTAGTTGCATCTTTTTTTCCCTTTGCAGTCAAAAGGATCTGGAGAACCTGAAGGCAGAGGTGCAGAGGCGGCAGCAGCTGCAGGAGCTGGGAAAGAGCGAGGAGCGCGCAGAGGGCAGCCCACTTGAACTAGAAGACAAAATTCCTGTTGATTAACATTTGGTAGCTCCAGACACAGCTGCTTTCTGCTTAAAGAAAAGGAGAGAGGGAGAGGCTGTGATGCAACAGCCAAGTGATGGAGCCTGTGGACCTGAAAACTAAGTAAATCAGCTTTGAAATAAACAGGATGAGGGTGGGGTAAGAAGTCCTGGAAAGAAAAACTGTATGGACCGTAGGACAAATTAATGCAGAGCTTCCTACAAAGTAGGAGAGGGTGGGAGGAAAATTACAAGTGGCATAGATTCAGTGTAAAGATGAGTAATCTTGGGCTCAAGAGTGTGATGATTAAGTCCCTCAAAGTGTTGGCTGCTTAGAAAAATTACATTTGAAAGGATGACTGCAGCTAGAGAAGAGAGACCAAGAATGACCATGACATTATGTACCAGAGCCTTATCTGCCATATCATCATCCCAAAATAATTCTTCTTGTAAGACCCCCACCCTGACTCCTCAAAGGTGCTCTGAATGAAACGGCACCGAGCCTGCCCGAGAACTCCGGGCGTGTTACTACTGTGCACTAACAGACCAGAATAAAGGCAGTAAACTAGAGATTTGTTTCCAACAGGGCCTCAGAATGTAAACTCCCATCTTTATACCTTATTTTGGTCACTTTGTAGCAATCAGACTTCATCCTTAAACCTCCCTGGTCAATCATGATTTTTTTGTTCTGTCATTAGTATGTGCTACATCCCAGGACAGTTCCCGCTGTGCCCCTTTGAGCAAGCAGTCAGCACAACGAGCTTTGAACCGATCAATTAATTTATTTTAATTTGGTGGGGTTTTTGTTGTTTCTGTTTGTGTGTTTTTAATGTGTCTTGATCAGCAGTCCGTTTAAGCCATGTCTGTTTTATGGAAAATGTATAGGGGGGGAGAGAGATGTATAAATCTTGATTGGATTTAGGGCAGGTACATGGTGTTAAGGGAAATCAGATCTCAAATACGTCCACTTTAAACCGTAGATATATCCAGATATATAAATATATACTAGATGTGTTCAATCTTTTATTTTTACATTCAAACAATATACATGCATGTATGTTTAACAGTGTGCATCTGTGTGTAGTCTGATGGAAAATCTGCTGAGCAGGACTGTTGCTTTCCAAATGTTTTATACCTCTGCACATGTTAAAGCTGTTAAATCGCTGATGCATATTTTCTTAAAAACATCCATGGTCACCAATGTTGTAAATCTGCTTATGTATGAAGTTGGTTGCTCTCCTTATCATGGCACAACCTCTCACTTTTGGATAGTTTGTTTTTATTTTGTTCTGGCTTTGAGATTCAAAAACTAGCCAAGATTGAGCGGCACTTTTTTGTGCAACTGCATGACCAAAAGTGGGCAAAAAGCAGGTATGATATTGCGAAAAAAAGAAAAAGATCTGTTTGTACACATGCAATGTTTCCCATCTATTGTAGTTTACTTAATTGTTGCAGTGTGTAGATGTGTGATTAAAGCTATAGAGAGAGGATGCTGGAGTTTTTGATTGTTTGTAGATGTGTTATACGTGGCACAAGACATGCAAAATGGACTTCGAGTTCAAGCCCTAAATGACGAAATCCTTTCTCCCAAAACGTGTCGCATCAGTTGTGGAGCCTGTACGTGCCTCTTGTTTATGCTTATGAATTGAACTCTGGTCATGATGGGTGAAATTTAGCAGAATATAAAGCCATTTCTCTTTTTTTTCCGGGTTTCTTGAATCAGATTTTTTTTCTATTTGACTGTTTATGTACTTTCTCCACAGTAACACCTGCACGGTCCATAAGGGGGCGCTAAAACATATTTTGGGGGAATGAAAACTAAAAATGTGCTCTAGGTGCACAAATAAACACATTTTTTGACAAGATGTGATAGATGAATGTGTATAAATTAATTTAATCACTTAAATTACAAAAAATACCATATATGCACTCACTTAGCCTGAATTGGAAAGCATATGTGGATAATGTGTATTTGACTGTCCAAGCTGTTTTGCTGTATTTACCATAGAAAGAAAATCCTGAAAGATAACATTTTCTGACTAATTTCTCTGTTAATGAAAGATTTTATGAATGTGTAGTGGCTAAATCCATGCTCCATGGCTGTGTTTCTGGTATTTGTTTGATGCTCTTTACATACTAATCTAACTTCTTTTTTTTTTGGTCTGACTCCTTTTATAATAAATAAAATAATTTGGCTAAATATTTGCTTGGTTTCCTATGAATAACCAAGGATATTTTGTGATACAAAAGTATAAAAATCTAAACCTGTAGTTTAGCCAAGCACCTGAACAAATTGTTTTAGTGGAAAAGCGTCAGTGTTTTCCAGGTCTGGATATGAACCAAACAAAACAGTTTGGCTGAGAAAAAATTTGTTTCTGGACTTTTACCCCCTAAGGAATCTAGATTTAAAAATACAACAACGCAGAGTTGGCTTTCTGAGCAGGTCTTTAATTTAAATAATTTTATCATATGTTGTCTTTGTTTACAGTTTGGGATATTTACTTTTTTCAGTGTTAAGTACAGGAAAATAATTCAAAGCAAAACTTTAGAATTGTCATATGAAAAAATGAAGGAACTCAGGTTTATTAGTCAATATATATTGATCGTGTTTTATATGCACCTTTGTGATATGCAAGGTGGGTAAATGCTTGTTAAAGAAATGGGAACAAGAAATGATTTCAGAAATCTTACCAAAAAAAGGTAAAGTGAGCCAGCGTTCTGATACAAAACTAACAATGTTTTTCACACAAAAGCAATTAATAAAAATATAGCAGAGAGAAGAATTAGTTAAGATTAATTGAAAACAATTGGGTAGTACAACTCATCAAAATATCAATGAACTCAGACATGAGGGTAATTGAAGGGAAAGCAGCCCTATGATGCCAACCTAGATGTATTTTACACTGTATAACAATGTATATATGTAAAAATATAAATCAAATTCTTTAAAAAAAAAAGCAAAAATTTAAATAGCCATGTGTTGGAGAACTGTTTCATACACCAAAACAAAAAATGTTAGTCAAATTTTCTCTAAACATTTTATGTATTTACTAATAAGACAAAGAATAGATAAAATCACAAATGTGATAAAATACAAAACTATATTGTTGCCCTATTTGTGCGCTGCTGATATGTTAGACATTCTTTAGTTATTAAATTAAAAGTAATGGATTTATCTGTTTGGCTTTAGAACATTCCCTTAAATCTACACTTCGTTGGTTCAGCCCAAACATCTTCATATTTCCCCCCAGCAATTCCTCATTTAATACGAGTTGGGGTTTTTTGTGCAGGGAGGAAAGAGTTAATCCCCAGATATAAAAATAAATACATTATATGTTGTCAAGGACGTGCGCGCTCCCGCCGACCAGTGAACGCGAGCTGCCTGCGCGCTCTCTAGCCAAAGCGACTGCGGTAGCGCACAGGAAAAAAAACACACACACCAAGAAGAAAAAAACAAGCGAGTCGGACTCGGAGCTGAGGAGACAGGACGCTTTACCTCCACATCTCAAGATCACACTCTGGAGCAGGAAATCTCACGCCCTGCCGGGTCGTGTTAACGTCGGAGGCGGCTGATGAGATCCAGCGACGGGGGGGAAAAGGGTGAGTGCTGTTATTTCCCGGTTACGGCGGCGGCCGCAGTCGAAGGAATGTGGCGTTAGGTGGGGAAAATGACGATGTGGCTGTAATTGTTGCACCTCCTTTTTATGTCTCAAAATGGCGGACAGGCCGCTTGGACTGGAGCAGCAGGTACCCTGTCAGCGGACTCTAGCCCCGTTTTCAGACGAACACGTCTTATGCCTGTACGGGAATCGAGTGCGGTTCTTGTTACGCGAGTATGACATGGCTCTCTGAGCTTGAAGGGAAGTCATGGCGGCCTTTACGGGGAAGAGTCACTGCAGCGGCTAACTTTGTGCCCGGGAGGCTAACTTTACTGAGGGTAACTTTGGCTAAGCTACCAGCTGGAGGTTGTCTCCGGTTAAAATGATCAGTAATGTCTACGTAGCTCCGTTTATAGATTCGAGCCGCTGTCCTGGGAAGCAAGCAGCAGTCTGTTTTCTGTGGGGTCCCAGATGTTGACAACCTGATTTTTCCTATCCTGTAAAAACAACAGTCCTAAATGTTTGGTCTACCTCTGCTTATTTTAATGCTGGGAGTTGCTGCGTGTTCCCACGGCTGGTGTAGTCTGTGTTTGCAGCTACAAAGGGCGTGTATTGACATTCCACTGATGCTTTCAGGTTGTTTGGATGCGACTGTAAGGAAAAGTCAGATGGTCCAGTTAGGCTGACATACCCCCGGGTCTGTTTCCCCAGCAGATGGTGGCTGTCATTCAGGCAGATGCTGACTGACGAGGCTCCCATCATCAGCTTGGTTGGGTCCCTGTTGGGGAAATCAGGGTGGAGCACATCGGAGGCGATGTGTTTCTAGGAATATACTCGCTACCCTGTGTCTGCCTGCGTTTTTCCCCTCTTTGTGTGCATTGCCACTTTCACTTGGAGCTCACAGAATTATGTTCTTCATACCTCGACTGGATCTTGGATTTAAAACATTTGCCAGTGCATGGGTAATTTATTCTCTCCTCCCACGTCTTGCGAGGACTGTCCAGTTTATTGGTGGGAACTATGGGCTTTTAAGGAAATTGTTTACTTTTGAAAGCAGCATTCTGTATTAGAAATAAACCCCGATCTTTGCTCTTCTTTCAGGTAAGAGGATTTCTCTTTGGGTCCACAGTTGTCTTGAAATGACTCCAAAGAAACACAGTCAGGTTTACAGTTATGGTCTTTCTCAGTGATCTAATCATATGCAAAACAAATCTTGCCTTATGATATATAGGCATGAATAGGGCTTAATGGTTTGCATGTTTGGATTTGATTTGAATTATTGGATTGAATAAACTTTAACTTTATTCTCTCATTTCTGATCCATTTCTTCTGTAATATTAGACTAAAAACCAGAAAAAATGAGTGTGGAAAAACTCTGAAATGTAAAAAATGAAAACTATCAAGGAATCCTAGGTCATGTTGTCTTTTCATACCCCTTTCAATGTCTTGCTTTGTTGATTTTAAATTGGAGAAAGAGTCAGATGTTCTCGGTTATCCTCTAGATATGCTTCAGTCAGGCTTTTTCTGGCCAAAACTAATTTCTGGTGATCTTTCTGACGTGGTAAATCCTACAAATTATGAGCTGATTTTTCTATTTCTAGTTTGATTGGGGTAGTAGTTTTAAAACAAGCTAAACAATTAAGGAAATGCTTTTCTTTTTCAGATTCATTTATTAATGACCACACAACAAGTTGGTGGAATTTGTTTTCGGTGCAGCATGACATGCTCACATCTCTGTGCCATTACACAATACAAACAATAAAGAGACAGATACACACAGAAACTTCAGATAAATATTTGATTTAGTGTCCGTACAGCTGTTGGGGGAACAAACAGTTTTTGAATCTGGTTGATTTTTGTTGGCATGGACCTGTAACGTCTTCCAGAAGGCAACAATGTGAACAGATGATATGGGGGGTGAGAGGGGTCCGAGGTGATTGTTAGTGCCCGTTGTGTGATGCGTCTGTGATGCAGCGTGTCAATGGAAGGGAGGGTGTGGCCTGTTATTTTAGATGATTTGTCTATTATATGTTGTAGTTTTTTACGTGAATGGGAGTCTAGATTTCCATACCAGACTATTATGGATGAGGTGAGTGTGGTTTGAATGATGGTGGGGTAAAACTGAAGCAGGATATTGTGCCTGAGTTTTTCTTTAGCTGTCTGAGAAAAAATAATCTTTTATTGGCTTTTTTGTAGATCTGGTCTGAGTGTAGTTTCCTTTTTACATTAAAGCATCTGTTTCTCCACTTTTATCTGATTTTATTTTTTTTAACTCATAAATGTTCACTAAATTACAAGCTGTTGGTGATGTATTTATAAATTAAATATTCAGAGTTATGATGCTTTTAATGATTTGGAATACATTGACATTGTTCGGCATTTGAGAGAATTGACAGTTACTTGATCGATGAATCTGTTATCCTTTGTTATTGTCTCAGACGCTTTCTCTACTTGTGTCTCACTGTACACCATTACCCTCCTGCATTGTACCATTAGATAAGGATGGATCAAATTCATGTAGTTCTCAGGTTTCCTCTTAGTTTAGAAGGTTCTGCTGACTGTTTACTAGTTATTCAAATTCACAGAAGAACCACATAGTTGGCTGAAGACCGTAACTTTGTCTCCAATTGCTCACTAACCATCCTGGACACAAAGTTGCATCATCAACAGGATCCAATAGTTGTGAAGCACCAGAAGTATATGGGGCAACATGTATAGCTTTAGCAGTAACTCTGTATTCTTTTGTATTTCACAAAGCATCCATAGTATAGCATACCTGACAGCTTTCCCAGATTTCCATCCGACCCAAGGAAAGATGTTAGATTGTAAAGATCTGCTGCTGAAAAGTCTTTACATACCTGATTATATCACAGCGAATCTTAAAGGACCACGGTAAATTAAAGCTTTTACTGATTAGATTTTTTTGGCAGTATTATTATAAGTGATTCATTGCTGTCTTGTTGCCAGTTTAACTGTAAGTCAACCTAACCCTCAAATGACTGTTTGAACATAACATTAGTCTTAACATAACACCCAATGGGCTTGACGAGCCTGTTGATGCGTGTCAGAGAAACAGTTTCTAGCTCTAATAGACTAATGGGAATGTGCTTGTAGACTTTAAAGGTTTTATTTGAAAACCTGTCCAACTTGGTGTCACACCAACATTATTTAAAGTATTAGAAACCCCTCTAACTCTATGTTTAGTAATACTAGAAGTGTGTTACCATGAAATGTAATACTCCAGAGATATTTAACTATGACAGAGTTGGAAAAGCACATGTGCCTGTTAGTTTGGATGTCAGACATTACACAAGTTCTTTATTTGATTTGATTAAAAGCTGAAACTGGGGTCCTTCCATCCTGTATGTTGAGTTGTTAGTTCCTTCTCTGATCAAAATTAGAGTGAGATCTCTAAACGTTAAAGATTATGTGATTGCACTGACTTCATTTTGTTTTTAGATTTGCTACCAGGCTTAATACATAATTCAAGAATAGCCAGCAGGTGGGCTGCAATATTCAGTTTTATGTGCCGTCTGTAGGTTAGTCTTCTGATATGAACCTGTTGTGCCCGAACAACAAGTTTCAGTTGCACAGTTTTGATGATAAAAGGAGAGAGAGAGAGAGACCGGTCATAGATTTTGTGGTCGATTTCCAACCACTGTTTATTGTGAAGCTCCCACCTGCTGATACTCACCTTTCTGTTGTGAACAACCGGTAATTATGTACATCAGGTTCAGAGGCGACGTTATCCCAAAAGTAGGAGAGCAGTCGGCATCACACAGCTCTGCATGTAAACAGGATATCATTTATGTTTTTTTTTTTTTAAGAAACGTCGATTATAGACTTTACATTTTAAACTAGGGATGCATGATATATCGGCATAATGTGGGTCTTTAAAACAGAAAAGTACCTTATCTGTATCGGTTGTATAAGTAAAACTGGGCCAATGTTAACAACTGATGTCTGTTTTGTGTATGTGTTTCAGGAGGGGGTTGGTTAGGGCTGGGGAATAGATTGACTTATCAAATTTCCTGTTTATGAAGATAAAATTTGTGGAAAATTAGGAACGTCCCCCCCAAAACTTCAGTATCGAATTTGGCATGAAAATTTTTTGATATACATATATATATATAAAATGTTATTAGCATTTTAAATTTCTAACTATAAGAACCTACAGCTCTATATCCAGTCGAATAAACAGACCTTTACTTTAACTGTAATATCCCAAAGACTCGTTGTGTTCAATATGAAATGCGTCCAACTTTTAGTTTCTCACCTGCCAATCAAAAGTCTGTCAGTGAAAACAGCATTTTTTTTTCGTCACCTGCTTGTGATGACTGTTTTTCTTTTTTAAGTGTGTTTGGTGCCACCCCATGACTGGGAGTATTATTGTCACTGTCAGTGCACACAGTCAGACAGTGTGATTACATACAGTAAGAGAAAACCAAATTATTACTGTATTCTGTCTGAAGTCGATCTGAACTGGTGTACTATTAATCGGACTAACACACCCAGATAGTGTGGTTAGAAAGCTGAATTTCTCTGCATGTAAACCACACCCCAGCTTAGCCAAGGTATTCCTAGGAAGTGACAAGACTGCGGAAGCGGGAATAACACGGTACACAACAACAGTCCAGCAGCAAGAAGTGTCACAGAATCAAACAGTACAGAACTAAATGTTCTGTGCTGCAGCGCTGTTTTTGTCAATTTCTTTGCCCATTGTTCATTTCCTGCTTTTACTCCATCTGCTTTACTGCTGTCAGCATTTGTTTACAATATGTGTTACTCTAGTCCAACTGGAAGAATGCGAAATGGTGCACGTCACCACCTAGTGTCACAGAATCAAACACACTTCATTTAATAAATAGTTTTTCTGAGTGACATGTAAACTGGGATAAAGGCTCCCATTCTGGTAAAGGTATTAACTCGATCATTGCCAAAAGCTCCATTTAGATATCCATGTAAACTTACTGAGTGTGGCCACAAAAATGTGGGCAGCATGCAGACGTCCAGAGAGAATAATAAAATTCTGTCGAGTCTACTGTGGAGAGACTAGAATGCCAGGATTAGACCATAACGTCTTTACATTGTTTTCGTTCAACACATCCAAGACCTTTTTAAACAACATTTGTAGTTCTGTTTATTACTGAGATATCTTAAGAAGACAAAATTAATAGGAAATAGTTTTTGTTTCTTTTTTAGTACTTTGTAAAAATAAGTAGAGCATATTTGGTATGCATTGAATGTTGCTTGCCAACCGCCACTAAACAGAAGTTTATGGCTTGTATTATTTTCAGTGTTTTTTTTGTTATAAGTTTTAAAAGTCCTAAGTTGTTGAACTCCCCATTCATTTCGAACGTTCCTTGAATGCACCATAGGTGTGTGATGCAGCTTTGTACAGACAAGCTTCTGCCTGATGTTCATGTGTGGCTTATAAAAGAAAGATCGGTCTTATATACTTGCTGATTTCTTTTTTACCTTTGAATTATTTTTAAAGAGAAAACGACTTGATTTGTGAGTGGGTGAAATGAACCAAGAAAGGTTTATGATTGGTCAGTCGATGTAGTGTGATCAGGCTGCGTATATTTCAGAGCTCATTTCGTTTTCTGAGCGTTTGGATGAAGAGCAGGCCGGATCTCTAATCTGCAGTGAATATCGGCGACAAAGTTTCACAGAAAGTAACTAAGGGTGGTCAGAAATGTCACTAGATTTTGTCGCCTCGCGCTTTTTGGAAGTAGAAAAAAGTCGTTAAAGCTACATTGTGTATTTTTTTTAGTTAAAAAATTGTAGCTCCACCTTTCGCGCTTTGGCTACACCTAGTTGCACCGTGACGAATGCCAGAGGGAGGCGGGGCTACAACGTAATATTCAGTTGGTTGTTTCACCGCTAGATGGGAGAAGTTCTTACACAATGTAGCTTTAAAGGGGTCTGAAAAGTAGTTAGAAATGGCGACAAAGTCACTACGTTGGCAACACTGGCTTCAAGCAGTGTCAGAAATGATTTGACCCCGGTCTGCTCCTGATGTTGGCCATTGGCGCATCCTGCTAGAACTAGACGTCGTGCCGTTTGATCCACATAAATCTTGGGCCGTTCAGTGTGACACAACTCTAGAGCTCAGTGGAGGCCGCACAGTGGGACATGAAGCAGTCCTTTGAGAGTGCCGAATGCGTAACCGGCCTTTACAGTTAAAGAAACAAGCAGGCAGGCAACTTGCAAAGCTGTCGCACAAGTTCTACGTATGACAAATAGTTTATCGCACAGTTTTTCTCATCGCAAGTGCGACACTGTACGGGCCTTTACGTCATTCTGAACGATGTCGATGGATATGAGCCGTAATGCGATGGATTACATAAAGGTGAAACTAAAGGTTTGCACACTTTAAACTGTTGAACAGGGGACTTTTTACTAACTGAGCATCATCAGGACATTGACGCCGACTTGTATTAACTTAACTGTTTATTTAACTGTAGTTTGTAGTTTCCAATAATGTCTCATATGAAAAATGTAGAAAATTTTTATCTTCTATTTTATTGTATCTATTCTACTGTTGAGAGAGTATTTTTGGATTGTAGTCTTTCAGTAGTAGTGACTTTTTTACTTGGTTAGGAAAAAGGAAATGACTGTTGCCAAGGACAAAGTTCCCACTGGTGGTGTGAAGTCAGCAGCAGAAAATGATGGTCCACCAGATTCCTGCTGGTTTAGCTGCTTGTTTTAGAAGGAGGATGACGCAATGACACCAGGAGAGAGAGAATGTGAGTCAGAGGTGACTTTGGGGTCGTAGCTGTCAGCCATAACATTGCTGCAGTGTTAGGTTTTGCGATAAGACGTCAGGACACACTTTCACACCGACAGTCAGACGTCACTCTAGACTCAGTTCTTTTCTTCTTCTTTTTTCTTGCGTTCCTCAGGGGTGTGGTCCGCTTTTCCAGACATCAAAGCATTTGTTATTTAAAAAATGTTAACACCTAACTGGGGTGCAATATTTTGCTGGCAGAAAATTACATTTATGATTTACATTTTAATATTCTACACATTCTTCAAATATTTTTGGTTTAATCTTGAAATCGGCTGCAATTGTGCAACATTTACACTAATTTTAGTGTGAGAATTTTCTAGTCTGTTACAAATGTCTTTTATGTTATGCTTTTGTTGATTTAGTAAAAGCAGTGCTGGTGCACTGATAATGGGAACAGGGTGTGGCACATTCATTTTGACACCAAGTTGCTGTTTTCCCAGCTCAGAAGAGGACAGTTTCGCATGATTTAAAACGGAGCACTTTAACAACAGATAACCTCCAGGGATGGATCAGCAAATTGCATCTTACAAAGTGGGCATCGTCCCTGTGAAAGGTTCCTATTGTTTGGTTCCTGCTGCTACACAAATCAATGGGAGGAAGATTCATTAGGGTTATTAACAATCAATGGGCAGATTTACTGCTCCGTGTCTGCAGCTCAGACTCCTCTCCCTGAGGACTCAATATTTCTGCAGAGCCAATTACCTTGATGACGTTGTTGTAAAAACAATTTTAAATTCTAGAGCTACAATTTTTAGAGCGACAGGCGAGGTGATTTAGCGCAATTAAGGATACAAACATCAATCTCAGTAGCTTTAAAAACGCAGGAATGCATTCATTCCCCATTTCCACCGTAGTGCATTTCTTCTATAGATCTTCTCTGTATTAATTGCGCGAACTCTGTTTAGGTCTGTGACCACTAGATGTTTGGCCGCTGCCAGAAAAAAACGCTGCATGCCATAATCCTCTCGCAGCCTGCGGTAGGCGGACGTTTGGATATCTGTCAAGTGGTGATGTGAGGGTCCAGAGGTTAGGTGTCTGTTACGTCAGGCTCCTTTCTGTTAATGTTTTCCACATTCTCAGTGTGTATGATGGCCGAATGGATGCGTTAGATTTACTACATGAACACCAGCGACCAGACGTTACATTAGGGGTATCTTGTGATTGTTGGGTGTGGGATGAACACCGTCTGACGTCTGTAATCAGCCTGAAGCTGCTTTTATTTTTTTTAGAATAGATACAAATAGTGACATACTGCCTTTTTTATTAATAATTTTTATTTTTTAGAACATGTCAAGTCGATATTTTATTTATAACTTGGCGTTCTGACCTACAGTTGGTCTGAGTGCACAGTATTATTTTATGGAGCAAACAGCAAAGGGAATTTTGCTGCTTTCTCCAGGAACTCTGTGTTGAGGACAGCAGATTTCAACCAGTCGTTATGCTGACCATTGTCCAGTTTGGAATGCAGCGAGGATTTCCTGGATGGACACAAACCCTAACTACATCAACAGGTCTGCCTTCATCACTGATATTACTGATAGTTTTTGTTAATCACGTGCTCGAGTTGAAGTCCTTCCTAGTTGATCAGTCATCAGCTGAAATGGGTTTTTTTGTATTTCTTTCTGGGTAGTATGGTAGCACAGTGGTGAGCACTGTTGCTGTGCAGCAGAAAGGTAGTTTGAATACCAGCCTGGGCTCTTGGCGTTTTGGATTTTCTCCCTGTCGTGCATGTATTCTCTCCGGGTACTCCCACAGGAGAAATCCATGACTGTTACGTCAACTAAAGGTCGTTTGGTCTTGCTACGTTTTCCTGTGTGTGGGTTCATGGTTGTTTGTCCCGTGGTGTTGGTGTTGCCCTGTGATGGACTGGTGAGCTGTTCAGGCTCTACCCCGCCTCTCGCCCAATGACCGCTGCAGCTAACCCTCATGTTTATTTTCTCCACTTCCCTTTATATGTATTCATACCACAAACCCAAATAGTTAAAATATGTTGCCTGCGTTCTCCAAGTCATGTTAAGCCGCTTGGCTTAATTTGAAGCTTTGTGGTTTGATACTTGTTCCAGTTGACTAAAAGGATCAGTTGACAGTACAATATTGAAACTGTTAACTTCAACTAATTTTGCTGATATAAATTGTTGCCTACTATGAGCACTTTATACTTTATTTTACAAAGTGATATTTATTTATCACCCAACCAGGCAGCTCTTGTGATCAAGTGATTTTGAGATTTTATGGTCAGGAGGTTTTGGCAGTAGTACAAGCGCCATTCTGGCCTCCATGGCTTTGTGCTGTTTCCCTCTCCTACTTCTGGTAACCTGCAGGGTGAAGTATATAGCTTTTAAAAATGTAGGTCAGCGCTTGTATGTACTTGGAGAGATGCAGTTGCTGCAGGAGAAGACTGCTGGCAGTACAAATTAGGAAGGTAGATGTGACGAAACAGTTGAATGTGTGTGGATGGAATATATTTTGTTCCTATTTAAAATAAAGAAACAAACAAATGAATTTCAGATATTTAAAAGTATATTTTACACAGCTATTGGTATCAAAGGTATTCTGTCACAAACTCCTTTTTATTTTCAGAAATGCAGCTTTGTTGTGTTGTAATTAGGCATTGTTGACTCAATTTTAATCAACTTTATCTGGTGCAAGCACTATGACATTAACCCATCAGGGCTGGATTATGATTACAGAGGCCCCAGGGCACAAAGTGCTTGAGGGCTCCATCAAGTAGCCATTGGGGTTAATATGTTGCAATAATGAAAGTTACACAATTGCATGGTGCTCAATGAGACCTGCTCGAGGCAGCCATGTTGCAGCTTCTTCCTCAAAGTAGGGCTGGGGGGTGAACGAGTATTTTTAAAACAATTATTCGGGCGATTATTTTATCAAATAGTCGACTATTCTAATGACTAACCGCTCTTTGGTGATGTCAATTAGCCGTACGCCGACGCTTGTGACTAGATAGCTGTTCTGGTAGCTGTAAGTTAGCCATCGTTACATTCATGCCAGCATTATATGCTATTTCTAACTATTAGCTATTAGCTAACACCGCTGTTTAGTCACTAGCTACTAGCAGAAACCAAACACAGTTAGCTCGCACCACCGAAGTGCGCAGAGCTTAAGCACACGTTACACAATACACTACTAACGTTACACAAACGTGCAATTAGGTTAGCAAACATTGGCGAAAGTAACGTTAATTACTTCTGTTCTCGGCGTCACGAGTAACAATGGGATGCCTCCGCTTCAGATGTTCCCACATAGAAGTTGTGCTGGTGTGATATACCAGCTCCATCTTCCAAAGACTGCAAATTACTATACCTTGACGCTTATGGCTGTGTTTAAAGTCTTCTTAAGGTCGGGCGGCGGGTTGAGTTCTGGTGACTTGTAGAGCTTGGGAGTGCAGGCTGCTGAGCCTGAGAGGTGGTTGGAGACGGAGTTTCGTTCTCCATGCTGCTTTATTTTGGTCACTCGTGCGTGTGGCGAGTGGGCGTGGTGCGTTGACTACTGGATTTGACGTCAACGATTTTTTTAGAACCGAGTCGTCGACGTCATCGACACGTCGCAACAGGCCTACCTCAAAGTCTCTCCTGTTCATGGCAAGTCTGAACCAGGGAGGAGTCGTTCTGATCCAGGAAAAGAGTTGCATGAACCATTTAGGCTACACTTTAGAAAATATCCAGATGTACATCTTTTAAATGTAACACTTACATCCTATTGGACTGGCATTTTCTGTCAGAAATATCTGATCCTCAAAAGACTTCAAAATTCTTATTATTTTCTGATACATTTATGAGTTTTTTTTCTTGCAAATGTCTGACTCTACAAGATCAGAAAATATCTTAGTTTAAATGTTGAAAATATATTCCTTTAATCATGGAAATTTCCGAGTTTGCTCTGGCAAATTTTCGACTTTACTACATCAGAGAATTTCCCTGTTCTTTCTAGAAATGTTTTTATTAGAAATAGTTTTATTTTTAGTGGACGTTTACTCCAAAAATGTTTTCTTTTGTCTACAATGCCCCTAATACTCCGTCGTAGTGATCTCTGCCATATTTGATAACTTTTTTTGACATTTCTTTTTTATTCCTTTTACTGCTCACATGGGCTCCCCCGTGGACGTGAGCCCCTGGGCTGTAGTCGTTTTTATCCCCTCCTGCTCTTCATGTTGTATTCTTCATGTACATCTAATGCTGACTTTTCTTTTCCCTGTCCTCTCCAGATGCGGTGTAGACTTGACTGGTGACTGGTCTGCTCGCTCTCCGCTTCTATCATCCCTGGAGACAGTCAAGTCGGAGGGGAGGGCAGATTCCTGCATTCCCCTCCTCTTAGTCTGAGTCTTTGTTTGGGACAAAAACCAACCACCAGCACCTGGAGTACACGGCCCACCCTCTCCTATCACACCTGGCTCAGCGTAGCTCATCCTTTGACTGAGGAGATCGCCCAACCTGCAGGAGATTCCCTTTTAACCTGCTGATTCCACCCGGCCCCGCCCAAACTCCCCCATCACCATGGTGCTGTCACAGCGGCAACGAGATGAATTGTAAGTTATTGCACCACTCTTGGGATTTGCACGACTTCAGATTGAAAGCGTGAATATATAAACTGTACTTTGCTTGTTTATGCCTTAAGTGATGGTTCACACACTTTTGCAGCTGCTCAGCGCAGCCAGACACATCTGAATAGTTTTTATGAGGAATTATGGAGGAATTCATGTAATTCAGTTGCAAAAGATCTTCCACAGTATATGAAATCACACATTGGGACTTCTTATCTAAATAGTAAATGTGTAAATGTTCTTACTTTTACGCACCAAACTCTGAAATCATGACAAGTTGAAAGAAGTTGTGCAATTTTACTGGAAAGGAAATCAAACTTAATAACTTAATATTATAATAACTTAATATTTGTTCTTTTAGCGGTTTTTATTAGTTGTTGTTTAGCCAATGTTTTAGCTCAGATTAAGTTTGATGTTTTTTACAATTCATGGGAAGTTTTCCTGTTTTTGAACATTTTTGTCAACATGTTGCCTGCCAGCAAGTGCCAGCCTCCCACTTTAAGCTTGTCTAATCAAATCTGAGATCTGAAAACACAGTTGCTGCTGATTTGAATCTCATGTTTCTTGAAACGGGTCAGAAGCATCAGTTCAAATGGCCAGCACCAAAGAGGCCTGATACAGAGTCCAGCAAGTTGTGTCTGTACGAAGAACAGATTAATAGGATGATTACCTTGTTTTTAGATCTTAAAAGCTAAAAACTCTTTTTAAGAGTCTCATTTATTGTAAGGATGGACCACTGTTTGTTTTGAGGTAAGGTGATGTATTGAGGATGCAGTTTATTTCAGGAACTAGGGAATTCGTCCCGCCCCGTTGTCAAAGAATCAATGGGTTGTTGACGTTTCCGGAGCCCTCCTGAGGACTGAAGCTCAAATCTATCAATCGCTCATTTGCACTAACTAACTGTAATCTTTAGTATTCACTAGTTCCTGATGCAGCCCAACTTGCTAAAGGTTCACCTTTGAACCACAAAGAGTAGAGTAGTGATACAATGTGCTCAACATGTCTAAAAGCTTACATGGGGTGAGAGAAATATATTGTCTCTAGAGCTTTGTCACATTTTTGTCTCATTGCAATCTCACATTTGGATGTATTTATTTAAAGAGCAAAACAAAGTGAAATAAGTTGAAAACTGTGATGTGCATTGGTATTCACCCCCCCTGACTTGTAATCAGAGCTAGATGTGTGTTGGGGCATGTCTATTCACATCTAGAGATTTCCCCCAATTATTGTCTCAAAATTGTCCCTCAATTTCCATAAAGTGGTGCCGCCAGATTGTCCCACTTGACTTTTGACTCCTGCAGCTCCTTCAAAGTTTGCCATTGGACCCAGTCTCTTTAGATGAAGGGCCCCATGTTGGTAGGTTTGCAGTGGTGCCGTTCCAGTTTCAGCTGATGGGTTGAACAGAGCTCTGAAACGTTCAGTGCTTTATTTGATTTATTTAACCTCGCCTTAGACGTTGGCGCTGTTGCCTCACTAATGTTCTCTAACAAACCTCTGACGACTTCACAAAAGGCAGTTGGTTGTTGAGTTTTATTCAGAGTCAGAGTAAGGAGAGCTGCATTCTAAAAATCCCAATGAAATGGGACAAAAGTTCAATTTGTATGAATGCTCTAGTGAGAAAATCTATATAGCGGAGCAGGCTTTATAAGTATGAAACATTTGGCTCTTGAAGAATACAGTAGAAATAAATCAGGAATTGAGATGAGTAGACAGTTTTGTGAAATTGTCATTTTGTGTTTGGCTCTGTGAAAGGAGAAAATGCATCAGTGTTCGCATGACGAGGCACTCCACATTCCTGGCAGTGTTTCAGTGTATCTGCGGTTGTTGCCTCGCAAAGGTCTGTTGGTATGGAGGCGTCTTTTGGAATGCTAATCTTTGCTATTCAAAGGAAGCACTGAGGAACCCCCACCATCAAACCTCCCACCCCCCCAAAACCCGGTTCTCCGCGTCTCCGCTGCCATCGCTCACAGGAAACGCTGGTGGGACCATTCGAGTCGCATTCAAATAGTCGCTGCGTTCCACCCGCCGGAGATGTCTCTGTTCTCGGTTGGAGCGCTCCTTGATTGAGCCGTGGAGCGATCCTGGGGTGAACTGGCTCCCTCAGTTTGGGACACAAACCCAACGGTCCTTTTAGTGTATCGGACAGTAACTGTTGGCCGTCACGCCACATCTTTCTTTGTTTCACATCTTTGCTCTTTTGCTTTGACCTTGTTAAGGAACGTTGAGCTGTTAAATTTTCCTCCTGTTTTACTTTCCTCAAAAGCTGCTGGGTCAGTTTCAGTATCTTTGAACTGAATTCACACAGAACTACATGCAGATATAGAAATCATTAACCCCACTTTGTTTCTAGAGAATAATTAATTGGTCTTTGGCATAGAGTTTAAGTTCAGCACATCTTTAAAAGATAATCTCTGTCCCCTGAACCGCTGCGATTTATTTGTCAGCACCACAGTCAGCTGCTGTTTGTTCAGCTTCTTCACAAAAACTCTTTTTTTTTGCCTCTTTTTAACCAATGAAAGCGTATTTGTGTTTCTGTGTAGGGTCAAGGGACTCATCCCTGGTAGCATCTTGGTAAAACAGATGCGTAATACAAAATATCTGCTCTCTTTAAATACCCAGGGGCAGCCATGTGCAAATCGGCTCTTGCTTTTGTGCCTCCTCCTAGCTTCACAAAGAACATCCCTTCAGCCACTTTAGTTCCTTAGTCAACAAGATGCTTCATGTGATTTCTGTTCTCCATCTTCCTCCTGCAGTGAATGTAGCATCATAATGGTTATTTAAAGATTTAGATCAGCAATGGAGGTTAGGCCTAATTTATTCCACCTGAGCCCTGGAACAAATACGTTGTGGAATATCTAGGCCTTAAAGGTAAGCCTACAATAATCTGTGGCTCAAATTTCTGCAGCTCTCAACCGCAAGGATAATGCACACAAAAATGAGAAGTGAAACAAAAATAAATCTTATGCCCTTGAAAAACTCTAGTACCTCCAATGTTTATCCAATACAGTGGATTCCTTCTGGTTATTTTTACTTAGGCATGACAGATCCGCTTCATTAACGCACTTCCAGCAGATACAAAAGCAAAAAAGTATTTGGCGGCCACCGATTGTGCAAGTTGTCTGTAATTCTTATCATAGGTACACACAGATGGGAATGTAAAAAAAATCTAGGAAAGAGAGGGAGAGATGGTACATGTTGCCTAACAGGCAGTACTTGGGATGATTGAAGCACTTTTACAAGAGATTGTAAACAGTGAACCTGATTAGCATTATTTTCTGGTTGCACTCAAACATGTTTGCACTTTAAACAGTATGGCAAATTGGTTGATTACATCAGTATGTTTTTTTTTTTTATCGTGTCCTCTCTGGGAGTGTGGAGCTCAGAGTACCAAGTAGAAGCCCTACAGATTTACTATCACAAGTGGAGCACTAAAGCTTTTGCTATAATACTGCGCTTGATCCATATGTTTATAACAGCAGTAACTTACTGATGATTACATCAGTAAATTGCCGTTGAAAATAATTTTTAATCCATAAAGTCCTACTAACCTGAGGGGAATTGTTTAGTTTTACCCTTTAAATGTATCCCATTGGTTAAAATTAATGTTTTAGAACTTATTTGCATTTTTACACTTTCAATTATTAAAGCTGTTTCCATTCAGAAAAAATGTGTGTGTGTGATATATATATATATATATATATATATATATATATATATATATATATATATATATATATATATATATATATATATATACATACACAGAAAAAAAAAAGACACGTAAAATGTTGTAAAAATCCACATAACTTTACAGATCTTCATTGTAAAGGGTTTAAACAATGTTTTCCATGCGTGTTCAGTTAACCATAATCAATTAATTAACATGCACCTGTGGAATGGTCGTTAAGACCTCAACAGCTTACAGAAAGTAGGGATTTAAGGTCACAGTTCTAAAAACGCAGGACACTAAAGAGACTTGTCTACCGACTGTGAAAAACACCCAAAGAAAGATGCCCAGGGTCCCTGCTCATCTGCGTGAACGTGCATTACGCGGTATATCACATCACCATCGGACTGAGCTTGCTGTCATTGCAGGCAATCTCAATGCCTTGCGGTACAGGGAAGACATCCTCCTCCCTCATACGGTACCCTTTATGAATGGTCATCCGGACATGATCCTCCAGCAGGACAATGCCACCAGCCATACTGCTCGTTCTGTGCGTGAGTTTCTGCATGACAGCAATGTCAGTGTTCTGCCATGGCCAGCGAAGAGCCTGGATCCCAATCCCATTGAGCACGTATGGGACCTGTTGGATCGCAGGGTGAGGGCTAGGGCCATTCCCCCCAGAAATGTCCAGGAACTTGCAAGTGCCTTGGTGGAAGAGAGGGGTAACATCTCACAGCAAGAACTGACAAATCTGGTCCAGTCCATGAGGAGGAGATGCACTGCAGTACTTCAAGCAGCTGGTGGCCACACCAGATACTGACTGGTACTTTTGATTTTGAGCCTCCCTTCATTCAAGGACACATTATTCTATTTCTGTTAGTCACATGTCTGTGAAACATTTTTAGTTTATGTCTTATGGTGTTGACTCTTTTAGTGTTCATACAAATATTTACACACATTAAGTTTACTGAAAGTAAAAACAGTTGAAAGTCAGAGGACTTTCTTTTTTTGCTGAGTTTATATATAGTGTGTGGATATAATTTTTTTTAAACCATATTGCCTGGCTCTAGTTTATACCCATAATATTTATGAGCGAAATCATATGGGCGTTGGACCTGTTGGTGTTTAGAAAGAGAACAGTAGTCTAATGCATAATATGGGTATGAACTATTGTATTAAGTATCATTTATTGTTAAGCCCAAAATTATTCTTACCCTTAACAAATTTTTGTTTAGCATAGGCTTTTAATGCTTACAGCGTGTTTCTTCTGACTGAAAATAATGTTGTTGGGTGACCCTATCAGAGTCCTGGCTTTAATCTCTTAAGACTGGCTCGCACTGCGTTTTTCGGCCATCATAGCCAAATATTTTGTCGTGACGAAAAACCGTGAGCGTGATTCGCAGCGTGACGTGATTCGCAACAAGCGGCGTCAGAAAATCTGCGACTCCTGTCTGCCATGGACCAATGAAAACACACCAGGGGACTAACATGAAAAGCCAGTGGTGAGAGTACAATGAAACGGTGGCAGCATCAACGTCGACAGCAATAGAGGCTACTCGTCAGAATATGTGGAGCGTCAAAAGTTGTTAATCAAGCAACAATCACTTTGTAAAAATCTGCCTCATTGTTCCCTAAAGATGTTTTGAAACCTTGATGCTCATTTGCTTTATTTTAAACTAAAGCTACTTATGAATGGCCTCCATAGAATAAAAGCCCCATCATCACTGTGTGCTACACACACCTTTTTATAGATGAAGCGTGTGTTTGTGTGTTTTGGTGTGTACTCCAGACAGCTGGCTTTTCAGCCTCATTTTTCTTTAGATCTACTCCTTCACATACATGCATGGAAATATCCCATCCATAGTTGCACCTCTCAAATACCCGCTTGATTTAAAGAGTCGCTCCTCTGATGACCCTTTGAAGTTTTCTACTAACTTAATAGTTGATCCCCTCTGCGGTGCTCTGAACTCGTTTAAAAGCAAAACTAGCGAAAGAGAAACTAGGCTGCCTTGTGTTGAGCTGCATAAGAGGTTTTCTCATAATTAAAAGTAGAAAGTAATTAATTGTTACCTCTTTCTGATTGAAATCCTGTGATAGAATAGCTGTGTGGTCAAGCAGTGACTGTCCTCAGGTGGCATTTATGTCTCGTAACTTAAATTATTGCTGAAGGACTCTCCAGACAAGATGGACGTTACATTTTAATCAGCAACAGATTTAACTGGGATCTTTATATAACTGAGCAGTTAAGCAAACCCTATCATAAGATTTCTGTTTGTTTTTTGTGTAACTTTTTCCCTTTGAAGTCATCAGCTGTTCAGTACATGCTTAAATTAGCTCTCCGTACAGTCTACTTTCCTTCATGCTTCGTCTGCTCAGCTGAAAGTGCCTCTAGTTGCTTTTTACCCCAGAGCCTTTCAGAGCTGGTTCACTGATTATTTTTAATAAATTTAAGTTGGATTTTTTTCCTGACTCATCAGTGTTTTTGTACATTTGAGATGAAGCTGGATTTACCAGCAGCAGCCTCTCTGTTATAAGTTTATTTATTAATAGTTGCACCTGGTCTTGGAACACTTTCCGTCTCTGGTGTTTATCAGTTTCTTTGAGCACATTGCAGAATCTTAATGGTTCTTTTGGTCCTGAATAAAAGTAACCTAAATATGCAGAAGGTGTTTTAAAAAATGGTTTTTGATTTAAAAAATATAATTTGCTATTTTTAAAAGGCCCGCTAAAATGTAAAACTAAGTAGGTGTACAGGTGTACACTTGGTTTATTTCCTCTTTTTATGGTCAGTACTTAATAATCTTTGTGTTGCTTGATTATTCTACAGCTTGTAGGCCTGAAAGGTAAAACAACACTTGGTGTTTCATCAGTCGTTTATTACACATTTACAGTCACATTTATTATCGCTGTGAACATGGCTCAGATTTGGTTTTTTAATGAATACAGGGTTTCATAACATAAGCCATCATTAACTACCCCTGTCTTAACCCCAATGAGACTTCAGCTTGTTTTTATAAACACATTTATGCAACAGTACTGCCTATTGGTATTTCCCTTGCAGCTTCGCAGCAAAGCGCTGTCACCCTATTTGTCCTGAGATCTATAGTTGGCACTATTAATCCTGCAACCCATTGTTCCTCACTTCAGGTTGTTCTGTATGTTTCAGAGACATTGTTGAAGGTTTGAGTTGTCATCTTGAAGAGAAACAAACTCATGCACTTTTAATGATGTAATCTGCAGCCAGGGAAGTTTTATAGGCATCAAGAGACTCTTCAGCGTACCAAGACTTGAGCTACACCCCAATTAGCATTTACCGGCATTCTGAACAGTCAGTCTTTAAAAGGATACATCTTCAGTTTATACCACTAAGAGTTTGTAATGTACTTTTTGGGTATATTTTTTATTTAAAGCTTTTGAAGATGCAGCAATCAGGCCTTTTTTGCTCCGGGGTCTGACCTGCTGATTCAGATTGACACATATGTGCTGTAGGCTAGATCAGTGGTCCCCAACCCCCGGGCCGCGTACCGGGCCGTGGGTCATGTGGTACCGGGCCGCGAGCCACACATAAAGAATAAATAACTTCCAGTATTTCCGTTTTATTTATTATCTGAGGGTGACCGCTGTTTTATTTTGAAAAATAACCGGATATCCCCGTTACATAGCTCAGTCTTGACACGTAATCCCACAAGGTAGCAAGATGGATAGAAAACAAACGTTTCTTTGGAAAGGGGAAAAGGCCCAAGGCTCTCACTGATTCAGCGTTGTGGTGAGTTAGATTTTTCATGCACTTTGTATTTGTTTTTGTGGTAAATCTTGAATTATTAAACGTTTACATGTTACCATGGCGACCAGAGATCGTTAGGGGTGTTACTTGTGTTATGTTGTCTGCTCGATGTTAGGAGGACGCTGTTAATAAAGCTGCGAATACACATTGGATTTACGTCTATTGTTATAATTTTAAAATGACCCGTTTTTATACCGTCCGTTATCATTTATCCGCCACACCTTAAAGGCCGGTCCGAGAAAATATTGTCTTTTATTAAACCGGTACGTGGCGATAAAAAGGTTGAAAAAAGGTTAGATGATGGATTCCAATCCAAAAGAAAATTTAAGGAATTACAAGAGGATCCCAATGTTTGCATCAAAGCAGCTGCCTTAGGACTTTTTATATTTTTAATTAACAAAAAAATGCATTGAAGTACACACTGTTGGTTGGTGCATTCACTGACTGAAAATAATTGGGATTCTTAGTCTTGTTGCCTTTTGAAGAGGAAAATGTCAGTATTTCACCTGCCACTAAGACGGACGAAGGAAAAATTAGGCAGTTTCGATGTCTTGCAGATTGGTTGGTTGATTGATTGATTGATGCATTTGTAGTATTGAAATAAAATTGAGAAATAAAAAAAATACTACAAAACACATAGGTATTGCAAAATTAGTTTATCCCCCTGTTTTTGACATTTTGAGATTTTTGATAAATTCTAAATCTTATTATTTTTTTATTTTGTACATGATCTGGTGGGTTTTCTTTCCGATGGATGAGATTTCATGGGTCACTTCTGTGATGCTGATGATCCTTTAACAGGAAATGGCAGGATGTGAGGCTGCTTGGCTGACTCACCTCCTCTCTGAGGGATGAGGTCACGCATCTCCTCCTCGTCTCTGTTCATATGGCTGTTTTCCGCTGCCTCACTCATTTAAGCTTTCATAAGAGGGCAGCTGTTTCAGAGATCACAGCTCTGATGTCACCCAGACGAGACTGACAGGATTTACTCAGACTGTTAACAGATCCTGCAGGTCGGCCGTGTTTTCATGATGTCCTCTCGTGGACAGCCCGGTTATTTCACGCAAGGGAAGCAAAATTCATCGTTATTGTTTCATTGTTTTATCCCTCTTGTATCTGTCAGCTATGGACACGTCTCTCTCTCTTCATCCACTCATCTAGCCGCCCGTAACCATGGAAACCAGCTAGTTTGCTTCCTCTCTGTCGCCGTCAGTGAACCCCTGTCTTGTCACCTCTGTTTTTCTTCCCATTATGACAGTCACTGACGGTTCTGTCTTTTCAGAAATGCTTCTTGATGGATGTTCGATCTGTTCGCCACGTTCAGAGTGAACAATGTGTTTTGGGAGCGGCGGGCTCGTCGCGTCCGTATCTGTGCCGTCACACTTCTATTGTGCAATGCTTTTAGCTTCGTCTGTGGGTGTATTAATGTGTTCGTGCGCTCAATTGTTGGAGGATAATGTGAAAACTAAAACATTTACCTACATCAACATGTCCTCTGGGTTGGTCTCAGAATGTGGGTTACATATAATATAAAAATTGTCCTCCATTATTTTTTTTTTTCATCAGTTTTGACATGAAGCTGCTGTCTGTTCTGTTCAGCTCTCTTGATTGTGGAGGTGAAAATGATTGGCATCAGTTTCCTACATATTTAAGCACTTTCTCCTCCGTGCTCCAACACCTAGGCCCTTCTTGTCAGTGTTTTTTATTTTTTGCAGGAGGGCTGCAGATGACCTCCTGCTAACCTTGAGCTGTAACGAGGTCTGCTCCTGTTGTCGATTCAGGTAGTAGTAAGAAGAAAGGGGTTTTAATGCTGAATCCTGCCTGGGAGGGCACAGGGGGCACAACCTGGGCTGACAGATTGTGGTCCCCCACCCCCTTCATACTGGCACCTCAAAGCCCTGTCTCTCTGACAGCTCGTCTGGCGTTAATGATCAGTGGAAAAATGGGAGGACAAGAAAATGTTGGGTGATGGAGGAAAAACTCAAATTTGCTTTTTTTGTTTCAGATTTTTCGAATTGAAAAGAAAAAATATAAGAATTGATTAGTGAAGCCTTTTCTTTAATCTGTTACTGAATGCTATCCAACTTTATGAAGCTGAACCAGAATAAAAGAAAATGTGCAGCTTGCGGTCAGAATGAATAGCTTTTTACAATGAGGTTGTGTCAAATTGCACAAAAGTCCGATATTACAAACGGTAGAACATTAGAAACTACCCCTATTATTCTCTCCTACTGACAGTGTAGTTTATTAAAGTGCTACGTTAATTTTAGGATGTTTAATGTTGAGATTTTACTTGATATTTCGGCTCGTTGCACATTTAATTGCATTTCCTGTTAATTCTGTCCAGACAAAGCTTACAGAGGAAGTCGTGTTGCTTTATAAACTTTGTGCTTTGCTTTGAATATTGTGAAGTTTAATTACTGCCGTTTCACGCCAGAGTTGAATGTGTTCTAACCAGTAGAAATCTGTGGGATTGACCAATTATTGTGAGCATTACAAGCACATTTGTTTCTACCCATTATTTCCATTCCAACATTGCATGTGACAGACTGCTGTCTCTGAAGGTGCACAAAGGAGCGTTACTTCAGATCCTTCCTCCCAGCAGCTGGAAGACTATATAACCATCACTGCTCACAACAAACTCAGAGAATGTTTACATCCCTGCTGGTTTTGCAAATCTCTGTTTACACAGTTTTATTTGTCACTACTTGTAAATAGTTTTTTTTATGCACAGATACACATGTATATAAAAAAAAAGATCCTTCTTAGTTGCCCATTTCTTTGGATCTGCTTGTGCTATTTTTATTAACTGCACAGTATTTGTGTTGTTTTGCCCTTACTGTACAGCATGTTGTGCTTAGTTTTGTTTCACATTTTATATTTGTGTGAATCTACATTCTTCTATTGCCTGCCACTTTGCTGCTGTTATGCCTGAATTTTCCCACCTTTGCACAATAAGGGATATTTTTCCATTTCTGCAACACTGAAGGAATGTGATCAAAAACTGAGGTTGTACAGTAGTACTGTGTGCACCACTGCTTTAATGAGAAACAAACCGTCAAAAGGGTTCATAATTTATACCTGCAGCTTTTAATGCAATTTATACTCAAATCGGCTACATTGGATATCAAAGTTGGGGCTGATTTGTGACCTCCAGCTTTTAGAAGTGTGATATAGGCGAATTTTGATTATTTTTGAACTAAGAAAATCCAAAGTGTGGATTCAACAGGAATGTATTATGAGCTCAGCATGCAAAGCAAATCAGATGACTGGCAACTGCAGCAGTCCAAAGTTCAGTTGTATCAGGAAATTTATCTGCACGGCCTAAATTCAGTATTATAAGCTGTGATATTTTTCATGTTTATCTTACTGTGTTTGGTGTCATGAGCACCTGAATACTTCCATACCCTGATCAGGACTACAATGCAATCCTAAGTTGTAGTTTGAGGTCCCGATCAAGGCCTCCCTTATTTTGGTGATGATGTAATAAATCTAGATCCAGTAGTTTAATTGCATTGTAGAGTACATTAGAAAATATGGGGATATTGCAAAGTTATCGCGCTTCAGACACAACCACCACCAGATTTGAAGAAATTATGCTTCACTTCAAGCTAAGGAATTTATTACAGCTCCTTTATACCTCATCAAGGATTTTAAGTTCCTTTTTTCATTAGAAATATGTATTAATTTAATTTTCCTTCATGAAACAGGAACATATAAACCTTAAAAGTGATCATTTGAAAGAGTTCAAAAGTTACGAAACATAAGCATAAGGCTTTTTTTTTTTTGCGCCTCTACATTAGCGCCCAACACTATATAGTATTTTTAAAAATTGCAATAAAAACTTAAGCTGATTCTTTAACCTTCTAATTTATTAACAGGGAAATTAAAATTAATTTCTTTAAAAAAAATAAGCTTGAAAACATGTTTGTGAGATATTTACTGGGATTTGTGGTTGTTTTGTGCATTTTCTTTACCTTTCAGTTTGGAGCTCTTAGTTGGAGAAGCAACACAATAAATAATTCCTCTTTCTGCACTCTCATGAGAAACTAATTAAATGGAGAATAAAACCTGACCTGTTGAGACTGTGTCTTAAGCCTCATTAATAACTCTTGGTAAATTGAACTGCTGCTGATTCTGCAGTCGTAACCCAGCCCTGTGTGTGTGTGTGTGTGTGTGTGTGTGTGTGTGTGTGCTTGAGCACGTGTCAGTCAGCTGTGTATCTTTTTTTTATTATAGGTGGAAGCTCAAGAGACAAAAAAAAGGAAGAGAGTGAGCTTCCCCTCTCCTGGCTCTCAGCTCTGTCTGCCTACTCTATTGTTTGCGCTATCTGTCCATCTATCTTCACATTTTCGAATCTGTAGGCCTACTGCTTGGATCCCTGCCACCTTTTTGTGTGTTGGCTTTGTGAAAAAAGGCGCCGTCTTCGAAGTGCTGCTTTTGTTTGTCTATAAACCTGAGCCTGACGAGGAGAAGCACCAGAAGCCAGAAGCTTGCTGGGTTTGCAGGGATTATTGTGTCTGCCAGCGAACTTGTCTGTTTCTTTCTCTGTGTGAGGTTGCTGATGGTGAGATGGAGACACTGGTTTTTATTTCCCCCATATGTATGTATGTGTATGCGTAACAAACACTGTGGGGAGTTGTCCATTCTGGTTATTTGCCCAGAGCAATAGGAACTCTATACAGAAGCCAGACAGATGTGCTCTGAATTTGTGGTAAACGGGATAGAGAAAGATGTGTGTCTGTAGTAGACAGCATGAGAAGGTCTGTATGTGATGTTGGAGGCGGTGCCAGGTGGTACACTGGATTTATGCCCGCTGTAGCATTTGGATTCCTTTCAGTGATCCAAGCCCGTGTGGGGGAAAAACATGTTCAATTTGCATCTTTGTCTGACACCTTTGCTGAACATGCTCATTTTCTGTCTTTGTTTAACAGTCTTGAATGCTTTCCCATTAACCATGTCGTTTCTCATGGCACTTTAACCACTATCTAGTCTGCTAATCTGGAGAACTAATTATGGCTCCTCTTTGTCTCTTTCAGAAATCGAGCAATAGCCGATTATCTACGTTCCAATGGATACGAAGAGGCATATTCGACTTTCAAGAAGGAAGCGGAATTGGATAATGTGAGTAAATTAAAAATGGACACACACACACACACATCCACCCTGCACGCAAACCAGTTTATACTAACAGTATGTCTTGATTCCCCATTTATTTCTCATTTTAGTCGACATGTTCTCAAGTGTGACCAGGAGCACCTGCACCCATTTAGACTGCAGTGTTGGGGTGGGGGGACGCAGCGTGGTTTTAGTACCAAAGCTCGAGAGAAGCTTTTATTCACCTGAAACTTATGGATTATTCTTGGTGCTAGGTATGCACAGATGTGAATTTTGTGATTAATTTCGAGTCTCTGGTTTGTGAAGCTTTGATACGTTTAGCCTTGCATGATTCACCTCGAACCGCTATAATTTACGAGGATATAAAAACGAGATAAAAACTGACAATTGAGCCGACATTAGTAGTTACTATGAGCGGAGGTGATGTCACACCTTATAAGAGATCAACCTCTATAAAATGGTTTCCACATTTCATATTTTTCCTCACATTGTCTTCAGCATCTTGGCGAAAAAAGCGGTTGAAAGCTTGAAAAGATAAAAAAAGCAGCTTTTATGTACTACATCCTGCCTTATTGTTATCTACTGAAAGCCTTGCTCTTTCTCGCTTTCTTGCAGCCTGAATGAACTGCAGACACGTCTGAACTTTTGTGCTTCCTTTGACAGAAATACTATGAGGTTAGATTAGTTCAAGTGACCCGTTATTTTCCTTTTGTATTTTCCTGTTTTTGTTGTAAACAATTATCAAAGAGCAAACAGTCCAGTGATAATCCAATTCAAAGATATGACATCAAAAATCACACATTATATCAGAATTACAATAAGCATATTTTCTTTTTGCCCTTTGCTCTATTTAAACATAAATATTCTTCCCTTAAAGCCATTTTCCTAAAAGTCATAATTCTTCATGTTCTTTAGATGATATTATACCGTTGAGGGTGGTAATAAGTATTATTGACATTAGGCAGAACAATATAAAAGAGAAATACAGAGCTTTAATTGAAATAGGTTTTCCTTCATGTGTAAAATAGCCGCTGCTCACTATGTAAAAAAATATTATTAATATGTTTAAATCCTCCTTCAATCCTTGGCTCACCCTCCTATTTTCTGCCTCATATAGTACTGTCTTTCACCTTGCCTTGACGTGGCTCTCTGGTGGTGTGTCTTTATCCGCTGCCTTGCCAGTCATTTTCCATGTGGCAGCTCTTTGGAAGCCGCCTGAATAATAGATGAATGGCACAGAGGAGATCATTGCACCCTGTTGGGTTGTAGCACTGAGCCACGCACACCTTGGTAGAGCCGTGCCAAACAGCTTAGTGGTCTTAGCCCCATATTCCTGATGCCTCATCGTTATACTTCTGATCATCTGTTTGTTTGAGGCAAAAAAAAAATGTATCCACATGATTTAATGTGCTTCACCTCGTGGCTACTTAAATTGCATGTTGGGCTTTTCGGTCTCTTCAAATGAACAGAAATAGTAGAAGTCATTCTCTGTTTGATTTTTATTTTTTTATTTCCTTCATGAAAGAAAATGCACATACCTGCATGCACAAGCAAACGCACATATGTTCATTATCAATTGCCAACAGGCTGGCAGACTGCACAGAGTCTTGTGGTTCAGTCTATATCTTTGTGTGTGTTAACATTCAGGCAGATGGCAGATTAGATGATGGAAGACTTGTCCAGACAAGGTTCCCTGTTTTAATTTCATTGTTTTGTTTTTCCTCCTCTATCTCCCCCTCTTTACATGTCTTACCTTTTTATACTTTGGGTCAGTCCAAGGCATCTCCATTGGCTAGATAGAAAGAAACAGAGAGTAGTACTGCGAGAAAGTCGATGATGTTGCTTTGTTTGGAGCTGAGGGTGTAGCTGTGAAATTGGAGCGCAATGTTAACTTTCCCCCTCACTGACAGAGTAGCTATCTATCAGTGAGGGTTTTTCTGAGCTTTGATTGCTTGTTGCGCCCTCAAGGCATGGAAAGATGGTCAAAGTGGCACTGGATCTGTTGTTTTACTCAACACAAAGCAATGCTTCCTATTTATCTGTGATGGGATGCTCGATAGCTTTCATTGCACAAAGGTAAGAAAGGTAGTAGAGATGCATCGATCAGAGAGATTTAGACTTCTTTATGATTATATTAAACGCTGACCAGAACTCTTTTCTTCTTAAGAACTGTTAATTATATATATATATATATATATATATATATATATATATATATATATATATATATATATATATATATATATATATATATATAATATAAATTTCTTTCCGGGTAAAAAATTAAGCTATCTTAAGAAAAATGTTTGTAGTTAGGGCGGAGCTACTTGGGTCACACAACACAGTCCTTCGATTAGGGGACAGAAAAACCTTTATCGTCTAACTCGTATGATGCAACGTTTAACATTTGGGTTTAACACTGCCTGCCCAGTGAGAGTCAAACTGGTAGAGGTGCCCTTCTGATTACACCGGACTATAAAACGCCATACCAAACCTTTTTATTTTCTCTACAGGATCCATTCAAACCGAAAAGTGGGATCCAAACCTGGTTTTTGAGGGGGGGGGGGAGTCCAGATTTGCTGTCAGATGTTAGGTTGTTAAATAATTAATTCATTTTTATTCTACGCCTTTAGAGACGCTGTGTAAAATGATGGATCACTAAATATTCATAGTGGGACTAGAGGTGATGTCACACGGTGTGAGCGAGGGAGATGGTTTTTCTCAGCTCTGCAACCAAACAGGATTTCACTGTTGTTTCAGATAAAGACAGCGATGGCACAGTTTGTGCTTTAAAACGGTCTTTAGCTTTTCATATCAATGGTTAGCTCTGTTAGCATTACTAACAGCTCCTATAATACAGGTCCTTCTCAAAAAATTAGCATATTGTGATAAAGTTCATTATTTTCCATAATGTAATGATAAAAATTAAACTTTCATATATTTTAGATTCATTGCACACCAACTGAAATATTTCAGGTCTTTTATTGTTTTAAAACAGGAATTTTGGGTTTTCATGAGCTGTATGCCAAAATCATCAATCTAAAAAAATTAGCATATTTCATCCGACCAATAAAAGAAAAGTGTATTTAATACAAAAAAAGTCAACCTTCAAATAATTATGTTCAGTTATGCACTCAATACTTGGTTGGGAATCCTTTTGCAGAAATGACTGCTTCAATGGGGCGTGGCATGGAGGCAATCAGCCTGTGGCACTGCTGAGGTGTTATGGAGGCCCAGGATGCTTTGATAGCGGCCTTAAGCTCATCCAGAGTGTTGGGTCTTGCGTCTCTCAACTTCCTCTTCACAATATCCCACAGATTCTCTATGGGGTTCAGGACAGGAGAGTTGGCAGGCCAATTGAGCACAGTAATACCATGGTCAGTAAACCATTTACCAGTGGTTTTGGCACTGTGAGCAGGTGCCAGGTCGTGCTGAAAAATGAAATCTTCATCTCCATAAAGATTTTCAGCAGATGGAAGCATGAAGTGCTCCAAAATCTCCTGATAGCTAGCTGCATTGACCCTGCCCTTGATAAAACACAGTGGACCAACACCAGCAGCTGACATGGCACCCCAGACCATCACTGACTGTGGGTACTTGACACTGGACTTCAGGCATTCTGGCATTTCCTTCTCCCCAGTCTTCCTCCAGACTCTGGCACCTTGATTTCAGAATGACATGCAAAATTTGCTTTCATCCGAAAAAAGTACTTTGGACCACTGAGCAACAGTCCAGTGCTGCTTCTCTGTAGCCCAGGTCCGGCGCTTCTGCCGCTGTTTCTGGTTCAAAAGGGGCTTGTAGCCCATTTCCTGCACACGCCTGTGCACGGCGGCTCTGGATGTTTCTACTCCAGACTCAGTCCACTGCTTCCGAAGGTCCCCCAAGGTCTGGAATCGGTCCTTCTCCACAATCTTCCTCAGGGTCCTGTCACCTCTTCTCGTTGTGCAGCGTTTTCTGCCACACTTTTTCCTTCCCACAGACTTCCCACTGAGGTGCCTTGATACAGCACTCTGGGAACAGCCTATTCGTTCAGAGATTTCTTTCTGTGTCTTACCCTCTTGCTTGAGGGTGTCAATGATGGCCTTCTGGGCAGCAGTCAGGTCGGCAGTCTTACCCATGATTGCGGTTTTGAGTAATGAACCAGGCTGGGAGTTTTTAAAAGCCTCAGGAATCTTTTGCAGGTTTAGAGTTAATTAGTTGATTCAGATGATTAGGTTAATAGCTCGTTTAGAGAACCTTTTCATGATATGCTAATTTTTTGAAATAGGAATTTGGGGTTTTCATGAGCTGTATGCCAAAATCATCAGTTTTAAAACAATAAAAGACCTGAAATATTTCAGTTGGTGTGCAATGAATCTAAAATATGTGAAAGTTTAAATTTTATCATTACATTGTGGAAAATAATGAAGTTAATCACAATATGCTAATTTTTTGAGAAGGACCTGTATTCCCTGTACAATAAGTAGACACTTACCCTAAAGGTGAGATTTAAAAATGTGTTTCAAGATCCTTTGAAGTGACTTCTTTAATTAGATAAAACAGAACAGCTTTGTAATATGTTCCTTCCTGCTAAATGCCAACATCTGCTCCCCTGGTAGTTTTATTGTACTTAAGATGTAAGTGTAATAAGTGAAAGTTATTGTTAAATAGCTCAAGGTTGAGTACTGTTTTGATTTGTTTTCACTTCACCGCCTTTACTAATAAAAACTGAAGCAGTTGATCATTTGGCCGTCTCTGATGCCGTTTCCTCAGCCCTGTCGGCTCAGACAAAATCTAAATCAGAGTATCTGAGACAGCAGAGCAGATTGAGGTTTTTGAACACTGTTTAAAACTGTGACGGACACATTACAAAACTGTTGATCAAGGAAAAACTTTGCAGTAATGGGGGTTGTGTTTGTGCCATCTCAGTTGTGTAAAGCGTAGTGGCCAGCTCAGGGTATTAGCCTGCAGGTGGAATCAGACTTGTCTGCCAGGACTGCTACAAGTTAACTTCCACCGCTGCCTCTGTCCCGGCTGTGTGGCAGTAAGCTGCCTAAGCCTTTCTGCAAGAGATTAGCTTGTGTGAGAAGGATTAGGTCTAGTCCCTCAGTGTGTGTGCGTATGTATAGTGTAAGTGTGTGTTGTACAGTAGGTCGGCAGAGTCTGGAGCGAGCCTCGGTCTGTGTGTGGCGTGTAAATAATTCCCTGTTCTTTCTTACTATAGCTGCAGACCTCAACATGCCACTCCAGCTGGCCCCCGTTCCTTAGGCCCCACTGATTATGCTGAGCTCATGACTTTGATTGGCTTTCTTTGTGTTTGATATCCTCTTGTTCCTGTACAGAATGAAGAACTGGATAAGAAGTATGCCGGCCTTTTGGAAAAAAAATGGACCTCAGTCATCAGATTACAAAAGAAGGTTTGTGGGGTGTTTTTTTTCCTCCTCAAATAATGCTTGTGGGGATTAGGGTCATGTGAACAGTTCGTGACATTACTGCTGAATACAGTGCAAAAAAAATTTTTGTCATCTACACAAGTTTTAATATGTTAGGTAAAAGCTGAAACTTGAGCTTGATAACCAAACATATTTTCCCTTTTTTATGGTTTATTTTTCCCTATAATCTGTCATGTTGTGAACTCTTGACAGGTGATGGAACTTGAATCTAAACTAAATGAAGCTAAAGAGGAAATCACCCTGGGTGGACCCGTGAGTCAGAAGCGTGACCCCAAAGAGTGGATCCCGCGTCCACCCGAAAAATACGCGCTGAGCGGTCACCGCAATCCCGTCACCCGCGTCATCTTCCACCCGGTCTTCAGCGTCATGGTGTCGGCCTCTGAGGACGCTACAATAAAGGTCAGTGTCGCTGGAAGGAGAAGCTGGTGTAAATATTAAAGGGATAGTTCTGATTGGTGGTCTGTTGAGAGGTAATGACAAGGAGATGTCCAGAAAAAGACTTAAGTCCAAGAATAGCCATTTGCTAGTACTGAATCATAGTCTGATACTACATGACTTCATACAATGAAGCTATAGAGTTTTTAAGCATCTACATAGCATTAATGTCCAAAGAAGTAACACAATACATTTTCTTCTTTGTGATCGTGTCTCACTTAGCTCACTCTCTCATGAAGTCCAGAAGGTTGCAGCCTTTCCTGTCTGGTTTTCTTGACAGCGACGGATTTTTCGTCCCAGCAGGATGGTCTCCGTATGCTTCCCCATAAAGAGCATCCTCTTCACGAGACAGTAGCACAGTGTCTTTAGTCAGAGTTTTTCAGAACCGCCATAACATACACCACTACAGGAGTCCTAACATTACAAATTATGGGAAAGCTCAGATTATTTGAGGTACAATAACAGTTTGTTTGGGGTGAAGGAAAGAGTTCCCAAGGTGTTTCCAGGCCAGCCGGGAAACATATACTCTTCCAGTGTGTCCTGGGTCTGTTCTGGGTCTCAATGGAAGACCCAGGACGAATGAGGGAGAAAATGGAGCAGGAGATCGATAGGCAGATTGGTGTGGTATCTTCTGTGATGCGGGTGCTGCACCAATCTGCCATAGTAGAGCTGAGCCAAAAGGCGAGGCTCTCGATTTATGGTTATGTCTACGTTCCTACCCTCATCTATGGTTACAAGCTCTGGGTAGTGACCGAAAGAAAGAGTTCACAGACAGAAGCTGCTGAAATGAGTTTCCTCCGCAGGGTGTCTGGGCTCTCCCTTAGAGATAGGGTGAGAAGCTCAGTCATCCGGAGGGGGCTCAGAGTAGAGCCACTGCTCCTCCACATCGAGAGGAGTCAGTCGAGGTGGCTCGGGCATCTGGTCAGGATGCCTCCTGGACGCCTCACTGGTGAGGTGTTCCAGGCACGTCCCACCGGGAGGAGACCCAGAGGACCTTTAGGATTAGTAAAGTGTTTCAGAATTGAATCAAAAGCTAATGTATTAAAACTCAGTCAGTACAATCTTCATTAAACTCACGTTGCTCTTTTCTAATTTAATCTGGGGTACATTTGTCAAGAGCTAGACTAATGCTACTATGTTTACTCTTTTTTGATATGACTTTTTGATCATTTGTCTCATAACATATTTTAGTGCAATTTCCATCAATTTTGAGTGACACAAAAAGTTCTTTATAAACGTAGCACTTTGAATTGGGGGAAAAATATATATAATGGTTTCAGTTGCACAGTTGTCACCCACAGCGTATGAGCGCGCTGCATTTAGCAGTTCACAAGACACTACAGCAGCTGATCTTTCTGTCAGCTTCACTGTAAAGAGTGAAAAACACTGATTATTAGGAAAAAGCAAGTACAGTTAAACAGGTTGTGCAGGCGGCTGACATTTGATCACAGACAGTATAACAACTGAAGGTTTGGGGTGTTGACCTTAGTTATTGACACGGATACCAATAATTTATAAATGCCTTGATGGGGACCTTAATTGGATTCTTGGGATTTGATCAGAAAACTTTTAATTACTAATAAATGCATAAAAACTCTGAGCAACTTAAGTGTAAAACAAAGAATATTTTTCCAGCTACAACAAGATCAGAATTGTGCAAAGAGAAAAGAGAACTTCTGCCACGTTGAAACGGCTGCAGGCCTAAAAACGTCATTGCAGTGATTAGAAATCTTTACGGCACCGTCACTTTTAACGGTTATTTTCATTAGTTCTGGTAATTTGCTTTGAAAACTGTTTGGTTACAGTCCATAACAATGACCTTTCCATTTGAAACGCATACTGTGAAATGGAACATGTTGAGCGTTTATCGGCTCGACGGAAGAGAAATCTCTGACATATTTTACTCCTGAAGCAGATGTCTACTCTGGCTCGAGATGCTCAACACGTTCCCCCTGGCAGCACATGCTTCACCTGGTCATTGTTGGAGAAGGTCTTTGTCGTACATCTCTAGAGATCTAATGGCAGATTGTGGGATTTTCTGATGGTTTTTTTCCCGTTTCCACACTACAAAATACATATGACCCCTGTGCTTTCCACCAAGTTCACTCACGCAGTGGCTCACAGTATTACTATCTTACAGTTTTCAGACTTTAAATGTTATGGATGGCTAAAAATAAGTTAAGAGGCATCTTGACAAACATTTTTACATCTTGGTTAATTTGTGTCTACGAACAGCAAATATAATTTCCTCTGGCAGTTTGTACATTAGACTGAGTTAATGTTCTGCAAAAGGATGCAGCTCATTTGTGGAAAAGTGACATGCCTTCCTTTCCCAGCTTGTACAGATGGCACAGCTGTTGCTCTGCATGGATAATATTTAGGTATGCTAATGTCTTTACTTTGTGATGTTTGCTATAGAGCAGACTGTCAAATGTACTGTACATTGTGGTTTTAGAGGTATTCTTAACACTTGTCTCTATTTGGAGTTTCCTCCAATAGGAGATGTTTCTTTCTTTTTTTCTACTTTCCTCTCCCCAGAAACTGACACTGGAACATTGTTTTCTTATCACCATCAGACCAAGCTTTTGGGAACTCAGTTAAATGTTGCTAGTCGTTTCTCCTCTTGTTTCACCTGCACTGCATTCCCTTCAACATTCCCTCCGCTGCTCTGACTCTCCTCTACATGCGCCCTGCATCGAAGATTCCTCTCCGTGTCATCTAGACATCCGTAGAATCTATATATAAATCCGTCAAACTGCCTCTTGGCAACCTTTGCTGCAGCATCCCTCCACTGCTTCACTGCACAATCCCAATACTCTGCTGAGCGGTTTGTTATGCATCCATTATTCATGAGAGAATAATAGACACTTGTACATTTCCTATTAGGCTATACCCACACAGCATGGATCCTTTGTTCCACGTTTTGGCACAGTGATCCCCTTTCGAACCCGCCTCTCCGCATCTCGTCTAATTTATCTTCCACTTAAACCATTAACTGTCCCACCATGACTACCTACCTTCAGCTATCCATCCCCTAGGAGCAGTCAGGCCCCGACAACCCTGCCTATCTGCTAATCTTTTCTTGGTTACCTCTTCTCTCTGTTTCCTTACCTGACTGTGTCCTACTTTTCCGCCTTGAGAGCTCTATCACATTTTTAAACACAGACTGTTGCTGTTTACCTGGAAATAGCTTGTTGGCTTTCATTGAGCCAGAATAAACACATTAAAAGAGTAAATGCCACTGAATTGTTTAACTCTACAGGAAACAAACGGAGATGCAAACATAAAATCATGCAACACATAATTTCTTGTTTAATCAGGTAATTAATATAATTGAATTTACCTTATATTAACTATAAAATCCCTTGACCTTTCCATCCCCATTTTGCGGGAGACCTAGCCAAAATGTCACACCATTACAAAAACCTAGTCAAGAAATATCCAAAAGAATTAACAGCAACCTGGAAAGCTATCTGAGCATAGGAAAACGAACTCGTGCATCATACTGAACATGCTTTCTCCACGGTGAAACATGATGGTGACAGCATCATCCTTAAGAGGAGGCCTTTTCTAAACGGAACCAGGCAAACTGGCCAGGATGGATGGAAAATGCTTCAAAGTTTCTGATTGTAACGTGACAAAATGTAGAAATGTTCAAAGGATACCAGAGCCTTTTTGACGCACACTACACAACTCTGGAAAGTTAATGTGCAAACAAGAAATAGTTTCTGTTGTCTAAACTTGAATAATCTGAACGTTACACCATTAACAACCCTCAGCTGTTTGCAGTACCCTCAATTAGCCGAAGTTCTCCTAATTTGTGTGAAGTCAAGCATTTCAGATGTTTTCTTTATGTATCATAACATCATGAATTACCAGCATTTCTTTCATATAAAATTAAGTAGAATTTGCAGTAAAAAAATATATTGGTGCTATGGAAGGTGTGTGTGCAAATGATTTGGTTTGGTAAATGGTTTATCAGTGTAGATCTGTTGTGAGGTATCTGGTGATTTAAAAGGCAGAGAATTTATCTTTACCTGAAAAATGAATCGAGAGACTGTTTTGAATGATAACGATGAAAACGGTAGGAGTGTAAAAATGCAGCTTTACAAGCAGAGCTTTTGTAGCTCAGGAGCTGCTGATGAATAATGTAATGCTCTCTCGACGCAAGTACACATATTCCCCCTCTGCACTTTGCACCTCCTGGCCATCTGTAGGTTCCTTCAGAGCGACGGGGAAAAACACTACAAGGAATAGTGGAGGAGGGGGTGGGCATCTCCTGTCACCGTCTGCCCAAAATCCCCTCACCCCAAGAGAGGGACCCAAGGAAGGTTTATCCTTCTGTGACAAACCGTCTGTCTGCTCAAAAGCCACAGACTCAACAGCTTTCTCAGGCTAAAGAATCAGGCTTACCACTGTTCACACCATATTCTGTCTACAGCCCAGTTGGCTGCGCCGGGCTTGGCACAACATACTGTCTGTTGGCTTTTATCAAGCCGTACTTCAATAATAACAAGCACTAAAAACTGTGATTTTAGATTATTTTATCCAAAACATGGGTTAAATAAGGATTGTTGAATAGTTTAATTTTCCTATTTAAACTCATTATTACTGAGATAGGTTAAGAAAGATATGTCCTTAGGGATTGAAAAAGTATTCGTAGGTTGCCTTGATTTATAATTGGCGTATGCTGTGTTCAGGTGTGGGACTACGAGGCCGGAGACTTTGAACGGACGCTGAAGGGCCACACAGATTCGGTGCAGGAGATCTCATTCGACCAGACTGGCAAGCTGCTCGCATCCTGCTCTGCAGACATGACTATCAAACTGTGGGACTTCCAAACCTTCGAGTGCATCAGGACCATGCATGGTACGTGGATAACGCTGTGTTCTCGGGTCTACCTGCTGCTGTTTCCAAGTCACGACTGACTAAATGTTGTTTGACTGGTACACAGTGTTCAGGCTGTTTGTTGTCACTTTAAACGAGGCTGACGGTCACAACAGACTACATCCAAGGGTGTCTTCAGTGTCCAAACCACTGGACTAACGGTGTTCCTAGGCATGGGCCGGTTAAAAAGTCATGGTTTCAAAACCACTCAAATTTTCCGTCATACCGTCCCTGCGGTATAAGCGTTTTTTTTGTTTTGTTTATGTGACCTCTCGCCAGGGAGAAAGTAAAGTTCCCTCTCCCTCATGCTGTGTGAAGCTGCAGCGTAAAGCACCACGTGCTAATGATGATTTATCTTAGCATGCTAGTTAGTTACCTTATCTGCATCAGTAAAAAGTTTTTTCCTTTAAAAAAAAATAAAAATACAGACATTCAAAATACAAATTTTAGAGCTGTAATCATAATACCGTGAAACCGTGATATTTTTGCCTACGGTTATCATGCCGTCAGAATCTCATACCGGCCCATGCCTAAGTGTTCCCTTAAATTATGTCCAGTCTTGAGGATGAGCAGGGGTGATTTTCGCTGCCCACTTGGGATTTTCCATCCTGAATAAACAAAGATCATGTGTGGGTTTTTCTCAAGGCCCCATTTTCCAGCCTCTTCTATTCAATGCCGCTACTTCAGATTATGGACCAGAACGTCTCTTAGCGTATGTATGCTGAAGACACACACAGTTTTATATCTGTGAGCACATGACTACAGCCCAGTACTGACACTGAGTATGTCCGTAATCCTCAGTGAAGCGATGGGTCTAAGTTCCACCCTGCATCCATCCTAGTATTGTTTCCCACTCATTGGAGATTGGGTTGCTGGGGGCAAAATGTCCATGAGGGAACCCCAGGCATTCCTCTCCCCGGCGACTTTCCTCCAGCTCTTTCTGGGGAATCCCAAGATTTTCCAGGCCAGATGGATATCTTAGATATCTATCTTAGATAGATGGATGGATGGATAGATATAGTCCCTCCAGTGAGGTCCAGGTCTTCCCCAGGTTCTCCTACTAGTGGGACCTGCCCAGAAAACCTCTAAAAGGAGAATTTCACTACAATAAGTGCTGCTACATTTTTTGTGGTTAATCACAAATTGACCCATATTTTCTCTCAGCTTTCAGTTGGGACACTGGTTCATCAGTCTGTGAGCTTTGCTCCCTGTTCTGTGTTTTCCAGTGACTGTAAAAATTAGAGACATCCCATTATTCAGAAACTACAGTAGAAAAGGGACAGTCAAGCGTTACTAAAAGCAGTGATGACTACGATGGCCTAACATGCTCCTCAACCTACGTGGCCTCAGTTTGATTGATAAATAATTAGGATGCGGGGCAGGCATAATGAAAGGTAAACGTCTGGCCCATGGGTAGTGAAAAGCACCTGAAAACACAGGGGAGGGAAGTATTGCTTTTAGTAATTAAATTTTCTCATCAAAAACAATGAGTATAACTTGAAATGAGGAACGAATAACTCATGGTTTCCTTCTTCATAGTGGCTGTGGTACCCTGGCTACCTTGACGTCCTGGGTGGAAAGCCATATCAAAAAGCTCAAACTTTGTAGTTCCATAATAATAAAATTAATAATAATAATAGGACCACTGAGCCAGTCTACGGTTTTGCTAATCCTCTTCAGGTTTGACTTGTTGGACCTTAAAATTGCTTGTTTAAATGGACCCTTAAGGTTGATTCACCCCTCTAACATCCTAATGGCTAAAGTAAATGATGGCAGAGTAGCTTACATGGGACTCTGACCCGACTGAAATACAATGCATGCTAAATTGCTTTTAACCCCTACTGGAGGGGCCCATTAATAACTGCCTGTGAAGCATGCATGAATATTAACGAAGGAACCAAACAGAAACAGTTGTAGATTTGTTGATGTTCTGCTGAGGTTGTAAATCCTGTATTTTGTGCAAGCTAGCAGCTGACTTGTGTTGCTAATGAGGAGCTGAGCAGGAGGCCCACTTCCTCAGATATTCACTGTATTTTCACCTGAGTCTTCTACAAATCTATCACTCAAAGCCTGCTGGATGGCTTTCTTCCCTAAAATACTATCCTACCGTGTTTTTGTTGACCATTTCAAATTTGTTTTAAGAAAAAAAACAATTGAACAAGGCCAAGTGGTGAAGTAGATTAGTGCTTATTTGTATAGCAGTTCAATTATCCTCCCGGGCAGCACATTGCACTTTTCTGTGTAGCCGCCTCTTTATATCACAGTCTCATGGCATGTGTGAGCACAGAGACGCACAGGCTTGAGCTGGCCTTTTAGGACATACTTACTGTCTTCCTCATCTGTTTAGCAGCTTAAATATGGCCCAGTGTCTAGTTAATTAGGCATCTCTTATTCTCCCTGGGGAAAATAAAATCAGACCCAGCAAATTGACTTCCTGGTTAGTCATTTAATTGCCTAATTACGACCATACCAATTGCCTTTGCAGGATTTGATGCTAAAGATTTGTAGAAATTAACTATTTTAAAAAAATACTGCTTAACAAAGCTCTAAATGTCTTCATTGTTTTAAATGTTTCTGTTTCTTACTGATAATTAGTGTTGTGTTTTTTTAGGACACGACCACAATGTTTCGTCCGTAGCCATCATGCCCAACGGAGATCACATCATTTCTGCCTCGAGGGACAAAACCATTAAAATGTGGGAGGTGGCGACTGGGTATGAAAAAAAAACAACACAAAACTTCGATGAATTCTCCGTGAACCCACGTTTAATGTAACTTTGGTACCGCGTTGTTGTTGTGTATCAGAGCATGTTCTAACGTCAGTAATTTCCCCTCCGATAGCTACTGTGTGAAGACCTTTACGGGCCACAGGGAGTGGGTTCGTATGGTGCGGCCCAACCAGGATGGCACGCTGATTGCCAGCTGCTCCAACGACCAGACGGTCCGTGTTTGGGTCGTGGCCACCAAAGAATGCAAGGCGGAGCTGCGGGAGCATGAACATGTAGTGGAGTGCATCTCCTGGGCCCCAGAGAGCGCATATCCCACCATCCTAGAAGCCACAGGGTCTGAGGTAAGGAGCTGATTGTTGTTGTTTATCCATTTTAAATAAACCGTTGCAACCTGTCCTTCATTGGTTGGGCCACAATGTCTGAGATCGGCTCACGTTGCATTTTGATTGCGTCTGTTTGGTAACGGCTTGTCAGCTGGTGGAAGAGAAGACAGAGGAGCCACTGTGACGTTAGTTAGTGGTCAATCGGTGCTGCTAGAAACACACTAACCGCACAAGCCAATTGTCCCTCTGTGGTAAATAGGCAGAGATATCAGACAACCTTCGCCCAGCCATGTGCTCTAATCATCTCCCGAAACTGAGCTGTTTGGGTTCCTCGAGTTAAAGCAGATCCAAGAGGTAAAGTCGTGGTTGCGTCCCGAGACGCCGTGTTGCTTCATCACCTTCAGACGATCTGCGTTCTTCCTTCGCAATCACGGCCATGTCAGTAGACCTTAAAACGTCACCACTGAGACTGATGTCCACATGAAGCCAGCAGCTGGAAATGAACACTGTGTGAGGATAAACGGATAGAAGAACCACATGGCCTACAGACAGATCAGGCCTTGTGATCTGCAGTGTGTCCAATTGTAACCATGACAGATTAAAATAGTGTTTTCCTTGCAGCAGATGTTCCAGACCAACATGTGCTCTCCCGCTTGGAAGATGTTTTTTTACCCCCTTGTAATATCTAAGATTCAGTGAAGCGATAACAAACACCAAAAGCCCATCTTACAGTGAACAAAAACACTCTTAGATTTAGTCTTTTGCAATTAATTACATCAATAAGCTTATCCGTTCTTGGTAACCCTAATAATCACTAATCAGTTTAAATCGAGCATTTAAAGTTTCGGATGATCAGAGGTATCACTAGGAGGATCTTATATGAATAAATGTACTGTTTGATATATTGCTTTGTGGTTCCTGCAACCTGTTTGTAAATGTGTAGATCTGCTAAATATAGATGTTGCATTTCCACCTTTTTAATTTAAGCTTCTTTTAAACAAAGAGCTTTTTTATTGATGTAATCCTGTTTAATAGTAAAACCTTTTACTTGGTCATTCTGTCTTTACGTAGACCAAGAAGAGTGGAAAGCCCGGGCCTTTTCTGCTGTCTGGCTCCAGAGACAAAACTATAAAGATGTGGGATGTAAGCACTGGGATGTGCCTTATGACACTGGTAAGGATCGTCTTATTCTAACTGTAAATAATACATATATGTATGTGAACACCTAAAAAGAAAACACACACAGTGGAAGAATGTTTTCCTTCATGAACAGGATGATTTTTAGCATGAACTACATCAGCACTGTCCGTGTCTCAGGTTGGACATGATAACTGGGTGCGTGGCATCGTCTTCCACCCTGGAGGCAAGTTTATTGTGAGCTGTGCGGATGACAAGACCTTGAGGATCTGGGACTACAAGAACAAGCGCTGCCAGAAAACCCTGAGTGCCCACGAACACTTTGTTACCTCTCTGGGTAAGCTGCCCTTTAACCCTGTAAAAAGGTCTCCTTTTTTCTGATTTCTGATTAATTGTGTCAGCTACCTAACATTCGTTTATTGCATAAAACAAATCTTGCTTGACCCAAAGCCATCATCGAAATGATTTGGCTCTTGATCACAAGTCATGTCGTTATCATGGCTTTCACCAGTATTATTGCATGTCGCAGGTTCTCCTAATACCCTGCAGCCCAACGAATGCTTTTCACATGGGCTTTAGGGGATTCTTATACAACAGTTTTAGGATATCATGACATATAAATAAAGAATCTTAATGTTACTGATTTATTTTAAACAGAAATGTATTTATTATTCCTGTCGCAACTAACATAATGTAATATATTAATCCAGTTGCAATTGTGTAACATTTATTTTGATGCCTTAATTTCAGTGAAGTAAAAAACTAAATTGTCATTACGTTGTTAATGTGGCGTGTATTGTCCCTTTTTATCATTCTGCTCTTTACATACTAACACAAGTATAACAGGCTGATATTAGCTGATTAATTAGCCTGGCTATGTGCTTTGTAGAGCCTCCGTGTCATCTGTAGCTTTAAAACAACACTAGCTTAATGACAATGATAGATGTTGCTCCTTTAATTTATAAATCCATGTCAAGGAAATGTTACTTTTTTTTGTCTTATAAGAAAAGGAAAATTTCTTTTTTATACTTGTTGCAGCTAGCTGACCAGCAGTGCTCAGCAACAAGTGGGGGAGGAGCTGCACTCAGTTACTCTATGCGCCCTACAGCTGGAAAAACCCTCTGACTGCAGCATCCCATTAAAGGCTCTACAAGCTGGGATGTTCTCCAACCTTTTTATCGTCAATTGGCTCTAATTATGTTGTTCTTGGACAATCTTTATAATAATAATAAACTAAACAGTAGATCCATACTTCTAGATTTAAATCCCTAACCACACTGAGATTTGATTTTAATTGGACGTTTTTTAGCTAATTTAATGATCACACTCCAAGCAGCTAGGATCATTTTATCTTGAAGACAAATGTTTACTGGTTTGTGTTTGGTTTATTTTGAAACTCCTTTTTGTTTGTTTTCCAGATTTCCACAAGACTGGTCCTTTCGTGGTCACTGGCAGCGTAGATCAAACAGTAAAAGTCTGGGAGTGTCGCTGATTTGGCCTGGGAGGACTAGACCGCCAGCCTCATTACCCCTAATGCTCCTCTAAACCCCACCCCCCCACACCTTTGATTCCCTCCCCCACCTCACCTCATCCCCCGCACATCTTCGCCTCCTTCTGGCTGCACTCACCACCGCGGTTATCCACCCGTAGCGCTCTCTGGTCCGATAACTTCTTGTCCTTATGTGTAAATTATTCCTGGATGTAGATCGAGCTATTAAATGTTACACAAAAAAAGTATTCTTGCATGGTAATCCAAAATTGTATACTGTAAATTTGCATAACGTTGTCTAGAAGTACCATAGGTTTAACACAGGGCTGAGCGTCTGTTCCTGCAGCCTTACCGACCAACTGAAGGCAGATGGTGTAAAAACAAAAACAACACAAAAAAAAGTAGGGCACTAAAAACTGATAATTTAAGAAATGACAGTGTCTTTATGTGTAAGATTTATTTTGTCTATTTTTTTATTTAGTTTTTTTTTTCCTGTTATTTCCTCTCCTTCACTGTTGTAGTCTGTTGGTGCCTAGCTTGGTTCGAGAAATGAGGCAGGAGGAGCATATTATGATGCAATGAGATGTCTGTTGGGGGCGCTGTTTATGACCTAATCTGTAGCTTTATAACATCACTTCTCGAGTGTGTGCGTACCATTTTATGTGGAGCTAAGTGACATTTTAACAGACTGTCGTCCTTGGACCTGGTGGGCTTCAGCAGCTTTGTACTCTTCTCTTGGGGGGGACCACATAAACCGCTGCTGGGCTTTAGATAAATTACCTCTTGATTATAAGTGGCTTTATTTTAGTCGCTGTGCAAAGCTTTGTGAGCATTTTGGCTCAGCGCAGCACCTGAGCAGAGTTCAAAGATCACACCTTGGCTTGAAGATGTGGGTGGGCTCACTTTTGTAGCTTGTTTTGAGCTGAATTTTATTTTATTTTTTAAATCACTCAGCTAAAGCAGAGTTGGAGCAACGCAGGAAAGCATGCATAGGTGCTAAACTGTCCCTTGGTGCCACTAGGGTATGTAAACAGAAAAATTAACAAGAGAAACAAAGACACTGATTGAAGTAAAGCCCAGACCCCAGGTTTGATAGATTTGCAAAGCTCTCTGTTTTGAATAAATTCCTAAGTTTAAGAAGGGTTTTGAGGAAAAAAAAGAAATAGGAAATATACATTTCGCCTGTACATATGACATTGGCTGTGCCAGGGCTCACTGAGGTTACATGTGATAAGCCCCTTAGACCACAGCACACACACAAATGAGCTGAGTGGCTTTCCTTTAAACATTCAGACTGAAAAAGCAGCCATTCCACACTTGGTTGGACAGAGACAAATGAAACCTCTCTAACTTTGCCCTACAAGGTGTTTCATTAATCCCACACATCCCTGTTTTTCACTAAAGACATTAAACTTTAATGATGTTGATACAAGCATAAACCTAAAGTTTCTGACAAGCCTCTCCATTCCAGTGCTGTTCAGCTAATAAAGGAACTGCACCGCTTGAGTTCTTGCTACCTTTTGGCAAGTGTCCCTCCTTATCTGTGTGCTGGATGTGGTGATCTGCTGCTTTTGCTAAAGTGGCCGCTGTGAGCCTTACGTGACCTGTCGATGTAGCGCAGCTGCATGCGAGGCCTGCATCCGGAGGCAGAGCTGTCAGAACGGATTCTGGGGGGGGGGCGGGGGGGGGGGGAAGAAGAAAATGCGTATTAGACCAATTGGATTGATTGAAGTGACTGTAGTGTGGCAACTTGATGGTGTGTACTGATTTGCCTTTTTTTGGGCCTGGAAACTCAAAAAAGTAGTGGACACATATCCAACACTGCTCCATTTTCAAACCGATTGTTCTCTAACTGGCTTGTTGAGTTCAGACAGCTCTGTCGTTGGGTTTGTAGATAGGTTGGTTTGTTGCGTGTGATGCTATATTTTCTTTACATGCAGTCGAATTGTGGCGGACTAAGTATGCTCCCAAAGGAGAAATCATCTTTCAGGGAATTTTACTCTTGATACTCCCTCTGAAGATCTTAATTTGTTTTTTGTTTTTCCTCTAAGCTGTTTTCTCTGTCTGAAATGTGGTTGAAGAGGGAAGCAGTTGGTTTTGTAGTTTAATTTGGCAGGATGTGTTAAGTGTTAAAACTGAAGCCAAAAATGAAGACGTTTGTTCGTATAATCTGGTTTATCTAAAAAATAATAATAAAATGAACCTCATTTTTGTTCCAGCTCTTTACATTTGGGAATTCTCCTCTAGATCACGCTATGACATGCCAGACCTTCACTTAAAAGCTGCAACTTTTTCCCTTCCTTGGTTTTATTTAAGGAGCTTGGTTATCCAGAGGTCGGGATGATGTGTGCTCTGTTTATTTTGTAATAAAAATTGAGTAGTAAAACAATCCTCTCTAAAACAGCTGCTGCTGATGTTTTATGCAAGTGTTTAAGAAAATCCAGTTTCGCCATTCGCAGGTCCCTGAGCTGCCGTGGCTCGGTGCGAATCGACCGACAGGCGAGGTTTTAAAAGCCTGTGGGTCGTTTTCCCCCCAGCCAACGAGTCCCTGTGTCCTCTGTGAGCTGCCTGTTGAACCACATCAGAGGGCCTCAGACTGCACAAAAGGCTCCTTACAGGGGAGAGAGCTCATGATGTTTTTGCCACTATGGTCTCACTCTTCACACAGCAAACTGTTAACAATATACCTGGATGTCATTATTGTTTGCGATTATAATAAAAGAAGCAAAAAAAATCTGCATCTGTGTCCTGGTTTTCTGATTTGACACCTTAAAACCAGCAGAGGCGTGTTCAAGATAGAAATGTGATTTGGAGAAGACAACAGTGGAAGAACAAAATGTAAAATCAGGAGTTACTGGGACACATGAGGACTGCTCATGTGGAGACTCCAAATCTGTATCATAATCAGATACTGACAAATGATGGTTTAGAACTTCCATCAAAGCCACTAAATAGGATTATGTTGTTCTCTGCTGAAATAAATTAATCTTGGCTTAAAAAAAGACCTGTTGAAGTAGTGGTCAGTAACTATAGATTAAATGGTAAAAACAAATTGTAAGATGAAAGTTTTCATTATGCAATTATTTATTTGAATAACATGCGGTCTCCTGCATGTTTTAGTTCTTTAGTTCAGCACACCTGAATCAAATGATGCTCATTAGCGGGCCTCTGCAGAACTTTGACATCCTGAGGAGGTAGTTGGAATATTTGAATCAGCTGTGCTGGAGCAGAGATACAATCTTTAGGAAGCACTCTTCTTAGAAGCCGATCTGTGGACCAAGGTAGAACTTTTGGTTGCATGTGGTGGAGGGGATGGAGAGTGGAGTGAAAACACCATTGCTACATGACACTTATCCTTTCTGTGAAGCACAGTGGCTGAGGTTTCATGATTCAGGACTTCCCCGCATTCCTTGAGGAAGCAAACTGTCTAAAGATTTTTACAGAAAGTGTTGGAGCAGCAATCGAAGGCCAAAAGGTTAGCAGAGTTTTGATGAGGAAACAAAACAATGACAAGTTTTTAGATGAGTTACTGTTGATATAACAGGGAAAAGAGAGTTTTACCATTAATCTTTCTTTTTGGGGTGTTGAAAGGCCCTGAGAACATCATACACATGAATAAACAGAGTTAAAGGGTGGAGCTGCAGGAGTTACTCCATTTTTTGTTTTTTCTGAACAAAAAAGGAAAAGGGCACATTTGGTGGGGATTCTTGCTTTCACAGCTTGATAAATTTAAGATTTCCATACTGATGGAACAATATGCTAATTTAAAGTTTAAAACAAATATATTTTTAAGACTGTGCCTATCTCCAGCAGTCATTGGGCGAGAGGTGGGAAAAACACATGCATTAAGGACAATTTGACCTAACGGTCATGTTTTCAGACTGGGAGAAAGCTGGAGTACCCAGAAAGAACTCAAAAGAACTCAGGCTGGGATTCGAACCTGGTACCTTCTTGCTGAAAGGCAACAGTGTTGCCAACTTTTCCACTGTGCAGCCCTAATGGGGAAAATCCTTTTTTTAATCACTTAATATTATCTTCTATTTTTAACCTTTATTCAGGTGTCAGAATTAAATATAGATTTCTGATTCTAATAATTTTCCTTCCACTTTCAAAATTGGACGCTAATTATTGTTGCTCTGTCACATAAATTCACAGTCACACATATAGATGTTTTAATACGTGCCAAAATGTCCAAATAAAGAGGAATGACTACTTTGGCACAGTGGTGTTGCCAGAAATTGCTTTTTAGCTGGGCCATATAAATATAATTGAAATTAAGTTTATTGGTAAATTCCACTGTTGCCTCAGAAAAAGTTTTGATCAGAAACAGCTTAGAACAAAACATCCAGGCCAAATAAAACAGGCTATTAAAGCTGCAGCCTAACACAGGCAGCTCACGTCCTACATAAACAATAGTTATGCCTTGGCATTATCTACTGGGGCTAAGCGGTATTCTCCTCAAACCCAGGCTTAACTACGTCCTGAGTGGCAACAATCATTAAAAACCCACTTCAGTAGTATCTAAGCTATGCTGGATCGCGCTTTCACTCTTAGCTGACTATGTAATGAAGTCACATTATATTTCAGCAGAGAGTTGCAACGGCAACAAGTAGAAATAATAATACTCAATATTTTCAATAAAAGTGTTTGTTCAGCTCCAATTTTAATCTCACAGCTAGCCCTAGCTTGTCTGGAGAGTTCACAACACATGTTATTAAAAACAGCCAATGACAGCAAGTCTTGCAAAGATGGAATCGCCACCTCCAATTTTATTTTACTTTATTTTATAATGACTGTAAGTGACACCCCTAAAAAACGTAATTATATGTATAATTTGTCTTAATTTCTAGTATGAAAGCCATTTATTTGGGTGGGCCCTGGTCCAGAGTGACCATAGCCACGCCCCTGCTTTGACAAGATGCTTGACAAATTTTCTTGTCTTTCTTTCTTATTTCTTTTTTTAATATATCTAACTTTATTTTCAGTATTTTAAGTACAAATCGTACAGCCATATATGTAGCCTACAGTTCCAGAGCAAATGAGCAAACCATTGTATAACATAAACAGTGAACGCCAAATGTAAAATTGTAAGTACAAATGCAATACAGATAAAATAAAGTTTAATCATCATCTGCTGTCATAGTAAAATATAGTTTCACCATACTATCATACAGCCGCTGTGCTTTTTTCAAATTACATAGTTTTAAAGAGTTTCTTAGAGAAGCCAAATTCTTAAGAAACATATAAAACAAAAAGATTTAGCTTTGGTAACTTTACGCTTATGAACAAAAATGCTACCAATAATGAGTAAGTTGTTTATTAGAAACTCTTGTTTTATCCTCCAGAGCAACACCAAATTGAATGATATGTGATCTAAAACCAGATTGTGAGTCACTAATAATTTGAGAAATACCCTCATTTAGTCTATTAGCTATAAGTAAATAATTTGTGGTCCACGTTTAAAAACGCCACGGGTCTTAGATTGTCTAAATATTTGTTGTCCTTTTTGGGATCAGTGTTATTCGTCCTTGTTTCGCTGTAGTCAGTAAAGATTATTCTTCTACTGATACATCCCTCAACGAGAGAGAAATGCAACCTCCGTGAAATAGTGGACGTTCGATGACGTCAACGCGCAGCAGCGTGGAGCGGTGACGTTTGCAGGCGTTCAGGAAGGTGAAGAACGTTTGGACGACGTGAGTAGTTTGAGCTGCTGTTGCCTTAAACATTTCAGCGCATTTCAAGGTTAAAGTTCCGCCGATAGTGAGATTGTAGCTCCAGACAGGCTGAGAAGCTGGTAGGTCATAGAGTTAGCTTCTGGCTGGGTTAGTGTTTGCTGGAGTTAGTTGGCTGTCATCTGAAACGTCTGCCAGGCAAATATAATCTGTTTTACAGTCAGTAGAAGCGCACTAGTTTTCCCCTGAATGACAATGTTTTCTGTTTGTTTGTGGCTCTAAGAGAAATAGCAAAGCACATTGATAAAATGAAGATAACATCTGCTGTTTATGTGTTATTGTTAGACATCAGGGCGATCATCATGGCTCTCAATAAATCCATGCATCCTCGGAACCGGTACAAAGACAAACCTCCGGACTTCGTCTACCTGGCCTCCAAATACCCGGACTTCCAGCAGCATGTTCACACCAGCCTCACAGGAAGACCCGTGTAAGTTGTTGTTTTTCTACATTATAGATAGACACTACCCAGCCAAACAAAGTATATATTACTTAAAGCTGCACAAATCTCTTGCCATGATGATGGGAGTCGTGTCTGACTGCTGAGTTAACACATCCTAAAGCTAAATGGAATAATAATGTTGTTATTAACAAAGCTTCCCATTTGTTATCAGGTATGTGGGGTTTGGTGTGGGGAAGCTGGGCTTCATAAAACTCACAGTCTGAGCCCAGGGAATCCTGATGGTATCTAAACCAGAAGTTTACATACACACTTGTGCACCCAATCCACATGAAACAACAATTAGAAAGGGTAGCTCATTTTAGCATTTTCTTATTGATCCTACCCGGTTGGATCGCTGGTGACGGTCTCCAGTGATCATTGGGCGAAAGGCGGGGTACGCCCTGGACAGGTTACCAGTCCATCATAGGGCAACACCGAGACACAGGACAAACAACCAGGCACACTCACTCATACCTCAGGGCAATTCAGAGAGACCAGCTAACCTAACAGTCAAGTATTTGGGCAGTATACCTGGAGAGAACCGGCACATGCATGTGGAGAACAAAAAAACTACATGCAGAAAGACTCCAAGCCGGGATTCGAAGCCAGGCCCTTCAAGCTGCTCCACCGTGCAACCCTATAGAACCAGCCGTTAACTTTTATTCATCCATCTTATCTCTGTCAGTGAGACTCCATTAATTTGCATGTGTTGCGATTATGTGGAACACACAATCAGTTTTATTTTACGTGGGATTATTGAATTTTATGAAGTAGTTCTAAGTTTCTGTCAAACGGTGTCCATTGCAGCAAGATGCTGTTGAGAAACCTAAAAAATGTTCAGAGAGAAGAAAGAAAGCGTGTGTCTGCTGAGATTTAAGGTGCTGATGGTAAACAGTATTTCATCAGTACGCTGCTGTAGAAGAGAAACTCCAGTAGTACTGCATCTCTCATTGTTTAGGGGTTTTTTTGTCTTTTTTTTTTAATCATGCTGAAATGAGTTGCTATGGGAACTGGAATCACCGCTCACTGTCGTGCTTTTGTTTGCAGCTTGATGCATGTTTTTGTCCCTGAAAGATGAAAATAAACCCCAGACTGACGTTTGTGTTTTGGCTACTTTTATGCACATTTTGACTCTCAGAAAGAAACAGGTAGAGCAGGTTCAAATAATGGAGGAAGATATCTGATCCTGTGTTATCACAGCTCTGCAATGGATAGTTGATGTTTTATTGATAGTAGTTGATGGTTTTTAAGTTCAGCCTCTTGTGCTATCATATTTACATTTATTTTTGGCACATACAGCTTGAGTCTTAGGTAAAGTGTTTTCTTTCAGAGCAGTTAGCGTACAAGCTCGGCTAATGTTAGCATTTTTAAAAAAAAATTTATATGACTTATTTATAATTAGACACTTAAAGCTGGGATACGTATATGGGCTGTATATATAAGATGGACGGAGCCTCCGCAGGTTTCTGAAGAGGAGAATTGAAGCCCAGTGGGCGGTTCCCACCGCCATCTTGGCTGCGTCACGCGTCTCGTCACTCCTGGACAATGCAAAAAAATGGGCAAATAGAGCTGAGTGTGGGGCTGTGAGGGTGGGGGCGGATGATTGGCACCCATTAAACTCAGAGCCAATATAGCTACGAGCTAACTGAGCTAACCGAAGCTAACAGAGGTTGGTGGCCGCTTTAGCCAGAAAACCGCGGTTGAGCGACTCTGCTACCCCTCTGCCGTCTAGGCAGATTCAATAATTTTGTCAAATAAAGTCATGAAGCATTGTTAGTCTATAACTTTCACAAAAACTGTGTAAATTTGAACTAAAACAAGTTTTATTAATCAATATGTAAAGTAAATAAGAAATGTGATCATTTCAACCCATTTTTGACCAAGTAGCGTTATCTTAAATGCACAGCTGAAATCTAATTTTAATTTCCGAAAAAAATGGAGCAGAGGCTTCTTGGACAGTCTGTTAGTGCAATCAATACCACAGCAAGCCATCTTTCTCCAATAACTGCACGATAAACATCCGAACACGAATAAACATTGCGGATGCAACTGATGGTCAAGTTCAGAGAAACAGAATAGTCTCTAGACTTAGCAAACCGTTAGCCGCCAGCGCAGATGGCTCATCTGAGACCAGTCAATCAAAAAGACACGCCCCTTATTATTCATAATTTCAAGCTTATATACACCCCCCCCCCCCCCCCCCCAGAGCTGTCATGAGGGCAAACTTGACCTTTTTAAACCTAAATTTTTTTTTTTTTTTTTTTTTTTTTACCAGACTGTAAACAGGTTTATTTCTGCTGTGAAGTTGGCATTTTTAACATGGGAGTCAATGGGAACTTGCTATTTTCAGGAGCATGCCTCTAACAAATTAGAGGGAACTGCAATTTCTGTCACTTCCGGATTGGCTTCACATTTGGTTGGCATTTTCCAACATGGATCCTGATGTGTGAAAACATTTAGCCTGATTCATAAGTATAGATTTGAATGTCATCAAATCTGATGAGTAGCCTTACAGTTTTCTCCCACACTGACTTACATGTGTATGAGTACAGCGCACAGAGAGGAACCTGCAGCAGCCAATACAATCTCTTTTTCACTGCAACCCTCCATGTAAAGGACGAAAGCAATCTAGATTGTTATGGGAAGCACCTATGTTTTAGATCAACTACTTATTTTTAAGTTGTTGATCTAAGTGAAATACACTTTTGCAAGCTGCGTGAATGAAACAAGGTGGATTTCTTATAGGTTCCATGCAAAACATGTCATGCCAACAGTAAATAAGTACCAGTATAACATGGGAGCATGATGACTCTGACAGTCGTTTCAAAATGCCTCGATTGAGACACTCATATGATTGTGGGAAAAAACAAGGACATCCTTAGTTCCTTCTTATCAGCTGAGCTCTGATGAGTCAGTTTGATATTGTCTTTATGTTTATGTCCAGCGATACAAACCACAGATACATTAATCAATCGTCTGGAGATTGGAATTGGGCAACTTTTCTTTAATGAGCTCTGCTCAGAAATCAACTGGTTAGATGCTGAACAAAGTCAGGTTTTAATTTTCTGTTTTCATAAATGCCCCAAATTTCAGCCTATAAATGCATCAGCCAACAGCATTTACGCTGATACAATTTTTTTGTGTTAGATAAAAATCAGATGTTTGGGGCTTTGATGCATTAATTGCTTAATTTGGTGATGCATTTAATCTACTTCTTCTAGAAGCAACACATATCTTTCTCTTATCTGTTACCGTCTTTTAAAAAAACGGAATCTGTTAAAATCAGAGTCTGCAGGTCAGATCTTTTAGAGAAATCAGAATTAGCCAGGAAAAGCTTGATTGGTTAATTTCTTATACAAACCTTTTACTTCTAGTGATGATGACCACTGCCTTATGGTATAACCAAAGCATTATACCCAGGTAGCAGAAACAAAGAGGACGAGATGTCAAACACACTTAGTTTGAATTACTTGAGTTTGTTCGCAATAATGACTTCTTGAAGCCTTGGAAGTCGGTGCTCATCCTTTGCTGTGCATCTAAACAAAACAGTCGATTTCTGTGATTGGCTAGGACCTACTGTACATATTCTCGCTGTCTGCTGAAGGAGGAGCAGCTGCTCTCTGTCTCTCTCCAGATCCGTTCACTTATTTTCTTTTCTGTTTGCTTTTCTTGTTTTCTTTCTTAACCTTTTCTTAGTTATTTTATTTTCCCAGCCCCTGGAGTTACTGTATTGGACCAGATCTCTTCTTGGATTACTTTTCTATGGACTTATCAACATGGCTTTTTGCTCAGCTGAGGATTTTGAAAAACTGCTCCAGAGAATTGAGGGCATTGAAACGAAGCTACGTCGTCTGGAAATTAATTTTGATCTCCACGCTGATTATGGACAAAATGAAACAACTTTACCTTTACCTTTGAATACAAACAGCCCTGTGTTACATAGGTCTAACCGTGTCACAGAGACTCCCTACAGGCGTCTGAGCGGCAGAACTCCGCACTATAATGAAAACTGGCCAGCATTAAAACGCACAGAATCATCAACCCCAGCCCGTTCTCCGAGGAAGAAAATACAAAAGAAACTCCGACACAGAGAAACCTCTGAACCCAGAACTGCCGCTTCTGCTAAAAGTGAACAAAAGAGGTTTCAGCCAAAAACAAGAGATATTTCTCCACCTGGAATCCCGCTGAAAAACAGATTCGCAGCCTTGAGTTCCCCGAAAGATGACGCATCCCCCGGGACCAGTCAAAGCCACCAGGAGAAACCCACCCGCATCAAACGGACACATAACAAAGTAAGAGCGCCCCCGGCAAAGACTGTTATCATACAAGACGGATCAATTAATGGAATTGAGGCTTTTTGTAGCAAGAATACCAAAGTTTATAGCTGCTACAAAAATACAGTGAGAGAAATATCAGAAAAAATCCCTAAAATCTTGGACCAACATCCTGCTTTGGAAAAGCTCGTCATTCACGCTGGATCAGCAGATATCGCGATGAGACAATCAGAGATTCTGAAGAGAGACTTTTCTGATCTCCTACAGAGACTTGATGGACTTAACGTAAACATCCTCATCAGCGGACCAGTCCCTGAAGGGAATGATGAAAGATTTAGCAGACTCCGCATGCTCCATAAATGGTTGAAGAAACAATCAGCTGAGAAGTCGTTCACATTTATTAATAATTTCAAAGTATTTGGAAGTGCTAATCATCTGTTCAAAGCAGGAATGCGCTATTTGAACAGGTCCGGAGTAAGGCTGTTAGCTGCCAACATTTTTTCTTATCAACATCAGAAAGCAAAACACTTGCTCCCAAAAGCTGACCTTGAGGCGCCCATGGATATCAGAGAACAAAAACAGCAAGTCATGATGACACCACAGGACCGAACAGATAAACAACCATCAGAGATTAAGTCTTCATCTTCCAGTGACTCAGCCACATCAAATGAGTCTCCATTTAGAAACTTTACAGACAGACTGAACGAGCAAATCAAATTTGGGACACAATTAACACCTAAACTTAGACTACACCAAACGCCTGGGACTAGTGTCCATAAGCCTGGGAGCTTATGGACACTGGGAGCTTATGGACACTAATTATTCTGATTATTACAGATATCTGATATTTGAGGGAACCGGGCAATAAATCCACCCCTACCGTCTCCCAGAATTCACCCGGCACCCCTGAGGCTATATCAGTGATTATCAGCAGCAGGAAACATAAACCGTTAACCACACGCTCTCATATTAAACAAACTCTCAAATTGATAACCTGTCAGAAGGTTCAGCTGCCCATCATCACAATACTTAAGTTAGCTTTATTAAACATTAGATCTCTATCCGGGAAGTCTTTTCTTATCAATGACTTCATCACTGAGCATAATTTACACGCCCTTTTTTTATCAGAAACTTGGCTAGATGAAAATAACGAAACAACTTCATTAATAGAATCTAGTCCTCCAAATTATAATTTCTTAAGCGAGAACAGAAAACACAAACGAGGCGGAGGTGTAGCCACCATCTTTCACAACTCAATGAACTTTAAAAAGGTAACCCTGGGCACGTTTGATTCTTTTGAATACCTAGCCACCCAGATAAATGAGCCTAACAAAGCGTTATTTCTAAGTTTATATAAACCCCCAAAACCTAACTCTAACTTCTTTAATGATTTCAATGACCTTCTTTCTGTAATATGTATCGACTATGACCAACTAATCATCGTGGGGGACTTTAACATCCATACCGACAACCTCCAAGATAGACAAGCAAAAACGTTAGATGATACTCTCCACAACTTCGGACTGATCCAGCATGTCAAACAACCAACACACAATAAAGGACACACTCTGGACTTAATTATCAGCAAAGGTTTAAATATTTCTGACATCTCTGTAATTAATATTGCATTATCTGACCATTTCTGTATTTTCTTTCAAAGTACCATCTCTGCTAAATTATCCAGCCACAGTAAGACCACTATAAAAAAGCGTTTTCTAGGGGACAGTTCAGTAGAAACCTTTAAATGTATTTATCCTTCCACCACATCCCCCTCATCTCCCAACTCAGTAAATAAGTTGGTAGATCATTTCCTTGCGAAAATCTCAGACATCATGGATTCCATTGCTCCAACTAAAGTGAAAGTAGTCTCAGGTAGAAAGAAGTTTCCGTGGACACGTAATCCACTGGTACGTAGTGAAAAAAGAGAGTGTCGACGAGCCGAGAGAAAATGGCGGAAAACTCGACTCCAGGTTCACTGTGAGATCTACAAAGAGAGACTGAATAGATATCAGCTAACTATAAAAGATGCTAGGGAATCGTTCTTTTCTGAAATCATCAACAGAAACATTATTAACGCACGGACTCTATTTGCAACAGTGGAAAGACTAACTAATCCTTTAGTGACAGTAGCCCCTGAACTAAACTCTACCAGGGCCTGCAATGAATTTGCCAGCTTTTTCACTGAAAAGATTCTAACAATTAGACGGTCAATCTGTACCTCAATATCGAACCCACAACCAGTGCCATCCCCAATCAACAACAATGTAGAGAAAATGTCTGAATTCCACGAATTAAACCAGAACAGCCTTGAAAAAATCATTATCCAATTAAGCTCCTCCTCCTGCTGTCTTGATATCCTACCCACAGCTTTTCTAAAGAAGGTTCTTCCTGTTATTGGTTCTGATCTTGTTCAAATAGTGAACTCATCACTGCTATCAGGTGTCTTCCCTCAGGCTTTAAAAACAGCAGTTATTAAACCACTGCTAAAGAAGAAAAATCTGGACAACACGTTAATGCAGAACTACAGGCCGATTTCTAATCTTCCATTCATCAGTAAGATTATTGAAAAAGCTGTGTTTCAGCAGTTAAATGGCTTCATAACAATGACAAACCGTTTTGATGCTTTTCAGTCTGGTTTCCGCGCTCACCACAGCACCGAGACTGTCCTCGTCAAAGTATTTAATGACATCCGCATAAATACAGACTGTGGAAGAACCACAGTGCTGGTTCTGTTGGACCTCAGTGCAGCATTTGACACTGTTGATCATGATATTTTATTGGAACGACTGGAGAGCTGGGTCGGACTCTCTGGTACAGTACTTGGCTGGTTCGAGTCTTACCTAAAGAACAGGGACTTCTATGTTTCAATAGGAAACTTTTCATCAGAACGAACAGAAATCACATGTGGGGTGCCCCAGGGCTCCATCCTGGGGCCCCTCTTATTTAATATCTACATGCTCCCACTAGGCAAGATTATAGCGACCAATAACATTAGCTACCATAACTACGCGGATGACACTCAGCTCTACATTACAATGTCACCAGGTGACTCTGAACCCATTCAAACCCTAAATCAATGCATTGACCAAATAAATGGATGGATGTGCCATAACTTTCTCCAGCTGAATAGAAACAAAACTGAAGTGATTATTTTTGGACCCAAGGAGGAACGATCAAAAGTCAGCACACAGCTTCAATTAATACAGCTAGAAACTACTGATCAGTTTCGTAACCTAGGTGTAGTAATGGACTCAGACCTGAACCTCCAGGGTCACATAAAGGCAATAACAAGGTTAGCGTTCTATCACCTGAAGAACATCTCCAGGATTAAAGGACTGATTTTGCAACACGACCTAGAAAAACTTATCCATGCGTTTATCTTTAGTCGGATTGATTACTGCAACAGCATCTTCACAGGTCTGCCTAAAAAGTCAATCAGACAGCTGCAGCTGATCCAGAACGCTGCTGCTCGCGTCCTCACTAGAACCAGGAAAGTAGAGCACATCACCCCAGTTCTAAAGTCCTTACACTGGCTCCCTGTAGCTCAGAGAATAGACTTTAAAATACTTTTACTAGTTTATAAATCATTACATGGCTTAGCACCAAAATATGTTGAAGACCTGTTGTCATGGTACCAACCACCAAGACCACTCAGGTCCTCCAACTCTAGCCTACTAAACATCCCTAGACTCAGAACTAAACATGGAGAAGCAGCTTTCACTTTTTATGCTCCCCTTATCTGGAACGGACTTCCTGACGAGTGTAGAGCTGCTGAAACTCTGAACTGCTTTAAATCGAGACTAAAAACCCATCTGTTTAGAATTGCCTTTGAGTAAATGCTTGATGTTATATGTATGAAATGTGTTCATGCTCTCTTGCTTTTTTTTATTTTTCTCTTGCTTTATTGTGTATCATGTGTAATGTGTGTTTCTTTTATGTGTTTCTTTTAAATCACCAAATCATGTAAAGCACCTTGAATTACCCTGCTGTTGAAAGTGTGCTATTGCAGCTAGTGCTACTGTTGACCCTGTCCTGTCTGAAACTGGTAGCGAGGAAACCACTTTTCCTCGTTACGCAGATGATTGTGGAGGCATCAGTTTGGCAATCCTCTGGGTGTGTCCGGAAGCATGTTAGTGTAGGCCAGTGTTTCTCAAACTATGGGGCGAGCCTCACTAGTGGGGCGCAGAGGTATTGCAGCTGGGGCGTGACATCCACGGGATTTAAAGTTTTTCCCCCCTAGATTCTGTCGTTGTGAATGTTTCACTGCACTGTAAATTTAATCAACCAGCTCCCCCCTCACACAAAGTTAAACACACTCAAATAAATTAGCAATTGTGATCATCATTGTAAACAGAACCGGGACCTGGAACATCGGGCTGGGAGTTTGACGTTGGAATATATCGCAGCAGAACAAAACAAATTGAAGTAGCCGCATTATCAGTGATTCCATCTACAAAATGTACAAATATCTAAAAAGATCAGGGAACGTTTCAGAGTCAGAGAAGTCACACGGGGGGCTTGTGTATGCTCCTTTGTCCAAAGTGGGGAATCATAAAAAAAGTTTGAGAAACACTGCTGTAGGCTGATAACACTCGAGTGTCTAAGATACCAGAGAGTAACATGAAGGACGAAGTTGAGTTTAACAGTATGAATTTAATATATGCTTTTTGAAGTTTTTCACAGCAAGAGCAATTGTTCACGTTAAAGTACATAGAATTGTACACTAGTTAATCTGGTATAGGGAAAAAACCAAATAGAATACACACCACATCGAGTTTTTTACTTAAACAGGGACAAACTATAGCGATCTCTATAGTAACACACGCCGGCAAATATTTACAAAGTGCACTCAGTTTTCACGCAGGCATTAACGACACGTACAAAGAACGCCGAGGAGTCAACAGGCCGGAGAAAAGGCAGCTCAGGTCTCTTGCTCGTCAAAGATCGGGTCAGAGTGTCTTTTAAACTGTCAGTCCTCATCCGCTGTGTCTCTTCAGCTGGGCAGTCAAAGGCGGAGGCGGGTACTCCAGGGCGAAGACAGGTAGTGCAGATGGAGGTGGAACGCAGGCCGCTTTAGGTGTGGTGCTGAAAGGACAGCGCCAATTGGAACCGCAGCAGATCTTCACCTGTCGCAGCTCCACAGCAAAACAAGGGTGGAGGAAACACCCACTAAAAAACCCAGAGGCCGTGGCCGTAACAAGGCTGTGAGGTGACCAGTCTGCCATCTTGCATTAGACCGACCGTGCATGTGTGCGCTCACTGTAAAGCATCGCCCATGTGCTGTTCTGACAGGTGCTAATTAACATTTGATGGCGCTTCTGTGTCTGCGTTTAACTTACATACTGAAGACGAACAAAGAGCTGCCAGGTTTTTTCCGTCAGAATCAAAACTACATTTAGACAATTAAAGAACTTGCTTTCAGTTTTGAGCGAGAGCTTTTAGAGCGGTGACACAAAGGATTAGTCTAAGACTCTTCTAGCTGCTTCACTCCTGATAGATGGATTAAATCCTGCAGTTGTTGTCTTTTATACTCCAACCTTTAAAGAAGCAGAAGATAGTTTGGGTTTGGTCGGATGCACATAAACAGCGTTTTCTTTGTTTTCATGTTCAAAACTGAGAAATATTGTAATTTATCTGCCTTGTACCTGAAAAGTCACCCAGCTATATCCTGAACAACATGCTGGAGCTCTTTTAGCTTTTCCATCTGAAGTCCAGGATTTAAGCAACACTTGTGTTCTGGTTAGCCGTCTGCAAAGATGTGGCTCTTCATCCTCCTCTTCCTCTTCAGCCCGAAGTTCCATCAGTGGGGGCGGATTAGCGCCTTTTTTTTGTATCTTCCAACTAACTCATCTACTGGGTTTTAAAGTATTTAAGGAATAAATTGGGGGATGAGAGTAATCTCAGGGAGACACTCGCTCAATCCTCAGAGGAGATACGTCTCCCCTCATTTAGGGGCCGCCGGTGGAGGGGACTAATGGCAGCTCAGACCAGAGCCAGCAGCAGAAATGTGCTGGATTTGATTTGAATGGAAGTGAGGAAAAGATAACCCCCCGTCTCCCCAGCACCAAAATCATCCTGGATGTTGGTTTGTTTTCAGCGTTATGGGGTCTCGAATGAGGCGGACAGAAGGAGTAGGATTAGGAAGTGGTTATTAAAGATGTATTAGCCTGGTTGACACTTAATTAAAAAATGTGAAATGTTCTCTCCAGTTCTGTTCAGAGACATATCAATAATCAGGTTCTTAGAAGAGAAAATGAAGATATAATTAGGAGCCCTGATGGGTTTAAATTGGTCAGTGTTACCCTGCAGTGATTCACAGCTGAGCTGCTGACATGCAGGTTTTTTTTAAACCATGCCAAGTGAGGAAAACCCTTCGGGTTTAAGGGTTTTAGTTAAACTTATTTGATTTGAATCCACTGTAAAGGATGCCAGCATTTCCTTGTTTAGTCTGTTGTGGCTGTGAAAGCTTTATGCAAAAATATTTTGAGTCATTGTCATGAATTTCTTTAATTCTTCCAGAGGAAACAACACTTCTGAACTAAGCAGCCAGAGAGCTGGTGATGTGTGCGATGGTGGGTGTGTTTTTTTGTGTCAAAGCGCGTAGAGAGCGTTCTGGAGAGATCTGCTGCTTTTTGTTCATCAGCTGAGATCTCCCCCACCCAGTGCTTTAAGTGGGCCGGTACTCAACGATACTCAGTTGTAGCTTCAGTCAGTGCGTGTGAGTGTAAACTTGCTGACAGAGAAGTATAAACTAGGCTTAACGCATGCAGCAGCGGTGACAGTGCTGAGGTTCCCACAACTAATGTTGAGGATGCCAGTGACACATCCTCTGACGAGAACAGTCGTGGTATTTAGAAAGACTGGCTGGAATGTTGGTCCTTAGCACAAGTCCACTATTTCTGCACAACATACAAGTGGTTAATAAGCAGAAATAACAAGTTGGGCTGTTGTTCTTGTAGCCGCGTTAATGGACACAAAGATATGTAGCAAGGTCAGAGAGTGTCACAGGAGTGGATTTCTATTTGACATGGTCTGGTTACATTTAAAAATATATATTTTGTCTCTCATGCAATTCTGAAGAAATAAACCTTCTTGAAGAATGTTCTATGTATGTTTCAACAAGTTACATATAAGCTAAAATCAACTGTTTAAAGGAGCATGGGGCAGAATAAAGAAACGAAGCTCACGAGCGACGTGGCCGGCGCTGCAAGTAACTGCTGCCAGCCGCACGGGAGCGCGCACAAACGCTTCACAAAAAAACATACCTCTTCACAGTGACATACTTCTTTTTCTTAGTGCCACTTTTTAGTGGGCTGTGAGTCGTCCTTGGTCGTTTCCCAGTTGCAGAAGAATCCATTCTCACAATTAAATCAATGGAGGTCTGCGACCATTTTTCTTCCTCTTTTAAAGCTGTCGAGTTCGCACACGTAGTGTCCATTGACGTCACACCGGTAGGACACCGCGGGAAATTTGGGCCCCGAATTGCAGCACATTTTGCAGCACACAGCCAGTTTAAGAAAATGGAACGATACGTGGGTGGGCTCATTCTTTTTGGTTTATAACGCTTCATCACCCAACGGCATTAAAAAACTGGACATAGATGTTTATTTTATTTACAAATCCTGCCCCATGTTCCTTTAACGTTTTTTTGTTGTTGTATTATTTTGTATTTATATTTTGTTTAACATTCTTTTGATCTCCTTCTGCACATTGAATTTAATTACACATATGCTCAGCAGCACTTTGTTTTTCTACTTTAAGAAAAGGTAATGTTTTCTGTTACGCTGCTGTTACTTCTCTGTTTGCGATTAATAAAGCGAAGGACATTTTTTAAATGTACACTCTCATTTGAAATAATTGTATGTACATAGTCAACATATGACTCAATCTGATTATATAGAAGATTTGACATAAGCTCCCTCCCTTTCATGTCACATTATGATGCATAGAGAGTGGGGGCTCACTTTTTACGGAGCTATATTTACATTCAGGAATCTCTACATTTTATGTCCCGAACTCCATAAAGGAGAGTACCGGGACTTCTTGTTGTCCACCTAAAGCACTGCCCCTACCCACATTTGAAGTGGCAGTGTTTCATTTATTATATTATTATATCTATTTATAAGATATCCTGCATTTGCAATTAATTAGAGAGAAAAAAATCTTAGCTTTAACGCAGACTCTTGGTCAGATGTTTGAGGCAAAATCCAGATAACAGCTAGAGAGCTTTTGATTAAAAAAGATTTATTTAAAATAATAATGTGAGCTGCTTCTTTTTGTGTGTTTTACAGTTTTTATCACAAGTGGGTAAAGAGAAGGGCAGAAGCATCATAATCTGTATTTCTGTGTCCATGAGTTAAAACTCTGTATCTGTTATCATATTCAGCTAATTTTATGATGTCATTGTTAAAAAAGGAGCTGTAATTACTTTATTAAATTTAGCAGCTTAATTTTGCACTGATAGTGAATCTGATTAACCTGGAATTGCTATGTTACAAAGCCAAGCCAACTTTATTTGTAAAGCTGTTCTTAAACGGCAAACACCGACTGATGCGCTGAACGTAGTCGCATCAAAAAGATAACTGTTTAAAAGGGATTTACATAAAAAAACAGAATGAAATTCAAGAAACAGATCACAACATGGACATCAAGAAAAACGAGATTGGTTCTCAAAAGGCAGATTTTAAAAAAAGGATGAAAAGCATGTTGTACAAAGGTATCAGTCAGGAGAAGAGTACAAAAACATCCTCAGTATTAAACTATCAGTTTACTGTTCATCAGCTGAAACGAGTCGCACCCTGTTTGGTCTTCTGCTGCTGTATCCCATCTGCTTCAAGGTTGTGTATTCAGAAACAGTTTTCTTCAATCCTTGGTTATAACGAGTCGTAAGTTGAGCTGCTGTTGCCTTTCTATCACCTTGAGCCAGCGTGATCATCCCACTACATCAGCATATTTCTGAAATGTTGCACTGAAGTCACTCAAATCCCCTCCGTTGCCTTTTTGATGCTCGTTTTGAGCGTCAGCAAGTTGCCTTCACCACATCTAGATGCTTACATGCAATGAGCTGCTGTCATGTTATTGCCTGATTTGCTATTTGTGTCAGCGATCAGTTGAAGAGCTGAAGCTAATAAAGTGGCTGGTGAGAGTGCGTTTATCATACAGGGGAGCCAGACTGGTCACCTTGGATGCGGAGCTTAGATCCTTCCCCAATGATTAAACAATCTGTTTATTTATGCAGTTTTTTAAGCTGGCCTTTATTGTTTGGATCCTAACTGTTAAATATAAAATGACCTTTGGAAGTTGTTTTTAATTGCCTGCAGGTGATTTGAGACGGGTTCTTTGTGCTCTTGTTGTGTTTCTGAGCCTGTTCGAACAGCTAAGAGGAGAAAAAGATGCTGCTTATCAGCAGGATGTGTTTTCCTGTGCTCTTAGTGAGTTCAGATGAAGGTCACCTCTGTGAGCAGGATCTATGGATTTGTTACTGTTTGGGCATTAATGCTGATCGGTTGTCTCAGCAGCCTGCGATCTAAAACAACACCTCTGAGAACATGAACCCGTATTTCTTCACAGAGTCGGCCAACACTGAAGCTCCCTCTCCTTCTCACACTTTTTCTCCTCTGTCCCCTTTCATAATCCCGCCCCCCTATTGTAACAACTTTCTCGTCTCGTGTTTGTCCCTCTCTGAGTGCCGTCGGCCTCGTCCGTGGCGTAGGCACGCAGCGGCGAACCTACGTCGGCGTAAAAGCTGCGGGCGCGCTCACGCTCTCCTCCTGCCATCAGCCATTGCTCCAGCGTGGCCGGATTTGCGTGCTCCGCTCATCTGTTTCTGTAGGTGTGGTTGCCATGGAGACGGCGGGCCCTGCATCACCAGGCTCACACACGGAAAGGTCTAAAAATAGAGCAGCGGCCCGAGCAGCCTCCCTCGTCTGAATATTGATCTCCATCTAATGATGCCTCTGAGGAGAAATGAAGGAAGGGCTGAAAATTTGAGAGGTGGACGCGGTGATGAGAGAAGCTGGCTCTCATTTCAGCTCCGAGCTCCAGCGTTACCCTGATGTATCACTTCTACCTCATTAGCCTGATTCCTCACCACAGCCCGGCCTGGTTTCTTCACCGGTTCATCTTTTTACAATCATGCTGTGGATCCTCAGAGGTCAGCAGCTGTTAAACCGACCAGTTATCTTAATGAATGTGTGTTAGATGAGCGGACACAGGGAAGATGGAGCTCACATTTGAAGCAAGGAAAGTGTATTACCTGTTTAACTATTTAGGAACAGTTATAAAGGATTTTAACGTATGCTAGCAGAATGGTACAATGCTCTTTAACCTGGAACAAAACAAATGACGCCTCAGCCTGATTCAAAATACTGTATATGTGAATAAAATTACTCGTGTAATCCATCTATGCTCAGTTAAAGATGCTCTAATCTCAATTTTGTTTCTGATTTTCTTTGTTTTTTTGTAACCTTTTAATTGCTATTTATATCAACAAAAGCCACATTAAATAGACAAAATATTTATGTTTTAAACTGCCATTAGTAGCTTGTATTAGTGTTCAGCAAAGTTAACATGGCTTGCATTACTAAAACTTTGGTTTCTGTTTTCATTCCCTTGAGAATTTACAGTAGGTCCTTAGCTAAACTCTGAAACATTCAAACCTAGCATGCATCATACAGGTATGAAGTTTAAAGGCTAGTTTGTTGTCCTCTGTTTAGCCTTCCTGTTATCTGTCCAAAATGATGCTCTCTCACACCCGCAATAAATTACAGGCAAGTCATCTGTTCTGTTCAGTGAAACTGAAATAAATTTTCCTTAACCTTTTAGTTTTTTTACATTCAGTCTTCTCTCCCTCAGTGATTAGGTATTGTTGTTGCCACAAGTTTTCTGCATTTACATATGGCGCATTTATTGATCGTCAAATTCTCATTTTGAGTCTACTTCCTGCAGTACCAACTTCCACCCTGAAGAGTGTGTTTGTAAGCACAGTCTTGCAAAGCACCGCACCTAAGTGCTACCAAAGTATTGATACCCCTCGAACAATTACATATTTTGTCACAACCACAAAATATGATACATTATATTGGAGTTTTATCTGATTGAGCAACACAAACTAACACTTTACTGCAGGGGTGTCAAACTTATTTTCATTTCGGGCCACATCAATATTATTAATGTTCTAAAAAGGGCTGATTGTGGCAAAATCTATTGATAAAACTACCCCCTAACCCTGCAACTTATTTAGAAGGTTCTTACTGATTCGTCATTAATCAGGCCCAGTCGAGCTAAAGATCATGGGATTCCAGCGACCAGCTGATTTCTCAGTGCATCTTTAGTAAATATTTTTTGTTTACAACTTGGAGGGACACAAATCTAACTCTAATCAGCTTTTACCTGGACACATTCTGACTTTAATTCTACTAAATTGTGTGTTGACAACATTAATCTGTTTATTTCTGGCTAATTAAATTGTAATGGTGGTGGAGTTTGATAAAGGATAAAATTATTCCTGGCATGGTAACTTGAGGTACATAATCAAACTGCTGCTGAACATGATTAAGTTTCTCTCCTTTTTATAAAGCTGTGTTCTGTCTGGATAATTATTTTTAATTCCGTGTTTAAACGTTTTTTAATCATACAGACAAGTAAAACTAGAGATGTCCTTTTATCTCTTGAGAGAGTAAAACTGTTGGGAGCCAAGTATTTAGTCCATTTCTGGTTTTCATGAAGAAAAATATGCAGCTAAAACCAAAATCTGAGAAACTGTGTCCCATCTGCATCTTCATCAGCACTGAACGTTTCATAATCTTGCTGGTTTACTTTCACACCAACCACGTTGGGTGTGCGACGCTCCCAATCCCCAGGATGTAATTAATTGCATCTGCCAGGGTGTAAAAGGACTCGGCGAAGCTTTAAATACACCTACCTCGCCCACACCTTCTGCTGTGACAGCTGAAATGGTTAAACACGTGGAGGAGGGAAGACAAGAGGGCAGATGAGTCACAGAAGGGGGGCTGGGAATAGGAAAGCGGGCAGCTTTGCGTTGTGTTGAGTGTGTAAAAGTCTTTGTAATCAGCGGGGGATTTTAATTTGATTGGCTGCTTATCCACATGTCGTCCCTCGCGTGTATGTTTGTGAGAAATGTGAAGACATGAGGCTCAGTGCAGAGAGCGGCAGCAGGTTAATGAAGTGCCGCTTTTAGAGCAGTTTGGTGAATTACTGTTAAGTGGCCTCAGAGGTTAATCCATCAGGACACAAACATAAAGATAAGTGAAATCAAGCCAAATTTTGGTTTATTTATGTGGTCTTGGTCACAGACTACATAAACAGCACTAAATATTGCTTAGCTAAATACTGTAAGCTGTGGAAATTAGGGCTGAATGATTTTGGGAAAAACTCACATTTGTTTGTTTTTTTGTATTTGTTTTTTTACCCTGCGATTTATATTGCGATAGGGGAAAATACTGGGATTTTCAAGAGATTATTTGAATAGCACCTTAAATTATGCTGCGCAAGTATGGTTTTTGTCTGTATTTTATAGTTATTATTAGAGCTGCGCGAAATTACAAAAACTTGCGTAACAGATGTTGGTAAATATTGCGATGGCGATATCAATTGCCATATATGTCTATTTTCTTCTTTCCTTTCTTTCTCATCTGTTGTCATCACCTTTTGTGGAACATTTGGGCAGCATTTTGGGTAATGTCATTAGTGTCCGGTGTAAACATCTGCTGCTGTTAGACTCTGTCCAATATTGAGGTACATTAACATGGAAAAAATGCAGGTTCAACACACTTGGAATATATTAGCCAACAATTATTGCGCCCCAATAAAGTCCTTTGAGATATGAATATTGCATACACTGATATTCCGATATACTCATGAAATATTGTGCAGCCCTAGTGGAAACTATGCAAAATGTGCTAGATTTATTGTGGAAAAGGCTTAACTACACATGGCTTGATATTGTTTTACTTTGGCTAAAAAAGTAATCCCAACTGTAGATAAGGGAAACTTAAGCCCAGTCTTTTTTTTTATTTTGCATTTTGAAGAATTGATTAGATGAATAGGCTCCTCCTCACATTTCCACCTCAGAAAGAGAGGAAGTTGTGGTTTACTAAATAAAAGTAACTCAACTCTGCACCTCAGTTACATTTATTTCAACTGTTTCCTCATTAAATGAATTCACTCAAATGAAAGGTTGGGTTTTCATTGTGAGATTAAGCAGCTGCAATAAAAGCTGAAATTGTTTAGAGGCCTTTTGCAGATCTGTGTTGAGGTTGCTGGTTGGCACTCGTCTTTATGGTCTCAATACGACGGGATGACAGGAACAAAGTAGAGTTACTTAACTACCCGTTATCTTTAAGGCTCTTTTCCTCAACCTTCATTTTGGATTTTTGACTTAACAGAACCGATTGTTTTAGGAGCTAATTTCATATTTGAACAAATATTCACCTCTATCTAAATAGATAAATAAAACAATTCTAAGGCCACATTAAAAATAATCTGCCTTAATTGTGTGTGATTGAACACCTACCTTAAATCTGTTTTTCTTTTCAGTGTGAATTTTAAAGAGCCAGAGGCAGTACGAGCGCTGACCTGCACCCTGTTAAAGGAAGACTTTGGTTTGACCATCGAGATCCCTCTGGAGCGCCTCATCCCCACTGTCCCTCTGCGCCTCAACTACATCCACTGGGTGGAGGACCTCATCGACGGCCAGAAGCAGCCTCGCAGGGGCATCGACATCGGTATACCCTGCACTGCATTTGTTACTGCAGCATGTAGTAATCTGCTTCGGTCAAGTTTTTTTGCCAAAAAAAAAGGTATCTAGATGAGGAGCTGGGCATATGTGCTGGGTGAGCTCCTGAGCTCAAGTTTTCAGACACTGTTTTATTTTGTCCTATTTTTTTGGTGTCGCACCTTTTTGTACAATTAAATCATATTTGGTTTCATTTCTACCCTTAAACCGCAATGTACTCCAGTACATTGCAAAAGTATTCATACCCCCTGAACGTAGGAATGTTTGGTCTCGTTACAACTTCAAACTGAAATATTAGCAAATGCTTCGGGAAGCAGCTCAAGTTCAGTCAGAGTGGTCAGAGAGCATATGTGGACAGCAGTTTTTCCTATAGTTTTTTTCCGTCTTGCTATAGATTCTCAGTTGTATTCTGGACTTTGACTGAATATACTTTGACCCAAACCATTCTGCCGTATCACTTCTAATCTTTATACTATTATTGTATGTATTATTAAACTTCTGACAGCCTCTATATTATGTGCAAATGAAGCCCCGCCCACCAAGCAAGCTCTTCAGTGTAAAAACTTATTTGTGAGTTAGTTGTTATATTGTGTATTTTTAGAGTTTCAAATTTTTTTCACTATCAATTTTTGTTTCATTTTCAGTACCTTTTTATTTTAGTCAATGTTAATAGTTTCCGTTACAGTGCCAGTATTTCCTTTCAATTTCATTTTAAGCTGTCATCATTCTAGCTCTATAAAAATGTGGAAAAGTTCAACAGGTGTGAAAATCCTTGCAAAGCTTTGTCACACATGTACTTCAGTGCTATAATGTAGAAACTGTTTCTTTTAATCACTAGGAAGGTTGCTTTAAAGAATTGTTTCTCCACTTTTTTAAGCAGGTCTTGCTCTCATTTTTGTTCTTCGTGTTTTGTATTCAAGAGGATTTCAAAGTGTCATTTAGAGCCTCCAGCAAATGACCTTAGTCATTCCCAGTTCTCCCAGTGCTAACTCAAATCCCTGTTTACATGCCTCTGCTCATTTTGTGCTATGCCTGCAGATGTGTGGGTGTGTCCTCTGTGTGGCTTCAGGTCACCGATTGGTGACCCCATAGCTGTTAGTAAGCAAAATGAAGCTGTCGTCTTCTTGATGGATCACCACTGGTTGTCCCTTTAGTAAAAGAGGCTGGCTCTCTGTGAGTCTGACCTGAATAATGCGCCATGTTACATTTAAATGATGTGATTATCACTGCTGGAACTGACATTTATTGGCTTCAGATCTTTCAATTGTTTAGCAGCACTACACATCCTACCTTTTGTTTACTTTAAAGTATCAGTGCACATTTCCATATTGTTCCCTGACGGTCACAATCAATCTTCATAGTGATACATACATCATTGTCAGAACCCACAGCTGTGCTTCTTGTTTCTTCAGGCACTGGAGCGTCCTGTATATATCCCTTACTGGGAGCCACAATGAACGGCTGGTACTTCCTCGCCACAGAGGTGGATGACATCTGCTTCGACTACGCGAAGAAGAACGTGGAGCAGAACAACCTGTCTGACCTGGTCAAAGGTGAATGTTGGCTCAAGCACGATGTAGACAGTATGGTGCTGTTGGCTCCGACACAGATTTTACGGCAATAGGTGGTTTCAGTTTTGTTGCTTTACTTGTTTAGCGCAGCTTACAAATCATTGACTAATATGTTTTTTTTTCTCTTTTCCAGTTGTAAAAGTCCCAAAGAAGACTTTATTGATGGACGCCTTAAAAGAAGAGACAGAAATTATTTATGACTTTTGCATGTGTAACCCACCTTTTTTCGCCAACCAGCTTGAAGCCAAGGTAAATGCATCTCAGCAGATCACAATGGCATAAAATAATTTTTACTGTTTCAGTAATTTCATTAAAAACCCAAACTCATACTATAAAATACACACTATGTCAAAAATTTATTTGTTTGTAATAATGAATAATGGCTTGCAAATAATGAAAACCCAAAGTTTTGTTTGCTATAAAATTCACATTTTTCATGTTATGGGCTACACAATCATATAGATGAATACAGACTTCGCAAAGTTAAGTTGCTTAAGATCAGTGCTAAAGAAGCTGTCTGTTCAGAGTACTAAATCCAATTGTATTTATGGAAAGGTGAGTAGAAGGAAAAAGTGTGATAGAAAACAAAGTGTGCTAGCAACAGCGATAACCTCAACCTTCACAAGACGTGGACTGCAGCTCGAGTCAGAGGCTCAACAACAACTACACTTGTATATGTATACACCCTTATTTACATCTACAGTGGCTTGCAAAAGTATTCGGCCCCTTGAACTTTTCCACATTTTGTCACATTACAGCCACAAACATGAATCAATTTTATTGGAATTCCACGTGAAAGACCAATACAAAGTGGTGTAGACGTGAGAAGTGGAGCAAAAATCATACATGATTCCAAACATTTTTTACAAATAAATAACTGAAAAGTGGGGTGTGCGTAATTATTCAGCCCCCTGAGTCAATACTTTGTAGAACCACCTTTTGCTGCAATTACAGCTGCCAGTCTTTTAGGGTATGTCTCTACCAGCTTTGTACATCTAGAGACTGAAATTCTTGCCCATTTTCTTTGCAAAACAGCTCCAGATCAGTCAGATTAGATGGACAGCGTTTGTGAACAGCAGCTTTCAGATCTTGCCACAGATTCTCGATTGGATTTAGATCTGGACTTTGACTGGGCCATTCTAACACATGGATATGTTTTGTTTTAAACCATTCCATTGTTGCCCTGGCTTTATGTTTAGGGTCGTTGTCCTGCTGGAAGGTGAACCTCTGCCCCAGTCTCTAGTCTTTTGCAGACTCCAAGAGGTTTTCTTCCAAGATTGCCCTGTATTTGGCTCCATCTATCTTCCCATCAACTCTGACCATCTTCCCTGTCCCTGCTGAAGAGAAGCACCCCCAGAGCATGATGCTGCCACCACCATATTTGACAGTGGGGATGGTGTGTTCAGAGTGATGTGCAGTGTTAGTTTTCCGCCCCCATAGCGTTTTGCATTTTGGCCAAAAAGTTCCATTTTGGTCTCATCTGACCAGAGCACCTTCTTCCACATGTTTGCTGTGTCCCCCACATGGCTTGTGGCAAACTGCAAACAGGACTTCTTATGGTTTTCTTTTAACAATGGCTTTCTTCTTGCCACTCTTCCATAAAGGCCAACTTTGTGCAGTGCACCACTAATAGTTGTCCTATGAACAGATTCCCCCACCTGAGCTGTAGATCTCTGCAGCTCGTCCAGAGTCACCATGGGCCTCTTGGCTGCATTTCTGATCAGCGCTCTCCTTGTTCAGCCTGTGAGTTTAGGTGGACGGCCTTGTCTTGGTAGGTTTACAGTTGTGCCATACTCCTTCCATTTCTGAATGATCGCTTGAACAGTGCTCCGTGGGATGTTCAAGGCTTGGGAAATCTTTTTGTAGCCTAAGCCTGCTTTAAATTTCTCAATAACTTTATCCCTGACCTGTCTGGTGTGTTCTTTGGACTTCATGGTGTTGTTGCTCCCAACATTCTCTTAGACAACCTCTGAGGCCGTCACAGGGCAGCTGTATTTGTACTGACATTAGATTACACACAGGTGCACTCTATTTAGTCATTAGCACTCATCAGGCAATGTCTATGGGCAACTGACTGCACTCAGACCAAAGGGGCCTGAATAATTACGCACACCCCACTTTTCAGTTATTCATTTGTAAAAAATGTTTGGAATCATGTATGATTTTCGTTCCACTTCTCACATGTACACCACTTTGTATTGGTCTTTCACGTGGAATTTCAATAAAATTGATTCATGTTTGTGGCTGTAATGTGACAAAATGTGGAAAAGTTCAAGGGGGCCGAAAAACTTTTGCAAGCCACTGTATATATTCCGTGTTGCTTATTATTTTGACATGTTCAGGATAGGGGTGCACACGATCCGATATTAGGATCAGATATCGGCCGCGATACTGACAAAATAGCTGGATCGGGGATAGGAAAAATGAACAGATCCACTGGCCGATCCAGGTTTTTTTCCGTTTTTTTTTTTCCGTCGCAGCAGAACGTATTTCATGCGTCAGCTTCACGTGTGTCGCATGCTAGAATCAACATGGAGCAAGAGGATCGGCTGTGGTGAGATATTTCATTCTTGCCACTCCAAATGGTTCGTCGGCTATTTGCAATGTCTGAAAAGTAAATGTTTTGAGGGGAGGTGGTATTACTGCAAAGTAAAACACTGCCACTTTAATCAAGGTCATCCAGAAACGGTATGCTAAGGAGCACGCTGAATTCCTGCACCTCAGCAAAACAAAAGGAGCGGGGTCAGAAAGGAAAAAAGAAGTCTTAGTTATGTTTAGTTAGTAAAGTCTGGTACCTTTAGTCTCTTCAAGTAAGGTATAAGTTGGAGGGTATACAGTTTATTATTAATTCAACAATAGTATTGGATCAGTATCGGGTATCGACAGATACACAAAGCCCAGGCATCGGGGTCGGTATCAGGACTGAAAAAGTGGAATCGGTGCACCCCTAGTTCAGGATAGAATTAAAAGAAGAAAAACAAATCCTACACCCTCTGATAGTGTTGGTCCACTGTTTTATCATGTATAAAGTCAAAGCAGCTGTCTACCAGGAGGTTTTAGAGCAGTTCATGCTTCCCTTGCTGACGAGCCTAATGGAAATACTGATTTCATTTTTCAGCAGGACTTCAAAGCTATGCACAGTCCCACAAGTACCACTGACCACAGTATCTATGTGCTCTGTTGTCTGTCTAAATGACCAAATCTATACCCTACAGAGAAAATATTGAGTATTGTAGAAACATCAGATCCAACAATGTGGGTATGATGAAAGCTGAAGCAGATCCACAGGCTGATCTCCATGCTTTTTGTTTTGTTGTTGCGATGGTCTTATTTGATGTTTTAATTTTCTGAGAAATAACATTTTGGGTTTTCGTTAGCTGTAAGCCCCAATCAACAGAAATAAACATTTGAAATGTATCCCTCTGTGTTGTGACTTATACTTTTTGAATAGCAATTTAAAAAATAAATCATTGTTTCAATAATTTACTGAGATGCATCTTTATGTGTTGTATTTAATTTAGTGCAGGGTGTGGCATATCTTTATGTTTCAGTTCTGGCTCGGCCTCTCTGAGTCAGTTCGACTCCAGCATGAAGTCCTGTTTGTTTATGTGATGCTAAAAAGCCTCTAATAGGATTTCTTCCTAATCTCTGTCTGTCTTGTTGCTCTCTCCCTGCAGGGGGTGAACTCCAGAAACTCGCGAAGACCTCCTCCCAGTTCGGTGAACACGGGCGGGGTAACTGAGATCATGGCGGAGGGCGGCGAGCTGGAGTTCATCAAGAGGATCATTCATGACAGCCTGCAGCTGAAGAAACGACTGCGGTGAGGACAAAAATGGAGTTTCTGTGCAGAATACCTACATATCAGAGCTACACATGGTAATCATGTGACGGATGTTTAAGTGTGCTGCAATTCGGATGGTTTTAAAGAGGCTCAGATTTGCTGAAATGGCTCCAGTGAAGAAGAGGGTTTAAGAGGTGAAACAGGCAGATGGAACGCTGATGTAGTTGTCACCCTCAGTTACTGTAATGCTTTAGGCACACACCCACCTCGCTCTGTATCTGGGAGCCCACAGGGGAGCAGCTGTGTTTGGGTGGTGGCCGTCACTTCACCCTCCCCCGTTACCAGGGCTGTCACCCAAGCAGCCGAGTGAGACCCCAACAGAGTGGGGCTATTAAACCTGATTAGACAGGCCACACCTCCTCTGGCTCTTACAGGCCACACTGTGTTTGTGCACGCGTGTGTGTTTGCACTCGTTCATGATGCTTCAGTGGAGTGGGACTGATGTTAACACCTGCCTGCTCTGATGTGGCTCCATGTTACAGAATCATGAATACAGGAGAGGCAGTCGGAGCGAATCCAGATTTGTTTAACGGGTCTGAGGCTCCAGACAAACCAAGTAGGGCCGGCTGTCACTCCCAACAGCATGCTGCGATACCAGAGCTACCAGGTGTCCATGGAAACAATGCCAGCCTTTAGAAATGGTCCAGTGAGACACCCTGCCACCCCGTCCTGCTTCTGCTTCCCCACTAAATGGTAATTACTGTCAGACAGAAGCTCCACACTGCAGCTACAGCTGAAGTGATGCTCCTGATTCATCATGTTATTGATATGAAAATCATTTCTGAGTTCAACCACTGCCTTCTCTTGTCAAAGGAGGACAAATGAAAGTGTAAACTGATGCAGCTGCACTCTTTCATTACTGAAAGAGCTGCTGCTGGAGGTTGGTGGGGATGGTATTCAAGGGATTTCCTTCCCCGCTGTGATTAGAAGTGGGGAACATCTGTTAATATTAGAGCTGATCAATATTTCATTACGTCAGCCGAAGGCTTGACATGCTGCTCCTGTTACTCTCTGGACACACAAAGGGTTGCTTCGGTCATTTGAAAAGACTCTTTTAACAGAAAACTGTTATATTACCTTTTAAATATGCACCAACAAAACGGATGTTCATCAGAATTGAACAGTTTTCAGCTTTATCAGCCCTGAGTCATGACTGGCCAGTTGGTAAATTAAAAAATCTGATCTTTTTCCAATCAGCGAATGCATCATATGTAAGTGCTGCCCGGTTGCATTTATACCTTTTTGGTGTGGAAATTGTTTCAGTGGCAAGAAAACTCAATAGTTAGCTAATTTTACCAGCAGTAAAGTGTTCAAAAACATGAAATCCGTTGAAGAAGAGATTTAATAACTTATTTTGAGACATTCCGGCTGTCTAGAGAGCGAGACCTTCTGCGGATAACAGGAAGGCCAAAGGAAATGCTCAGTCTTAAACAAAGACTGCAATTTTACTAATGCTAAGCATGCAAACCACTGATTTTTGATGTTATGGCCAGTTTAGAAAGTCAACTCTATAACTATTAATCTGTTTCAAAATTGTAAAATGTAATTTTGTAGGCTAGCTTTTCTTTCTATGAAATCGAGGGGTTTGCCAAGATGTATGAAAATAGGAACAGTTCCAAATACCAAACCTACAGGTGTCTGCTAAGAAAGTTGAGGAGGAAGATCAAAGTATCAGTGAGTGTAAACATAATATCTAAGTCAATAAAGCAAAATGGATTCATCGGGAGAGAACTAAACCTTTGCATTTCAAGATGTGGGATGCTGACAGACCTCTACCAGAGAGAACTGAATGCTGAAATTTCCTCAAGCTGCTTCAGTAAAGCTTTAGTTTAACTGTGTACACATGGTTATTGCAGGTTGTTTTTGGGTCGAAGGTGCTGGATATATATCAGGTCAGGCGCGTTTCCATTATCGGAACTTCACCGTATGAACTACACCGGACCGGGCCGACAGGGATGTTTTCGGGGTCATTTCAGGAGCCAACGGAGTACCACTCTGGGGGTATATACTCTAAAATGGCCCGGTAGAGTCGTGATATGCGGACGTCTTAGCTGATTCCTTAAAGGGCCGGTTTTGTGTGGAGACACGACAGCTGAGAGGAGCTGGCCAAGAGATTACCCAGTCAGATAAAAGACCCAGCAAAATAGCCATGAAGTTCTGAGTGGAAACGTGCCCATTAATAGTGGAAAAAGTTCTGAAATTATTGATCATTTAGGCAGAATAACCTGGATTTTTAGCATGCATATGTATGCTTTTGAGATCCACTAGCTTCAGAGAGATCATGAGCTTTGATCATAGACTGTATATTACTGGACGAAGCCTCTGTGACGTCACCCATAGGTTTCTGAAGAGCAAAAATGAAGCCAAATGGGCGGTTCCCACCGCCGCCATCTTGTCTGCGTCACGCGTTTCGTCACCCCCAGAAAATACAAAAATGGGCAAAGAGGTGGAGCTGAGAGTGGCGCGGTGAGGGCGGGGGCGGATGATTGACACTCTAAGCCGATGTAGCCAGAAGCTAGTCCTGGAGCTAACTGAAGCTAACTGAGGTTTGCGGGCGCCTTTGCTTTAGCCTGAAAGCCGCAGTAGAGCAACTCTGCTACCCTCCTCCATCCAGGCTGAAATACAATATTAAATCGGTGAGTTAACATTTAAATTGAAAATATTTATTTAAATGAAATGATCATTAACTTAATGCAAGTTTTCAATAATATTTTTAACTTAGTTATTAATAGTGTATGAGATCTATTTAGTCTATGCATGAGATACATGATCAAGCTAAGTTAGTTAGGATAGTTAATCCACCCTCAGATGTCCATCATCTTCTCCTTCATCACCCAAAGGCGTTGATAGAGGGCGGGTGTAAACCCAGCAAAAATAAAAAAGGCCAGGAAGTTTGTCAACAGTGTTATGGCTTCTTTTATTCCTAGTTTAAATGCTGCCATCTTTACGCATCCTCACATTAGACATGAGAGTCCTTTTGAACAATTGATGTTAAAGCAAAAAGTATAACTATAGCCCTGATTGTTATGTCTAATGTGTTGTTGGTGTAGTTTTTTTATTTCAACAATTACATCTGTTGCCATAACACTGTTGACAACTCTGCCCCCCCCCCCCCCATTTTACTGTACATAAGTCTCTTGCTTTCTGGCCCCCCTTGTTTTTTTATCTGTGTCCCTTTCTTTTATAGAACCTTGTGTTTAAAAAAATAAATGTTTTATTCTCTATGACTATGAATTCTTTCAACAGTATAGAACAAGGAAAGAAATATAACAAACAAGTAATTAATCAGCCAACGCATTTTTGAATTTGATAAATTCCTTCAACATCTCAATATTAAAATAAACCTTGGCATCTGTAATATTACAAAGCCATATACTTCTTATGCGGCTACAAAACTATGATTTTTTTTTTCTTGAAATAGAAACAGTATCTGTGTGAAAGAAAAACAGAAACTTCATTCATTTGTTTATTTAATCAAAAACAAAAAACGGACAGCGCCTAAGGATATGAAAGAAGTGGCATTAAAGGTGATGCACATATATTAAGTACTTCTCCTTATGATCTTCCTGTAGTTTTAGGCGATTGATATGATCTGTAAGGAAAAAAACATTTTATATTAAAAACAAATTAAAATGTCAACATTGCATTCAACATTAGTTGGAAACCAACTCACCACAACAAGACAAACGTGCTGTAAACAAATGAGCACACAGACATAACACTTATGGGTGTATGTATAAAAGTACAACAATTTAGGTGAATCCCATATGACAGCAAATCAGAAATGGTTAATGCCTTAACTGACAACTCTTATAAATTTTTAAAAAGTTAAAAATCTCTGACAACAAAATATGAAATATATCTGGAGTTAGTTGGGGGGGAGAAAATGATTTTTTTTTTTTTTTTTTTTTTTTTTTAAACAGATGTGCCTCTAAGCTAAGGCTGCTTGGTCGACAATGGGTTGAAATGATCACATTTCTCATCTACTTTACATGATAAAACCATCAAAATAAGGTGTTGGTATACACACACACACACACACATACACACACACACATATATATATATATAAATGTGTGTGTCTTGACCGCGAAGCGATCAATAAGTTATTTTGTCGGTGAAATGAGCACACTCAATTTTGTCATAAAATCATGAAGCCCTGTTTGCCCATAGCTTTTACTAAAACTATGTGAAGTTTGAATAAATCAACATGTAAAGTAAATAAGAAATATGATCATTTCAACCCATGTTCGACCAAGCAGCCTCATCTTAAATGCACAACATCTTAACCTGTTCAGTTTGTAGTTTCCCAGCGTGGTTAACTAGGTACTTTGCTAATTAAGGAGCCCAGCTGCAGGAGCTTCATCTACAAAATAATGTACAGAAATATTATTTTACTTACCGGAAAAAAATGACACACACACATTTTTATATATATGTGTGTGTGTGTGTATACCAACACCTTATTTTGACGGTTTTATCATGTAAAGTAGATGAGAAATGTGATCATTTCAACCCATTGTGGACCAAGCAGCCTTAGCTTAGAGGCACATCTGTTTAAAAAAGCAGTCTATGGCGGCAAGCTGCTAGCCACTGTTAGCCACCAGCCCTAGCGCTGACGGCTCATCCAAGACCTGTCAATCAAAAGGACACGCCCCTAATTATTCATAATTTCATGATTAAATTATGTCTAAACGGATGAGTTAGAAAAAAATTCACCCCCCTCAGAGTTGTCATGACGATAAACCTGACCTAATAAACCTAAAATGGTTTTTTGAACCAGGCTGTAAACAGGTTTATTTCTACTGTGAAGTTGGCCTTTTTAACATGGGAGTCAATGGGAACTTGCTCCTTTCTGGAGCCAGCCCCCAGCGGATGAGGGGTGAACTGCAATTTTGTTACTTTCGGGTTGGCCTCAATTCTGAGCGGCGGAGTTTGCCCCTTGGCTTTGGTGCACCCACAGAAGATGAGGTTTGAACTCCACTTTAGCCTGGAGGACGCAGCTTCACCAGCCATGTTTCCAGTCTGGCACTCCCTAATGTGTTCGGCTTTCCTCCGTGTGCCCCAGTGGGACTCTGCTGCTCATTGATCAACACCAAACTCATGTCTTTATTGCACAGCAGCGATTATTGATCAGCCATCCACCTCGGGAACACTTCAAAACCATTTTTCTCTGCGCTTCAGGACCACGAGCACCCGGATGTTTTCCTGTCTCTCATGTTTTTGCTTTGCCTTTGTGTTGCTCCCTGAAGCCTACGTTTGCTTGTTTGATCTCTGCTTTGTAGTTCAGGTCTGGGCAGTGGGCTACTAACACACACACACACACACACACAAACAGCTGGTTGATGTTGATTTTTCTTTCTGCAGGTGGTACAGTTGCATGTTGGGGAAAAAATGCAGCCTGGCACCTTTGAAAGAGGAGCTGAGGAAGCAAGGGGTGAGTATCCGCTGGGACCCAGAACAAAGAGACGCACGAGCAAACTCTGCCCTATGATCTCAGTTTGTTCATGCAGAAACAACTAAGACACTAATAACAGCAGTCCAAATCTTATCTGCAATTTCTCCCAATTAACTCTCCTTTGTGCATGGATGTTAGGAGGTTGATCGGCCATTTCTAATCTGCCACTAAAGCATAAACGAGCCCATTTAACAGATAAAGGAAGACACCCCATCCTCCCCTCACCATCTGCACCAGCCTGCTCTCAACCTTCCTCCAGAGGTCTGAGTCTGCCGTAAGCTGCTGATCAGAGTGAGTGCAGGGTTGGCGAACATCCAGGGAGGAGACCGATGCTTCGCTTTAAAGGGTCTTTCAACAGAAACCTCTCTAGTTAATATACCAACGCTTTTATCACCCATTACCCAATTTAAGCCTTGTTGTGTTTCGGTACTTTGAAGTTAGAAATTTAGACATACAGCCCTCTACATGTATTCATGTTTATGGGGACAACTGATAAGGTAGTGTAAAAAATGAATCATTTTTTTATTGCAGTAGCACACCCACCTTTCCCATGATTACTTTCACCAATAAATATAACTTTAAAACAAATGTAGATGAAGCAGGCTCCAAAGCCTCCCTAACTCTTGTCGCTGTGAGCTCTCAGTTACTGAGAGGCTTTGAGTTTGGTGTCCAGGTCTGAGATGATACTCCGATTCCTTCATGGAGATCTTTATTTTTATTTTATTGATTTAGTTAACTGATCTCTGTGGGTGAAGTTGAAAATGTCTGCGCGTCTGCACCAAGTGGTCAGAGGTGTTAATTGTAATCTGTCAAAATGATGGACGGCTCTCAGATTTTTCTGTCACTGTTCTACAAAACGGGTCAAATACAGAATCAAATCAAACTTTATTTATAAAACACTTGTCATACAACAATTGCAGCTCAAAGTGCTTTACAGAATTAAAATGACCCCACAAAGACCACATTCCCAGCCCTTCCCACATAATTAAAAGCATGATAGAAAAATATAGATAGAACAAGAAAATATTTGGTTAACGTGACGCCTACTACACATCAATCAGTTGTTTAGGAGGCATGCCAGGTGAAGGCTTTCCTGTCCTACCATCACAAATGTAAACATGTAGAGTTTCTAGAATCTACCCAGACTTTAACTGGAACTGTGCAGCTTCTCCCTTCTCCTACATGGAGTTTCTTAACACTCCAGATGAGTGTGGGTTAAAGGTAATGATGATTAGGTAGAAAAGCAACTTATTCCTACTGTTGGGTATGGTGGGGTACCTAGGATGCTGGGATCCTTTTTTTGTCATATTGAGAAAACAATTTTTCTTAATTTTAGTGATGTATAGTTATATATATTTCCGTAGCCCCACTGACCCAGTATTACCCAATACCATGTTGTTAATTATGTTCATGTTAATTGACTAACATTGGTCAATACCAGCAGAAATGAATAACATATTGAATCACAGGTGTCATCGTAATATGTGTGCAGTTATTTAATCCTTAGGGACTGCTTGCCTGCATCATCTGGTTTCATGACAACAACATATTTAAACCATTAGGTGGCCTTAAATAGACATACAGTGAAATAGAATACTGTGACTCGACGCCTTAAGCTGGGATCTCATGATGATGGAAATGAAAGAGTAGCAAAATGCTGGTTAATTGAAGCTTATACTGCCATTAAAATATTCTATAATAATTAAGGAATTTACTGGATTTTCTAATGTCAATCAGACCAAATTGGTAGTTCTGAGTTCTGGGTTTGTTGTCTAAGACGCAGAATACTTGTCATGAAGCTTGATTCTTAACATGAGGAACTTCTGTTTATCCTGTTAATGCTTAGAACTTCAGGCATATGTAATTGTTTCCATCAGTGATTCATTGTGATTCATTCCCTGTCTTTCCTTGTGGCTCAGGTGCCCAAAGTGACCCACACAGAGTTCTGCCAGGGGCGGACCATGCGTTGGGCGCTGGCCTGGAGCTTCTATGATGATGTGATTGTCCCGGTAAGTTCCTGTTTAGTTTTATAGATTCTTTATTATTATAACTAAATTACAACATAGTCGTAGCCTCCATACCGATAGACCACTGTACAATTACAATTTTTTGATGTTGGTCATTTTGACTGATGGGAGTAAAATATCTGGTAATGATCTATTTTTACCTGTCAAATTTTAAAATATCATATTCAGTAGTATTTAATTTTCATTCATTTTAATCAACATTCAATTCAAAAAATCTGAACAGAGAATCCACATCGTGCTATCACACATCAAGCAGATTAATAAGCTACATGTATTAATTATGAACATTTTACCTGCTTTGGTCTGAACGCTCTGCATGGAGCTTATCTGTGACCTCGCCTGTGCGTAATGGAGGCTGAGACGCCACTTCAGCCAAAGTCTGGGAACATTTCCTTAACTTAAGAGATCAGAATTTGGCAAGACTCTCTGAACGAGTGCTTTTCTGATCGCTTCAGTGGGACAAAATCCTGCAGTATGCGCTCTTTCTGGATCAGTGGATAGGCTACAGTGATCTGTCACCGCCAGTCTGTGTCCAGTACAGTCACAAATGTGCTCCAAAGCCTCCGTAACTCTTCAATGTGCTGTCAGCTCCCGGATAGCGAGATGCATTGGCTACGGTGTCCTGGTCTGAGATGATGCTTGGATGTTCTCATGGGAATCTATTTTGATTGATTCAGTTACCTGGACTTTGTGCGTAAAGTTGAAAATGTCTTTGTGTTTACATCAAATTGTCAGGGGTGTAAATTGCAAAATGACCGACGGCCTTCAGATTTTTCCGTCACGGTTTAAAAAAACCTGTGAAATATATAAAATATTGGGTTAACATGACCCCTTGTTATGTTTCTTGGGTATTCAAATTCTGATTTTATCAAGCAATCAAATCAGTAGCTTCAGGTTCAGTAAACTGAGTGGACTTTATAACAAAACAGGATAAAGTTTGAAGTTTTATTTCTTGTACTAATTGTTGAGAGTAAAATTTAAATGTCTAAAAAATTAAATTGACATGTTTTTGATCTTCCCTTTTTTCTGTTTTCCACCTGAAAACTTGACCAACTTTTTTGGCCTCAAGATCCCTTTATTTCTAGGATATAAACCCAAAAGATTCTTTAACTGGGTTTGGTTCAAATACCCCAAAAAGCATCTATATTCCTGCTTTTTGGAATACCATAAAATGAAGGAATACAAAACCACAACCTATGATTAGAATTATTTTTTTTAAATTAATTATAGTCTAGTTATGAATTTTAACTGATCGAGGTTTGTCCAGATGTCAAAAAGTGTGAAATAACTTTCTATGACTCTGCAGAATGAAAAGCTAGTTTCAGCACTGTGCAAAAACAGATAATACCAATTTGGTAAATGTTTTGTACTCAAATGTTTGTTTTGTCCAAAAGACAGATGGAATAATCTTGAAATATGAGTCTGGATATTTTTAAATAGTAAATTTGTAAGAATCCTGAGAATGGTTGGCATAAAATGCCAAATTGTACCTATACTCAATTGATCAGTTTGCCCTGCTTATGAAAATAATTAATAGATCTTTAACTTTTCAATATCACACTTTTTCCTTTTATATTTTTGTGCCTTTGTGGTAGGTTTCTGGTGTAAAATAGTTTCTTTGCCAAGTTATGTGGTATTAGTCACCACACCATGACTTCACCTCTTGAGTTTAGCCGCCTAAATCAGCCTGACTGATTTATGGAGGAGTTTCAAATGACAAAAACACATTCCTCTGATTATGAATTGAGTTTAAGCAGCAGCCAACGTCCAAATGAAATCATTGAAAGAGTGAAAGAGCAGAAATCCAAGAGATCTACTGATTAGGACCAATTCAAAAGATGACAAGAAACTGCCTCGTTTGGAAGGAAATTAGAAAACATAATTGATAAACCAATACTTTTGCTCATCGTGTACAATAAAGAACAGGACAATAGGAAAAAGGTGATGGGTATTTCACAGGATCTCATGCAGCACTCTGAGCCTGTAGCAGAATAAATAAATGGAGCGCTCTGGGTCAAGCCTGTCAGCTTCATTAAATGAGAACTTTTAAGCCCATCCTTAAAAGCAAAGACGTGCCTCCTGAGCCCAAACTATAACATTTTATGCTTACAAAATCACGTCACTACTTATGCCATCTGAGATATTTTATAAGTTGATTATCAATAACTTTATATAAAAAGAAAAATTCTTTTTTTAAATTTTTATTTATTTATTTAATGTGACTACCAGACTACTGGAGTCGTAAACTGTTGTGCAGAGTAGTGAGAAATTATCAAGTTTTTTGCAAATAAAATACTGAAAAGAGTCCTGTTTGTAGTTTGACACAAAGCAGGTAAAGGACGCAGCACACATGTGGAAGAAAATTAAGCTTTTAGCCCACATGTAAAAAATTGTAAATGTTGCAGAAACACAAGATCATCCTGAAAACACCATCCCCATGTAAATAGAGATTAAAGGCCACAAAACACTTGAAACTGAGGCAGAGGCGACGGCACTAAACACTCAATGAATTAGTTTGGCATCGTCTAAGCATATTCATGTGATCCAGTTATGGTCCAGACCTCATTGAGATTGAGAAATTCCTTCTCCTTAGACGTGGTAGGTTGGAAGAAACTGAAGAATTGCAGCAAAATGTAACTCTACAAAGTATTAACTCGGTGAGGCAGAGCACTTTTACTAGTGAAAAGAATTTCAATTATGCACACCTTTATGTTGGTCTGTAGCATAAGGTACCAACAAGTTTGGAAGACATTGTAAATGCATAGACTCTTTTATTTCTGAATAACCCTGAGTTTATGTTCAGGTGGAAAACGAGCACTCGGTATATCAGTTAAGAGACAAAGTATCCTTCAGGATTCACACTGATGCAACCAAAGGTTAAGGGAAAAGATGAGAGGGGCTGGATTTGGATGCAGAAAAGTTTTCGTTTTATCCATTACATTTATTTAAGACACACTTGTTGTGTAGCTAGCTAATAGTTGTCATCAAGCTTCTTGTCTGCAGATGTGTTATCCAGCGGTCAGCAGGGTGGGTTAATAAATCCGACCAATATATTACTGACTTTGATCGGGACTTGTTGATCACTGATTCGTCTGTTCTTGTTGATGCACCATCTCTGTCCTCCATTCTCATCCCTCTCTCACTTCAATCTGGATCCTCTCTTCCTTTACAAGCCCTGATCCATTATGTGCACTTAACTCCTGTCCTCCGGGGAGATGTTTATGGGATTTCTTGCATGCAGTAGCCAGGCAACAGTTGCCAGGGCAGGGCTGTGCGTGCACTGACTTGTCTGGACAGGGAGAAAGTCGGAAATGATTGTGACTGAAAGGGGGAATGAATAACGAAGCCACAGTTCTGTTACCCTACCTAACCCTGAATTAATCATGGTTGAGTAGGATAGATGGTGACACTTTGCTGAAGCTCTCTCTGTTTTGGTCTTTCTGGCACAAAAGCAGCAGAGCAGAATGATTGGCCCATTTTTCCTGGTCTCACTCCTGCTCCACGCTCACATATATATCCAGCATCATTCACGCTGGGGAGCGGCTCGCCATCATTAACACGCAGACCCCCTCAAAGCGTGTGTGTGTTTACGGTTTGTGGTCACATGGTAGAATTTATCCATGTGTGGTTCTGTGCACGGTCTGCTTCCTGATATTTCTGCCATTTTCTGTGTTTGGCACAAAAATGTTCATTTATGAACACAACATTCAGAGTATGACAGATGTGACTGGTTCAGCTTTGACCTACTTAACACAACAGGCTTCTAGTTACCATCACCAACAACGCTAAAGCCATGAAAACATCTGGAAGGCCCTCATGTACCTTTAGCCTTCACACAGAGGCATCAGGTCTTAGAAAAGCAGCACCTCAAAAATGCAGGCGTCTCTCAATCAATTTAAATGTCATTTAAATGTTAAGTCACTTAATTAAGTCAACTTGGAGAGTAAAACTCAAAACTTCATCCATGCATTTATCTTTAGTCGAATTGATTACTGCAACAGTGTCTTCACTGGTCTGCCTAAAAAGACAAAGACTGTAGCTGATCCAGAACTTTTGGTGGTTTATAAATCACTGGATGGCTTTGCACCAAAATACATTAAGACTCTGTTGTCGTTTCAACCTTCTAAACCACTCGGGTCTTCTGCTTTAAGTCCACTCAGTTTCCCCAGAATCAGAACCAAACATGGAGAAGCAGCTCTCGGTTTCTATGCTCCTCTAACAAGCTTCCAAAAAAACAAATCAAGGCTAAACACACAACTGTTTACAGTTGCATTTGATCAATAATTAATGAAGCATTATTAATTGTAGTCTCTCCCCCCAACTTTACATCACTTTAATTTGTCACTGCAGAGTGATGTTTTTTGTTTTCATCATGTAGAGCACTTTAAACTGCCTTGTTACTGAAATGTGTAATATAACATTACATTTGAATTTTTTATGACATCCTTGTTTTATACGAGTTATTAATTGGAATCTGATCATAATTATCAGATAGCCTACATTACAATAGTACTGCGGTGTTTATCCGAGTGGTTTTTGAGGGGGTGTGAGCTGAAGGAGCGGAGGGGCGACGTGCTTGTGTTATTAATCATATAATTTACACATGCACAAACAGCTGTTAAACACAGAAAATGCCGACTAAAATATTTCTCCCGTCATTGATTTGGCGCCCCCTCTAGTGCAGTGCCCCTTCTAGTGCAGCGCCCCTTCTAGTGCAGCGCCCCTTCTAGTGCAGCGCCCCTTCTAGTGCAGCGCCCCTTCTAGTGCAGCACCCCTTCTAGTGCAGCGCCCCTATGCCCCGCATATAGTGCATACCCACCTTTTGCACCACTGCATGCTGCTATACTAACAAAATGGCTTAAGGACAACAAAGTCTGTGTTTTGGAGTGGCCATCTTTAAGCCTTGATCTCACAAAATTAGCTGTTTACGGAATTTGCTAAGATGTCGGCATATCACAACCTTTTTGGCTGTGAGTAGCGTCACTGATCAGCGCCAAAAGGCGACCACAGCAGCAGAAACAACAAGTGACAAACAATGGAAGAAGCAGGGATGGTTGCTGTGTTTCTGTTTGCTATTTGGTTATAACTGCTTTGCCAGCAACTCTTCTTATTTTACAAAGCCAGTTGTTTGGTGACGTCTGCTTATTTCCCACTGAGTTACTACCAATCAGCACAACCTAACCACAGCTGCCGCCAGGCGACTCTACCGGGCCACTTCCAAGTACATCCCGCAAGACGGGTACTCGGTTGGTTCCTGAAATGGCCCTGAAAACGGCCCTGTCGGCCCGGCCCAATGAAGTGGAGACTCGCATAACGGGAAGTTCTGGTAAAATTACCCTGAAGTTTCAGTGGTGGAAACCTGTCTAATTCCACCAAACTCTTGAGAAGCTTGTGGAAGCTAATCCAAAACATTTAAAAATTAATTAGACCAAACACTGGTTTACTGTATGTAAACCTCCAAATTTGAATACATTTAAAAATTGTCTTAAAAATTTATCATTTTATTGTTGTGGCATTTAGTAGGCAGAAATAAGTGAAACTTAACTGTAGTTTCTTTTAAAGTTAGAACATTACATACATATACTCGGTACTTGGTCAAGGCTCCTTTTGCATGAATTTCAATGCAATGTTGCATTGAGGAGATTAGCCTGTGGTCCTACTAAGGTGTTAAGGAAACCCAGGTTGCTTTATTAACAGCATTCGTTGGCGTGGTTTGGCCTGGTCTCTGGATCTCTCACCTTCTTTTTGACAACCCTACATAGATCTTTGTGTGATGGCTGTTGAAGGACTTACTCCAGCCACAGTCCAAGTCTTGTAAATACACTACACACCCTTGAAAGAGTTTGCTTCACCTGAAACCTGCGGTTATCCTTTACATGGTTTCCTTTCACTCAACTTTCAATAAATATGCTTGGACACAGCACTGTGAACAGACAGTTTTGTGTCTTACCTACCTTGTCGGTCATAACGTCACAATAACAACACTTTTCTGTTCTATTTTAATTATTTTTATTTGAAACTTTCAATATTTTATAATGCAAAGAATGTGAATCTGAAGTTTTCCTTCGATCCAACGATCAACATGATGACCAGCAATAAATACTGGAAAAAAAAATCATGTTTTATTAGAGGAACACCATCTTCGTACTGCTTCAAAGAACTGATAAATGAACAAGAACTTGTTCATATTGGCACAGTTACTGAACTATGAACATTCAGCGTTAAGCTGGCTAAACTGAAGGTTGAACTTGTTCTTCATCTGAGGGATCTGGCACAGCGCCGGTCAGATGTTAAGGCACCACATATACCTGAACCTCTTTGTGTCTTTTTGATTCCCATCAGTTGTAGAGATAAAGTTGCTTGAGTTTTCTTCAAATGATAAAAACCTTTCTGAAAATGGTTTTACACAAATAAATGATAAAGTATCCGCCTCTTCAGTCAAAACAAATGTGAGTCCTAATTGTTCGTAGCTTTCCTTTGTACAGGTTTAAAGTTAAAAAAAAGAGCAGCTCCAAAGATGTTGGCAGTATGAGTCTACAGAGGAGGCTGGATATTATTTATTAAAATACTCCGTGTGCTTAGACAAAAGAGGTGAATGTGTTCGTAGAAGAGGCAGACAGAAAGAACTGTGGGGTTTTATCACAGCCCTGGGGCTCTGTGTTGTTCATGCAGGCCTCTGGTCAGAGGACGGACCAGAAAGGCGCAGAGTTCACACTGAGGTTTGGGTCAAGTATGCTTTTGAAATGTTTGCCTGAAGGTGAACTGTGCTGCATTTTGTGTTTCCAGTGGGACTATGTTTGGTTTTCTGTGTATAAATGTTGCCAGAATGCTGAGATGAGGGTGTCCAGCTGAAGATTATATCAGGAGAAAACTGCTTAGTACAGACCTTTTAGGTTTAAAAAGTGGTTGTTGTTTTTTAGTAAAAAATGTGTCATTTGTTTGGTCATAGGTTGCCTAAATTTGCTCTGTGTGAGTGCAAAGCAGAGCCTGCAGGGAGGTGAAGGTTAAGTTAGATGAATAATAGAGTGAAAAAGCAATCATAAGAGGGACTCAAGGCACATGTGCAAGTGTACATGTTTCTTTTTTTAAATCTGTGTGTTTGTATTAGGTAAAGAATCTGTCAAGGATGTGAGCTACAGGTTCAGCTTGATGAATTTTATTGATTTCCTTCCCCTGTGCAATAAAGTGCACGTCTTTAGAATGCTTGATGGCAAGAGGGAGAGACGTCTGAAACAATAAGATGATAAAAGAAGCTCTAACAAGCAGCGAGAGGAGGCAGAGTCGGGCCTCAACCTGTTTTATTAAAGAGGTCTGTTAATGAAAATGTGAAAAACATAGAAAGAACCCTTAACTGGGAGGAAAACATGGTTTTTATGTTTATATTTTACATTAACCAAGATGGACAGGATTCCAGGTGTTTATTCGAAGATTTTAAAAAATGTATTTTAGGAAACAGTCTTAAATGAGAGACGGAATATTTTGCAGCAGCATAAAGTAAAACAGCATCTGGGATTTGTCTCCAGATCAGTGCAGCAGTGTGAAGGTTGCAGTCCGCTCCTCCACTCTGCGGTTTCTAGGTCAGTCGGCCATGCTGTCAGCTCCGTCTGTCCTGCTGCAGACCCCCGCTGCCCTCCACTACGGTCGACCCGACCGCAGTGACTCACGGGGCCAGCGCTTGTGTCGCTGCTGCACAACGTCTCTGCTCAGATGTGCCTGGATAATGACCTCCACCCCCCATTACAGTCTGACATTAGAGGAGCTTAGACAAAAGAAGCTGTTTGATGCGCTGCAGGTTCAGGTGGAAGCTCACTTCTGCAGCGCTCTGTTGTGGTACAAACATCGAATGTGCTCACATTGCCAGGGACACAGGCATTAATTAATCTGTAAATCTCTCACTAATATAACAGTTTATTTTTAAGTTTTAGTATATTTTTTGTTTAATCCCTGTCCAAACGCACATGTGAATAAAGTATTTTAAGCAGACATTTAGTCAGATAATATAAGATCTGTTAGATATATTGCATCATTTTCTATTAAACTGCATCTTTAAATACGTCATGTCAGATTGCTAATTTCTCCAGAAGGGTGTGACACATTTTATAATGAGTACACACTGCCCTCTGCTGGCAGCTTTAGCTCTACTTTCTGATTTAAATTACAACTAAGCTTTCTTTACATGCTATAAATTCAACTGGAGATTATATATATTAAAACAGTGGTAATTTTTTTTTTTTTTTTAATTTTAAACCAAATTTAGGCAAATTTGGAGAAAGATAACTTTTTGCATTAGCAATTACCATATTGATCTAACAAGATTGCAAAAGAACTGAACCAGTTTGAAACGGTAGAAACCGGCTACATAATTTCTCTCCTTTTGGTGCTGTATTTTAGTCTAAACTGTACAGATAATAATATAAATAGTAAAACTCTTCCCATTTCACCTGCCCAGATTTTTTTTCAGTGCAGATTAATGTTGGATTATCTTCTTTGTTTTGTTTGTTGTCCTGCAGTCTCCTCCCAGTAAGAAGCGTAAACTGGAGAAGGCTCAGAAACCGCTGTCCTTCACGCTACCAGAGGCTGGTGTAAAGGAGCTCCAGGCGAAGGCCTCAGCTGCAGGCTGCAGCAGCAGCAGTTCTGTGGACAGCATCACTGCTCTGCTGGAGAAAACCCTCACCGAGCTGCGGGTAAGCTTTACAACTATCTTATGACTGCCAAATCTGTAATTGTTAATGTTAAGTCAGAAGCTGAATTAGACATCCTCATATACACAATTAGGTATAAACTTAAAGCTTACTATTACAACGCTCTGAACACAGTTTAATTATTTTAGGATTTATGGGTTGTAAACATCCATGATAGATACCATAAGTCCTTTTATGATTCAACTGACAAATAATCTGTTAGAGACGGGTTAAAATTAAAATAAAACTCCAATAATTTGCTAACAAAAGGTTTCACAAAGAGACTGCCAAGAAGCTGACGGAAACGGTGAAGGAGCTGCAGGAAATTGAAGCGCTGGTTGTGTCTTAACATGTGACAGGAATCTCCCGTATCCTCCAAATGTTTGGACAGAGTGGTGGTGTTGCAAGACAGAATTATTTTCTTCCTGATGAAACATCCAGGCTGAAATCCCTCAAAACCTTGTGGGTACAAAACACCACTGTACATCACCAAAACAACTACATACGCACAGTGAAAACGATAGTGGCAGCATCATGCTTTGGGGCGGATTGTTCTTTAGCTAACACTGGGCATTACCTCAATGTGGATGAGATTAAAACTGTTCCAAAGACCAGTTAGTTTAACCCCAAAACCTTCAGGTATCTGCTAGAAAGCTGATGATGGGCTGTTTTTTTATTCAGCATCACAGTGACTCTAGGTGAAGATCCAAATAAACATAACAATGAATTAACCAAAAAATAATAAGTTTTGAAACAGGCTAGCCAGTGTTCAGAAATAAGTTCAGCAAAGAATCTGTTGGGTTGTCAAAAAAAACTGGTGGACAAGCACTGTCCTCACAATCTGTTGGGTTAGGAGAAGTTTTGGCAGGTAGATTGAGCAATTATTGTTAATTCACAATAATCACAATTCAGGATACTACCAAAGAAAACTGGATGATAAAGTTAAATCAAAGGTGTTTGTGCAGTGAGTTTAGGTTAATCTGGATTGTTTGGATCATTCTTTTGCTGTACTGTCGTGGTCTTGTTTGTTGCTCTGTAGGTGCTGCATAAGCGTGTCCCCTGCAGACAGCAGGAGCAGAGCCTTTTTCTGACTGCTGTGGAGAACACCTGGATCCACGGTCGACAGAAGAGGCGCGAACAGACACGTCAGCTGCGAGAGCTTCCCAGGGCGCCTCCCTGCTCTGGAACCAGTACACAAACCAGTGCAACCACTGCTGCTCCCGTTTCCACCCAAAACCAGCCCGTCTCCACAGCAAGCGACAAGAGCCAGGATGCTGACCTCAACGGCAAAAGTGTTTCTTCAAAAGAGTCGAGTACAGAAACTGAGACCGCGGCTGAAAGACCCGAAGAGGCGGCCCTGGCAAATGCAGGGAGTGAGGATGTGGACATGGATTCGTCTGTCTGCGCAGAACCAGCACAGGAAACAGACGTCCAAACCCATGCCGCTGCGACCGCCGGTGACACCGGGGGGCGCCGTACCCCTGGAGGGGTCGAGCACTTTCTGTTTAAGTGCCTGCTGAATGTGATTCCAGAGGAAGGCGACGTAGGGATTGAGATGCACTGGGTCGAGGGTCAGAACAAAGACCTGATGAATCAGCTGCGTACATTCCTCAGAAACACACTTTTAAAATCTGTGGGAAAGGTCTAAAGTTGTGGGAGCTGGCCTCAGAGTGGTATGTTCAGACTTCAAACGCTGAAGTATTGATTTAGAAATTATTTCTATGATTTTATAAGATGAAAAACTGCTTCAATTTGATTGACATCATTTTATATTCTTCTTACTTGCTAGTTTGCCTTTTAATGTATTTTTTTACTTTTGAAACAGAAAGCCTGTCCAAACTTTTAGAATAAATGTTTTATTGAAGATCTTTGCTTCGTTTTATTTGTGATGCAGTACACTTGAGTAACCAGAAGAGGGTGTGAGAGTGTCCTGTCTTGCTCTGTGGAGTTGCCAGTAATTCTTGTTTATTTTACAAGATTTTGGAATGACTGTCTTGTCCAATTTGTTTGACTTCTGCCTGTGTTTCTTCAGGAAGTTGGTTGAGTCTCAGCATTTCCTGTGCTTGGAGAGCCATCAGTGTTGAAGCGCTCTATTATTACCCTGCTGTTGCTGACATACATCCGTATTAAAGAGTCCAGCCAAAAACAGGAAAACAGATTTAAACATCCAGAGCCTTGTGGACGTAGATACACGATCCCTGTTGTAAAAAAACAGCAGTTCCTGATCGTACAACATGTGCCTCGGTCACGGCCGGACTTTGACTCCGCTGCAGTGTGTGTGTGTGTGTGTGTGTGTGTGTGTGTGTGTGAGAGAGAGAGAGAGCGTGAGTCGTGCTACTTGGTGAAACTAAAATAACTGTTTGCTCATTTTTCTGACATTGGGCTGACGTTTAGAGGGGTTAATGTTGCTTATAGAAAACACAAAAAATCTGATAGCTGTTTCACATTGCAATAACTAAAATCATCCATCCATCATATAAAACTGCTTGTCCGTGCAGGGGAGCCGGACCCTTTCTCCAGCAGTCAGTGAGCAAGACGTGGGATACACACTGGAAAGGCCAACAGTCCATCGCTGAAATAATTTATAGATTTTTTTTAAAGAACACTAATGTGAAATATTCACATTTAATTGTTAATTTTTATTATTGATTTTACTCATTGGTTTTGGTTTCCTCCAAGTTTGGCAGTTTGTTTTAATTTCAGTTTTATCGTTATGTTTTTCTTTTGTCTTTACAGTTTGACTGCAAAGTTGGGCTTTAGAGCAAAAAATGACTTTCAGATTCTGTAGAAATCTTTTACATTTTCTCGAAGGACTCCTATGATTATAACCTGATCAAAGAGTGATCAACTTTTCAGAACACCTGCCTAGTTTAACAAACCCAGCAACACCGACCTTATTGTAACAGTCAGGGCATGTTCCCTAAAGCCGTAACATTGCACAACGTTCTGAGAACATTCCCTAAAGAACATTCAGGAAACATCCTCTGAAGGATTGTCATCATCTAACCCTCAGAGAATCTTTAGGGAATGTTCTCTAAAGGTTTTATGGAGGCTAGTTTTAACATTAACGGTTCATCTTTCTCAAAACATTCAGGGAAAGTTCCCTCAAGGTTAACTGCAATGTTAACATTTAAGAGAACCTTCATATAGGGTTCCCTAGAGGTTACTTTTATCATTGATGGTTCAACCTTCCTGGAACTATCAGGTGATGTTCCCTAAACATTAACTAGAACTTGAACCGTGTAGCCTTTTAGGAACCTTAATGGGACGTTCCCTTAAAGTTATTTTGATTTGTTTCAAAATGAACAGTGTTCCCATGAGCAGGAAACTCAAGTTTGTAACTGCTAAAATAGTTATGTAATAAGTTGCAAACATTGATATAAAATAACTGTTAAATTGTGAATGTTTTTTTATTATGTCTTGCAGTGAACTTGGATTGGATTTTCCCTGGTGTTCGTTTGCTATTTACTAAACATTTTTGTTTTTATCTGTATTTGTGGTCATTGGGTTTTGGATTTCATTGTTGTAGACTAAAGCACCAAAGCATTTTTCTTTACTTCTTTGCCTATTAGAAATTGAATAACTTCAGAGGTGGGTAGAAACTAATTACATTTACTCTTTACTCTGTTGCATTTACCTGTGAAACATTTAGTAAAATATATACTTTTAGTAGTTTAACTGCACTGTAGTTTCTACTTTTAACTAATATGAAGTATCGCTACCATTGAGTAATATTTCTGGCTACTCTACCCACTGTGAGTAACTTTACTGAATGAAGAACAAACTCAACCAAAATGAACCATACACAATTTTATGTTTGACTGAGACTTGTGTGTACACAAGCTTCATTGTTATTTTCTATCAACTGAGCCTCCTCTGCCATTTGGCAGTTAAGTCAATATACAGGTGAAACTCGAACAATTAGAATATCATGCAAAAGTTCATTTCAGTAAATCAACTTAAAATGTGAAACTAATACATGATATAGACTCATTATATTCAAGCCTTTGTTATTTTAATGATTAGGGCTTACATCTTATGAAAACCCCAAATGAAAAGTCTCAAAATTTCAATATTGTGAAAGATTAGATATTTTACACCTAAAATGTCACACTCTAACCAGTTAATCCAAAACACCTGCAAAAAGTTGCTGAGCCTTTAATGGTCTCTGGTTCAGTAGGAATCATAATCATGGGGAAAACTGCTGACCTTACAGTTGTGCAGAAAACCATCATTGACACTTTCCTTAAGGAGGGAAAGCCTCAAATCAGAAGGTAATTGCAAAAGTTGGATGTTCCCAAAGTACTGTATGAGGGCACATAAATAGAACGTTATGTGGAAGGGAAAAGTGTTGAAGAAAAAGGGGCACAAGCAGCAGTGATGACTGAAGATAGTAAAGAAAAGGCCATTCAAAAGTGTTGGGGACCTTCACAAGGAGTGGACTGAGGCTGGAGTCACCACACAGACAGATCCTGGACATGGGCTTCAAATGTATTCCTCTTGACAAGCCTCTCCTGCATAACAAACGTCAGAAGCGTCTAACCTGGGGGGGAAAAAACCTGCAAATTTTGCATCTCATTTGGAAACCAAGCTCCCAGAGTCTAGAAGAATGGAGAGGCACACGATCCAAGATGCTTTAAGTCCAGTGTGAAGTTTCCACAGCCATGTCATCTGCTGGTGTTGATTCACTGTGCTTTATTAAGTCCAGAGTCAACGCAGCCATTTACCTGGACATTTTGAAGCACTTTATGCTTCCTTCCCCAGACAAGCTTTATGGAGATGCAGACTTCCTTTTCCAGCGGAGTTGGCACCTGCCCACACTGCCAAAACTTGCTTGACCATGGGATTACTGTGCTTGATTGGCCAGCAAACTCACCTGACCTGAACCCCATAGAGTATCTATGGAGCAAGAGAAAGATGAGACATGAGATGGAACAATGCAGAAGAGCTGAAGGCCGCTATTAAAGCACCCTGGTCTTCCATAACACCTCTGCAGTGCCACAGGCTGATGGAATTCATGCCACACCGCATTGAGGCAGTCATTGATGCAAAAGGGAACCAAACTGATTACAGACCCTTTCCCAAAAAATAGAATATCATGGAAAAGTTTATTTCCATAATTCCATTCAAAATGTTAAACTTACATAGATTTTAGATTCAGGGCACACAGCTTAAACAATTAAGTATTTAGTTTATTTGTACATAATTTGGTCTTCCAGCTCATAAAACCCACAAAAACAGTAATAAGAAAATAGAACAATGAAGAAATCACCATTTCTCAGTTTTTGCAGAAAAAAAAGAAACCAGGATCACATCAAAATATGGTACTTTCAAAACGATAGCAATCTTCAATACTAGGAATAGGGAATCCCTTTGCCTTAATCATTTCCTCGATGCGTCGTGGCATTCCCTGGGAGTTATGGAAGCCCAGATTTCCTTCATGCTTGCTGTCAGCTCTTTGTTTTTGGGTCTGGTGCCCCTCATTTTCCTCTTGATAATACCCCACAGATTCTCAATGGGGTTTAGGTCTAGCGAGTTGGCTGGCCAGACGAGCACTGATGGCATGGGCATCAAACCAGGTTTTGTTGCTTGTGACGGTATGGGCAGGGGCCAGGTCCTGCTGGAAGATAAAATCTACATCTCCATACAGATCCTCAGCAGAAGGAATCATGAAGTCCTCTTAAACATTCTGGTAGACTAATGTGGTGACCTTGGAATTAAGAAAGCAGAGTTTACCAACACCTGCACCAGACATTGCACCCCAAATCATGACTGACTGGATATTTCACATTGGACTCTAGCAGCTTGGGTTCTGTTCCTCACCCCTCTTCCTCCAAACCTTTGGACCATGATTTCCCAATGAAAGGCACACTTTACTTTCATCGGAAAAGAGGACCATGGATCACTGGCCAACAGTCCAGTCATTCTTCTCCTTGGCCCAGTTGAGATGCATCTGAATGTGGTGGTTTTTGAAGCTGTGACTTCCGCCTCATTCCCCTCTTTCTGAATCTCTGCCAGATTCATGAATCTTCTCTGTTTGATAATCTGCTGAAGCCCACGGTCGGCTCTTCTGCTGGTCCATCTTCTCCTGCCACATTTTGCCCTTCCATTAGACTTTTCAATGATATGCTTGGACACAGCACTCTGTGAACAGCCAGCCTCCTAAGCTATGCACTTTTGTGGCTTACCCATCCTATGGAGGGTATCAATGATGGTCTTCTAGCCAGTTGTCAAGTCTGCAGTCTTCCCCATATTGAACCTAAGACAATGGAACCAAAGTGAAAAAATGTAATGACACCTGGGAAAACCTGTGCCGGTGCTTAGAGTTGAGTAGATGAGTAGTGTGTGAGACTACATTCAAAAACATTCATGCCCTGTAAAATGTGGGCTGATTTCTTCACAGTATTCTAATTTCTGGAATTCCTGTTTTATGAGCTGAAAGCCCAAATTATGTACAAATAAAGAACTAAATTCTTGAAATAATTTAAGCTGTGGGCCCTGAATCTATATTCTATGGAAGTTTAACGATTCGAATGGAATGATGGAAATAAACTTTTCCATTGTGGCGGACCACCAGGGGGCTCCACTCACACCCAGAAAACAGGATGTTTGCATTTAAAAAAGAAAAAGTATGAATTTTAGGCGCGGTTATTGTATGTGTTTATATGTTATGTGTACTGGCTTACCGTGGTTCAGTGTCAAGTCGGAGCTGAGATAAAAAGGATCGAAACTAGATCCAGTGTGTCGTCCATTTATTCCTCCACATTGGTGACCCCTGAATTGAACATGTCCGAAACTGAAGCCAGCTCCTCGCAGGTGACGCCTGCTGCCGCTCAACGTCCACAGCTTCTTGTTCCGTGGCTGTAAAAATCCCGGACTTTTGGCTGCACGATCCTCCTTCATGGTTCGTCCACATTGAAGCCCAGTTTGCTCTGCGTGGAATTACTTCGGGCGACACGAAATACCACTATGTGGATGCCTCGCCGGGTCCGCTGTCTGCCCGCCGTCCCTTCTCCGGCACCTCCCAACCCAGGGGAAGTACGCCGCCCTCAAAGAGCTGCTGCTTCGGCGTTACTCCCTCTCCGCAGCAGAACGGGCCGAGAAACTCCTCTCCCTCCCTGGATTGGGTGATGGCACAGCCCATGGAGAGTATGTTATCCCTGCTGGGTACTGTTGACGGCGGGTTCCTTTTCATCCACCTGTTCCTCCGACAGCTCCGGTGCGGGCTGTCCTCGCCAACTCCCCGCTGCTGCTGCAAAAAGACTACCGCTCACTAGCGGAAGAAGCCGATCGCCTCCTCCTGGCTACGAAGAGCTTTACTGTCCAAGCGGGGGCTTGCATCTCCGGCGACATCTGCTGAGCCTCCGGCACCGTCCTCGGGGGCTGGCGAGCAATCGGTGGTGGCGAGGATCGCTACGCAGAGACGCCGTGGACCAGCCTTCTGCTTCTACCACCAGCGGTTCGGCGCCAAAGCCCGGCGTTGCCTCCCGCCATGCAGCTTCCAGCCGCAGGGAAACGACACCGCCAACGCTCGGTAGCAGCCGCGGCCGTTGGCGACGGGGAAAGGCTGCTTTTTGTTGAGGACTCACGGTCGGGGAGACGTTTTCTGGTCGACTCTGGTTCCCAGAAGAGCCTCATTCCCCCGTCTGGCTCTGACAGGCTAGCGGAAGGTTGCGGCCCACTGCTGACTGCGGCTAATGGCTCCCCAATCAGGACATCTGGCGAAAGGTTGGTGACTGTCTGCTTTCACGGTAGAGACTTCCAGTGGAACTTTGTTGTAGCTGCCAGCTCGGTTCCCATCATAGGGGCTGATTTTCTCTGCGCACGGACTCCTTGTCGATGTCGCCAACAGACGGTTGATTGACGCCGTGTCGTTTTCCTCACTGCCTTGTCTGACGCGTGCAGCTGTGACGTTAATACATGCTAATGTTTTAGCTTCTGAGAAAGCTTTTCAGCGGTTACTATCAGTTTCCTTCACTGGCTGTTCCCAACTTTTCAAACACTGACACTAGGCACGGGGTGGAGCATTATATCCCCATTATCGGGCCCCCGGTGTTCGCGCCGCCTTGATGCCGCTAAGCTAGTTATTGCCCGGGAGGAGTTCGCTAACATGGAGCGTTTAGGCATCGTGTGGCGCTCTAACAGTCCTTGGGCTTCACCATTACACATGGTGCCCAAGTCAGACGTTCAGTGGCGGCCATGCGGGGATTTCCGACGGCTTAATGTCACTACAAACGATCGTTATCCGATCCCCCATATCCAGGACTTCTCTGTCCCTCTCGCGGGGACCGCCATCTTTTCCAAAGTGGACTTGGTGCGCGGTTATCACCAGGTTCCGGTTCGTGCGGACGACATCCCCGAGACAGCCGTAATTACCCCATTTGGCCTTTTTGAGTTTTTATGGATGCCTTTCGGTCTTAAAGGCGCCGCCCAAACTTTCCAGCGGTTGATGGATTCAGTCTTGCGCGGGTTGTCATTTGTTTTCGTCTACCTGGATGACATCCTGGTGGCCAGCAGCTCTGCCGAACAGCACATGTCCCACCTACGTCCGGTTTTTCAAGCCTTGCGGCGCATGGCCTGATAGTCAACCCAGCAAAATGCCAGTTCGGGTTGCCAGTCATGGACTTTTTGGGCCATCGCATTTCTGCCAGTGGCGCTGTTCCATTACCCACTAAAGTGCAGGCGGTGTCCGATTTTCCGCGTCCTCAGACGGTGAAAGCCCTGCAGGAATTTATCGGGATGGTTAATTTTTACAACCGTGTCATCCCGAGGACAGCACGACTTCTACAGCCGCTATACTGCGCGCTTAAAAAGAAAAAAGCCACCGAAATCCGCGCAGTGTTGCCAACTGTCTCCGACAGAAAGTCGCTAGATGTCCAGATGACGTCATATGCTAATTTGCATAATTATGTCATCACGTGATGACGAATGAAACAAAGGAGGAAAAAGATATATTTAGATTAGGATTTGATCATACAGGTTAAATAATACATTATTTAAATAAGCTTTGGTCCACCATGGCTGACAGCCTGGGGGTCAAGAGCCACCGCACCACTGCATACCATCCACAGGCTAATGGCTTATGCAAGCGGTTTCACAGGTCATTAAAAGCAGCGCTTCGTGCGGTTCTGACCGATGGCAACTGGATTGACCGCCTTCCATGGACTATGCTTGGGTTGCGGTCCGCAGCTAAAGAGGACCTTGGTGCTTCCCCAGCTGAACTGGTTTTGGGTCAGCCGGTACGTGTTCCAGGCGTGTTTTTTCCAGAGGCCCCCTCACCCCAGTTCACCCAGCCGGCTCAACATCTTTTAACTCACTATGACCCTTTTCACGTTCCTGGTCCTGTTCATCGTTGTTTGCCCCAGTCATTCGTCCCACAGAACTTGGTGTCTTCTAAGTTTGTTTTTGTTAGACATGATACACACAGGACACCCTTACGGCCTTTGTATGATGGCCCTTTCAGGGTCCTTGAACCGGGCCCTAAGCACTTTCTTTTAGATCTGTGGGGGCGTACGGAGACGGTCTGTATTGATAGGCTTAAACCCACTCATGTTCTTAACGATGATGAGGTAGTGACGGCCCAGGCTCCTCGTAGGGGACGACCCCCCTCCACGTTGTTGACGGACTCCTCTCCTTCCAGAGACTCTCGTCAGCCTTCAGAGCTCACCTCATCCTCTGCTTCCCCTCGTCGCCCTCATCCCCACCTTCAGTGCAGGGAGTTCCAGACTGCTTCTGAGGGGCCCAGGTTCAGCCGTTCTGGCCGTTTGCTCAAACCCAGGATCCTGGCTTAAATATGGACACTACTGGGTGTTCGCAGGGGGGGCGGACCACCAGGAGGCTCCACTCACACCCAGAAAACAGGAGGTTTGCATTTAAAAAATGCATGAATTTTTGGCACGGTTATTGTATGTGTTCTAGAATTGCGCTGCTCTGGGTGGCTGCATGTTGGAGTGGCTCTGTTGGCTACATATTAAGTTTTGTTTTTTTGTACATTGGTTCCTCTTTTTTCTTAAAGAAGACTGCATTTTTTTGACCTGTATACTTTCTAGTTTTTGGTGCTGTGAAGCTGGAAGGATTTTTGCTGTAAATTTTTCCCTTTTTGACAATTTGTTATGATGCGTAACCATGGCAACAATGTGGTTTACAGCCGGGAGCAGCTGATTAACATCGCAAAAGCTGAAATAATACCTCAACTGAAACCACAAATCCCCGATGAGTTGATAAGGAGGAGACGTGGATGGAGAGCAGGAGCGAAAAGGAGACAGAGAAAGAGGAAGTTCAAGCCATCGCTTCCATCGATCATAATGGGCAACGTAAGATCACTGGCTAACAAGATGGATGAACTCCAAGCCCTTACAAGGACTCAGCCAGAGTACCGTGAATGCAGTGTTATGTGTTTTACAGAGACGTGGCTGCTGGATCATATCCCCGACTCCAACGTCTGTCTGCCAGGCTTCCTGACTGTACGAGCAGACAGAGATCTGAAGACGAGCAGAAAAAGGAAAGGTGGTGGAGTAGCAGTGCTTGTCAACAACAGATGGTGTCATCCAGGACATGTTACTGTGAAGTGTCGTCTCTGCAGCCCAGATCTCGAACTCTTGGCAGTGAGTTTTCGTCCATATTATTTGCCAAGAGAGTTCACCAGTGTAATTCTGGCAGTTGTTTACATTCCACCTTAAGCCGTTGCCGACAATGCATGTGATGTCATCAGTTCCATTGTTGCTAAGCTACAGACACAGCACCCCAATGCATTTGTGGCAATATCTGGTGATTTTAATCATGCCTCGCTCTCTACTACACTTCCAACATTTCAACAATTTGTCAGCTGCTCTACAAGAGAAAACAGGACCTTGGATTTGTTTTATGCAAATGTAAAGGATTCATACATGTCCAAACCAAGACCTCCTCTGGGACAATCAGATCACAATCTTGTTTTTCTCTGTTCAGAATATAAACCACTTGTTCAGAGGCAACCTGTGACAAAACGAACTGTGAGAAAATGGTCACAGGAAGCTGAAGAAGCCCTGCAGGATTGTTTTGCAACCACAGACTGGATGACTCTTTGCCAAGAACATGGAGAGGACATCAATGACATGACTGACTGTGTGACTGACTATATAAATTTCTGTGTGGACAACATAATCCCCACCAGAACAGTGAGATGCTTCCCTAATAACAAACCCTGGATCACCAGTGACCTGAAGGAACTGCTAAACAAGAAAAAAAGAGCCTTCAGGGAGGGAGACAGGGAATTACTGAAGAGTATACAGAAGCAACTTAAGGTCAAGATCAGAGACAGCAAGGAGGCATACAGGAAGAAGCTGGAGAACAAACTACAGAGGAACAATATCAGAGATGTCTGGTCAGGAATGAGAAAGATCACAGGTTTTAAGGACAGGAAAGATTGGATAGATGGAAGTCTGGACAGAGCCAATGAACTGAACACATTCACAGGTTCAGTTCAGGAACTAGCTCAGCATCCCCCTCTCCTGTTCCCAGCCAAACAGACATCCCACTCTCCTCTGATCAACAGCTTTCCTGTTACATCTCGGATGTTTTATCCTTCACCTCAGCCATGGACTCTTCTAATTCCACAAGTTTGACTTCAACCAAGTCAGGAAATGCTGCTACCCCCTTTGCCTCCCCCTCTCACTTGTCTGTCTCCAAAAGTCAGGTGAAGAGGCAGCTGGAGAAACTGAACCGGAACAAGGCTGCAGGTCCAGATGGTGTCAGCCCCAGAGTCCTGAAGGCCTGTGCAGAGCAGCTCTGTGGGATTCTGCAGCACCTCTTCAACCTTAGCTTAACTCAGGAGAAGGTCCCAGTGTTGTGGAAGACATCCTGCCTTGTTCCAGTACCCAAAAGAACTCACCCATCAGTCATCAATGACTATAGACCCGTTGCCCTGACATCCCACATCATGAAGGTCCTGGAGAGACTCCTGTTGGCACCCCTGAGTAAGCAAACAAGAACGTATCAGGACCCACTGCAGTTTGCTTATCGCTGTGGAGTTGGAGTTGAAGATGCCATCATCCACCTACTTCATCCAACCCACTGTCATCTGGACAAAGCAGGCAGCACTGTGAGGATCATGTTCTTTGATTTCTCTAGTGCATTTAACACAATTCAGCCTGATTTGCTTTGTCAGAAACTCCTGAAGACACAGGTGGAGCCCTCAACAATCGCCTGGATCAATGACTACCTGACCAACAGACCACAATTTGTGAGACTGAAGAATTGTGTGTCAAACCAGGTGGTCAGCAGCACAGGAGCGCCACAGGGGACCGTACTCTCACCATTCCTTTTTACTCTGTACACCTCAGACTTCCAGTACAAATCAGAGACCTGTCATCTGCAGAAATACTCAGATGACTCTGCAATTGTCGGGTGTATCAGAGATGGACAAGATGCTGAATACAGAGAGTTGGTGGACCGCTTTGTGACATGGTGTGGAAACAATCGTCTCACCTTGAATGTGAACAAAACAAAGGAGATGATTGTAGATTTCAGAAGAAACAGGGATAAGTCAAACACTGTTTCCATCATGGGAGAAGAAATGGAGGTGGTTGAGGAGTATAAATACCTCGGAGTTCACCTTGACAACAGACTGGACTGGAGGCGCAACAGTGAAGCCGTCTACAAGAAGGGACAGAGCAGACTGTACTTCTTGAGGAAGCTTAGGTCCTTCAAGGTTTGCAGCAAGATGCTGCAGATCTTCTACAAGTCTGTTTTGGAGAGTGTAATCTCTTCAGCCGTCATCTGTTGGGGTAGCAGCATCAGAGCCAGGGATTTAAAAAGGCTCAACAACCTGATAAAGAAGGCTGGTTCTGTTCTTGGGACAACTGTGGAAAATCTGGAGATGATAATGCAAAGAAGGATTCTTCATAAAATCAAAAAAATTATGGACAACCCTGAGCATCCTCTTCATGAGACAGTCACACAACAACAGAGCATCTTCAGTCTGAGGCTTCTTCAGTTTCGCTGCAATACAGACCGCTACAGGAAATCCTTCCTGCCCACAGCCATCATTATCTACAACAACTCCTTAAAGAATTGATTATATGAGCTACAACAACACTTAATTTCCCTCTGGGATCAATAAAGTATATTTGAATTTGAATTTGTTTATATGTTATGTGTACTGGCTTACCGTGGTTCAGTGTCAAGTCGGACCTGAGATAAAGAGGTGATCGAAACTAGATCCTGTGTGTCGTCCATTTATTCCTCCACACCATGATATTCAAACTTTTTAGAAAGGGTCTGTATATCATCTATAAGTTTCACTTTTTAAGTTTAATTACTAAAATAAATTAACTTTTGCAAGATATTCAATTTTTTTTAGTTTCACCTGTACAGTAAACAAAATATATTGTCATTGGAAAAACCTTGATAAACATTTTGAAGTGCTATCTCGGAATTTTACATTTTTACCACAGTGAAAGAAAGTATTTCACATTGTGTACTACATCAAACACTGTTTTATTTGATCAGTTTCCTTTTTGCTGCTATACTGAGTCACATTTTAAACCTTAAAAACAGCTAAAAGCGGATAATAAACATGTAGCAGCTGGAACTGGTGTCATGCTGAGTTTGGTAGGCATTTTATCTGAAAGCCTGCTCTGAAGTTTTAAACGTGTTGACGTCAGCTGGTTGCTAAGCGACACAAAACTGCTAATGACCGTCGCTCAGTCCGTACGGGTTAAAGTTCTGTTACAATTTTCGGACAGACGAACACCGGTCACAAGGTATGGAAAGCCAAGAGGGCCAAAAACGCGCGAAATTACTGTGTGTCTTTCACACGTACAGGGGCTTAGCATCCAATTGAGCATTTTGACACACTGCTGGGTTTGATCACCCCGGTTGGGCCTTCCTTGGATAGGGTGTCTAGTGATAAAGGGCCCAAACACCCTGAGACTCCAAGGTACACTACTGAGGATGTGTCTAAATTTAGGTTGGGTGGTAGCTGGCTGCTTGAAATATTGATTTTTTTTAAGTCTCTTATTGGGTCTTACGTTCGGCTATAAGTGGTTCCTGGTAACCTAAGTTTGGGTTGTTTACGTGTGAAAGACACACGTAATTTCGCGCATTTTTGGCCCTCTTGGCTTTCCATAACAAGGTAGGCGCACGAGCTTTGACTGCTACGGGTGTAAATCACGTCTCCGATGCTCGGAGGAAGATGGTAAACTCCCCAGAACTGTGACGTTCGTTTACCATTAAGGAACAGAGAACGCCATTGATGGTAGTGAAACATTGCATTTGTCAAATATGTGTATCCCAGAGCGGTAAAATGCAGAGGAATGTCAGGAGTTTTTTTTGTTTTTTTCTTTTTTACAACCGACGGACACCGTCCTGAGTCGTGTTCCGTGTTTTGTCTTGCTCTCATGGAGGGTGGGGACGGCTACGTGTCTGTGGGCGTCTCCGAACAATACGTGATTCACAAACCGTATTTGTCCGTACTACTTTGAGCGCCATCTTGTTTGTAACTCCTACGTTAGTGGCTGGGTTTGTGCAGAGGAGGAGGAGGAGGAGGAGGAGGAGGAGGATCCGATTACTTCATTTTTTTCAGTTTGTTTTCCCTCCCCCAGTCTGGGAACCTCTTCCCGTACTGTAGTACACAGACGTGTATCTCTCTTTCGCTGTAGTGCTTTTCTCTTGAACAAAAAATAAATCCAGGCAGTGTTTTGCCACTGGACAGAAATGAGCATCGAAACGCTTCTGGAAGCTGCCAAGTTTTTGGAATTACAAGCCCAGCAACAACAGAAAGCACGTGGTAAGTTTGGGTTTTATTTTTAATTATTACGTTTGATATGTTTCCCGAAGTATCGTTCTCAAACTGCGGGGCTAAGTGGGCAGTAAGAGGACCTGATGTTTTGCGAAAAACGATGGATGTTTGTCATTTCCTGGCGTCAGCCACGAAGCGATTCCTGTGCTTCTCATCTTAATCCAAAATATGAGATCGGGGTATCTGCGAGATGTCGCGGGGACTATTTTAGTTTTACTTTCATATCCGTGTTTGCGTGCAGACGCTTGAGCTGCAGCTGGTTCGTTTGAGCTGTAACGTAAGTAATAGTGAACTATGCATGATTTTACTGCAGTGAGTGTCGGCGTTACTGCATCGAAACCTGCTGCGCACTTCATTCACACTGTGAAGTTCTCCGATGGTTTCTGCGTTCACCTCAATGTCGTAAGGATTACACGCTCACGCTGTGATAAAACTGCCTTATAAAAGATATATTTGTAATCCAAGGACCCAAAGGGAGAGGGGTGGGATGAAGGGCGGTGGCGCTGGGAATGCCAGGCTCCTTCTTTATATAATGAGCTGACAGCGTCCAAAGGGGATCAAGTGACTTCTTTACATACATCTGTCCACCTCAATCACCCGCTGTGGTTAAAAATAAGAACTGTAGTCTGACTGTACACAAACATGACGGCGTGTTTTTCTCTACTTTTATTAGTTGTGGGGTTTTTTTATTTAAGAAACGAACTCCTGTTCCTCTCAGACGCTGGTGGGGGGCTTTGAATGTCTGTCGATGACGCGCTATCAACAAACCTCGCCCCAAAGTATAAACTGGGTCCTGACTCCGCCCCTTTCACCACGTGCGTGCTGGGCAACCCCTCCCAGAGCTTGTTTATGCGAAAGATGAGTCACTACTCTGGAAAACTTAGAATTCTTCCGCCTAAAAAGAAACGAGAGCAGAGAGCTGAACACGTAGGAAGCAGTGCGATTTAACGCCCATTCTCTGGACCCGCGTATATTATGCTGGGAGACGGGATAAACTCTGGACAGGTCGCCAGTCCATCCCATAGAGACACAATGAAAGGCACTCACACCAAGCACAGTTTAGACTAGGGACTTATTAACCTAAAAGTCATGTTGTTGGCCTGAGAGAACCCACGCATGCACATGGGGAGCTAAAGCAACTTACTGAATATTAAAAACATTATTAGATTTGAACAAAATAGAGAACACATTTTTTGTTTCAAATTTAACTCAAGTTATTTCTAGTCAAAGTGCCTTTTATTTGTCTCCCTTGGGAGAAATTTACCCTACACCGCACAAGTCCACTACACTCATCCACAGCATCGCAAAACGCAATAAAGACATATATGGAATAATAAAAAAACAACATTAACAAGATCATTTAAAAAAGATAACTTAAAAAATATCATTTTAAAAGGGTACATAAATAGATGAATAACATTGGAAACGCTGTTCTACTAAAAATGAGCCTGTTCATCTCACACCTGTGTTCATTACCAATATTAATCGATAATGATACAAATGAATGCTTATCCTGGTTTTGCTTACATAAGAACACGGTTTACAGTGGTTTAGAGTTTGGGGTTGTCTTTAATTAGGGTTGCCAGCTTTTGCATGGATCTTGGGTTGAGAGGATCAAGATGAGGTTTTTATAAAAAATTATGATTGAATAGGCTAAATCAATTTAAGAAGGAATATCAGTGGTTCACATTATCAATGATGAATTCATAAGACGCTGTTCATAAGTGAAGACCAAATTTTCGAGCATGCCAGCATCTTTTATTCTTTATATATTACCATGTTGGTGTTGTTTTATCAGTGCCACATCTCTGATTGGATGATTTTTAGCTTATCTTGTTGTGCTCTTTGGGGCTCTATTTCATACCCATGTTAATAATCATGGTTTACAAGTATTTTTGTTGAGGTTGAGGATTTTCATACATTCTGAACAGATGTGAAAAATATATTGAATTGCAAATTTAAAATGTGGAAAATTGCAAAAGCTTGCTTGGATGCAATATTCAATTATATTCAACTTCAAAATTACTTTATTAATCCCAAAGGGAAATTAAATGTTGTTGTAACTCATTATGCAAGTTCCTTCAAAGATTTGTTGTAGATGCTGATGGCTGTGGGTAGGGATGATCTCTTGTAGTGCTCTGCAGATCTGAAGAAGCCTCTGACTGAAGACGCTCTGTAGTTGTATGACAGTCTGATGATATTTCAAAGTGCCATGCATTTACCCCCCCATATTTTAGTGGCTCAGATGCTAAAGCTTAGAGAGAGAAAATGGAACATTGTACTAAAAGGAAATGAGTTGTAAGGGAAATGTGGGTTAATCATTGTGGTCAATGCAACACTAAACCATATTGCACTTCTACATGCTGAGCTGATATTTTGCAGCCCTAATTATGAAGAGAGGCGGTAACAGAAATGCACACACTTGAACCTGGAGTACCCAGAAATAACCTGCACATGTATGTGGAGAGCATTTAAACTATGCACAAAAGGCTGCTGCTGGGATTTAAACACATCCTTTTTGCAGTGAGGAGGCTACCGTAACGCGCTCCATCAGGACCAATAAAAACAAATTACGATTTTTACAGCTGCATGGGGGATTAAATTTAGGAACGTTTGACTGTGTTGTGCTCTGATGTGCGTTAATCTTGAAATGTAAAACTCTTTCTGGAAGAAAAAAAACAACTTCTGAGGCCGTTTAAAGCCTTAGCTCTTGATGGAGTTGGTATTTTGAAGCAGCTGTTAGAAGAGGGTCAGAGTGAGCGCTCTCGCTCGTCTCCCCTCTCTGCTCCTCCTGCTTTGCTGCACTGGGGGAGCAGAGCCCTCCTCCTCCTCCTCCTCCTCTCTGCTGCTGTAGAGCAGGTCACTGTGTGCAGAAAGTAGGCCAGTGTTTCTCTATGTGCTGCTGCAGTTATATAATGCATATATAAAACAGTGTTTTTTTCTCCCTAAGTGCTTCGCTTGTTTTCTGTGTGAAAGGCGCTGCTGTTTATATGCCCACGTCACAATATAACAACAAAACATACCACATCTTATAAAAGGGGGTCGGCGTAGTTAGCAGAACAGCCTGTTCTTTTGTTATTTTTCCTATTTTGAGGACAACCTTTGACAGTGTGACATGACACACATATACACAGTTTAATAGGTGAAAATGACCCATCAGGATGGCATTAAAAGGTTTACCAGAGTTATTTAAAGCAGCATGCCTTCTCCTCTTTAAGTGTTTTTCCCCCCCATGGATTATGTCAAACGTGCTCAAGAAGTTACAACAGTGTCTCTTAACACACAAAGTAGTAAAATACTTTGCTTTGCTCAACATTAAAACATGTTTTCTCTTTTCTTGGTGGTAATAAATGGAGCAAGCCTCAGTAAAGGTTTGTGCTCCAGAAGCAGAGCTTTAACGTTCCCGATCTTTGAACTTTCATCAGTCGGACAAATCCTATTCCGATGGATTTTACTCTGCAGGGGAACGCGAGCAAAAAATCAGATTTTGGGGATTTGAGTGTAAAAGTATTTGACTGTTAATATCTTAGACCAACACATACAGACTGCAGATGTGATTCTGATTTCAGAAATATTAAAATGTATGCATCGTGCTTAGTGTTTAATGCAACAGATCAATCCACCACCAGTTTTGGTTTGTATTTGCATCAACCAGCGGTATGGATTTTAATGCAGTTTTGGATTGTGGTAAAGATCAACTGAGGGACGTATGTTGTAATACCTTTATTTACCAAACTGCATCTCCTAAAGAACCCACAGCTCATTTATTTTCTCTTTTATACGTCACAGTCCTCAAAATCCCAAAAAAGCTCTAAGAGAAAAGTGGAAGTCCGTATCTGCCAGGAGAATTATGATCGGTGGACGTCTGCTGCTGTGGTTGACACTTGTCTTCTTTAGGCTTTGTTTTTTCTTCTTGTTGATAAACTTGAATCCACTGAAAAAAGATTCAACAATTTGTAGCTTCCAGAAGTAAAATAATCATAAATGACCACTTGACATATGATTCCGATTTATCCGGGTCGAGGTGTGCTTAAGCTTTCTCTCAAACGTTTAGTTTCTAAAATGTGCCTTTTTATAAGTATCTAAATGAAAATGTCTTTGTTAAATAAACAGAACATTGTATCTAATGATTGTTTCTGATTTTTAGTACCTGCACTGTGGGCACGAGTGAGCTGTGAGATTTGCTAACCTGCTTTTTGTTTTCGCTCCACAGAGGATGAACTAAAGGAGAAGCTGCTTCTGCAGCAGAAGACAGAAGATATTTACCCCGATGTCAATTATAACTCGACATTGCATAGCAACAATGTCCCGAAAGCAGAGGAGCGTCCCGCCGAGTGCCGCCCGCCACCCATCCCGCCCTCCCTGCCTCCCCCTTCCATGCCCGTCACGGTCTTCCCCATCCCCGTGGTCAGCCCCAACCCCACGGGGTCACCCTCCCTACCAGTTACCACCCTTTCACCTCAAGCCGCTCCGTCGATGGCCTTCCCCAACAGAGACCCTCCGTCCCCTCAGGAGCAAATCGCTGCGGCCGTGAGGAGCTCCCCACCCCTCAGCGCTGACTACCCAACCCCCGCGGTGACGGCCAGCCACAGGCAGCCCGTCCAAAACCACAACAGCCCCTCTCTGCTCCTCGACCAGATCGACAGCCTAGTGCAGCGGCAGACGCCACAGCAGGTGGTTCAGTGCTACGCTGGTTCAATCATCTCGGCCCCTCAGCACCAAGCTTTACTTGCCCACCCCAGCACGTTGCTGCAGGTCGCTCCCCCACAGAACGGCACCGCCAGCCGAGGGAGTCCCCCCGACGACTGCCGCCAGCTGGACAGTAAGAAGAGGCCTGGAGGGTACGTCTAAGCTAGTACTATTATAACTTTGGCTATACTTTTACCAAATCAGTATGATGGTTCATAAAATGTCAGAAATGATGATTTAGCCCAGCGGTACATCTTATTAAACAACAGGCCAAAAACAGTATCGATGCTAAACTTGAAACACGTCCATCTTATTAAACAACAAGTTGTAAAGGCTCAAACATCCACACTAACATGTCGGCAGCAGAGCAAGAAATAAGATATTTGATTAATTTTGATTGTTCTCGTCAGGTTGCCTCAGTTGGACATGAGGTTTTTTTTCTCTGTTCTTGCAGGGCTGGCACGAGAGAAGTGCATAACAAGCTAGAGAAGAACAGGTGAGCTTTACCTGCCTCCTCTCTGATTACCTCGTACCATCTTCTATAGGTTGTTTGCCAGAAATATAAAGGGAAATATTTAAGGTTTATCTGAGGGTTGTGAGTTTGCTGATTCGGTCACCGTGTCTTGTCAGGCGAGCACACCTGAAGGAGTGCTTCGAGACGCTGAAGAAGAACATCCCGAACATCGACGAGAAGAAAACCTCCAACCTCAGCGTGTTGAGAAGTGCGCTGAGATACATTCAGGTGAGAACTTTGAGCAGCTGCTTGTGGATCCTGCAGATACTTTTAACGCGCAGGTTTATCTGCTCTCAGGATAAGACAGTGTAGTTTTAATTCTGACGACTGCGCGTCACTCGGAAGTGAAGCGTGAGGAACGGAGGGAGTGGCAGAAACCTGCTTCTCTGCTGTAAAAGTGTGACTGGATCCAATGCAGCCAGCTCTGTTGGTGCAACAATACAAGCAGTTCAAACCTCCTTTGAGCAATGCAGCTAAACCTCTAATTTTAGCACGATTTAGGCTTCCTTTGAATTTTCCCAAGTAAAGTCCTTTCACTTTATTCTGTTGGGTGTAATTGTTACTGCAGTTGAAAGGTCCAATCATGACTCAGCGTGTGTTTAATTCATTGTGAGTGTTCTGGTTGTAAACTGCTGGTGCAAAGCTCTGCCACTGGCCTCGTTTAATAGAGCCAGAATCAGTTTTTTCTTTCTAACTTATTTGTTCAACAATTGATCATTAAATAAAAAATCACAAAATTAGACTTTTGTTTCAGATTTTCAGTCTCTGGTTTTTGTAAAGCTTAGACCTGCCGAAACCAATTTTATCGTCTTTAGAAACTATAATATGAGAAGATATAAGCTCAGCATTTTAAATGTCGTCTATCCTTGAGCGGTCAGTAATTATTTGTTTTGGGAACAGAATTGGTTTCATGCTGCTGTGTGCAGGAACGGTCACTTTTAAATGTGGTTTCATCCTTTTCTTTTTTTCTTTTAAAACAAAACAAGTCAGGTGTGAATTAGGGGGTTATAAAGTGCCTCTAGCATTTTATATAAGCGATTACCAGTTTTAAATAGCTTCTTACAGCTGTGTGCTGATAAGTTTTTATCGCTTCATTAATACCAAGAAAAAGAAGCAAACCTTAAATCTTCTTCACTCTGTGACAACTTTCAAATTGAAGAGTGAAACCAGAAAAAGAGCAGATTATCTCACATGACTCTGTTAAAATCCTTCTGATGAGAGCAGCACCAGTCGTTACGAGGCTGACATGTTTGGGTTTTAAACCATTTTTACTACCTTTCTCTGAGCTGAGTGTGGTACATTTAGTTACTCCCAGATGTAGCTCCCTTCGCTTCTGAGTTTTACAGGTCTTTATACCAGAAGTCTCTGCAGATTTTATTATTGCTCATCATTTACCAGGTGAGCAGATTTGCGAACGTTGAAATTGAAGAGGCTGATGTGTGTCTGACAGGAATTAGAGAAGCAGCGGCCTGGTTCGTCCTCAGGAGGAAACTGGGACAGCGTGGGAGCACGGCTCATCACTCGGCCTTCCTCCCTACGCCGCCCGCTGTGATTTAGCATCCTGCTGTGCCAGCCTTGATAAACTGGCACACTGACATCCTCAGCTTTTTCTTCTCATAATGGCTTAGGCTGACAAAATTACCTTTTTAGGGCACAAAGAGTAAAGAAAACGTATTACCGCCACATCCATTATGTAGTTGTACAGAAACCGGTTCATGTATTGTAGGTCACAAAAGTCTATCTGTAGTTGTACTCGTGCGTGGCTGTTTCCCTACAGAGAGGATTTTTCCAGTTACTGGGCGGGCAGTGGAGTGACACACACACAAACTTTGGTTTGAAAGAAAAACAAGACAAAGTGGAGGCGTGGGTACACATGCCCTGTCTGCGTACACCTCTCCCCGCCCCTGTTCTCGCCGTCCTGGGCCAACAGCAGGAGGGGGAGCAGCTTCTGCTCGGAAAAGAGATGTGTAAGAAGCTTTAGGCTCAGCATCACATTTTCATTTCATACTGCCCTCTATCCCGAATGTTTATGTAATGATAAAGTTAAAGAAAAAAAAAACACTTTTCCACAAAGTTACCAACATCCTGACTTCCTCATACCACCTTCTCACCTTGTGACTCAGAGCTATGATGAAAAGATTAATATGGAGTCAGGTTCTTTGATATTTTCCTTTTCACACAGCTACATGTGTTTCTGTTTAGTTTTTTTTTTTTTTTTTAAATATGAGCCTCCCGCTCCCAAAGGCTTCCTCGTGAGCCTGCAGCATAATAATAAATGAAAAAAAAAAAAAATCATAGAGGCTGGAAAGTAAGCCGACGCATTAGCGCTCCTCCTCTTCGCTCCCCCTCCCTTCCTCTACCCTGCCCCTCTGAGCTTTTAAGGCCACATGAGCAGCAAGCACATGGCTTCCCTAGACCGCGAGACGTCACAACCCCCCCCTCACCGTGCTGGGCGGGCAGGACTCGCTGTACCACGGGGCTTAGCTGCCAGCAGCAGGGAGGGAGCGTGGAGTGGTAAACACAAGGCTCAGCTTACTCCACTCCCGCTTCATTTCCCTCACTGACCTAACTTGTTTCTCCACTGCCGGTCCCTAAATGCCAGCCTGAGACATGTCGCGTTTCTGGTTCGTCTAAAACTGTACTAACAAGGTTTTGTAGATTAATTATTCAGATTGTGGTATGTTTTTCACAATCCTACCTTAGTTAACTGACATTTTCATAATTTATATTAATTCAGATTCCCTGGCAGTCTAGGAAACGTTACGCTCTAAAAAGTCTGAATAATGTAAATCAATGTGTTACAACCTTAATTGTGTCATTAATAAAATAAGAAGCTTGTTTTAATTTTTAATAAGTTATTGACACAACTGAAGAAATATAAAAAAATTAAATAAAAACAGAAACACTAAAAATTAATGTAAATAAAACGATGAAGGGGAAAACAATCTAAAAATGAATGTAAAGAATGTTCAGAAAAAGCAAGAAACACTCAATTTCAAGATAAGCTTCTTTTTAAATGCACTATAAGCAAGAGAGAAATATTTTAAATTAAACAAATGAGTCCTGAAGTAATTCTAAAACAAAGCTATTTTGTATCATGAGAACAAATATGCAGCCAATATCTGGAGCTCGAATCAGTTCGATATGAACAAAGAGGAGGTAGTTAGGCCAGATATTACTTTAAACCTTTGCTCACAAGGAAATACTTCAGAAAGAAAGTAGATCTTTTTATTGTTAGTCAGGCACCACGTGAAATTCTCATTTTCTGCTAGAAGGCACAGAAAGACGATGGTTAATGCTAACCGAGGCGTCACAAGACCTCTGCAGAAGCCCCGTCCGTGGGCCAGGCTGAGCAGCATGTCTGCAACGTGGCCTGTGGCGCTGCTGGCCCTTTAAGAGGAGCCAGCCGTGTGCTCCCTGCCCCTGCTGCTGCAGCAGTGAGTCAGTGAGTAAAGCTTGTGTTGCCCCCCCCCCCCCCTCTCTCTCTCTGTGGCCATGTGCTCAGCAATCGCATTGCTTGCGACTGAGTTTTGCTGGTGTTTACCTTGCATGTACACACACACACACACACAGTTCAGCATATCTATGTGCTAATGTTCGCACACAAACAAAGCTCAGGTGAGGAGGAAGAGGTTCGGTCGCTCAGAGGAGTGCAGCCTTGTGCAAAGAATGAAACCGTTCTTGGCACCTTGTGTCCCACCAACCTGGTGACACGATCAACATGCTGATGAAGTCACGTGTGATCCATCTGCTGCAGACTTAGCCACCAGGTTCACCTGGTTAATCTCAGACTAGCTGTTATTAACGAGACGTGAGCACGCCGATGCCTGCGCCCTCCATTGGGTTCAGTGGGCCTCCATGTTTTTGGAGCAAGTCTCCGCTCTCTTCCATTCTCTCTCTGTGAGTCACATCGTGTACTATTATGGCGCCTTATGACTCATGGAGGATTGCAAAAAAATAAATAAATAATCCATTCCATCTGTTTCACAATTTTTTCTGCCAAACTGACTTTTAAAAGATTGATGTTTATGTGTTTAAGACGAGGTCAGAGAGAACCTCATGTTTGTCCAAGGTTATAAAGGAAACCTTGGGAGGTCCTTGGTTGTTTCCCGGCCAAACAAAGATGGAGGCATTCCAGTGACATCAACACAGAGCTGCTGCCTCTCTCTGAGAGTCACTGCTGTGTCCAGATGTCTCCGACTATATGATAAGGAAGACACAAGTTATCAGTCATTCACTCGTTTATGTTCTGCCTGACTTGTCGCACAGTAAAGTGCTGTCGTTATCTACATTACATTTCCTAGGCTCCAAAGATTTGTTTTAATATATTTGAATGTCTTTGTGAAAACTTGACCATCTGACATATTTAGGAGAATCTCTGCTTATTTAAAGATACTATCCAATAAAACACAGGTCAGAGTTACCATAGCCAGATTTCACCTATTATTATTATTATTATTAGTATTATTATTATACAGAGTTGATAAACAATCACAGCTGACGAGCGTTAGTTCCACTTTTCTTTCTTTATTTAATTGTTTTAATTCAGCCACATTAAAAGGTTTTCAGGCCTGTTTAAAGGGGCTATATGCAATTTTCTGAAATTTAAACCCGCGACTGACCCCATGTGGCCAAAAACGGAACTGCTCTTCCTTTCTGCTCGCTCTCGCAGCGCGCGCTCGTACGCCGGTCGCTCTCAATCAACGATCTTTTTCGGGCACTTGTCAGGGGTTTAACTTTCTTAGTCTTATGTGGAGTTACTCTTGGTGTCAAAGTTGTGCTTGGTCTCTTCTGTGTATTCGCACAATCCATTGAACTGCTTGCGAGTGCTGACTAGCGGTGGTGGCAGAGTGATCTGAAACATTTAACATGAACGCGCTTGATGTCACATTCGCAGACAGCGCGGGAAAATCTGACCCGACAGAAAAAATAAATAATTGGATACAGGCTTATAGGTGCACCCACTGTGAGCTGACAGGGTGTCAGAATGCTCATCAGGAGATGTTTGAGTCATAAATGGTCGAATAAAAAAGCTATTGTTACGTTTATTTTGAGGAAAAGTTGCATATAGCCCCTTTAAGGTTTAGTCATGGAATCTATCCAGACTTTGACTAGACCATTCCAAAACCCTCACTTATTTGGACCATACAGAGGTGAACCTTCTGGTGAGCTTTGGCTCAGAACATTCTCTTTCAGGATTTTTTGCTAGACCAGACCATCATACCACCACCACCATGTTTGACAGTAGACGTGTTTTTTCTGAAATGCTCTTAGTTTGGTACCAGATTTAATAGGAGGCACATCTACCAAACAGGTTCATTTTCATCTCACTAGTCCACAGAATATTTTCCCAGAGGTCTCTGGGATCATCAAGATGTTTAATTGGCAAATATCAGATGGATTTTTTTTTTCTTTTTGGTCAGCAGAAATTTTCTCTCCCATGAAGGTCATGTTTGTCCTGTCACTTTCTTACGGTTGAATCATGAACTTTTACTTTAACTGAGGCGTTTGAGGGCTGCGAGGCTGTAGATGTTCTGGGTTCTCTTGTGATTTCCTGGATGAGTGATTTTAGTAGGTTGGCACCACTGCTCCATATCTTCTGTTTTTTTTTTATCCAAAGCCTTAAAAAAGGTTTCTGTAACTGAGATATCTATCAGCGACTGTTTTTTTCTTTTTTGTAGATCAGGAGACAATGATGTGCTTTTTCAGATCTCTGAGCCTACTTCACGTTGTCAGACAGGTTTGGTTCGAACCAGCAACCCACCGGTCACTAGACGAACTTTTACCACCTGAGCCTCCAAATGATAAGACTATAACCGGCCATCTTGGTTCTATTCATGTGTTTTATTGTTGATACTGTATTCTAACACATTCTGATTGGTTGACTTGTGTGAGGTCATAAGAAGCATGTGCGTTTGGTTTTATTAGGATAGATTTGATCTTGATTAGATAATTAGACCCATAACCATGATGTGGTGTTCTGTAGGTGAAAAGCTGCATCTAAACTGAGTTTATTATTATTATTTTACTGAGAATTTGTGCTGGCAGCTTTTAAAAACCAGATGTTGTAGATCAGGAAGCATGCCCATGTGTTTCAGTGACGGCCTCATTGCGGAGCAGCAAAGGCTCAGAGCGTTTGGCCCGTGCATTTCTAATCCTGGATAAGGACTAGAGAGAGACAGGTGCCGACTCACACTGGGCCCGCCTTTTGTTCCCCTTTGCTATTTGCGTCCATGTGCAGCATTGTGTTGTAGGACGTGCAGAAACCTTCTACTGCTTCTGCCCCCCCCTTACGCACACACTGATGCCGTTCACCCCTCTGGAGACAAACAGGAAGTCCAGCGCTGGAGAAACTGGCTTTATGATCCTGAGTCATCAGGTTTCACAGTGTCACTTCCCTTCGCCTCTGCCCTCCTTACCAGAGCGCGTGTTAGATAAATGATCCAGGCTGCGTTTGACATCTAGTGAATGACTCGCCTAATTATTGTGTTCAGTTTCAAAATATAGCTACTCTTGTTATGCCATGCTGGGCTCTGCTTGTGTCCTTAGTTAAAGGGTAATTTAATTGCAAGAAATTGCTTTTTTACAAATTGAGAGTTCCTTTGTGATTTTTGGTCGTCTGGAATTTCATTTAAGGTTTGGTCAAGTTTTCATGTTTTCCTCTTGATGCCGCCCGCGTACAGGGAAGTCCAGCTCAGTCAGCTAGTAAAGGCGAATTGGGTCACAAGGAGTCGCTGCCAGGAAGCAGCTCCTACTTTCCATACTCGTCCCTCCCTCCTCCACGCTGCAGCGCCGTTATTTTGCCTCCAGCACACAGGCTTGTTTTTAGAATTGCAGCACAATTAACAATTTGAAGTAATCAGTTTTAATATCTGGTAAACTTTCTGCTCTGTGATAAAATCCAGGATCAGCACAAAGTTGTTCAGTAGAGTTAGTTATATGTTAGTTATGAAACTAGTAAAAGCAGCTAGATCTGTCAATAAATGTAAATCAGTCTCATTTATTGGTAGAGACCATTTTCCCACCACACCAGATGTTTTAAAAGTTTTATAGTTTGTTTTACAGAGCTTCCTTCATGCCCAAACGAGCTGCCTTCATCAACCGGCCACCTTGATCTGTTTTCAGACATTAAAGCGCAAAGAGAAGGAGTACGAGCACGACATGGAGCGGCTGGCTAGAGAGAAGATCGCCACCCAGCAGCGCCTGGCCGAGCTGAAGAACGACGTGAGCCAGTGGATGGATGTGGTGGAGATCGACCGGGTCCTCAGGCAGACGGTGCAGCCAGAGGAGGACCAGGCTTCTACTTCCACTGCTTCAGGTGGGAAAGATCTGGGCCTTCAGTGCAGCTTAGTGGGATTTAGTGACCAACACAAAGTAGCTAACCACTGCAAAGGAAAAGGTTGATCATCGGACAGTGGTTAAAACGTGAACCTATCTGTTAAAATCTACAACCAGAACGGCTCCCAACAAACCCAAGAATGTTTACATCACTGCTGTAATTTGCACATCTGCTTTTCAGTTTATATTTTTTTTATTTCTTGTAAATAACAGTTACTTTTTATTGCACAACTACACATGCATATTCTGTAAATATGTTTTTAAATGATCCTATTTAGTTGCACATTCAGATCTGAGTTTGCCACTTTATATTTTAATAAATGTGTAGTCAATTCAAAAATACTTTATTGATCCCAGAGGGAAATTAAGCGTTGGTATAGCTCATATAATTAATACTTTAAGGAGTTGTTGTAGATGATGATAGCTGTGGGCAGGAAGGATTTCTTGTAGCGGTCTGTATTGCAGCGAAACTGAAGAAGCCTCCGACTGAAGACGCTCTGTTGTTGTATGATTGTCTCATGAAGAGGATGCTCAGGGTTGTCCATCATTTTTTTGATTTTATGAAGAATCCTTCTTTGCATCATCATCTCCAGATGTTCCACAGTTGTCCCAAGAACAGAACCAGCCTTCTTTATCAGGTTGTTTAGCCTATTTAAATCCCTGGCTCTGATGCTGCTACCCCAACAGATGACGGCTGAAGAGATTACACTCTCCAAAACAGACTTGTAGAAGATCTCCAGCATCTTGCTGCAAACCTTGAAGGACCTAAGCTTCCACAAGAAGTACAGTCTGCTCTGTCCCTTCTTGTAGACGGTTTCACTGTTCAGTCTCCAGTCCAGTCTGTTGTCAAGGTGAACTCCGAGGTATTTATACTCAACCACCTCCACTTCTTCTCCCATGATGGAAACAGTGTTTGACTTATCCCTGTTTCTTCTGAAATCTACAATCATCTCCTTTGTTTTGTTCACATTCAAGGTGAGACGATTGTTTCCACACCATGTCACAAAGCGGTCCACCAACTCTCTGTATTCAGCATCTTGTCCATCTCTGATACACCCGACAATTGCAGAGTCATCTGAGTATTTCTGCAGATGACAGGTCTCTGATTTGTACTGGAAGTCTGAGGTGTACAGAGTGAAAAGGAATGGTGAGAGTACGGTCCCCTGTGGTGCTCCTGTACTGCTGACCATCTGGTTAGACACACAATTCTTCAGTCTCACAAATTGTGGTCTGTTTGTCAGGTAGTCATTGATCCAGGCGATTGTTGAGGGCTCCACCTGTGTCTTCAGGAGTTTCTGACAAAGCAAATCAGGCTGAATTGTGTTAAATGCACTGGAGAAATCAAAGAACATGATCCTCACAGTGCTGCCTGCTTTGTCCAGATGACAGTGGGTTGGTTGAAGTAGGTGGATGATGGCATCTTCAACTCCAACTCCACAGCAATAAGCAAACTGCATTGGAAACATTTAACCTGAAAGTCCTTTGGTTTTGTAGTTTTGTGCTTAATGTGCATACATTATTCTTCTGTCTTTTATACTTGTGTGAATCTAAATATTTCTATTACTTTCACTTTGCTGTTGTTATAGCTGAATTTCCCCTCTGTGGGACAATAAAGGATTTTTCTATTCTTATTCTACCATAACACCTAAATAGGATGGTAAAGGAGAGCTTCATTAAGTAACTCTGGCGGAGACTCTGACTGTCATGGACTTCACAAATCTGGCCTTTATGAAGAAGTGGCAGAAAGAAAGCCAGAAGAAGTCCTGTTTAACGTTTGCAAGATTTCATGTGAGGAACACGGCCCGGTGGAGGCAGTATTATGCTGTGGAGAGGCTTTTCTTTAGCAGGGACACTGGTGAATGCGTGGAGCTAAATACGGGACAAGCCTTGAAGAAAACCTGTTACAAGTAGACGTTCATCCAATCCAAACATCATGCCAGAGTTACAATAGGATCAATAGATCAATGCATATTAGATTGACCAAGGAACAACTTATTGTCCAAGACGTCCCAGGAGTAACGACTTACAGGGCTAAATACATATAGCATCTATTTTTATATCTGAGGAAAACATTCTTTCCATGTTACAATTCTGCACTACTTTGTGTTGTTCATCACATAAAATCCCAATAAATGACTGAGTCTCTGGTTGGATCCTGAGACTGAACATGAATGCTTTTGTTGTTGCAGAGGGCGAGGATGTTATGGACGAAGACCTGGAAGAAGCGACGGCACAGAGAGCACGGATTGCCTTACCCGCCGCCCCCCACACTATGAAACCTGAGCTGCTCAAGATTGTAACACAGACTCCAGCTGTGAGCCCAGCCGCCCACGCCTCCATCCTCACCCAGCACATCTCCACCCTGAACACGGCCCCTTTACTCCAGCCGCTACCAGTGAATCCTCCACAGCTACAGACCAAGCCCGTAGCTCCGCCCATACTCCCAGCTCCTGCATCCAGCACTCCCAGTCCACCCTCCATCCCCGCCCAGACCACCGCTGGTCTGCATCCTACAGTCATAGCCCACGCTTCCGTTTCCCACCCGTCAGTCATTCAGGCGGTGAACCATGTCCTCCATACAGGGGGTCCCAAACATGTGACCCACCTTGCTCCCTGCACCTCCAGCAGCTCTGTGCAGCTAGCCGCCAGCCCCCAGCGCATCAGTCACATCACCGTGCACCCAGTGACTCACCTTGGCCAACACATACCGGCCCTCTACCCACAGCCGGTGGCAGTCACACAGCCGGCCATGGTGGGCCACATCACCCACGCTTTAAGCCACGCCCACGTCAACGCCACCTCCCCCACCCAGGTGACAGCCGCCACCATCGTTGGCAAGCAGACTGCAGTAAGCACTCAAATGATGGCCCACCACCCCCAGCTGATGGGTCAGACGGTGCTTAACCCCGTCACCATGGTGACGATGCCCTCCTTCCCCATCAGCACCCTGAAGCTGGCCTGAGAGCCATGGACAAAGACGAGACGGGAAGCGGTCCAGGACTGGGATCAGGCTGCAGAGAGAGAGAGAAGGTAGAGCTGCTGCAGACCTACAGCTTGAAACTTCATCCTGGTATCAGGATGGATCAGGCTGCATGAGGCCAACAGGGTTCACATGCTTTTTTTAGACGCGCTCCTTGGTGCCGACTGTGAAGCAGCAGATGTTTTCACATCATGATTTGAACAGACAGACAGACAGACAGGGAAAGCGCCACTCATTGCAGCACCCTGAGAATGTGATTTAGAGCAGCTCCTCCTCTCCAGCAGCAGCACATGCTGTCGGGCTGGAGCGAAATCCTGGACCGAACTCCACCTTCTGCACCAGAGCTGGAGTCAGTACAGTTACAGCGCCCCCTCCTGTCTGTCCGTGCAAAATGTTTAACCACTGATTATGATGCGTATACTGAAGGATATCCATCACATTATCCCCTCTTAGAGTAAAATGTGTTGTTTTGGTTTCGACAATCAAACTTTTTGCTGTTACCCGTGACTCATACCCGCAGTTGTAGAATGAGAGTACAGTTATGTTTTCGTTACTGCTTAGAGAACCAAATATCTTTGCCAAATTGAATCGGTTGCTGCATTAAAACACCCAGCAGACTGGTTTACATTGATCACTACATGAGAAATGCTGATGCTCAATGGAAACACATGAACATATATAATCCATAGCATTTGCTCTGACATGGATATAAAGTTGGGAACGAATCGTCCTTTAACCAAGCCTGCAGCACTGTGAACATTTCTACTGTCTGAGAGCAGCAGCTGCTCTGACCGCAACCTGAATGTACTGATCTGGGAAAGGGTCCGGGGTCTCCAGAGGTTAAGATCTTTTTCAGAAATGCGATCATGTTACTAAAATGTATGTAGAGTTAAAACAATTACAGTTGAATTTGTATTTTTACTGTTGCTCATTTGTCCTGATGAATAATTTTCATTTAATGTAAATTTTCTAATATTTTCCACTGGGACCATGTAAAAATGCTGTATATAAAAGGTGGTGACAACCACACAGACCTCCTGATGTTAGCACCATATTTGGCCACTTAAAAATATTTCTCCATGTTTTTATTTTTTTTGTATTTTGTAATTTTACAGCAGGGACATCGTTCAAGCATAGCTTCTCCCACCATCGTTACTATATGCAAATGATTTTGGCCAATTGCATTTTTGTGCTGCATTGCTGCAAAACTAACTGAAAAGTTCACAGGGATAAATATACTTGAAGAAGCAACAGTATACTCGTGTGTTTTTCCCTATGGAGAAAGTTCAAGGTGTATATAGTTTGTAAATGTTGGACTGCATATAGATTAACTGTATTATGTAAAAACACTCTGAAGAATGTCAAATATAAAATTTATAAAATAAATTCTATTATGTTTACAATGGTTTGCTTCTTTGTCATTAACCATGTTCAGGTGTTGGAAATGTTTTTTTTCCTCCTTGGGCCACTTCTGATGTCTCTGGTTCAGGAGGGACTTAACTCACGTTTCACTTTTCGAACTGAACTTGTTCTCTAATAATACAACTTTATAGTAATATTCAGATTTAATTTACTTAACCGAATGGTGGCTGATCCTAGGGAAGGTAAAGTTTCAGCTTATGGCGCATCAACACACTATAGAGGGAGGAAAATATTCAGCCACTTTTACATATTTATGTGCTCAATACATTTTAAATAGTAAATTCAATTTTGTAAAATTTACTTATCAAAAATAGACTATATAATTTCAGTTTCACAAATGTGTTGAAGCTACAAGACGATAACCAAAAACCTGTTCAGACGTGTAAAGGTACCAAAAGAAAAAACAAGAACGTGAGACTGGAGAGTCAACATGAACATGCTGCACAATCAACCGTTGTGAAACCCCTGCCGAAAGAGTTGATTAAGATGCCTGCCTTTATTAAAGCATGGTGGAGGTTCCATCATGGTCAGGGAGAGCTTTCTTGAGAGCCATAGCAGCAGTGGCGGCTGGCCAATAGAGGGCGATAGGGCGCCGCCCCTCCAGTGTTTCCCAAGTGTTTTTAATTTTGATTTTTAAAAATTAACAATCACATATTGTAAGTTAATTGTGAGTTTTAAATTCGTAACAAAGTATGATATAAAAATATATATCATTTTCGGAGAAAGAGCTCCCGCTCCGTAGCAGCTGGGGCGACAGATCGCCCCAAGCAGTGCAGCAGCCGCCAATTACTGAAAAGAAATTCGCACATAGAAACAGGAATTTATCCAATCAGCGTAGTTGATTCGGCCGCATGAAGGGCGATAGAGAAATCGCCCCAAGGCTGGTGTGAGGGCGGGCAAGATATCTGGTGGTGACTTTGGCAGTGTAATTTCTCTGCCACAAGGGGGCGCTGCTGTAAGCTTTGTGTGTAAACATTTTTGTGTAAACCTAATAAGTTACTTGTTTCCAGTTTGGTTCTAAACTTGTTTGGGCAATATTGTATTTATGTTTAGTATACGAATGCCTCAGGTTGTTAATATTGGCATTAAAATAATCAGTATTTCACATAGTACTGGTATCCAGCCGTTTATGTTCAATTGTTTCGGGATGATTATTGAAAATGACTTGATAAGCTATATGCACAGCTCCACTACTTCCTGAATTAAGTACAGCCCTTATATTTCCTGTCTGTATTGGACAAACTGATCAATCCAAGTGTGTCTGACCTCAGTGGTCACAACAACAATGGTCAGACACACCTGGATTAATCAGTTTGTCCAATGATGTAAGACAGGAAATAAAAGAGCTGTACTTAGTTCAGGAAATAGTGGAGTTGTGCACAAAGCTCAGAAAGCACAAGTTTGATTTAAAAAAAAATAATAATAAAATTAAAAAAAAGCACAGCCCCACCAAGAATATTTTTCACCAGGCGCCACTGGTTAGCAGTCTAGTCTCCCGTTTTGGCGGGAAACTCCCGAATTCTACCCCTCTTTCCCGGCGTCTTCCTGTATTTTAATATAACAAAATCCTCCCTAAACTAAACTAAACTAAAATCCCTCTCTAAACTAAATTCTCACTAGCCTCACGAAACAGTCACCTGCAGTAGCCTGAGTGGCAGTTCTTGTGTGGCTAGCGCCGAGAGCGGGAACAACAAAGATGGATGGACCTGAAGAAGGACAAGTCATTCCTGCCACACAAGAAAAGAAAATTTAGCAAATTGACTGTCCTACAAAGGAGCAGGATGGGTCGCAGCATTTGATTGCCAACAAGGGGAGGCGCATCACATTCTGATCACTTAATTGTAGAGTTAGTGGTTGATAAGTGACCGACTTAAGTAAGAAATTGTCCGGCAAAAAACCTAAAATCGTCAGACATTTTGGCCGACTTGCTTATCCTAACCTTGACAATATATTCCCATAAAAAATAAAAATTAAATAAGAGGTATTGCATCTGTCTGCATCTCCCCTTTGATCAGCTATAGGGAGGTTTTCAGAACCAGGACTAACTAAAGAAAGGAGAAAAAAAATCAAAAAGAAACAAAGACTTCTCAGAGTTTGAATTAATACATGTATTTATTAATGTGCATCCTACCTGCTGTGTTTAACTCTGAAATTAGTTTAATTCAGTGCTTCGTGTTCAAAATGATAATAGGTAATATTCCCCAAATATTTTTTATAGGGGCTTAAAAATACTTTATTAAGTCGACTGAGACTGGGTGTATCTAGGAAGTTTTTAAAGGGGCCCAGTAATGATCTAAGGGTGTAATACAAAAGGGGGGTGGGGCCTAGATTGAGTGACAGACAGAGTCACATGTGGGTCGAAGATTGATGTCAATACATAAAATCCATAAATAATTCAAACTAATTAAAGTTATTTCTCTTAATTTATCATTCATTTAAATATCTAAAAATGAAGTGATAATGTAGCATCTTTATATATCCAGAACATTATGAGCTGCTGCAGATAACAGGCCAGGAATAAAATCATTGACTAATCAACGACTCATTTAACATTCTGACCGATTTGACATTTTTAATAAATATTTACTGCAGCTCTAGAATGTATTAAATAGAGAACATCTACTTTTAAAGTTAATTATTTGGACTAAATTTAAGAAGCGGAAACCTAAGGACCAACATGTTCATTCATAAACACAATATACATGTAAGACAATACATAATAGCACATAGCCATTATAAATAGATATACAGGTCCTTTTCAAAAAATTAGCATATTGTGATAAAGTTCATTCTTTTCCATAATGTAATGATAAAAATTTAATTTTCATATATTTTAGATTCATTGCACACCAACTGAAATATTTCAGGTCTTTTATTGTTTTAAAACTGATGATTTTGGCATACAGCTCATGAAAACCCAAAATTCCTATCTCAAAAAATTAGCATATCATGAAAAGGTTCTCTAAACGAGCTATTAACCTAATCATCTGAATCAACTAATAACTCTAAACACCTGCAAAAGACTCCTGAGGCTTTTAAAAACTCCCAGCCTGGTTCATTACTCAAAACCGCAATCATGGGTAAGACTGCCGACCTGACTGCTGCCCAGAAGGCCATCATTGACACCCTCAAGCAAGAGGGTAAGACACAGAAAGAAATTTCTGAACGAATAGGCTGTTCCCAGAGTGCTGTATCAAGGCACCTCAGTGGGAAGTCTGTGGGAAGGAAAAAGTGTGGCAGAAAACACTGCACAACGAGAAGAGGTGACCGGACCCTGAGGAAGATTATGGAGAAGGACCGATTCCAGACCTTGGGGGACCTGCGGAAGCAGTGGACTGAGTCTGGAGTAGAAACATCCAGAGCCACCGTGCACAGGCGTGTGCAGGAAATGGGCTACAGGTGCCGCATTCCCCAGGTCAAGCCACTTTTGAACCAGAAACAGCGGCAGAAGCGCCTTACCTGGGCTACAGAGAAGCAGCACTGGACTGTTGCTCAGTGGTCCAAAGTACTTTTTTCGGATGAAAGCAAATTTTGCATGTCATTCGGAAATCAAGGTGCCAGAGTCTGGAGGAAGACTGGGGAGAAGGAAATGCCAAAATGCCTGAAGTCCAGTGTCAAGTACCCACAGTCAGTGATGGTCTGGGGTGCCATGTCAGCTGCTGGTGTTGGTCCACTGTGTTTTATCAAGGGCAGGTGTTAGGTAAAATAATAATGTGTTATTATTTTCTTAGGGTGTCTTTCTAATGTACTTTTTAAATGTCATTTGGGTTTCAGTCACATGCTCATTTGCATGACATCCTGTTCTTTTAATATGTTGATGAAGTGTGACTAAATAAAGAGAGCCTGCAGAGGGGGTGCTCTTTGAGACCAGAGACCAGAGACTATGACACTGGGAGGCTGAGAACAGACAGACACGGTTGGCTCATTCCTTATAGTATTTTCCTGGTCTCCCTCTGCAGAACTGATTATCCACATCTACCTCTGCAGAGCTTATTGACTCCATATTCTCTCCGACCCTTTGTGTCTGATTCATTGTAGGTCAACCACTTTTTAACTTAACATCTTGGTGCCGTGACTCGACGTACGGAGCACTCCCGCTGGTGGTCTCCGTCGAAGGACTGTTCTTGACGTCCAGATCGCTGAATTGCTGCACTGGCCGGCTGCATAACTTCCACGAGGACCCCCTGCGCGTGCTCCCGTGCGATCGATTCGGTTTGAATCACTCGCTTAGGGGAGAGATTGTGAGTACGTCTTTTTTGTGCACCTTCACATTTAAAAAAACAAACAATTCTAAGATAGTCAGGGTATATTCTGCTGTTTGGGCCTAAAGGACGCTTTAGCCTCTCTGATAAAATATCAGGTGTTGATCCATAAGTGATTAATGCGTTAATTACTACAGCAAAAGTGTGTAACGGTACAGGTTTGCGAACCTGTCCACCTCGGAAAAAGGGTGTAACGGACCAGGTTTGCGAACCGGTCCACCTTGCTGGGAAACGGTTGTAACGGGTTAGGTTTGCGAGCCAATCCACCTCGCTGGGAAATAAAGTACGCCAGTGTATGGGAGTAAAAACACAAAGAGCAGAATCAAAACGATATACCGCACCCCAGGTGGGTAGAGTAAGATAGGCACAGGACATAATCTTTATGTATGCCAGTCCAACCTGAAACCTAACGGTGTTAACGTACGGTTTGACATGCACTACAAGAGACGTTCTGTGTGGAATTATAGGTTACACAACACATCCTTAGATTAAGAAAGCCATAAAACGGCTCAATCTAGTTGCACAAAAGAGACGGAGTAAAAACTATACGATCCAGTTTTAGCAGAATTTGATTACAATTAAAAATCTCAAATAAATGACCAAAAAATTATTTTAATTAATTAAAGAATAAATGACTAACTTTAACTCGACAGACTAATTTAATAGTTCTTGCATTTTCATTCACCTTAATCTTAATATTAATAATTGCCGTTATCCTCCTAGAACTATTTGGTATTCTAACACTAGACTTTACCAGACCAATTAATAGAACCCATTAAGGGTTATATAAAAACAACGCAAAGATGGGAAACGATGTTTCCACCGACAAATTAGAGGGAGATTCAAAGTATATGCATAAAAAGGACCCCCAAAATCTTCAGTTTCTGACAAAATGGCGCAAAAAGTATAAAGTAGACGGGAAACTTAAAGGAAATCAATGGAAAGAACTGGTATGTGTTCTCGAAGCAAAAACACTTATCGCTAAAGGTAAAAAGAAGAAACTTAAACAGACAGTTAAAAATAGCACGTGTGTGGGCTGATGACACACAGAAAAGGAAGCAAAATATAAAAAACAGGAAAAAAAACAAAGGCTCTAAAGATGAGGCTTTTCTTATGGAAAAGCTCGGTGACGAACTCACACTGTGTCCTCTTCCTTATGCACCTCTACCTACAGCCCAGACAGACCCCCCTGGGGCTGTTGGAGGAGTACCTTATGCACCAACACCCCCATCAGACCAGCCGGGGGCTTTAGGGGAAGGTCTATATCCTCCTGTTCCAAGAGATCAATTTGCAATTGAAGAAAAAACTGATGGTACCACAATAAAACAAAGACTTAGAATTACAAAGAAGTCAGCTCCAAAAAAATCTGAGGATATGTCTTATGAGAGTGAAGCAGAGGACTCAATAGATGTTAACCCTATGATTCAAGTACCATCTGCCGATGGTACTACGAGAAATGTTTTTAGACCATGGTCACTTAAAGACGTTAAAGAGGTTGTAGAACAAATCACCAGCCATAAGGAGGATCCAGAAAAATGGACAGAGGATATGGTTGATGTGGTCAAATCCTACCGGTTAAACGGTCATGAATTAGAACAGGCTATGGGTGCATCGTTGGGAAAAGACTGGCACCATGTAGGAGGAAATTACATAGGAAGAGATGCTGCCGGAGTTGTGTTACAATTTATGGAAAACAAAAGGTGCCATTCTAAACAAAAATGGACTTTATGAAGTTCGTAATAAACCCATCCTACCCAAATCACTGTTTAAAGCTGCTGCGCTTGTGTGCCATGGGCCTTGCCATGTCTCCACAGGGGGGATGGTATCAATGATACAGCAACACTTTACAACATACAACCTTGAAACATACTTAAAACATTTTTGCAAGACATGCCTAACATGTATCAAACAACCCACAAGGGAATATGAGACCCAAGCGAGGCCAATTTCCTCAACCAGCCTACCCATTCCACACAATCCACTTGGATTTCATTGAACTAACACAGAGCGGCTTATACAAATATTGCTTAGTAATAATTGACGCTTTCTCCAAATGGCCGGAAATAATTCCCACTGCAAAGAATGATGCTCTAACAGTGGCAAAAGCACTATGTAAAACTATCATTGCAAACCATGGTATTCCACAAGTAATATATTCAGATAATGGACCACATTTTGTGAATGAGGTTATTCAAAATATGGCAAAACATTTAGACATCCAACTAAAAAAATCAGGTTACCTCTAGTTGCGCCTGATTTGCAAAAAGCAGACGAAGAACTCACATTAGCTGATTACATGAGGAAAATTATCCTAGCCAAAGAAGTGCAAAACGCACACAATCTGCCTTTCTCTCCTTCTGTTTTGCAGGATCCTGAAAAGCCAATCAAACCTGGAGACTGGGTATTCATCAAGGTGATTTAAAAGGAAGAACTGGACGAGTCCCCGCTGGGAAGGACCTTTTGAAGTCCTGCTGACCACGCCCACGGCTGTGAAAATCGCTGAGAGACCCTCGTGGATACACATCTCACACTGCAAACTGCAAAGGCAATTAGGGGACTAGACACGGGACAGTGGGGAAGTCTGGGCTACAAAGGACAGAGTGACCAATAGGGCCTCTGGTCTCAAACCCAGCAGAACAGCATCCCTGTCCCCTTAGTGGTCAAACCTCTGTTTTGGAGGGCTAGTCCTCTTATTTGCCTCTAGCCAACATGAAACTAGTTTGGCTCCACTCCTGTCTGGCAGTTTGCCTGCCTCTATTCCACTGCTTTTTCCTCACACCTGATGACATCCAGACATCAAAGGAAAGAAGAGCAGAGGCTTGAAGATGAAGACAGAAATGAAGAAGATGGGTTGTGATTAACATGTGTAAAAACCTTTTTATGATTCCATTAATCTAAACTACTGTTTAGGTAGCGATTAATTGGATGATGTCTAGGTGAAGCTCGCATTAATATCTTTTTGAAATTGCTACTTACTTTTGCAATTTCTTTGTTGTATGTCTTATTATTATTTTTTATTTATTTGGGATGCTACTTATTTTGCAACCTTTTGTTGTCTGGTTTTTATGATTCTTATATTTTTACATTATTGGAGTTGTTACCTATTTTACAACTTTTATGAAGCACTTTTCATACAAGAAGTTGCATCACAAAGTGCTTTACAGATTAAAATGACCCCACATAAAACCACCTTCCCTTCCCTCCCCCACAGATTTAAAAGCATGGTCACAGTTATACCCCCCTCCCCCCAACCCATCTCCCATGCACACACACTGTTAAAAGAAAAAGTAAAAAAGGACATTGGGCCGAGTGCAGATGAACCATGCAAGGAAACGCCATCAGAGGAGCCATCTGCCCCGGCAGCAGTAGATTAACAGCAGCAGCCGAGGCACTGACACAGGGCACCCAGTGGAGGCAAGGCCAAGACCCCCACCTCCACCCAAGCTCCACCCGGAGAGCACCCAGGGAGCCACAGCCGACCACCGCTCCCGGGGCAGAGGGCTCCCACAGAGGAAACACTGGAACGGGGATTAAGATAAATTAAAGTATAAAAAGAAACTGTAAATTAATGTGCTAAGATTGAAAAGTAAAACTGATAAAAATATAATCATATAAAACATCCAAAGCACATAAACAAACAGTGATAAATAATAATCAGTTAAAAGCTAAGCTAAAAAGGTGAGTCTTGAGCCTGCTCTCAAAAACATGAACGTTCTCTGCAGCCCTGAGGTCCTCTGGCAGCCTGTTCCAGAGGTGAGGGCCATAAAACTGGATAGACGCCTCGCCATATGTGTGTGTCCTGACTTTTGGGGTGACAAGTAGACGGCTGCCAGAGGAGCGCAGAGACCGCGAAGGTTTATATGGTAAAAGCAGTTCAGAGAGATAAGAAGGCCCAAGACCATTAAGACACTTAAAAACCATTAAAAGAACCTTAAAGTCGATCCTGAAATGTACGGGGAGCCAATGCAATGATTTTAAGACCGGTGTAATGTGCTCCCGCCTCCTGGTCTTCGTCAGGACACGTGCTGCTGAATTTTGTAGTAGTTGTAAACCTGATATACTCTTTTTGGGAAGACCAGAAAGCAGGGCATTACAGTAATCAATTCTACTGGAGATAAAAGCATGCATCAGTGTCTCCGTATTGCCCCGAGACAGAATGGGGCGGACTCTGGCGATGTTCTTTAGTTGATAAAAACCTATTTTAGTGATATTTTTTATGTGAGGAATAAAAGTCAGCTCAGAGTCAAAAATCACGTCCAGGTTCTTCACTTGTAGAGAAGGATTAAAAGACAGTGATTGTAGTTTTGGTAAAAGTTTCTCTCTCTGAGCCTCAGGACCGATGACTAAAACTTCAGTTTTGTCCTGGTTGAGCTGGAGAAAGTTTTCTGCCATCCAGGATTTAATGTCTAAAATGCAGTTAAAAAGTGCATCCATTGGCCGTGTGCCATCGGGAGACATGGAGATGTATAACTGTGTATCATCAGCATAACTGTGAAAGTTAACTCCATGTCTCCTGATGACGCTGCCAAGAGGGAGCATATAAAGGTTAAAAAGCACTGGGCCTAAAATTGAACCTTGGGGCACACCACATGTAATCCTGTGGACCCTAGAAGAGCCGTGATCACATTTAAAAACCACATTTCAGGGGGAAATGTTAGGTAAAATAATAATGTTGTATTATTATTTTCTCAGGGTGTCTTTCTAATGTACTTTTTAAATTTCATTTTGGTTTCAGTCACATGCTCATTTGCATGACATCCTGTTCTTTTAATATGTTGATGAAGTGTGACTAAATAAAGAGAGCCTGCAGAGGGGGTGCTCTTTGAGACCAAAGACCAGAGACTATGACACTGGGAGGCTGAGAACAGACAGACACGGTTGGCTCATTCCTTATAGTATTTTCCTGGTCTCCCTCTGCAGAACTGATTATCCACATCTACCTCTGCAGAGCTTATTGACTCCATATTCTCTCCGACCCTTTGTGTCTGATTCATTGTAGGTCAACCACTTTTTAACTTAACAGCAGGGTCAATGCAGCTAGCTATCAGGAGATTTTGGAGCACTTCATGCTTCCATCTGCTGAAAAGCTTTATGGAGATGAAGATTTCATTTTTCAGCACGACCTGGCACCTGCTCACAGTGCCAAAACCACTGGTAAATGGTTTACTGACCATGGTATTACTGTGCTCAATTGGCCTGCCAACTCTCCTGACCTGAACCCCATAGAGAATCTGTGGGATATTGTGAAGAGGAAGTTGAGAGACGCAAGACCCAACACTCTGGATGAGCTTAAGGCCGCTATCGAAGCATCCTGGGCCTCCATAACACCTCAGCAGTGCCACAGGCTGATTGCCTCCATGCCACGCCGCATTGAAGCAGTCATTTCTGCAAAAGGATTCCCGACCACGTATTGAGTGCATAACTGAACATAATTATTAGAAGGTTGACTTTTTTTATATTAAAAACACTTTTCTTTTATTGGTCGGATGAAATATGCAAATTTTTTTAGATAGGAATTTTGGGTTTTCATGAGATGCATGCCAAAATCATCAGTTTTAAAATAATAAAAAACCTGAAATATTTCAGTTGGTGTGCAGTGAATCTAAAATATATGGAAGTTTGATTTTTATCTACATTATGGAAAAGAATGAACTTTATCACAATATGCTAATTTTTTTAGAAGGACCTGTAGATCTGCAGCATGAGAGTACGTTGTCCTACGCGTTTTAACAATCACATGTCTGCCAGTGAGGCGGGCGTAGCTCAAATATTCAAACTCGAACAGCACAGTGTAAAATATTCAAATGTCAGAGGTCATTATAATACATGGCTGGGAGCCTTACAATACATCCCTTCATTAAATTCTCAAAGTGAGGCCAAATTGGCAACATTAATTATTTCAGAAAGGCAAACCATAATTATTTTATTTGAAACCGTTTCATCAAATCAAAGTTGCCACTAACATTTGTCTCATCTGTAATACAGTCTTGGTGAGCTGGAACCGATTCCTCTTTTTGATGCAATGTCTTTTTGCCTTCTGTGTGCAACCAAAACTATGGTCGATGATTTTTCTTTACTTCAGACACCAAGAGCACAGAAAAAAGAGATATTTAACTTCTAACACTCTTAAAGCACAGAGGAGATTCACTTCCACATGATTTACAAACACACTAAGCTCAGTTCTGTATGATCCCTAAACTAAAAAAAAATAAATATCCAGTTAATTAGTGACCTTTTCAAAAATATTTTATTACAATGTAACTGTAGAGTTATTACATTATATTTCATGTTTTCCTCCAAAACCAGTCAATGTATAAATTCAAAACATAAATATATTCCAAGAAACGTAAAACAATATTTTTAAACAAACGTAATCTTACTGACATAAGCAGGAGGAATGTCAAAACTTTTAACCCAAAATGATACTTTTTAATATAAAATTGTAATTTAATAATTAAGGACTAAGGTTAACATTTAAAGACCCCCCCCCCCCCCAACTAAAAAGTTCCCTTAAAGGAAGAAAGCATCAGTAAATCCAACCAAACTATATTAAAAAAAAACTTTTCCTGACATTTTTGTCAGAAACCCAAAGGTCATTAAACCAACCTGCAGTCTGAGCTTTAATTCATTCATTAGAAACTGCATGCAAAAATAAATACACCGTTTACCGGAGCCATCACACCTCATGCTTTAAATCCTGGGCCGACCCTAAAGAACTTTATATAAACTACAAGGCAATTTAGCGAATCACAGCGCCCTCCACATTAATCAGCACCCCTGGTAGAGGCGTGTTAAAAGCCTTAAAATGAGGACATCTCTTATTCTAATCTGACTTTGGGAAAAAACAGAATCCAAACTTCATTTTTATCATTTTAACAAAATCATTGCTGCTTGATTTGTTGCCACACAGCATTTAGTTTTTTTTTAGAAGCTTTTTGAAAGGTTCAAGCATTCAGAGAGTGAGAGAGAGATGCTGGACCATGTCCCTGTGCACATTCTCTCTAGATGAACCATCCACCATGGGACCTCTTAGTTCCTCTTCCATCTTCAGCTCACCCAGTTGTGAGTTTGGTCATTTAATTTGAATCATTAACCCATAAAAAAAAGCCAATGATAACTTTGCTGCCACCAGCTTTTTATGTAAGATCTCCTTGTATTTGTAGATCATGAGTTCACAGTCGAAAGAGAAACTGACCCACAGAATCCCAGATTTTCCACATACTCATCACTTGTGGAGTGAACACTTTCTTCTATCTTAATGTCATCTGACCAATGATTGCCCACCTTTTCGTCCTCCCCACTGTGTGGCGACAAGATAAAGAAGAGTTGTATTTTGAGAGCGAATAAGCGCAGTGAAACTAACAATTCAAATATGCATCCTAAGGATGCAGAAACCCACTGATTACAAGTTTCCACATGCTCTAACAGTTATCTTAGAGAAACTGTCATTGGTGTCCGTAACGGATTTTCTTTCTTTTCAAATTGGATTTTTTTTTACATGTTTCAGGGAACAGTTACACTTCACTAATTCTAAGGTTTTTACACATCTTTATCAGGACTGCCAATAATTGTGAAATTATTTCCTGACATGACATTTCTGTAAGTAAATGTGTGAAGTTACCACTGGCCACCACTAAGCCGAGCTCCAAGCATCTATAAAGTCCTGAAGCGAGGCATTGGAGGTGAAAATAAAATTAAATATTTAGATGCTCGTACAACAAATATACATAAAAAAGAACCAATAACAACATGAGTGTCTAAATCCATATTATCCATATAAAGTAAATTAGTGTGGCTGGGGGTAATTAAACAGAAATAAGGAAGACGTATAAGACTGTTCAGGTGTGATTTTAGAAAATTAAACAACAAAAAAAGAAGAAAGAAACATGCAGGATGATCTACAGAGAAAATGAAGACAAGGAAAGTGATCAGGTCACCAGTACTTTGATGTAAACCTCATTAACATTTGTGATCATGTGGCTGAGGGAAAGTTTTGATATGTAACCAGGTGCTCTTTAGATTTCAGAAGAGAGAGAGTCGCTACATGTCAGGTCTTACCAAGTCCTCACCAGGTCGGTGAGTCACATGCTTGTAGATGAGGCTGAGAGGAGACAGACAGCCGGGGGATCTCAGGGTTCAGCAGTGGAATAAAGCATGCCTGGGTGTTTTCTTTCTCTCTCTCTCTCATTTTTTTTTTTTTTTTTTTTTAAACGTGCCGAGTCCTTTGTTAACAGCCGTCTTTCTGGGTGATCAAATGATCCTGGTACCTCTGCAGCATCTCCTGCATCCGCCGCAGCTGTGAGGAAAGACGAGGAAGATGTCAGCAACAGGGTTCAGCTTCAGCTGGCTGTCGCTTTAAACTGAGCTACCTATTTAAACATGACTGCACACACAGCAAATCAATAACACCAGGAAGATCATGTGATCGGTGTGGAACACGTGGTTCGGGGAACAGGCGATCGGGAGGCAGCGACGCCTCCACCTGGCTTCTTAGCAGGAGTGTTTCAGGATATAAAAACATTCATGTGAGCTGCAGGCTGTTCATGTGGCAGTCTGCACTTATGTTCAAGATAAAATAAAAAGAAATTAGGTAAGAATGGATCTTTATTGCAATAAATAAATAAATAGATTTCTCAGGATTAAATGGGGGAGAGAGAGAGGGAATGAAACATTATTCAGACATTATCAGCTGTAATATTCACAAATGCGTTATGGTCTAACATTAAATACGTCGGGGTTTTTTTGGTTCATATATGAGTAACTGAAATGTTAGGAACATTTTAACAAAGGCATCTTTAATAACATATTTATAAGAATAAATACTTCTATAGTTTGCAAAATTGTAATAGTTCTAAGATCAGAGCTCTCTTAAAACGCCTCGTTTTCATACTTACAAGGATTTAAAGAATTTGTTTCTCAGCTTCACTCAATAAATGATCCAGTATTGACCAAAATGTCCTGAGATTGATCTTGTTTGCAGTTTCAGTCAGGTTACCACACTCATCAGCGGGATTTAGAGTTAAAAAAATTATATGATCTGACATTTTACATCGAAGAATAAATATAAAAACAAACAGGCAGTGGGTGTATCAGTTTGAATTTAACCTAGATCCTAAAAATTATAAATAAAGACTCAAATATATACATACTCCCTAAATAAAATTTGGTAAATCGTCCTCAAAAGCTGCAGAGAATCATACACTCTTTGTACCTAGTAACAAGCTTTTGAAATAATTTTAGTTTGATACTATAGATGTTTAAACATAACCGATACTTTATCAATGCGGTTGCTGTACTGAAGAAGCTTAATGTTAGCCTGTTTTGTTCACTCTAAAACCAGTTTGGATGAATAATAGCATTGTTAGTTGGAAAACCCAACTGGGTCCAGATTTCAACAGTCTCACTGCTGTTTTGAGGTAAGGTTGAAGAATCTGGACGCAGGTCCCCTTCATGATCCCTTCAGTTGTTGCAAAGCAGAACCACAGCAGGATGCTACCACCATCGTACTGAAGAGTGGGTCACATCATGATTCCCTCAAACATATTATCTTATCATTATGAACAAACCGCTCCATCTTTGTCTCATCTGACAACGAAGCATTTCTCAGTTGTCCTTGAAAGTGTTAATTTTGGAGCAGTCTTATTTCTTGGTCAGTAGCAACCTGGTCCACATTGATCTGAAACTCTCCTCATCTTCAAGCTCACATCAGGCGCGAGCCTTGGAGGTCTTTGGAGTTTTTTCTGAACATCCTACATAATTTCTTTTCATCAAGGGAGACAATGTGGGTAAAATGGTTAAAACTTGAATACAGTCGGGTGTTCCAACTGAAACTGATCCCAAATATGCATCAAAACTGGTTTTGGAAAGGTTAACGTTAATCTTCTGCAAGGCCCCAACATTATCCGTATTAAAATATTGTGGACTATGTTAGAGAGCAAGGTCTGTGCCTTGATACCCAAAAACTTAACTCCATCTAATGAAGCCAGAATTATACTAGAAGCTTGACTTCTCTGCAACTAGCTAGGAAGCATCTAACTAAATATGAGCGAAGGTATACATTTAAGCCTGTGTAGAATTAAAAAATTATCTCTTTTGTTTTTAAAAATAAAGTTTTTAATTGAATTTTAAATCCACCCTGAAAAACTAATAATTGAAATAAATCCTTATAAAAACCCTAGATTTCAAATGACATCCATAGAGATGATGACTGTATGTAAACTTGTGACCAGGACTGTTACTTAAGACTAAATCCAACTGGGGGATAACAGGACACATTGAAAACACAAATATATATAATATATTCATAGTGAAACATGGATTATTTTGCTTCTATTAAACTCACTTTCCTGCACATTTTATTAGATGATTAAATTGAAGTGATGATTAGCCTACAAGGATTTTAGTTCCTCTGGCTCAAATCAATCCCTGTCTAACTCGACAGCAGTTTTGTGACTCTTTTTGTCCTGAAAGGGCAAGTATCTGAATAAATACTCTACTTCAGTCTGAGTTCGGAAGGACTTTGGGATAAAGACGTTCTGTGAGCTAAACATCATCAGAGGGCTTGGTCGGCTGTCTGATCTGAGCGTCCCTGGCTGGGCTGAGAGTCTGGGGGCTCATGGTGCTCAGACTCATGCTGAGACTCGTGCTCTGGGTCGGGATGTGACTCCTGTTCATGGTCGGCAGTCCGTACCTCCTCGTCTTTCTCTCGGATTAGCTTTTCCGTATCGCTCTCCGACGCTCCTGGGATCATGGGGATAGGGAAGTCTGTGCCGCTCTCCCTAGTTAGCTTACTGCAAAAAGATATGGGTTCATTTTTATGTACTACACTATGTAACTCAACATCTTTTTAACAGCTAGTCCTTTGTGAACATACTTGCGGTTGCGTTCCTTTACTACCATGCGGGTCATGCTCTGGATGCACTGTGCTCTGTAGTTCTCATAGTGAGTCTCTCGGGTCACGTCCTTCAGGTCTTGCATGTGTGTGCGTACGAGCATGTTCCTCAGCTTGATGAAGTCGCAGTGGGCAGAGTTTTCCACTGAAACACACACCGAAGTAACCTCAGTTTTTCTATGAACCATACGTCTTTAAGGTCAGAGGCAGATGGATCTTAATGATGCTGTTTCTACTTTCTGTCCCCAGAAATCTGATTAATTTGTGAATTACCTTCTACGATGCCCCAGGGGTAGAGACGGCCTCTCACCCTCTTCCCTTTAGCCTCCACCACTGTGTTGCTGCCAATTACTGCGAAAGGAATGCTCTCCTTAAAGAAAAAAGGAGAATACCTACAGTTAGATTGATATCCTTAGGCATCAGCAGGTTTAAAATGGGTCTGTTTAATAATGGACCTGGATGCTACAGTGGAGTCTTTTCAATAGCTCTTTTTATACTGAAATGTCCTATTCTCTTTTATAATTTCCCAATTCCGTTTATTCGTTAGTTCATTAAGGTTTCAACCCAAACAGCATAAAAACTTTTGTCACTTTTTTCTTTTTGTTTCTGCAGTAAATGTTATCAGAGGATTCAAGGGAGGACAGATACATTTCCTGGTAAAACACTGCAATCTTATTTCTCTCTGCAAGTAAATTATGAGAAAAGGTGGAAAAAGGATGACTTAACAAAACTTTAAAGGCAAAAAGTTGATAATAATAATAATAATAATAATAACAACGTTGACTTGCAAAAGTGTCCAAATCACTTGAATCATCACATTTTATCCTGTTTTACAAACCTCAGCTTTTTTATTGGGATTTTAAGTGGCAGACCAAAACAAAGTAGTGCATAATTATGAATTGAAACCAAAATGATGAATAGTTCAGTTTTTACAAAAGAAAAAACTGAAAAGTGTGGCTTATATTTGTATTTATCCCCCTGAGTCGATACTTTATAGGACCACCTTTTGCTGCAGTCGCAGGTTATTCGGGGAAAGACTCTACTAGATCTAGAGGGGGAAAGATTTTCCAACTAATCTTTGCAGAATAACTCAAACTCAGGCAGTTTGGATGGACATGATCTATAAACATAGATGCTACAGATTATCAATTGGATTTAGGCCTGGACTTTGACGGATACTTTGTGTCAGTGTGTTGCATTAAATCCCCCAAATATACATTAAAATTTGGGATAATAACATGCTTTTTGCTTTGTCCACACCTCCTGAAATGCAGCTCAGTTGTTCGAGATCAGGCTGTTTATAAATCAACAGCTTTTTTGTTCCTCAACACACATGCTACCTCAAACTGATGAAAAGGTAACAGGAGAAAAAGAGCCCAATAAAAGGTGGTAGGTTTGGTGGTCACCTTCAGCTGGAGGTCTTGCTGCTTAAAGTCTTCATCTTCATCGGAGTCACAGTCAGGGAACTGATAGATCTTGATGCCGTACTGCTCAATCTCCTCTCTGATCTGTGGGGACAACATTTGCTTGGATGTAAGGATTTAGTCATCACTGCGGATGAAAGCACCAGTGATGACTGTACAGTTTGTGATGCAACTACAGTAGTCAGTAAGGATTTGATATAACTTGATTGCCTTGCCTTAATTTTCTTTTTCTTGACCTCACTTGGGGTGAGTGTATCAGCTTTGGCCAGAATAGGAACAATGTTGACCTTCTCGTGCAGAGCCTTCATGAATTCAACATCCAAAGGCCGAAGGCTGGAAGGAACAGAAAACACTGAAGCAGAATGGGAAACACTACCACCTCCTTTAGGAATCTCATGATGATGTACTGCTACAGAAGATGCCTGTAATATCCATATATTCTGGCAGAAATACAGTGCTTTGTTGCGGTGGTAGATCTAACCTTTAAATGCACATCATTTAGTATGAACAGACATGGACTGCATTAAGTAGGTAGGTGGTGTGGCATCTGATGAGTAATTGCAGACACCAACCAGCAGAGGGAGCTCTTTCTCCACACCTTTTAACACTGTTAAGCACTGTAGGCTTATTTTGTATTAGAGATCTGGTCAATGAGAAGCACAGCGACATAGAACAGTGTGTTCACAAGTGTGATTCAAAGTACCAAATCAGCAACAGCAGCTCATCAGTGTGAAAGCACTGCACAAGATCTAAGCTCTCCCAAAGGCATCTGAGAGCTGCTGCGTTACCTGTTTTACTATTTATTGCAAGGGAAGGCAAGGCAACTTTATTTGTATAGCACACTTTCAACAAGGCGACTGAAGGTGATTTACATGATTAGGGGAGAACAACAGTAAAAGCATAAGAGACGGCATTTAGAGACATAAAACATATGACACATTTAAACATGAGATTCCAGCTATTAATCATTGCTTACTCAAAGGCAGCTCTAAACAGATGAGTTTTTGGCTTTGATTTAGAAGAACTCAGTGTTTCAGCAGCTTTGCAGTTGTTTGGAAGTTTGTTCCAGATTAGAGGAGCATAGAAACTGAAAGCTGCTTCTCCATGTTTGGTTCTAATTCTAGGGTTGTTGAGTAGACTGGAGTTTGAGGACCTAAGTGGTCTAGTGGTTTGGTATAGTGACAGTAGGTCTTCAACATACTTTGGTGCTAAGGTATTCAATAATTTATAATCTAGTAAAAGTATTTTGAAGTCTATTCTCTGAGCTACACGGAAGCCAGTGTAAGGACTTTAGAACTGGGATGATGTGCGGTACTTTCCTGGTTCTAGTGAGAACCCGAGCAGCAGCGTTCTGGATCAGCTGCAGCTGTCTGATTGACTATTTAGGCAGAGCTGTGATGACACTTGCAGTAATCAATCCGACTTAAGGTAAATAAATGGATGAGTTTTTTGAGGTCCCGTTGTGACATCAGTCCTTTAATCCTCTAAATGTTCTTCAGGTGATAAAAGGCTGACCTTGTTATTGCCTTTATGTGACCCTGGAGGTTCAGGTCTGAGTCCATAACTACACCTAGGTTTCAGGCCTGATTTTTATTTTCTAGCTGTATTAACTGAAGCTGTGTGCTGACGCTTGATTGTTCCTCTTTAGTTACAAAAATTATTATTTCAGTTTAGTTTGTATTGAGCTGAAGAAAATTATGGCACATCTATCCATTGATTTGCTCAGTGGTTTGGATGGGTTCAAAGTCACCTGGTGACATTGTAATGTAGAGCTGAGTATCATCTGAATAGTTTATGGTAGTTAATCTTATTGGTTGTTATGATCTGAGTTAGCGGGAGCATGTAGATATTAAATAGGAGTGTCCCCCGGATGGAGCCCTGGGGCACCCCACATGTGATTTCTGTCTTTTCTGATAAAAAATTGCCTATTGACACAAAATATTTCCTGTTCTTAAGGTAAGACTCAAACCAGCCAAGTACTGTACCAGAGAGTCCAACCCAGCTCTCCAGTTGTTTCAATAATATATCATGATCAACAGTGTCAAATGCTGCACTGAGGTCCAAAAGTACCAGCACTGGGGTTCTTCCACAGTCTTTATTTATGCGGATATCATTGAAAACTTTGACGAGGGCAGTCTCAGTGCTGTGGTGTGCGTGGAAAGAACAAGATATCACTATAGGTCCCTACAGTTCACTTAGATATTTCGAATGGTGGATGGATGAGATAGAAGACTTAACAGAAGGACGGCTGTATATAGAACCTAATGGATGTATGGATTGAGAGACTAATGGAGAAACGGAGGTGATGAATGGATAGAAGGGATAAATTAACAGACGGATAAAACCCATTTAATGTCGTCTGCCAATTAAAAGCTTAAACCCTAAATTCCATCCTCCTTAGGACTGTGTAGGAACCCTGGAACAAGCATGAATAACGTCAGATTTTGTTATTCACGTAAACAATGTAAACAAGCTTTGTTTGGTTTCTGGCTGTGACATAAATCCCACTCGACATCTTTTAGAAGGTTACTGTCCCTCAGGATCAAGAAAACCTACATCAGGTAGGCCAACTACGGAGAACAGCAGCTTCCTCATACCCATGACCGAAGGGTGAAATGAAATAGAGGCAGCAGTGTACGCGGTTGTCCTGGATGTTCTTGCGGTTGAGGCCGCTCTCGTCCCTGAAGTACTGCTCGAACTGCTGGTCGATGTAGTCAGCCACCGACTTCCAGCTGCAGCAGAAAGACAAAGGGACATTCAGCCTTTCAGGTCACACAGATTACACAACAGCTCAGGGGGTGCACAGGATGTTTTAATCCCTTTACTTATTAAACACATTTGATATGTACCATTCAGTGTTGTTCACAGCGTCACCAAATCCAGGGGTGTCCACGATGGTGAGCTTAAGCTTCACACCTTTCTCCTCTATATCCACAGTGTGTTTGGTAATTTCAACTGTCTGTGTGATTCTCTCTGAGGAAATATTTCAAATATTAGCCAAAACACAACAAATCCACTGAAGTTCAAAGCTCCTCCTCCCTCACCTTCAGCATTAAGCAGCTTCCTATCTTTGTACAAATCTGTGAGAAACAGGCTGTTGACCAGGGTGGATTTTCCCAGGCCAGACTCACCTTCAAACAAATAACAATGAAGATGAAATCAGCAAGGCTTCAAACCCTGAGATTAGCAGGCTCTTCAAAGTCAAAGGTGGGCTTAGGATCAAATGTCGAGAAAAGTGTAAATAAGGGATTTACCAGCCACCATGAGGGTGAAGTCAAACCCTTTCTTGACCGATTTGCGGTGCACCTGGTTTGGCAGTGTTGCAAAGCCCACATATTCCTTGTCTGGGTCCTAAAAGTAAACACAGAAGTAAAACTTTCAGTGCAGGAGAAATTAAAACACACAAGAGAGTGGATTGTTTAAGATCAAATAGAACAGCAGCTGTGACATTATGATCTAAAGAACACCACATTTAAAAAAAAATTCTTTACTATATTCTTCTTATCAAATTAGAAAAAAATGCTAGAAGAGTGGCGTTAAAAGGATAAAAAGCTGTTTTAGACACAGGTGGCTGGTTGTTATAAATCAAAATGACTCATGGGGTCCCTCAGGGGTGAGTGTTGGGACCCAAGTTATTTATATTGTACATGAACACAGTATCAGATATACTGCAATGTATTTTATTTGCCCAAATATTATACTCTTCACTGATTTTGCCACATCGAGAATATTGTGTGGAGCAACAAATACTTATGGCACATTCACACCGGTCAGCGCGTCCAGGCGTCAAATCGCTCAAACGGACGAAAGTCGACGCTTTAAAATTAAAACCCAGCTGCTTGCACACTTTGTAGTCTGCGTCGGCGCGTCGGGGCATCAGCGCATCACGTCATTACGTCAGCGTGCGGGCGTGGATTTGTCTGTTGCTAGTTGTTTACAACATGGCGGATCATGTTGAGTGGCTTGGGTTTATTTAATTAATGAAGCCACACAAGCCAGACAACGTCGTCTAAGCACATAAGAAAGTTAAAAGAAAAATATTTAACTGCTTACCTGGCACTCAAACATCCTCCGATATTTTCCTCCAAATAAGATCCGATCGCTTCCTGTCTTTGTAAGAAGACGGGTCATACAATTCATGAACATTACACACAGCGACGGTTAGTTGATCCTCCATCTTGAATGAAAAACTTGCCGATGCACCCATGGAAGGAGTAACTACGTCAGTACAAAGAGTCGCTCTGATTGGTTGACGCCGCGCGTTTGCTGCCCGAAAGTTCCGTTTTCCCAACTTCACTCAGCAGCTGCTCCGACGGTCCGTCAACATCCGAGCAGCAGCCGTGTGGACGCGCTGATGCCAGCTGCCGATGGGCGCGACTTGCTGCGGAGCAGCTTGGCGCCCACTAGATGCGTAGATACCATAGACTTGTATGTAATCTAGCTGCCCTGCTGCCTGGACGCACTGACCGGTGTGAACGTGCCATAACAGCGCTGGAACAATAGGTAAAAAAAAAACAAAAAACGATATACATAAGTAACGCTGAGTTTTGTAAGTACACTAAATACAATGAAGTATTAGGGCCATTGTAAATAAAATAAATATTTTTTTGAGTAAATTTACGCCAAGAAACGGCCAAATTTTGAAATTAATTTCACATTTCTCGAGAAAACCCCAGAAATTCTCTGTCAAAAAGTCATGAATCTGCAAGAAAACTCCAAAAATTTCCAAGATTAAAGGCATACATTTTTTATATTTAATGATGTTTTCTGACACCGTAAAGTTAGAAAGTTGCAAGAAAAAACTCTTACATTTAACAGATAAACGAGTTTTGTTGGAGAAGAAGCTGCAACATGGATACATCAAGTAGGTGTTGTTAAGCACCTTGACGCATCCAGTCTGCAGCTACTTCCTCAGGTGGATCTCAACAAAACTTCAGACAGTTTTCTTCTGATAAAAGGTACGTTTTTTTTCCTTGCAAATTTCTGACTTTATTATGTCAGAATATATCTTAAAATATCTAAAACTTTATGCCTTTATTCATGGAAATTTCAGAGTTTTCACTCGCAAATGTACTCCTGAATTTTTTTTCTTTTATCCACAATGGCCCTAACACTCCGTCGTAACAATATGTCAGCTAATTTCATAAAATGTAGATGAAAACAGAGAGAAGATTAACATACTTTTACTTTCCCCCATTTTGGATATGGCTGAATTTCTTAATGTGATAAATTGAGTTTATTATCCTTTTTGTTATTATTATAATTATTACCAGTTTATTAATTTATATACTATTATAAATTAATTATATTGTAGTTCTCCATCTTTCTAAGACGTTTGAAATAAAATAAACAGAGTTAAAATGAGGGTTCTCCTACCAGGTACTCAACAAGACAGCAAGAGCTAAAAGTGTCACCTCAGGGTTCAAGAAAAAACGAAAACCGACTTGTTCTTCAGATGGTCGAGGTCAAGGTCAAGTTTATATATATAGCACGTTTCCAACAGTAGCAACTGCCCAAAGTGCTTCACAAGATAACACAACAGAAAGATAACATAAAGAAGATTCAACAGCACACTGATTTTAAAACATCTATTTGTAACAACATGCAACCCTTACAGCAAATCTAACTGTGTAGGCTTTATTATCTTCCATAGTTTACTGAGACTGTTTGTTTTACCTCATTATTGCTGTATGGATCAAACAGAGCCCAGGGGCTCCTCGGTCTGGAGGGACTGATGGGAGACGGCAACTCAAACTCCACACTTTTGCTCTGCCACAAGCTGGTATCTGAACCTGAATCTGACTGGGCTCGACCCACCATGGGGGGATGCAAATGAGACGGCGTGAGGGGCCGGTCTTGGCCCTCGATCTCTCTGTCTGCATCGTGAGCTTCGTGGCCATGCTGGTGGTTTTGGCTGTGTCCTCCGAGATGTGGAGGATCGTGCATTATGTTCTCCACTTCTGAGTCGTCTGAATGGCTCAAATGCTAGAGACACACCAAGGCCGGAGTGGATGGATGAGGCGGAGCGGAGGATGAGGAGGGAAGAAACAAATGGGAGAAGAGATAGAGGAAGGAAACGGTGCCAAAAGTAGAGGGAAAGATGTGGAGATGCAGGAGGGCACATGACTTAAGAGATGAGTTTCATGGTTTTAATTTCTCTTCAGAATCTCTTTGTTTATGCCGTCTCTGTGTAAATAACATAAACGGAGAGATTATTCCAACATTTAATGCCAAACCGATTATTTATGAAAATATTTATTGTTATTTAGTTGTTGATCCAAGCAGATAACCTTTAACTATAGGAGCAAAAAGCTACATGTTGAGACATATTTATCTGGTCATTAGTTTCATCATAAGACTGAAACACAGGTGAACATATTTCTTATTTGAACATTACCTTATTCTGATTTCCAACTATTTGAATTATAAAACAAATGTAAGTAAAAAAAAAAAGGTTCATTGGACGGTTAGATGGACCTATCAGGATTGTTTCTTGACAATACCAATTTCTGCTTTTCTCTAAGGTCTGACCAGCTGATTCAGTTTTTATTCTAAAGACTACAACATATAGGAGAAATAAATGCGCTGAATTACAGAAAATTGCCAGGTTTATGCATAAAAGCATATAGTGGTGTGAAAAAGTGTTTGCTACCTTACTTCGTTTTTTCCTTTTTTCTTTAATGCCATTAACTGTTTCAGATCAATATATTTCAATAAGAGCAACATTTGCCAATATGGATTATGTGAAAACTGGCAATTAGTTTTTAGCATCACTGCAGAGGAAATCAGGTCCTCTTCACTTTGCAAAATTGTTTTGATTTAGCTACACATTTGGGTTTTTGAGCTTGAATAGCCTGTTGAAGGTCATGCCACAACACTTTTCTCAAATTTGTTTGATGAACCTAAACATTTAACTGTGACAATAAGCCAAAACACAAGTCTACAGTCTACAAATACTTTTTCATTGCACTCTAGGTCCTTAATTTTTTTGCTTATTTAACTTTTAAAAATGTCCATTAAACTACGTGTTGTTGGTCGATGTGTTACTAGAAAAAAACCAACAACCTGATTTTATACTTTGATTTTAACTCATAGCTTTTGTCTAAGATGATCTAAATCTCTAAATTAGACTGTACTACATATCGAGAACCCAAGTCCTGCTTTTAGGAACAAGTCTCCATTTTTTGTAAGTGATATCCCCTCTTTGGAGGGGCAAGGATACCTGTCCAGCATTGTGGTGCCTGATCTGATTAGGTGAGGATGGGCAGGAGTCCTGCTCGTCTGATGAAGAGGATTGCTCGTGGTCACTGTCCTCCATCGCAATGGGTGCTACACTGCACTCTGCAATCTCCAGTCACAACAGAGGAAACAAGTGGAGAGAATATTCAGGATTAAGATGGGAAAGGAGGGTCCAAAGTGGGAAAACAAGACGCACAAGGTTCAAGAGGCATGAACAGTGTGGCGAAAAGATCAGGGAAGGCGGAAGAAGACAATAATGAAATAACAGGTTATAGAAAGAAAAAAAATGGAACAGCATACCATTTAATAGATAAATGGTATGACTACATACATGGATACACTGTTTATTCACTAAAACAACGATGAAGGCAATGCATGAAGGCATTTTGAGAGCATAGCGTACTATTCAGCCTTTAAACAGCTCCACGGATTTCCATCCATTCAGGCAATGTTGGTGACGGAAACAATAGAGTCCCAGCTGCAGTTACGTAATGCAAAAAGTTACTGAATGTTTGATGAGAAGTTAATGCACTCACATTTTCCCCAATGAATTTTTTTAAATGAATATTGATACTAAAAACTAGTCCATTGCCAAGTTTTTGTTATTTTAAACTCATGATTTATCCCACATCTGTTAAAATAGTCAGTGTGAGTTCAGAGATTTAATTGTACAGAGATTTGTAGCTCGAGGGCAACAGGAAAATTGACTCGCCTCCCTGAGCTATCACCAAATCACTACGATCAATGACCAACATGGAGGCCTGTAACCTACATAACACCATAGAGATGGTCAGTCACAAAGCTTTAATCCAACTACTTCCTGTTTTAAGCTTAAATATGATGCCGTGAAGCTGCAAACACAACTAAGCAAAGTGTCTTCCAGCAATATCAGCCGGGCTGTCTAACAATCACAACTCATGCCATTACTGAAAAGATTTAAATCATTAACCAGTCCATCCTCAGACAAGTGCATTATTAAATCCCCTTACTCTTCACCAGTGCATGCAGTGCATGACTTCCTCTTTTCTCCTCAACTGTTGTACCTGCAATCTGAAAGCAAAACCTCCTCTCTGGTCCACAGTTAGCTGCTCCTTCATGCAGACTCCAGCAAGCAGCGAGAGAATCAGCTCCAGCGTTTATACAGAGGACACAACGTCCTTCAGCTCCACTGAGCCAATCAGAGCCCAGGGAACCGATCGGCAGCATTGATTAGCTGCATGTCATCATTAAGAGGCTGCACACACAGAACAGCACCAGAACACTGAATCCAAAAAATACTTCAACTTGGACAGCATTTATTTTGCTTTCCCAAATTACTTTTGATGCAGTGGATTAACGAGAAAGTGGTAATTCACAAATCATTCACGCTGTTAGACTGACAGTAATTCACAATCTATAAGACAGGTTCGATGAGTTGCTTAGAGCTAGACAACAGTAGGGGAAACAACTGCTGGGGATGAAAACTGCTTGACTTAAAAAGCTCAACTGTCATAAACAACTATCGTGCTCAATAACTCCTCTTCACATGCAACAATAAGCATGTAGTAGATTTGGTTATACAAAAACAGCAACTCTAACAGCAGCAAAAACAAAAAGGATAATTGGCACTAAGTGACGTCTTTCATATAATGACTGTATAGAGTTAAAATAACTGACCTAAAGGTAGAGAATTTTTTTTTTTACTGGAGACCAGGACTGGAAGCACAACAGGTGTAAGAAGCTACGAGAAAGGAAAGATAAACTTCTGTGGAGGAGAAAGTGAGTTCAGCTGAGGGAGGTTGAACAGAGATTACTCTGCTTTATCACTTGTTATGGTTCATTCTGGATATGGAAAGGTTGGTATCCTTTTGGAAATCTGACTTTAAGGTTAAACGTCAAGTTACTAGGTTTGCACAATATCACAATGCCATTTGATTGAGTAGTGTTGGAGCAGGGCTGGATCTAAAACCCTGCTTTAAATACTAGAATTTGTGAAATATTTGCACTATTAATGTTAACAAAACATGGGTAAACTTGGTTTCCCCAAAATTATTTGTAAAATGTTGTCTCATACAATCAGTGTCCAGCATTGTATTGTTACACCCCCGCATAGATATTTCTTAAAGATATTAATGTATTAGTACTTTTAACTGATTCAGTACACAGCTCTGTGTGCCTGGTTTAGGTTTGAAAAACATTGTTGGAGTTCATTTTATTGGGGAAAGGGGTACATTCTCAATTTTTATTTTCATTCCTGGTAAATGCAGCTGGGACCGAAATTGGAACTTGCTTAAATATGTCAAAGTTAAACAAAAATCTGATCAGATGCGTTAGCCTTAAAGAGTGTATACTTTTCCTTTCTGCTTTCCTACAGTGGCATTCCTGAACATGACCTCAAACTTAACACTGCACCTTATCGGGTTACTGAGACAGCCATTACGGTGTGCTGCTAGAAGATTTATTTTCCTCCAAAAAACACTTGTATGGCAAGTAGATCTCAAAGTTAAAGTTAGACAACAGGCCACATTCTTCTTTCAACCTGAAAACAACCAGGCCATGAGCCCACACCATTCCTGGTTTCAACATATTTGTAGATGAATAAATTACAAATCAAAACCCTTCAGGAAACAAAATTTGACTCAAAACCTCAAACATAGAACAGAACTAATAGAACGACAGAACTAAAGGCAACAGGGACAAAAATGAGCAGGTTTGGACCAGTTTAAAAAACAAAAATAGCGCATCATGGGTCCTGCAGTTCAATTAGTTCACAACCACCATGCAGGCTTTAAAGTATGAATCTCATATTTAAAAATATAAATGAATAGCAAGAAAAGACACCCAAAAAAAAACCCAGTGAACTCTGGCCCCCGTTTCCCACACCCAAAGAATGTTCCCCCAGAAACAGTCTCATCTGAGATCTCAAGCAATTATTATTTCCATAACGGTTTTGATTTATCTGAGGCCATCTTTAAAAGACTGTAAGTTGAATAAACTCCAGTCCAGGTGACACAGCAGCTGCACTAAGTTCAGCTTTTACATAAGATCAGGTCCAGAGGCAAAACTAAGGATTCTGAAGCGCTACAGCTGCAGAACTGGTTTATGACAAACAATCTTTTTTATACTCCAAGTCAGTTTAAGTCCATTTGGCCTTAAAGACTTCCTAAGATTACTTTAAAATGCTTTAAACACTTCCTCCTATTATTTAAAAACATTCCTCCAGTTTTCCCTCTCAGTCATAAAGAAAAAAATAAAAAGGAAATCAAACAATGGTATGTGGACAAAAACATTGGGCCCTGGCAGTGACATATCTTACTTCGGCAGAGACTTCTTTGGCATTTCCTGCAATACTGATAAAAATGCACTTAAGATGTTTTCAGGCTTCAACACAGACATTTGTCCAGTGCCTTGAAATAACATTCAACAATCTTTGAACTTTTTAATTTTTTGTCACATTACAACCACAAACATCTATAATATTCACTAGAATTGTATGTCACAGATCCACACAGAGTACATAGTATGAAGTGATTCAGAGAAGCGGAATACAAAAGCACACCACACTTTACTGATTTTAATTAGCAAAAACCTTTGAAAAACTGCATCACTTTCTTTTCATTTAATAATTATGCACTACTTTGTGCTGCTCAGCCGCATAAAATCCCAATAAAATTAATTTTAGTCTGTGCTTGTCAAGAAACAAAAAATTAAAGGTAAATTGCTATGAATACAATCTAAGGAGCTGAAAGGTCATTTAATTAACTCTAAATGCCCTGTTGGCCTGGATTACCTTGCTTATTGTATGAAACAAGTGATGGCAAAGTAACGATCTGAGCAGAGAGCTGTTTGTTGTTTAAACACTCCAAGAAAATGAATCTAATCCTTTTAATCAAATCTAATAAGCCATCTTAGAGATAAGTGATAGGCTGCTGCTCAACTAATGAGATAAATAATTGAGTTTGTAGTCAACTCTTTTAAAAGGCACTAATGCAAGACGAGAAAGTTGAAGTTTGTCAAGCAGAAAAGGGACAGGATTTCTGCTGGGCTAAAACCTACAAGGCAAACCTCTGTAGCCCCAGAGAAACAATTGAAGGACATGAATCCCAGCTGAACACAAACAACTTGCATGGCTGAATACGCTGCTTTGTTACTCTTGGATCGTGGCGGTGTGTTTGGCTGACACAGTACTGATGGATGACGACTTGTTACATTAAACACGTCTCTCAGGGGGAAAGCCCTCTTCAAATGCTCCCTATACGACATGGGAAATGCAATCAGAAGCTGTCAGAAGTCATAAAGAAACTGTATAGCATGTCGTTATTGATCTGCTGTGATGAAAGCATATTTCAGTGTGGGAGGAAATGCATTAAACAAAGTTTATAAAACCAGCTCCAATAATTACCCAAATAATTTCTCTTGGCAACTTTTACAGCTATTGGCACAGAAATTTACATGACTGTACGCTGGTACAGTGTGGGAGTGTGAACAAATTATATTTGCATGCTTTATAGGTATATTCCCCCCCCCCAAAAAAACTAAATAAGTAAGCCTTTTAAAAAGATTTCATAATAAAAACAAAGAGTGTATTCCTCTTTAAACTGAATAGCAGTGAGGCTCCCCTTGTGATGAGGCCAATAGCAGGTGGTGAAGTGAGCCATGTGCGCTCTGCGTGAATGCTGTGGTTGTTTGGATAGTAATAGCAGCGCTCTGTGTGAAGCTGGCTCGGCACAGAGAGAGCTGGAGACAGAGAGGACAAAAATAACCCCTCTTCAAAAAACTCTCTCACATCTCTAAATCTCATGCAAATGATAACCAACTTCATAATCTTAGATAATACAATTAACTTTTCCCTAGATAATTAATCTACATTTATTGTACAGAAAAAATGGGTAAATTGAAATACATTGTGTAATGATGTATGACTGACTCTAATCTACCCCATCAGACTCACTAAAAACTCCATTAACACACCTGATCAATCCTTTTGTGTTTTAGCACCTTAGAGAAGTGGTTTCAATGAAAGCGAAAGTCTGATACATGCATTTATTAAATATGGGGGAGGCATAAAACTACAGATGGTTATTTTAGGGAGTAAGCAAAAATCACTGGAGCTGCACAGAAAAACTTAGTAGGGCTGAGCGATAAACCGAAAATTTACCGATGCCGAAATGTAACCAACGTCATTTTGCCCATGTCGACATATTCAGTGTTTAAAAAAAATAAAAATGAAAAGATGTGTTTAAGTTTGGTGATGCTCATGCCCCTTTAAGATGCTAACTGTACTATCTTACAGACTGGATGGGGTGGAGTCACGTGACTACGTACAGTCATGTGAATCCACCCCATCCAGTCTGTAACAAAAAGGGAACAGTATTGCCCCTCTAGCAACTCTTTTTGAAAAAAGCGACTAGCGACAAATATAGTGACTTTTTATGGTCCTGTTGGAGACTGACGTGATACTCTTCTCACTGACCAGCGGTGCTGCAGTGGGCTCCTCTCTCCATCCCAGAGCGCTTACAACAGGCAACCAGTCCTTGTGCCCGCTGAGTCCTGAATGCTGTATTGTAAGGGTGATTTTTATAACAAAATTAATAAGAATTAGTAATATGGTGGTGGGGCAGTTATAGACCATTTATCGTTAACAAGGTGAACCGCTAAATACATCAGGATATTGATTTGAGGCCATATCGCCCAGCTCTACATATTGGTGACCAAAACGGGACGATTTTTTAGCTTGATTGGCCCTAAATGGTGACCACCAGTCAGAGAGACAAAAATCTGATCTGTTATTTTCAGAATCAGTGAGGAGCTTAAACTGAAGTTAGAGGAAGCATGGAGATGTGTAAAGCTATTTAAAAGGGAACGGGACTTTCTACAAAGACAGCTATTGATTCCGACTGCTACAACACATAGCTAGACGACAATTAAATTCAGTTTATTTATATAGCGCCAATTCACAGCAGATGTCATCTCAAGGCACTTTTAAAGAAAAGTAATTTCAATACAAACATATAAACATTCCACTTAGTTTAAAGTGTTAGTTATTTTCCTGTTTAAGGAATCCCAGCAGACTGCAACGAGTCATTGACTTGAGGTTGCATCCCGTTGATGCAGACTTCCAACCATAGCAATCCCTTATACTGAGCAAGCATGTAGCGACAGTGGAGAGAAAAAAAACTCCCCTTTAACAGGAAGAAACCTCCAGTAATACCAGACTCAGTACGAGCGGCCATCTGCCACGACTGTCTGGGGTTGGAGAAGACAGAACAGAAACACAGAGAGAACAAAAAGAACTGATGTAAGAGTACTTTCCATATTAAAGAAAGTAAAAAGTTGATAACAGGAGACAGGGGATGTTCAGCCACTGAGACCATCATCCCAGTCGGCGATCCGGTCCAACAGGGCATTGTAGCTGAGCAGTAGGGCTAGGGCGATATGGCCTAAAAATAAAATCGCCGATTTTTTTACACCAAATCCGATTTCCGATTTTAAATCGATTTTTTTCATTCTCCCTTTACTTTCTTCTTAAACAGAAATAACAAATGACATAATCTATTTTTTTGAAACTCTTCTTTTAATATCTCCTTTGGGAGTCTACCTGAATTCAAAGTTGTGTGCCAAGTTGGTAGCACATACCTGGCGTCCAAAGTTTTTAGTAGGTAAATAAAGCCGGGCTTTTCCACTGTATAAACAGGCACCATATCTTTGGCAATATAAATTGGGATGGCATCTGTTATTGCTTTCCACTGGACACCCGTCTTATCATAAGGGACACAGTGTGAAAATGATTCCGCTATGGTGGCTTGTCTTTTGGCGGTGTTTTGTGAACTGCTGCTTGCTTAAGCATCTCGTAAAGAGCAGCACTTCTCCCACTCGACGGAGTGCCTCCGTTTCAGGAGTTGAAACAAATTCGTCGTACTCCCACCTTTGGTAGCAACAGCTTTCAAACAGATTTTGCAGCGTGCCGTTTGTTGCTCTTAGTCTGGAGTCGCAAATCCGAACCAGTTTCATATAATTGAAGAAACTGTCCCTTTTTTGGGAACAAGCTCCTCTTTGCTAGTTGCCATTTTGACGTCTACGCGTTGCGAGAAACGGACTGGCCGACCTAGCTCCAAACTACGGAAGCCCAAGAGAGCAGGTGGGGGTGTGTGTGTGGTAAATCTCAATTTTCCCCAAAATAAATCTTCTTCAACTGCAAATTTGAATTAATCGATAAAATCGATTTATCGCCCAGCCCTACAGAGCAGGACACCAGACCAGGTGTAGCTTCTACGGAGAGAAAAACGCTGAGAGAAAACAAAATAATAGCATATAATCCAACTGGAGAGTAGTAGGAAAGAAAGTAGCAGAGTGAAGAAAATTGGTAAGTCTGTCCTCCAGCAGTCTAAGCCTATAGCAGCATAACTACAGAGATAGCTCAGGATGACCTTAGCCACTCTAACTATAAGCTTTATCAGAAAGGAAAGTTTTGAGCCTGGCCTTAAAAGCAAACAGAGTGTCTGCCTCACGGACTAAAGCTGGGAGCTGGTTCCACAAGAGAGGAGCCTGATAACTAAAAGATCTGCCTCCCATTCTACTTTTAGAAATCCTAGGAACTACAAGTAAACCTGCAGTCTGAGAGCGAAGGGCTCTGTTGGGAACATATGGAACAATTAGATCTCTGATGTATGATGGAGCTTCATTATTAAGGGCTTTATATATAAGAAGGAGGATCTTAAATTATATTCTGGATTTAACTGGGAGCCAATGAAGGGAAGCTAAAGCAGGAGAAATGTGATCTCTCTTTTTAATATTAATCAGAACTCTTGCTGCCGCATTTTGGATCAACTGAAGGCTTTTAATGGCATTTTGTGGACTTCCTTATAGTAAAGAATTACAGTAGTCCAGGCTTGATGTAACAAATGCATGGACTAGTTTCTCAGCATCACTCCTGGACAGGATGTTTCTAATTTTAGCAATATTCTGGAGGTGAAAGAATATGGGATTTGAATGTCATGTCTTGGAAAAAAATAACGCAGAGGTTCTTTACATTATTACTGGAGGCCAATTAAATGCCATCCAGATTAAGTAATTGACTAAGCAGTTTCTTTTTTAGAGCTCCTGGTACAAAGACGGCAACTTCTGTCTTGTTAGAATTTAAGAGCAAAAAGTGTAGAGTCATCCAGGTTTTTATGTCTTCCAGACATGCCTGTAATCTATCTAACCGACTGGGTTCACCAGGATTTATGGATAAATATAGTTGTGTATCATCGGCATAGCTGTGGAAATTTATCCCATGCTGTCTAATGATTCTACCAATTGGAAGCATATACACGTCTCACAATAAGTTAGGCATATTGTTACATGAGTGCTATTTCTATTTGGTCGGAATTTTAATTAAATAGGTAAAAGTATCCTTCGATATTACTAATAATGAATGAGAAGAAACACCATTTTCATTAGTGTGATATTTATTACCCCAAAAATGTAGACAACAACAAGGGTAGCCCCAAATAACACAAATTGACAATGTCAGTAGCATGTTTCCACCATTTGCCGCAATGACAGCTTGACAGCATGGTCTGGGTGGTGTCCTGCAAACGATGTGGGCTAATATTTTTGATAATTCCAAAACCTCGACTGAATCAAAACAGTCCAAACACCAATGAGGTTCTACAGTTCTCTCTGATGCTGCCTCACTTACTGAGAAAGAAGTCATTATGTTTGGGAGGAGGCCAATGATTTTATTTTTAATAGAATTAATTTTATTTATGAAGAATCCCATAAATTAATCACTACTAAGAGCTGGAGGAATAGCTGGCTCAACAGAGCTATGACTCTGTGTAAGTTTGGCAACTGTACTAAAATGAAAGCTAGGATTATTTATATTCGCCTCTATTAATGATGAAAAATATGTTGTTCTAGCTTGTCGAAGGGTCTTTTTATACAGCAGTAGACTGTTTTGCAAGGTTAAATAGGAATCCTCTAGGTGTGTAGAGCACCATTTTCTCTCCAACTTCCTAGGATTCTGCTTTAAAGTACGCAGCTCTGCATTAAACTAGGGAGTCAACCTCCTATGGCTAATTACTTACTTTTTTAAGGGGGCTACACTATCTAATGCCAAACGCAATGAGGAAGTAACGCTGTGAACCAGATCATCAATTTCTGAAGGGTTCGAGATAGAATTGCTGCCATCCACTGTGTTACCCTGAGACACTGAGGAAAGTAAGAAAGGAACTGATTATTTAAAACTTGTTACAGCATTGTCTGATAAAGCTCTACTATAATGAAATTTTCTTTCAGATTTTAGATGGTCAGTTAAAGTAAATTCAAAAGTTATCAAAAAGTGGTCAGACAGAACCGGGTTTTGTGGGTGGACTGTTATTTCCTCACACTCAATACCGTATGTCAGTACAAGGTCCAACGTGTGTTTACCTGAGTGGGTGGGTCCCTGTACTCTTGGAGTAAAGCCAATTGAGTCTAAAATAGCATTAAAGGCTGCATTTAGGCTATCACTTTCAGTGTCCACATGAATATTGAAGTCCCCCACTATAATGACCTCATCAGTATTTAATACTAAATCAGATAAAAAAATGTGAGATCTGATCCAAGAATTGAGAGTAAGGGCTTGGTGGACGATACAAAACCACAAACAAAAATGGTCTTAATGTTTTGCAACTTGGATGAGGAAAAATAAGGGTTAGATGTTCAAAATAACTGTAGCCATCAGTTGGTCGGGGATTAATTAGTAAATCAGAATGAAAAATGGCTGCAACTACTCCTCGTCAAGTAGTTCTAGGAATGTGAAAATTTAAATAATTGGAAGGAGTCGACTCATTTATTCTGACATAATCCTCCTGCTGCAACCAGGTTTCTGTGAGACAAAACATTAATTTGATTTTCACAAATCAAGTAATTTACAAAGTCTTTGAGGAGAGAGGTCTTATGTGTGACTAAACAGAAAAATAAAATTAAATGTGGTTTATTAAAGTCGTATTTATCTTTATGAGATTTTCATCATTTGCACTTGTTAGGTTAACTTTTAATCCATTTGATTTTGGCCGTGGGCAAGAAACTGTCTCTATGGGGTAATGGGTGGGTAACAATACAGAAGCTGCAGAGAGGTGGTTAGACTACGACTCTGCTTCCTGGTCTGGACCCTGGGATGTCAGTGTTTGGGAGGACTAGTAAATCCGGTCAGATTTCTAGAAAGAAGAGCTGCTCCATCCAAAGTGGGATGGATGCCGTCTCTCCGGATCAGACCAGGTTTTCCCCAAAATGTTTGCCAGTTATCAATGTAGCCCACATCGTTTGCAGGACACAACCCAGACAACCATTGGTGGAATGACAGGATGCGACTAAACATATCGTCACTGTTCCGATCGGGCAGGGGACCTGAAAAGATTACACGTTCCGACATTGTTTTTGGCAAACTTACACATCGAAGCAACACTCATTTTAGTGACCTCCGATTGGCGTAACCGGGTGTCATTATACACACTGTATTTATGCTTATCCTTAGCCAGCAGTTTCAGGTAGGATTTGATGTCGCCCGTTCTGGCCCCTGGCAAGCATTTGACTATGGTCAATGGTGTCTCTAATGTCACGTTTCTGACTATGGAGCTGCCGATTACCAGGGTCAGCTTCTCAGCGGGTGTGTCGCTGAGCGGGGAAAATCTGTTAGAAATGCGGACGGGTTGGTGGTGACCCGTGGGCTGGGTTCTAGAACTATACTTCCTACTGTTGTATTCTACTTTTTTGGGGCTATTTTTTATTATGCAGTACATATGTTTTAACTATATCTTTTTTTAAGCGTTTAGAAGTAATAGGCCTGTTTATATTATTCAGGGTAGTAAAACATGACTCTTTACCAGTATTTTATGGGGTTAAGGTTTTAAGTAAATAAACTCTTGCGTAAAGATATGAACTGAAAGCAGGGAGGATCGGTAATAACTCTAGTTCATGGTACGGTCAGGAGAAAATGTATGACCTGTCAAGATGTGGAAGGAGGAGAGAGGAGTCATGTGATATGTTCTTTGTTCTTCTGTAATAAAAATAGTACACCCTTGTAGAGAAGCGAGTCAGATCTTTTCTGGCTCCCATCTGCAGGTGCGTCCACTGTGAAACAGATATCTGTTTGTGTGTGTTGTTTTACTCTCTGTCTCTCAGTTCTGGGTCTTATTTTGAAACAGTTCCCGCCGGGGTTTTGGAGTTCGGCGCCCCCACCTCTCTGAGTAGAAAGTGAGTTGCAGAGCATATTATGGTACGAAGCCGACAAAATGGTGGAGGATGCGGGCATTGATTTGGTTTTGAGTTTTCTCAGGGCTGGGAGAGATTGAGTGTGAGTAATGAGTGTGGCATAACTGATTGATACATGTGTTTGTGGCATTATAGTAATTTTGTGTTTTTTCTTTGAGTTCAACAGAGAATCGGAGAGCGACTGGATTAATCCTTGCTAATCAACACCCGGGTGGTTTTGTATCAATCTGGAAAAGGTATTGATCGATTTAAACGTTCTCCATTTAATGTTGACGTGTTGTTCTTTCGGTTGAGGGCCGACCAAAGTGCGGACCAGAGTTTGAGGGTTGGCCGCCTCGCCTCCGGTAGGACGCTGCTGGAATTCTCCAAGGCTGGCAAACGGGAAAAGTAGACAGCAGCAGAGCCTGTGTGCTCTCTGTGTCGAGACGGATTCCCTTGGAGAGGCCGGCGTATCTTCCAAACGCACGTTTGAGCCACGTGAATTGGATTGTGTTTAAAGGTCCGGCTTTAGGTGGCTCCGGTAGAGGTTAGTGTTTGATGAAATTGTAAAATTGTTGTTCTTTCTTTCTTTCTAGTGTGACTGTGTGTGTGATTGGAGAAAGTGGAGCTTACGGAGGGGAGCTACCAGGTAGCTCTTTGCACACCGGCCTCATATAAACTTCTCATTTAGGGGAACTAGCCGACTGAATCTAAAACCATTATTCCTCTGCGAATCTTAAACGCCTAGACAATGCCCGCGCTTCTTGTATAGACAATAAGCGTAGAAGCTTGACATTGTAGAGGAATGAGGGAATATCATTTTCAGTCAGCTAAAGTACCACCATAAGCTAGCTTACGGCTAACATACAGTGTGGATGAGTCTCGCCTGGAATAAAGGCGTTCAACCTTGTGTAACTACGTAAACACGTCTAAAGCATTGTCTAACACATATATATAGGACTGTTATTATGGATAACTGGTAGTAAACTCTTTAGAATATATATAAAATAACTTTTTTTATGGTAACGGAGCGGTCACGTTTGGCTTCCGGTTGAGCTAGGTTGCTCATGATGACAGCTAATCTCTGGTAGCTTAGCTTCCGAACTGTATTTATTTGGCTCGGTTAAACAGTCATTCGAGTATTGATGGCGAAGTGTGGTTTTGTTGGAGGCATTTTGTTCTTGTCTTTGGTTGGTTTACTTATGAGTACGGTTTGTTAAGTTTAGCATCGTAGTGAAGAATTAGCCATCTGTGCACCGGCGTATTCATTCCGCGGTGTGACCCGGAAGTTTTATTGGGCCGGACTTTGATCTGTCAGTCCGGCTGAGTTTTTTTTTTTTTTTTGAGCAAACTGTTGACGATTTTGTGTTGCAAAGCGAGTTTTAAATGTATTTCTTTCGGTAAATGTTTTAACGATAAATAAAAATTGCTTTATATTGGGAGAATTCTATTTCTTCGTGTGTTTCGCCGAAGTGCGCGTCCCGAGTTTTGGCGCAGGCCGGACTCTATTAGGAATTCTTAGATTTTTAGACGGAACGGCAATAATCTCCGTATATAAATAAATTAATGATAAGATAAACAGTGCGTTATAAACCTTTTTAGCTTTCCTTCGTTTCGGCTTTGCCTAAAACATTATTAAGGTTAATGTTGCATGACAAAATAATACATATACCCCTTCACTATAAAAAGAAATAAATGAAAATTAAATAAATAAAAACTGTGCCTGCCTTTATTGTTAACTGCATTAATATTGGGATAAATTTGGGCCTACGAATTGATAGTTTATCAATTAAAATAAATAATTTATAGGGTTAATACAAATAACCTACTTTGTTAAATTTTAATCCATTTTGGATTTTTGTTATGAATTTTTAATGGCAGCCGAATATAAATTACTCCCTGCTCCACAGGGACAAGAGTGGCGCACTTTAGATGCCCAATTGTTAGTATACATTTCTAAATTATATTCTGTTTTAGTTGATAAGCCCGGTAAAAAAGATAAAAACCAGTTCCAGGGCCGTATGACGGCCATGTGGGCTCGTCATGGTGCCCGAGGGTATGATAAAAGGAGTCTTTCACAAATGTGTTTTGAGGAAGGAAAACGTTTTGCAGATAAAGCTAAAACAGCAAAGAGCATCACTGGTGCTAAAATGAGACACTTAAAAGCTGAGAAAATGTGGAAAACATGGGGTTTAACAGGACAGGGTATTGATCATTTGTGTGTTACTGCAGAAAATAGTTTTTCGGCAGACCATACTCCTCCCCCATATCAACCTATGTACCCCATCTTGACGACCTTTGGTCAAACACATATTTCATGGGGCTTGGAGGCAGACAATGGCCAGATTGTACTTCAAAACACGCAGGGTGACGCACAGAGTTCACCATCTCCTTGTGAGCCACCCCCGGTGGGCATTACTCCCCCCCTTCCTTCAAGCAGTGCAGTGTTGCACTGGAGTGGCCTCCCACAGTGGTCTGTAGCCCATGAACCATTGACTAATAAACCACAGGGTGATCTAAAGGTAAAAGATGATGGACAAGATTATAAATTGCGTTTTGAAGTCACCGGTAAAGGGATTGTAGAACACACTGGGGAGGAAAAGCGACAGCTACTAAAATTAGTTAGCAACAAAGTAGAACAGGACACCGATAAATTGTTCTTGGCGTATAATGCTAAATTGATGGACGAGATGGAGCAGCACGAACACAGGTTAACTAAAGTTCAGCGACAGATGGATGAGGTGCTGCAGGATCAGGAAAGATTAGCATCTGTGGTAAGGGGGCAAGCTGCAGACCTTTCAGGGAGTGCCAGCCCCAGTCAACGTGATGAATGTGCAGCAGTTGTACAGGTCGAAAATATGCAGAGTTTGGTGGACAAGGGGAGTGAGGGGCCATTTAAGAATACCAGATCTAAGTTGCCACTGGGGGCATGTGGGGGCCCTGATTTAATGCTTCCTTTAGTGGGAGCATCAGATGGTTCAGTAATTTACAAACCATGGAAGATGGCTGACATATCTGCCATCATTCTGCAACTCCCTGCTTTGACTGGTGGAGGAAACTGTTGGATAAATAAATTAAATCAGCTGACTTCAGGACAAACCCTAGCGGTGGGAGATTGGAAAGCCATTATGGGTAGGATGCTGACATTGACAGATTATAATGAGATGATGCTCCAGTGCCAGTTAGCACGTGTACTTGATGAAGCCCCATTAACGCATCATGCACATGATCTTGCCGAGTGGGTCAGAAGAAAATATCCTACTCCGCCCGCGTCTAAAATTTTGAAATTTCCCTGGTCAACTGATGTTACTCCCGCAGAACATATGGCAAAATGTAAAGATAAATGGGTTGCCGTTACTGGGGAACACCCTCGAGATCCGGGGAATAATCGGATTTGGTTTAGAGAAGCAGTTTTAGCAGGCATGCCAGAGTCTGTTGCTACATTAATGAAACGGAATCCTGATTCACACATTTATGATCAGCCTACATGGGAAAGACACGTAACATATTATTAACAAGACGTGCAAGATTCTGCGTTAAAGGACGCTGAGGAGAATAAGAAAATGGAGACTGCTTTGTTAAAGCTACAGTTAAAAGAGGCTCAGAATAAATTGACTGACTTGTATCAGTCTAAAAAAGTGAAGCAGATGGTGGCTGAAGCAGCACCTACTGTTGGATCAGCGACAGTGGTGCCTTCTTTTCCTGTGATGTATGCTGGAGCTGCGCCGAATCCGCCATTTACTGCTCCTTATAGGACATGGCAGCCCCGTGGCAGGTCGCGTGGCAGGGCCAGGTTTGGGGATTTTAGAGGCATGGGGAGAGGGTAGCCAGGTGCTGACGGTTGTCGCAGGTGTGGCTCCAATGAACACTGGGTGAGGGAGTGCCCACACCCACAAGGGGGCGCTATACCTCCCGGTCAGCCACCTCTACATATGGCTCCGAATCAGCATATGGCTCCTCCCTCCTATCCAGGAGGACAGAGTGGGCCTCAGTATTGACAATGCCCACAGAGTACCTTAGTGAGCAGGACAAAGGGGGATCCGATGCTCACAATAGACGTACATGGACATTCATTGCCATTCCTTGTCGACACTGGTGCTACTTTCAGCACGTTGGACAGAGTTTTACCAGACGTCAATTTTTCTGGGAACACAGTGTCTGTGATTGGAATCTCTGGGGCTCCAATGATTCTCCCTGTCACTCAACCATTGCCTGTTTCAGTGGGAGATCAAAGACTATCACATCCTTTTATCTTTGCTCAAACCACGCCTGTCAACTTGTTAGGCAGAGATCTGCTTATCAAACTTGGTGCTTCGATCCTATGTACCCCTGATGGACTTATGGTGACTTTTCCGAATGGACATACGCATTGCTGTGATACCATGAGTGGTCAATTTTTGCTGAAGGATGACACTTCACAAGTGGCTGATATTTTCTGGGCCAGATTGACTACGATGTCTGCACATGAATCTTCTGCGGCTGAATTTCTGAGATGCTGGAAGCCTTGGCTGCTTGAACTCCAGCCTTTTGTTCCACCGCCTGACCCGTTCCATGTGACCTTCCTCTATGAGAGGGGCGATCCTACTTTATATCAGGAACAATTTGAAACAGAACTTGAAGGCCAAAGTTGGTCTGTGGCTTCGGGTCCATGCTTTGTGGGGAAAGAGGGTGTTGCACTGTATGCTGATCTGACTTCAGAGCAGCATAAATGGTATATGATGGAAGCTGAAGCGCTTCCACACATATCGCTTTTGTTGCATCCGAAACATCAAGCTAAAGATTTGGGGGGAATGGTTAAAAGGGGAGTTGAATTAAAGGATCGGGTTCCTACCCAGATACCTTCAGTCTCTTTTTCTCCTTCTACTCAGATGTACAAAATAGACACGCAGCTCTCAGATACTACCATTCTGGAACATTTGCAGCTTTCTAGAAATCATGGCAGAGAAAAAACAGATCATCCTGATGCAGTGGAGGCCTTAAAGGTCGTGCCTGACTCTTTGTGGTCAGATGGTCCCACTGATGTCGGTCTAGTGCAAACCACACCCATCACATTTGAGATGAAACATTCTGATCCAATCTGGCGTTCGCAGTATCCACATAAACCTCAGGCTGAGGAAGGTATTGCAGACACTATTGCAGGCTTACTTGAAGTTGGAGTTTTAGAACCATCAAACTCTTCATATAACACCCCTATTCTTCCTGTGGAAAAACAAGGTACTGGTAAATACAGAATGGCACATGATTTGCGTGCTATCAACGAGGCCCTTAGAACCCCTCCCATTTCTACACCGAATCCGTATACAACTTTGGCATCCCTGACTCCTGATTTAAAATGGTTTACCTGCATAGATTTGGCTAATGCATTTTTCTGTTTACCGCTCCATCCTTCTGTCAGGGATATTTTTTCATTTACATTCAGGGGCAGGAAGCTACGTTATAGTAGGCTTCCGCAGAGCTTTGCTTTATCTCCAGGTATTTTTAATCAGGTGTTGAAGCAGTCATTAAGCATTGTACAGCTCCCTCCAGGCTGTGTACTGACCCAATATGTGGACGATTTACTTTTAGCATCCCCTACTGTTGAAACGTGCATAGAAGCTACTCTAGTTGTGTTGCAACATTTGGGAAAAGAGGGATTCAAAGTCTCCCGCGATAAGCTTCAGTTGGTCAGGCAGGAAGTCCAGTTCCTGGGGCGAAGGGTGACCGCTCAAGGCGCTGGACTGACGGACACCCACAAGAATGCTATTTTGGCCCATTCTAAACCTCTCACTGTTAAATCAATGCTGTCATTTCTGGGACTGACAAATTTTTCCAGACATTATGTGCCTAATTACACAAACCTTACCACACCACTCAGGGCTCTTGTAAATGCTCATGGTATGAAAAATCTGCATGCTAAATTAGAATGGGACATACCAGCTGAGGAGGCATTTATTAAGTTGAAACAGGCTCTAGCACAAGCAGCTGATTTAGCCACTCCTGACTATACATGTCCATTTTTTCTTAACACATCAGAAACAGATGGGGTGGTTAATGGGATTTTGTTTCAGAAAAAAGGTGGTCAGAGACACGTTCTTATGTATCTTAGCATAAAGCTGCAAGCTATTGAAATGAGACAGCCACCTTGCACGAGACATGCAGCAGGAATTGCACATCTAGTGTAAAAAACATCACACATTGTCAGGGGTTATCCACTTAATATTTTGACATCTCATGGAGTCATGGCATTGGTTAATTCTGAGACGTTTACTCTTTCTACTTTGCGTCAGCAGCGGATTAGCAGAGTTTTGGAGGCACCAAACATTATTTTTACGCATGGAGGAATAAACATGGCTGACAAAATCACCGCCTCTGGGGAGCAGCATGACTGTGTCAGGCTGAATTCTGTTGCTCAAAAAATACGTCCTGATTTACGGTCTGATCCCTTACCTACAGGTTTTGTGCTCTATACAGATGGTTGTTGTTTTAGAGATGGACAGGGACAGTTGAGATCAGGTTTTGCAGTTGTTGAGCAAAATGGGGATTCACTACAGACTGTTGTTTCAGGGAAGCTGGACGGCAAGCAGAGCGCACAGCGTGCTGAGATAAGGGCTCTTATTGAAGCATGCAAATGGGGAAGAGATAAAGACGTCACGATTTACACTGATTCGAACTACGGGTTTTCTGTTATACATTATGAATTACCACAGTGGAAAAGGGCAGGTTTTGTTACTGCTACTGGTAAGCCTGTATACCATCATGCAGATATTATGGAGCTTTTGGATGTTGTACAGTTACCAGCTAACCTCGCTGTTCTTAAGTGTAAGGGTCACAGCAAGGCTGACACTGTTGACGCGTGGGGAAATAGGGCAGCAGATTTGGCGGCGAAAGGAGCAGCAGGTTACCTGTCACATGTCCACACGCAGCTGATTGTCACGTCAGCACAGGAAATGTCAGACAGTTTTGCTGAGGAAGTAAAGTTGGCACAGCAGGCTGCTGCGTCGCAGGAGATAACTGTGTGGAAGGATAGAGGTGCGATTTTTTCTGATGGCTTTTGGCGTGGGCCTGATGGCCGTTTGGTTTTACCTGCCGCGTTGAAACCCACCCTTTTTCAGGAGGCTCATGGTGCGGCACATGTGTCATACACTCAGATGAAACGTAATCTTTGTTTTTGGTGGCATCCCTTCCTGCCACATTTAATTAAGCGTTTTTTGAGTGAATGTGTGGTGTGTGGTCAATTTAATCCTAAGCCTACTATCAAGCCAGAAATGGGCGCCTTCCAAGACTTGTGCAGACCTGGCGAGGAGGTCGTTATCGACTATACAGATATGGTGACCCCTGTTAGAGGTTTCCGTTACCTGTTAGTGATGATTGATCCACTGACCTCGTGGGTTTCAGCTTTTCCTGCTAGACGGGAGGATGCTCAGACAGTGGTGAAATCTTTGATTAACCACTGGATTCCGTGCCATGGCTTTCCGACTACGATCAGGTCTGACAATGGCACACATTTTAAAAATAAACATCTCCGATAGGTTGAGGAACAGATCCCACAAGTTCGGCACTGTTTACCATCCGCAATCTCAGGGCGTCATCGAGCGGTCTAATTCAACTTTAAAGTTAAAGCTGGCGAAGATTTCAGCTCAGACGGGACTTAATTGGTTTGATGCACTCCCCATTGCTTTGATGAACATGAGATCATCTGTCTGTAGAACAAAAGGTCTCACTCCTTATGAGATGTTAACCGGCCGAATTTTTCCTGGTCCGTGGGCGGGCAGAGAACCACAGGTTTCACCGCACCCTGACCCGGACCCTCGCAGTGATCATCAGCAGCTGAAGGGCCTCGTCTCCTCCTTCCTTCCGGCTCCCCGTGACGTGCAGGGACCTGCGGTGTCTCCTTCCGAGGCTGGGCGTGTTTGGCTAAGGGTGTATAAAAGAAAGTGGCAGGAGCCAAGGTGGTCTGGCCCGTTCCAGGTTGCTGCTCGTACAACCCATGCTGTTCAGCTACGGGAAAAGGGTTCTACTTGGTTTCACTGGTCTCAGTGTGCTCCGGCCCCCGACCCCCCTCCTGTCCCTCACGCTGCAGCAGCTCTCTGCTGACCTGGGAGAATCTCTTTGCAGTGGGTGGTGTCGGTTCTGACTAGGCGGTGTCGACTGCCGAAGCCAGGAGGCGGGGCCTGGCCCACCCAGAAGATTGGTTGAAGTTGCTGTAATCATCCAGTGTAATCTATATGTGCAAAAAATTGGGCGAGATAAGCAATTTGGACTTGCTTTTCTCGAAGAGGGATTATACCGAAGAGAAAAGATCGCAAGAAATCAAACACATTTCACAGCAGGTTTTGACCACCTCACAATCGGTGGGGGAAGCTATTGGAGGCGGGGCCTGTCTGTGCATTTGTGTTTATTGGGGGAAATGTTCAGTTAATGAAGTAACTGTCATTTCAGTGAGGGCGATCTGCATAAAAGACAGTAACATTGGGAAAAATAAAGAGTCCACTGTACTGAATCATTTCATCACTCTGGTAGCCGCCTGCTGCCAGAGAAATAAACAAGAGCGAAGACTAGAGAACAAAATAATAAAGACTGAACACTTATTAATCATTTTTCTTGTATTTTACAGGTTGTTTAACCAATTTTTATTTACAGGTGCAGATTGTTAGACACTGCCTAAGAGGGTGTCAAAGAATTTTTAAGTAGTTAATTTGTAGGATTTTTTCTTAATATTCAGTTTTTACGGTTTTATAAAACTTTTTAGTAAAAAGCTAAAATATTTTAAGGGGTGTTTAAAGTATAATCAGGTTGACTGACTACTAATTTTTGTTTTACTTATTCTTTTTTCATTATGATGTGGTTTTTGTAGGATGCTTTTGGGGTTGGTGACAATTGCTAGAGTTTGCTTTTTACTAAAAGAATATTGAGAATTAGGTTAAAACATAAAAACAATAATAATAAATTAGAAAAAAAATATTGCTTAAAGGTAAAGATAAAAAAAACAAAAACAGACACTCTTCTCATTTTGAATAATCATGTTAGAAAGAGGGACGATTTGTTAAATAATATGTTTGGTAAATGGAAGACTCTGGCAATGTCTATAATGGTTTCTTTAGCAGTATTTGTGTCAACTATGGTGTTATGTGGATGTTGCTGTATTCCTTGTATACGTTCATTGCTCACAAAGTGTATTGAAAAAGCTGTTGGTGATAATATGCAAGGTCAATATCTGTTACTCCCTCACATGGAGCCTGAAGGAGAAGTACAGAGGAGTGATCAACCTATTTGAAAAATAGATTGAAAGAGGGATTTGTTGTATTCTACTTTTTTGGGGCTATTTTTTATTATGCAGTACATATGTTTTAACTATATCTTTTTTTAAGCGTTTAGAAGTAATAGGCCTGTTTATATTATTCAGGGTAGTAAAACATGACTCTTTACCAGTATTTTATGGGGTTAAGGTTTTAAGTAAATAAACTCTTGCGTAAAGATATGAACTGAAAGCAGGGAGGATCGGTTATAACTCTAGTTCATGGTACGGTCAGGAGAAAATGTATGACCTGTCAAGATGTGGAAGGAGGAGAGAGGAGTCATGTGATATGTTCTTTGTTCTTCTGTAATAAAAATGGTACACCCTTGTAGAGAAGCGAGTCAGATCTTTTCTGGCTCCCATCTGCAGGTGCGTCCACTGTGAAACAGATATCTGTTTGTGTGTGTTGTTTTACTCTCTGTCTCTCAGTTCTGGGTCTTATTTTGAAACAGTTCCCGCCGGGGTTTTGGAGTTCGGCGCCCCCACCTCTCTGAGTAGAAAGTGAGTTGCAGAGCATATTATGGTACGAAGCCGACACTACGTACCATCACCCAGCCGACCTGAGGTCCCGGCTGCACGGGTTCTGTTGGAGGACGGCTAGGAGGTTCTGTCCTTGTTGGCCCCGCGCTGGCTAATGGGCATAGGCTATCTGCTGGTTTTTCCACAGCACGGAGCCGCGCATCTAATTCCGATACCTTCGCCTTTCAGGTCCGCCAGAGAACATACATTTTTACCAGCCTTGGGGAGTTGCACTGCATCACTATCACTGTCACATGACCAAGCAAAAACCACATCCCTAACCCCCTCCCCACCCCCTCCAAAAACCGAAGCACAATGGAAATAAACATCAGTTGTAAGCTCAGTTTTACTTATCTGAATGATACCGCTATATTTTAAAAAATGATCAACATAGGCCAATATCGATGTTGATGCCGATATATCGTGCACTGTGAAACATTGTGAACTCTGAGGATTTTGTCTTTGTTTAAATTTAGTACAACTCTGTTTTTACTCTCACAAACACTAAGGGATGTCCCCACCTGTTAATATAAATACTTATTGACCTAAAATTCATATCAGCAGAACAAAGCTTTACAAAACACACATCAGCCATCATCTTTAAAAAACAACAGATAGACCTAGTCACAGAGAAAAGTGTCAGAAAAAAGAAGCAGTACATACCTCTGCATCACTATTAGTCTCTGAATTCATTGCCAGAATATCCAATAAAGAAGCGATAAAATACTTGTGTTTCACCACTCAGAAACTTGAAACAGAGCCCAAATGACTCCTCTGAGAAAGAAACTCCTTTAGTTTTGAGGAACTCAGCCTCAAAAAAGCTGATCTACTTCTCTCGCCTCAGTCAGTCACGGCAACTGATACTTTCTTACACCCCACTGCCATCACGCTCAGTCTGGGGCCACTTTTCCCCAGACAGGTACAGCTTAAGTCTCTGCTCCTCTAAATCTCAAACGTTTCCAGAGCTCCACCCTGCTGTCCTGTTTTGTCCAATCTTGTGGTCATATGCAGACGAGTGGAAGCAGGTCATGCGTGAGCAGCCATCCTCCATTGAGAGGAGCCCCATCATTGGGATCCACCCCTTTAATACCTCTATTCTATACCTAAACTATATTTATAGCACTAGCATATACTTATAGATTGAAAAAAAGAACAATTTATGGCTGAAAGGGTGATAGAATACCTTTAACAATTTAGAATGAAAAATAGTTAAAGAAACAAGTTGAGCAGTAAATTGAGTGTGAACTGAACTGATTGACACATTCAACTCAGAGCTCCCAGCTGGCAGTACCAGGGCCAGAACAGGACAAGATGTGTGCCTTTGTGTGTGTCCATGGAGGTCTAGATAGGTGGCTTGTTGCCTTTATACAACAAATCATCCTTTTTATCTAATGCACACTTTCTTTCACTTACACACAGAGACACACATGCACATGTAAGTGGGCCAGAGCACTAAGCTTCTCTAATAATCTTGATAAATATTTTAGCTTTCAAAGTCTTGTAAAATGAACTAGAACTTTGAGAATTAGGATGTTATGATTAAACCACAATGAGTTTATGAGTCAAGTATATATATATATATATATATATATATATATATATATATATATATATATATATATATATATATATATATATATATATATATATATATATAAACCTAATGCCAGTGGAATATATATCTGCAGAAGTGTGTTTCTTGATTTAACAGATCATAACAGTCCCAGCGATGCAGCGCATACTTGGAAACAATGAAATATATGTAGTTAAAAACCCCAGTCTGTGTCTGGGGTCAGATTTAATCTCATCCACTGCAAAGGATAAACAAAGGCTAAATTCAGCTGAGAATTCATTTTCTGCTTGTGGGAGGAGAACTAAACGTTACACGATCCCAATCTTAATAGTTCTCCACTCAAGACTGCCAACTTATACTACAGTAATGGGTACCATAAGTAGTAGTAGACCAAAAGCAACACAAATAGCATCAGGTCAAAATACCACACAGTAGGCAAATCCCAGATTTAAATGTTTTAGAGTTGGTCTGGATCAGAGGGTGAAGAAATGGCATAGGCCAACAGGCAAGAGGACATTACTTCCTCTAAGGAAAGATTGTGTCTGGGGAGAGGGCTGCTGCTCTGCTTTAATCTTCTCTGGCTGGATCGCATCATGACAGTGATTACTATGGACTGTCTAAAAGGGCTGACAGAGCCCAAGGGATGGATGGGTTAGGTTAGACAGGCTGCATGCCTGCACTAACCCGTCTGCAGGCCTGAACCTAAACACGAAGAACATGAACACACAAAAACAAAGATATCAAAAAGCCATCATAACAGATAATCGGATCAGAAATGTCCTGTTACTGCAATTTATACGGCAACACAGGGTCGCAGGAAAACATGTAATTGAGATACTATGATTGAAATATGGATAATATTTCAAAGTCATTTTCCTGGGTTTTTTATCACATCATGCACCACTTTTTCAGCGCTTCATCATCTTGACCAAATAAAATATACATCAAGTGAGAGCACTGAGGACAAGTAAAGTCAATCCAACAGAATGCCTGCAGAATTTGCATGCATGACACATGAGATATAACATCCAATCAAATATTGCATCCAAGGAGTTCTCTACGATTGCAGTATTGCAGACCAACTGTGGTTCAATAAATTGTGCAGCTTTACTGCAAAATAGTCTCTATTGAGGTCAGTTGGACTAGATTGAGGTTTATTGATATTTAGATCTAAAATAAAAATATAAAAAACAAACAGAGAGGAGGATCACTGTGAAGTTACATGTGCAATCTGCATTCTGTGTTCAGGAACACTGATTTTTGCTGACCCAGCAGCGTGAAGTAGAGGTTGGACAGCGCCACCTGCTGCTTATGACTGTAAAAGGCTTTACGGTCTTGCAGATGCTCGGTGAAGTCATACATAATGGATAATGTCATAATGTTATGTATATCTATGTGCCTAGGCTTCTTTTATCATTCTGCATGAATGATCCTAGAGAGGAAAAACTGTCAATGCTGCTCAAGTAAGACAGGAAATGTTTAATGTTTACTTAGAGACTTTGAATATAATGTTTGTTTTCTTATGGTGTCAGCTGTCGTTGATGAAACCTAACAAAACTGTGACCCGAGTATACGCTGCTTACACACTTTGAAGCAGATCCTGCCATCTCTGCAGGAACATAAATATTGTCCCACAATGGTGAGGAACCAGGAGCTGCTGGATTTGCTGAACTTACACTTCCCCCTCTATTCAATTAAGGATCTTTATCTGACGCCAAGAGATTCCTGTTGGAAAGGAGCTGAAGTAGTTTCTCACTTTGTTTTTTTTATCCCCCTAAAAAGCGGAGTACTAAAACAAAGGTTCATGTAGCTCTTGCAAGGAGGAGTTTCCACTGGAAGACTTAAAGAAACGGAAAGGCTCTCCCTGATCTCAAGCAAGGAATGCCATTGTTCAGTTTACTTCAGCCATAGAACATACTACTCATAGCCGGAATATCTCATCATAGTCTACTCTAAGCACTTTGCAAAAGTTTGCACACCCCTTGATATTTTTACATTGTCTCGCATAACCACAAACATCAATTTTATAGGGATTTTATGCGATAGGGAAACAATGAGGTTAGAGGAAAATTATACCGTTTTTAAATATACACGCATTTGAATTGAGATTCTCTGATTCAATACTTTGTGGAACACATATTGCTGCAATTATACCTACATGTCATTTTGACATGTGTCTACCAGCTTTGCAGAGCTCAGTCAGATTGGATGAAGAGGACATTCAAACATATTCTAAGTCTCCTCAGAAATTCTCAGTTGGATTAAAGTAGTTATGGATTTGACTAGACCATTCCATCACATTTGATCTGAAGGTCGTTGTCCTGCCTAATAATGAACCTCCTCCCCAGTCTCAAGTCCTTCTCAGCCTCTAACAGGTTCTCTTTCACCTTCCTTGTTCCTGCTGAAGTAAAGTATCACCACCATCTTTCAGAGTGGGAATGTTGAGTTCAGTGAGATGCACAGTCGGAATTTTCTGCAGCACACAGGATTTTACATGTATGACAAAAACTACAAGTTGGTGATTTGATCAGAGCACCATCCTCCACATGTTTGCTATGTCCCCTACATTACTTGTGGCAAAGTATTTATGTCTTTCTTTCAACAATGACTTGTTTTCCACTCTTCAATAAATCCCAGCTTCATTCTGCATCACTAGTAGTTGTGTTGACAGAGTCTTCCACCTGAGCTGTGGAGCTCCTCCAGAGTTCTCCGCGCCCAGCCAGTCAGTTTAGAGCAGTGATTTTTTCAATTATTTTCTGTCATGGCCCCTCTAGGGAACATACATTTTTTTCACACACACCCCCCGAATTTAAATACTATTGAGAACCTGATAATTAATTAATTATCTGTACAAACCACTGGCACCAGCATTCTGCATGCAATCTTCTGATTATCGAAACAGATTATTTAAGATAAGCTGCAACAACTTCAATTTTAAGTTGCTGCAGCTTATTTTATTGTTTTAAGTCTTAAATAATTTCCAAGTTCAGTTTATTAACTCAATGTATGGAATTAGATTTGTGCCAAAATGATCAAGGTCAAACAAAAATTAAGAAATTGAGAGAAAAAAACATTACTGAAAGAAGAAAAAAGTTGTTTGAAAAGTAAAACTTACTATCGGCAATCAACTTCTTAGAGCAAAAGTATAAAGTCTTTGTCTTTTTTTTGTTTGTCAGTATGTATTTTTTGTTATCAGTTTCATTCTCGCTGATCAGATCTTTGCTCTCGCCAGTCTTTGCGGTTACGCTCCCTGACTTTTTGTTTGCGCTTACCTATGGCCAATTAGCAAGATTATTAACAGAAACTGGAATAACACACATTTACATGGAACCATTAATGACTTTGTAAAGATGATGCACACGCAAAGGACTCCCTGTCCTGTATACTAGCCCTTTGGCTACTTTAACAGTCCATACAGATAGCTAGTTATCTAACTTCCAGTTAAAGCCAGCTTATAAAGTATCGCTTGGCTTTTTTTAAAGAGTTAAACTCAGATTCCCGAAGAAAAGATCTAATATATGAGCAATATTAACTTTAGGTCTTCTGCAACATGGCTGGAATCTCCATCTAGCAGACGCTCAGAATCTGCGTCCGCCAAAAGAAAAAAATGCAGTCATGGAAACTACGCAACATCCAGGTCACTGAACTGTCAGTCCAGAAATCACTGTCCAATGAGAAAGGATTTCTTAGAAGCCCCTTCCACCTGAGAGGTTTGTGCCAGAAGCACAGACAAAAAGTCAGGGAGCGTAACTGCAAAGACTGCAGCGAGAACAAAGCTCTGATCAGCAAGAATGAAACAGAGGAAACTGATAACAAAAATACGTACTGAAAAAATACTAACCTTTCTTTTCTGTTTTTTGTTTCCTTTGTTTTTTGATCATTTTGGCACAAATCTTATCAATGCCCATAATTTAATCAAGACTCAGTCTGTGATTCTCAGAAGAGAAAAGGTACAAATAATTCACTGGGATGTGCATTTTTAGACTAAACAGTAACATTCAAAACTTTTTGAAACTGTAAACATTCTATTTTTTTTCTTCAAAATTCCACTTTTCCATTTTTATTTTTCTGAATTCCCCTTTTACCATTCTGACCATATTTATTAACCCAAAGGGGTGAAACCACAGTGTGAATGGAAATAATTTTACAAATCAATAGTAATCAATAATCAATATAAAGAGATACACACTTACTGTTATTAGCAAATATTTTCACAAATATAACAGTGCTGTGGTTCCATCATTTCCCTGTAATTTTTAAAGAATTAAACATTATGTGCAAGACAAAGAATCTCTTTTTTACATTTTATAAAATAAAAAAAATCTCCCTTCCACTGAAATACAGGACATGTCAGTGCTTTAGTGTTTAGCTCTCATGTTCCTGCAGCCTGTGAGCTGACAGAAATTATAGAAGAGTTATTCTCCCCTTTCATAAATATCGCTAGCGCTGACCCTTGCACTAAAGCCTAGTTTATACTTCTCCGTCTGTGGAGGTACAGAGACACGCAGCAAAATTACCCGTCGATGCAAGAGCTCTCCAACAGTCACGCAAGGATGCACGGAGTAGAGCCCAATTTTTCAACTATCCGTCGAACTCAAAGGAACGTGCATGTCTCTGGGCTCCCCTCCGTTCGTCGTTGTGTGCCTGTCGAAGAACCCTTGCGTCGACCGATAGTGGCGCTGAGTGAGACTCAGACGGAGAAGCATAAACTAGGCTTGAGCTTCAAGTTTGTTTGGTTTTTTTCCTGTGTTTTTTTAAGGACGTCTGTGTTTTAATGAGTTTTTTTCCCCGGTACCCACCTAACCAGGAAACAGCAGGTAGAGGAGCTGCAGCTGCCAAAACACTACAGGAACAATGTTTGATTGTGTATTTCATTTTGTTTGTTAAATTACGAGATTCCACTCTACTCCGTCAGTCTGTACACCGGTGTGTCTGTGTGTAACTACTTCTGCTGGGTTGAACAGGCAGCCTGTTGATTAGTTTGAGCACTTCTGCCACCTAGTGACTGGAGGGTTGTTTATCGTTCAACTATGAATAAAGGCAAAAGTCCTCCTGTCTCAAAGCAAAGGTCTATTGTTTTATACCTAACTCAGCTTTAAACCTGTACAACTTTCTCCCTGACCTGCTGTGTTCTTTGGTCTTCATGATGCTGTTGGTTCTCTAATGTCCTCTAACAAACATCTGAGACAGTCACATATCTGGATTTACACTGAGAATGTTTTATTTTTCTTGAATGTCACAATTATTCACTACTTTGTGTTGCTTTGACACATTAATCTAATCAAAATACACTTAATTAGGCCTACGCAATATTAGAAAAACGTATAATAGGTAAACATTCAATAGATAATATTTGTGAATGTAGCTACAACAATATGACTTGCAATAAATAAACCAATGGTGAACAAATGTGCCTTTTTAATTTGGTTTAATACCAAACATGAACGCCTGATAATGAGTAGTCTATTCAGCTACTGGAAAGAAATAAAATGTGACATTTCCATCCAAACTAAGTTTTATTGAAACAGTTGTTTCACGTAAATAAATATTGCAGGCATAGAGAATCTGAATAGATGATGTTCAGTAATTTGCTAACCCTATTTGCACTCCGGGCATTTCTTCACCGTATCCATGTTGCATACAGTGTTACGTCAGTACCAGTCGGTGTGCGATACATTGTAAGGCCCTAGTATAAATACTTTTGCAATCTACAGCAGTTGTATTCAGTTGACATGTTTATCTTTGGGTTAAACAGGCTTTATGTACTCAAACCTAAAAGAACTCAATCCAGCCGGCAGAGAGTTTGATTTCCAGCCGGCTGAAAATATGTTTCAGGATCACTTGAGCAAGAGGAGTTTTTTTCCATTTGGTTAATTAATGTTGAGAGGGCAATGTAACGGAGAATCTAACGGTAAATAGCAGAGAATAAGGAGTGTGTTTGTTTATTTTAGCATCATGAAAAATCTGAGCTGCATCATTAGCAGTAGCATGAAAGGTATAGACTGTATAAATGGAGAAATACCCGATTTAAATAAATAGCAGATCTAGAGCTTATGAATCAACACACAACCAAATTAAGCTTCAAAAGCAGCAACTAAAATCCGGTCTTCCCATGAACTGTGTAACTAGTGGTACCCTTTATTTTACAACCTTTGGCAGAGACCTGGAGATTTTAATGAGTCGCACTGTTTATTCTCAGTCATTATCTAGAATGGGAACCAGAAACAGACTCCCAGATATCAGAACAAACCACTGCTGAATCATGAAGAAACCACATGGCAAACTGTATGACCAGTGGGGAGAAAACGGCTGGGGAATATTTCTTTGGACTGGTACGCAGTCAAGCAAACACCTGTGAGACAAAAGGCGACTAACAACAACCCCCCATCTGCTGGGTGGTGCACTCTGTTTGCCCTGGTGAAAGGAAGTCAGAGGGATGGTGTGTGGCCCTCCTGTTGCTGCTACAGAAAATTCCAGTCTGTCTAGCTCCCACATTACACGAACACAAAACCCCTTCGTGTGATTTTTGGCTCCTGCTGAGTCACAACACTGCTGAGGGCTGAAGTGGGAGCCCCAGTTCTGCAGAAACACAGCTGCATTGTGTCTGCAAAAAATTCAATAGGAGAAATTGCATCAATGTCTGTACTGAGGGTCCTGTATTGGCGACGGTGGCAGCTTGATGGAAACAAAGTAGTAAAGCTATTCTGAGATGCAGCACTTTGTCAACAATAACAAAGAAAACTATAACCTAACTGATCAGACGTGTTGGTGGACTGAATCTAGTTTCATAATGTGCAATAGTAACATTTGATAAACAACATGAAAAGTTAGTTTTTTAATAAGGTTCTGCACTTCATTGACAGAAATCAAGCAGAATAGGCAGATGTAAACAGGATAACAGGGTGTAGTAGTAGAGACTTCATTACCAAAAACGAAATACTTCAGAATAGTTACTGAGGCTGTAAATAAAGTTTTTTTCCCCTAAATTCAAGCAATCTCTATTATTGTAGGATTAGAGTAGGTTTAGCAAATGATTTTTAGTGGATTTTGTGGAACATTAACATGCGCACACATCGCAGGTCTGCAGGGAGGCAATGATAATCTCATCAAGTTTAAATTATGGATTTAAGATTCAGTACAAGATACAATTCAGGACATTTTGAAAAGCCAAGTAAAGACCATCTAATTCGAGTTTGATCAACTGAATGAACCATTTTTGATTCAGGTTAGGTTCCTGGCAGAGCTACACTTAACAGAAAATTGAGAGAATGAAAATCTGTCTGTCATTTCTGAAGACAGCCCAACCATTTCTAATGTACTGCAGCCTGAAAAACAGGATCTAGCTCAATATAAGCTTAAAGTTAAACCGTTGCAATTGCATAATTTTTCCTGAGAAGAGAATCAATGAGAAAGATTTGTTTTGCTTTTATTTTTCTATATTGTTTCATGTTGAAATAAAAAGAAAAACATGAGTAATTCTACTATTGAAATATTCTATGCCCCCAACATTGAAATACACAAAACCTGTGGTGTAAAGTCCTAATTATAAAATTCTTTCTATTATTTTAAACTGCAATATGAATTTTTTTAAATAAAAGTTAAATGTGCATTAATTTGTTAAAAAGGAGGTCTAACAATGAACCTTTAAATAATTCACACCAAAGCCATAGAAGTGGCTGGTTGGTAAACATTTGCACTTTCACACAATTTTTCACACAAGACGTGTTTCTTAAAGTGAGAACCAGCCAGATATTTTAGTTTCAAAGCCTGAACATGTGAAAATCGTACTGTGTAAACTACTTTACAAAAGAAAGCACACTTCTGGTGACCCAAGCCAAAGCAATCAGTACTAGATCAAGTGGAGCAGCATTTAGCCAATCAAATTATGTTCCTTTGATCATATGACAGCATGTGCGTTGGGCTGAGCCAGAGGTCTGCCTCCTAACAGTTAGCTGTAATCCAATGCACTGGTGTCATGTGACCAAAGGAGCATAATTTGATTGGCTAAAAGCCGTTCAACTTGATCTGGTCACCACATTTGCTGGTAAACTTTTGAAGGTGAAATTCTTGCTGGCGAACTTAAAGTAAAAAAAAAAAAAAATGAAGTACAGAATTGCACAGGATAGAAAATCAATATTAATAGTTCAATGTATATTCATGTATTTTTCTTCCATACTGGAGGAGAGGCAGAGAACCAAAGCTCAGGTGGGAACTACGAGTTATGCACTCTACAAATCAGGTATTTTTCAAGAACTGGCCAGGGGAAAAAGTCATCTTTAAAAAATGTCCCAAAGAAGCTCTGATTTACAACTGGTCACCGATCATGCAGGGGAAACAGCAAATGTCAAAGAAGATACTCTGGTCAGATGAAACCAAAATGCAACTTTTTCAAAATGCACATGCAAAAAGTTGTGTGTTGCAGAAAACTAGAAGTGTCTGTGAACACACCTTCTACAAGGTAAAACGTAGTTGTGGAAGCATCCTGCTGAGGTGATACTTTCCTTCAGCAGAGATAGGAAAGAGGCAGAGGTTCACCTTCCAGCAGGACAAGGACCCAAAACATACGGCCAAAGAAACAATTTAACAGTTTATACCTACATCCAATTGAGAATCTGTGAAAAGATTTGAAAATTGAGGTGAACAGATCCAACCTGACAGAGCTCAGGCTAGTTTGTAAAGATGAGTTGCCAAAACATTCAGTAGATGTGCAAAGCTGGCAGGTATATTACAGACCTGCAGCTGTAATTGCAACGCATGTCAACTAACTGCTGTGAATACAAATGCATGCCACGCTTTTCTGATCTTTTTTGTGCAAAATATCAAGTCATTTTCAGCTCAATTCAGTTTATTCATAAAATGTCGATTTGAAACAAATGTTTTCACATGAAAACCACCCCAAAAATAATTTGAGGTTTTTGGTTGCAACATTATCATTTACTTATTTTGTTCGAAGCGTATGAATACTTCTACAGGGCACTTTACTTGACTTGTCCAGGCTCCACTCAATGCTACACATAATTGTCCCCTTCCTCCTCTTTTTTCCATCTGGTACCCTCCTCCCTTGTGATCTAATCTTGATGCCCAAACATAAACACACGCAAAGTCCTGAATGCACAACACAAGTACAAATGAGACGCCTTGCCAACCGACTCATATGATGCAGTGACAGTAGCACATACAGCTCAACCGTATGCTGTACAAACGAACAAGCACGTCCTCGCTCATACACGAGATTCTGTTTGACTAATGTCTCATGACCCTACTGTGTACCTGCCCTCCATGAGGTAAAAAAGCCCCTGCACTTCCAACCCCACAAAGCCAATGTAAACTGCAGGTAGAGCAGATTGTAAGCAAAGTCATTAGCATTGGTTCCGAGGACACAGCCCAGGAAATAACAAAAAAGGCACAAACAGGGAGAGGTTACCAGACGCAGAGGGCATGTGTCGTGCTGCTGAATCTACGGTATTTCACTTCTCATCACAACGCAGATTACACGCTTCACTCACCATACCGCAGATGGCCAGGACACACGCATTCACAAGTCAGCAGAGGATGCCAACCAGCCGTGAGCTGCTCCAGCTCTGTGTGCCGATAGACTGTTTCTTTGCTTTCAGCTCCAGTGTATTAACACACAGTCATAGTCGTGTGAGCTGCACCTAAAACTGTGCCTGAGCAGTGGTGACACAGCTAAACGGCAGAGATAACAGAAGAAGGAAGAGCAGACACTGGCTATAGTCTAATTGATATGAAGAAAGGGCAGAAGAGGCTTTCAGTTTTCATGACTTCTTTTCACACCAAAAAAAATTCAAACTAGAGAAGTAATAATAATTACTATTCATAAAGAAGATCAATGATACTAGATACCAGCTCCATGTGAATCACTTTATTCCATCACAACGTTATGCAGCAAAGTCATTGTACTAAAGACAGTAGGGCAACAAGAGAGCCGATACTTTGAATCAGATTCACACAATCTTTCTAGAGGTGCACCGATTTCCTGTTCTCTATGAGGTCTCACCTGCTGTCTCTGATTTAGTCTACTTCTGATTCTTTTTTCCTAGATTTATGACATATAAGAGAGAAAAATAATGTGCTGCAGTTCTTTGACAGAGGTAATAACATTAGATCCCACAGAAAAGAGAAGGAATACTCAAATAACTTATGTGCATCCAGGGTTTTTCTTAGGTCAAAAAAGGTCAGAGGTGTTACAAACTGTTGCACGCGTGATCGGCAAGCTACGATTGTAGCCACAGCTGCCCTGGGGCAGCCTGACAGAAGCGAGGCTGCCATATCGTGCCATCGGCCCCTCTGGCCAATAGTAGGCGGGTAGGGGAAGAGTCTTGCCCAAGGACACAAGGACATGTAGCAGGTAGAAGCACGAATCGAACCCATGATTTCTGGGTCATAGGCCGACAACTCTACCACTGAGCTACAGCCGCCCTAGAATAAAGGCAGCTTGTGCAGCTTTATTTATTTACTTAATTAGGCTAGCAAAGTTGCACAGGTTGACTAATACTTGAACAATCGTGCAGGTTGCACTTATTAAATTATAAAGGCTCCTGGATTCACATGTCGACGTGTGATGACTTGTATTGGGAGATTAGGAAATTAAAATCAAAATCTGCCTTTTCCCAAAGCATCACAGGGCACCAAATAGGCTAAGAGTTGAGCGGACAGGAGCTGGAGTCAGTGAATTAGTCAGTGGAGCGGATTGGTGAAAAATTCCTAAAGGTTCCTCAATAAAGGAGGGGCATTTTAAGTCTGCCTTTTGTTTTGTATATGACTGCTTATATGCCGTAGCAGCCTAAGAATCAGCCTTATAGTTTGAAATACCCTCGACTTGACTCGTCCTGTTGGCCTACTTCCCTCAGACCCTCGTCGCCTTCTTAACTTTCCTTCTCAGTTTTGACAAACGAAACATAATTTCAGAGTGAAAACATTGCAATTCAACTAGCCTACACATTGCATGTCTAGCTTTCACCTGTCTGGGTTCTCCTCCTCCCGCAGTCTCTTACTAAAAAGTCTGTAATTTTCGCCATATCTGTAAAACGTAGGCTATTAGTTCACACTGGTAGGCCCAACGTATTTTGTCAGTTAATATTAGAATAGAGCTAATGGCTATGCTTGGTTGTAGAGGAGACTTACCCGTTTCATTTAAACCGTTTAGTGAAATTGGAGAATTTCTCTGTTGGGTGACTTAATGCAGGGCCATGAACTGATTTCAAAACAGCGCCTGCTGCGTTTGTATAAAGTAAATCCGGTTAAATCCTGACCATTGATCGCATAGACCCGACAGAAGGCGCTGAAAGTATTTATTTATTTACATCCCCATCGTGAGCCGGTGGCCGCAATAAATTAGACAGTGGTGGCCGCCTCTGAGATCCCTATGTAGGAAAATCCCTGGCATCAAAGTGCATGCTGTTGGCTTACTACTTCTTCACTTTCGTCTTTTACCTTCAGGGGTCGCCACAGCATAGCATCGGTCTCCATTTAGTGCCATCATCTGCATCCTCTACATTCACACCAACTAACTTTATGTCCTCTTTTACCACATCCATAAATCTCCTTTTTGGTCTTCCTCTCAGCTTCCTGCCTGGTGGCTCCAACCTCAGCATCCTTCTACTGATACAATCATCGTCTCTCCTCTGAACATCTCCAAACCATCTCAGTCTGGCCTCTCTGACTTCATCTCCAAAACATCGAACATTACCTGTCCCTATGATGTACTCATTCCTGATCCTATCCATCCTCGTCACTCCCAAAGAACCTTAACATCTTAGGCTCTTGCAACCTCCAGTTCTGTCTTTTGGCTTAAACTACAGCGAAAATAGTTAGAGTTTCTGCTTTTAATGATTTTACTGAGTATATAAAAATAAATAAATAAATCTTAGCATTCGACCTTTAGATCGTTGGAAATTGATTGTATCCCAATATTTAGCCGAATGATTGGTGTATCTCAAATTCTTATGTGAAAGTCAAATATTTTTTTCTGCGTTAATTATAAAGAGGTCATTTAAGGTGTGTTGGCTTCTTTTATAATACTGTAGCTACTAATAATAAGCAAAGCAAATTCCTTTAAACTGGGCAACATTGAAGAAGAAGATTTTGGATTTCAAATATTAATTGTATACGAGTACTAAATATGATAGGAGTCAAACGTATTCTGGTAAGGTTTGCAGATTTAAAAACCCTTGAGTTACAGTAATCAGGCATTATCAGGAAGTTACCCTTATTATTTAAGTAGCTGATCTAGAAATTGTAACTATCATCTGCTGCTGTTTATCAGGACATATTTAAAAGTGAAAACAACTCTAATTAGATCCAAATAATATAGAACTTAAAATGAGCTTTTGGATCATGACAGGTTTTTAATAGCCTACAGCAGTATAAATAATGAGTACACAAGAACAGCAAATACATCCGGCCAATACTGAGTTTGGCACTCACTCCGACACGTTGAACAACACCAGGAGCCAATTCTGTTTGGGACTGGGCCATGTTGTTTAGCCAACTTTCTTAGAGGTAAACATTTTCCTTTTAAATCACTGGATATTTCTCATGTGACAGGAAACTGGGCATCCCTTTAGAGTTTCAAGTTAAAACGAATTCTGATTTGACAGAATAGGTTTTAATACATGTTTATTTTCTACTGAGAGAGCTAAAAAAAAAAAACAGGGATGAACTTGAATGTGATTGCCTTTGGTCTTGGCAGCTGCAGGGACCAGCAGGCTCTGGGGCCATCATGGCACAAAGTGACAGTGATGTGGAGAGAAGGATGTGAGTGAGGGCACACTAACCCAACGATGAGAAGGACGCAGGGAAAATGTTTGTAAGCATCAAATAGAAAAAAAAAATCTGACAACATTGCAGAATAAAAACATCCTACAACCATCAGTGGGGAAGGTTGTTTTATCTTTAGTTTGCTTTAATCTAACCCTTTTAAGTTTTTCCCCCAAAAAACAAAAAATCATCAGGTTTCAGAAAGTGTAACTTATTTACAAGAAGAGACATAAACGGCCTATGTTTTTGTAAAAGAAAGTGGTCAAACTGGAAAACCCTAATGTCAAGTACAACAAGATGTTGATGAAAATAAAAACCACCAATCTGCTTTAGAACTGAATATTTCAGGGCTGGATGTAAACGGTGGATCCTAATCGGATCCTGACTGGATGTCAGTGACTTTGGCAGAATTACTTTAGCTTCATACAAGCCATCTGGAACTAAGGAATAAGAGCTCCTGTGTTTGATTTAAAGCGTGTGTCTTTGAGTGAAGCTAAAAACCCAAGATGTGTTTTCACTGACGCTCCTGTGTCTATTTATCTATCTGAGTGAACTGACACATTGCTGAGAAAACCGCCATCCTCCAGCCAGCAGCTGCGCTGGGCTACTGACAACAAACTTGAGCCACATGTGTGATGTACAGAAAACCAAAACCATTATACAACACAGGTACAAGAAAAAATACAATGAACCTGACAGTGGAAATCTTTACACATAAACGGTGTCTGTGAAAGTCTGGTGGGAAGTTTAGGAATAACAGATGTATTTACAACAGATATAATAATTCAAGTAAATATCAAACTGGATTTTGAAAAGGTGAGACAAGAAACAAAAAGTACTGATATGAGAGACATCAGGTGTTCATGATAACACCATGGGGAGCTTTGCTCTCAGCATATGACAAACTTAGTAAAGTGTCAGTTTCTACCCAATCTTCTAATTTTCTTTACAATGAACAGACTTTGTCACCTACAAAAGCTTTGTTTTTCCCAACAACAGTCACTCTGCCAACATTGATTGTAGAGCATTGGTGGGCCACATTTCTGTCACGTATCCTCAACATTTTACATGTTCCTACTAATTACTAAACATACCAATTCAAGCATAAGGAGGAACATTTATTATTAAGATTTTGGCCCTTTCCAACAAGTTTGGCTAGGACTGGACGATATGGACCAAAAGTTATATCTCCATATTTTTCAGCTACAATCCAATTTTCGATATACATCTAGGTATTTTTCTTCCCAAAAAGTATTGACAAAAAAGCAATTCAGAATCTATGCTACATGTCTCAAATGTCACACAAGCACTTTTATTGAGATACAGCTGTAGATGTACATCAGAAACAGTTTCAAAATAGTTATAGCCTTGCTATTAAAAGTATTGTTTTGGGCAAGGGTGGGCTGGTGTTGAAATTCAGCCCGGGATTCTGGAGCTGAGGCCAAAAAGACGAAATTGATAGAGAATATGGTGTTTTTGTGTTTGTTTTTGGTACTTTGTAAAAAATAAGTAGGGCATGTTTAGTATGCATCAAACATTGGTTGCCAACTGCCATTAAATAGAAGTTTATGGCTTGTGGCAAAAATTGTCTGTGTTTTTTGTTATAAGTCTTAAATGTCCTATGTTATTGAACTCACCATACATTTTGAACATTCCTTGACTGCACCACAGGTGTGCGATGCAGCTTAGTACAGACAAGCTTCTGCCTTTGTTGTGAAGGGTTCTGAAAATTCGAGAGGGGAGCTTGCAAAAGGATGACAACTAATAAGTGTACCGGGACTCTGTGAGAACATTCTCAGCGGTCGGAGAAGTGGTAGAACTCTAAAGAGCTATTTTTAGAAGTGGTAGTACCGGGTACCATTGCATACCGGTTCACTTAAAGCAGTGCTAACCAGCAGCTCCTCTTCAACACTCTTCCTTGTGCCTTTGTCTGTCAACATGCTGCTGTGGGGTTGTGGTGAGATTCACGTTCAGGGAGGACGGGAGGTGTAGCAAGGTGAAGTAACACGAGAGGCTGATGGAAGGCAGAAAACTACCTGGTTTATTTATATCGGTATAAACGATATTGGGTCTTTCTTGTATTGTATATGATAAAAATTGCGATATTTAAAAAAAACCTCAAGATAGTGTCAAAGCTTCATAATGGTCAGGGGCTTTTCTTTCTCAGTTTTTGCACACTTAAAAATGCAGAATTGAATGAAGATATTAAATTTTTTTAAGCCATCCATTTTCACCAGGAGGGTTTTGTGCCCATCTCCAACAGTCAGAGAGAAAGAGGTGGTGAATATCCTGGACAGTCCATCACAGACATTCACACACACAGTCAGACCTAAGGGCATATTAAAGGTTCCATTTAACCCAACATGCATGTTTTTGGACTGTAGGTTGAAGCAGGAGAAACTCAGGTCTGAATGGGGAGAGCATGCAAACTCCATGTAGAAAGGTATCTGCAGAGATTCAAACCCAGTACCTTCTGTGCAAACCGCTGCATCACAGGCCTTTACACGATCCATTCAGACTAAATAACTATGTCAAAGTTAATAGTGAACTGAAAAAACATTTGATTTGCCATCATGTGCTACATTAATTCATTTATTTGTTAGAACAATACAAAACCCTTGTGAAAGCTTTCCCATAATCAATCAATCATTCCTAAGAGTCGCCACACAAATGAGTCCAGAGTTGACATTTTAAACAGTCTTTAGCATCCTATATTGCTGATGAGCATGGTTAGTGTGGATAACATCACAAAATGTGTACTGCCTGTAGTGTATGTCAACTTTTACTCTCAGTACAAGATTTTCAAAAAAATATTTCCAAATCTAGCATACTCCATGATCGAAAAAGTCACATAAGAGAATGGTTTCATTTTTCTATCTGAATTTGCAAGAGCATTTAAAATCCCAAGACTATCCCATGAAAGAAGAACAAAAAGATATGGACAACTGACAGAGGAACATAGACTGGACTACACCTGGGCTAATATTGCTGACTCATCAAAGAACCCCAATCATATTTCAATACACATCATCGCACATGCTTAACCCCACAAAAAAGGTAAGGAGCTACGTTAAGGAAATTAGCCCCTCATTCATTCTGTACATGTTGCTTATCTGCTACTGTAGGAACCCTAACACTCTTTGTGGGAAAGTCCTGAAGTATTCTCTTTTTGGTGCAAGGTAGTAAACACAGATACAAATCTTCCTGTTGATCCAGTGTTGCATCTTCTACTAGATGACTCTAGGTTTACAATGATAGCAAATACATGCAAATTATGGTTTGCATATGTAACCGCAGCAAAAGATCTAGTGGTACAGAGGTGGCCATCTTTCAGTGAAACACTGGTAATACACTTCATGGGATATTTTGCATCTGGAATTATACTCAGCCAGAATTAACCATGCTAATCCTTCTAGAGTTCAAAACTGTGTTATCTTGTGTTGTTTGATAGTCAAGGCGGTAACGGTGGTTTATGTGTTGGTAGGGAGGGTGGGGTTAAATGGGTGGGGCATAGAGTGGTTAATATTTAGGGAGGTGGAGGGTGGGGAGGGGCTCCTAGGAAACTCTGTATGATTGTAATGTGCTATTGTGTGATGTTTCACTTCAACAAATAAAGATTACATTATACTGAAAACAAATTATTTGTCTAAGTGAGTAATAAATTACATTTGAGTTAAGTTTAAACCTTGAGAATTTATTTTTTAACCAACCCTGTAATCGGCTTGTGGCTAATCAACTTTGTATGTGGCTGAATTTGCCGACAAATGAGTCATATTGGTTAATCATTTTATCCTAAGAGAAAGAACCCCGATATGTAGCTTTCCCTGTGGTGAATCAGGTAAAAAGTAGTGGGCTGATGGAAGCAGCAGGAACACTTTTAGCACTTTCTGCAGGATTTTAAGGTTGCTGTAATTAAACCTTTACTAAAGAAACCTTCTCTCTAACAAGGTGATTTAAAGGCCCAGTGTGTAATATTTTTACTATCAAATTCTGCGAATCCTGTTCACAAACATCCTTTTTCATGAATATCTCTCACCAACGTCTATTCTAGGTATTCCTACTAGCTTGAAATTTTGTATTTTTATATTCATAAACTGTGGTCGACCCTCCTGTTAGCTGTTTAGGGATGTACAAGATATAATGCTCAGTGTTTTGCGTCCTCTCATGAAAACACAAATCTTCGCGAAGCGATTCTACGTCTCCCTCTAAATGTTGTGTAGGGGATAGCGGTATCTCTCTCCGTGGCAGCCTGGCTGGTTTGGGGAAATTCTGCTCCTTCCTCTTGGTTAACTTGCCCTGCCTCAACAGCATGTGACACACCTCTGCCTCTCTATGCTCCTCTGCCTGTCTCGATTGACGCTGAATCGGATGATATCGGAGTCCGCTTACAGAGGAGAAAAAAAAAAATTACAGACTGCACTTTTGTATATATCCAAAATGGCAAATAATCAAATAATTAACCTCAAATATATAAAATAAACAAAATATAGTTTGCTTGGTACATTAGCTTTGAGTCATTACAAATTTGCTAGTTGCAGTTAGCCATGAAATACAGCAAACATAATTAACATCATAATAGCTAAGATAAAAAACTATTATTTAACACATATTTAGATAAAATTTAGAAAAGAATACAGATTAAAAGAACGGAGCTGATCACGAGAAACAATACGATATATTGCGATACTATGTATATATGCATACTACACAATATATTGTGATTTAAAACTTAATTTAACTTTATTAAAACTGTCACAGCATTCTAAACACTCCTTCCTGTTTCATACATAACACATCCAGTTTGATTACTAGATCTAGTTGATCCACTGGAACAAGTAGGTGGAAACAGTCACCAACTAGAGGTCATACTTTTAATTTTACTACAAAAATCACTGTCATCATTAATGGTCACATCCTAAAAAAATAAAAATGTGAATATTGATACAACATTGGGACATAAACTATTGCAATTTATATTGGTGTATGAATATTTTCTTACATCCCTAATATATATGCTTGCAATTGGTAAAATCATCAGACAGCATGGGATAAGTTTCCACAGCTATGCTGATGATACACAACTATATCTATCCATAAATCCTGATGAATCCAATCAGTTAGGCAGATTACAGGCATGTTTGAAGATAAAAAAAATAGATGACTACAAACTTTTTGCTTTTAAACTCAAGTTGTCTTTGGACCATAAGCTTTAAAAAAGAAACTGCTTAGTCAATCACTTCATCTGGATGGTATTATCCTCCATATAAAGCCCTTAATAATCAAGCTCCATCATACATCTGGGATTTGATTGTTCCATATGTTCCCAACAGAGCACTTCGCTCTCAGACTGAAGGTTTACTGGTGGTTTCTAGGATTTCTAAAAGTAGAATGGGAGGCAGATCGTTTAGTTATCAGGCTCCTCTCCTGTGGAACCAGCTCCCAGTTTTTGTAGCGGTGTTCCATCTTGGGTACCTCACGATTTCGATTCGATTACAATACGGGTGCTACGATTCGATTATAAAACATATAAAACATTTCTACCCTTAAATCCATTCAGTTTCCATTAATTAAAGTATCCAAACCAATTGATGTCCTGTATTTTATTTATGTGAAACCACAAATCAAACCAACACATGTCTAAAATATGCTTCATAATCATATCGAGCTTGTTTTTTCAATGAAAGCTAAAGGAAATGTGTTTTGGCACTTGGTCTAATCCTTAATCACATCAATCATGCTCTGTTTACTTGAAGACTTACATATTTAAAGTATTCCTGCTCTATGTGGTTAGAAAGAATAATTAAATAAACTTCAGATCCGTTTTTATAAGTCAACCATTACAGAAATAACTTTAAAATCTAAATAGAAATAATTAATCATCTATGTTAGAAAAAAAACCTGAAACAATAATAGCTCCCTTTTTAAGTCATACAGGACAGAAATTCCACAAAAATATGAAATTATATTCTGAGAAAATAAGTATTATTTTCTATTCAAAATAATAGAAAATAAAAAGCAGCATTCTCCCAAAGAAACTTAAAGTCTATACTCCAGTCTTTGGGTTTTTTCCTGCTGTCAATTTAATACAGAACTCTAACTTACAGCATATTCATCATTTTTGTGTCAGTTTGACAAATAGGATGTTTGCCACCTGTCAGACATAGAAACAAATCTGCCAGTTATGAGTACAGTACTCTCCGCCACACAGTCGCGACCGGGAAGGAAATTTTCTTCGCGTTTCATCCTTGAAGCTACACTTGGGCTGACGTCTGATATACATGAGCTGCCCTGCGCTGCGTTTGGGGAGGACGCCCCGGACAGCACTGAAAAAGTGGACATGGGAGGAAAAGAAGATGTGGTAACATGATACACAACAAAGACGCTTCTTTCACAACTATAGGCGCGTTTCCACTATCGGAACTTCAGGGTAATTTAACCAGATGTTTTTCTGACAGGGTAGTCTGTTGGCCCGCTCCTCTCAGCCGCCGTATCTCCATACACAATTGGCCCTTTCAAGACATCCATTACCCGACTGTTTCAGCAGCGAGTACAGTCACTGATCAGCACAAAACGGCGCTCAGAGCAGCAAAAATAACAAGAGATCAATATGGAAGAAGCAGGGCTGTTTGCTGTTTGTTATAAACTGCTTTGCCAGCAACTCCTCTTTTTTATATAAAGCCGGTTGTTTGGCGACGGCTGCTCTTTTCCCTTTGAATTACAACCAATCGGCACAACGTAACCACTGCTACTGCTGTGACTCGATTGGGCCATTCAGACTATATGACCCCATACAGGTACTCTGTTGGTTCCTGAAATGGCCCCGAAAGGGTCCTGTCCGATGAAGTGGAGACATGCGCATATTGGGAAGGTCCAGTCAGATTACCCTGAAGCTCCAATAGTGGAAACGTGCCTTAAAGTGCAGAATATTTGCTTTATTTTGTAAATTTCGAGCTGCATGGCTGAAACAGTTTCGCCAGTCTGTCCCCTACAAATGTCCGTGCGGCAGGCCAGAGTTTTATGTTTTTCCCCATTTAATTATAATAAAAAATTATCAGTTTCTCAACCCTTTTGATTTTACGTGTTTCAAATCACAATTAATCGATTTCTAGTGAATCGGCACACCGCTAAGTTTTAGTCCAAGAGGCAGACACTCTGTCTACTTTTAAGACCAGCCTTAAAACCTTCCTTTTTGATAAACCTTATAGTTAAAAACAGATTGATGTTACTGAATGAGTGGTGGAGTGGAGCAGTGACTTGATGCAATCTGCTGGGATTCCTTAAATAGAAACTTTTAAACTGATTGTAATGTATGTATGATTAAATAGAAATTACCTGTAAAGTGCATTGATATGACATCTGTTATGAATTGGCGCTATATAAATAAACTGAATTGAATAGAAATCTGAAGTGGTGAATAACCTCACCTAACAGAGCAGGCATACAGAGAGGGTGAAGGTTCACATACATGATCAGAAATGTGAGAAATGCATATTTTTTCCCTCTCCATCAGTTGGGAACAGAAGTCTGATAGCTGACCTTAAACCAAATTCTCAGGCTAAGTCTATTAATAGCCCAGACACCAGTGAGCACAAGACTCAGCAGCCTGAGATTGTGTGCTGGGCCATGCCTTAGTCTAGGTTTGGATGAACTGAGCCATTGAATCAAGCCTCCCACTCTGTGCTCCAAACACACTTTTGATGGTAAATCTTTAGGGAAAACATAGCTTTAATACACAAAACAAACAAACTGTAGGTCAAGCTTTGGTGTTTCTGTTGGGGGGTGACCAAATGTAAGAAACTACAACAAGAATTTTAATCTTGAATCTAAAGGTGCTTTCACAGCCATAGTCCGTTTACTTTGGTCCAAATTAGTTGATAAACCAGAGTTTGTTTTAAAAGAACGAAACACCTTCAGATCTGAAAACATCCAAGCAGAATCATGGTGATTCGTTAGCAACTTCATGTTGACAATGCTTCTAACATTCTCCTCTGATGCCAAGACTTTAAAAGAAAGAGGGCGCCCCTTTGGGCACAACTCTCCTGGAGATTGGGCAGCATTGCCAAAGAAATTACTATGCCTTGAGCAAACTGGTCACTTGTGAGGAAACTGTCTCTGGTGAGAAAACAAAGTATTCTGAGACTGCTGATGTACTGCAGCTCCAGAACTAACAAGGTACTTCTCCAGTTCCCTGCAAATGCATCCATTCTCCAGAAACTTCTTTGCATTTTGTCACATTGTAACCACAAACCAAAATGCATTTCATTACAGTGGTTTGTGAGTGACCGGAACAAATAAGTGTTCTGTAATAATTCAGTGGCGAAAGAAAGATTGTACATCGTTTTTAAGATTTAGATATAATAACTTTAAAGGTGTGGCATGTGTTTATATTCAGCCATTATAAAACCTGACTATTGTAATTACAGCTTTATACAGAGGTAGGTCTCTAACTGCTTCACACAGCTAAAGACCTACATTTATGCCCAACTTCTTTGCAAAACAGCATAGGCTCCATCAGGTTGGATTAGAAGCATCTGAGAATGTGAGTATTATTGTCTTACCACAGTTTCTCAAATACATTTAGGTCTGGACTGACTGGTCCAGTCTCACAGATGAATATGAAATTTATCTAAACCGTATTCATGGTAGAGATAGTTGTATGTTTAGGGTTGTTGTCCTGCTGGAAGGTAAACCTCTTCCCAACCTCAAGCCTTCTGATTGCAAAACTCTGACTAGCTCTCCTGTTCCTGCTTAAGAAAAGCATTCCCACAGCATGCTGCTGTAATGGTGGAAAAAAAAGTGGTCAAGATGTGAAAAGGTCTGAGGGGTATAATGCTGCAAGACACTGTATAAATCAGGCACACGCTATCCTCAATTCAACAAGAGCTGAACAACTTCTGTCAGGTTTCTGAGACATGTGTTGCAAACTTGCATTATATTGTGAAGAGTGTTTTATGATGACAGATATTTACTGTGCTGTATTAAGCTCGTTTTCTTTAAAACCACATGGGATTGGTCTGTGCTGCCTTGGGATGTTGGCAAAGGCAAGATATCATTTCCAGAGCTACTCATGTGGTAGTTTTGTCGTGAACAATGTCACAAGCAAAGCCGCTGAGAGGAAAAGGCCACAAAAGTAATTTTAGATAAACATGGTGTAAGAGCAGCGTTTCACTGTCCGCCTACAAGGCTTCTTCTTATAGTTTTACAGGCAAATAAGAAATAAAACTACAATAACTGATGTACTTTTGTCCTGTTGAAAGTTCAAAACTGTGTTCAAGGGGTACTCTCACAGAAAGATCTTCTGACAAGAGATTGTCGTCATGTTTCACAGTTTTCTGATTATACTGAAGCAGTGTAAACACAATGTTCCCTTACTGGCCAAGTAGTTGAGAGTTAAAATAAGAGCAATCAAAATGTACTATTAAATACTGACACTTCTCTTGGTCTTCTTTGGAGCACCAACTTTAGTGCTGTATATTCCCATTTACAATGACTATAAAAGCTTTCTATAATCTATGTATTTTATTCTTCATAAAATCAAAACGATTATGGACAACCCTGAGCATCCTCTTCATGAGACTATCCTGCAACAACAGTGTCTTCAGTTGGAGGCTTCTTCAGTTTCGCTGCAACACAGTCCGCTACAGGAAATCCTTCCTGCCCACAGCCATCATGACCTACAACAATTCCTTAAAGAATTAATTATATGAGCTACAACAATTAATTTCCCTCTGGGATGAATAAAGTGTTTTTGAATTGAATGTAGTCATACAGAAAACTGAGACCTTTAATCTACTAGTAAAGAGTAAATTTGACAATATATTTATTTATATAATTTTTAACAAGTGTATGAGTTCATCACTCAAATTTAATAGCTGAATTTATAAATGTGCAAAGCATTTTTAATCAAATGTTAAATGCATTCCAGTTTCTTCAGAGTGCTCCAAAAGTTTTTTGAATTCTTCACAAACATAAATATCCCAGATGAGCGACACAAGAGGGCGGCAGGCTGTAGCAAACAGGTGTAGCATAAGTTCAAGGACACCGAGCCCCGGTGTCTGCTGTGTACACAAAGGTTTTATGAGAGTAAAGTATCTGAAACGAGCTAAATTCAACACATTTTTTCCCCCCAATCAGAACAACGCAAGCTTCTGGCTTTTCAAGACGGAGTAAAAAAACAACCCGATTAGCTTTAAAGTAGACTTTACAGCCTGCTATTATTGTCAGGGTTTGTACATTTTTTTAATATAAACATTCCAGTGATTTCTAGACTGAAATTTCCAGAGTTATCAACATTCATTTTACAATACAAAGACAGAACTTCATAAATTCATTCATGAAGTTAAATTAATTGATGGCACATAGTTATAGAGCAGGCAGGCTTTTTCTTCCTTTCCAGAACTGAAGAATATGAAATCAAATTCCACACTTCCCCAAACCTTTACAGAAAACAGGAACACTGTTGTCACAATTAAGAAATATGATATGTACTCATGAGGATTTTAACACCACAAAATATTTACTCTTTTTATCGCTCTGGCATCGCTTCATGTGAAAGGCTTTGCACAATAAAACAATAATATTTTCTCTATCAAATTTCCACCCACTAAGAAGTTGCTCTTGACAACCTATAAATGTAATAAAAATACCGAATTATTTTCGTATTTTTTGTAGACCGTGGGATTCTAAAAAGGGACTCCAGGAGCTTTTATCTCTCAAGAGTGGAATTTTCATTTCCAAACAGTGAAAATAAGGAAGTCATTAGCTGCTCATAAGGTTAGCTCCATAAACCAAACAGTAATGGGTGTCTTTGGGTTCTCTTAACTTTTGAAGATTATAGGCATGGTCTCACAAATGGTGAGACAGATACCTGTAATTAAGGTAACCTCACACAGAGCAACATTAAATGAATGTATGGTTTGCTGCTGGCCCATACCACAAAGCAGGGGTTCTGGAACACTATTTTAGCAAGTCTAGTTAAATCTAAAGCAATATTTGCAAATTTATTGCGCAGCCCCCTTAAATTATGACATCTCATTTTCATAGTACCGGTCTTTAATATAGCTCTAACCAACAGGAACCTATCTGTTCTAATTTAGGTCTGCCACCACAGATTTTGATTTAAGGTTCCTCAACAAATATAAGATTGTGGGGGTTAATTTTAGAGTCAGAAACCTCCTTGGCATTGAGGATGCCGACATGTGGAGAGAGATGGGTATAAAAAGGGATCCTGGTATGGTTGTTTGGTCATGGTATGATGTGCCACAAGTATGCAAGTGTGTTTATGTTAGTTCAAGAAAAGAAAGTCTAAAAGGTGCAAAGCGTGATTCATTTAAGTTAAATAACTTCAAATATAAAAAGGAGAGGCACCAGAAAAAAAAAGTTTAAAAATGCGGAGCATTTAAAACTAACAAAAAAAACCTCAAAGGGAGTCTGAGTGATGCAGGAGCTACACGTTTCCTCTTTGATCCTTCAATGGAACCCATATGCCACATTCACAAAGTTTCTATGCTTCTAGTTCTTAAAGATGCAAACTTCAGACCCACACCAAGTCACTACATCAATGATGTTTTCATCTGCTGGTCCTCCAAACGTTTCATTTTTCAAAGCCTTCACCACAACAGCCACCTCACAGTCTCAACTCTAAACAAATCTAATGAGCAAGGGAAAATATAGTTTGGAAAACAAACAAAATGTTACGCAGAACAAAGGAAAAGTTGCTGGAAAAACCAACCACATCGGGTTAGGAGATGATCCGAGCCCACAGTAGCTCCCTCATTACTGGTTGTTGTTACAACAAAGTTACAGTTTATGTTCAAAAACAGCAGCTCACCAGGAAGCACAATTATATTTTCAGTTTTAAGGCTTTTACTTTCAAAGGCTTTCAAATCAGATAAGGACAAACTGTAAATGTGTATGCAAGATTGTGGCTTTTTATGAAGGAGAAAGTGGATGGAGTCAACCAAGCCGACCGAGCTAAGTGGGGATTCACGCAACGTGGTGTGCTTCAAGACCAAGTCTGAGTAGAAGAGCCATGGCCGGGCCTGACTTGGAGCTGACCTGTATACAAAACTAATACACTGCTGGTTATTCACCATCAGCATATCCATAAGTGTGATTTTGATTATCTCTATGGCAACATCTGACTCCAAATGGACAAACTAGCTGGCTGGCAGCTGACATCCTGCGTCTGGCACTAAATCGAAAGTCATATAACTTACTGTCTGTCACTGTGAAGGACAGAACAGAGGATAGTGCTGCCAGAACAAAAGCAGAAAGGTGTTTTTTTAAACAAAATTAAGTTTCTGTGCTACTGTAAACTGTGGAAATTAGACCCAGAAAGGTAGCTACCCAGCTACTTTGTACAGAATATGTGGATATTTTTCCTACATTAAATCCTACTAAACATTTCTGGTTTTAGAATTATCAAAATTATTTCTTTAAACTAAATTTCAGAATAGCAAGAGCTAGTCTTTTAAAAGTTCATCTACATCTTTTGCATTTGGTGGCATTGCTTTATAAACTGTAGACTGACTTGGGTCAATCCTTTTGGGTGTTGCCAATGAAAGACCCATTTTCACGCAGGCTTTCTAGGTGCAACACTTTCTGTTCTTTCCTCATGATAACGTGTATTTTGTGAAGAGCACAAATCCTCCTGCAGCAAAAACTCCCAGGGGAAATCGGTGCTTCCATCCCCGTACTTCACAGTTGGGATCGTGACGAACGTCAGTTTTATTTTCATCAGACCAAGTTTATGGGATACTGCAACATTCTTTTTTTAATGTTTCATTTTGAGTAAAGGCCTTTTCCTTGCAGAGTGGCCTTTCAGTATATAATGGTACAGGACTCATTCCATGTAGATGATAACACTTCTGGGGTTGATTCACATTAATGTCTGGGACATAGAACCAGTCTATTGCTAAATGGTATGATGGCTGGACAGTCCCATGTTGTTTATATTTGCATACAATTGCATGACCAGATGAACACGGCACCTTCAGGGTCCTGAAAATTATAGACTTGTGGAGGTCCCCAATTCTCTTCCTGATATCCTGGAAGATTTATTTGAATTTTTCCATTATGTCCCACAAGAAGGCAGTTTAAGGTGTTGTCTTGAACAAATCCACAAGGTGTGCCTAAAAGGGCCTTAAATGTTGTAAATTAAAGTTTACCTAGCCATGAGGATATTATCTGGGCTTTGTTTAATGGCACAGTAATACGGGCATACAGACCTTTGACTTCAAAGAAAGTTTTTTAAAAAAGCTTGTGTGATTTTAATACAGTTTTCAATTGTAAAATGGATTATTGGATAGCTAGACAGACATAATATTATCAAGTGAGGATGCAGGTCAGATTATGGCTTTAACTAGTAAATTTACCATTTGCTGTACCATTATTACAAAATGCCAAATTTACAGCTAATGCAACCACTGACAATTATATCAAACAAATATATTTAAAATGGCTTCGGGGCAAAAAATTGATTTACAGCACAAATCATTCCACTAAAACCGCTCTAGGGTTGTAAATATGTGTTAAATAATAGTGGCCAGTTCTGTGGTTATGGCTTCAGAGTCTGATTTCAAACGGTGGACTGTAGAGGAATGAGTATAAGCCTACATACTCTCTCTCTTTCAGTCTCTCTCGTATCGTACATACACAGTCTGATGTGATATAGAGAAAAGGATACATCTCACTAAAAAGCAACTGTTCTCACTCTGCTTGGATTACATTTGAGTTAATTTTTTTAACACTTTTCTCAGACCTGGTGAGCAGCAAACTGTCTCATCGAACAGCCACCTGTTTAAGTCTGAAAAATTGTCTGTGAAACTAAGAAAATCAGATTCAAGCAGTTCATGTAAAACCATGATCAAATAGTTAACCTACATCTCATCCTGAATACACTTCCTCTGTTTTTAGGTTACATCTATCATCGTGTCACAGCATGCTAACACATTCCACATCATTCGGATGCACAACTGCATAAATCTGATACCATCACCTGCATAAGAACCTGTTGTGTCTGCGTGTGCCTGCTGCTTTGATGAAGAAGGTGCAAAGAACAATGCAGGCAGAGGCATAATTGGTTTCTTCATAAATGTGTTGAGCAAAATGCTAACATGTCATAAGTGATATCATAAACAGCTCTAAAAACCATAAAAGAGAAGAACATTTTATTTGGCCCAACATGCTGGGCGCTGGCCCTTATCACCCAGTCTTTGTTATGTACTTATCACTAACTACATGTTTTTCTTTTTTTCTCCATTTTTCCACCGAATGTCTTTAATGTCTTTTTAAACTGTTGTATGATCAACCACCCTTCTCTGGATCTCCTGCCCTCAACAAGATCTCCACGATCTCTTCTGCTCTTCCTTTTGCCTTGCCTGGAATTTCCTCTCGCTATCCTGCAGCCTGGTGGGAGCATCTGGAAATGTTTTATTAAGAGGTAGACAGGCTGCTGCAGCTGAGGACAATGCATGTCTCTTCTCTTTGCAATAGCCATCTAGTATTTAATAATGGAACATTACCCATTTCTTATAAAGGTTAAAAAATAACAGCAGAGAAGGGTTATGATGAGTGGGCAAGGCTCTGAACAATAAGGAGAATGCTTATCCTTCTGCTTTAATCATCAGCAAAACATTGTGCAACTCGTAGAGGGCACATCACAAAATAACTGTCAGCTTGAAAATAAGTGTTTACCATGTTTTCTGATACTAACATTTAAATATTGTCCCAATTTTTTTTTTTTTGTCTCATTCCAAACTGCGTCTTCGCAGTGACCGCAGTTAAAGTAAACGCTCTGAACTTGTCCCCAAAAGCAAAAAGATTAAGTCAAGACATCCGGGATTTTGGGCCAGGCTACTGACCATCACAACAAGCATCAGCCTTGATGCACTTTATGGAGACTAGGGAGGACGAGAAAAAAATGCACCAACCATTATTTTTCAACAGGGTTTTTCAAAAATAACTCAGGTTTAACTCTCCATTAACTAAAATGACAGCAAAAACATATTTACAATGTACCCATGAGGATCAATTTAATTTTCTGCAGCTGTAAATGCTCCTGGCATGCAAGCTTGAATCTTGTGATGCAATATTTAATCATAAGCGTGTCGGATGTCAATAAACTTCTTTTAGGACAAAAACATCTGTTGCCGTCAGAAACTAATAGAAAGAATGCCCTATCTGATTAGAACTCTGTGTCAGAGTATTAATTTTAAATGAATCTGGCTGGTATTAAAGACAAAGATTTTGATCAAGGGGTCCCAACTAGAAATGTAAATGTAATTCTAACTAAAATCTCTTGAGCCAGCTGCAGATTCAACATTTAATAGCATATTTGGTCCTTTCAAGGCATTGTGAAATCTTATCTACTCTCATCCAACAAAAGGAAAAACCCCTTTAAATAGTCTTAGTTGTGATGGTCTCAACACTTTGGCAACATCAGCAACTGTCTCAATACCTGTCTCAACTTCAACCAGAAACTTATCCATCTACCAGTTATCAGTGTTCTCTTCTTCGTGGTCCAGTATTCCGCATTGCTTCATGAGTGACGGGACTGCTGTGGGGGCCATGGGAACTGGGCTGAGATTATTTATAGTAATGGGGGGGGGGGGGGGGGGGGGGGGGACTGGCAGGGGCCACTTCTGTGAGGCTAGAAGAAGAATGTTCAAAGGTCGCCCTCTCACCGAAGAATGCTTAAGGTCACCCTCTGACTGAAATCTCTGCAGAGGACTGAGGCTAAAAGGCGAGCTGATGTAGTACATCTGCAGAACTGAAGATTAGCTTGAGGGTCTGTTGAGCAATCAGAACAAGAACGAGACAGGAGCAGAGAAAGTAGAAGGTTAGGATGTCAGGGCAATTCAACAAGAAACGGCTGTTTTAGGGATGAAAGTAAAATCCTTATGTGGCTATTTTATAGTGGTTTGTATACAAGACCATATATAATAACCTCCAAGTTATTTGCAGATTTTTTCGTAGTACACATCCAAAATATTCCAAAGAAAATGCAGCTTGGGAAGCTGCAAAATATACATTTAATGCTACTTGACTTGCTATTGGCTGCCGTTTGCAAAGCAGCCAATCCAGGAGCTCCATTTATTTTCCTTTGGTGGTGATTAGCGGTATGAACATTAGCTTCTGCAGTAGTGCTGAGACAGTGTTCACTGAGCATATGAATGCATGTTAAGGTATATATGACGTGTGAACTGTTAATATAGGCCATTATAGGCGTTTTTAGAAGAGGCCTCAAGTATTTGTGGGTTTTAACTATTCGTGGGCGGCTGTGGTCCTTAACCTCCATGAATACCAGGGTTCCACTGTACTCTAAAAATCCTATTTTTGCTGTTTACGTTGGTAGTTTTAGCTTTTTGTATTAAATGATAATCTATGTTTCTTCTGGTTGTTCCCCGTTGGTGTCAGCATTTTTCCCCAGACGGGGCAACTCTTCTTAAACAAAACAAGCATAATACAAAAGTAACGCTACTAATGCACCATACTGCAAAAAAGATTAGAGATATTTTAAAGGAGTAGTGCCTTGGAAATGTTATAAACAGGACTGTGTTGTATAAAGACTGTTTGCATTGCCTACAGTTTAGGGGATTTTTTTACAGATTTTATTCCTGCAGGAAAAGAACAACCAATAAATAATACTGAACACATGATGGAATCTGATGTTGACAACAAATCTCTCTTTCAGCACTCATCTTTCACCATCTTATTATTGTTGTTACAGTGGCCTTGTATTCAGTGAAGTGTTGCGTGCCTGCTGCCTAACCCGATTGTTTGCCCTCACATCAAACTGCTCAGGCCCAGAGGGCTGCATGACAAGGTCAAATCCACAGGCTGAATCCAGGTCTGCTTCACTGCAGAGCTCAAAGAATAACAGCCCTAGACTTAATGTGTTGCCAGTCTACACAGACTGATGGGCCAGTTTTCATTCATGGACATTGTTTCCATTTGCAAAAAAAAAAAAAAAAAGAAAAGAAAAAAAAGAAACTTTGTTTGCATCTTAAATCAATATCTTGTAAATTGGACCTACTTATTCTGAACTCTTCAAATACATATTTCAAGTGAGACGTTTACAGTAGATAAAATATTAGGTCAACAGAAAGATCAATGCGGAACACTAAATAAATAACTGACATCAACACTTAACACAATCCCTTTCTGGCCTGAAGAATATGGCAAGTGAACCTGATTTCAACATTTATGCAGAACTTGATGCCATCACACTGCATTACCGCATCACAAGATCGTCTTAAGATAATTTCATGAAGAAAGATTCCTCAAAGATGGTTGATAACTGCAGAGTGTGACTTTTTTTTAAGGAGTTTACCTTGTGAGCCTTTCATTTAAACTCAAAGGCAAATAACTGGCAATACTTGACAAGAAAACAGAAATTAGCTGATGACCAGAATCAATCAATTTTCAGACTCTAAATCTAATTTTCTGATCAGTGAGCACAAAATTCCAAGGAGCTATCGAGCCATGGTAGCAACAGCACTGTTTGGTATGAAAGCGCTAACGGATTGAAGAAGACTTAAATTTCAAAACAGTTCAGTTACAAACAGCTAATGAGAGAGGGGGATGACATCATTGTCTCAGGTTCAGATACATCTTTAGGTAGGAAACAAAAGAAGAGTATAATGTAAGATAGTATGGTACGGGTATGTGAAGATACAATTTAGGATAAAGGATCAGAGCAGCTTGAGTTTTTGTTTATTATTTTTTTCCTCTTTAGCTTATTACAAGTGAAACAGGACCCACACCCATCATTAGCTAGTCAGTCGTCATAATTACTTGTGTTTTTCCGACAACAATAACTGCTTTATGTGTTCTTCTAACAAAGAAATGTCAGTCAGTAGATTAATGGGTGTGGTGCTGCATATCTGAACATTCTGCCAATCCAGTTTGGTCATGAAGGAATAAGCGTTAGCACATTTGAGGCAATAGCAAAGGGGGCAAAGTGGAAATGAGCTTCAGACGCTGGCAAGCTAATGGGCTAATAAAGTCCAAGTATAGAATGTATTCACTTTGCAGAGGCAAGCAGCCATTGAGGGCACAAGAAGCTAATGGCTAGTTGAGTAAAAACCACAGAGGAATGTAACACTGTGGATTGTGTCCATGTGTGTGTTTGCGGAGAAGTTCCCTCAAGAGACAAAACCATCCTGTTCTGGCACTGCCCATGCAGGGTGACATCGGTTTGTCTGTGAGGACACATTTGTGACAGCTTTAGGCGTACAGAAGGAAGTCAACACCACAACCCAGAGTCCCTTGTGGTTTACAGGCATGGGTGTGGGTGTGGCAGAGGAAGGGAGCTTTAGTTCTGTCAGTCTGGAGCTAGTGATGGCTTTCAGAAGGGATATCCATTGGTTTTACAGAAATCCCCAGGCAGAGTCTTGAAGTCGATGGCATGTGTGAGACATGATGACTGAGACAGACTAATCGTGACCAGTACCAGCCATTGAGATGTTGGACAGATGCTGACAGATCACTCACAAGGTGTTCCCTCTGTCAACATGCACAGCTGCTGTGTCACAAAGGTCTGGAATGTTGCTTGGAAGGGGAACCAGAATGTTGTCACACCCTAGTGGATCCACACCTCTGTACAAGGCCTAGAGTTGTTAGGATTTTAAAAAAAACACGTCCCTTTTAATCCCCCTCAACTGGGTTCAACCCAGTCAACTGAAGGGTCTTGGGATAGAGATGGAGGCAAAGGAAAGAGGAGTAAGGGGAAGCGAGGAGAGCGTCTTCTAGCGGCCAAGCAAGGACATGATAGATCCTCATCACTGAACCGATAGACTAACTGAGCAGGTCCAGCAACAATAACCACTCTAATGAAACTTGAAACACGACAACAGCAGAATAAAGATAAACAAAACCAACCACACATTCTCACCTGCCGAGAGAAGGAACTAGAAAATCTGGGCATTGTTGGCCACACCTTTCTCTTTCATACAGATATGTCCAACTTGTCAAGTAAACTCAAAGCAGAAATCACAGCCTTTGAGCTGTTGTAACTGTTCCTTATGATTTAAGAGTGATGGACTGACCGCACAAACCCAGCGGAGCAGCAACAGCCATCAGGGATAAAATGCCCTGACAAGAACAAACCACACAATGTCCTCATTTTACTGAGATAATGGAGGCCAACACTCCCAGAACAAGTGGCCTATTTTGTCCTCAGCGGTAGAACTGAATAAAACTCTGGTTTCTTACCTCATCATCTGGTCAGAGAAGGATGATTGATCAGAGCAAGAGACGATTCCCAAATCCAACAGTGGTCACGGACATGCAGGGGGAACAGAAGCACATAGTTAATATTTTGATCATATATTACAAAGTAATCTTCCAGTTAAGGCAAAAAATTTTCCCTCAGGAAGAAAATCTTCAGTAAGAACAGAAACTGAAGGTGTTTCAAGATGGCTGTAAACCATCCATTTATATTTAATAAAACAAGACTCTGTGCTTTAACATTTAAATCTGTCAACAGCAGTTCGATCGGCCCAACCAGGTGGCTGGCCTGTAGGAAACTCAAACATCGGATCCACCTCTGATCACTGAATGCACCACTTACCAATCGCCAACAAATCAAGATTCTTCAGTGTAGACGTTCCTAAGAACAATCTGAGGGAATATCTCATTTACAGATTAGCATAACACCACTAATTCACACAAATATGTAGTCTTGCAAGTTAGATGTAATTAATAAAAAAAAACATTAAAAAAAAAACGTCACAGCGCAAATTATTAATGATTTGAAATTTAGTGGTTCTCTCAACGCTTAAGCAGAAGTAATATCTTTACTGCTAGCTCTGGGAGGCTGACTGGCAGAATGACAAATATTGATTCACTGATTTAAACATCACTGCCTGAAAGCTCTCAGGACAAACTGCTGAGACGCAGCACAGACAACTCATATATCATAATGGCCCCTGCCACAGTCTACATCTGCTTTAAGAACAGTAAAGATGGTTCTTTACTCGTCCCTGCCATATTGACAGCGTTTTATTTCTGAATTGCACATTGGTGCCGCTTTTAAATACATCCATCCTGAGTTCATCCATCACTTTAAACACAGCAAGAAACTGCAGACTTGTGTTGACCCAACAAAAGGAACATATCAAAGACAGCCAACTAACACACACACACACACACATCTGCCAATTTAGGACTGAATAAAGCAGTGAACAGACAGGATATATGTTAAGTGATCGATACCGTAATGGGCACTCTCCTGAGCTGCTTATTTTTCCCTTGAGGTTCATCTGCTGTCCTACATGCTGAGATACTCCACCAGTGATGGAGTCAGCGTGGTCAAAGAGAGCAGAAACATGGCAGACTCTCTCCACAGGCCTCTCTGAGAAGGGTTAACCACTGTGGACTGCGTCACCATCTCCAACACTCACTACCCAACTTTTTACAAGCGAGTTTTCCTTTTGCTCACCGATTTTTTTTTTTTCAAACAGCGCCTAAAAGTATGTTGTGCGTCTGCGTTTTTCCACCCCGAGTAAAATGTCTGCAGAAGATTTTGCTCCAGGTGTTTTAAGGAACGTCTCTTCCACGTGCATGGACTATCTGTAGCGAGTTTGAGGAAGCAGCTTAGTTTAGAGGTCCAGTCATCACTGTCAAATACATAAACACAGAAAGACTCAACCAGAACAGATTGGATGGAGAGCATTTAGACACAACCATTCAGGTTTTATCACAGATTCTGAGTTATATGTAGGACTGGACTTTGACTGGGCCATTCTAATACATGAAAATCATTTGATCTAAATCTTACTACTGTAACTCTGGCTGTGTGTTTGTACAGGAAGGAGAACCTCAGCTCCAGTAAAGTCTTCTGGAGGCTCTAACAGGTTTATTTATAGGAATTTTCTGTAATTAGCTCAACTCATCATCAACTAATGCCTCTTTCCTTGTCACAGTTGAAGAAAAGCATTACCACAGCATGATGCGACCACCACCATGTTTCTACAATAGGGACGGTGTGTTAAGTTTTTTTACCACACAAAGCATTTTGCAAGTAGGGAAAAAATATTTTTCTGTGTCAGCTTACCAAAGTGCCTTCTCCACATCTCCCCCATATGTCTACATACTTTTTTGGCAAATTATAAATACAACTGCTTATGGACTTTCCTCAACAGTGGGTTTCTTCTTTCCACTCCTCCATAAAGGCCAGATTTGAGGAACTGATGCTGCTTGTTCACGAATGTTCTCTGAGGCCCTTCACAGAGCAGCTGGAGTTAAACTGGGATTAAGTTACATATAGGTGGACTCAGTTAATAAGGTGACTTTGAAAGCTATTGAATGCATTGGGTTTTGTTTGGTGTTTTCAGAGTAAAGGGGGCTGAATACATATGCAAACCACACTTTCCAGTTAGAAGTTCAACGAGCACAACCACTATTACATTTGGAGTAAATAAATATAACGTTTTAATCTTACTCACTGAGTTATGAGAAGACAACTGAGGTGTCACCAAACATATCTAAACCTCTCAGTGAGGTGAGCAGGTGTAATATGGCAACCTAGACATGGATAAACTAACATTTAAACTTCTCACCACGCTGCAAAAACTGAGGCAGCTCCAGAAAAATCATCTAATAGAGGTGTTAAAAGGTGAACGCAAGGCCATCAACTTCTGTGAGAACTTTTATGTTTGTCTTAAATGATCAACAGTTCAATAAATGCAGCCGTTACACATTTTAAGGTTATAAGAAAATAAAGAAAAATATTTTTGTCGGCGTGATTAAAAGGAATGATGCAAAGTTTCTATGAAAATGAGAAAAAAATAATCTAACAAGTTTCTTTCTGCAACAGTCTGTCTGAATGAGTTTGAGTAACTTCCGTTTACATGCTAAAGTCAAACATCTGTAATCTTTTCCATCATTCACCTGCCACTTTTGAAAAAAAGTTACTCTTTTTACTACTATTAATGATACATTCGCACTGTTTGTGATGAAAAATGAAAGTGCAGGAAACACTCAAAAACATAATCATCATAAGCCTCTAAAAACCACAAACACAATTTGGTCCAAAAGCATGGTCTGTTATCTTCACCTCCATGACCCCACCGATCTCCCACAGGACATCAGTGGTCCATAACAATTATTTATGTGTCCTAGGTGGTTTGGCTACAATTTAGCTTGAGCTTGGTATGACTGACGCCTTCAGATTCAGCCCAAGCTGACTGGCTCAAACTCAAGTCACTGCAAATAGTTTTCACTGGGGATGTCAAAATCATGAAGCTGACAACTATTTTATATTCAACAGTTGCAATAATGAATTAATTTCATTGTTTCCTTTTGGTGCCAGTATGTCAATGGTGCTTAATAACGAATGATTTAAAAGAAAACAAAACTACATCTAAAATAACGGATATTCATTGGAAACACATAAAATAAGGTATTAAAAAAGTTGTCATATCCGCTGTTTACACCATAAATTGGGGAGATTCGGGATGGGAAATATTGTCTAAATTTTCCAAATGCGATGGGGAATAAATGACATGATAATTTTTCATCCAGTGCTAAGATTAGGTAAACAATAAACTCCTACTAACGACATTTGAAAATCCCCAAAACAAACAGATTCATAGGCATTGTATTGAATTTTCCAAAATCCTACACGAAAACCCACAAAGAACTGCATCATAGTCATGACATCTCTCTGAAAAAAACATTTTGGGAACTGACGAGATAAAACATGTTTTTAGAAGATTACATCTGGCATTAAACTAACAACATTTCAGAAAAAGATAACAGTTGTTAGTTAGCGGTGTTGGGTATCGTGGTGTCTGGGGCTGCTTTGCTGCTGATGGACCTGAACGACTTGAATTCTGTACCAGAAACTTCTGAAGAATAATATCTGGTTATGAGTCTGTGACCTCAACCTCAAGTTCATTTGGATTCTGCAGTAAGGCGGTGATGCACCTCTGAACTGCTAAAAGAAAAGAAAATGAAGTATTTCGAGTGGCCAAGTCAAAGTCTGGACAAAAATTGGATGCAAACATTGTGGGAAAACCTTGAATAGGCCGTTAAAGCTCAAAAATCCTCCAGTGCAGCTGAATTAAAACAATTCTCCAAAGAGTTCAAATTCATCCAAAGCAACATAAAAGACTCATAGCCACACAGCATAATTACACCAAGGGTGGCAGGAGCCTTTGGTTATCTTTGTTTGAGGACCTGAAGCGTTGAAGTGCGACAAAAAGTGAAAATACATAAAACATTTTTGCACATTACCAACTTATTAACATAAAATGTACTTGAATAATTAAAACAAGTAGCCTAATATTGTTTGGTTAAGTTAAATGGTGTTAAATCCATAGGAAAACAAATATAAAAGAATCAGATCAGTTAAAAATGTTTATCGAAACATCAAACATCCATCTGAGAGCAGGAAACAAAGTACCGTCTAATTCAGACTCTTGGGTCCCACTCATCCAGAGCTGCAGAACCGCAGTGTGCTGCTGCACCTCCAGCTGCCAGCTTTTAAAAGGATTTTCATTTAACGGGACCAAGTGCGCCCACTGTGCTGTCAGCACACATAACAGTAAAAAAAAAAAAAATCCCCTTCTAATCTTCGGCTTTAAATCCGGATAAAAAAATGCAGACATGCAGCCAAATCAGACCCATTGCCAGGACACGGTATGCTGTGTGTCTTCAGCGATGCAATTACACAACTTATTCTAAGGAGGACATGTAGTGGGTCAAATTTCGACACTCACCGTGGTTGTTAAACATGCCGGACCGAAACCGGTTGTTACTGCAGAAATTTTCCATCTGAAAGTTTCAGGCAGCACCCAACGACTCTGAACCTAACGCGATAATTTTCCCAGCAAATGTACAACAGAGAGAGTGGAAACGGCAGCCCGCGTTCTGTCGTGGATAGAGCGGTCCTCCCTGGGCGGCCTGTCACGGCTGGTGTGTGTGTGGGAGCAGCTGCAGCGGGACGACTACTCACACACTCCTCGACGCCGAGGTTCGAACTGATGAGCTGCCTGCCTGCTGCCCGCTGACTCTGTAACGTCATGACGCACCAGCCTCTGCAGCTACAGCGTCGGAATGAAAACAATCGCACGTGGACGCAATGGGAGGATGATCACGTGTATGGCTAGAAAGCCCAACTGCGCCTCCTCGGTACCCTCATATGAATTATAGACGAAGGGATACTGTAGTGTGTGTGTGTGTGTGTGCGTGCGTAACCCAGTATGGCAGCCCGTTGTAACATTTAAACAAACACTCCTGTCTAAAACCTTTGACGATTCCGCCGTGTTCATTTTTCTGTTCTCATAATGCTTTTTTCAGTAATAATGACTGACTTTTTAAAACAATACTCAATCCATACAATTTACATCCAGATATCTAGTACGTAGTTAGTTACTCTACTAATAATAAATTTGAATGGAGCAATTTTATACTGAAATGTTCAATCAAATGTTGACGTTTAGATAGCCATTGCTTGTTGCAATTACCCATCATCATTTTAATACATAGGTTATTAAAAATAATAGAAATGAAACAACTAATACTAATATCCAAGTTATCTAAAAATAGTTTTTGTCTTGTGACATTCTTACTTTCCACATATGCAATGTTCATTCTAGATGGGAATGAAGTTTGACATCTGGAGCTAGGAACAGACAGAACTGTCAGGATTTTCTCCGATACATGCAGGATATTGGCTCTTGAGGACAGGAGTTGAATACTCCTGACATAAATGTTATGATTGATTCTGTGGAAAAACAACAGCAGGCTGACATCTGCTGGTAAGTTTCAAAACACACCCACCCTTTCTCAGCAGAAATGACACAAGCACTGTTTTTATCATTCTGGGTTGATTGTCCACTCAAGTCGATTCCTCTTCCAGTTCAGGTCCTCTGCCAGAGGTTTAGGAGCTTGATGGTTATACGCATTAGTTGTTCCTAAGGCTGCACAGAGGTCATTCCCTGGAATCTGCTGCAGACACCTACCCAGTTTGGGAGTTACAGTTTCAAGTGCACCACTGAGGTCTCACGGAGGACTCCACAACTTCTCTATTCCCTCTTTTAGCCTTTGGTATTTCTCAAGTTTCTTTTGTTCTTGATATTACTGTCACTACAACGTCATCTTTTACTACAGCACTCTTGTCTGCTTTGTCCACCACAACTCCTGGTTGATTACCCATCACTTGTTTATCGGTAAAGATCTGGAAGTCCCACTAGATCTTAGCTGTGGTGTCACTTATTTTGACTAGGGAATCTCTGGCAAATGCTTGGCAAAGATATTGCTGTATATTCCTGCCACTTATGGCATTATCTACCCTTTACCTGCTAGCATCTTGCACCCATTATGTGATTTGACTGTTTCAGTGAGATCTTTACACATCCTGAATCTTGGATTGTGTGATGTGGTGGATCCTGGGGTCTATTGCTCTTGTGCTGAGTGTCTGCACCTGTGCTGCCATGATAATCATTCAGCCAAGACGTTTGTCACTGATAGGAAATGAGACGGACATTTTTTTAAATTTATGAATGTAAAAAAAAAGTATCAGATTTGAAAGAAAAGTGTTTTTTAGGCCCGAACAGCTAAGCACTGCGAAGGCCTATTGTATCTGTACTGTTTCTTATTATTCGTCCCAAAAATGAATTGGCTTTTTGGAGGCATAAACATACCCTAAAACTCACAATATTGGGCGGACGCGTCAGGTGTGTGTAAAATTTACGTTTTTTAAAGGTTCCAAAAAAGTCCAAACAGAAATGGCTCAGTAGCGCCACCTGCAATATTTCAAAACCCTCTCCCCATTGACCTTATTTCATCATAGAGGCATGCCCTTCGGCACACAAGTAGAACTTCCCAAGACCTACCAAACTTCGTTAAAACATCGCCGTTCCAAACGCACAGGAAGTCGGCCATCTTGCTTGGAACATGAGATTTTTACCCCTTTTTTAACGTTTACAGCCTCCGCATTTGATCGAACTCCTCCCTCAAATTTAGACCGATCGACTTGGAACTTGGTCGGGATTGGCCTTAAGGCATTGGGGATCAAAATGTATCAATAAAATTGACTTTTCGTATATGGTGAGGGGGCGAGGCCAGACCTCAAAGTTTGACTAAATGCCAAGAATATTAAAGTTCTTATATCTCCTGTTCAGAAAGTCACAGAGGGAGGAAAACTGCTGGGGTGGATGGTCATCAGGTCCTTGACGAATCCTGATGGTCAGATCCTGACATAGGGTTCTGCCCCCTCACAACAGGAAGTGTAATGTTTTGCTGTGAAAGGTCTAGATTATACACCTTTGACTTAATCATCATCGTCCGCTGCACAGTGACTGTAAATATGTTGGTGTAAGTCTGTGTGCAACACAGGGGATACAAAAGAGGGTAGGGGTGTGGCGGAGTGGCGAAGTTGGGCTTCACGCCATGGCCATACGTTTGGCTCTAATTTCCACAAAACCAATTTAATCTGCACCAGATTACATAGGATAGCTACTGGTCCAACCCTTAAGAGATATGAATGCAAAGTATTGGTGGGCGTGGTCTAACTTCTCTACAGCGCCCTCTAGAATCACTAAAACAGCCAGCCCCCATCCATCTTTCATCCGAGGATTATGTACGTAGGCATACTAATGTAGTGTCTCAGGACCTACAAAAAAGTTTTGTGGAGCCATGGTCCAAACCCTACAGGAAGTCAGCCATTTAGAATCAAATCCACCGTTTTGTGCAATTCATACATGTCGTATTTGAATGAACTCCTCCTACTGCTTTTCACTTACGGACTTCAAAACGAGGACAGACTTAAGGCATAGGGGATCAAAAGTTATCAAAATAATTTTGCTGCATCAAAGCATGTGGGCGTGGCTAAGCCTGAAAGTAAGGCTTCTCGCCATAGAAGGACATAGTGTATTACCTTCAATATACAAGGTCACAACTGTACCAAACTTCCTGGTTCTCATCACAACCATCACTCAACCCAGGATCTACAAAAAAGTATCTTGGAGCCATGGTCCAAACGCCACAGGAAGTCGGCCATTTTGAATCAAACCTGCCATTTCATGCCATTTATAGAAATTGTATTTGAACGAACTTTACCTAGAGCTTTTCACTTACAGGCTTCACAACGATCGAGGAAAGACTTAAGGCATTGGGGATCAAAAGCTATCAAAAGAATTTTGCTGCGTCAAACCATGTGGGCGTGGCTAAGCCTCAAAATAGGGCTTCTCACCATAGAGGGACATGGTGAATTAACTTCAGCATACAAGGTTACATCTGTAGCAAACTTCCTGGTTCTCATCACATACCACCACTTGACACATTCATAGGGTAATTTGGTCATGTCACTTAAGCCCCACCCCATGAGGACAGGAAGTAAAATGTTTTACAGAGAAAAATCTGTATTTTCCTCATTTAACCTAATCAACATCTGGCTGTGGTCAGTGACTGATAACAATTTGGTGTAACTTCTTATCTGGTACTGAGAGTTTTTTAAAGAGGGTGTGGTTCTGCCACCATGGCGTCACGCCACGGAGATACGTTTGCCTCTAATTTCAACATACATATTCTGATCTGCACCAAATTCAATAACATGGATATTTGTCCAACCCCTAACCCATATGTATGCAAATATTTGGTGGGTGTGGACTAATTTCTGCACAGCGCCCCCTAGAATCATTAAAACTGTCATCACTACTTCCAGTAAGAAGAAACATGCTGATAACATAAAAAAATAACTTTAAACTTAAATCTGTCAGTTGTATGACTAATTTTATGATGTAACTGCAGGTAGGTATATACAACCACATAAATGTGGGAAGAGATTACCAATGTGCTGCATTTAGACCTCAGAGGTATCAACTTTTTTTTTTATTACAGAGAAAGAATGAGAATGTCAAACATCTAGATTTGTTTAAGAAGCATCATTTTATTTTATTTTCAGCTGTGACCAAAAAGAGAAAAAAAAACACAGTAACCTCCTCAGAGTTCGAATGTTTAGGATTAAAGTGCAGAATCGTTTTCACAGCTTGTGTAAAAAAAATTAAATAAGACAAAAAAATGAATCTAATATTAAAGTATCAAAACTGACAATGGAGATCTGGAAAATATAAATATGATACAGAACAAGATGAAATATTATACATCATGGTATAAGCTTTGATGTTCAGTTCACTTGAATCAGGCTTGCACTGACGATACATTAAAATTAAAAACTAAAAACAGGAAATCAGTTCATGTTTTCGCGTCGTTGGCAAGGCTAGCTTACAACAAAGGCACAGCATTGTTCAGAGGTAACGATCCTTTGCAAAGAAGTGCTGCAACGACATTCTCAGTAATCAACACGTTCCCACTGACATCTTATATGCTCGACATGGCTCAGACAGGAATGGAGAAGGAAACACAGGGCCACTCGTATATGCATGCCAGAAAAGTTCTACAGAGTGACACGTGTTTACATGCTCCTCCAGTCTCACGGTTACCGGTGGGTTCTGCTTGAGATGTGAGGAAAAGCTCCAGAAAAAATTACGGCCCTGAGCCAAAAAGAGTTAAGGTGAGGAAGAGGTGAAGTTTAAGTGCTCAGCTATAAGAAAGAGTGATTGCAGCCTCCGTGGGCATCACAAGCAGTCAGAAACGGCACAGAACACCACTCACAAAGGACCAGTCTGTAGGCAGCAGGCAGAACTGGGTCAACAGACTCACAGTAGCAAAAACAGGAACATTTGATCTCTTAGATGCAACCTAGCTAGTCTTTTCTACGCCTAGGACTATATTGCATGGCCAACATGATTCTGATTCATTTTGAGCTGCATCTAAATAACTAAAGAATTCCAATTTGCTACTGAGAGACTGAACTTACCAGATCCCTTTTTTTTTTTTTTTTTTTTTTTTTTTTTACAGTTGAAAGGCTCTATCAGTGGCTTGCATTCAAATATCAACCTGAACTGACATAATTCATTTTCCTTATCACAAGTAGCCCAAGAGAGAAAATTAAGAAAACAATGCCTAGAGCAGCCATTTAGTGCAAACAAAAGTACTCAAATGTGTACAAAAGTTTCAGAGGGTAGATATAGAAAAACTGATTTTTTTTTTTACTCTTGTTTTCCACTCTGCCCTGCTGTTCCTGCTTGACCTTTTTAAAATCTTTTCTTCTTCTTTTTTTTAAATGTTTCTAGACTAAAGTAAATTGAAGTAGAAGCAGAAGCAGAAAAGACCTGGCCACTACATCATGCAGCAAACTAAAAGATTCATAAAATAAAGACAGAGACGGGATGTTAGAAGGTGCAGGAGAAATCTGACAGTGCTGGAGATTATTTCTGAGGAGACCGAAAATTTATATTTATATTTATATATATATATATATATATATATATATATACATACACACACACATACACACATACATACAGTGATATTTACAGTACATTTAGCTTTTATATGTAAACAAGCAATGGGGTTGATCCTCAGGAGGACAGACAGGAACATGGACAGACAGCTGACATGATGAGGCAGTATCTGGTGATATAACACCTTCACTATTGTACAGTATATCAGAAATGAGAGAATGGATTATAAATTATTTTTCCAGTATTAGGAATACAGATGAGCAGAATATGTACAGTGCCTTCCAAACATATCTACACCCCTTAAACAGTCATACTTTGTCAAATTACAAACACAAACGTCAATGTGTTAAAATTTGATGTTCTGTGACAGGCCAACACAAAGTAGAGCATGATTGTGAAGTGAAAAAAAAAAGAAATATGATTTCCTAATTTTTGGAGGAACCCTGACACTGCACATCACCATAAACACATGTGCGTATGGTTCATCTTCCAGCTGGACAACCTACCTATGTAGCCAGAGGTACAATAAAGTGGTTTGGATCAAAGCATTTTCATATGTTACAAGGGTTCAGGCAAAGCCCATACCTAAATTCAACTGATAATCTCTGGCAAGATTTGAAAAATTATGATAGCAGATGCTTGGTATTCAATCTGAATAATTTTGAGTTATTGTGTAAAGAAGAATAGGTAAAAAACTCAGTCTGTAAATATGCAAAGTGGGTAGAGATAAACCCCATTGATCTATCACGTAAAATGCAAATGAGACACATTCAAGATTGTGGTTCTAACAAAACAAATTGTGAAAAACGTCAAGAGATAAATATCTATCAAGGCACTGTAGGATCAGTGTCTGCAAAGTTAGAATTACACTTGTTTTAATTGCAGATGGGTTGAATGGTAAACACATGCATTTTTCAGGATTGGTTCTCAGTTTTTTTGTTTTAAAATAATTTTCAGCAGAGGTTTTTAGGTTTAAAGATGGTCTCAAAGCATTTAACCTTACAGTGGTGATAACAGCGCATACAATAAATTGAAAACAATATTTTTGCTGTGCCCTTTTAATTGCAGTGACACTTTCACTCTCCTTTAAACCGATCAGCCAATAAAAATATGGCGATGTACGTACGTATATAAAATATGTCTGTACATTTACAATATTTAAAACATTTACAAAGTTGCCGGTTATGTACACATAATGTGTTTTGAGTGTTAATGTAAGTGAGTTACACAAAGAACTGGAGAGAAGACGTACCAAATTTAGGACATGTACCTTATCATGAAATCAATGCTACAGAATAAACAGGAGATTTGGGCTGCTCCAAGTGTAGATTAGTGGTTCATGACTGAATGAGGTCAGAGGGGCACAATGAAGCAGGAATTGACCTGGCAGCATTATTTACAGCCATGCATTTGTCTTAAAGCTTAAACGGTTTCACTTCTCTTGTACAAGAAGGTCTACAAGCTGTCCCTAAGATAATGGGAGCGCATTGTATTTTCTTTGCATGTATCGTAAGTTCAGTTCTGAGATCCAAAGCCAAAGAAAACCAAACACAGCAATGTCCTCAGACACAAACTGCACAATGCACTCTGCAGAGAACTGAAGTGCTGCGGCTGAAGGTTTGCTGCCATGTTTTGTAAGTAAAACTACACAATACAGTAAGCACAGTAAGTATTCTCAAGTGGGACCATTTTTGCTGAATCTACATGATTAAAGTGTAATTTGAAATTTGCTTTGGATTGAATATGACATATTTTACTTTAGTTTCAGATGGAGCAGCAGTGAGAATGTGTGTGTGTGTGTGTGTGCGTGCGCACATCACACACTGGTGGCTTTTCGGATTCATATTTTCCCCCTGAGTCTATACATTCAGCCTGAGCCAGCTAAAACCAGCGTCATCTGCTTCAGTCATGAAGGATTATTAGGAAGTCTCCTCCAGCAGAGCTCAGAGTCACTGCCTCTTGAGGGGCCAACCCCAACCTTGCCACAGCTCCCGCGGTGCTCTACTCCGGTTGCTCAGGATGAGTGTGCAGGCCGTTCTCAGGGAGAGGAATGCTGTGGTGCTCCCAAAAGGCCTTGTGCAAGTGGTCCAGTTCAGACATCAGTGGCAGACCAATGTCCAAGTGCATCTTGAGGTTCTCTAACCACTCCTCCAGTTTTGTGAATGCAGGTCTGTGAAGTTCAAAGGGCAGACAGAAAAATCACTTTTTGATTCAACATCAAAAGCACTCCTCACCCATAATACAGTTTTATTCATCCATCCAAAGAGTTTTAGTAACAGAGTTCTGTGCTGCTGTAGATGTAGTCACTTAAAGGCAAATATTGGATTTAACGGATAGAAAACGTAAAAATCCAGAAAATAGATCCCAAGCTTTTTCATTGTTTTTCAGATCAGAAAAGCACATTTAAAAAAAGCAATATTCTGACTCAAAAAGAGCCTTTGGAACCAAATTATATATAATGAAGCTCTCTGTTTTAGAGGAAAGCATCTTGATATATCGATAATGACACAATGTTTGGAAACACATGATGTTCTATTGATATAAACAGAAAACTGTCTTCTTGACCAAAAAAATACCCTTCTAATGGAAATTGATTGAATGGATGTGCGCCCAGTTATTGGACAGGCAGAAAGATGGAAACTAGGGGTGTGAGGGTACGTCAAAACTCGGTTCGGGAAGCACCGTGGACCCGTTTCATGGTTTGGTTCATTTTTGGTAGTCAGGCAACAAAGTGGAAAAAAAAAAGTTTTGGGGGGAAATTAGATTTAAAATCAAACTGTACTAGCAGTACATTTTCCCAAAAATTATTCTTGGATAACAGAAAAATCATATAATAAAATATAAAATAAATAATAAATACAGCGCGCTGCTATTCTGATGGCTAGATCGCCACTACGGAGTTCCTTTTTATTGAGAAGCTGGAGTTTCTGACCCCGGAGTTTCTCTTGGTTTCATGTGTTCTATTTTTGTTTGGCCTTTTATACCCTTTTGTATGAGTGAAAACAAAAGATAAAATTAGATCAATAACTTTATCTTAATATTTATGTGGGACACTGTGGTGAGGGCGGTGCTCCTTCAGTTCAGCTTCTAGCTGCTTCTGCAAACAACGCAAACATCACTGACTAATTCCTGGAGGAAATATTTCTAACCACATTATTACAGTCAGAGCTCCAGTCTGCTTATATATTATTGCTACGTTAAGAGAACGGCACAAATGAGGGCAGCAAAGCGGTGTCCTTTGGGTCAGTAACATCTGTGGTTGCCAACAGCAACTACTGGGAGTTGGTAACTAGTTAACATGAAAACTCGTTGTTCTGTAACACCGGGAAGCCGAGTCCCTGGCCATAACATCTCCAAGACGAAGGCTGAGCTGAGCTGTTTGATTACAAAGGCGCATCTGTTGCTGGCTAAAGTGCAGCACATTTATGCTTCCATGTGGAAACTTGGTACGGCACAAAGGCGTACCGCGTTTCCACATGGTTCCACAGGTTCTGTACTGGAAAAATCAGAATACGTTTACATGTACCATTACACCCCTAATGGAAATGAAGAAAATATAAACAGGTGCAGACAACTGATTTCTCCTGAACTACCTAAAATAGATTCTGATCGAAACACCGTTTGCCCCAGGATAATTAAACATTATGAATTTGGATTTTAAAGTAAGAAACAATTCAAGCCTAAAGTGACAACAAATAGCTCTAGAAGAGTCAGCAGCCAGAACACAGAGGAATCTGGGTTTTTGTTTTTTTTGTGAGCATACAGTATTGGGTAAAATTCATGTGTTTGATCTGTTCTCTGTTAGTACAAAATATCTGTTGGTATCACTTGGTCACTTTACTAAATTCAATCAATAACTGCTGTCCCCAGATGGTCCTTCTGCATGTTAACCTATGATAATTAGCTGCAGCTGTAAATTGTTTTTTTCCTTGGTGAGTGAATGATAGGCTGCATAACAATATATTAACTTGTCTATTTTTCCTCTACACGAGATGCATTAGCTTGAAATGACTTTTTAGACCCAAAGAACATTTTCCTGTGAGGAACCTAACTGTAGAGAAACTTAAAGAGTTTAAATGGTGTAACAAATGGTGTCCTCTAAACAATGTTTTGAGGGCTACATTACTGTAGTGCAACTTAACCTTCACATGGATTGATTGTGTCAAGAAAGGGAGATTTTCAGCTGCTTCCACTCACTACCGCTATGTTTTACATAATCTAAAATAGACTATTCTGATGACTTAGTCACTGGGAGAAAAGGGAGTGCTGATACTGATGTCCATTGCAGTAAGAATGCTTGTCAGGAATTACAACTTCAATTATGCCAGAATTTCAGTTTTTTTAGTTACAATTTTTTTAATTTTGTGGCAAATTGCAGGTCTGGATGGGTCTCCAATTTTCTGCACTCAGCTAAATTTCTTTAAACCTCCTCCTCCTCATTGGACAAATCACTACACAAATCTTTACTCATGAACTCAAGCTGGAGACTTTTGATCTTTGATATCCATTGTGTAATCCTTTTATCTTTTTTTCTACATATTTTCTTTTACATATTTACATACATTACTTTTGACAATGAAATTAATATAAGCATAGGGACAAATTTGAAAAGGTTGTAAAAACATGAAAAAGAGATTTTCCAATAAAGCAAAACCTCAGTGAATAAAAGGGTTTTAAAACAGAATGAAATGCAACTTTTAGTATAATTTCCATATACATTTTCTGAGAGATTTCTGACCTTTTGTCTGCGTCGAGATCGCAGCACAGAACAGCAATCGGAAAGAAGGCAGGAGGACAGTTGGGGGGATAGTAGTGCTCCAGGAAGCCAGAAATGTTCAGTCCAAAGTCCATCGCCCTGGGGAGGTAATCTGGATCTGCGTTCACTCGGCCAATGATCTGCAGAGGGCAAACAGGGAAAAATTTGATTTTGAAAATTTTGAGAATGGAAGTGTCTGAAGCCTTTCTACTGGAAACCAGTAAATCCTTCCAAACTAAAGCAGATTGCTCCCACCAGACCACAACTATCTGTCTGTCAGAACCCACATGAGGACGGCTTTGCTCTTCTCCTCACTAATCCCCTTCATAGTCGCTGGATAATAGTGTCTAACTGGAGAAGTCATAGTCTGGGGCCTCTGACTGACTTAACTGAATGAGCCCAAAATTATGAGTATGAGGATGATGTGTGTCCAGGCTCCAATCCAACAATTTAGCAGGGCTGCTGGAAAAATATATTCCACTTTAAGAGATGTTGAAATTTGGCAGAGTGAAACTATTCCCTCATAAACTGAAATGGATACTGTATTTAATGAGTTTGAAATGTTGACAAAATCCATAAAAAGCTGTCAAAACTGCAGATTTTCAAGCAGTACAGACACAGAAGGAGAAAATAATGAGTCAAATTTTCTGCTAGTTGCTCACATTTTGCACACTTTACAGCTGGACAACAACTAAAATGAGGCCCTTTACCAAAGGCAGCGTGGTTACCCTCAGTGCACTGGTACCACCTCTAATTATTGCATCCTGGGACAACCCTTCCTGTGCAAAAGGAAGAAATGGTTTTCAGTTGTCCTAAGGCAGTGGTGGACCGCAGTTTCTGGTAGGTTAGACGTACTGAGGCAAAATAACTTTTTATTTTTAAAAAGGGCCTGAAAAAGTCAGCCAAATACAGCAGTACTCAGTCTGAACTGCAAGCCCCTGGACAATTTATTAAAATGCATCCATCACATCTTCTTTTATCTTATTTTTTGTCTGTTTCAGAGCCGCAATATGAGACATTGAGACACAATGTGCCCTGAAAGTAGGGTTCATTGCTGGGATGTCTCAATCTGATCTAAAGTATTGGACCGGGGTCTTCTGTAAATGATTGGTCTCTTTGATTGAATGTTATCCATAGCCCTATTTAACCATGCACAGTTTTTTGTGCCACATCTAAATATCAGGTCCTTTTTTCAAATGCAGGCTTGACAAATTGTATTGTAGCCCTTGCAACTTTGTTGAAATAAAAAAATCTATTTTCTAATCCAAGGTATCAGTTTTTTTTATCCTTCACAAAGTTCAGGAAAAATGAGACTATTGGTTGCTGCAGCATACTGTCTGTCTGGGTCATATGAGACCTGCACAGAGAGCAGCTGAAACACTAATGATTAAAATGTATGATGTTATAAACAAATCTTTATGTTTATGAAGCAGGGGAACAACTTTTTTTAAAGTTTTGTTTGCATCTGGTTAAGAGTAACTGCATTTAAAAATAAGTTTCAAGATGAATTATCAACAAACCAGATCATAATATAGATGGACCATTCAAGCATTAGCCTAGCAATTCAGCAAATTGCTCTCCATCATTGTTAGCAGGATGGTTTATTGAAAACTTTAGATGCTTGTTTTGTCTTTTAAAATTCAAAGCTGTCAAGTGGAAACTCCTGTTGGGACTAAATATCACTGAAAGTCACTGGTCAGTTAATACTGATTACATTTCTTTATTATTTCTTTGTTGTCTATTCACTTGCGGACAAGTGTTAAATATAAGAAAAATACTCAACAATGAAACATTTACAGTCTTAGCTAATTTGCGATGCAAGTTTACATTTTTTAAGTGTTTAGAACTGTAATATTTTTACATTGTTAACATCAGTATTAGGTTATACGCTTGTATTTCCTCAGTTCAACATTTTAAATGGCATTTTAAATATGTACTTAGTTTGCTAATTGATTTTCGTTGGCATGCTTGTTTCTACGTTGGTGCTTAGGTTTATTACTAGAACAATAGCTTCTTGGAGCAAAGCATATTAGTTCTCAACTTTACACAGCCCAGTTACTTACCTCACAGAGCATAATGCCAAAAGAAAAGATGTCCACTCTCTCATCGTAGCTTTTCCCTAAACAGGACATAAAATAATGTTAGTATGTTAATTATTAGCATGAATTAGGAGGAAAAAGTCTTTGAAAAAAAGTCATGATTATTTAGATTGTTTGTGAAAAGACAACCACATGTAGTCCTGCATATCATACCATGAATCATCTCAGGAGCCATCCAGTAGGGGTTTCCCACCACTGTGTATCTCTTCCTGCGATCAGGCTTCTTCAGGCCTGACAGTTTTCCCTGTGTCAGTTTATTTTCACATTTATCGTCCACCATGAGCCGAGCCAGGCCGAAGTCTGCCACCACCACAGTGTGGTCCTAAATAAGCAGATATCCCAAAAAGTGCTATTAATAAGTGTGATAGCTGAGATTTTAGTTTAAAAATATTGAGTTTTTAGCAGGGTATTTTCTTTCATTTCAAAGTTTCTTTCCTAGTGTAGACACTGCTCCTGCACAGATGCATTTTTATATGTATAAGGCTTTCCTAACAGAAGAAATGCAAAATGAATCTTTACACTTTACACAATTAATTTTTAATCTATCTAAAATAGTATGGAAAGAGTTCAGTGCACCAAAGACAAAATATACCCTAAATATAAAGGTGTATAAGCACAAACATGTGTGAATGAAGCAAAAGTTCATTACCTCCCGGACTAAACAGTTGTGTGAGTTCAGGTCCCGGTGGATTATATTCATTGAATGCAGATATGCCTGAGTGACAAATCAAAATATATGCATTAACTTGAGTAATCAAAACCTGCAGAACAGTAAATTTAAGTTGCACTCATTTAACAAAGGCTGAAGTTTGCATTCTTCATAACACTATCAGAGGGAGGAAAAATGAGGATTTACACAAAGCTTGCAGCTCTCTAAGATGGCCACTAGAGGGAGGCAACAGTGGTTATAGCGCCTTCTACTGCCGCTGTTAAAATCAGATTGGCTTTGAAGTTTTTGAACTCACCATTCCTGCAGCAATGTCCTTAGCAAAACTGACCCTCTGGTTCCAGGGAAAGTTACTGTCCTGCAAATAGAAATTACACCAACATTTTAGGCTTCAGCAGACAAAACTGTGTATAAAAAAAGAACTTAAAGAAAACCTTAAACTTAAAACCTAAACCAGATCAATTCATTATGATTTACGGGGAGCGAAGGTAAAAACATATAATCCTTACCATCTTCTTGATTATTTCTCTCAAGGTTCCTCCCTTTATGTACTCTGCAATGAAGTTGAGTCTCTTGTCTTTGTAGAGGACTCCAATGAACTTAAGCACATTGGGGTGTTCCAGGCAGCGCATCACCTTCACCTGAGGACAGATTTACAAAGCGTCACTTCATCTGTGGAGCAATGAAAAAGTAAGCAGCAATTTTATATAACGTTGCATGGGATGATCAACATCAAAAGCAAAAGGCATGCTAAGATTTGTTTACACTTACTTTAGTTCATGTAATCAAATTTCTTCTAACTATAAACTGATTTAGGATGCTACAAATGTTGCCACAACCACAGTCTTCCCAGACTAGAGGTTGTTACTGCTTGAAAGGTTAGGGCTACTATTACATCCAAACATTTGTCTTCCTGCTGCAAGCAAGATTAAAAGAGACTTGGTAATGTGAGACTTGGACCAAATTACAAAGCAAGAACTTACTAAAAGCTACAACCACACACAAAAATACACAGACCTAAGGAAACACAGGCGAATAGATGTTTACTGGGGATGAAACAGTAACAAGAAGGGCCGATTCAGACCTCAGGGAGTCTGTGGTCTCTCTCATTACGGTTATTCAAGGGGGCACTAATGTAACTTGATTATGCCTTGGAGTCTTGGATGTCTGCTTGCTATTTAGATAAATACATTCCACACTGATACAATCAAGTCTTCATACTGTTTCAACTTTCCACATTTTGTCACGTTACAACCACAAACTAAAAATGTATGCGAGAAGTCCATATTAGTGAAGTGAAAGGGAAATTATATGTGGATTTCAAAATAGTTTACAAATTAAATAAAAAAAATTATGGTGTGCACATGTATTCATTCCTATCCACTTTGATACCCTTAAATAAAACGCAATGCAATTTGTCTTCAAAAGTCACTTTATTGAGGTTGGGACTCTGAAAGTATTGTCTGTCTAAGGAAAAAAATCAGCCAAGACACCTGTAGTAGCACTGGAGGAGCTACAGAGAGCCATAGCTCACGTGGGAACACTTGCTAGCAAGAAAACTTTTACTTGTGAGTTCAACACATGCTTTTCTTGAGAATAGGGTGAATGTTTGCTTTCCAATAAGACAAGAACCCAAAATATACAACGAGAGCTACAATGGAATGGCTTACATCAAATAAAATTAATGTGTGGACCAGTCAAAGTACTACTGTAACTTAATGGGGCTAAATAAAAATCCATGACAAAGTCTTTAGACAAGTATTTTTACTTACTACTTCATGTTGTTTTACCAGATTAAATTTCAATGAAATACATTGAAGTTTGTGGTTGCAAGGTGAAAATCTTCAAGGGGAATGACATGTTTTCCAAGGTATTTTATGTAGGCTCTGTTTGGCCAGCAGGATCAAGAAAAGTACACCACATCCACATAACAGACACTCAATTGTCATATTAGTAGAGACATAGTGCAATAGTTGCATGAAAAGGATCAAATAGTGTTACAGAAGTCCAAATGTTTGTTTTCTAGTATATTTAAACACTAACAGAGAGTCTGCAAAGCCATTAAGCTTTGTGAGGGAGAGAAATGATTAATCATTTTTGGGAGAAGAGAATGTCTGCACACACCTTCTTCAACTTTACCAGAGGTTATGCAATACATCACTTTTTTTCCTTAAATTCCACTTGTTGCAAAACAGATTCTGGTTCTGACCAGCTTCTGGTGACACATGTTGTAACTTCCTAACATAACCAGCAGTATGATGCCGTAACAGTTGAGCTCAAACTTATTGTGAACATTAAAACCTCTGAAGTTTAGGTTGTAAACTGCCTGGCACATCTGGACTCACCTCTTTCAGGAATGTTCTCTGTGTCTCGTCGTCAAATCGAATCAACTCCTTCATCACCATCACCTCCCCTGTTTCTTTGTGGGTCACCTAGAACATGACACAATCACGTAAACATGGAGATGAGCAACAAGTTGGGAGAGCATTAACTGTAAAGAGTTCCCTTTTGACAGCAAGAGAATTGTAAAAATGTCCAGGATGTGTTAAAACCACAGTCATTCCTTCCTGCTCTGAGGTTGTATCGACATCTCTCAATGCTGCCATCTTCTGGAGGCTTTAAGTATAACCATATTTTGCAGACATGAGCCATATATGGGTGGGATTACCTTTATGGCTTGTCCGAAGCATCCCTTCCCGAGGACCTCTCCGTGGATGAGGTCAGATGGGCGGAAGATGCGGTGAGTCCGATTGGAGACGACCCTGAGTGACTCCGACCGATTGATATCCTTCCTGTGTGAGATCGGCGATGCTGCGTTGCTGGAGCCGGGTGACTTATCAATGCTGCAGCTACGCCTGAAAGAGAGAAGAGATCAAAGAAGATGATCTGATTACTGTCCATGCTGCATTTGTATAATTTGTATTTATAAAAAAACAGGTGCTCTTCTTACGTGATTATGCGGGATTTAGGCATGCTGCTGTCAGGGTTGGGGGGCTGCGTGATTGGCAGGGTGGGGCTAGGGCCGTCTGACACCGGGGTGAACAAGCAGCCGTCCACCTGATCCTCACCCTCCGAACAGCCTCCCTCCAGAGCATGAGGGTCGTGTTCAATGGTGAGCTGCAGCAACCGGCTCGTCTCCTGGATGAGCAGGTCGATCTAGAAGAGCAAGTTCCCATGAGGTAAATTAGACCAAATGTCTGACAGGGGACTGAAAGAAATGTTTAAATTCATATATAGTATAATAGTTATGGGTCTCAGATAGCATAAGTTGCTTTTGTTAATAACTGATCTATTAAACGTTCTTTTTTTTTCTAGCCAGAGGACAGACAGCCAATATTTTAGAGAGAAGGTAATAAAGGTGGTTTCTACCTCATCCAGTGGAACATTGTGAATGGGCGTCCCATTGATTTCCAGGATCTTGTCCCCAACATGAATGGAGTTTTTCACATCTGGACTGATGCAGTCAACATCCACTCTGGATAAATAAAAAAAGAGTAAACACCTTTCTCCACATTTCGACAAACCACATAAAGCAATGCAAGAAATGGGAGGAAAACAATACATGCAAACAATTTGTGCATTGTATCGCAGGTGAGGCCTTTAAAGAACAGCTGTATGTACATTCAAATTAAACTAAGCACAAATTGACTCTTAATAAATATAGGTGGCATTTAAAGGCATTTGGTTGCGCTGGATTGTATTTAGGGGTAATCGAGTAAAGTGAGGTTGAATACATATCCACACTAAACTTTTCAGATTTATATTTGTAAAAAGAACATTTTAAACCATGCATAGTTCTATGGACCACATAGACTCCCTATAAAATACATAAAAAATATTTCTTTTACAGTAAAATGCTTAGGAATGTATGGATACGGTTGATATTTTTAATTGACATTTTAACTTGCATCCTTCCAGCAAAGAAAAAAAGAGAAAGAAAAACAAAACAAAAAAAACATTCACACTCACTGGGACACTCTGACAGTGCATCCATGCTCTGGGCTGAAGCCGTTGGTAGGGCTGAGTGGCTGATCAATAGCCACAGAAAAGCCCCGCCCCCTGCATCCGTTGTTTCCTTCGCCAGAGGGAGGGATGGACACGAGCGTGACGGTGTGGGGGATCCGGGAATGCGGCGAGTCTGGCAGAGACACCGGGGTCACGATGCTCTGGTAGTAACAGGGACCACTGCAGCCCGGAGAGATGAAAAATATGATATGAGGTATGAGAAAAGAGGTACTGTGAGGGTACGAGAAACCTTGTGATAAAAGCCAAGCTCACATTACATCAGCTTTCCAAGCATCACATGTTGCTGATGAGATGCAACTAAAGCACATGGCACGCACTGTACAGTCATTGTGAGGAGGCCGACCTTCAACTTGAGCAAATTAGTTTCAAAAGCCTACAAATGAGCCTTTTTGTCTATAAAATGTGCCTGGAATTTACCTATGAGGAGATTCAGAACCAAAACAACTGTTACGTGGCCTAACTTAATTTATGATAATAGAGAGAGAAAAGAAGTCATTTATGGTGTGCAGTTATTGCTGCCTCATTAATCTGGTCCTTATTTAATTTTATTTTTCAACTTAAATTACAGAAAACGTATTTTACTAGCCAGCTGTCAGAGCTGAATGCTGGTAGAAATTATTTGAGCATCTCTGCAGCCTTATTTGATCTCAGAATGAGTCAGTATTGGTGAGATCATAGCTGTGTAGGGGTTACATTACTAGCTGAAAGACTTTATTTTCCCCTCGCTCACGACTATGTAAAAGTGTCTAGCTGTAAAGCAGAATGATGGAACAGACTCCAGAGCGCCTGAAGCTTTCGAAAGCTTCATTTTCAATCATCTGTTTGAAAGACTGCGTCTTGTGACAGTCACACTCATGCATCCCTGCTGGTAATGAAGCAATGAACAAATATACAAGATGCAGATAGTATTATGAAGCGGACACTGTCTGTCTCTGATTTGTCATAGTTACAATTCTGCAGAATAAGAAGAGACAGATTACTATTCTAGAAGTAAAAGGGGCTCATAGTTAATTTTTGTCTTGATTAAATATAAAATAAAGCAACATTTTTCTTTTCTTTGCAAGTAAACGTCTGCAGAAACACTTTAATTTAAGTACATTTATTCAGTCGAGAAGTAAATCCTATTTAAAAAAAAAACATTTACTAGCACCCCTGTTGTAAATACTTTGTAGAATCCTCTTTTTGTTGGAGCATACAGTCCAAGGTCCAGGGTCTTCTCTTCAGTTCTTCTCTTCAGCTCAGCCACAGCTTTTTGAAGAAGATTTAGGTTTGGCCCCGAGATGGCCATGGAAGATGGCTGATTTTGTGTCTGAAGAACCATTCATGTTTTCATTTGACCATTTGTTTTTAGATTATCTTCATGCTGGCTGACCCAGTGATGACCTATTTTCCATTTACAGGTCAAGTCTAATAGATTTCTCATTCAAAATATCATCGTGTTTCAAAGATTTAATGATATCACTGATTCTTAATAAACTTCCCAGGACCTTTGAAAGAGATGATGACAGATCCTCCACCACACTTAGTACTGGGTATGACATTTTTTCATGTATTAGTTTTTTTGTTTTGTTTTATGCCAGACCCAGCTGGAGATTTAGCAGCTAAAAAACAACTAATATCAGTCTTATCTGACCAAAGCAGTGAAAGTCCCAGTAGAGTTTGGTCAAGTTCACATGTTTTTGTTTGTGATGGTAGGTCAAATAAATACTTTTTTTATTGGTATGGCAACTAGTTGGCATTTAGATGGCATCAAATGGTTGCTCTGGAGACTTGTTGATCCCAATAAATCACGGTTTGCTCCTGACTGTGTTTGGTGCCAAGACTAACCTTTTCCTTGTTTTGAAAAGTGATTAAGAGAAATGTGCCTCTATGTACCTTCAAATTTACATCCCAGGAAAATGGAAAACAATTAGCGTGGCATCTGATACATTTAGTTAATGAAGAATTGTTTTTCTCTACTGAATGAATGCACTCCAAAATCTTCTGTGTAAAATTTTTCTAATAAACTACAAACGTTTTACATTTCAAGGCTTATTAAAAATCTATCAGGAGTGCAAAAAAGCATGGATGATGTATTATTATTTTGAATTCCTGCTTTCCTTTGTTTGGTTGACGTTTAAAGCAATGTTTATGTTGTTGTGGATCATGTACAAACATTTTTTAAAAGTGAAAAAAAAAAATCTAAATCAAAGGCTGTGTTTTAAAACAGTATTTCCCACAATGAGATTATTTTCAGTCATTTTTCTATCCATTTTGATCATTTAAGGTCTATATTTTACATGTAACAAGTGGTTGTAGACGCTCACCAGTAAAGTTTGGATCTTTCCACCAAAGCGTATGTGTCTCCATCACCGATAAATGCCCTGCAGTTCAGACAGCTGAAGCATTCTGGGTGATACTTCTGTTCTCCTGCAACCTGGAAGAAAAAAACATAAAAAGTTATTACTTAAAAATGTTCATGATGCATGCATCAAACAAAAAACAACTTCCCGACAAGAAAAGCTTTCGAGAGCAGTTAATGTGCAGGAGGAGTTATAAGCTACATGAGTCTTTTATGACCGATCTGGGAAGCAGGGTGAGTTCTGGTCACTGGAAGCTCTGTGATCGAGTTTGCTGCAGCCAGATGTCAAATGAAGTTGGGGGCTATTTTGTAAACAAGAAGTGAAATTGAATTATTGCTAGAAGTGAAAGATGTGTGGATGCTGCTCTGTTGGGATTTTGGGCCCTGGTTGTTCTTCACACGGGAAACAGTAAAAATAACCAAACAACTAGGCAAATGTAGTGTGTGTGTGTGTGTGTGTGTGTGTGTGTGTGTGTGTGTGTGTGTGTGTGTTGGGGGGGAATAACCTCTACATTGCAAAACGTCGACACCTCTGAAACGTTCACTTTTTAAATAAGCTTCTTCATTCTTGCTGACTCCTCGACTGAAACAACTGATTAAATGGCCCTTTCCTCCACATAATTTTAATGACCTCTTTCAACTCCTTCAGGTAAATCTGTCGCTTGTCAATGCAAATAACCTATCCACTCAAACACTTAATGAGGATCCATGATTAAACATGAGCAAAAGCGGTCAGCACCAAAGGTTGCGCCCACTAGAGCCGTTTCCTCCCTCGAGGCTGTGTGCGTGGTTACATTTTTTGCCTCCAGAGGCAGATTTTTCTTTTTTTCAAACAGCCGAACCCTTCAACAGATCTCATCAACAGCAATGATCTGCATTGCTAATGTTGTAAAGAAAGACTAACGAGGTAGTTTTGCATACAAGACAGCAGGACAACAAGGTTAAATCCATCTAATTACCCTATATCTTGTGAATTTTGCTCTTTTGCAGAATAAAAGAAAGCCCATGCCAACCAGCTTGAATTTACCCCAAGTGTGTCCTGAAGCCTTGAAAGCAAAAGATAATTTGAAGCATTTATGTCACACAAGTAAATAGAGATCCAATGAGAAATCGACTGGTGATCGTAATTGGTCAACTTTTCTTAATCCGCCGAAATCGGTGATTGGCTGGTTGGCAACTAAAAGAGCTATAACCACATGGAACATAAGTTTTTACTTGGGACAGAAGACTTTGTTACATTCAATATCAGCAATTGCTTTCAAAATAACATTAAATATCCCTCTGGGATAAAAAAAAAAAATTTTTTGAATTTGAAATGAAATCAGATGAACAAAATGAGCTTCCAGATAAAAAGAGAAGATATTTTCTATAGTTAGTTTCTTGTAGAAACAATAACCAACTAGAATAACATGATACGATTTGAGGTTGTAGCCAAATTTTGAGACATCAGCAGACACCAGGAAGCTGACTATATTACAGCAAAGTACCACTGTTTTATCTTTTGGAAGAATAAAAGTTCTATCCGTCATACATCCTGGTGGATTGGGAGATGTTCGGCGTGTTTTTGAAATCTCACGGAATACAAACAATGTTTACAGTTAATAATGCTAGTTGTGCTAATGTTACGTTGGATATTATAGAACACTGTATTGTATGTTTGATTGTAGAAGAATTTATACTAGACTTCCAATCAAAACATCAAACTTTTAACCTTCACTTCCAATGTTTTAGGTGCCTTCTAAAATTTTACTATAACAACTGTGAGAATCCCAGCAGAAATCTTTTAAACAGGTGTTTCTGTTCACCTTTAATATTCTGCGCAGTTCCAGGCGTGGATAGATCCACCTTTGGATCCGGGTCAGGCGCACCATTTTGTGAGAATCCGGGCAGAGTGGTTTCCCTCTCACCCCATTGTGAGGAGACATGTGCTTCTTTATTTAACTCTGACAACCCAATACTTTTATTCGGTCTGGTGGAAGTATTCAAAAACTAGAGAAGTAAACATTTAGTTTGTGCGTTTAATAAAAAATCAAGCCCTAATACAAAAGTTTTAAACACCCAGTTAAGCAAGAGCTAGGAACAGCCGTCGGCTTTTGACTTCTCCTCTGAACGAGCAGCCAGTAGCAAAAGCCCCACTTGCTCCAGTCTCGCTGCTTTGTAGCATCTCATGGTTCGCTCCTTCTCTAACCGGTTCCTGCTGGATTTTTCTGGGGCTCCACATTCACATTATTTTCCTCCAAAGGACGGGAAGTCTAGGATACATTCTTCTACAATCAATCATACCATACAGTATCCTATAATATCCAACAGTTAAAAGTTTAAGACGTTCTCAAATGTCAACACTGTAGTCATTTTGTCCTCGTTTTGAAAGTTTGAAAGTGAATTTCTACCTAAAGACGCCTTGACCTGACAAGCAAATCCAAAGCAAAAGCAGAAATCATGACAAAACAAAAAATCCAAAGCAGAATGCCTTAAAATCTGCTGCTCCATCATACTGAGAAAGGATGAGTGATCCCAAAAGTGGACTGAAATGGGCAATAAGGCGAAAACCCTGAGGTTTCACGGAAACAATATTTATTATTTAAAAACTCCCTCTAAAAAAAACGCAGCAATAATATGGCACCATATGGCTTCAGAACAAAAACAACGTGACTTGACACATTTCTTTTTATCCATTTCAAAAGAACAGAAGTGACAGAATAACAAACTAATACAGTCAGAGCACAGCCCCCCCAAACAGGAATCGAATGAGTTAATAAAACAGAGAATAGGACTGACCTGAGGGTCTTTATCTCTCTATATGGACTCCACATGGCCAGATAACATGATTAATTAAAACTAACAGCATGCGATATCTGAGCTCTGAACGCAATGGAGGACGAAGGAAAATGACTATCCAGTCATTATTTTGGACATCACATTTGTTTATGGATATATGTGGATTTCCTCTCTGTGTCTGTGTCACTTTAGGTGCAACCCTGTAAAAAGGAGAAGACAGGAAGAGAAGACAGCTGGACAGAGGGTGTCAGCTCGACACAGCCTGTCACCGAGATTGCCATTTGCCTGCCATGTGGGCACACACACCCATTTAAAGACAGACAGCTGCTCCCTTCCCATAAAAGACATCCTTCCTCTCCAGTGCATGGATATAAAGACAGACAGGGAGGATTCACAGATTTCAATCAAAATAAAAACACATTTTAACCGTGTGATCAGAATCTTTCTTAAAACGGAGTCAAGACACATCACATGTCTGGTTCTTCTGGATGTTACCGTCTTTCTCATCAGAGCTGTGGGTGTGTTGTGTCTGTGGTAAATTTACTGTGTATGAGCTCATCATCATGCTTATGACTGTGGTTCTTCATTTTATCTCCGTCTGTGACCAGAATCAGCCTCTTCTGCTAACAACAAACCAGAGTTTGTTCAGGTTTTCCCCACCAGGTCCTGCTGTGATGCTACAGGGTGCATGAGTAAACATTTCACACTGTTGAACAACCGTAAGGTAATATTTGTTACATATTCACCACAGATTTTAAAAAGTTAGATTTGAAGGATGAAATTGAATCATTAAAAAAGGCAAATATATAAATAATTAAGTTTTTTTTGTATTTAAACCAATTTTATTATTGTGCATCAATCACTTATTCTACAACCTTTTACATTGACAAGTAGAAAGTTTATTTGGTATATTTAATTATACTGTAACAGCGCAGGTTTAGAGTAATATTACAGCTTTTGGGCTTTGTTATGTTTAGAGACGTACTTTTTTGATTTTGCTTCCCAATACAGATTTTAAAATATTATTTATGAGGCTAGACTTAATGGTTCTTACTTTTCAAGATGCACATGAAACATACAATTTTTGTGAGTTTACTTTTAATCCAACAATTACATTTAAAAAAAACTGATCAATGAACTCAATGGAAAATAAAGGGATAACAAAATGAGTCATATTTCTGCGACTGTCACAAACCCTAATCTATTTTTACTAACCTCAAAGCAAAGCGCATCAGACAATATCCCGTTTGCTGATGTGCTTACAAAGCAAAAAATTTAAAGTTTTTCATTTTGATGCACTTAAATACACAAAAAAGCTCCTATAAATTATTTTCCTTTAAGAATAACTGCCCAATTAGGTCTTACAATACATGAATAAAAAGAACTATCAAAGGTTTTTTGGAGGGGTTAAACATTTAAATTAAAAGAAGCAGATTTAATTTTTATATTTCCTAATGAGTAGACAGAATAGGACCTTGACTGATTTGTTAACTGGGCTTTGAAACATATTTTTACCTGGTTCCGGTGCCCAAGTTATAACTGTAGGATGTAAAAATTTAAGTTTAGAAATTATAAAAATCCTACTAATTGTTTAAAGTCGTGATGAATTCAGATCTCCCGGTAGAAGTTAACTGTGATTTTTTACCACCATCCAAACATCAGTAGAATATAAAATCCATTAATGGTTACAATTTAAAAGCACAGATCCAATTTTAATAGATTTTTAAAAAATTTTGTCCATGAACACAAGTGATATGATAACATTTGTGGTCATTTTACAAAAAGCCAGCTATACTTGCGGAGTTCATGGCAAATTACTTAGACTGCAGTCTTCTTATCCAGTGGAAAGAACAGCAAAGGTGATGGGAGATGCAATAAATGACCATCTGGGTTTCCAAAGACACTTTTTGGCACAGCAGTTTATTCGTTTTTAAGGATTTATGAGTTGCTCTAAAAACATCATTCTGAGGAATTTATGATGGTATATAACACTCAAAGGTAAACAGTTAAAGACATGTTGGGTGTAAATCTTTTATTTTTATTTTTTATGAACAGCTATGCTGACTTTTCCTGAGCGGAAAGCTGGTTAATTGAAAAAATGTTTTTTTTTTAATTTAAATGTCAAAAAGAGTTCAGAGGACAAAAAGAAGGGCCTGTTGTCAGAAATGATCAGTTTTAGGAGTCTTTTTAGTAGTTTTTAAGGCTGATCTTAAACAATAAACAAATCTGTGACTATTTTTAAGGTTCTTGATTCATTTGATCTTTTAGTTTGTCTTATGTTTTTGTCTACTTATAGATTTTTTGCTAGGTAGTGTTTGCATCAAAAATGTGTCTGCTGAGATACATCTTTCATTTAATTCCCCTTTTGATAAACAATCAACCTGCTGGGAGCAGGGTTTTACTTGGGTCATTAAAGTTCATTTCATCCTCATGAATAATTTAAAAATGTAGTGAAAATCTTTTAATTATTGATATTTTCCTCTTGGAATTCATTTGTTTTATGAGTGTATAATTTTTATTTCTTTGTTGCTGTTTATATTTGTCATGTTTCTAACTGAGTCATTTGGTTCCTGTTTTGGTAAAGTTTTATTTTAGACATTCCACTATGTCATTTTTCAAATTCATCACAGAATTTCACAATTTCCTCGTTGATTAGATTTTATAATAATAGGAAAACAGAATGAAATAGAGCGGATAATAAATATCAACAAGAAGATAAAGTGAAGCAATCACCTATTTTTATGTAAAAAGAAGATCAATTGCAACAAAAAAAGTGGAACAAAGGATAAAAATAAACCAGTAAGTTAAGAATCATTAGTTCTACTTAACTCAAAGAAGCTGCTCATTTCTTGACCTCACCAATTGTTAATGACACTGGATTTAGCGCATATATTTTCATTCATCTGTTGTTTGAAGAACCTAATGAATGATAAGACTAAAATATAGGTGTTTTTAATTTGCTTTACGTCTTTTGATTCTATAAACTTTACTTTCATTAATTCGAAAAATAAAAGAACAGGTGTATGTGACAGACTTTAGAGAAAACACATAAATTAACACTAAAAACACAAAACAATACCAAAAAGGCAAATACCAAAAAACATGCCAGGACTCCAATGCACCTTAGATTCACATGATAAATATGTTGCAGAAAACTGTGATCAAGGCTGTTTGAGCAGAAATAAGGTCAAACAAGGCTTGCCAAGGGTTCTCATACTTTTAAGCTACTGTGGGCATTATTTAGGGAAATAGAAATAGAATGAAGAGTGAAGACAGTGGGCAACATTCATGCTCAGTGAATGGAAACTCCCTTCTACCACAAACAGTACAGTAGCACAGTATATTCACAGCCCTCCTCTTTGGTAAGCGCCAATATATTCTGACTGCAAATCTTACATCCACTGAAGTAAAACGAGGAACCTCATCACTGTGGCTAGAAAGCATTTTAAGTGGCAAGTTAAAAATATCCGGAATGTACTATTTGAATTATACTTTTATGGTATCTCAGGGAAGAGCGGCTTCTAAAAATGGAAGGCATGTCTCGTCTCATCAGTTGTTCATGAAATGATAAAACAAGAGCAAATACAACTCAAAGACAGAGCAGATCTGTACTTACAGAGTGATACACTGACCTACTTAAAAATGACCCACAAAATGCAGTATCGCATTTTGAATTCAGCTTTAAATTTGAAAACACATGCTCGAAAGCGACTCTGCAAAGGCAACCTGGCAGACCGTCCCTCCGGCTGCCTCCCAGCCTGTTTCCTCACCGGCTCATGAATAGTACATATGACCCATAGGGCACCCAGGAAGTGAGAGCAGTGATCGTCCTCACCTTCTTATCCCGTCTCCACAGCCTGAGACAGCAGAAGCTCCAGAAAAACAAGTCTCCCACCATGTCAACGAGAGCCGGAGTCTCCTCCTTGCTCTTCTAGTTCATTCTACTGAGGCAAGCGTTTTCCCCGCTGTCACAACAAAACACTGGCAGCAGCCAAGCCGTGCAGGCTCACAGAGCGGCAGGGGGGGGGAGGAGAGCAGCCCACGCCTTTGCAGCTTAGCTCATCTCTGAATCAATGTCACTCCTCCGGGCTCTTCCGCCCATCCCTCTCCATCTTCCTCTGCCCTCTTACTTTTGGTATGACATCATGGTTTCCTGTTTGGCCCCGCCTACTCTGGGTAAATAAGCAAGTCAGCCAGCCAGCTGCTTCCAAAGCACACACCTTCACCTCTTCTACCCCCCTGACGTCTTTAGAAAGTTGCTCTCCCCACAGCTGCTCACATGCTGCCGCTTAATATTTTGCTTTCATAGATTCCGATTTTCTCGTAATCTGTTGGTGATTTCAACACTTATTCTGGGTTTCTGCAGGATTGTTGAATGGTTTTCTTAGGATGGTGTGCTTTTTGACCTTTTTTTTAAATCCACAAACTGACTGTTTTCAGAGAAATGTTTTGTTTGTTAAGTAATTTAACTCTGACCTATGATTCATTCATCATTCAGACAGAAAACATTCCAAGTCAAAAGACCATTGTTGAATCAACAGGTTAGCAACAGTAACCAACAAGATCAAGAAAACAGTTGAAAAACTATGTATGCTATTCACATGTATGCACTACATTGTGTTGGTCTATCACTTAAAACCAATGAAATACATTCAAGTTTGCTGTTGTATTACGAGATGCACTGATACTAGATTTGTGTCCAGTTTCTGTTATTCCAGTTATTTGTAAATCTTTGGCCAACCAAAACTAACTTGAGCTAAGAGCAATTTCCATTTAAGTGCAACAATAACAAAAATTCAAAGAATGGCAATGAGAATATTTTTTCTAGCTTTCCTGCTGTCAGCAGGCAACTAGGAGCATGAGTGTTTGAAATTGGCTTTGGCACTTTATCTGAGAGATTAGCATCCACAGAGCATCTAGCATTACTTTGTTTTACCTAAAGAGAGTAGATCCATATCTAAATTTCCAGAGAGCTATGACAATTTGCAATTCCAGTATGTTTAATAAAATAACGAAAGAAAAAAAAACGGCAACATAATTGCTCTCTCTCTCTCTTGCAGCCTTCAGGTAACTCTATTTCACGCCTTTTCCAGACACATTTCATACTACATGTCAAAGTTAAAAACAACCAAAGACCTTCAGAAAGCCTGGAAAACTATCGATCAAAACTACCCGGACGGAACACAAGATCACTTAAAAACAAAAATCTAAGCCCATCAGGTGTGATGGAAAAAGTTGTCACTTTTATTGAATTGTAAAAGTCAGATTAAATTAAATAAAATCATAGATTCATTACAAGATATCACCTTTTTAGCTTTAAAGCTACATTGTGCATTTTTTTGAGTTAATTCTTAGCAAAAAGCCCTTTGTTCTTTCAAAAACATGTGCTCATTCATGAGAAATTACTTCCACCTACTAATGAAAGTATTCTCGTAAGTGTAGAATCTGCTATTCAGAATACATACGAGCAAGTAAATGGCAAATGGCTGAATCCATGTTGAGCCTCCATCTTTGAAATACATTCGCCAACGAGGGACATTCCTGGAAATTCTAGCTCCACCTTTTACGCTTTGGCTACTATATAACTAAATGCAATGTAGTTTTCTAAAGTGACCTCGTCACTGGAAGGAACACTGGACAAAGTCGTGGTACTGGAAACCCTGTTAACCTTGGCATGAAACGGCCACCGTAGGAGTTAAAACGCGCTCGGAATGGTGGGAGGCGGGGCTACAACGTAATATTCAGTTGTTTGTTTCACCGCTAGATGGGAGAAGTTCTTACACAATGTAGCTTAAATGAAAAAAGTAAAATATTAAGTAAAACTTGTGAAAGCAATGGAGATGTATTTCTAACAGATGAAATGTTAATGTAAAATTCTACAATGTTATTGTCTAAATTGTACTGAAAAAAGGTGGCCTCTTAAATAGGTAATTAGGTTTATCCACTACACAAACTCTTTTAGGTTTTTGTAACATAACTAACAGTTTAATATTTCAAAAGTAAATCCAACATTCAGTTTTTTGTTACTAGTGCTGTAAAGTGTAATTAAGAACGGTTTCCTTTTTCTTCACTCATACAGTACAGATCACAAGACAGAAAGATGTTCTGCATGCCAACAAGTACTGACCCTGTCCTCACTGCTGAAGCGTGCTGCTATTAATAGAAGGTCAAATGAACTCTGTGTGCTTCCTGCTGGCTGTCATGATAAAGTGGTGGAGACAGAATCCAGGTGGAGATGGCTGCTGGGCTAAATCATGATTAAGTTACTGTGGGAGTTCTGGACACTGCATCACGAACTGGGCAACAGTGAGAAATACAGGCATCAAGGAGAAATGTTGGAAGTCAACCTGATTATTTAACCACCTCAGACGATGTACATTTACTGGCTTTCACCGTGCACCGACCACATGAGATAAAGATTGTTCATGCGACTCGAGACCCAAACTGCAAGTCCGAGTCATGTTTTTGTGATTTAAATCAGACTCAAGTCCTGAAGTTTCAGTTTATAACCACTTATTTTGTAGACTTTAACTCCAGATAAAGAGAAGCATTGTTCTTTTTTAAGTACTGTAGTACCATCTCATTCTGAAAAAGCCTCATTAATCCGGTTTTGCTGGTTGATCTCCTGTTTGTCTGGTATGAAACAATGATTGATGTAAAACATCAAAACTGTTGTAAAACAGGTATTATTATGGGTTAGTGCTGTCACTTTTTAGTTCCATTCTTCTGAAATTTACTAAATGTTCTTTACCAGGAGAAAACGCATTTCATCCTGGGCTTTGCATGGTACAATATCTCAAAGACTGCTGAAAAATATGTTCAAGAAGCAAAAGTGTGACTTAGTCAAGTTTTTTGTCACTGCGGTCAGAAGTGAAACCAAAACAGCCCACAGCAACACCTCAGGGGGGAAATCAGCCTACAGAGGCTGATGCTTTCGTCACCGTTTCCACACCAATAGGAGGATATGAGAAGTAAAGTCAATTTGGGTCTTTGACTGAAGCGTTAAATGGAAAAAGAGGTCAAAGTGTGGAGTCTGAGCCATTCGGCCAAAGTGTGATTGAACTAAAGCGCCCAGCAAGTTGTTGAACACTCCAACTGTATGTTAGGACCTCAAACCTCCCAGAGGTGGAAACATGTTTGCACAATTCACATTTATCCCTCCTGTTGCACAATTGGAAAAGTTCCTACAGTCTCACAAAGAGAACCCCAAAGCAACTCTTGGGAAAAAATGACCAGAAACATCACAAAATTAATCATTTCCCCACCAACACATGTGTCTGTGTTCAGTTAAAAGTAGGTCTAAAAGTGTTTTTAGAGTCAAAAACAACCATGTATTTACAGAAACAGTAGGAAGACTTTTAGTTGCACACAGCTTCATATTACTAGTGGGAGTTGGTGAGCTAAGAATGTAGATCTGGGACTTTCCATTAGGTTTGAGGTTGTCTCAATAAAAAAAATCTTAGCTATTATTTATGTACCAACAATGATTTCGGTTTGGGATTCAACCCAAAACTGCTACAAAGCCCCCCCACTCGTTAATATATCAGTCCACTTTATTTTTATTTTAATGCCCCGGATAACCTATTCAATAAATAGCATATGCTAATAGAGAAAGTGTAACATAAAAACAGACCCAGTGGAACGACAGCAGGGGTACATTCCATGATGGAACGTCTCACAATGTTTTTGGGAGTTTCCTAAGAGAACACAAAATGCTCTAAAAAGAGTTTTAAGTACTTGTGATTTCACAGAAACATTTTGGATTCCTCCTCCTGCTGTTTCAGAACATTTTGCAACACCAGAAAAAAACAGAATAAAAGTGAAACAAAGGGAAACCCCCCCAAAAAACTGGCTTAACTCCATAGATGTAAAAAATCCCTAACTATCTAACTGAATGTGACGTTACATAATGGCAAATACAAAACAGATACTATTTAGGACTCTTTGGGTCATGTGAAAGCACTTGATTAAAGTCACTTTAGCTGTAAATATCTAAACAGTAATGATGAAGGTAAAAATGTAGTTCAGGAAGCAAGTGAGGACGGTTTCGTCTCTCAATGTGTGCACATAGCATGGGTCAACTTTTAGAATAGGGTGGACTGAAAGCAACTGTATAATGTATCCAACACCTTGTTAGGTCCATGCAACACAGAATTAAGGCAGTCCTGAAGGCAAAAGGGGACAAACCCAGCACTAGTGACATGTAAAAACATTATTTCTTACAAAAAAGAAATAATGTCGGTGCAGTTCTGTGCGCTTTTTTGTCTGTTACCATTGTAAAAGTGGCTTTATACAACTCACCCAGAAAGCACCATTCCTGGGCCCCCTTCAGTTGTAGGTCCAAAGGACAATGCTACGGTACGGTTAGGGTTGAGCTACTGGCATCACACAACAGTTCATTGATTGGGGGATAGAAAAACATTACACCTTGTGACAAGAACGAGACATACTAGGGTTTCATGATTGTCGTCACAATAGTTTGATGCCAAGTTGCGCGTTTGGGTTTAACCCCGCCTGCCCAGCAAGAGTCCAACTGGGGGTGGAAACGGTCTGCTGAATACGCTGGACCATAAAATATCATACCGAACTGCACTGACCTCGGCTGTACTGCTCAGTGGAAGACAGACTTTAGTTTCCCCCATATTTTTGCTCAAGTCTTGTTAACCCTCATTCTCAAGAAACCAATATCATGTGTAGTTGTCATGTGAGCTTATACATCTAGTGGTTTTTATAACGCTGATTGACGTTTATATTCTGAGTCAAGGAAAGAGTTAGCTGTCAGGGTTCAACAGCAAATATGTGAATCTGAAAAGCATTGAGAGCGAAGTGACCTGAGAAAAGTTCCTGTAGCCGGATATTTCTCAGACAGTTAGATCCTGGCAAGCAAGAAACCCTACAAGCCTAATGGAAAGCTTTTCATTTACGTCTACATGACAATTTAAACATGATTTTAAACGATCAATGCTTTTCTTTCTTAGAATTTGCTGGAAAAAAAATATTGATGTCTAGTTAGCTTTCAGTATGCCCAATTCATTTTGGGATTAAAATATGCTTGAATTGATAATCAGTGACTCTGAACTAAACGTTTAGATATCTGGGATTATTGGAGATTCATTAGTTCTGACTGACTGATTAGACACAGACAGCAGGAAAGAAGAGATAAGGAGAGGAATTTAAATTACATCAACTAACTCTGAGCTCAGCACATCAGTCAGTCTAAGGTTGTAAATAACTGAAAGCCACTTCTCTGGCTGAATTACCCCCAATTTACCAAACGCTGACACTGCGAAGAACAAGAGGCTCATTCTGAGCCAACGCATAGACAGACCACACAAGACAATGTTATTGTCTGCCACAAAATGTTTGAAACAACAGCCCTGACTGCATGGTGGTTTTGATTGGTAAAAGGAAATGATAAATGATGGAGAGAAATTAAACAACTGTGTTTTTTTTAAACTTTGATACGAATGATGAAAACACATCTTTTAAACCTTCTTTGGATACCTCACATCAGGATATCAACCCCAACCCTACTGTCCGTTCTGCCAAATAGTTTATTTTTAAAGTCAATCAATAGTATAACTGTCCATTCCAACTAAACATTTGGACAGAAAGGTGACTAAGGGTGAGAGCATTTCAGAAATAAAACTGCGTTGAAACTAGGGTTGCCTGATGTTGGAAAAATATTTAATTGCGATACTATTGGTGAAGAGTAGGATAACGATATTGATAACAATTAACACACATTTTCTTTACACTTCTTTCTTTAGCATTTCAAAATTTTCCCATTGCTCTGTGATCTTTAGCATCACAACCCCTGCACGTATAAATCAGGTGTAGGCAATAAGAGCAGTTAGAGTTAAGTTAACTATATTATCAGAGTGCCGAGCATGAATGATACTTCACCTGATACTTCAAATATAATATTCTAACAACTGCTGCATCCAAGCAGTCCCTTGTAAATGTGATATTATAAGCACTGAGATTGAGATGACAATTGTGATTCAATATAATTATGTGAGGAATCAACAACAGGATAAGTAAATCCTTCATCAAACCCACATGACAGCTTAAATGTAAATTTTGGGATGGATCACAAAAACTGTCAAAGTGTAATGTTGACCAACATCACCAGCGAGGAAAAATCTAACAGCTTTTCTCCATGTCACCTAAAACTATCCTTGCCCCATTTTTAGGTCAAGCAAAACAAAACAAAAAACCTTATTCCATGCAAGCATTGTCCATGAAAACCCCAAATATGAAGGTTTTTATGACCTCGACAGTTGTTATTGTCAGAGTTTTCTTTTTGAAGCCTTGTGTCAATATAGGTTTGTCCTTAATGCAAAATTTAATTTGGCCAATTTAGGCAAGAGTTTAAATAATCCACAGTTAATCTTTTGTTAGTCATGACTTTAAAGATTGATTAATTTGTCAATGGAATGTTTACATATTCTTGAAATTTGGTAATGTGGAAATAACCCCAGTCATCATTTATTGTATCTACAGTAATAGATTTTTGATTGTTTTTGTACTCTTTCTAGTCTAAAGAAAGTACCTTTGAAAATAAAAGCAGGCCATTTAATACTGGTTGTTTAAAGTGACATAACTCTCGCGTTTTTTTCAAGTCCACCTCTGATTGGTTGATCGGGGCCTGTGACAACTCCTCCCCAAAGAAAAACATGTCCTGAAAACAGAGCTGAATTCAGGGTTCAGAGCAAATCAGAGAACCCCCTACAAAGTCTTGCTCTACCAGCTCAAAAAAAGACTGATCATTCTTACAAAACATGGGTGAGATAAATGTTTGTGTTTACATTCTACACTATGCTACATCCTTCTAATTTATAAAGTTCCTGCAAAATTCAGATTTTATTCCACATCTTGCATGAGTGTTTGCCCCAGTTATTAATTTTGTTTAAGTGTTTTTATCCTTTTCATCCAACCAAGTCCTGATTACAAAGCCAGGATCCACCAAAGACATCTAGCAACCTAGGGCAGAATGAAAACTCCTTTAGTCCGAGTGACCTACCATCCAAAACAACAGCTGTTTCTACAGATATTTTCCTTATGACTAAGGCTACAATCAGATTTGGACCACAGTTAACACATTCACTTCCTTCTTTAGTTGCAGTTCTGGTGCCAAAAATGATCCTGGTCAATGGTCAATAAGTCGATCTCAGAGTAAAAGAAAATAACATTTTTGAAGATGTTGATTTCCAGTTGGGAGATTAATTGGTCACGGAACATTAATGTTGTTTAATGCAACTTACACATGCTACCAGACAAAACAGGTAATTTAAAAGTTTAAATGTGTGATTATAATAAGGTTGGTGAATGCAAAGAAAGTGTATCCGACATTTTAGTGGAAACACTGTAGTAGAAAACTTCATTGTCATCTCTACACACATACAAAACAATAAAAGATCTAAGACCACATATATCTGAACTGAATTCAAACACATTGATACTTAAAAGACTATTTATAAAATCGTTGTAAAAATCCCCTGCTGTGACTTTGGAATAATTGATTTCCACATGCAGTCACAGCCCTTAATAGTAAGGGAATTCTGAGACAGAATATGACCCCTGTTCCACATAACATTCATAAAAAACTATTTTCAAAAACTGTAAATCCACACTGCAGAAAGCTAGATCAAATTTTGGTGTAACATTCAAATTGTTTTACTTTCAATCTACTAGATACATTGCCCAAAAATACGACTTAGTAGCAGAACTTAAACCTACTGCCGAAAGGAAACAACTCTTTCAGAACAAGTAAAATGAATGCAAATCATGACTTAGTTTGTATGACAGTCTATAGTAAAAAACAGACATAATAAAATCCCTTCAAATGATAACAAAGCTCCTTGTCACCCCTTTCCAACAGACTGACCATCATGTGTAGATTTTCTCCCTGCAGACTCTGACTCATCACTGCGTCATAAAATTGTTTTCACGAACTGTGACAAGTGTGTTTTATGTGGTGAGGCATCAGTGAATTTTAAAAATAGGACTCAGTTTCCTGCAGATCTGCACAGGAGCGACTGTGCCCAATGAGCTCAGGCATTCAGCCCTGACCTTGGTGAATATCTCAACAAGGTAAAACAATTGACACGGCCATCTCTGCATTACAGATTGAGTGACTGATGTCAAATCTGTTAAAGTGCAGCTGCAGTCAATCAGTGACTCTGCAGAGTGAGAGGGGCAATAAACCCCAGTAGCAATCTCTGCTTATTTCATTCACTTTGAAGAGACACCTACATCACTGAAATTGCACTGCAAATGGTAATCTGTCTGAAGGTGGTGTAACTGATAACATACACGCTACACTAGAACGGCAGAAAAATATGATGTTTTCCCCATGTTATTTATGTGCAAAGAGTAGCCACTCTGTCACATCAAATGAACAGTAAACAGTCAGCAAACAAATGATTAAATCTAACTCTTGCATAGTGATCCATCCCCTCAACCAGTTATTAAACATTTTGTAGCAATTATAATTTGATTTCGAGAAAAACAAAAACATAAATTATCCTGAGGTGACATATCTGCAATAAATCCATAAAATTTAAAGTGAGTTCTCCTGATTACGTACAAGCACTAACAGTAACCACATCTATAACACAATCGACATTTTACTGCCCTTGATCAGCTGATGGACAAATTGCTCGTCATTTACTTTTCATACTAAATAGATGGGGTCATAACACATGTCCATAATACAGCTTCCGCATGTATCCTCAATCAGCTGAAATAATTCTGACACTGCCTTCTTAATAGGTGATATATTCATAAAAACAGGTCTACAGAATTTTAGGAAAATATTTATTTGGGATACCATTGCTGAAAATTGTGACAACATTGACTATAATTAATCCCATTTACAAGACAAATTTCTTTCTTTACAGCTGCACATTGTCTTTACCACTCTACATGAGGCTTACCATCGGCATTAAAGGATGTTAGAGAACATGTAATTGGCCACATATATTAGAGCTATGGACTACTTGAATTCATGAAAGGGTAAATACTGTTTTACCAAACATTGCATCCAAGCAGTCCTTTGGAATCTCTCTGATATTGCAATTCAATATGTTGTGCAGCTCCAACAAACCAATGCATTAACAGAAAACAGTTTCATATAAATAAATACTGGAAGATAAATAACTGGAAGATTAAAAGGATTTTTTTCTTTCTTTCTGAAATATTTAATTTTAGTAATCACTTGTCCCCGTGTCCATGTGTCTAATTCTCTATGAATAAATTTACCAATAAATGTGTAATCATGACTAACCTCGAGTTGGAGCAAACTTTCAGTTACATATACACATGGTACATTTGTGAAATGTTCCTTTTTCTGTACTTACAAATGACTAGGAACAAATTTACAAAAATACAGAAGCCAGCCAAGAAAACAGCAATCTGTGCATAGGTTTTCAATAGGCAATGCTTAGAAAAGATGGTGCATTGTAAAACAAGCTTAGGGTTTTCACAATTCTATTTGCAGTGCAAACATAAGAAGACAAGAAGCTTTCAGGCTGTACATCAAGGCCTCCACAGCACTAATATGTGTCCTGACAAGCTGCTTTTGCAATGGTCTGTTCCATGTTTGTGTTGTGATATTTCCAGCCTGATGATATTTAACAAGTTCAGTAATGTACAAACGTTTGTACGGTTATCAAAGTGATTGTTTTCTGTAAAAGAGAAAGAAGGTCAAACTAAACTACACTTATGACTGTTTAATAATCAGTTTATCAATCCAGAGAGGTCTTTGATTAGCTTGTACCAAAATGTATGCTCTAATAACAGCTTTGTGTTGAAAGGAGATCTGTGCGGCACATAAAAAGTTTGTTTTTAAGGACACACACATTCACATTTCATCTGCATTTGTGCTGCTTGCTAACAAAATCCCCACCAGGCTCTCTGACATATATGGAAATCATACTTCAAATAAATTTAGTTTCCTTAAGCTTTGAAAATGTGTGATTAAGTCACTCATCAATAAAACAGACAAGTCTCCTCTGATGTTGGTATCGTGTATTCTCAATAATGCAGCAGCACTTCTCAGCAGAAGGAGACTCTATTGTTTATCTGCTGCTGTGACCACATCTTTTGTCCACCTGATCCACCCTTCTGTCCCAACAACAGCCCTTACTTTCAGCAATCAATCTCACAGAGCAGTTAACACGATCAGGGTCAGTTACAGGTCTGGCGTGCATCCACATATGTTGGCACACGATAACCAGGCCGACAAAAATGTGTGGACTCAGGTGTAACTCGAGTTTTATCAGCAAACAAAGAGCCAGCAGGGGAGAGGGGACGCTGAGAGTGAGTCTGCTCTTACCATGATGAGGCCGGTGGTGATCGGGTCATTGCAGCCGTGGCACAGCTCCCCAAACTTGGCCCAATAGTCCTTCTTGCAGTACAGCCGTCCATCTTTTTCATAATACCAGTGGGACAGCGAGGCGCTGCACTCGCTACACCTGAGAAACGGAAACATTTAGCAAAATTATTTAATTGAGATGAACCAATCAGGCTTTTACTTGCCAATAAAGATTTCAGGTTTTGTTTAAGGTCTGACCTATGATTTTGTATTGTAAGGACCATAACACATATGAAGAAAATGTGCTGCATGTGCTTGATAGAAATAACTGTTCTGAATACAACAGAAAATTAAGCATATGTCCTTAGCTGTAATGAAAAAATTGCATCAAAATAGTTGTTCATGGATGTTTTCTTCGATCATAATTTGCAAGAATTATTAGCTTTGTTGCTGTTGATGAGGCAGAATCCAGAATCTAATTACAATTTTTAAGTTTTTCACCGTCAGGTTTCTTTGGCAATTTTGTACTTTTGTACTACCACAAACCCCAACTTGAAATAAAGGGATCAGTCTGGAGGTCATAGAGGAATTCACTCAGAGGCAGTTGTTTTGATTCTTCTTGTTTTTTTCTTTTTTATCGTTAAGTCAGTTCAGCGAAATTCCTTTTTAATATAGGTCAAACAGCCAAACAGGTAAAAAACCTTAAGAAAAGGTGAATAGAAAAAGTACAGGACAAGAATGAGTAATTTAATTGGTTTCTACATGCTCAATAAATATTATAGATTTAAATGCGACAATGTATTTCACTCTGCAGCAACATTCAGTCTACAAAGAGCTAGAAGATTAAACCCCACACACAGAAATGACATAAATACCAAGACAGACAATGTGCAAATCACGCTACAATTAGCTGGCAATTCATCGGTTTCAAACTGCTTATAGTTTCATTTAACAGCTTTTAAGCCGTTAAAACAAAGTGCAAAATCATGTCAATTCATCCATTCACTCATTCACTCTGACTAGACGGCACGTGCCAAACACAAACATTTTAAACACACCACTCATGCCGACTAAGCAAAGGGAGACGGGTACCATTGTATCAAACTCTGCCATAAAGATTCTACCACAAAAGACAATGGTATTAAAATTCCCTTACCGACTGTCTCTCCAGACCTTCTTAGCGTGTCAAACTTTTCAGCGTGTGTTCAGTGTTCAGTCTCTCACCAAAGTGTTTTTTTTCCAAGTTATATTGATTTAATTAATTTTGTATACTTTTTAAAATCATTTTATATACATGTTCTTTGCCACAACTATGAACTTTTTTTAATTAGCTCATCAATTTTTAACAAAAGTCAATCCATTGGTGAATCTCTGCTTCAACATTTTAAAAAAAAACCCCCAAAAGAATACTGCATATTACAATTTAAAACATATCACCTACGTATTCATTAGACTTCATAATCCTCTTCTTAGAAACGTTATGATTCAGTTTACTTCTTCATCCCACATCACCTTACTTTCGTAAGCAAAAAAACAGCATTGTTACTCATTGTTTTTAACACTAGCATTTCACCAATTTGACAAACATGTTTGTGAATGGGAGAATAATTCATGTTTTGGAGTGGCCCTCGCAGACACCAGACTTGAATCTGGTAGAATCTGGGAGAATCTGTTGAGAAAGCTACAGATTAGGGTGATGGCAAGGAGGTCTTCCAAGATGAATCTTGGAAAATAATCTTTAGAAAAGAAAAGATACCTCTTGTACACCATCCTAATGTCTTTTTGCAAATGTCTAAATCATTTCCGTTCAGAAACAAATATTCCTGTTTGGAAAAAGTCTCTGTTGTTAAGGAAAACTGATCGTGTAGCATCTGGAACATCATTGGCTAAGGAGGTAAGAGGGGCAAATTGATTTGAAGATTGATTTTATTTAGGGCTGTCAAACGTAACGCATTAAAACGGGTAGATAAATTTGTAGAATTAATTTGATAAATTTTAAAACAACAACAGTGGGAACCAGGGAGTAATGTAAAGGTTCTCTGTCAAACCATTTGTGCACACATTGTGGTGTTAACAAATAATTCCTCTACGATTCAAAAATACTTTATTGATCTCAGAGAGTAATTAAGTGTTGTAGCTCATACTTCCCCATAATTCCTCAAGAATTGTTGTAGATCCTGATGGCTGTGGGGAGGAATTATCTCCTGTAGCAGTCTGTGTTGTAACAAAATTGAAAAGGCCTCTGACTGAAGACACTGTTGTTGGAGGATAGTCCAATGAAGAGGATGCTCAGGGTTTTCCAAAATTAATAAGAAACTGTTAGCTTTACATTGAGAAAATGCTAACCAGTTAGTTTGCCTTAGCAACTGGCTAAAAGATAAATAGGTTAAAAGGGCCACGTGTAAATGTGATAGTGGAGTTCAAAACACAAATTCCAAACATCGCTCCTGTATTTCCTTGAAAATAGAAAAGAGCAACAGCTTCCAGTTTTGTCCTTTAATTGCACTGAACATTAAACATTTTTTAGTCACATTTAGGAATGTTGATTAACCATGATTAATTTACAGCAACCCTGTCATTAATTAGCTTTTTTTTTAAATCATGCGACAGCCCTAATTTTAATAAAAAGCATCAGATTTGGACTTGGTGTCAGCAAACACCATCCTAACTGACTTAGATCAACATTGGTGCCAAAAAAAGTCCTGAATCGGACAACCCCAACATTGACACAGTAAAGTGACTGGAACATTCTTCGTCCAACCGCAGTTCAGACAGTAAACCCTATATTAAGTCATTATTGTGTTGATGGAACATAATATTGTGCTCAACTCTGTAGGCTGCACTTTCACCCTCTTAATGACCTCCTACAGGGCCACAAATAACAGCTTTCATGGTGACTGGGTGAACCCAACAGTTAAATGTGATCACACCTAAACACACCGCAGCACCTGCACATTGAGGAAAACAGAGTGATGTCAAAAGGCAAAATAAATCTGCAGCTGAGCACACTTCATCAATCGACTGATCGCTTACTGACCACCAGCTGCGGATACTGAAAGTCAAAGGTTGGTGCAGAATGGAACAACAACCTGTTGACAGTTCGCCTGATCTCTAGGAAAAATCAAAGCACTTCAAGTAAACACCCGATAAAGATCTGCGGACGATTTCCCGAAAATGTCAATGGTGCTAAAAAACAAACAAACTGCCATGTGAACCAATGCCCCTTAAACAAAATCAGTCAACATAATCTATAACACCCTCAGACTGATTCTGAACCCAAAAGATCAACATCTGTGTAGATCCATATCTTTACTGGAACAACAATCTAAACAGAAACTAGTTCAGGAAGCCTGTTAGACAACAGATGTAGGAAGGCTGATTACACAGAACAGGACTCAGAAAGAGGCTGATAACGCACAGTTGGAGAAAAAACACCCTCCAAATTTAAGATCACACTGCAGATATCATGACCCAATTTGACAGTGGTTTGAAAGTTAAAATATATACAGGTGAGTATTTATCATTCCAGTTAACTGAAAAGATTTCTGTGGAAAACATCTGATTATCTCATATCATGCAGGAGCTTCATGCTTCTGGTACGCCTTGATTCGAAGAAAAAGCAGGACCAACCAGGAGAAAAACAAGCCTCTACAGATATAAGCGCATATGTCCGTATGAATCTGAGTTCAAATGTGTGCTAATCCCCTCGATATACACGATCACGCACTTCTTAGTGAGCAAACGGCTGATGTGTTTGGGGGCTTGTGAGGGCTTGTTTAGTAATCTGACTAAATGTGTGTCCAACGTCCATGACAGAGTGAGTGTCTCCACTCCTATTCCAGAGGAGTTTCCCTCCCGTCAACCAGCTGACTGGACTCGTCTTCGCTCTGGTCCATTTCCAAAAGGAGTCAGTTAACTGAAGCAAAGACGGCTTCAGAGGAACCATAAATCGCTTCATCCAGCAGTTCTGTTCAATGTCACACTGTTTACACTGAGGATTTTAATAAATAATAATAATAATAATAATAATAAAAAATACATTTTATTTAATAGTGCCTTTCAGGAGACCCTAGGTCGCTTCACAAGATAAAAACACAATAAAATCCAGTAGAATAAATAAGATAAATAAAAGCAACATGGAAATAGTAAAGTAAATTGTATAGAGAAATCATAAGTTACAGGCAGTTTTAAACATTGAATGACCATGCATCATTGACATTACTTATTGCTTCTAGATGAAGCTATTTTGTCTTACAGATTTTTCTGCCACACACAAAAAAACAATCAGAAGCCACCTTTTTGTGGTTGGTTATATATATATATATATATATATATATATATATATATATATATATAAACACAGTGGCTTGCAAAAGTATTCGGCCCCCTTGAACTTTCCACATTTTGTCACATTACAGCCACAAACATGAATCAATTTTATTGGAATTCCACATGAAAGACCAATACAAAGTGGTGTTCACATGAGAAGTGGAACGGAAATCATACATGATTCCAAACATTTTTTACAAATAAATAACTGAAAAGTGGGGTGTGCGTAATTATTCAGCCCCCTGAGTCAATACTTTGTAGAACCACCTTTTGCTGCAATTACAGCTGCCAGTCTTTTAGGGTATGTCTCTACCAGCTTTGCACATCTAGAGACTGAAATTCTTGCCCATTCTTCTTTACAAAACAGCTCCAGCTCAGTCAGATTAGATGGACAGCGTTTGTGAACAGCAGTTTTCAGATCTTGCCACAGATTCTCGATTGGATTTAGATCTGGACTTTGACTGGGCCATTCTAACACTTGGATATGTTTTGTTTTAAACCATTCCATTGTTGCTCTGGCTTTATGTTTAGCGTCGTTGTCCTGCTGGAAGGTGAACCTCCGCCCCAGTCTCAAGTCTTTTGTAGACTCCAAGAGGTTTTCTTCCAAGATTGCCCTGTATTTGGCTCCATCCATCTTCCCATCAACTCTGACCAGCTTCCCTGTCCCTGCTGAAGAGAAGCACCCCCAGAGCATGATGCTGCCACCACCATATTTGACAGTGGGGATGGTGTGTTCAGAGTGATGTGCAGTGTTAGTTTTCCGCCACACATAGCGTTTTACATTTTGGTCTCATCTGACCAGAGCACCTTCTTCCACATGTTTGCTGTGTCCCCCACATGGCTTGTGGCAAACTGCAAACGAGACTTCTTATGGTTTTCTTTTAACGATGGCTTTCTTCTTGCCACTCTTCCATAAAGGCCAACTTTGTGCAGTGCACCACTAATAGTTGTCCTATGGACAGATTCCCCCACCTGAGCTGTAGATCTCTGCAGCTCGTCCAGAGTCACCATGGGCCTCTTGGCTGCATTTCTGATCAGCGCTCTCCTTGTTCAGCCTGTGAGTTTAGGTGGACGGCCTTGTCTTGGTAGGTCTACAGTTGTGCCATACTCCTTCCATTTCTGAATGATCGCTTGAACAGCGCTCCGTGGGATGTTTAAGGCTTGGGAAATCTTTTTGTAGCCTAAACCTGCTTTAGATTTCTCAATAACTTTATCCCTGACCTGTCTGGTGTGTTCTTTGGACTTCATGGTGTTGTTGCTCCCAACATTCTCTTAGACAACCTCTGAGGCCGTCACAGGGCAGCTGTATTTTTACTGACATTAGATTACACACAGGTGCACTCTATTTAGTCATTAGCACTCATCAGGCAATGTCTATGGGCAACTGACTGCACTCAGACCAAAGGGGGCTGAATAATTACGCACACCCCACTTTTCACTTATTTATTTGAAAAAAATGTTTGGAATCATGTATGATTTTCGTTCCACTTCTCACATGTACACCGCTTTGTTTTGGTCTTTCACGTGGAATTCCAATAAAATTGATTCATGTTTGTGGCTGTAATGTTACAAAATGTGGAAAAGTTCAAGGGGGCCGAATACTTTTGCAAGCCGCTGTGGGTGGATGGATGGATGGATGGGTGGATAGATGGATAGATAGAAAGAGAGAAAAGCTTTACATTCAGTGCTTTGTTTTGTGCTCGACTTTTCTAGGGCACCCACTTCATGCAGCCAACCTCTGCCACTGTGCACATAAATTATACAGACCAGCTAGTGACCCTGTGAACAGAGAGCAGATCCAGAAATGCTTTCTGGAATATTCTGAGAGTTAAATTTATTCTGCAGAGTAAGAAACAAACAGATAACATAAAGAACAGCAGAATCCAGCTTTTTAATATGTTCAGATTCTGCTGCACTGCCAATTAAACAATGACCATGCCCTGGAGAAAAATGCTGACTCGATTTGTAAATGTTTCATTAGACTGTTTGTTAGTCCAAATGACAAATCAATATCAAAATTAATTTTGCAAACCTCTGTAATACACATTTTACAGTTTATTGGGATTTTACAGGACAGATGAAGAGAAATGAGTGCTTAATTATGAAGTACTATGAAAATTATGCATATTTCTAAACATTTTTGACATAAAACATGACATGACTGTCCAACTAAACTAAGAGGCTGGCCAAGGAAAGGATTAATGCTTCAAGTGTTTGACATATCAAGTTCTCCTTTAAGAAATTCTTAAAATATTTTTTTATTTTCTTTCCTTTGATGTCCTGTGAAGCACACTGAATTGTCATGTATATTAATGGTTCTTTTTAGAAAAGGTAACTCAGGAGGAGCTGGAGAGATTCAGATCTAAGGCGGAATACTAGTTCTGTGCAACACAAATCTGGAATATATGAAAGAGCACCACAAAGAAAAGCATTGATTTTTGGTCTGCAAACAAAACACCAAGTGTGGAGAAAAACAGATACTGCACATCAGACATGTTCACAAGTCATTTATTTCCCCAAGTCAAGTATCAAGTCTTTACCGACGGATACAAACATTTACTCATCAAATCCAAATATGCTGATCATTGGGGTAGATACATAAACACACAATGGTTTTCAGATTTTTATTTATGAAAAAAAATGTGAAAACAAAATAACTTTTAATTTGTTTCACGATTATGCACTGCTTTGTGTTGGCCTATCATATTGTAGTGATACTGAAATGTGTGGTTGCAATGTGAAAAAAATGAGAAAAGGCTATATGTATGAGAATTATTTTTTAAGGTTTCTTTTCTTTCTTTTCAGCATTTCTTTCTTGCTGATAAAGAGCTCTTCGTTAGCATGTTACCCTAAAAACAACAGCTCAGCACGACTCTGCTCAAGGTCATGGATACTCTAAACTGCAAACACGTGACATTGAATCACAGGCACACCCACACACCCATGCCATTTATTCATTAAACAGATACAGACAGTTTCTCCCCAGTGAGTGGATGTAGAGCTTTGCTGCAGCTCAGCAGATTGTTGCAGAGCTGCTTCAGCGTGTTGAAGTGAACTGGGATGGGGGCTGGGGGCTGGAAGTGGGTCAAACCTTCCAGAAGATGTCTGCAGCTACTCAGCTGTCTTTGCCCTCCGCTGCTCGATGACTACAAACCACCTCTGATGCAGAAGTCAAACATTGGTGTGACGCTCGCATTCACTGAGGCATGGGGGGATTTTAATGCTCTATGGTCAAGGTGCCTCATGGAGATGTCTCTCAGGGCAAAGCTTAGAGGCAGTAGATCCAAGACATGACTAAATACAGAGATGCCAAACTCTTGTCCTCAGGATAAGAATCTTATTTCAGAGGTGAAGCAAAAAAAAAGCTGCAAAGCAGAAATACAACTTAAAGCTTTTAACCTTGAAATAACCCAAACAAACACATTTTTTAAGATAGCGGTTTGTGTGTTAATCATGCATTTTTGGCTGCTCTGTGTGTTTTTGGGCGACTGCAGTCCCGTGTGTGTTGGCACTGACATATAAGAGGATTAGCAGAGTAAAAAAGCTTTTCCATACTCAGATATGATGCTCCAACACATTTAAGACATTGACAGCTTGACAGTCCCCCCCATTCTGTTAAACTGTAACATATTCCTGATGCAAAGAAATGTCAGATTATGGCTCCCTTTCAGAAGATCTCCACTAACAGAACTAAAAAAAATATGGCTAATGATATGAAAACTTTAGAGACAAAGAACTAAAACACACAGGCTGCTTAGACATGAAAGCAAACTCAACAAGCTTTTCTGGAACCCCCGAGGGCAAGAAGCAACCAATAGCAGAAGGAGCTGAGATTAGGGGAGGAGAGTTAGTAAATCTGAAACTGCCCCCCTCCAGTTAAAATCCCTGATGGAATTAGCTCAACGTGTCAAAGAGTGTAATAAATTCCTCTTCCAGCCTGAAAGGAGGCAGCCTTGTTGTTGTCAGGGGCCTCCTCACAGACCTTCAACTGGACCCACAACAATCTGGTTAATGTTCAGCACTGTCACTTTTATTTACACTCCGTCTGTAATCTGTCAGGTCTGCTTTCCAAACCAGAGATAACTCTGAGTGGGTGATGATAGGAACAACATGGTCAGAAAAAAAAGCGCTTTAGTGGGGTGTTTGTGAGATAAAAGCCCTGTTAGTTTAATAGGTGTCCACAATTCACAGCATCAATTTAAACCGTCATAAAAATTACACATCAACTCAAAATATGTTTTTTTTTGTCACTGTTTAAAGGGTTGAGTGGGAGTATGGTAATACTGTGAACTAAAACTTTAAAAAGAGCGACAGCACTGTTTTTTTTTTACTATCTTTAAAAACTGTTAAAAGCAAAGCTGGCTCTTTCCTAATAAGATGAAACTGTGAACATCAGCTGGTCTGAAACCTAAAAATCTTTACCTTTTTCTGATCAGTAAATCCACCTTACGAGGTGTTTCCAGGTTATACGCAGAGTGAATGTTGTTTATGAGTAATAAATACTCAATGATAGCCATTCGTTTGGATCTGTGAGGTGTTAAACATGAGGCAGGAGGAAGCATAGAAATGTAAAATCTATTTGATGCGAAACTGAAACTTCAGTTCATTCAAGCTGCAAGACAGCAAGAGAGGACAACACTTTCAGCAGATAACAGGAAGGCTCAAGGGAGCAATAATAATAATAATAAACTTTATTTATTGAGCGCTTTTCATACAAAAAATGCAATTCAAAGGGCTTTACAGAATAAAAATCCCCCCCCCCCACAAATTTAAACACAATTATACTACCTTCCCCCCAATCCTATCCCCATGTGCGGACACATTAAAGAGCAACATTAAAAGGAGATTAAAACAGAAAGAAGGATGGACACTGGGCCGAGTACAGATTTGCCAGGTTGGGTAAGGAAACGTCATCAAGGGAGCCATCTGCCCCAGCAGCAGCGGGTCAACAGCAGCAGCCGAGGCACCGACCCAGGGCGTCCAGAGGAGGGTAGGCCAGGATTGTGACCTCCACCCAAGCACCCCCTGGAGAGGACCCAGGCAGCTACAGCCGACCACTGCTCCCAGGGAAGAGGGCTCCCATAGAGGAAACACTGGAACGATGTGTCTATGTTTTTTTTTTTTTTCGTGTAAAACAGGCTAACATGTTAAAATACACAAATAAATAAATAGATCGATAGGTAGGTAAATTAATAAATAAATTAAATTAACGAGATAAGTACAAGACCAAGTAGTAAAACACTGATCAATAAAAGCATGAAAAGCAAATAACAGGTAGTAAATAGTAATCAGTTAATTAAAAGCTAGGCTAAAAAGGTGAGTCTTGAGCCTACTTTAAAAACATGAATGTTCTCTGCGGCCCTAAGGACCTCAGGCAGCCTGTTCCAGAGGTGAGGGCCATAATAATGGAAAGACGCCTCACCACGAGTGTGTGTCCTGACTTTTGGGATGACAAGTAGACGGCTGCCAGAGGAGCGCAGAGACCGCGAAGGTTCATATGGTAAAAGCAGCTCTGATAGATAAGAAGGCCCAAGACCCTTAAGACACTTAAAAACCATTAAAAGAACCTTAAAATCGATCCTAAGACACACGGGGACCCAATGCAGTGATTCTAAGACAGGTGTAATGTGTTCCTGTCTCCTGGTCTTCATAAGGACACGTGCTGCTGAATTTTGTAAGAGGTGTAAACCTGATATACTCTTTTTGGGAAGACCAGAAAGCAGGGCATTACAGTAATCAATCCTACTGGTGATAAAACCATGCATCAGCGTACTGAAAAGTCGTTCCGCTTTAGCTGTTATAGAAGTTGCTAGATTTGGAAATGCTGGTAACCTTTTCTCTTTTTTAACATCAGGGTTAAGGTAAGGACCTACCGTCTCCAGGGAAAACTTGAGACTGCTGTGGAATTCTATCCACAGTAGTTTCTCTTATAGGATTATAATGTCAACTTTAACAATTTGTAAAAGAGGACACTGTTTACAATAACTGCTCGCTTACACATGGGATAACACCACTGCAGAAATAAATTACTGAGCAATTAAAGTATAAAGGATAGAAAATATTTTGAATGTTCTTTTTTTCTGATTTTGTAGATCTTAAAGAGAAATGAAAACTGGCTAGAGATCAGTGACAAAAGTCAAAGCTTTGCCAAACTTACTCTACATTGAAAATTGGCTACAAAATTATGATTCGTGCTTATCTAGAAAGAAAGTTAAGAGTAGGTAGTCTCTTAAAATAACGATCTAGTGATAAGGAGATGGGAGAAGAAACAGTGGAGGAAAGAGCTGAAGCAGAGTGGAGGTGATCTAATAGAGAACATGCTCTGTGTAGAAGACAAATGCCAGGCATCAGCTTCTCTCTGTGTGTGCTTTAAGCACATCTTTACTTTGAGTCTTAAAATGGTGACTTAAACCAGTGGCGACGCCTGGCGCGGGCATCCCCGACTCTAGCTGCGAACATTTCTCATCAAGCCCCGAATGTTTTTTGTAGTGGCTGGCAGTGGGCGGCAAAACTCAGGGCCAACACATAAAACAGGTAAACAAACAATTCAAATCAACAACATCAACAACAGTGTTTGCAAAAAAAACTCATGTGCTCATTGCAAGCTTTCTCCTGGCCCAAAACTGGCGGCTAGCATTTAGCATCACCATCTTTCTGCGCAAGGCTCTGAAACATGCTCATGTGTATTTTAATGTGCGCGGCAGTAGTCGCTTGTTCTGCCATGCAGACAAAGCTTTGCTTACACATCTGCATCACAATCCACTTAGATGTTCACACCGTGGTGAAACACAGCCAGAGCAGCTTCCTGAACTTCAGCTATAGGGAGATCTTTCAGCAGCAGAACAAACAAAACAAACTAAGAGTTTGAATTATGTGAGTCAGACCTGCTGTGTTTAAACCTAAAGTGAGTTTAGTTCAGTGTCATATTCAAAATGATTATAGGTAATAATGCTTGAATAATAATGTTTAGATAAGCCTAGAACTACTTCATTAAGACTGCTGGACAGGGGTGTATCTAGGATGTTTTTAAAATCTGCTAAATGGGGCCCAGAGATGGTTTTGGAGTGTCACACCAAAATAAAAGCAGGGCTGTAATACAGACTGAGTGACAGACATCAGAGTCACAACAGGGGGTTTGAAGATAGACATAAACGAAAACCCATAAAACCCATAAGTAATTCTAAATATTTAAAACTCTGTCTTATTCAATAAAATATTATCTACACAAGAAGTGATAATGTAGGCATCTTCTTAAATGCAGAACAGAAGGAGCTGCTGAAGAAAGTAGGGCAGGATTAAAATCACTGACTAATCAATGACTGATTCAACATTTTGACCGATGATTGTCTGGGATGAAAAACAAATCAGAGTATAGCACTAGAATAAACTAGACTACAGCACTGATTAAATAAACAGTTTTACTTTTGTTCTGAGTGCAAAGACCGATGTCTTTGACTGAGACTGAGCTGCCGTGGTGGAGGTCTGCGCTCTCTGAGTGCTTTTCTAGTTAAAACTATAGAATTGAGCCAATTTCCCCCAATAAATGACACTTAAATGTTAACCATGTTGCAAAGATCAGTTCCCTTTTATGATTACCTTGGGATTACATCTAATATGATACTCGGTTTACAGATGAGCTAGACAGGTCAGAGAATGAGAAAAAGAGCAGCAGACACAGAAGTCCATCATGCAACCTAACAGAACTAACTTATTTTGTTTGTAATGGAAAGAAAAATGAAAATAATCATTATATATTGACCAATTTTATCATCCTGTCTTACTTAATATCAATATTGATTTTAGCGATCTTGTTTACATTATGTTTAATTTTAAAAATAAATACATTTTGAAGTACATATTGCTGTATTTGGCTTTAAACAAGGTGCCACAATGCTCAAGAAAGTTGTACTAAAAAGCCATTTTTACAGCGTAGGTTCCCCCAGATTCCTCAGCGAGGGTGTGGGCTCAGCCACCAATGTTCCCAGTCCAGGAAATGCCCCTGACTTAGGGGCATTTCTGCTTAAAAAAAAGCATTAAAATGCCCTATTATTAATACAGATAATCAGATAACATAACATGCATTTCAAGGCAGATGATAATACTGTATATCCCAGTACAATTGTGAAAAGCTTAATGGAATCAAAAATGGTTGCCACCCAATTATAACTGGAGCCGATTCTGGTCCAAATATAAAAATGTCTCCTGTTTTAACAGTGTTTTCTCCAATCAAATATATATATTTATGCGATAACCTGTAATCTGTAGTATTGTCAAATATATATAAAACATTTTGATTTTGCTAATCAACTTTTAGTATAAATGTTCCATATTCAGTTTACGAACAGTTTTATTTAAAGAGTTAAAAATTACTGAAAAAATAAAAATAATCTTTAAGAACTAATAGAAAAGAATCTACCTCAAGAACCGATTTATAAGATTATAAAACATGTTCATTAATTTACTGTGTGTTAATTATAACACACAATAAAAGAGCATGTATGAGTGAGAGTGTGTCTCTTTCAACAAGGACCTTTCATTGATTTACCCTGTGAAAGTCTGACCAGGGTCAATACCCAACATGATTACTTTGTTCCAGTTGATATAAATAAACTGTGTGGAGGTAAATCATCTGTCAGACAAAAGCAAGCTGGCATCACATAGGCAATAAGAATCTTTCCTCTAACAGTAACTCCTGAAGGTTTGTCCTCATATCAGACGTCAGATGCCTTTTTTAACTTTCCAAAATCCATTTGAGAATCCTATGAAAAGATGACCTACTGCCTCCAATCCAGATATGATTTCAGAATTATATTTAAACCAAAGTAAAGCAACACAATACAATACATGAAGATATCTTGTCTGTCTGACGTAACTGTGACTCTGTGAAACCAAATGCCTCGCAACAAGAAAAACAGTTTGGTCCAACTCCCACACACAAAGCTCACTCACTGACCATCTTCTGGTCAGCGTTTATAATGTGTAAATGTGGGTGTGGATTTAAAACCTCAGGCCACTGAATGACTGAAGGTGAGGCAGCAACAGGAAGCATAAGGGCTTAAAGGGAAATGGTGTGTCTGTCCTGGTAGAGGTGGAAGATTACTGACTGACAGATGCAGAGCCGAAAGATTTACGTGGAGCCAAGCCTGTCCACGACAGACACACACACACCCACACGTGCTGCTCTTCATGAAATATTAAATCTGCCATCGTCTCCTTCACGCTCAGGAGGGCATCCATCTTCCAGATCTCTGCCAAGACGGCAGAAATGCTCTGAGTAGATACGATCAATAAGCCAATACTCTGATCTGCCCGGAGCTTCATTAAAACAGGAAAGACCAGGCAGTCGAAATCAAGCATAGGGATCTGATGGAAACAAGAGTGTCTACAGCTAAGATGAACTCCTCACTGGTGAAGGGAAAACGCACACACAGGGTGTAAAAGTCGACCTCAGGAAATGTCAGACTGTCTGGGGGGGCGATCCCAGTCAATCCTCTTAGACGAGACATAAACAGACGGGGATTTGTGGTCCAGAGCCAAACTCCATCCATTGATGTTTTCCAGACAAAATGAAAGAAAAACCTCCAAACTGTCTCAGGTTCACTTACTCACTTGTGATCCAGGTGTTTAATCATCATCTGCCAAACTGATTCACCTCTGAGGACAAATTTAAGAGCTAAACGGGTTAAACAGGTTTGATTTATTAAGCTTTCACTAATTATCGTTCTCAGCGCTGACACAATCATCCAATTCCCACACTCTCCCCCACTTTATCGGCCCCCTCATCTCCCTCCCACCTCCTTCGCCATGGTAACCAGGATGCCACGGTGATGTCACACATGAAAACACTCGACATTACCTCATCTCCTTCTGATAAACCTCAGTCTCTCGCTATTGGGTGGCTTCAGACTGAATCAGGAAATCCCACAGCCAATCAGACTTCATTCCGATGTCCTAACCTTAAACACAAGCTCAGCAGCATTTCCACTGACATGAATTAACATATTTTACTCCTAAATGCAGCGGGGATGGGCCGTGCATTTAAAACAGTCTTCAGCCGGGCTAAACAGACTGTCTCTTTATCTGAGGCCCTGTTCTCTATTCAGGCAGCAAACAGGAGGCCTAGCAGCCTGTGAGTAAATGAAGAGCACTCCAGCACTTTTCTTTGTGTCTGTTAAGCTTCCCGACTGTCAGCATGGTCAGTCTGGGATCCGCTCACTCCTTCCAGAGCGGATGAATAATAAAAGGTCTGTGGGAGGGCTGGGAACCAGAAGGAGTTTTGTTCCAGCTTCAGCCTGGGACTCTTGCTAGAAAGCAAAACAAACAAACTTGTTTACGGAGTTACAATGTTTTGGTTTGTATTCATTTTTTAAATTTTTTTAACCACTGCTTCCTTTTACTATTACAATTATGCCTTTGTGAGATTCTCAGGATGTTACAGTTTAAGTCAAAAGAAACTATTTCATTGTATTAAAACAAAAATAAAAGAGAATAAAGTTTCAGAGTGAGTTGATCTAATAACCCTTAGTTTAAATAGAAAAAGCGGATATTTTTACTGCCACTAAAATGTTCTAACACACTGATCATTGCAGTGACAATGTTTTAAGATTTATTTACTATACTTTTTTATTCTGATACATTAATTTAAGCCAAACCATAGTATAACCCCCTGCCAAATTGGATAGTTTTAAAATATTATAATCATTATATCCATATCCAGCTTGTTATACTTTTGTTACTCGGTAAAGAGAAAATAATTAATACGTTGCTCTTAGCTTTTCAATTTTAGATTTAAGTTACTGTTACCTCAAGAAGAGCGATGAGACGCCACACCATGGTTTGCATTTATTAAAACTGGAAACGCTTCGAAACCCCTGAACTTGACGTTTTGCACTCGTTGAACTGGTGTGCCTAACTTTTTTCCTTAGGTGCAAAAGCTCCAAAGTTGGGTTTACTCCGATTTTTGACCACATCACATTTAAGATTGCATTTTACAGCTATTTTCTTCTTTTTTTTGTAGATCACTGTCCATAAAGACAATATTGACTTATAAATCGTTGATTAACAATCTAGTAAACATTAAATTCTTTATCTGAAAATCTGAATCTGAATTTTGCAAGACCGGGAACTTAAAAAAAAAGGTGTCTAAAGTAATTTGGTAAGCTGAAATTTAAGCTTCAAATCATCAAGATAAAAATAGACAAATGAATGAAATGATGATGTAAAAGAAAATCTAATTTATAAATGGTTTAAGAGCTAACCATCTTATGAACATCTTAAACTGATTATTTATTACGTTCAAGCCATTTTTCTTATGAAGAAGTATGTCAGACCTAAACTTAGTGGAGGGAAGTTCTTCTTTAGCAACATTGTAGCCAGCTTCATCATCAATCTTCATTAATTTCAGCCTCATCTGAAAATCTGTTTGGTACAGCTGAAAGCTAGGGACGCCTGGGCAGAGCATTTATCGTGGCATGTCATGTGTTTTATACATGTATTATGTTTTATTCTGCGTTTCAATTCGAAATGTATTTAATTCGGCCATGGTTTTCTCACACTTTACAGTAAATTCAGTGTATAATATTATCAGCTTTACTGCATCTTAGTCAGAAAAACTGGTCTTCTAAATGTATTCATGTTTATTTCAGTGCCAGTCCAGTTACCGTAGCCTGATTTAACCTGACAGTAACACCTTGGTGGCACAATCAAACATAGCTGTCCAATCAAAAGCTAGAGATAAAGCCAGCTGTTTTCAAACTGTCCATGAAGTGAAACGAAGCATGGACACATGGAATGCAGCTGAACGATCAAGGTCGAAAGTGACAAAAGCAGAAAAAATAATAGCCTTTTAATCAGGTCACATTCAGGGTTTAGGAGTCAAGACTTTCAGGTTACTGCGCAACAAAAATTTAATTTTCACAATGTGATTAAAGTGTAGAAGTGTAAAGTTCGAGAGGCGGGGTACACCCTGGACAGGTCGCCAGTCCATCGCAGGGGAACACAGAGACATACAGGACAAACAACCATACACTCATACCTAAGGGCAATTTTTTTAAAGAGACCAGTTCACCTAACAGTCATGTTTTTGGACTGTGGGAGGAAGCCGGAGTACCCGGAGAGAACCCACGCATGCACAGGGAGAACATGCAAACTCCATGCAGAAAGACCCCAGGTTGGGATTTGAACCCAGGACCTTCTTGCTGCAAGGCAACAGTGCTACCAACTGCGCCACTGTGCAGCCGTGGCAGAGAGGATTGTCAGAGTTTAATCCATCAGGAAAATACTTCTAAATGTGTGAAATCATGTGTGAAAAAAAGTGACAAAATTTACAGAAACATGTAAACGCAAATAAAATATGAATTTAACAACATATATTTTCCAATTGTTTTAGAAAATCCCCCAAAATAACACAGTCTTATGTTGCATTAGCACATTCTCCCTCTGAACTCGCTGCTGCAGTTCTCTAAAAATGACTGTACTGTCCAGATAAGTTTGGGCCCCATGTCCAGCCAAGAAGTCTGTGCTTATGAGAAATAGGTCTTTGTCACATCCTATTCACTCCCCAAAGAAGCAGAAAGCCCTGCATTTCAAATAAAAAGTTCCTAGAGTATGAAAAAAATCCTTCCATTGGAATTATTGTATAAAAATGCTGAAACCAGTGGCACCAGTGATTTTGCTGAAAACAATTATGTCTAAACATTTTTTGTAATTAAATGTACTTGGGTATAAAGATACTTTTTTTTGTATCTGTGACATTATGTTGGAACAATACAAGATTTATTTTGTGTCATTTTCAGCAGAGATTGCAATAAAAGTCGAGAAGTGAACAATTCAGAAATGGAAACCTCTTAATGTTTCCTGCTTGAAAAATTATTATAGAATGCAGACTTTAAAGCAAATAATAATATCTGATTTCACAATAAAACTGAGATAAAACTGGAAAAATAATCATTTTACAATTCACAAAAAAGAGAAAAATCAAGCAGATTGCTTGTTTTCAGTGAAAATGTTCCATTTTTGGTAGAAAATACAGTTAGGATTGTAATACTTCCTCTATGTTTTTGGGGCAAGATGAGCTGGAAATGTGTAAAGGAAAGAAATGTAAAAAGAAGAAATACTATTAAACTTACATAAGTGAGATCATTTTAAACATCAATATTTAGCTTTCACAGACAGAAGGGAACATTGTTGTGGCTTTAGTTTTGATTCTCATTTCTAGGTTTCTGTTTTCCAAAAGGCTCTGAAAATAAATGTTATACAAACGTTACACATACCTTTTTTTTTTTCTTACATGTTTGGCAAACGTCTTGAGATAAACGTTTCTTCTCTGATGATGTGGGTTAACACGATAACACAGACAGATCCAAAACAGTCTGGTAAAAGTCAATATGGCTCACTCACATGATGAAACTGATAAATGAAAGAGATGGGGCTGAAACGGACTCAGACAACAACAACAACAACGACTACACCGCACACGCGCGATCTGAGTCACATGTTTAACAACTTGCTTTTATTCAAGGCTGCTCTGGATAATAATTTTTAAAAAGGCATTTAAAAAAAGAGGGAAGCCGAAACAAGTTCGGGGATTTTGTATTCCGAGATAAAGAAGTGTGACAGAGGCAGTGGATAGATGTGTGATCTGGGTTTGGGGAAGTAAGAAGTAGCATAGAGAGAAATGAGCATATCTCAGTTACTACATGCCTCTGGAAAAGCCTAAAATGATGAAAAAAAAAGATTCTGTTCAAGCAAAATATATTCATTTCAGTTTCAAACTGAAACAGATAAAGGAAGTGAAACAACTGGACTGAACCACATTCAATGCAAAGTACGTATTTTCTGTTTTTCTAGGTGTCATTTTTTATGTCCAGTTTAGTTAATCAGGAACATCTGTTAATTTATTAAAAGACAGAGGAAATAAGCCTTTAACTCTTAGTTTAATGGTGGTCCCAGGTCATCTAACCCATGATGGTATCTCAGCACTTTAACCTGTCATTTTAATAGTTTTGAGACTAAAAAGGTTTCAAGCACATAGATAATTCAGGTTTTCTGAGTCACTGCTCTGAATAAGCAATACACGTTTGCACCATCTCCAATCATTTGGTGAATCAAAACCACTAATTACATTAAAACATTATATTTTATGACAGATTTGCTTATTTTACTGCTAGAATTAAAGTCTCAAAGTTTGTAAGAAACTTCTCTGAGACTGAAAACATGAACCAGATCAGCCTGAGTTGAGTTTAAGTTCAACTATCAGGCAAAAACTCAGCAAACACAGAGATTCTCTGCTTACAGGATAGGCTGCTTCCCTCTGCGTCGGCTCTCTGCTGACATGCCACTCCGGGGAGCGAGGATCTTGTTTTGACAGTTCGAAGACAGACTCATGTCAGCGGCTCTGATGTTCAGCTATTGCAGCCTGGCTTTCAGATGCATCAGTGTCGCAGTCTCTCTCTGTGCTCAGTCTCTCCCTTCCTCTACTTCCTCTCTCGCTGCAGCTTAATCGAAAGCGGAGAGGGGAGGTCACACTCTTATCTGCCGTTTCCCATCCACAGGGAGAGGGCCTGACCCTGTGACGTACAGGCTTCAACCACTGAAGCTCACTTCATCTACTTTCCAAACTTATTGAGGACTCGGCCCGTTTCCTGGACGTGTCAATTAGGGATGGGCATAATTAATCGACAATCGATTAATTGATCATTAAGAATTTCATCGATAAATTATTTTTTTACCAATCAATTAACGCATGTTCTGTTGCGTAGTGTGAGTTTTGAAGGAATACAATTAATTTTGCTATGTGGCAGTAATTAAACACTTAAACACCCACAGGCCGACTCAGGTTCTTGCGAGTTTCTGTGTATTTCAAAAGTAGCATTGTCATGAAGAGGTTGCAGCAAAGCGTGGCGTGGGACCACTTTGACTTAAAAAAAACAGACAAAATAAAAAGTCTCGGTTCACTGCCAACACTGCAAAGCTGTGTATAAGTACTTGAACGCACTTCTTGGTCTCAACCTAGCATCAAGTCGGTGTTAGCACGGAGGAGCCGAGATGCACAACGAGCAGAGAAACTTACTCACAGATTACTTTCTGAGGGAGGCTCCGCCACCCCTGGATTGCACCCCTACAAACTGGTGGAAAATGAATTAAACAAGATTCCAGAGGCTTGCCAGGTTAGCACGGAGGTATGAGTATCACATCGACGTCTGTCCCCTCACAGCAGGTGATCTCGGCGCTGCAGGTCAGACGCAAAAGCAGCCTGGTGACCGTCAGTCTGCTCACCAGGCTGCTTTCGCTTCTGACCACAGCGCATGCTAACATGCTCATCTTTCTAAAAAAAAAATCAGTAGACTGGTGCTAAAGTTGTATATAAGTTACGGTTCCTTTTTTGGGGGGTCTTTTTTACTCTGTTAATGAGCCTAATTTATTGTTAGGCACGCTGATCTCTCTCATCCTCTTTCTCGACCCTTTTTGCCAAATGTAGCACAAAACTATCAGACCTATAAGTATGATATATTTTTTTTATTAAGTTATTGTTTAACATGACTTTTTTTTTTTACTCTATTGGAGAAGAAGAAAAAAAGAGAGCTTCAGTTGTGTTAATGAGTAGCGTCTTTTAGCTGTCGGCTCCGCTGCTTATAGCGCATATTTTCTTTGTGCAACTACCGTGAATTTCGCGGTATTCTCACTGCATTTTAATATAGCCTATGAACACGGAATTTTTATATAAAAATATCTATGATTATTTGAAAATCGATCGTTAATACTCCCGATGATCGATGAAGACAGTTTAATCGAATGCCTATCCCTAGTGTTAATTTGTTTTGGCCGCACAAATCAAATTTCCCAGCTCTCCATCATCTGTTAAAGCCCTCCACCTCCTCCTGGATAATCAGATATATCAGCCTCCTTATAAGAGTGCTATGCTTTCTAAAAGATGAGGTGAAGTGAGGCAGCAGCTTCTCTTTCTCACATGGTGAAGTGTAACCTTACTAATTAAATCTCAGCATCCACAAATGGCAGCCTGTCGTCACTGATGCACTGACATCAGCTGGTGTTTAGCTTAGATCCAGAATCTCGCAACATTGTTAATACCACTTTCATTTATTTTTTACATTTGCTCACTTCCCAAACTTCAGTGTATTGTCGTGCATAATTGTTAGCAGATGAAGGAATATAAGACATGGTTTAAAAACCCTTTTACAATTCAAAATCTGAACACAGAGAAATCATTTGTGTTTAGCTCCATGAGTCAGTATTTTGAACTATTATCTTTCATCCAATTACAGCTGCAAGTCTTTTGGAGTACGTTTCTACCAGCCTTTTACATCTTGACACTAAAAAGTTTGCCCTTTCTTCCTTGTACGATGACTTAAGCTCAGGCAGATTGTAAGGAGAAGATCAATTTTTAAGTCTTACCACAGATTCTAAATTAGATTCAGGTCTAGACTTTGACTACTAGACCATTCTAAAGAGAAGAATAATCTTTGATCATAATGATTCTTCTGCAGCTCTGAAAGAAAAAGTATCCCAACACCAGAGCTAGGCATCTCCTTCAGAGCTACCACAGGCCCTTTGGCTGCTTCTCCAACAAATGCAGATCTTGCACGGCCTGTCAGTTTAGGTGTGTAAGTAGGTTCGCTGTGTTTCTTAGTCTTCCTTAGTTCCTTTGTTCACCAATGTTGTCCTACGAGGCCTTCACAGAACAGCCTTAATTATGAGATTAAATTACACACATAAAGTGACTCTGAATGCAATTTGTAAATTAGTAAAAATCAAATAAAGGTTTGAGACGTATGCTTTAATGAGGAGATTCCTTTAGCTTCTTCATGTTCTGTTGGATTCAAAATTGTAATCTGTATAAAAGAACCTGCAGTGCATTTCTTTTTTTTTTTACATTTACACAAGCTAGAGAGTTTAACTTATACTGTCTTGAAGAAAATAGAAAGTTGGTACTGGCCAGTAAAAGGCTGATTGGTGCATCTCTAACAGTAGATGTTGGAAGTTTCACTGAAAGGTATATCATGGTTTTACACCTTGCAGTTGTAAATAATTTGGTGAATATCTGGATAGAAGCTTTACTTTCAACAACACATATACGATTTTAGCTTTTAGAACATGATGCAGTTAAATGCAAGCAGTTACTAAGCTACCAGCACATATGTTTATTTTTTAAGTTTCTTTATTTCCTGTTCAAAAACGAATCCATTAGTAAGCATTAACACATTACAGGTTTTGTTATGATATGCTGCATCAAGGAGCATCTTCTAACTGAATAAAACATTCATCACACGATTCGTCTCCATCATGTCCTGCAGACTCTGAGTTTTTTTGCAGCTGTTGAGTCACTACAGCTCTTTGTGATGCACTGATTTTGGGTTTTCTAATAGGCAACATAAAGACAGATTGCTCCAAGAAGTGACCACACCTGTATGTTTTTCATCTGCAAGTCAAATATGTTGCACAGCACATGACATCTACAGATCTACAGCCTTTTAGTGTCAGTTTGTCCTTGAGGACAGGCAGCCTTGTCCAAACATATTTTACCAGAAAAGCTAGCACTGAATATTTACAACAAATGTGAAAAAATACTTATTTAAAAGTGCAACGTAAGCAGCAGATGTCCAAGTCCTTTGGGGTGATTATCAGGGCAGCAACTAAAGCAGGTGTAGCTTTTTTTAATGGGGGAAGATGGAAGGCTGCAGAGGTACTGCAGCACTGCTTACATTTTTACAAATTGGAGCACACTTTCTCTAAAGGAAATTCTATTTACCCTGATGCACATTTCTGATGCTTTCTATGACTAAAGCAGCAGAATACATTTAAAAAACCAGAATAGATTTAAATATTTTACTACCAAATGATTTAGGCTGTAATATGCCTCAGAATAACTTTATTTTTTAGAAAAAACCAGATAAATCACAGGAAAGTTGTCAAATCTGGTGGGTTTTTCATTTCTCTAAAAGACAGTCAGTAGGATGAAAGATCTTTTTTTAACAAATGGTCTTATAAAGTATTTGTCAGCAGCTCCTTCAACTTAATCTCCTGAAATACATATTAAAGTAAAAGAAAAGCTATTATTCTTAAAGCCACTTAGACATCCACATCTCAAATTCACTGAATTGTAGAAATTAAGAGTTTTTAAAACCAAACCTCTTCAAACGAGGGTATGTCAAAGAAAAATCCTGTAAATTACATCCTGTGTTAAAGTTAATAGCAGCTCTGCAGGCTACAGTATAAACACTAAATAATACTCCCTCTCATGAGACCGTAAACGTAAGTAGATGACATTACACTGTGCAGGTGCTGTGATGGAAGCAGAGTCCAATGGGCAGATATTTACGGCCTTATCAGGCTAATTTGTCGCTCTCTGACTGGACAGCGGAGGCCAGCAAAGTTAGTTTTTATTCCCTGAATTATTTATCGAAGTTTTGGAACTTTCATGGGAAAAGCTGTTTGTAGGCTAAATGATCCGTGATGATTGGAATTATGAGACAATCTCTGGTTGTTCTGTGATCTTTCTCAGTGTCACAGATGCGCCGACTGCTTATTTACCTCCTGACCAAAGAAGAAGGAAAATCGTGATCCACGTCTGACTTCTTTTCCCAGCTTTAAGCGGTTTACACAGCTGTCTCTGCATCCTCATCTCCCTCTTTTAAGAGTCTGATTCTAAATATAGGTTCATTATCAACATCAAATTGATGACCATCTATTGTTGTTGCATTGATATATCTATCAGATCTTTCAAACATGAGCTCACAAAGTGCAACAAATTAAATTGAAAATTTTTAGCAAGGGTCCCAGCCTGGTGAGGTAGCCCAAGGGAGGCCAATAGGGAGAGATTCCCACCAGAGGCTAGCTTAGTCCCCTCAGCTCAAAGCCAGACTCATACATTCCAAGAGGCAAAGTGGCTGCCAACCAGGAACCCACCACAAAGGGACATGGTCTGAGCCCCCTGAACCAACCACCGGGCACTCCCTTGAAAAGCCCTTTCAGCACCTCCAGTCTGCTGGGGACTTGTGAATATAAATGTTCTACACCATGACTAAAAGCAAGACTAAGCAAATGTTTAGACAAATGTTGGGCTACCAGCCATGAAACTGGATGTCTACAGAGACAGAACTCCGGCTGTAAGGACTATTAATCCCACAATGCACTCTATTAAACCAACCTTCAGTGTCAACAAGAAGAAGAGGAACTTCACTGCATGAATGTGCAATATCTTTCACCCCTACATAGCATATACTCCGCCCTTAGTTTGGTTTCTTTCATCACCGTGGTCAGACTGGCGACATCCAAGGTAGAATTCAATTCAAATTCAAATTCAATTCAAAAATACTTTATTGATCCCAGAGGGAAATTAAGTGTTGGTATAGCTCATATAATTAATTCTTTAAAGAGTTGTTGTAGATAATGATAGCTGTGGGCAGGAAGGATTTCCTGTAACGGTCTGTATTGCAGCGAAACTGAAGAACCCTCCGACTGAAGACGCTCTGTTGTTGTATGACTGTCTCATGAAGAGGATTCTCAGGGTTGTCCATAATTCTTTTTGATTTTATGAAGAATCCTTCTTTGCATCATCATCTCCAGATGTTCCACAGTTGTCCCAGAACAGAACCAGCCTTCTTTATCAGGTTGTTTAGCCTATTTAAGTCCCTGGCTCTGATGCTGCTACCCCAACAGATGACGGCTGAAGAGATTACGCTCTCCACAACAGACTTGTAGAAGATCTCCAGCATCTTGCTGCAAACCTTGAAGGACCTAAGCTTCCACAAGAAGTACAGTCTGCTCTGTCCCTTCTTGTAGAAGGCTTCACTGTTCAGTCTCCAGTCCAGTGTGTTGTCAAGGTGAACTCCGAGGTATTTATACTCCTCAACCACCTCCACTTCTTCTCCCATGATGGAAACAGTGTTTGACTTATCCCCGTTTCTTCTTAAATCTACAATCATCTTCTTTGTTTTGTTCACATTCAAGGTGAGACGATTGTTTCCACACCATGTCACAAAGCGGTCCACCAACTCTCTGTATTCAGCTTCTTGTCCATCTCTGATACACCCGACAATTGCAGAGTCATCTGAGTATTTCTGCAGATGACAGGTCTCTGATTTGTACTGGAAGTCTGAGGTGTACAGAGTGAAAAGGAATGGTGAGAGTACGGTCCCCTGTGGTGCTCCTGTACTGCTGACCACCTGGTTTGACACACAATTCTTCAGTCTCACAAATTGTGGTCTGTTGGTCAGGTAGTCATTGATCCAGGCGATTGTTGAGGGCTCCACCTGTGTCTTCAGGAGTTTCTGACAAAGCAAATCAGGCTGAATTGTGTTAAATGCACTGGAGAAATCAAAGAACATGATCCTCACAGTGCTGCCTGCATGTCCAAATGACAGTGGGTTGGTTGAAGTAGGTGGATGATGGCATCTTCAACTCCAACTCCACAGCGATAAGCAAACTGCAATGGGTCCTGATACGTTCTTGTTTGCTTACTCAGGGGTGCGAACATGAGTCTCTCCAGGACCTTCATGATGTGGGATGTCAGGGCAACGGGTCTATAGCCATTGATGACTGATGGGCGAGTTCTCTTTGGTACTGGAACAAGGCATGATGTCTTCCACAACACTGGAACCTTGTCCTGAGTTAGGCTAAGAACAGTGCACAAAATCCATCTTTCACTGGCAAGGGTTGGAGAGGGCTTCTGGAAGAAAGTCAATGGATTCAAAATATATGTACAACCTGCTGATCATGGATCAAGTAACTGTTTTGTTCAAAACAGAAAGAATCTTTGAATTACAGATTCCACCAAAGAGAGACATCCTCTCTTTTGCAGGAACCCCATTGTCCTGATTGGGAAAAAGAAACCTGCTTTGCCAAGCTGAGTGGACAACCCAATGTTCCGAGGTCACATGTGCTAGTCGCAACGGCCACTAGCCACACATCACTAGGCCTAGCTGCACCCCATGCAGCTGTTGCTGAGCCGATAAGCTAACCACAGCTGATTTTCCATCTTTAATGCTGACTTTGCCCACACAACGGATTCACCCTTCGACTGAGATCTAAGAATCGTTCAAGTAAGGGTGTGTCTAGGCAGAGAAATTAGCTAAAGATAAACTATTTAAAGGCGGTTTTGATTGTCTATTTCACAGTGTTTTTGAAGCATTTGTAAGATGTGATTCTTTAATTGTTTGGGTACGAACTGGCCATTGAGCCTTTGGTATAAACAGTGTTTTTATAAGGATATTGACTGATAGAAAGAGTCATTTTAATCATGCAACATGAGTTACTCTATCCAACCAGAGTTTTCCTTTGTTTTTTGGTGCCAAGCTAGATGGACTGATCCATTAGCCTGCGTTACATCCTAAAAATAGCTTGGTGCGATAGTGCTGATAAAACATTGTTTACCTTTTGCGCGGTCTGCCACAACAGACTGCTGGTGCTAATCAACAATTAGGATTGTTATTTATGGTATTAAAAATACAGATTGGCCTTAAAACAGATAGTTGAAACACCAAAAACTAGTCTTGTAAGTCATTTTGAAAGCGCCTTCTTAGTATGCTAAAATACTCACATTTTATCCATCACCGCGGTTACTGATCCATAAAATCAAATCAATTATTCATAAAGGTTATCGATTTCTAATTTGGCAAATTATTTAAACATTACTTCCTCCAAATAATGTTTTATCTATACTTCTGCATTGCATTGGGAATTGGTTGTTTGAACACAAACCAAATTGTGCTAATTAGTTTTAAACTATTCATAATTAGTTTAAAACTAACTGAGCCTCACTTTCAAACTCTTCAATAATATAAGACTTAAAAAGCCAACTGCAAATGAAAACTTAAACCAAAATTATTTATTTTTTAATATTTGGTATAATTTCAACTCAGGAGCTATTGGATACAGACTGAATCTTTTTCTGGTCACATCCCTGCTAAGATTCACATGGACTGACCTCTCATTAAAACAGTACTGCGGTTTCCGTCTCAGCTATACTGTCAATAAACGTCAAACGTCTTCTCTGAGACTGAACCACAACAAAGCAGGAATACATTACAATCAATAACTTTCACTTACTGATGGAAGAGGACTTTCTTCAGTCTGGTCATGAGGAGATGCATCTCAGCTATAATATGGCATGGGATAAACTTTAAAGATGCAGCAGAAAGAAAACAGAACGCAGAAAGAAGGAAAATAATTAGCAGCGGGAGCTTGGCTCCATTTTCCCACGATGCCTGACCAACACATAGGCTATTTTCCGAGAAACTTTTTTTTATATTTTTTACCCAGGGAATAGTTCTTGGTACTTTCACTTTGGAGCTTAACCACCTCCCCTCTGTAATCTCACTTTCTTTCCCCTCTACTCACAGATTTGTGCATCCTGGAATCTAAAGCACGTCTGCCAATAAAGTTACACATAAATCTTTCTTTTGACCTGCCCTACACTTTGACAACAGGCCATGCGATGCTTACAGAAATATCTTTACTATTTCCAGAGAAGTGCAGTTTCCTCTGTTGTGATACGCGTTTTGTCTTAACATGTCACACAAAGAAGCCAAAGGTTCAGCCTGATAACCAACACCTTAAAGGAGAGGAAGCTGGAAACAGTTTTACAGCTCCAAAGAAATCCAAAGAAATGTTTTTACTTTCAACTTAAATACTCAAATGAAAACGTACAGGAAAGGTTTACAAGAATGCATCGAGACAACAAACTGTCATCCAGATGGATCTGAAAGTGCCACACACACGCACGGACCACAAAGCCTTTAAAGACTCTGACCTACGCACAGATGCCCTACTCAGGTTTCCCATTCAGACTTCCGGTGGTAGGAAATCATTAATGACACATCGAGCTGCCAGTTTTCCACCCGGAAGAGGCAACCATGCCGATGATCAATCGGCTCAGATGAGCACAGTTAAACGAGCACAGACATGTATGGAGCGTTAACCAAATCAATGAAAAGCAGAATGGGAGACAGGAAACATGGTGAGGAGTCAGGGAGCTGCAGCAGCTCTACTGTAACATCTAGTGGCAGCTGACAATAACATCACAAAAAAGGAAAAGTCTTAAGTTACAGTTAAACTCAAGGCTCCAGATGCTACATTTAAAGATGATGGCCCGTGTAACACTGAGAACAAATTATCTGTGTCAACCTAAGATTTAAACTGATCTAGTGAGGTTATTCTGCTGTTTAAAGGGCACTTGTACATATTTTACACAACATTTACAGGTCAAACCTGCATATGTATAAAAAAACTGGAGAGTCTACGTACATTTTTTACAATCACCAGAGTTTTTAAACCCATCAGCAGACTGATTATAAACTGGATACAAATAAATAGCCTTTGAATCAGATGCAACTTGGATGTTGATAAATGACTAATAGGGAGCGATTCCCAAAATATAGACTGTGGCCCTCTCTACACAGAGAAGAAACAAGGTGCAGCAGCAAAGATATTTAATCAAATAGGTGTCCTATCCACAAGGCATTTCAAGACACCATAAACAATCATGTTTGAAACTGGGTCCCAGAGTGGAGAAATCTCACAACGCTGGTTTCATTGTCACTGTGATTATGAGCTCTCCGGCATTTATTCAGAGTGGATGATGTTGCAGCCCTATTCATATATTTAACGCACATGCTCAACTCTGTGTTAAAGTAAACAAACATGGCGCCGTACGGTGTTGCGATCCTAATAAAGCAAATACTGACCTTATTATGAATCCTAGAATACGATTTACTGTCCCTCCTCCATCACCAGCAGCAAAAATGGATCCGGAGAACCACAGACACCATATGCTTTTGAATAAAGCTCTAATTTGAAGCTAGTTTTGTCGTGTTTGTCACCGGGTTGACTGTTCTTTTCTAAGTTTCTCTGGAAGTGTCACAGCGCCACCAGTGGGCCCTACATATATACTGCAGCTTCCTAAGCTGGTTTGCATGAATTCATGTGGACAGATGTTTTATTTATTGTCGTGCCGTTATTACAGACTCTGTTTTGAAACTATACACGTTTTGTCTCTGTGTAGAGCAGGGCTGTATTGAAATCTATTAGAAAAATCTAAAAGAAATGTTCTTGATATTATAACTCAACTTAAGATTTATTTTAGAAATGTGTGATCACCACTGCTGGTTTCTGAACTTACCAAATACCTTAATGGTAAACAACAAATCTTTGCAAATTATTATTGCATTTAGATTACAAATACTTTTTAGATTTTCTAAACATTTATCTAGGTCACCAGTTTAAACACTCAGTACTAATACAAGCAGTGAGAGAAAACCGAAGTACTGCCTTAGTCCGACTGAATTCAGACTTTTGACATGCATGTATACAGTACACCTTAGTCTGGCTGAAGTCAAACTGAACTGGTCTACTCCTAATCGAGCTAGCACACCCAGATAATAAGGTTAAAGAACCAAATTTGCATCAGTCTGTTCTGCTGAATAATTAAAAAAATTAAAACCAAATGAGGCTCAGAGGCGAGTGAAAAATGGTGGTGTGCAGTTTTCACAAACACGTAGAGATTAATAAAAAGGAACATGGTCTGAGAATGTGTGAGCAGTGAAATCTACAATTTATTGGATAAAAACATTAGATCTACTGTCTGCAGGCCAGTAGTGACAATATGACCACCAGACAAACTACACCTCTATGTACAGAATTTCAGTCCTGTGCAGCATTAGGGTGGATTTTTATCGTAACTGAGCTTCTAGACAGCTTCAGTGGAACACCAGTCTGTAACTCCGCCCTGAAAGATGTAGTCAGAACTTGTTCAAACATCATGTCAGTTTCCTGCGTCAACATGAAGGCCTGCTGCTGCTGCTAATACGACTGTAGATCATTAGTATGACTGACAGGAGCCGTAACATAACATTACTACAAACTCACTGAGGCATTCTCAGAAACACAAGTTCAAATCTAAAGTGAATACCACTATTTTTATTTTATTTTACATGAACTATATTAGATCACAAAGATTAAATTTGATTTGACTACATTTTGTTAAATTAATGAATCTGGTACGACAAAGTGTTAGACTAGCAAAGCTTGGATTGTTAATCACATGTTAATAAAGCTTTTTGGTGCAGGTTAGGGTCAATAGATTTGTATAGAACCATGATTACTGAAACATCAGAATTTCAACATAAAAAGAAATGCGGATGGCATCCATCTATCCATTATCAATCTATCTATACCGTCTATCAAGGGTTGCGGGGGGGCTGGTGCCTATCTCCAGTGATCATCGGGAAAGAGGTGGGGTACAACCTGGACAGTTCGCCAGTCCATCGCAGGGCAACACAGAGACACAGAGGACAAACAACAATAAACGCACACACTCACACTCACACCTAAGGGCCATTTAGAAAGACCAATTAACCATTGACTGTGGGTGGAAGCCGGAGTACCCAGAGGGAACCCACCCATGCACAGGGAGAACATGCAAACTAGATGCAGAAAGACCCCAGGCCGGGATTCGAACCCAGGACCAGCACTGATGCTGCAAGGCAACAGTGCTACCAATTGTGCCACTGTGCAGTGGATGGCATTTAAACTAAAATCATTCAGCTATCTCTAAACAAAATGCCTAAAGCACTGAAGATCTACAACACAATCCTTGAACACATGAAAAAGCTGTAAAGATGGCTCAAGTTCTCACAATGATCTGATAAAAGTCCAAAAACAGCCAAACTGATGATGTTCTGGCTCTAAACAAGAACTCATGCAATCAAATGCAAAGTTAATTAAAACATCTCAAAGAAGGGGGGTTGTTGCATCCAGGAGCTGTCTGCAAACAGAGGGTTTAAACCAGGTAGAAGCCTCAGACATCCAAACCTGACCAGTTCTTAGTAATGAGTGCAAGTCAAAACATGTCTAACATTCATCAGGAAAATAAGGCTGTTGCAAGCTTTACACCGTTAGTGAGACAATAAAAGGTATTTCTACAAACAAGCAGTCAGGATCATCGCGGAGTATTTCAACTGTAGTAGAACCAGAACAGAGACAGTATCTCGACCATAAACTGGCGTTTACCTAAATACTGAAGAGTTGAAGAGCCAAGAGTGAGTGACCCGAAAAGCTATAACCAGCTGAGCAAAGAAAACTGAGGCTGGAACAATTTGAATATTCAACCCTCTATGAATAATAAAGAAGGGAGAGGTGTTGAGTTGGAACGAAGGGTTTTAGCCACTGAGGGATTACAGTCTAGAAAAAAATTAAATATAGAAATTAAAGATATAGGTATGACTGTGGTATTTTATTAATTTGCCTTTTTTTTAAAACTTTTATCTTCATTTAATAATCTGTTGTTGGGGGTAGGGGGTGTACAACAAGGGACACACACCTCGGATGTAAACTTTTACCTACATAGCTGTCATTCTGCAGCTCGTCCTAGACGGCCAAGTTTAGCCACAGGCCTAGTCAAAGCTAATTCAACCTTGTCAACTTCTTTATTTGAAGACCTCACACTGCATTTGTTTTAGACAGGCCTGAAAACATTCATTCTTTAAAGTTAATAATTTCATTGTCTGTTGTTTCATCTCACCTCATTGTACATGGACTGTTTCACGAAGCTTACCCTACGGTTTGTGTAAAGAAAGAACCGAAAACCAAGCATGAGCTGCTGTCTTGACTCCATTGTTGTCATGGTGTATTGCATCACGTTTGTCATCACGCTAGTATGGTGTCATTGTATACTTTCTGGTTTATCCACCCCTGCTCAATCCAACTGCTAGTGGAAATGCTCTCTTGAATACGCCATACTACCCATCTGAGCCGAGGAGAAGAGTTGATTACCCAGTTCCAGGAGTTCTACCACTTTAGGTGTTCTGTTCCTCAGCATCATAACTTTCATCTATTGGATGCAAAGCTTGTGCAAAGTTCTCGAAGACTCCATGTTCTCCACTCACCATGGAGAAACACTCTGCTCCAAACCTCCTGGAAGGTTCTTTGAAATGTATTTCTTAATATTAACAATCAGATTCTGTTGGTTTAAAAAACATGTTTGCGCTGAGACTCAGCTGTCAGCCGAGCTGAATGCCGGAACAAATCCAGCCCATTTTCCACTCTTCCTCTTGGATAAAAGTTCGGCATCAGGCTCCATCAGTAAAATCTATTTTCTTTCAGATTCTGAGAAATCCACAACACCCTGGTAATTCTTAGATTTTGATCAGTTAATTATTGTACCTTGGGGTGTTCTTCATTCTGGTTATTAATCTGTCTTCAAAAGATAGTCTGCAGATTATGCTTTGTAAGTTGTTTTTTTTTGTTAATCAGCAGTGAATAAATATTGGTTGACTAATTTTGATTTTAGTATTCCCGGCTCTTGTGGGTATCTTTAAAATTCTTTTTCCAAATTGATTTGAGAAATACACAGTTTCTTGTACTTCTATAAAAGTTTTATTAAGATAACTGCGTGGAAAGGAAGTTTTCACTCTTCTTGCTGATTTTGAGCAGTTATTGAACTGATTTATGAACATTAATACAACTTGATGTAGCTTAACAACAGTACAATGGCTACATTTAGTGGTTTATGGTCCTGAATCAGGACGAGAAGCTTCAAAATGTCTGGTATTTCTGTCCAGTTACATTTAATCGCTGGGGAGCAAACAAAAGGAAGGAAGAACAAACAATAACAACGCCTCCCTGATTAATTAGCTGTCAGGCTTTTAAAATAAATTGATAAATATGTTGCAGCTTTAAGGGTATGAGTTCATTCAGCAAGGAGACTCTGTTCTTTGCTTCAGGATAGAAATAAAATACAACAGGGTTTGTCACTGTTAAGCTGACAGTGCTCTGGTTCACCCTCTGACAGTCATTTTACAGTCAAAGGGTCATGATTACAGTCATGATAAAAAGCATCATAAAGCAATGAAAGAGAAAAGGTTATTTCCTATTCTAACTAATAAATAGTAAACAGAGCTTATAATAGATCCTAATAGGGCTGGGACACTGCATCACATCCTGGATGTGTAAATAAACACTTCTACACAAGGACATTTGCTCCATAAATCCCAAACATGATATTTGCTTGCATTTAATCACAACGCATAGGTCTACATTTCTGTGCTTGCGCTGATGTGAGGTCAGCTTTCTACCTGAAGCAGATGGTGTGCCAGTCGGCGTTGAGGGCCTGGAGGTACTGCTCATCGTAGATCCTCTCTTTGCATCCCGCACACGCCGGCAAACTTCCTCCAGCTGCAAAGACACGTGGGGAAACAGGATCAAACCCACACGGATGTGAGACTTTACATGAGCCTCGGCAGATCCAACAATGTTCTGTTTGTCTCTGTGTTTGCATGAGACGGTTATCTAGGTTTCTATGCAAACAGACCCAGCTGGTTTATGATTCAGCTAAAGTGGGACTCGAACACACAACAAACAGCTTCTCTGGCATCACTGCTGGCTGAGCTGCAAAACGAATGCTTGTATGAACACAACAACAAGTCTTCTGACTTCTGGTTGATCTGCTTATTAGATGGTAACGATTTATTTAGATTTAACTTTAGAACCCAGCTGTGTTGCTAAATGCTGTGATGTTTTATTTCACTTAATATTTAAAGCTACATTGTGTAAGAACTTCTCCCATCTAGCGGTGAAACAACCAACTGAATATTACGTTGTAGCCCCGCCTCCCATTCCGAGCGCGTTTTAACTCCTACGGTGGCTGTTTCATGCCAAGGTTAACATGGCTTCCAGTACAACGACTTCGTCCAGTGTTCCTTCCAGTGACGAGGTCACTTTAGAAAACTACATTGCATTTAGTTATATAGTAGCCAAAGCGTAAAAGGTGGAGCTAGAATTTCCAGGAATGTCCCTCGTTGGCGAATGTGTTTCAAAGATGGCGTCTCAACATGGATTCAGCCATTCACGCGACTCGCGCGTATGTATTCTGAATAGCAGATTGCATCATAAACATTGCGAAAACCTTTCAAGAAACCAATTTTGGAAATGGTTTACTAGGGATGTAAGAAAATATCGATAAGCCGATATATCACGATATTTTATGTCATGATGTATCAATATTCAAAAGCAATGAATCGATTTTTATTGATTTTTTTAGAATTTGAATGTAACCATTAATGATGTTAGTAATTCTTGTAGTAAAATTAAAAGTATGACTGATAGTTTGTGGCCATTTTCACCTTCTCCATTCCAGTGGATCAACTAGATTTAGAAATAAAACTAGATGTGTAAAGTATGAAACAGGTTGGAGTGTTTAGAATGCTGTTAAAATTTTTCTACAGTTAAATTCAGTTTTAGAAATCACAATATATAGTCTTACTCATAGTATCGCAGTATATTGTATCCCCCCCATATATTGTGATACATATCGTATCACCAGATTCTTGCAAATTACACATCGCTATTGTTTACATTCAATGCACTTTTAGAGGACATACCCCGATACTTCCATCAAGGTCACACTGTGGTCAGATAAACTTACTTTCAGAAGAAACTTTACGGAAAATTTCCTGACGTTTCTTTAAGGGTTATATTTTGAAAGGTGTACTTAACTTTGAAGTAACTTTCCTCAAAGATGTTCCGTATATTAAAGCTTGAAAATAGTAATGGACCTTCACCAAACACTCCTAGACAGTTTCCAAAAGAATGCATAGTTAGCTTTGTATTGATCCTTCCGGGAACTTTTACGTAAGTGGTCTATAAAGGTTCTGTAAAGATTAGATTTTGAAAGATTCGCTTAACATTTGGTGAACTTTTAGAGAAAATCCCCTGATGGTCACATTGCTGCAGAAAACTTTTAGGGAACCTTTAGGGAAAGCTCCTGGAGAGTTCTCTGAAGATTCCATGCTGAAACATGTAGAGAACCTTGACTGAACTTTCCCTGAAGTGTTCTAAAGGTTGCATGTTGAAAGCTGTAGGCACCATTGTTTTTAGAAACAGACTCTAGAGAGAACCTGTAGGGAATGTTTCATAAGGTTCTCTAAAAGTGTCATTGCAAAAGTTGCATCTACCCTTCAATACAACTTAAAGAAATCAGCCATGAAAGATCTCTGAAAATTACATCATGAAAAGTGTTGATAGCTTTAAGGTAACTTTTAGGGAACATTCCTGAAACTGCTATAAACGTTATATTGTGAAAGATGTAGTTAACCCCCAGGGAACACTGAAGTAATTATCCCTAAAGTTGGTCTTCAGATGACATCCTGAAAGTTGTAGAGAAAGGCTGCAACCGAAGGTAACCTTTAAGGAACCTTTAGGGAACATTATTCAAATTGTAGTTACCATGCAGGGAACCATTACAGCGCATTACCAGATGGTTTTATTAAGGTCACACTGGGACTGTAAGAATTAGCTTTCAGGGGCGTTTTAGGTAAGGTTCTGTTAGGTTTACATACTGACAGTTGCTGCTAACCTTTTGAGAGTCTTCAGAGAACCAACGTTGAGGGAACATTTAGAGAAGGAGTACCCAGTCCAATCCTCGAGATCTACTATTCTGCAACTTTAAGGATAACCTTTAAATAACATTATCTGATAGTTCCCATAAGATTTCATTTTCAGTGTTGAAACCACCCTTCAGAAAACCTTTAGTGAACATCCCCTGAAGGTTCCAGCAAGGTTAGCTTTTCCTGGGATTAAGATCAGAAACAGAAAACAGCATTTTCTCAGAGCAAGTTCCAATGAGTAAATTACTCAAACTAATATACTGTACTTACCAAAATGCTTCCAACCAAAAGTTTCTTTATTAGTCATCACCAGTTTAACAAACGGTTTTGCCTCCAAGTTTTCCATTTAAGAACTTTGCTTTATTTTAGTTTTGGCAGACCATATCAGCTAATGGGAAGAAGTAGCATTAATGTGATCACTCATGTATTATTAAAGACTTAGATCCTAAGGTTGCACAACGCAGTTTTCTTGAAAGTTGCCTATCTGCATAACACAAAGGTACATGTGCATACATTAAACAGGCCTCAGTGATAACAGAAGTCTGAAACGGGATCTTCATATCTGCAGATTATAGCACAGTCCTACTCACTAATGAGAAAAATGTTCCGTCTCAGGAAGAAGAACCAATTTGGATTAGTTAGAACAAGTTAATCCGTGATGCATCGTTCACTGCAGAGGAGAAATTGGCAGCAGCTGCAGAGGTGAGACTTTACAAGACGTTTATTTTTTGAAAACATTACTTACTGAAGGGGAGAGAAGCTTAGTTGCAAAGCATCAACATAAATGATGGAGGTCATGTATATGACACTCTCTGGTTTCAGAAGCTGAATGTCTAAGAGCCTTTTTTTTTTCTTCCCAGTATTTCTGAGACATGACAGTAAAAGCAAACAGAGACACACCCTCATCTCCCCACACACAGCATGGCCTGTACAGGTGAAGCTCTGGTAACTCATTTCTCAGATGTCTTGCAGAATCATTGCAATGCAAATATAAACATCATACAAAGCCTGTGTTGTTCTATTCATAGAACATGACATGACTAGCTGTATAGTTTAACTGAAGGATGCACAAGAGGGAAGGATGATGGCATGACATTGATCCCTATTGTCAAAGGTTTACAACATATAACAAAAAGAAGACTGTTAAGTATAATAAACCATACATTTCAGTGAGAGTAACTAAGTAACTTTTTACCCATAATTAGGAATAAATATTTACAAGCAGTCGTTCATCTTATTAAAACTCACGAATGTTGTATTATCGCCGTGTTGTGGTTCTTCTTTCATTCTGATCATAAACAAGCATGCTTGTAATGGTTGCACATGTAGAGTGAGCTTGGTGTGAGTGTGTTTGGTCCACACAAACATGACGGATGCATCAACTGGAGGAAAACATGGCTTCGGAGGCAGCACCAACATGCCCATATAGCCTCCCTGCAGATATAACGCTGACACATCCATATCTGATCAGTGGATGTCAAACATAATTACAGAACTGCGCCTTTATCGTCACTCTCTGCAGCATAGTCTGCATTTTAAACGCCTTCGCCCTCCGCAAGCAGCTCCTCACCTTCCTCCTCTCCCATGCGTTCGTCCTTCCAGGTGCAGCAAAGCAGCATCAACCTCATTCACTCTCCTCTGGAGAGCCTTTGGTCGACTGATAACCGGTGACCGATGTCCTCCAGCGGCTCCACCGCAGCGGGCTCCCCGGTGGTGTCGACTGTGTCTCGGTCGATCCCTGCAGCTGCAGCGGCTCACGCTGCTTCCTCCTGCCCGCTGCTGGTCGCTCGGTTCTCCGGCGGTTCATTCAACAGCGCTGCCGACCAATGAAGTGGCAGAGCCGGGGAGAGAAAAATACAGAGGCTGGCCAACCGGGAACACGCCCCAGTTAATGAATTCAGGATTTTTTTTTTTCTTATTTGGAGGGAGGAAGCAGAAGGAGAGCGGCAACTAATTATGGCAAGTCGTTGTAACATATAATCTAACCATTCTGTGTTGGAGTCAAATCCAGCTGACGGCACAGAACGGTATGTTTGTGTTTACTGTTCGTCTCACTGGTATATTAATGCACCAAAGAGTTAAGGAAACTGCTTTTCTGACATTTTGTTGTGGAAGAGTTTACAAGTTTTTGTTTGTCACAATTATTCTTTCTTGGAAGCTTGGAAGAAATAGTTATAGCCTACCATCACAAACTCCCAGTTGTGCCATGGTGGTGTCAATATTCTACAGCTCCACGGAAACACTGCTGCAGGTGGAAAACAGTGTCAGCTACTTTTGCAGGATGTGAATCCTGTATCAGTGATTGTCCCTGGAGATCCTCACGAAACAGCTGCATGATTTCATTATTTCCATCTGGGACACTGACTAGCCTACATGATTTGAATAGTGCTTGCAAAACTATCCATATCCCTTCAACTTTTTCCCATTTTGTCACATTATTACCACAAACTGAAATGTTTTTTTGATTTGATTTTCAACACAAAGTATGGCATACATCTGCTTTCACAAAACAAAAAAAGACATAAAGAGTAGTATAAAATCAACTTTATTCAGCACTTTTTGGAATCCATTATTGGTGCAATTTCAGCTGCAGATCTTTTGAGGTATATCTTTGCATATCTAGAAACTAACATGTTTGTCAATTCCTCCTTCCAAAGTGGCTCAAACTCAGTCTGATTAGATTAAGAGTGTGTCTTAACATCAGTTTTCAATTCTTACCTATACTAAATTGGCTTTTGGTCTGAAATTAAACTGGACCAACATAACACTCTAATGTACTTTGATCTAAAAAAAATGTAGTTCTGGTTGTATGTTTGCTGGAAGATGAACCTCAGTCTCAAGTCTTTTTCAGCCTCTTATAGGGTTTCTTTTGTTTCATCGGACCAGATCACTTTTTTGCCCATGTTTGCTGTCCACCCTACATGACTTTTCAGACTACAAACATTGGTAGTTTTCTTTCAACCTTAGCTATTTTGCCATTCTTATAAAGGCCATATTTGCATCATAACTAATAGCCGTGCTTTTCACATATTCTCCCACCTGAGCTGTCGCATACTTTTTCCATTTTTAGATGATGGACTAAACATTGCTCTGTGGGATGTTAAGTGTGTGTGATATTGTTTTAGAACCTAACGCTGCTCTAAACTTGTCTGCAACTTTCCCTCTGACTTGTCTGGCATATTCTTTAGGGTTTCTGATCCCGTTTGTTCACTAATGTTCTCTAACATTCTCTCTAACTGAATCCTGCATAGAACACTTGGATTTATACAGATAATCTAACTCATAGGTGGACTGTATTGAATAACTAGCTGGTTTCTGGAGCTATTATTATGGCGCGACAATTTATTTGGGGTATTAGAGTAAAAGGGACAGAATACAATTGCACAACAAACTTTTGGAGATTTTATTTAAACATGTATTAGTTTCCTTCCAATTCACAATCATAAGATGCATAGTGTTAGGCTTTTGCATAAAATCAAAGTAAAATATAGTTTGTGGTTGTATTGTGACAAAATGTGAAAAAAGATTTTTGTTAGCCACTGTAGTCCCCTTAGTCAGAAGCTGAGCGTCTGTACCTGATCTTGGGTATGCTGCTGAAAAGTACTCAAACATATTACACTTTAGAAAATCATGTGAATCCTCCAGGTGTTTTATGAATGAAGCAAACAAAAAGAAAACAGCTTCTTTAAACACATTTTATTTTGTTATCTGTTAAAACAGAGACATTGCCAGGATGTCTGAGATCGTGTCACATGTGTCGTGGAGATCATAGAAAAAAGTGCAAAACCACACTGTTCCTCCTTCTAAAACAGTTTTAAATAAAGATGAAGAGCATCCCACGCCACATACGACATGGTCCAACCAGGCGAAGCTCAAAGACTGTTCTCATGTTCTCAGCCCCGGGTGACAGAAACTGAAGCCAGCTAACATCAAAATTAGTTAAAAATACAGTACATAGTTACACATGGAAAGATGCGGTCACGTTGGCAACAGCACTCAGAAACCTTTGGTCAGTAAAGCCTGATAAAAGCAGCTCAAGTAAATAAACAAGAGGATTTTTATGCCTCACATAAACACACATCCTCCCCCATTAAACAAAGCCTGTAATAATAATTAGTAACAGAGGATATATGCAAAAGGATTGCTCTTGTTTTATGCTTTCCTGATAACGATAAAGCTAAGAGTCCAAACACTTATAACAGGCAAAAATAAATGAGACTACACACAACATTCAGCCACACATAAAGTACACGCCAGACTAACTTCTACTTCTAGCTAAATGCTTTTCTCCTCCTGTAAAGCATAAAAAGACATTTTGATTGTGTTCCCCTTTCTGTTCCTCAAAGATCAGAAAGCTATGAGGAGACTGAACAGCGGCAAGAATCAGCAATATCTCAGAGAGCAGATGGGTTGGCCTGCGCAAGCTCCTGCCGCCTTACACTCAGCACGGCTAAAAATAGCAGCGGAGGAAGCGGCGAGCAGATTGGACAGATTTGATCAGTGTTTGGGCGAGCTTTGACCAAATCAACCCTCCCCAAGAGGCGATGAGCTCTGCTCAGACAGGTGAGACAGATACACTTGTTTTGGTGATTAAAACAATAGGGTCAGACTGATTATCACGATACAACCCACACTCACACAAAGTCTAATGCTGCAACAGATAATGACACAAAACATTTCTAACTCTTGTGATGGAGGACAGAGAGAAAAAGCTGATTAACTGGAACACATAAATGATTATTTAAAGGCACAATCTATAACATATGTTCACAACAGAATGTAACACAAAATTCTGGGTCGGTGGGTTTGTAGAAAAACAGACACTGAAGTCAAGTAAGCAACAACGATCATCTTTACAGGTTGTCTAATCGAGCTTTGTTTGCATATAAAATGTACATTCTAGATCATGCAGTAGCACCATGGTTTCTTGAGGTCACTGGATCTGGAGACCCTCTACTTCCTCCTCCCACAGTATTTGCCCTGGCATCCTGTAGCGCCACCTACAAAGAACATGGAAACTGGCTTAATTAGATAGTAGTGCCTTCTTAAATGATCAGTTATGTTAAGATTGCCGTTTTTTGTCTTCTTATTGCCTTAAAATAAATTAATGTCATACTGCTGTAGCATATTTCCACAATGGACCCCCCCAGAAAGTTCTAACCTTTGATGTGTGCGAATAAAACAAAACATAAAAACAAATCATGAGTATTATATTTATCAGTACCCATGTTGAAAATACTTTGTGCACCCACTTTAGCTAACAGGACAACACTTCATGCTCTCCTATAACATTTTACAAGATTGGAGAGTACAAACAGAGGGATCTTTGACTATTATTCTTTCCACAACCTCTCTTGATCATAGAATCCTGGTTCTCTCTTTAAGAGTTTGTAGCCATTCTGTAACTTATTAAGATGAACACCTATCTGTCTTACCTGAATACCATGTTCTCATGTCTTTCCCATTTTAAGGGGAGTAAATAGAAACAGGACTCTGTCTGTGTCATGTCATTTTAATCACCAAAGCACTGGATGACAACTATAAGTTCCGGACACTCCAATTAACCTACAAATTCTATGTATAAATTACAGAAAATGCTTACGGAACAATTATTTCATAGGGAATATTAGTGGAGATAATAAATTTAGGACTTATGATTTTGTAAAAGCAATTATTTGATAATGTAATTTTTTCCCCCCGCATTGAATAAATGAACTCAAATGAAAAGGTGGATTTTTTTCTTAATTTTTTGTGAGAATTTATTGTGGCAATTAAACCCTTTTTGTTTTCAAAGATTTTTTAAACATGTTTACCAGGGATTTTAATTATTAATTACGGTTAAATACTGCGACCCACCTCTGTAGAACCCTCCACCTCCTCCTCCTCCTCCTCCTCCTCCTCCTCCAAGAAAGCCTTGCAGTGCACCATACTTTGCTGCCTTGGCTGCAAAACAACAAAAGGAACAAATAATGTGCTTTATTATAGTGCTAGAACTATTTTCTATATCAAATTAATTGATGCGTTATTATTATATTATTACTTTGATGGGTTGCTCTTTGCTCCATACCATTTTCACTCTTTAACAGTTTTATAAAGCTCTACAATTCTCATGTAAGAAATCTTAGTCTTGTAGTTACAAATTTATTCACAAATACTTTGGTACATTTTATTAAATTTTTTTTTTCATTTTAAATCATGGTTTTTATTCCTGTTCTTTTGCTTTTTCTGCACCCTGCTGTAATGCTTTTGATATTTTATGTAAAGCACTTTGAATTGTCAAATAAACTCGCCTTGCCTTGCCAAAATTTCATTATCTCTAAGCTGCTTATTGCAACTCATCTTTATTAGCAGCGAGGAAAATAAATATCATCATGCACCCAGTCTGTTCTGTGCTATTTCCGCTGACATATCCTTTTTCCCTCCCTTCATAGGGAGGTGTAATTAAATTTGCAGTGTTTTGGTCTTTGGTACCTTGTTGTGGGGTCAGTTGGGCTGGCGCATATTGACCTGAAGAACATCAAACACAAAGAAAATATGAGACATCTTACTATTAAAGACTTAAGCTGAATCAAGTTAGGGTCTGTCATAGATATCAATTAAATACATATAAAATGAAACTACGAAAAGATGAAACAGGGTCAACTTCAAACTGGTTTTGGCTTGGTTGTTCGAAAAAAGATTGAGTAACTTTAAAAAAAAAGTTTATTTGAAGCAGATAAAACACTGGATAACAAATTTTATTTTTAGTGAATCATCAGCTACTGTCACCTCTATGAAGTATGTGTGTCTAGCTTATGAAGTCCCACTGTTTAATAGTGCATGGGTATTGGGACACACACACATATATACAGTGGCTTGCAAAAGTATTCGGCCCCCTTGAACTTTTCCACATTTTGTAACATTACAGCCACAAACATGAATCAATTTTATTGGAATTCCACGTGAAAGACCAAAACAAAGTGGTGTACATGTGAGAAGTGGAACGATAATCATACATGATTCCAAACATTTTTTTACAAATAAATAACTGAAAAGTGGGGTGTGCGTAATAATTCAGCCCCCTTTGGTCTGAGTGCAGTCAGTTGCCCATAGACATTGCCTGATGAGTGCTAATGACTAAATAGAGTGCACCTGTGTGTAATCTAATGTCAGTGCAAATACAGCTGCCCTGTGACGGCCTCAGAGGTTGTCTAAGAGAATGTTGGGAGCAACAACACCATAAAGTCCAAAGAACACACCAGACAGGTCAGGGATAAAGGTATTGAGAAATTTAAAGCAGGTTTAGGCTACAAAAAGATTTCCCAAGCCTTGAACATCCCACGGAGCACTGTTCAAGCGATCATTCAGAAATGGAAGGAGTATGGCACAACTGTAAACCTACCAAGACAAGGCCGTCCACCTAAACTCACAGGCCGAACAAGGAGAGCGCTGATCAGAAATGCAGCCAAAAGGCCCATGGTGACGCTGGACGAGCTGCAGAGATCTACAGCTCAGGTGGGGGAATCTGTCCATAGGACAACTATTAGTCGTGCACTGCACAAAGTTGGCCTTTATGGAAGAGTGGCAAGAAGAAAGCCATTGTTAAAAGAAAACCATAAGAAGTCCCGTTTGCAGTTTGCCACAAGCCATGTGGGGGACACAGCAAACATGTGGAAGAAGGTGCTCTGGTCAGATGAGACCAAAATTGAACTTTTTGGCCAAAATGCAAAACTCTATGTGTGGCGGAAAACTAACACTGCACATCACTCTGAACACACCATCCCCACTGTCAAATATGGTGGCGGCAGCATCATGCTCTGGGGGTGCTTCTCTTCAGCAGGGACAGGGAAGCTGGTCAGAGTTGATGTGAAGATGGATGGAGCCAAATACAGGGCAATCTTGGAAGAAAACCTCTTGGAGTCTGCAAAAGACTTGAGACTGGGGCGGAGGTTCACCTTCCAGCAGGACAGCGACCCTAAACATAAAGCCAGGGCAACAATGGAATGGTTTAAAACAAAACATATCCATGTGTTAGAATGCCCCAGTCAAAGTCCAGATCTAAATCCAATCGAGAATCTGTGGCAAGATCTAAAAGCTGCTGTTCAAGAACGCTGTCCATCTAATCTGACTGAGCTGGAGCTGTTTTGAAAAGAAGAATGGGCAAGAACTTCAGTCTCTAGATGTGCAAAGCTGGTAGAGACATACCCTAAAAGACTGGCAGCTGTAAATTAGCAAAAGGTGGTTCTGCAAAGTATTGACTCAGGGGGCTGAATAATTACGTGCACCCCACTTTTCAGTAATTTATTTGTAAAAAATGTTTTGAATCATGCATGATTCTCGTTCCACTTCTCACGTGTACACCACTTTGTATTGGTCTTTCACGTGGAATTCCAATAAAATTGATTCATGTTTGTGGCTGTAATGTGACAAAATGTGGAAAAGTTCAAGGGGGCCGAATACTTTTGCAAGCCACTGTATATATATATATATATATATATATATATATATATATATATACACAGTCTGCTACAACGTAAAGTGTAAATTATCAAAATTAAATCTATATTTTCCATACACAGTCTATGAGTACTCCCAATTAGTCAAATAATTAGTAACAGAACCACTCAGAAAACATGGCCATGTCAGCCACGACCTTCTGCATTCGGTAGCTAATATGAGTTAGTCACCATGAGTGAAGACAGAGAGTCTGCAGAGTGTAGCATGAGACCATTAATGTCATTGTTGGGTCATTGCCACACGTAGCCCTTATTACATTTTATATCAGTGGATTATATTTGTGGTACATTTCATGGCTTGGAGTTATAAAACTCACAACACTGAATTCTGAGAAGTGTCCACACATTTTGTGGTTCCCTCACCCAGATCCTATTTAGAAATATGGCCACACATTTGAGAAGACGAACCTGGATCATTATCTACTTAAGGTTTGGCAGCTTTGTATGTTAGCCACATAAACAAAAGTGTGACACTTCTTACTTTGCAGAAGTTTTGAAACAAAGTACTATAACAGTCTTGTAGTTTAAAACATAATCTATTTCTGTTTCTAAAGTAATTCGGGTCCTTATTAACAGAAGACCCAAATAAACCATTCTCTAGTTTACATACAAGATAAGCTTTATGAACCAAAAGCAGAATAATTTTAAATAGAAATTAGAAGCAGGACAAAAAATAATTTCTTTAAATACAGCCACCAGATTATAAATTTTTTATTATGGGATTAAAATCAGTAAAAATGGCAAGAAACAGCGAGAAGGTCCTGGGTACAAATCCCAGCCTAGGGTCTTTCTGCATGAAGTTTGCATGTTCTCCCTGTGCATGTGTGGCCCTTAGGTATGAGTGTGTGCGTGGTCCTGTATGTCTCTGTGTTGCCCTGCGATGGATTGGCGACCTGTCCAGGGTGTACCCTGCCTCTCGCCCCATGACAGCTGGAGATAGGCACCAGCCCCTCCGCAATCATGCATAGGATGGACGGGTACAGAAAATGGATGGATGGCATAACAAACCCTCTAAAGGCACTACACAGTCTCTCTAAAAAACTCAAATTTAAATATACACTTTGCGATATGATGTTCATCACAGATATAGCAGCATAGAGAAAATGTCACAAATGTTGTGTCAGCGAGAATCAGTTTTAATGTGCAAACAGGAGGGCAGTCATGTACCTGGGTAGTACTGCTGGGGGTATCCTCCACTATAACCAGGAACCAAACCTGTAGGTTTAAAAAGGAGTGTGACATTAGAGTTCAACCCAACAAGTTGATAAACAGATCCCGGCAAACAAAATATTGGGCTTAAATGTCACTGGATTTTATAGAGCTTTGGTTGTAAATTAAAACGGCAATAATCAGTTCAGAGGAATATCAGCAGTAGAAAGAATAGTTTGACCTCATTCTCTTAGTTTACTGAATCTAATAAATGTCTCTCCTAGTTATGTTGGGCAGCTTCCTAAATTTCTTTTGCACCATCTGCAGCACAGGCAAACATGCCTTTGACCTCTGGGAGAGAGATTAGGGACATATCTATTTGTGATGAGCTTGTATACAGTCTGTGGGGACGCATGAGGAGCTTGTGCTGCCGGCTGCTGCTGTGTGATTACACTCATTCATCACTGGTACGCAGAGGAACAACAAGACCAATACAATGCCTCGCAAAAGCATTCATCACCCTTTTCACGTTTTGTCACGTCACACTCACAAACTGGACTGTATTGTATTGGGGTTTTAAGTGACAAAGCAACACAAAGTATTTCATGACTGTGAAGTGGAAGGAGAAAGATACATGGCTTCCAAGTTCATGTCATGCATTGGTATTCAGCTCCTTTTACTCAGGTGGCAGAATCTGTCCTCTGGATGACCGCGGTTCATGCACTCCCCAAATCTGACTTTCATGGCAATGTGGCAAGAAGAAAGACATTGGTAAAAGGAGCTCATAAGAAGTCTCATTTGTAGTTAAGAAGGTGCTCGGGTTAGATGAAACCAAGACAGCCAGAACTACAAAAGGAATGGTATACACAAAATGATTTAGCTTGTTAGAAAGGCCTAGTCAATGCAGACATAAATCTAATTAGGAATGTGTCGGATTTTCATGCTAAAAGATGCTCTCCAACAAATCTGACCAATCTGGAGCTGTTTTTCCAAAAAAGAATGGGCAAAAATCTCTAACCGTGCAAAGCTGGTGGAAACACATACCAAAAGACCTTCAGCTGTAGTTGCACTAAAATGTGGCTTGATGAAGTATTGACCCTTTTGGAATTTATATTTGCAAAATGTTTTGAAAACCATGCATACTCCTTCCACTTCACAGTTATGCACACTAGCATGTTAATCTTTCACATAAAATTCTAATAAAATACATTTGAGTTTATTGTTGAAACATTAAATAAAAAAGCTTAAGGAAAATAAATACCTCTGCAGGTAAATACCGTCATCCATAATTAAAGTATTTAAAAGCACAAAGATGCTGCATAAATAATGGGTACCTGTTTGAACTCCTCCTGGTCCTACTCCTGATGGGACACCTAATGAAAGGAATGGATAGACGCTGAAAAACTGTACATCACTTTTAAACTGCCTCTTGTATTTAGAAATAAACCTCTTCACATTTTTATGATATAAAAGTGACATTCAATACATGCCCTATAAATTCAATGTTAAGTGTTTCATTCTTCTTTAAACCTGAATCTGTGTGCTAATTAGTTGTACCATATTTAGCAGCTTTTGCCGCAGCAGCGTATTGTCCACCTCCCGGTACGACTGGTACTCCTCCGGGTCCCAGGACTGTCCCAGCACCACCTGTAACACCAAAGTCAGACAGATATTAGTGGGTTGGAAACTGCATTTGCTAGAATTTAAAAATCTGTAGCTGGATAAAATGAAAACATATGTTTAATAAAATTTGAACTCATGCACACTTTATGGTTAAAAACACGTCTCTTATTGTGCATTGTTTATATATTTAGCAGTTTGTGCAGCTCCACCAAGTAACTCATATGAGGGATTAATCACAGTACAGTCGTGGCCAAAAGTTTTGAGAATTACATAAATCTTGGAAATTGTAAAAGTTGCTGCTTAAGTTTTTATAATAGCAATTTGCATATACTCCAGAATGTTATGAACAGTGATCAGATGAATAGCATAGTCCTTCTTTGCCATGAAAATTCCACTGCATTTCATTGCTGTCATTAAAGGACCTGCTGAGATCATTTCAGTAATCGTCTTGTTAACTCAGGTGAGAATGTTGACGAGCACAAGGCTGGAGATCATTATGTCAGGCTGATTGGGTAAGAATGGCAGACTTGACATGTTAAAAGGAGGGTGATGCTTGAAATCATTGTTCTTCCATTGTTAACCATGGTGACCTGCAAAGAAACGCGTGCAGCCATCATTGCATTGCATAAAAATGGCTTCACGGGCAAGGATATTGTAGCTACTAAAATTGCACCTAAATCAACAATTTATAGGATTTTCAAGAACTCCAAGGAAAGAGGTTCAATTCTTGTTAAGAAGGCTTCAGGGCGTCCAAGAAAGTCCAGCAAGCGCCAGGATCGTCTCCTAAAAAGGATTCAGCTGCGGGATTGGAGTGCCACCAATGCAGAGCTTGCTCAGGAATGGCACCAGGCAGGTGTGAGCGCATCTGCACGCACAGTGAGGCGAAGACTTTTGGAAGATGGCCTGGTTTCAAGAAGGGCAGCAAAGGAGCCATTTCTCTCCAAAAAAAACATCAGGGACAGATTGATCTTCTGCAGAAAGTTTGGTGAATGGACTGCTGAGGACTGGGGCAAAGTCATATTCTCCAATGAAGCCTCTTTCCGATTGTTTGGGGCATCTGGAAAAAGGCTTGTCCGGAGAAGAAAATGTGAGCACTACCATCAGTCCTGTCATGCCAACAGTAAAGCATCCTGAGACCATTCATGTGTGGGGTTGCTTCTCATCCAAGGGAGTGGGCTCACTTACAATTTTGCCCAAAAACACAAACATGAATAAAGAATGGTACCAGAACACCCTCCAACAGCAACTTCTTCCAACAATCCAACAACAGTTTGGTGAAGAACAATGCATTTTCCAGCACGATGGAGCATCGTGCCATAAGGCAAAAGTGATAAAGAAGTGGCTCGGGGACCAAAACGTTGAAATTTTGGGTCCATGGCCTGGAAACTCCCCAGATCTTAATCCCATTGAGAACTTGTGCTCAGTCCTCAAGAGGCGGGTGGACAAACAAAAACCCACTAATTCTGACAAACTCCAAGAAGTGATTATGAAAGAATGGGTTGCTATCAGTCAGGATTTGGCCCAGAAGTTGATTGAGAGCATGCCCAGTCGAATTGCAGAGGTCCTGAAAAAGAAGGGCCAACACTGCAAATACTGACTCTTTGCATAAATGTCATGTAATTGTCAATAAAAGCCTTTGAAACGTATAAAGTGCTTGTATTTATGTTTCAGTACATCACAGAAACAACTGAAACAAAGATCTAAAAGTAGTTTTGGAGCAAACTTTCTGAAAACTAATATTTGTGTCATTCTCAAAACTTTTGGCCACAACTGTAGACAGATAACATGATCCTCACCTGGCTGATATACTCCTCCTCCTCCTCCTCCTCCAAGGTTACCATAACCTGATCAGATGCAACACAAAAGAGCAAATGTGAGAACCATTTTGTTTCTGAAACTTTTATGATAGCTACTTTTTAGACAGTATTGTTTTATTTCTCTCTAACAAGACCACAGGGTTCATTTCAAGTCAGATGAAAATTCCCCAAGACAGATTTTTGCTTTTTTTCTGGGCAGGACTCCATCAGAGTCTTTTTTTCTTGATAAAAAAAACAACAAAAAACTCTACTGTGATGTTATCTTCAGCATTACCAACAATCGTCAGTCTCCATTGGGAAATTATCAGTAGTTTCCTTGCTCCATTTACAAGCTCCTAACGGTGCAGAAACCCTTCTAGGATTCCTGTTTTTGGTAGAGCTGGAATCTGCAGACCTTTTAGGGTAAATAATTGGACCTTCTATTTCTTGTGCTTTGATTTTATAAACAAAAAAATCTTCCAGTATAATTTAAAGGGGAAACAGGATACATTAGGGTTCACTGTGACAGAGTGAGGGTTTGTACATTACCTGGTTTGGGTGGTTTAACTCCACCACCAGCTCCTGTCTGTCCAACTGCAGAGGGACACAGAAACACAGGGGTCAGCAGAACAGAGCAATTACTGTTTTATACAGCTGGTGAGAGAGAGGCTATCAAATACAAGAACAATGCAGAAAGACAAGGAGAGCTGTAAATATTTTCTGCACTGAAACAGCATCAAAGCAGTTCCTCATTCGTCACTTATCAGGGTTTTGGCCGGTTTCCTGCAAAGGAAGTGTGATGTGATGGCACGTCCTGACCAACTGTCACTCTGAGCACTGGGCCGGACAATTGTGTTGTCTGGGGAACATTGTGCATTAGTTCGTCACGCTCCTTTCCTTTTATATCAACAGAGTTTTTAATCCTGATCATGTGGCGCCTTCCCACCCAAATCTTGAAGAAGCATAAAGTCTTTGTCATATACATTTGAAACCAGATGTTTACATACACTGTATAAAAAGACATTTAACTGGTGTCTTCTGCCACAAAACACCCATACAGGATGCTGCCAACACTGTCCTTCACAGTTGGGATTGTGTTCTCTGGCTTGCAAGCTTCCATCCTTTTCCTCCAAATGTAACGGCACTTCTAGTTTCATCACACAAATTAAGCTCTCTGACCAACTTCAGACAGCATCTTCACAAAGTTTTCTGCATTTCTTCTAGGTTTTTACACTTTACACCAAAACCTGTTTATTCTTCAACACTGAACCAGTCTTCTCCCTGAGCAGTATGATGGCTTGATATTCCACTGCTTTTTATACTTTTATATAGGGATGTGTATTGGTAAGAATCTTACAGGGAGGACAATAAGATATGCTGTGATATATTTCGATACTATAACTGAGACTATATATTGTGATTTTAAAATTTAATTTAACTGAGAAAAACTGTCACAGCATTCTAAACACTCCAACATGTTTCATACTTTAACACATCCAGTTTTATTACTAGATCTAGTTGATCCACTGGAATGAAGAAGGTGAAAACTGCACAAACTACCAGTCATACTTTTATTTCAAAAATCCCTGTCAACATTAATGGTTCCATTCAGATTCTAAAAAATAAAATAAAAAAATTAATGCAGTGCTTTTAAATAACGATACAATATTGTGACATGAAATATTGCGATATATTGGCATATTGATATTTTCTTACATCCCTACTTTCATATAATAAACAGATACACAGATGGAAGTGGCACCATCAGGCATCTGAATATTCCATCTAATGATGAACCAGACTTGTGGAGGTCCACAATCATCTCTGCTATCTTGACCGGTTTCATTTCATTTTTCAATGATGTCACACAGGAGAGGAGTATGTTTGAGGTTTTGCCTTGAAAATAAATCCACAGGTATCCCTCCATTTTACTCAACACTCAAATGTTGTGACTAAAGAATCACAAGCTTACAAAGCCATGGTATCATCATCTGGGGTTTCCTAAATTACAAAGTTACTTACTTACTAAGTTACAGACATAATAATCTTAAATTATATAAACTTCTGAATTAGCACAGTTTTGGCATCTTGAAACCAGAAAAGTTTAGTCAGATCTGTTTCAAACAGTTTGTATGTTTACTTGCACATCTAAATCGAATGTTGGCAATAATTGAGCCAATACCTTAATCAGAATGGGAGTCTTTATCCCAGTTTACATGTCACTCAGAAAATCGAATTATTGAATGAAGTGCGTTTGACTCCGCAACGCTAGGTGGCGACATGTAGCCTTTCAAGCTGGCATTGTTCCAGGTGGCCTAAATCAGGGGTGTCAAACTCATTTTCATTTTGGGCCACATCAAGATCATGAATGTTCTTAAAGGGCCAGTTGTGGCAGAAAGTATTGATAGAACGATCTTTAACAAACCTTTAGAATATTCACAAATATCTGTCCGCATTCGACAAGTACTTCTTAAAATTAAATACTGAACATCTTTTCACAATGATGGCATTTATGACTATTCAAATAAACACTGATTTGATTTGACTGATAAAATAGTATTTAGGTGCACATAAACAGAACTTAAAGGTTCTATTTATATGGTCCTCTAGAGTTTAGAGGGCCACATAAATGGCTATGATGGGCCGGATGTGGCCCGCGGGCCTTGAGTTTGACACACGTAGCCTAGAGTGTCACACAGATAGTAAACAAATACAGGCGACAGGGAAGCAGACGGAGTAAAAGCAGGATCTGCACAATGAACGAAGAAATGGACGACAACAATGCTGGAGCACAGTACGTTTTGAAGGTACTGTAGTGTTTGACTGGGTTACACTTGTTGTTGCTGCTGTATTGTTGTGTACCGGTGTTGCTATTCTAGCTTCCACAGTCTCGTCACTTCCTGGGAATAGCTCGGCAAAGCCCGGTTGGAGTCTACATGCAGAGAAAGCCGGCTTTCTAACCGCCTTATCTATCTTAGCTTGATTAAGAGAACCTCAGTTCGGTTTGACTTCAGCCGGACTAAGGTCTATACATGCATTTCAAAAGTCCAAGTTCAGTCAGACTTAGGCAATAATTATGCATTTTCTTACTGCATGTAAAAACAACAAAAAGCATGAAATGCCTTTTTTATATGTTGCATGTGAACTTCTGGTTTAACCTGTAACTATATTGTATCATATCAATATAAAAAAAATAATGAGACTTATTTTTTAAAATGAATCTTAGAGTTTATAGAAATGCTAAAAGACATGTTAAGAAGCACTGACTTTGATAGCCTCCTGCAGCCAGAGGGATTCCTACTCCACCTCCCGCAACTGCAAAAACACAACACAGAGATACATGAGGCTACACAACACAGGCAGGCAACTGTGCATGTTTGTTTTAAGGGAAAATGACACAATTTTACCTGGAGGTTTCCCTCCTGTTCCCACTCCCTGCCCAGGCACGGTGCCAATACCGGTACCATAAGGAACTAACACAGAGAATACAGATATAATATTGCAGTTATCACCACATTTATAGACTTTTCAGAAAACATTAGGAAACTCACCATAAGGATAGGGATATCCACCTGCACCTGGAACTACAGAGATCAATAGTTAAGATTTCCCAGTAGACTTCAAATTGTATGTCTTAATTACTGGCTATGTAGCTCTATTCTCGTGATTTTCAAAAAAAAAAAAAAAAAATTGTAGATCATTTAATTTATGAAAAAAACCATTGCATTCTTCATTCAGTTCATTACATCTGTATCAAAACCAATATAACACAATTAAATTAATACTGCTGTTTAATGTTTTCTTTCAAAACGTAAAAATTGACAAAAATATTAAACTAATATATATTGCTCATGTAAAACATGTTTATTATTATTATTTTTAAAATTCTGTGCCTATTTTTTAAAAATTTGCATTTTATCTACTATTTTACTTTATTTCATTTTCTCACAAAAGTCAAATTGTGATGACATTTCTATGCAGTTATATATTTATGTTCGCCCACAGTATGCCTTTAAACATTTTTAAGGCATGGCATCTTACTTTTTCCCCATACTGGCATTTTTTGTTGAAAGGAAGAAGCCTTACAAATGACCTATAGAAACCAGGTTATCTAAAGCATCAAACGAACATCTATCTGGGACTATAACAAAGACCCAAGAGCGGTTCCATCTTAATTGTCTTCATGTCTCATTAGGTTATTTTAACTTGATACTTGATTGTTTTGTGTTTTTATTTTTAACACTTCTCTCACATTAACAGTCAAAACATTGCACATAAAAAAATTCAGCAACAATGCAAAGGCTTTCCAAAACTATAACGCTGCGGATGCACAAAAAATAGATAAATCTAGTGAGTGTTGAGTCTGCTGGTCGTCTAATTGTGCTGAAAAAGACCTGATGTAGGTTTTCCTTTTACACAAACTGCTTTTATTGATTCAGGTTGGATCATTCGTTGTCTAGACAGAAACAGCTTGTTCAGAGTAATGATGCCTGCATGCTAAAGAGAGATAGCAAAAAAGTGTGTACTGATGTCATATATATGCTTTACATCAGTGGATAAAAGATAAGTATAATAAGTGTTGAATTTCAGCTTAGTACCTTAGTACCTTGGTACTGTAACTATATCTGCAAAAAAGTGTTAGAATGAGCAAGCTTGGTGGGGATTAAACAGCCACTTTCTAAATGAGAAGCAACTAAATCATAAACCAAATAGATCATGGTATCACTGCGAGCTCAACTTTACCTGGTAGATATGGCTTTTGGGGTTTGACTCCAGCACCTGGAAAAACAACAGCGTTCAGGGTCATTAGAGTTACTGTACACTGCAGTAACAGCATCACTGCTGCTTGTCTTTGTCTCCCCCTGGTGGTTTTAGATGTAAAACAACCTAGCTGAGTTTTAATTAGACGAGCAGCATCACATTGTGTAAAACAGGTTAGAAAAGAATCTGAATTACCAGTTGAACAGGGGAGGAAAATCATATGTTATGATAGCAATTATTAACATTCTCAGTGATGATTCTGCAGTTAAATTCAGACTTTAATGAGAGTCATTTAACTCCTGCATAAATCCTGTCAGTCCAGATCAGGGGTCTGCAAACTGGGGCTCTTATTTCTTGGGAAAAAAATGATAAAGAACCAACGAAGCTTTTTAAATATAGATACAATAACAAATGGAGGTCATAGCAGCTTTTAACTTTTTCCTGGAATAACTGCATGGGCTTTCCACAACAGAATGATGATAAAAGTACCAGTAATATTTTTTAGATGTATTTATCTTGAAATTTGGTTGGGAAAACATGTCCTTTTTAAAACAAATTACCAAAGAACATCAACAACCTTTCAAAGAAAATGTATTTATTCTCTTTTTTGCAAACATTTAATATTCGTCCTTAACTTCAAACCTTTCAAACCGAACATTTACAAGTTGTCTTTTTTCAAAAGATCATGTAACATTTGCAGTTCTAAATGAGTTTTATTTAGCTGGACTGAGGGCAAATACTGTTTTTTAAGTTGGAGACTGATAACTTAAAAACGTTATTTAGAGACACAATTAAAACTAAGGACCGGGAGAGAAGTTACTTCTATCATGGAACATTAACAACTGGAATCGTAAAAGTAATATTATGCAACCTCCACATTTGGCAAATAAAGGCAAATACAAATATATACCTGCTCAGAAAGAAAGATTGTGACAAAGCAGAATAAAATCAATCTGCAGGGCTTTGTTAAAAACTTTTTACCAACTGGCATTAAATCCTCGACTGAACCAGACTACATTATGTTACATTTAAGATCTATTTGGACTTTATGCAATTGGATCTGGTTGTAGCCATAACATTTGGTTTTATCAATGATCAGAGGTCGCTCTACAATCTTTTGTTGGCTGTCATTTTGACTGACGGTGTAAAAAAAAAAATCCGGTCATAACAAATTTCCCCCCTGTCATTTTATTATATATATCTATATATATATAGATATATATATATAAAAACAATTTATCAATAAAACATTCAAGTAAACCAGTTCAGTAGCTTTTAGTATAGTTCATATAAAATGTTTTTGAACATTTAGCAAAACATGTACTGAAATAATCATGCAACCAGACAAATTATTTCTAGCAATTTAATACATTTTTATATAGCACTTACCACTAGGCTGTATATTTCCACCTGCAACCATTAGCAAAGTTCAGATGAATTTCACATAAAAACGTGGAGTAGTATAATAAAGTATAACAGTAACTGAAAATGGATATATGTTCTTAGATTGAACCTTCTGCCTTTATTCACGTAGCCACCACAAGTAGGAGCAAAAAGAAAGAAGAGCAGGGTCAATCAAAAAGCCTTTTTTTTAAATTAATGTGCTTTGTTCAAGTATGCAGTTACCACTTTTGAGTAAAGGATTTATGAGTGCTGCATAAATTATTTTCATGTTGAAGCCTTCCAGAAAGGCTTATAAACACTGTACAAACTGTCTCATTATTTAATGACATGAATGAACTGAATTTGGACACTGAAAGGTGAAATAATCACAGTGTCAGAGCACAAAACTGCAGCTGTTGAAATACAAAATGAAACATTCGGGATTAAGGGGACACCATCCTCTTTGTGACATGGCAATTTAAAAAATAAAACATGTAGAAAGTTGGGACTTTGAAAGCTAATCCATGAAGCACAGTGAGCTGTTACTGAGACAGAATGAATGGATGCTATTAAAGAAGAAAACTGCAGACACAAACAGACTGTTAGCAGAAAACATGCAGCTCATGTTAGCCTCTCCTCCATCTTAGACATTACTACATCCAGTACTCTCCATAAGTACTGGCACCCCTGGTAAAGGTGAGAAAAAACTCCTAAAATAAATAAATCTATTTTACAGTGAAATCTGACTCTGAAAAAATTAGTGTGGGATTAATTTGAATACATTGATTCAGAGGGGGAGATATTTATTAAGGTTTCCTTGCTGTTAATAAAACCCCCGATTGCAGACATCTGCAATCGTCTACTGTAACATTTCACAACGTTGTGGCATTCAGAAAGAGGGATCTTCGACCATTCCTCTTTGCACAAAACTCTCTAGAATAGGGGAGCCCAACTTCAGATCCTTGAGAGCTACTATCCTGCAACTTTTAGATGCATCCCATCTCCAACATTCCTCAATAAAATGAATGGCACCTAACCAGGCCTTTGCCGTGTTGAAAAAAATGCTGATGAGGGAATTTGGGTATATTGGAAGTTACAGTATGTTTTTACCAGGGTTTGTTTGTTTGTTTGTCTGTTACCAACATAACGCAAAAATTTTATAGACAGATTTTGATCAAATTTTCAGGTAATGACCGCAGTGAGATCAGGAACAAGTGATTAGATTTTGGGGGTGATCCGGATCACCGTCTGGGGGTTGGGTGGTGGGGTGTGGACTGAGCTGCGTTTCTAGTTTTATGTGTGATAAACCATTCCTGTCTTGATTTGGCCATATATTTTTGGATCATTATCCCAATTAAAGACCCAGTAATCGTGCGTTTTTGGTTTTCTGGCAGTTAACCAGATCTTTTAAACTTCTGGTATTTCAAAGCTTTCTTGATTAACAAAACATGACCCACAGTTTCTCAAAACTTACCAGTAAGCATGAGGTGCTTTTCCTTTTTATTTATTTATTTTTCTATCAGCTTTTTTCTGAGGTGCTTTCCATATATTTATTCCTTGCTTCATAACAGACCTCCTTGAAGTGTTTGTGCTGAAAAGCTCTTAGTTTGATCGGACCAAAGCACACCAATAAAGTCTCGATAGAGTTTAGCAAACTGCACATTTACAATTGTGATTGTTGGACAAAAATGTATTTTCCTGGCATCCCTTCCAAATAACCTGTTGACATGTCTTTTTTGCCAGGTTGTTGTTAAGATTTAATTACCTAAAGATTCAACTCTTTGCTACAATTCTTCAACAGTGAGCTATGGAGACTTTTTCTAACTCCCCTTTCCATTCTACTTACTGTGTGTGCCCACAAAATAAATATGGGTCCTCCTGCAACTTAGTGACTAATCAAAATGTGTACAGAAATACATTATACCATTCCTATTTAGAAGTTCCTATGAACTCTGGTTAATATAAAAAAAGAAGAAAAGAATCAGTTCAAAATTATTTTGTTTTATAAAAATTGTTAGGGGCGTCAATGATTGTCCCCCTCATGATTTCTTTAACAGTCTTTTTAACAATGAATTTTTCTTGCACTAAATGAATGAACTCAAATTAAAGGTTCAATTCTTTTTAAAATCTCAGCGTGGAATTATGATACTGCATAATAATAATTTGTTCCAGGGCTTCTACAGATCTTTGTTTAGGGGTACCTATAAGTATGGCTGGTCTTCAACAGGAAGACCCACATTTCAAGGATTGGGAATGGAATGTTGTGTTTTTTTAAATTATTTTTTGACAAGTTAGATGCCACTGATGCCAGAAGCTGCATTCAGTTTTCACTGAAGAGAAAGACTAAAAGAAATAAACAGCACATTAATTTAGAAACAAGCTGATGTGTAAGTTAGTAAAAAAAACTTGCTTCCAGGAAATTTTCACATGCTTTTTAGAATTGTTATTTTGAAAATAATTTAAATTTTCAGAAAATTCAGATCAATTCTATGGTGTAAGATATGCCCATATACAATTAAAAACAGATATTTACATACACTGTTTTACTGCCAGGATTTTAGTTTTATTTTATTTTGTGCATACTGTTACGGATGAGGATTTATTGAGAAATTCTTAAGTAGGAACTATTGTCACATGTTGATTCCGGTGGTGAGTCTGAGAGAGATGCACGTATATGATGGAAGCGTGAGCCTGTGAAGTTACACCAAGAAAGGCTAGTCTAAGTTATAGAAGGTTTAAAATTAGATGGAGTTCACTAAAGGGTCTTCATTTCTACCTCTAAGCATGGGTCAGCCAGCGAGGTATGTTTTATATGCTATATGTATATGGTTTTACATGTTACTATTTTACCCGTTTTACTATCTCACTGCATTTATGTTGTGTTTTAGTTCGACGGTGGCGTATTGTTAATCAAGGTGATGCTGTAACAAGTGCAAGATTTTACAACTCATTAAAGTCAACTCCATGCCATCAGTAAAACAAACTCTTTATTGATTCAAGAAGAGGTGGAAGTGACAACTGTATAAAAACAGTTTTTTTTCTCTGTCTGCCATTCAATCAGACTACAGCATTTGGTGGAATTGCTTTTTAAACCGTAAGACTTCGATCACAGCTTTAAGGTATCTTTCCACAAGCTTCTCGCAGTAGTTTGCTGGAGGTTTAGCTCATTCCTCCAGACTGAACTGGTGTAACTGAGTCCGGTTTGTAGGCCACCTTGTTCCCAAACACCTTATCTAAGCCTATACATCTTCTACAGGACTGAAATCAGGAGTTTGTGCTGGCATCTCCAAAACATGTATGCTTAGAGTCATTGTCCATTTGGAAGATCCATTTGTGTTTAAAGTTTAGCTTCTTTAACAACTTTGTAAAGTGAATCAGTTCCTTCTACACCAAAACACCACCCCAAACATGATGCTACCACCCCTGTACTTCACAGTTGGGATGGGGTTCTGGAGAATACTCTGCATGCAAAAAAATCCCTGCAAGATTTCTTGTCTCCCTCGTCTTACCCTCGTCTCCAAATGTGAAAGGGAACATGAAGACCAAACGTTTCCATTTTAGTTTTCTTTGTCCCTAAATGAATTTGGAAATTATAGTCTTAACTTTTTATGTTTCTTTTGGAGTGATGGCTTCTTCCTCACCGAGTGACCTTTCAGCCCATGTAGGTACAGGACCTGTTTTACTGTGGATAATGACTGTCTTACCAGCAAAAAAAAAAAAAAAGGTTGTTTGCCTTATATAAGCTTCTGACTTATATAAGCCAAAGGACTTGCTCTCATTATTCTGGGTGACCTATAACAGAAAAAGTTATTTTGATTTTATGTCAGACATTAAGTAAAACATAAAATGTATATAAATATCTGGCTTCAGTTGTATACTTACTAAAACTATCCCCATAACTGTAACATTGTACATGCTGTCAATATAGATAAAGAGTGATGCTTTTCTGTGAAATATTTACATCCACACATACTGACATGGACAAAACATTTACAATCTATTGAAAAATAAATAAGCCCTATTGCACAGTATGGTGAAAGGCTTTATGCAAGCAGCAAGTCTTACTGGGCTGTGGGACCTCTGGGGCCTTATTAAGTGCAGCGATAGGAGTGGGCCCTGCCAAAAAGACAACAGGTTCCAGTTTCATCCAGTGTATGAGAGAGGACAGAAAAGGTAGAAGCTGTGAAGTGGACCTTAATACTGCCACAGCTGGAGCCTGTGAGCTAGAGGTGGTCATTAGCTGCCAGCATTAGCGGTGTAAACAATGTGTAAATTTTATGTGCAGGGATCATTGGATAAAGCAGTCACTAAAGCTCACATGTGCACGTAAGTGCAGTAACTGCTCATGGACGATTTCTATATATAATCTACCTGGCTGAGGGGTTCCACCAACTCCTACATCCTTTTCTGAAAAAAACACAAAAAGATAAGTATTAATTACATGATTTATGAACTACATGTTTAAGTGAAGATAAAAACGGCATTTAAAGCATCACCTGGTTTCACAGGAACGCCAGATGATACAGAGCCATTTGCAATGCCTCTGTCAGAGGTGTCCGGAGTCGCACCAGGTCCTACACCTACTGAACGAAGCACTAAGGTTACCAAACATGACACTTTCTACTTCTTCTGAAATCTGTTCATGTGTGTATGACATTCTGTGCCATTTTATTAGTTCTGAATTTCAACAATAATCATGTTTTCTTTGTAGTGATGCCTTCATCCAGTGTGATCATTGACTTACTTTGCATACTATTCTTTAAGGCACTGTAAAATGTCTTCATCAAACCATGGGTCTAATGCTGCAAACAACTATTTAATGCTGCAAGCTTTGTGATCACAACACAGGTGGGTAGAGTACTCAAAAACTGCACTCAAGTAAGAATAACACTCCTTTAGCATATTTTCACTCAAATAAAAGTAAAAAGTAGACAAATTATTCAAGTAAGAGTAAAAAAGTATTTTGTAAAAGCACTACTTAAGTACTGAGTTACTGAACATAACGTCTGATTTTATAATTTAAAATGATGTCAGACATACAAAAATATAAAGTTACGGGGAAATTTTGGCAAAATATATGTACACACAGAACAGGATAAAGTACTAAAGTACTTTTGGTGACCATATATAGTGTTTAATGTAACTTCATCACCTCCAACAGACTCGGCAGATATTAAATAATACTAGAATAACAAAGCTTGTCGATGGACAGGAGGTCTCACTTTAACATAAATTGTAGGTTTCTGTCTGTGTCTGGTGCCTTTTTGGTAAAAAAAATTGTTTGTTCTTCATTCAGAGAAGTTACTTACAGTGGGTTGAAGATCCAGAAATTTTACTCAAGAAAGAGTAGCAAAACTTCTTAATAATATTTCTCAAGTAAAAGTAAAAGTATGGTGCAGTAAAATTACTTGTAAAAGTACATTTTTACTCAAGTAAATGTAACTGAAAAAATGTAACTAATTACTACGCCCCTCTGGAATACAAAGATATATGTAGAAATATAAGCACCTGACCTTGTTCAGTTGTTACGCCCAAAATATACTAGATAATTTTGGAAACTAAACATGTTTTGGAAAAATATTAATTTGAAATCAGCTCAATTAATGTGGTAGTTATTATGACAAAAAGGATAGTTTGTTACAAAAATGTAAACTGAGATGTCTCTGATATCTACAGAATCCGTATTAGATAAAAATAGTAGGATGTATTTTCAGTAGTTGTCTAAAACAATTCTCTTGTTTCCCCAGTCTGCTTCTCATTGGTGGATTAGTCCCATTTTATGTCTCTTCCTCTTGAAGGACAGGCTGCCAAACTAAGCTGAAATTAGGAGACTCAAAAAAGAAATATAGTATCCACGAAGAAGGTTTGCCTGACTGAGTAAAAGTGACCTTTTCTCGAGTAATTAGAGAAGAAATGGGCAGAGAAAGTGCATTTGGAGAGAACCATGGGTTCAAATGTGGGGAATTAATCCTTGAATGGATGTGTCGATGTATAGATTCCATAGGGCATCCACTCTATCCCCTCATCACTTTCTTTATTTGCTTCTCTCTCTTTCAAGACATCCAAAGCCTGTGCCAGAGCTGACGAGATCCAAAAGACATAGTTGGACTAAAGTAAGGCACTCATCTTTAGTTGCTCTGTAACTGGTCTGGTGCCAAAGGTTGATAAACAACGTTTGGTTCCAAATCTTCCTCTTTTTAGCCTAAAGTTGAGACTACAGCTCTTAATTAAAACCTCTTTCTTTAGGCTTCAGAGAGAAAAAATTTGGATACATGTTAAATATTTATTCTGAATAATATTTTGGATTTTTATTCTCACGTCAAAAAGAAATTTAGTAGTAGTTTGTAGAATAATCAGCTGTGCTAGGTATTGATATCTGGTGGTTCTTTTGCTTTTGCTCATATATCATGAGTAAGTTGATTAAAATACATTTAGTTACATCTATTAGTTATTTACTTGTGTTGACCCACTTTATAATCTTAAATTGAAGTGTAATTATTTTAGATGGATTTTAAATTCTGATGGTGTGAAATACACCGAATTTTGTTTGTCTTTAAATGTAAGAAAGAGAGTGCTACATGGAAAGCAAAAAAATTGATCCTTCAGACAGTTTATAGCTACATACGGTTCTATACCAACAATGTTTCAGGTCTAAAAACTTTAGGGGTTACAAATACAAAAATAATTTACTGTATACTAAATAAACTTACCATGTTTTTCAAATATTCTGTAAAAGTATTTATCAGCGTCTTTATCTACATTATGGCACTGCAAATTTTAATGCTGGACAGATGTTGAAATAAAAGGGGAAATAATAGCTATACCTGCTGGAACTCCTCCTGTTCCAACCCCAGTTGGGATACCTAATGAAAGAAAATAAGGTAGACAAAAAAACTGTACATGGCTTTCAAATCCTTTAAGTGTTTCTTCATCCTTACAATCTCTGTTTTTTTTAAATCATTATTTGTACCATATTTAGCAGCTTTTGCATCAACAGGGTATTGTCCACCTCCTTGTACTCCTCCTACACCTCCTGGCCCTAGTCCTGTCCCAGCACCACCTGTAACAGAAGCAGGCTGCCACCTTATTTTCCAAGCATTTAAATAAATGTGTAGCTGAATAAAATGAAAAAAAGAAAACTGTACTGATAGTTGGATTCAGTCAGAGTTACCGTTTATTTCTAAAAATATCCTGGACTTTACAGTGTTTGTGTTTATGTGCTCATCTGTACCATATTTAGCAGCAGAGTATTGCCCACCTCCTTGTACTCCTCCTGGTCCTGATCCTGTCCCAGCAACACCTGTAACGTAGACAAGTTGCCATCTTAATTTTCCAGCATTTAAATTACAAATATGTAACCGGATAAAATAAAAGCAAATGCATACCGATAAGAGCATGCATTCGGTGTTGTTTCAGTATTACACAAATCCACATCCAAAGGCAATCTACAAGCTGAAGTTGTAAAGGTGATGCTTGACTGACACCAGCATAAAGTGCATTGCAATAGTTGGGACAAGTTGAGATGAAGGCACATATTATTCACTCAAAGTAATGCCTTGACAAAACGGGCTTAAGCTTTGCTATTTGCCTAAACCGGAAGAAACTTCTCTCGCAAAACAGAGCTGATTTGTTTATTAAATTTAAAATCCAAGTCCACAATCACTTCCAAATTTGTTACATGCTGTTGGATGACTGACTCGAGGCAATCAAAATGAATAAGCAGGTTGCATGAGGTATTATTAGGTCTGAATAAAATAACCTCTTTTGTTTTTATTGAAGCTCAAAATATTAAGAACCACCCAAGCCTTGGAGTCTTAAAGGCAATTAAATACAGGGTTGGATGGAGCATGGATTATTAAGTGTTAGTGGCAGGTAAATCTGCCAGTCGTTTTCGTAGCAATAGAAGTAGATGCCATGTTTTTTTAAGAATAGACCCCAAAGGTAGCAAATATAAAGAAAAAAGAAGAGGACCAGGAATTGACTTCTGAGGAACTCCTCAAGAAAGAGAGGCAGAGGGGGGTGTAGAAAAAATTCCATATTAACAATAAACGTGTTGCCACTCAAACAGGAACAAAGCCAATCCAGAGATGCACCTTTATTCCTAACCCACTGTTTCAAATGAGAGATAAGAATACTTTGGCCCACACTATCAAATGCTGCTATAGGATCTAAAGGTACAAGAATCACAGAGCTTCCAGAGTCGTTTGCTAAATAGATGTCATTAAAAACCCTTAAAAAGGTTGTTTCACTCCAATGTAAATGTTTAAAACCAGACTGGAAAACCTCCACAATACCAGAAGTGCCCAAAAAGTATTCAATAGGGTAAAAACTATCCATCCATCCATCCATCCATCCTATGCAGGGTTGTGGGGCGGCTGGTGCCTATCTCAAGCGGTTAGGGGGCGGGAGGCAGGGTACACCCTGGACAGGTCGCCAGTCTTTCGCAGGGCAACACAGAGACATACAGGACAAACAACTATGCACGCACACACTCATTCCTAAGGGCAATTTAGAGAGACCAATTCACCTAACAGTGATGTGGGAGGAAGGCAGCAGACCGGGATTCGAACCCGGCCTCGTACTACCAACTCGACCACTATGCAGCCTGGGTAAAAACTATTTTCTCCAAACTTTTTTGAAAGAAATGGGAGTTTTGAGATTGTTCTATCCCAGACTTTACAGTGTTTGTGTTTTTATGAGCTAAATATTTGTACCATATTTAGCAGCTTTTGCAGCAGGAGAGTATTGTCCACCTCCTTGTACTCCTCCTACTCCTCCTGGTCCCAGTCCTGTCCCAGCACCACCTGCAACTCCTGGTTCAGAGGATCAATAAAAGCAGAATTAATTATAGGCATGTACTATAGTGAATTAAAACTTTGCTTAAATGAAAACGAGACAATTATGATACAATGTCTGTATATTATAGTGCCCATTTTGTCACATCATCACTGAAAAATCCATGAGATGTGTTGGGATTTTATGTAAAGAAACAACACCAAGCTGTGCGTAATAGTGAAGTGGAAGAAAAACTATGCAAATAAATATATGTATAAGTGCTTAAGTGTGGTCTGCATTTGTATTCAGGCCATCAGTCAAAACTTTACATTGTAAAACCTTTTTTCGCTGCTATAACAGTTGGAGTTTTTTTTTTTACTGCTTTTCACATCTTTCTGCCCTGTCTGTAGCGCATGGTCAGTCAGCTTGGATTGAGAGCATATGTGAAAATCAATTTCCGAGTCTTGCACCAACTCTGACCAACTTACCTCTCTCCGCTGAAGAACACCATCCCCACAGCATGATGCTACCACCACTGTGTTTCACCATTAGGATGGTGTATTCAGGGCATTCATCTTTGGTCTTATCCAACCAGGCAATCTTCTTCCACATTTTCCTCTGGCTTGTGGAAAACTACTAACAAGACTTCTTACGTATTTTTTTCCAGCAACAATGATACTGAGATAAAATCAGAATCCACTCGGGTGGATTCTGTTCAAAAATTGGTTGACCTCTGAAGACAGTTGATTTCAACTTATTTTATTTAGGGGTAAATGGGGTGAAAACGTGTTGTTGCCCCACTATACAGCACTTTGTGTTGGTTTAATGCATAAATCACGATTCAATATGTTAAGGTTTGTGGTTGTGATATGACAAAATGTGTAAAGTTTAAGAAGCATGAATACTAAAAGGAACTCTAAATTATTATTTAAAACCGTCAAGATTTTGAGCTAAATTGGATATTACACACTGAACTGCCCTTTACAGGCCTGTTTATGAAATTAGAAGTATTGAAAAACAACTTTGATTGGTGAAAATCTAAATGCATCACAAAAACCATTGATATGTACGAAAATAAACAACATTTAAAGGGGGTACTTTCTTAATGACTTGACTGTATCTACCGTATTTAGCTGCTTTGGCAGCTGCAGAATATTGTCCAGCTCCTTGTACTCCTAATGCTCCTCCTGCTCCGACTACTGTTCCAGCACCTCCTGTTGCAACTCCTAGTTCATAAAAACAGGCCAAACTGCATCATAAGGTTATAGTCATGAGAAGAAAATAAAAACATTTCAGGTTGGATAAAAATCTGTTGATTTTAATGAAAGCATCCATGTGTGCTCATTATTTATACCGTATTTCGCAGCTTTTGCTGCAGCTGCAGAGTATTGTCCACCTGCTGGAACAAAAGGCACTCCTCCTGTTCCTCCCAGTCCCCCATATCCAAACCCTGCTCCAGCTCCTCCTGGAACTCCTGTTGGAGATGAATAGAAACTGAGGTTTGAACATTTCACTATCAAAACATAAATTTTTTTGTAAAATAATCTGCATTAATGCTTGACAGCTATATTTTAGCCTTTCCTATATAAATGTATGCTTTTTTATGAGAATAAACTAAAAATCCCAATAGTTTATGTTGCAACTTTTACAGCTGCAAATCTTTTTGTCTCATTGAGTGTTACCCTCTTTTTTTAATCTTCCTCTCAGTTTTTGCTCCTCTCAAACACACAATCTAGCTTTAAATAGCTCGTTCTTCTTTTTCATCTTTTCCCTTCAGGGGTCCCCACAGCGAATCATCTGTCTCCATTTAGTCCTATCCTCTGCATCCTCTACCTTCACACCAACCAACTTCATGTCCTCTTTCACCACATCCATAAATCTCCTTTTTGGTCTTCCACTCTGCCTGTTCCCTGGTGGTTCCAACCTCAGCATCTTTCTACTAATATAATCGTCGTCTCTCCTCTGAACATGTGCAAAACATCTCAGTCTGGCCTCTCTGACTTTATCTCCAAAAGATTTAACATGAGCTGTCCCTCTGATGTACTCATTCCTGATCCTATCCATCCTTGTCACTCCCAAAGAGAATCTCAACATCTTGAGATCTGCAACCTCCAGTTCTGCCTCCTGTATTTTCCTCATTGGTACTGTCTCTAAACCATACAACATTACTGGTCTCACTACTGTCTTGTAAACCTTTCCTTTCGTTCTTGCTGAAACTCTTTGATCACACATCACACCTGGCACTTTTCTCCACCCATATCAACAAGCTTGAACACGCTTCTTCACCTCTTCTCCACACTCTCCGTTTCATTGGACCATTGACCTCAAGTACATAAAGTCCACTACCTTCTGTAACATCACCATTCCACTTGTGTCTTAATCAATCTAGTATTATTTTTAAAATATTCTTCTAAACCTATAAAAAGAAACCCGAATGTCTTACCATACTTTGGAGGTTTGACCCCTGCAACACCTCCATAACCTGAAAAGATGTTAGAGGTTGTTAAGATAGATTTTTATAAAATCAAAGTGGCACATTATTTTTTTTTGCCTAAACTCTACTAACTTACCACCATAGCCACCCCCAGGTAGTGCCTGGCCTGCTCCACCAGGGACTCCACCTCCTCCAAGGCCTGTTTGAGGGGCTGTTAATTGTAATGGGTAAAAGCTCTTTCCATGTTCATATGGTACCCAAATAAAATTTTTAAATGCAAAATTTGACTAAACTTTGATTGTACAAATTAAAGTCTCACCATATTTAGGAGGTTTGGCACCAGCAGCCAAAGCTGCGACAGAAACAAGACAAACGAGATTGAATTAAAAGATTATCTAAGTTTCTCTAACCTCTAACAAATCAAAGATTTGCTTTACAGCAGTGAATATCACAAATATGTTAGCTTACATCCATATCCTGGTAGAAACGATGTTCCAGGGATCCCGCCAGCACCACCTCCTCCACCTCCTCCACCTCTTGGGACGACACCTAAAAATTTCAATGACCACAATTTAAAATTATTTTTTCCAATTATGACTTTAACAGATTTTATTTCACTTACCATACTTAGCAGCCTTAGATGCAGGGGAGTATCGTCCACCTCCCACTCCTCCTGTTCCACCCACTCCCGTTCCTCCCACTCCTGTTCTACCTACTACGCCTATACCTGCACACAGATTTATTCATTAACACAACCGATTACTGTAATTAAAAATCCCTCAAATACAGTTCAACATACAGCATGGTAGGGACTGAATGTTTTTGAATTTGGACAGCCTGCCACTGGATTAAAGCTTGGTAGCAGTTTCTGAGTTCATTTTAAAAACAGAACTCTTTTCCGCTTCAGTAGGTTCTGTTTGTGTAATTGTAAAAACCTTTGGAAATCTTGATACAGTGGGACAAAAAAGTATATCACATTGTATGATTTTTAAAGAATTTATTTGTATAATGGTGCAGAAAATAAGTATTTGGTCAATAACAAAAGTTCACTTCAGTACTATGTAATGTAACTTTAGTTGGCAATAATAGAGGCCAGACGTTTTCTGTAGGTCTTCTCCAGGTTTGCACACACTGTGCTGGTAATTTGGCCCATTCTTCCATGCAGATCTTCTCTAGAGCTGTGATGTTTTGGGGCTGTCGCTGGTCAACATGGACTTTCAACTCCCTCCACAGATTCTCTATTGGATTGAGGTCTGGAGACTAGCTAGGCCACTCCAGAACCTTAAAATGTTTTTTATGAAGCCACTCCTTTGTTGCCCCGGCGGTGTGTTTGGGATTATTGACAGGCTGGAAGATCCAGCCTAGTTTAATCTTCAATACTCTTACTGGTGGAAGGAGGTTTTTGCCCAAAATCTCACGATACACGGCCCCATTCATCCTTTCCTTATTGTGGATCAGTCGTCCTGTCCCCTTTGCAGAAAAGCAGACCCAAAGCATAATGTTTCCACCCCCATGCTTCACAGTTGGTATGGTCTTCTTGGGATCCAATTCAGCATTCTTCCTCCTGCAAACACTGCGAGTGGCGTTTATACCAAAGAGTTCCATTTTGGTCTCATCTGACCAGATGACATTCTCCCAATACTCCTCTGGATCACCCAGATGGTCTCTTGCAAACTTCATACGGGTCTGGACATGTGCTGTCTTAGGCAAGGAGACTGCAGAATTTTAATCCACGACAACGTAGTGTGTAACTAATGGTAACCTTTGTTACTGTGGTCCCAGCTCTCTTCAGGTCATTGACCAGTTCACTCTGTTGATCTGGGCTGTTTCCTCATCATTCTCAGGTTCATGTGTACCCCACGAGGTGAGATCTTGGATGCAGCCCCAGGTGGAGGGAGATTGTCAGTGATCTTCTATTTATTAAATTTTCTAATAATTGCTCCAACAGTTAATCTCTTATCACCAAGCTGGTTGCCTATTGTAGATTGGCTCATCCCCGTCTTGTGCAGGTGTACAACCTTGTCCCTGGTGTCCTTAGACAGCTCTCTGGACTTGGCCATGGTGGAGGTTGGAGTCTGACTGTTTGAAGGTGTGGACAGGTGTCTTTTATACAGATAACGAGTACAAACAGGTGCCATTAATACAGGTAACGAGTGGACGATAGAAGAACTTATTAAAGAAAAAGTAACAGGTCTGTGAAGGCCAGAATTCTCCCTTACTTGTAGGTGCTAAATACTTATTTTCTGCACCAATATCCAAATAATTCTTTAGAAAATCATACAATGTGATTTTTTGGATTTTTCTTTTACATTCCGTCTCTCACAGTTGAAGTGTACCTATGATAAAAATTACAGACCTCTCTTTTTAAGTGGGACAACTTGCATAATCGGTGGCTGCACATACACATGTAGTTAAAGTGGCTTCTGGTTCTCACAGTGCTGCAGATTATATGAACACAGAAATCATTTAAGCTCTTTGCAGGAGGAACTGTTATTGTCATAGGTTTCCTCAAAATGAAGGCAACATCCTCAGCCTCACCGATAACCAAAATCCCTGAACTCGCTGAAACTTTTATTTTTCTGAACAGCTGCTACATGACAAAAATATACACACAATGTTTTAAATTTTAATTTGCGGTTTCTTGTAGCCTCTAGCTGTGTTGCTGTGTATAACAAGAATGTTATAACAAACTGTACCTGGCCAGATAACTGAATGTTTGATTTTAAAACAAGTTACAGTCTGACAGATACATGGAAATGGGTGTATCTAAATAAACTTAGTTTCCTCCTAAGATATAATGATTCTTATTGGGTAAAAAAAGCAAGAAATTAAATGATCATAAATAAAATCTAACAGTAATAGTAATTGGTAAGTTAAAAAAAAAAAAGAATTAAAGAAGTAACTTTAATTCTGTTTTTAATGTAAGAATTACAGGAAGCAGATATTGCATTCAGGATGTATAAGTAAGCTCAGGTATTTATAGGTTATACTTTTTTAGTTGCACACAGGGACTTATTAAAATAAGTAGTGGAAAGATTTATAAAATATATACAACAATAAAAAAACATCCCTCTAAATTAATTAAACAGTCCAAACAACACTAAAATATGTTACAGTATCAGCTGTGAGCTATTCATTTGATTATTTCTCACGAGTTAAAGAATCAAAAGCTCTGCAGATGCTTTTATTTTCTGTTGCAATGAACCCACAACATTGAGTCGCAGATGCTCTCAGAGCCAATGAAAACAGGTTGTCAAAACAAATCCATCAGAGTGAGAGTGAAGGATGGCTAAATCAACAATTTGGTTCTTTCTGAAAACAAAAATGTTTACAGAGCCGTTTTCTGGTGATAGTAACGTTCTTTATATCATTAAAGAAAGCTGATTCACAATTAGCAAAGTGAAAAAGCAACATCAAGAAATAACTTCTTAAAGACAGAAGAGAATTAGCTTAAAACTGTATCAGACCTCATATTAAATCAGCAGAATACATGCGGCACACATTTCCGCTTAACAGATGTTATAGATTTCTACTTCCTACATGTGGATATGTGACCTACAAATAGAAAACCTGTGTGCTACATTTAGCTTCTAGGTTAGAGCAAAACTATGCAAACTTATTTTGATTATTCTTGTCTAAACAAGTTTTAAAAAGTACAATTGGGTATTGATGCCTCCAAGGGTCAAAGAGTAAAATCCAGGGTACACCCAGTGTTGTGGACAGTGGAAGAAAGTTGGACAACCCTGGGTATTCCAACTGTGATTCAAACCTAAGGCCTTTCACCTTTGTACTGATTGTTGCTTCGAATGAATGACCCCAGGTACTTCCACTTATCCATCTTCACTACCTCTTCTCCCTGCAGCTCGACTGTTTTCTTTGTCCCCCTCTCCTTCACGAACATATTTAGTCACATTTCTGCTAAGTTTAATTGTCCACCTCCCCTTTACTCTCATTACAGATTTTGTTCCAATCATTTTGTTCCAATCATTCTGTTCCAACATGCGTATTATAAACAACTTACCATAGTTGACAGCTTTTCCTGATTGAAGGTATCCACCTCCTCCTGGTACTCCAAGTGGTGCACCTCCTGGCAGTCCTCCAGGGACTTCCCCAGGTCCTCCTCCTGGTACCCCTTGTAACAACATAGACACTTAAAAATATGACTTTATTTAAAGTTTTTATTCTCCCTGCAAAAGACTTTCCAGAAGGCCTTAATCATAACAATAAAAGTGAGCTAAAAATAATCTTTTTTTCCCCACTGAATGTGTACCTGATATTGCTAAGCCATGTTAATGCAATGTTTGTGAGCCAGATGCTGTTATAAGAAACGGTGCAATTAGACACTTTTCAGATATTATTTAAAGTAAATTATCTTATTTTGCAAGTTTAGAAGTCTGTCAGCTTTTGAAATGAATTCATTGTTGTCTGTTCAATCTTAGAAGTGTTGAATGTCAGGATGTCCTGTATTAAATTGCTACTTCCAGCTATTTAAAAATATCTTTCTGAAATGTGAACTAGGTTTTTAAAAAAATTGAAGGATGTATTTTTACAAACAGCTATCGACTGTGACATGGCAGAAACCTTTCTAAACTACTTTAAGATCAGTGCCTGATGACACCACAAGGCAGATTTTGTGTGCTGGCTAATGCTGACTCAGAGAGTAAGAGAGAAGGGTACGGGTGGATTAAAAAACTCAAAGAACCAACATCAAGCAATTTCTGCTTCAGCCAAACTTCTTTTGGGGCTGATCTACCGACATATTTGGTTGTAGTCTTCTTCCACTGTGCTTTTTGTTTTTGTTCATCATCTACTCTTTAAAAATCCTGCAAAGTTTATTAAAAAAAGTTTAAAGACCTGAGCTAAATAAGAAAGCTGCCAATTCCAACCTTTAAGCCCGGTCCGAACAGGCGATGTGCATAGATTTCCCTATTATTAGAACAAGAAAATGGGACTGTGAGAAGCACAGGTCAAAATACCCAGTCTGGTTCATTGACAGATAAAGCAACATGACCAGGCCACAGTAAGTTGTTGCTTTTCAGATAAGGTTGTGTTGTGGATTAAGTTTTAAACTCCTCCTTCCTTTCTTCTCCTTTACCAACTTGTCCTCAAATTAAGTTAGGTTAAAAAAAAATTATGTGAAAAATCTTTTTGTTTTAATTCCATAAACACAGAGACATTGATAGAACTTTTAATGAAGTTAGAACTTTAATTACGTTGCTTATGATCAACGTTTCTACTCAGTTGCCTTCACAAGTCTACTTTAAGAGGTTGCTAGTTTTATGTTGGTTTGTTTTGTGTCTTTACTTCATTGCTCATTGGATATATTAGTGTCATTTATTAATAGTGTACTTATTATTTAATTTCAATTGAAGTGTCATGTCATAATATGATTTGGAAAATAAAAAAATATTTATAATATATACATCTAATTGCTTTCTGTAAAGACGGGTCTCTATGTAGGCTATATATTTACTTCCTCAGGTTGATTATTGAGAGATGTAACTGATAAGAATTTTACCTCCCAAATATAGTTCAATCAGTTTTTCATCTGCTACATTTATTGGTCTTCTTCATTGTGAGTCTTTATCATTTCCTACACCCTCATGATAATCATCCTCGGTCTTTTATACAGTATAGGAAATAGTTGTAAAAAAAAAAATCTGTGTACATTTGAAAAAAGGTTTCTGCACATCACACAATTATATTTCGTTAGAAAATTATACTTTTTGCCAGTATAAGTAAGAACATGTTGTAAGTAAAACAACTAGATAGAATTTGATTATTCTTCAAATATAGTTAAAAACTTCAGAAAGTTCTCACCATATTTAGCAGCCTTGGACCCAGGTCCATATCCTGCAGATAAAACATTAGGAGATAAGTTTAGCGTAATCTTAAGCAGTTGTAGCAATGCTTCACACTGGAGTTCAATATGCTGTATAGTCAATGAGCAACCCCAAGAGGACAAATAATTATTTATTAAGGTAATTTAGCAGAATGTAGCCACTTCAAGCATTTGACATGCTAACATGAGTGAATCTTCATCAGTGGACACAGCATCTGCATAGAATACCCTAAGATTAAATAATATTATCGTGTCATTTCTGTAGCATCAAGTAGCACTTGCATAATTTCTGTAGAAGTGGCACAATTGTGCAACGTGCGTGGTGTCTCTAGGTTGCAGTGTCATGCTGTGGATTTTTTTTGACATGTCTAAAACATCCATGACAGCCTCACTTAGCTGGAGATCAAACTGCATACATATGCTACAACATCAGAGGGAAAGAAAGGTGATGTTGGATTTAAATTTAGTTAAAGCTGTGTTCACCACTGAAATTCATGACAGATAAAGAATGCTGTGATGGCGGTAATACAGACAGAACTCCATCACTATATTGCGACAAGGTGCTACTCATATGTCAGAGCAGAGACCCAAGAATAACATTATTTTCACTTTCATGCTATGGTATACAGTACATACACTGAACAGATAAACGTTCAGAATCATTCACATAATTATTTGGCCACTAGGGGGCACCCATAAAATATTAAACGTTCATCTCCAGATGGTTAGTTAAAGTTTAAACATAAAGAAAAGTAATGTAATGTAATGGTGACAGAGTGGTAGAAGTACCGTGCCACATCCAAGCCTCTGAATTTTACACATTTCATCCCAATACACATGCAATATTCAAAACACGGTGAAATGTAAGCAACCCAAATATTTCAAAAATGTGACAAGACTTGACGTTCCACACAGTTTAACTTGTGTTTTTTCATCCACCAAAATACATGGGAAGATCGGAAACATTCTTAGAGGAGTGTAAGGACCTTATATCTGGTCTTATCATCTACCATTCAACATCTGAAACATTGTTTTGAATCATGAGAGTAGAAAGCCCATTTGTTATTTATGCCATTTGCTACATGTAAATACCTCCTGTCACTTGCCCTGGATACAGTCCACCAGTGCCGCCGACACCACCTACACCGCCGACGCCGCCGCCAACACCGCCGACACCGCCAACACCGCCAACACCGCCAACACCGCCAACACCGCCAACACCTGAAGAAGCAAGAAGTTCCTTCAGTCACACATCCAGCATACCAGCCTTAATTTTTTGTTTGGTTTATGGACAAAGAAGAATTTCAAAAAATAGGAAGAAATTATACCATATTTAGCAGCTTTAGACTGAGAAAGTGGGATGCCTCCAGGCCCTACTCCTGCAGAAAACAAACAGAGAAAGAAACATTTTGTTGTGCTTTCTACCTTTAAAAAAACATTTCCATTGTATTTTCTTTATATAAAACCTTACCAGTTCCAACAGGATAACCAGGCTTTGATCCAGGACCAGCTTTTCCTCCTGGAAGTCCAGCTCCACCGATACCATAACCCCCATAACCTACGACAAAGATTGTTATGATTGTTGTGTGATGTATCATTAATGGCTGCTTTTCATCTTACATCAATTCTGTGTAGAAATATTAAAAGAAAAAATATTTTTACCATAAGGGACTTTTCCACCTCCAGGTTTAGCTCCATAGGCCCCTGAAGTGCAAAATATACATTTTAAATATGTGAAGAACTCAAAGTCAGCGATGTGTGGTGAAATTAAACTGTAAAAAAAGGATGACTGTTAATTATACCTGAGTGCCTGGACTCTTAATTGATTTGTTTTAGATGTATAAAAAATGTCTACCTTTGTGCTTTCCAACTAAAAAAGGAAACTAAATCTGAATCAAAAAGGTCTTGCATATTTCAGATTTTCAGCACTGAGGTATCCCATTATTTACTGAATCTAGTTTAGCATAAAGAACCCTTAATTGATAGTGTCTGCTAAAATATGGAAACTACATTCAAATTTAATGTGGGTGGAGTTTTAAGCTTTAAAAGAAATCAAAACTTTACTAAAATATACCATTTTAAATGTGAGCATAATATTACTGTCAAAACTTGTTGTACTGGTTACCTGTATAGTAGTAGTTAGACAGAAAATGATCAGAGAGAAGGTGGGGGAATACATAAGGCAAAGTTCCCAAGGTCAGGAATCAAAAAAGCTACATCGAGCAGTAAAAGCCTCAGGATGTGGGGCATCCATTCCAGCGCTCCGCCACAAGCCAACTTGATAAATGTTTAATTCAAAATTTAAAATCTTTTGCTGTCTGATACGAGAATATGAACAATATTTGACTGGAGGGTTTTTATCGTAATTGTGTCCATATTTACATGCAGTAGACTGCCACAAAAAGACTCAGAGGAGGTAGGACGGCAGAGACAAGATTGACAGGATAGCAACTCTTATGGGGTGACATACTTGATGTACTAAAGATTTACCAACATTCAAGAGGTTATTTCTTAAGATTTCATCCAGTCACAAAAGCTATAAATCAAGGTTTGGTTCCGAATTTTTAAGTGGTGATAGCTGAACATAAAAAACCTGTGTTTTAATTTGCTTTTGCTGAACTATGTCTGATAATGGATTAAGGATGGGGAGGTGGTCTTATCTATCCATGTCTTAGGAGCAGAGGGAATATTACCATTGTAAACTCTACTAGTATTGTTGTGTTTTCTCTTCAACATCATGTATGGACAAACTCAACACTGAAGAGATTATACGTGAGTAACACAGAATATTGCACTTTAAAGGAACAAAGACTTTAACATCATAAAAAAATAAAACACCTTGTGCTTTGGGTGATTTGAGGGGGTAACCATGAAACACTCCCGGCTGCATCGGGCCACCAAACCCTCTGGTTCCTGAGACAGAGAAGGAGTGCTTTTAAATCTGACATCTACACCACCAAAAAATTATAAACATCTCTGTAATATTAAATATGTGTATATATATATATACATATATATATTTAGTATTAACCTTGGACTTGACCTCCTTGCTGTCCTCCAACTGTACAAAAAAATAACATATTTTAGTCAAAAGGATTTTTTTTCTGTGCAAACATTAGAAAGTAGTAAACTTTGCAATGGTTTCCCTGGAATTACTTTTTCCAAAGCTGAAGATTTTTTTATTTGTCTTTGAATAAAATGTTGATTTTGTAAAAAGTATGTTTTATATTTCTGTTTGTTTGACTTTGTTGTATACATTTAAAAAAGAAGGACATCAAAACCACTCAACACACAAGAGTCAAAATCTTAACCTTACTCGATTTGGGATTTAGGTTAGTTCCAGTAGCGACCCCAGGCAGAACTCCACGGCCACCAAACCCTGAAGGGGTCAGAGGAAAAAAGAAAAAAAACAAAAACAAACGTATAAACATGAGAATCACGGAATGAAAATCTGATGGATCATAGTAATTATATCCTGAGAGTGAAAACATACCAGTTCCTGGCACAATTCCACCTTGGTAAAGTCCTGGGACACCCACACCTGCAACAGCCAATCAGAGGATAACAGTGTGCTTTCCCTTAAGGCCTTTCCCAACAGACAGAGAACGTGCAGAAAACAAAAATCAACATGGTAATTTATTTCTCGGGCAAACATTTTCTGTAGTAATTTATCAATTTGCTATATCTACAGCAGCCATCCGCAATCCTAATTTAATCATGCTTATTCTCGTATCTTTATTTAATAATAATGGAAACATCACTTCATGAGTGGTCTCTGATTTAGTGACACACAAAAGGCAAATCCTGCCTTATTTTAAGACTAACATTTAACAAAATCATTCTCCCTATTTATTGGCACCCCTGGCAAAGATGTGCAAAAAGCCTTTAAATACCAGTGCTACACTTAATGGCACCCCAAAAAGCTGATCAGCTTACTTTTAATTAGAACTCCTTGAGTCTCTGTTTCCTTAGTTTATAAAAATGATGTGACACAAAATGATTATTTGGCCTGGCCACTCAAAATGGGAAAGACAAGAGAACATCCCAATAAAGCTGGCAGAGTCAATATGTGGATGAAGTGGTTCTAGTCACTTTCTGACATACATACAAAAACCTCCAAAAATACATTATAGTCTGTGGCTATAACATGACAAAATTGGAAAAAGTTCAAATGGTCTAAAAACTATCACAAGGCACCATAGCTATTTGCTGAAACGTGTAAAAAAAAAAGTTGGGTGGGGACTAAAGCTTACATTTCACCCTTGCACAGGGAGGAGGAAAGTAAGGGAGATCTAAAACTTTAAAGCTCACAGGGAGTTAGGGACAGGCAGCAAAGAGCAGTATCTTGTGGTCACTGAGCACTTATACACATCTTCACTGGGAAAACCAAAAACTGTACATAACCCTTTATCCTGTCTCTGTTGTTCCTTTCTCTCATAGTTCACTGTATCTTCTCTATTTTGTGTTCTAACCATCTTTGTAAGGCACACAGAATCATATTTAAATACTGGAAGTGTAGGACGTACAGTGAGAGAAAGTAAGCCAGAGTAGTTATAGAAGCTAGGTTCTGTTAACTGAGCAGTAGAAATTATGCTGATAAAGCAATTAAAAAAATCTTAATAGGCATGTGTTTCACCTAAGAAAATAAACCTCTAGGTGTCATCAATGTTGCAGAATTCAACTAAAGTGGCTCTCTTGAATCAGAAACTAAAATCGAAAATAACATAAAGCAACAAAACAGTAAAGAGTGTAATTGCATCCCATTATCCTGTTTAATTCCTTTAATCTAAAGCAAACAGTTTTTTTAGGTAAATAACACGGAGCAGCAACAACAACAAGAGTGTCGCTAAAAGTTGTTTTTTGTTTCTGTATTATAATTCAAAGTTTTACACAGTAACTCATCTCTTTAAAATCCATGAAACCCATTTAAAGTCAGTCACCAAACATCTGCCACATGCAATGAGAGCTTGTCTTTAATATGGCTCAGCATTGCTTTCTGTCTGTCTTCGGCCTCATGAGTTTATTGTTGAGTCTACAAAACCTGGCACTTTGGCAGCTTTCTTTCCTGCAGCACCACCGGGTCCTCCTGGAAGGCCTGTCTGAGGAATCACAGGTGCTGGAAGAGAAAAGAAGCATACATAAAATGTTACATGGCTCATCAAGCAGGGAGTGACAAATGCCCTGGCTAAAACAACACGTTTCTAGTCAAAGCGCTGTGTTGGGGACAATTATAGCTGATTTATTCTTCCTAACTGTGATTCTTTTGTTTCTTTTTTTACTTTATTACATTGGGAAAATGGCCTTGGTTTGAGTTCAATCAAACTTTTTTTTAAAAAAAGGAGTAGATTTCTTGCCTCCACCGGGCCCTAAGGTTCCAGTGCCTCCAGGCCCCACTCCTGTCCCAGCACCTAATAATAAATATAGAAACAAATACAGAATATTACACACAAAATTAACTGGCACATCTTGATTAGAACAGCATGGTACATTTCTGAGAAATGTTATGAATCTAATGATTCATAAATACAGAGTGTTTAAAAGGGATGTTTCCATAAATCTTGGCTTACATCTTGGAAACTACAATATTACATGAGACCAATACATTTATTTTATTTTTTTACATAGAAATGTCAGCCTGTTGAGAACTATGTTTGTGTGTGGTTTTAACATTTGTTCAGTACTCCTTTAGTAGGAATTACAGCAACAAAGGAGTGTGGCATGGATATCAGCTTTGGGACGTGTTGAGGTGTAATGGAAGTCTAGGTTACTTTAACAGCAGCCTTCAGCTTGTCTGCAGTGTTGGGTCTGCTGATTTTACTGGCCAATAAGGCAAAATGACACACTGGTCATTGAACCAGCTTTTGGTACTTTTGGAAGTGGCACCCTCCCCACAAGCCTGTGAGGATCAAACGTGAGTAGAAAATAGATGGATGGATAGATAGATAAATGAATGAGTAACTGAGTAACAGCCCCATCCATTTTTGACTCCTTAGCCCAGGAACCCAGGTTCTGACGTCTCTGGTTCTGGATTGGCTTAAGACAAGGATGGCAATAGCGTATGTCCTAGATAAAGTTTTGTATGGGAGCTCTTGCATTACAGACTTCAGCATCAGTTCACACCCTGTAAAACCCCCTCAAACTCTTGACTGGACTTTGCCTACCCTCAAAGCTGTGGTTATGCTTTTTCTACTATACTTTTTCCTTCCATTCAACTTTTCAACAGTTTGTGACCTGCCCATCTGATTCTGAGAAACAGAAAACAGAGCATTTATTAGCTGCATGGCAAAGTTGACAGGAATAAAAGCTTGAAATATATCATCATGTATAAATAATATGATTTCCAGTTTTGAAATGAACTCCTGATATTAACGAATTTTTTATAATCTGATTTATTTGGAAGCACCTGCATCTTTTAAGATTTTTTTCAGCAACATACCTCAGCCAATAAAGGGGCCTGTGATGCTTGACAGCGAGGGCGATACTGTCAGAGATGTGTCAGGTTTACCAAGTGATCATGGATTCTGAGAGGATCTAATCCAGCTGTACCAGTCTGTCATCATCGCAACCCAAAAAAGCCCCGTGTTTGACTTTAATGAGAGAATCCATGGCATCTTGCCCCGTCAAATACCTCATTTATTTTCTCTTTTTTAAAGGAAATGAGCTGTCAGGTTTGGTTCGACATGAGCTTTGCAACAGGATGAAACATATTGTTTATTTGTTTAGGCTTATTCCCCCCAAAATGTAATCTTAAATTCCCGATACTTTGCTAGACAGACGTTGCGCACTGCCTGAAAGTATGCGGTCTGGAAGATTTGGTTAGAAAAAGTTTGGCAAGGAATCTTTTTTTTTTAATCTGTACTTTTTCAGAGAAACGAGTTGTTATTTTAAGTGTCATGAAAGCAGAACAGACTGATTCCAGGGACTGATGTTTTGTCACTGCCAACCAATATTTAACCGCAGGCTCTTTGCCATGGAGCAGCCCTGGACATGATTGAGGCCCCCTGAGTTCATGTCTAATCAGTCAGGTTAATTTAAAGCAAATGATGTCCACGCACACGCTCCAGATTTTAACGTCAGATCTGGCTCTGCTGAAGGTTCAAACTGTCGAAGGCTTACAAGTATATGATAAAAATGTATACACTTGCCAAAAACGGCTTTCATACGGAGCTTCCATTAATGCACAACATACACTCTGGCTTTCTCTAAACATGCAATCATGTCGATTTATCAAAAGTCTGAGAGGGCTTCAGTCAGCACAGTCTGCAGTCTGCACAGTAGTCTGCCAACAGGCTGGAAACGACCCCCTGGTGGTGGGGGCTCCCTGCACCTGTCGATAAAACAATCAAAGCTTCAGCCGTATTTGTCAGTATTAGAGATTTAGAGCAACCATCACAATCACCTCTGGAAAGACTGTCTTCTTTATTGTTTTCCCAGCAGGTTCGTGATTGAAAAGCTGAAACAAACTGAACCAAAAGGACTGAATGTTCCAGTTTCTGTTAATCATTTCTTCCCTGGGCAGGTGGATAAATAGGCTCTGCACTTTGAGTGAAATGAAAGTGGATGTACCAGAATTACAGTCAACATGGAAGGTATTAGTACTGCTAAATCATGTTTCACATTGAAACCTTTGTTTTTATTGCTAACACAAAAGCCTTTACAAAGGGAGAGAGACACAATGTTTCTGGTTGTAAAACATTCACAGAGAAGCTACATTTCCCAACACCTCTGTAACATGAGACTCCATGAGTTTAGAATATATTCATACATCAAATTCCCCAGCATGCATAAAATCACCACAGCAATCAAAGCAAACACAAAGCTGTGAGTAAGATATAAGCATGGGTTTGTTCCAACAACAATCACTCATCACAAAAGGCTAAGGTTTAGCCTGGAGCTAACAGTGGAGCATGGGATCAACATGCAATGTGGCGCAGTGTATAATTAGTCCAAATATGGTCTATGGGGTGTGCAATAATGAGACAAGGGGGGAGGAAAGAGAGAAGGATGGATCAGAGAGAGAAACAAGGAGCATAGTCCCAGCACTATTAATCAGAGACAGAATATTAGTCAAACCCTGTTCTTAGTTCAGACAGTTTACACATAGCAAAATTCACAGCATGCGATCAGCAGCTTTAGTGAAAACAGCGGGTTCAGCGTTCAACACACATCAAACCAACTCTATGAAACGATATCTAAATCGTTCAAACTTCTTTTTGCCCAGACACCTAGAGAGAAAATTTTTATAAAGATTCGGTTCTACTTTAGGCCGGTTCGCTGCATGATCGGTCCCAAAACAGCAGCAATCAAAGTCCAGTCCAAGGAAAGAGATATAAATAAAATAAAAATTGTGTCAAAACGGGCAAGCTGACGTGCTCAACTGGTTCTGATCAACCTGGCGGTTCTGTTTGCTGGAAACTTCAATGATCAGCTTCTGCTGTCCTCTTCAATAACTGCTTTGATCACAGTTGGGTCGTTAAAATATCACTCCAAGATGCACGCACAGGAGGTTCAAAAGCTATTTTAGCTTCACCTCAGAGGTTTTAAAGAGTCTTCTTCCCTGTCCAGTAGGTTAGAAGGAAAGGATCCAATCGTGAAGTAGCTTCAATACCAAGCAGCACTCGAATGGAAAGACAATGAACAGCTGGTTGCCAGTCATATTTATAAGCTTTTGTGATGTCAACATTGGAGAACCGAGTACCGCTGGGAAATGCGTTCTGTTCAGTTCGTTTTTTGTAAAACGTTAATCCCAACATTAGCTCTGAAAGACAAGGCAAGCAATTGCATCTTTTCCAGTAGTGATGGTCCGTTAGATGCTGAAGCTCCTTAATGGTTCAAAAAGACCTGAATCACTGACTGAATCTGTGGTGAGTGTTGGAGGTGTGTAGCAACCAGTAGTAAACAAGTGAATGAGCCAGTTCATGGGGCGACGGGTGGCATAGAGGTAGAGTGGGCGACCCATATGCAGAGGCTACAGTCCTTGACGAGAAAGTCTTGGGTTTGATTCCATTCTTCTTTTTCTTTTAGTATTTTCATGTATGTTAGCCAAAAACAAAACAAATACCAACAACAAATATATATGCAGTGTTTTATCTCTCTAGTATGCTTACAAACATTAAGAAATCAACAGAAAAGTGACACCAAAAAAAGCATGGGTTTGAGGACAGTTGGGTCATCAATTGGCAAACAGGTTGATGCAAATTGGTGTTCATACTAAAGGCCGCTAGATGTCATCCGACAGGACTATGTTAGAGACCTTCGAGTAGATGCAAGCTTCAGTGCCACAGAAAGCTTTATTTGGCCATCACTATCTTCCAGTGGGTTGTGCCTAAAAACCTTGTGTTGGCTTATACAGGATTTATTTTAATTTTGATAAATTTGTATGCAATTTTTTATCCAGTTTTTTCAACTGAGGTTTAATAAGAATACGATTTTATCTTCCTGCCAATTTTATCTTTACAATAATATCCTCAAAGTTATAAATTACTTTTATCATAATTTTATTTTATAAATTAATCTATAATTTTATTAGATTTGTAATTGTTAGTATAATTGATTTTAATATTTATTTAACTTAGTTTAAAAAATAAATAAAATAAATACATAAATATAATATCTTTAGGGCTGGGAATTTAACTTTAAATAAACTAATAATTTTGAATAAATATTTATAGAAAAAAACAGCTAGAAAAAGAACCCCTAAGGTTGGTTTGCCAGCCATGGAGAAAATGCACAAGTTTTAGGAATGGCAGCACTTCAAGCCTACACCTTCACCTACAACATTAGCTACGGTAGTCCTAATGCAGGTTCAGAGCCAAAAAACCCTCCTGCACACAGCCTAACACCAACGCTCTCACCCTGATGGAAGTACAGTAGATTTTTCCAATGTAACTTCCAGGATTAACCAGTAGGTATTCTGCGAGTTTCAACCTGATTTAGTCCTAAAGGAAAGCATAGAACAGAATAAAAGATTTAAATGATTTCTGTTCAGCATAGAATAATCCTGACTTTTTTGTACAGTTTAAATATGTAAGAATTTAAGCTATAAATGGTCAAATACAGCTTTGATTAATAATAAAAACATGAAATAAGAACATTATCAGGCACTCTTGGTGTGGAATGGTACGATAACACTCTGCCCACCACAAGGGGGCACTCATTCCCACTGTTGACAAGCACAGAAGCTAGAAGCAAAAGAAAACGGTTTACGCATGTCAGTCAGACAACTTTTGGTTTGCATCATGTTGCCCCTCTGTGGCGTGCTCACCTGGGCAAAGTATTACTTTTTGGCTCAGCTCTTTCTTCACCATGACAAACCAACGAAACTCCTACATTAGCCTATTGCAGACAAAGCCTCAGTGGGTCCATTTATCTTCAATTCAATCCTTGAACCCTGCACTTTCTTTGTACAACATCACTGTCATATTTCTATCAAGATAATGAACACTGTACCTGCTTTGGCAGCATTTTGTCCTTGGAAAAAACCCCCAGTACCTCCACCATATCCCCCATAACCGCCTACAAGACAAACATTTAGAAACCATTAAATTGTTACAAATAATTTAATCCTTTCAAAATAAATAACTTGAAGTACTAAATCAGTTTTAATTCAAGAGAGTAAAAATTCTTACCGATCCCAGTTCCTAGATTTCCATAACCTGGACAAAGTAAAAGAAACAGATAAAAGAGGATAAATAAAGTACAGTGTAACAAAAACAAATTAGATCGATAAGTAAAAAGTATGCTGTGGCCCCACCAAGTGGTTGTTTGGGGGAGGTTGGTCAATGGTGACCCTTATACATTTGCTGGCACCCCACTGAAGGGTCCCTCTTATTGTGGATGATAATATGAGGAAGTGCTAGCATATTATAATTTATTTTTCACTTTTTGGACCTTACAAGCTTCCCTATATATGATTGGGAATTTGATAGTCGTCTAAAAACCTGTTACGGTTTGTTTAGTGGTTAGGTATTATGGTGCACCAACCCAAGGAATTCTGAGGCCACCATCAGGCTACTAATGAGTGCCTTCTTGGAGCAGCAACTGAAACCATGGTTTACTTTATTGAAATGTAATGAGTTACTTGTGGTTCCTTCAGCTGTAATTACCCATCAATAAAAATAACCCATCATTCAATATTTCATCACAACTCTCTCCAGAGCGTGCAACAGGTACATGATGTGTGTTAAAAAATTTGGTTGTTGACACTCGAAACAAAATCATGTGCATTACATTTATGTCTGGGTGCAAGCATTGTCAAGGGGAGAGAGCTGACTTTTACTAAGCACAGTGCCTAATAGAAGCGGCATTAAGCCAGTTTTTCGGTCTGGATGTGGAGGGACCTAAACATTTGGAAGGGGCAATGTGTTCTTCTTAAAGCTAAAACATGTGCTAATCTGAGGGTGTCAAAAGAGCTAAGTTCAACTAGGCGCATAAATTAAGTCACATCTCAGCTTGGGTTTCCTCTTGATGACAAGATTGAAACGTGAAGAGGGAAATATATGGAAATGGAAAAAGTGTGGGGGAGAGAGAGAGGAGGAGAACAAATAAAACGCTCACCACTTGCTTTTCCAGCCGTAATAGAAACCAAAGCTCGGTTTATCTTATAATGGTACACCATATATGATTTTATCATCCATTTATGGGACTTGAAACAAGCTTATTGACAGATCCTGTCATAAGAACGATCATAAGACATGTTTTGAAAATGTCCGTTTTTGGTTTACTGCCTCAGTGAGTGGAGCAGGTGCACCATATCCTGAGGCTGTCAGTCCTGTACCCTGCTGTTCCATGTTTGACTCCTGACTCAGGCCATTTGCTTCACATCTTCCCCACTAGAGTCAGAAAATCTCTTTAGGAATTCCCTTAGGAGAAAATGATTTTATGCTTGCTGCAAAGTCTTTAATTTGTTGCTTGGATATTATGATATTTGGAAAAATACAAAAGTATGGCCCTATAATTGCTTAGTTTGTGTCCAGCAGTGCTTGAAAGGTTTTTTTATACATTGCTTCCAAGAAGCTAAACTATCTTTTAATATTTTAAAGTGGTCTTGAACGTTAAGTCTTTAGGCTTTCTGAAGGTCTTTCAAAGTTTTTCTTTTACTACTTTCACACTAATTTTCTGAACATGACATTCTGTGCAATACAGTGTCGTTTCCAACAAATCTTTTTATACCCCTTAAACTTTCTCATAGTTTTTCACATCACACTGACAATGTTATTTGGATTTCATGGGGACTTTATATGGTGACCAACACAAACCAGATCATAATTGTGAACTAGATAGACAGTTAAACATGGCTTTCAACTTTTTGCTTTTATCCACGCCATTCTTTGGGAGCTCTGGTTGAATGCGTAGAGGTGTTTTCCTGTTGGAAGCTGAAAGTCTATGCTAGTCTCATTTTTTGCAGTCTTAAATAGGTTTTCTTGCAGGATTGTTCTGCATCTATGTAAGCCCAGTATGAGGGACTGCTGTGTAGTCAACAACACAATGCAGGCGACTGTATACTGTTGCTACATGTTCATTCAGGAGGAGTAAATGCTGCAAGTCAATAATTTGATGCAATCTGCTGGGTTTCCTTAGATAGAAAACGTTTAAAGTGATTACAGTGTATTTATTATTGAATTGAAATGACCTGTAAAGTGCCTTGAGATGACATGTGTTGTGAATTGGCACTATATGAATATACTGAATTAAATTGAATTGTATTTACCTCCATCCATCTTACCATCAACTCAAACCAGAATCCCAACAGCCTAATGGTGCCATTACCATGCTTTACCATAGGGATGCTGTATTTAGAGAAAGGGGAAATCTTGGTTTTCTACAAATAGATGTTTTAGATATTGGCCATATTTTGGCTGATGAAAGTGCCTCTTAGTTTAATGCTTCCCTTCATTTGGCCATTAAAACAGAAATTCAAAAACACACAATGAATAAACACATATTAATCAGGGCCATGGTAGTAATACAAGAACATTTGACTTGTTGGGATCAGTTTATGCGGAAATGACTCAAGAGTTTTGCACTATGCCCCACTTTAACTCCAGTTTTCTTACTTTATTAGTTTTGGACTGCACGTGAATGACTTTTTAATAAAATAAGTTTCAGGAATAAATTAAAGCAAAGTTGGCTTAAAAACAACAACCTCTCCAAACAAAGACCCTTTTTGAAACCAGGAGAAAGGTTAATGCTGCCAACAAGTTTGTCCAGCAAGGAATTCACTTTCATCAACAACCAAAAAAAAAAAGAACAACTGTGCATGGGAAACAATTCACCAGGATACAGAGGTAGAGGTAAACAGAGATCAGGGTGGAGCTGGTCCAGCCAATTGCAGGTGAGGATACTGTTCTGATGAGGAGGAAGGGGAGGAAGAGGAGGAGGAGTGTACAGGCAGCGATAGCAGGAGAGATCAAGAGTGGATCAAAACAACACAGCTCTTGGCAACGGAGAGAAAGTGTAGAACAAGCCCAGATTTAAGATAATCCGTCTTCTTCAGCCTTATTCCTCAAGATTTCTCAACCATCTTTAGACACATGTTGAGGTAATAAGAAGTGCAATCAATTGTTACATAAATCAAACTGATAGTTTTCCATTTTTAAGTCGTTCTCATGCTAACATAAGGACTCTTGTCTTATCACTTCCCCTGGAACTGTTAAACAACGGCCCCAAGAAGGTTTCTAATCAACATGAATGGAACATTAATGATCTACAATGTCATTAAATTAACCAAACTGACTGGTTTACACAGTGTTCCACTGGAGATTTAGATGTGTTCTGCTTGTCAGCATGTCCATGAGCAATACTGCAGGCAGCGGAGTCAAAACAGGCAGGATTCTGGAGACTGTTGGCTTTTCAAATCCATCACCTGTGCTCACATGTACTTTTATGTGCCGATTCAGACAGTAAAGTCCCCCAGCACCTGCCCCGCTGAGCTCAACTCTCAGCTCTGAGATGAGGAGACGAGAAACAGACGAGCAAAATTTGGTCCGTAAGGGTGTTGATCTATAAGTGAGACCACGAGTGCAGGTTTTGAGCACAAACAGAAAGTTTCCTCAACAAAAAAAAGGAAATAATTTTTGTTTCTGTAGTTCTGACATCATCTAACATTGTGAAAACAAACTGGCTTCAAGAAACAAAAATACCACACGAGTGGAGGTACATGTTCATGGTCAAACACGAGGAAGTTCATTGGCTTGGCATCCATCTACTGAGTTTTCCTACAGAGGCTCTCTATTCGGTAACACTCACACCATCTTGTAAGCTAAAACATGCGTGCTTTTGTTGGACGACTAATATCACAGACACAACAGTAAATGTTGGACCTCTGCTGTTACATTGTTTGTTGTCATGAGCCACACACGTCAAAGCCTGATATCAAATCTTCAGTTTTCTTCTGGGCGTCTTCCAGTTTTTAGCTGATTGCTGACAAACCTGAAGGATTGCTGTATTCCAATGTTACGCCTAATTTTCTCAAGACAAAACAACTCCCCCAGGGATCATCAATTGAGAACTGCTCTGACTATGGACCTTGGGCTAGAAGATCAATACTCTATAAGAAAGATGGAGGGGACATGAACCTGATATTACCCTGCAGGTGAGGGCTGAAGGCTAGGGAAAGGGAAAGTAGAAGTTAAATGAAGCAGTATGGCCATGCATCACACTTTCCTTTATTTAGATAAAACAAAACATGATTGAAACATGGTTTTCCTGCCAGTTTCCACCCAGAAAAGACCACTCATTTGCAGTAGCTGATGCAGAAGGAGGTCCATGAGTATACATCTGGAGTAAATTTCTTGAAACACTTTTAGGACGAGAGCAACTTTGATGGGACAAGTTTTCCCTATTAAACCAGTTCCACTCCTAAACTGGTGCTAATACTTGCTCCAAACCAGCCTTTTCTGTTTACACCACCATGAACACTGTTGGCACAGATTAACTAGTTTTATTTGAACACCGGCTTTTAACTTGTCTAGGGCAAGGAACCGCTTTCGTTTAAAGACCAAAGACCAATAAAAGTTTGTAAGAAGCATATTTTAAAATCCTAGTTTATGGCTGCTGATGGATGCCATCTTGTGACAAAAACAGCAGTGCACACCGTGTTGAGAGAGGATTTGTTCTGTTGTTTCAACCAAAGATGCGCCTCACCAGATTTGAAGCATTAGCAATGTTGAATACATACACAGAGGCAATATTCATTACAAACTATGAGAGACACTTCAGAAAATGCCACAATGTAACAAGTATTTAATAAAAATGTGTAGTTAGAGTTATTTATTAATAAAGCACTTCCTCCACATATTCTTCTCTTGCTACTAATTGATAAATACAGGCAGATGTCCTTCGCATTGACATCCACTGTTTAAAATGAGAACTGCAGTGAGTAACATGCACCTCAAAGGAAGATGTTAACTTCAACGAGATGTTGTTGATTTCATAATTCTCTCGAGACATCTATCACTCATGGTGTAACCAAGGCAAGGCAAGGCAATTTTATTTGTTTAGCACACCCAGACACATTTTCTTCAAGTAGTCCTTCTCAGAAAATCTGGTTAGGGTTTCAGGAAGCTTCATTTGTTTTTCTTTCACACACCTACGTTGGAGACCATGGAAAGAAAACCTTGAGACTGGGTCAAACAGATATAGGGCCTAGATTCCCAGGTACAAACAGCAAAAAAAGGGTTGCTAGTACCACCGATCCAGAGACCGTGTTCAAGACCCGGGCCAAAAGTAAGGTGTTCCCTTATCAGTTGTCCATCTAAGGCTGTTTTCTGGACTTTTTCATCTCCAAACCTTCCCAAGACCTAAGTTATGTAAAATGAATTTAAATTATCTGGGATATCTTGTGTTTCTCTTTCAGAGAAAAACATTGACAGAACTCTTGATAACCCTTTAATAGGCTAAAGATACTCTGAATGTATATTCTGAGTTCCCAAAGAAAATTTCCCTCTTAGTATCTAAATTTCACATTTATTTGTTTAAGTTTTCTTTCTTTCCTGAATTAATCCTTTATTATTATTATTATTATTATTATTATTATTATTATCACTAACAGGTTAATTATGGATTCTATTAATAAACAGCTACAATGCAATTATTCAATTTCCAGTTTAATTGTCAACATTGTAATTCTTAGAATAAATATATTCTTATAAAAATCTTTCTACAGAGTAAATAATAGGATGGCTCCTTGTCATACAGAATGTTCTCCTTTAGATTGTTACTGATTCATTAGAGACTAGTAAGGAAAGCAATGTTGGTATATGACACTTTTTTAAACATAAATATGATTAGGTAGTTGAATCATTTGCTCCATTTAATGAAGAAGCCCATTTATGAGTCTTTTTTTTCCTGCAGCTGGTAGCAATCAGATCAGAGATCCGATAGTCAGGCCTGTTAAGGATTCACAAACACGGCTTGTTTTTCTTTTAGTAAATTCAGCTGGTGATATCAGGGCATCTGTTTGTAGGGATACAGAGGAAAATCATGTAATTTGTGTGGTTGAGCTGTTTCACTGGACTGCGAATGTTCACAAAAATGCTTATTAAAACAGACAGAGGATCAAACATTAACTGGATGAGACATTTTATGTGACGTAATGATGTGGGATTGATCTGACTCCTTGATTGTGGAAAAGAACTGCTTAAAAGCTGATCACAGCATCGGTCCTGGTTAAGCACTGGAACTGCTATGGTGGAAAACCCAAAGTTGTTGCTTTAAGAGAAAAAAAAGATTGAAGCAGTGTTCAACATGTGTCTTTGGTATCAATTTAAACATTTGATTTGCCCTTTGAACAGATTTCAAGTGCATATTCCTTCTTTTTTCCACCAAATGATTGCAAGCTGTTCTGATTTATACTGTACACAGCACCCCAACTTTTTGGGAAACAGGGTTCCAACTAAGCATTGCCCAACAGTGGTGAGTCATTTGTTGTTGCTTGTTTAGGAATGATCTCAGTAAGAACAAGTATTTCTTTCTTATATAAGGAGCAATGGAAATGCGCCCTGGGACTAGTACCCACAGTGTGCCCCCTGCTGTACCAAACACGTCACTGCTCAAAGTGAAAATTAATACTGGGGCAAAACTGTCCAGACACTGCATGGCTAAGTCTTTCAGTCACTAGCTATGTTCTCAAACCGGGGTCCAGTACAAGTGATGGATGCGAGCCAGTGTGAACAGAAATATCTGGTTTCAGTCTGCACTGAAACGTCTTGCTCTTTCTCCACTGGGGTTAAGTAAGGTAATTCTGTTTCAGGACCAGAGGAATACAAGAACCATTAATCATAACAGCACCCTCAATCTCGCTCTTTGTTTTACTTGTTTCACCACCCTGATTCTTTTCTCTCCAGCTTGGTGTCTGAGGGGGTTACGTCGACCAGACAAGAGGCATTAGTAGCCGGGGGAAGCCAAACGTGAAAAGCGAAGTATTAGCTCGCTCCTTTCCCTCTCCTGTTCCCCACCCCCTCCATCTCTCTCCTTCTCCCTGCTTTGTGAACCCGCTGGCTCTGGTGAAGGGTTTAATTTAGAAGAGTGAAGAATTCCATGGCAGAGATCCACTTAAACTGACAGCAGACGCGAGGAGAGCAGATTCTGGAGCTAGAGCTCTCGGAGTGTCCAGGAAATATCTGTGCCTTGTTTCTCATGGTTTTCTCTGTTCAGTCCCCTTTGTAATCAGGCAAGCTTATAGAAACAAATTGTTTGTTTAGTAAAATACAACAGGAGAAGGGCTTGACTCACATATTTCTTTAATTCGGTTTTCGCAGTTGGAAACCAGCCCTGGTGTGCAAAGTGACAGGAGGGTGACAGACGAATGATAAATTGTTTTGCTTGTGTAAACCTAAACATTGTGCTTAAGTTGGAAACCACAGACATGCAAAGAGAAGGGGGGTTCAAAGCTGCACAGAGGCGTGCTGTGGCAGGACATTGAATGTTTTACTAAAATATTCATACCTCCTTTCCACATTTTATCACGTCACAATTTCTAATTTCAGTGTAGTTTACTGGGATTTAATGTGATGGACCAACACAAAGTAGTGCATAGTTGTCAAGTGGAAGAAAAATCATACATGACAAATTGCAAAAGTGGTAATCCCCACTTAATATAACACCCCTAAATAAAATCCAGTGCACCTAAGTGTCTTTAGAAGTAACCAATGTAGAGATAATGTTATAGGTATGTAAAATCTAGCTGCTCTTTGAACACCTTAGAGATTACTTGGAGAACATTAAGCATCATAAAGACCAAGCAACAAAGCAGAAATAGTAGGGAGAAAGTTGTGGAAAACTTTAAAAACCATATTATATATCATCTCAAAATAGACTGCAACTTCATCAAGATATGGTAAGGAGAGCACTTACCAACGCAAGCAGCTAAGAAGCCCATGGTAACTCTGGAGGAGCTGCAGCTCAGGAGGGAGAATCCCTCGAAAAGACAGTTAACAGTGGTTTGTAAATCAGGTCTTTATGTAGGTAAGCCATAAAAAGCCCCATTTTCAGTTTACCACAAGCCAAGTAGGAAAAACAGAGAACACATGGAAGAAGGTGCTCTGGTTGGAGGAGAACAAAATAGATTTTTTTGGCCACCAATCAATATCCCCGGACAATCAGCAGGGAGAGCCTCACAGATTATATTAAGATGGATGGAGATACAATAAATACAAGGTAATCCAAAAAGAAAACTTGCTAGAGGCTGCAAAAGACTTGAGACGGGAGTGGAGGTTCACCTTCCAGCAGGAGAAAAGTCTTAAAAATGCAACTCAGCTACAGAGAAATTATTTAAATTAAAGCATATTAATCTGTTAGAATGGCCCAGTCAAATTTCAAATCTAAATCCAATTCAGAATCCATGGGAAGACTTGGAAATCTGTGAAAGCAAATGTTTTCCATCCAATTTACTGGAGCTGAGGTGTTTTGCAAAGAGGTATTGGGAAATATTTCATTCTTGCTGCTATAATTGCAGAGAGAGGACATTCTACAAAGTGTTGACTTATGGGAATTACATATGCACATATATACACCACATTTTTTAACATTTTATGTATAGATCATGCATCTTTTTATTCCACTTCACAATTAAGTAATACTCTGCGTTGGTCTGTCACATAATAACCCAAATGTGATTAATTATCTTCTTAAAGATGAACCAAATCTTCAAAGGCCATCAGAAGGTCCAGGGAGAATCAGCTTTTCCCAGTGACTGACGGGTAGTGAGTTTCTGCTTTGGCTGTGGTCCCATTAAGATTTGCACTTCAAAAGCTAAGCCCCTCATCATGTCCGTCATTGTGATGACACCATATTTTGATCAGTATTAAATTATCACACTGATTCTCTTCCAAGTTGGTGGAAAGATTGCATTCTTACAAGGTGACGCAGAACAAAGATGGATGAAAGCTGAATGATGTGAGGTGCCGCAGTGATTCCAGATTGCGTGAGACAAGTGGACATACCGAGGCTCTCCCGTGCTTCCTCTCTGATGACCTTTCTGTACTCCTTGTCACTTCAAGGCTGCGTGTGCTGTCAGTCATGGGCATTGGGCTGGGAAAAGCAGGGCCGTTTACATGTGGGACTAATTATTCATTCACACAGTCACACCGCTGCACTCATGCTCTTTTCCTCACTCGGCTGGGGTGGACCAGTCCGACTTTGGCGGCAAGCCTTTTATTGTTTTCTCGTTTCCTTTTCCATGCAGTCATTGACACGATCGACAAGATGTCCCAAAGCCTGAGTCGCCCTCTCTGCCAGATGACCCTCCAGTGCAAAACCACCAGAGGTCCTATCAACAGAGTGAGAGGCTGTCTCCTTCTTTAACGTCTTTGGTTAGGACAGTGTCCAGGTAAAAGTATGTGAAATAAATCTGCCATCTCAGCTGGTCTGGGTGGCAATTTAAATTTTATAGAGTTCTTCTACATCACGCTATAAAGCTAAAGTACTTTGTTTCATTACGTAGCAGGAACTAACACAGATGAAGGAAATTTGGCAATCTTACCCGGAGTCTCACCAGCTAACTTGGGCATCATAACACATATATCAACTCTGAGGCACTGGGTGCTTCTTAGAAAAGGCTCCAAATTAACCACAACTGTTAAAGTCGCCACAGCATGATATTGGGATTACAAGCAAAGCCACCGAGTTGCCAAACCCGGCTGCCATGCCCGCTGACGTCTGCCGCTGCGTGACCTCAGCCCGACTCTGTAGTCTCTGACCACCAGAAACTTCATTTGAAACGCATCTGTGCAAGGAGCTTCATTTCTCCCTCTTAATCTGTGCTGAGTTCATTTGAGTGCCATGCGTTACAGTGGATCCACAGTGTCTCTGATGTCATTGTTTACACTGCAACTCTGACAGAGCAGAACGCAACCGAGTATGGACTTTAAAGTCATGCTAACAATCTTCCCTCTTTCTTGTTCCTCTAAGAGATGAGAGCCTTACTTTACATTTTATCCACCTCCAGATGGAATGTCACAGTTCCTCTGCCAACACTGGGCCTTGACTCCTTCATCCAGAACTCATACCATCTGGTTCCAGCTTGTATGCAGCAGCGCACTGGATACATGTGAGGACAGAAGTTTGAAAGACTGATCATTTCTGTTCACTGCGTTCCATCTGCAGGGATGTTCAACTGTGCAAATTACACACAGGATGGGAAAACCAGTCAACAAACTCAGCCTGTGGCCATGGTATGCAAAGTAAGCCAAGTTTGCCTGTTTTGTATTTCACAGATGGCGCACACATGCATCTTTCAGCAATTCCATCGATTGCTTTCCTGACAAATCTGATTTGAAAAAGAGGACGAGCACCCCCCTCAATATATGTGCAAATCAAAAAGTTGACGTTAGGCCAATTGCATCAGCCTCAAAACTGTTTTCCAAATTATTCCGTCATAACAGAGGCTGTGATCATCAGCAGAAGTCATAAAACATTTCGGTGCCAAGTTGTTCATGCAACTACAGAAATGTGAAAAAGAATCTGCCATTTTACAGATGTCTTCTGCTTTTTTTCCTTTTTAGTAACCTGGAAAATGATCAACGAAACTTTAATGTTGGACAAAAATGACCAGCCTTGCCTATGTGAAAAAGTAATTGACCACTAAACCTAATAAAAGGTTGTGTCACCCTTGGTGGCAACAAATACCTTCAAGCAAGGCCGCCTTAATGCACGGGCCAACCGGGGTGGTGGCCAGGGGCCTATGATCCTCAGGGGGCCTATCATTTCAGGTAAAAAAAAACAAAACGTTTTATTACCTGTCAAGTTTTCTGTCAATCATCTTATATGCTAATTTAATGCTGCTGATTGATCCAAATTACAAGTGACCTACTTCACCCATGTGGCCTCTAAAGTTCCCATTGCACCATGAGCTCACCAATCAAACAATTAAGACAATTTCAGGGCGTGGTCATCTGGATGTAAAGAAACGTGGAAAAATGTCGGGGAAGAAATTTGAGAGCAGTGCTCAGAATAGAAATGCGATTCGTGAGAAGGAGCTTCGGGACAAAGAAATAAGAAAGAAAATGCCTAAGCTGACAGAATTCTTTAAGACAGCTAAAGAAGTTGGACATAGCTAGCTCTCTGACACACCGGGCAGAGAGGAGGATGCAGCAGCAGCACCTGTAGGCATGGAGCAGCCCGCGCAGCAGCAAACCGCAGGTGAGGAGGAGCAGCCGATAGGAGCGAGACATGTGAGATTTCTACTGCAGGTTTTCGTTTTTTTTCACTTTTTCTTTTCTAAATACACACTGGATATTTTAGTTATTCTGGAAATACAGTCATATCACGATGG